>CM033717.1:57471702-58899500 GCA_019671005.1 Hibiscus mutabilis
CATTAGATACAATTGGCATGTCATAGGGTTATTCGAGCTCGCTAAGTAAGGGATTGGAATACGGCCTATATATGGGGAGAGAAAATGATAGATTGTGTAAGGGACATTATTCGGAGCTATAGCTTAAGGCTACAGCCTATTTTCTATATGTGTGGTGTACATGGGAATCCGTGTTTCCATTGGTTACAATGTCCAAGGAAATGATATGTTGTTATGTTTTACAATTGCTATATGAAAGCATGACAATTTGTTTGAATATGATTGATGTTATATGAAATGAACCAAGCATGACCATATGTCATTCAAGCATTTGATAAGCTAGTTGTGCATTTGTTATGACTACCTCACTATGCTATGTAGGCCTAACATTCGTGTGTCTCATGTTTTTCAGGATCTTAAATTAATTTTAGCCTCTGATCATGTGTTGCGGTTGCAAGTCACTCCTACAAATCATGTGTAGGCTTATCTTTTGTCTTGAACTCCTAGAAAGGTGGCATATGGTCTAAACATGCTATGTATGTGCCTTTTGATATATCTGTAATAGCCTAAAGGTAACCAAATGTTTAATGGCCAATATGGTATGCTTGTGAATTGGTTAAACTAGTTAAATGAGCCTAAAAGCGCATAAAGGTAAAAACTAGGTAAATAGATTTGAAACGCTCTAAAATTTTGCATGCTATTAAAAATATGGATACTAGACTTATGGTAAAACTTGGTAATGTTTGGACAACAAATGGTAGGTTAATTTGAATAAAACCATCAAAAATCTGTCATTACATGTCATACGTATCGGTACGGGTGATGGCATATCGATACAATCTTGCATAATTGGGTCAAGTAAAACAAGGCGTATTGATACGCAAAGGGTGGGTATCAATACGAATTTGGATAGTAAGGTCTGAAAAATAAATGGTGTCGATACGGCCTTAGGCCGTTCCGAAACTAGTCAACACGTATCGATACGAGCTTAGGTGTATCGATACGGGCTGTTATCCCGGAGTGGTGTAAGTCTTAATAACATGATTTTGTTAAGCCTTAAAAGAAGTTAATAAATGATCCGAATAAGTTTCTGCATTCTTATAGAGCTTTTGAATCTCCGATATGTTTTCCGGTAGCACTTTCTGTCCTGGTTCTCTACCAGACCAGGAAGGGGGTGTTACATTTGTGGTATCAGAGCTTAGGTTTAGTCGATTCTAGGACTAAACTAAAGTTTTTTATGTGTCTGCATATGCCACCTAGGAGTTTATTTGTATATGTTATCTGTGACTTGCAAGTTACATGATTAAACCTTTTCTGTATGAATAGATATGAAAATGTCCGCACCCATTGATAGGCGTGTTGTAACTAAACCATATCCCAGCTCCTCCTCGACATAGGAGGACAATCTAAGGGCAGAAATAAGGCCCGAACAAGTAGGGCAGAATGACCCACCTCATCCTTCTTCGATGCCTCCTGCTCAATAGGAGTATCTAATGTCAATAACTGAAATGATTAAACAAGTGGTCGTATCTCTTAGGCAAGAGCAGCCACCGCAGCCGGTTGAAGCTCCTCTATCTATTTCGAGAGCCCATATTGACTGGCTCTGTCAGTATCCAGTTTACACCTTAATTGGGCAGGACCTGGATAATCCGAAGATAGCAGAGTATTGGCCAGAGATAAGCAAATAAAGTGCCTCGGGGAACACAAGTAGGAGTGCGCAATGGCGCTGATCTCCAAATAAGCTCAGAGCTGGTGGGACACTGTGACGCTCACGTTACCCGAGCATAAAGTCACGTGGGACTTCTTTCTTCAGAAGTTCCACAAGAAATACATTAGTGAGCACTACATTGCTAAGAAGCGTAAGAAGTTCCTCCATTTGAGACATGGAGGAAGACCTATGGGGCAGTACATCCATGATTTCTATAGGTATGTAAGGTATGGTGCTGGGATCATACACACAGAAAAGGAGCAATGCATAATGTTCATTGATGGCCTCTACGATGAACTACGTCCTCTTTTTACTACTTTGGAGATAGAAGACTTCAATTTCTTGATCAACCAAGCCATCATCACGAATCCTCCCAAAAGGCTTATGAAAGAAGAAAAAAAAGAGAACCAAGCTCAATCCGAAAAAAGGTTTCAAGATAATTCCAAGCCTCTTATGCCTCAGAAGAAGGGAAGAAAGTAGGACCAGAAGTCTGCCACCTATCAGGAGATACCAAGGTCAGGATATGTGCCACATTCCCAATCTCTAAGGACATTTGTTGCTCATATAGCTTTAGTTGATAGTACATGCGGTTCCGAAAGAGGTTCATAGCTTCCTTTGTGTAACTTTTGTTAGAAGATGCACCCTGGGCAGTGCTGCAGACAGTATGGATCTTGTTACCTCTGTGGTGAGTCTGGCCACTTATCAGGTAGTGTCCGCAGAATCCAAATGCCCCTACCAATATGGCTTCTCAGAATAGTCCGAAAAAAGGGAAGGAGAGCAAAGCAAGTGCAGTCTGGATCACCGAGGAGACCTCACAACACTAATACTTCTTCAGTTGGACGTGATCCTTAGATGTTAGCTCAGATGTACCACGTCCGAGGCTGAGAACAAGAAGATAATCCTGATTTGATAGCAGGTATGGTGAAATTACATACCGAACTTATTTATGCTTTGGTAGATCCAGGCTCCATGCATTCTTTCATTAGTAAACCGTTGATTGAAAAGTATGCTTTAGAATCTGAACTAGTTACTTCTGAGATTGTTGCCTCGAACCCACTAGAAGATAGTGTGGTTATTCGGTCAATCTACAAAGCTTGTCCTTTGAGGATCCAAGGGATCCCATTTTTGGCTAACTTGGTGGCCTTACCTTTCCATGAGTTCAACCTCATTCTAGGCCTTGATTGGCTAGCTGAGCATCAAGCATGGGTAGATTGCTCAAAGAAAAAGCTCTACCTTCGTGGACTTGGCAAAGAAAGCCTAACCTTGATGAAATCCAAACCCAAGCCTAAAAAGAGCTTTATATGTGACATGGAGACCAAAGAAGATCCAAAGTTTGATGATGTCTTGGTAGTGAAAGAAATTCTTGTTGTGTTTCTCGATGAACTTCCGAGACTCCTCCTCGACCTAGGAAGTGGAATTTGGAATCGAAGTGCAACCGAGGACCACACCCATCTTCATCACCCCATACCGAATGGCTCTAGTTGAATTAAAGGAGTTGAAGGTCCAAATTCAAGATCTCTTAGACAAGGGGTTTATTCGACTGAGTTCCTTACCCTCGAGAGCATCAGTTTTGTTTGTTAAGAAGAATAATGGGTTGATGCGTCTGTGCATCGACTATCACCAGTTGAATAGAGTGAAAATCAAGAATAAGTATATGTTACCTAGGATTGATGACCTCTTCGATCAATTGAAAGGTGCTTATGTCTTTTCCAAGATAGATTTATGATCCAGATACTATCAAATGCAAGTGAAGGTGTCTAATGTTCCAAAGACTGACTTCCAAACTAGATATGTCCACTATGAGTTCTTGGTAATGCCTTTTGGGTTTACCAATGCACATGCAGCTTTTATGGATTTGATGAATTATGTTTTTTGGCCCTATCTATATAGATTTGTGGTTGTGTTCATAGATGACATCTTGATGTATTCCAAAGACGCTACCACTCATGAAGAACATCTATGGATTATGCTTCAGACTCTTCGGGAGAAACAGTTATATGCTATATTCAGTAAGTATAGAATCTAGCTATTTCAACTATCCTTTATGGGACATGTGATTTCTTCTGTGGGAATTCAATTTGACCCAAAGAAGATTCAATCAGTTCTTGATTGGATTCCTCCAAAGAATGTTGGAGAAGTTTACAGCTTTTTGGTCCTTGCAGGCTACTATCGTAGATTCATTAAGGGATTCTCGATGATTTCTACACCCTTGATGAAGCTTCTCCGTAAATAAACACCTTTTGTATGGACAGCTGAGCAACAAAGAAGTTTTAATCAGCTTAAGCAAGTCCTAACCCATGCCTTTATCTTGGTGCAACCCGAGACAAGTAAGGACTTCACCGTATACAGTGATGCATCCCACATGGGATTAGGCTGTGTATTGATGCAAGACGAAAAGGTCATTGCTTATGCCTCACGTCAGCTCAAACCATATGAGCTGAACTATTCGATACATGATTTGGAGCTGGCTGCCATTGTGTTTGCCTTAAAGATTTGGAGGCACTACCTTTACGGTGAGAAGTGTTATTTGTACACAAATCACAAAGTTTGAAATATCTTCTGACTCAGAAAGAGTTGAATCTCCATTAACGATAGTGGATGGAGCTTTTGAAGGACTACGACTTGGTTATTGATTACCACCCCAATAAAGCCAATGTTGTAGTTGATGCTCTTAGTCTAAAACCTACTCCCTCTTTGAGATGTTTGAATGCTCACTTCTGGCTCAAGAAGGATGGCAAATTATTGGATGAATTGCGGGTTCAGTTAACCATTGTGTCTCGAATCAAAGCCCTCTATGAATCTGATGAAGAGTTGCAAACTCTTATTGAAAAGGTCAAGGATAAACCATACCCTAACTTTGCTATGAATTCCAAAGGTCTATTGTGTTTTCAAAACCGTATCTGTTTCCCCAATGATGATGATCTTCAGGATCAAATCCTGAATGAAAGTCATTCGAGCCCCTTTTCTATCCATCTTGGAGATATCAAGATGTATAAGGATCTAAAAGAGTTGTACTGGTGGTTCGATATGAAAAGGGAGATCACGGACTTCGTGGCTAGGTGCTTGACTTGCCAATGAGTGAAAGCCGAGCACAAGGTGCCTATTGGTCTTTTTCAACCTATTAAACATCCATAATAGAAATGGGAACGTATTACGATAGACTTCGTAAGTGGCTTACCGGTGACACCAAAGATGAATGATGCTATTTGGGTCATAGTGGACCGATTCACCAAATCTGCTCATTTCATTCCAGTGAGAATGGACTTCGGTTTGCCTAAGCTTGCTGAGTTGTACATTCGAGAAGTTATCCATTTACACGGAGTTCCTATGAACATTATTTCCGATCGTGATCCACGCTTTGCATCTCAGTTTTGAAGGACCCTACAAGAGGCTTTGGGAACTCGAGTGCACTTAAGCACTATTTTCCATCCTCAGACCGATGGTCAATCCGAATGGGTTATTCAGGTAACCTTATATCTCCCTTTGATTCGTGTGCATAAGTGTTTTGTATCAATTATAATTTTCCTTGTAAATTCTGGAAGATATGCTCCAAGCATGTGTTATTGATTTCTGGAATACGTGGGAGAAATACATGCCTCTAGTAGAATTTGATTACAAAAATAGCTACCAAGCCTCGATTCAAATGGCACCCTACGAAGCCATTTACGAGAGGAGGTGTAGAACCCCTCTCTATTGGACTGAGCTTGGTGAAGGCAAAGTGTTAGGCCCTCACTTAATTCGGGAGACCAAAGAAAGGGTGACCATTATCTGAGATCGGCTCAAAGCTGTATTCAACCGACAGAAAGCCTATGCTGATCTAAAAAGAAGAGACATTTAGTATAAGGTTGGCGAGAAATCCTTCCTTGTAGTATCTTTATGGAAGAAGATCTTTTGTTTTGGCAAAAATGGAAAACTAAGTCCTCATTTTATTAGACTGTTTGAAGTGATCGAGAAAGTTTGGACCAGTTGCTTACCGACTAGCTCTTCCTAAAGAGTTAAGTCGAATTCATAATGCCTTTACACGTATCTATGCTATGGAAGTACCGGTTAGATCATTCTCATGTGATCAAGCCAGAGTTTGTAGAGATCTAGTCCAATCTGATGTACGAGGAAGAACCTGTACAGATCCTCGCACGAGAGGTTAAAAGACATCGTAATAAGTTTGTGCCCTTAGTGAAAGTCCTTTGGAGAAGTAATTCGATTGAAGAAGCAACGTGGGAACCAGAAGAGACGATGTAGAGGCAATACCCCATCTGTTCAACTAGAGTGAAAATTTAGGGCGAATTTTCATAATGGGGAGTGTTGTCATATCCCAAAAACTGGCCTAGTCAAAATAAGGCTCCGGTGATCAGAATTTCTATACCGGATATACCCGAAATTATAATTTCATGATCCTTGTACCCAATTTGTAATCAATGAAAGTTATGGGATATTAAATTGATCTATAGACCTCTTTGTAAGAAATTCAAAGCTGAAATGCTAAAAATAAGCCAAGTGTATCGATACGATAAGACCAATATCGATACAGTCCAACAACCATAACTAACTTACCTATTTTAGCCTAGACGTATTGGTACGGCTAGATCGGTATCGATACAGTTTGAACTAAGGCGTTTTGATACCGTAATACCTGTATCGGTACGACCTAACTACCATAACAAACTTACCTATTTAGCTTAGGCGTATCGATATGACAATATAGTGTATCGATACGACCCTCTGCCCAAAATTGGTTTAAGGCCCAAATTGAAGGAAATGAAGAGTAAGGTGCAGATTCACCTCCTTACTTGCCTACCCCACTTGATTGGGTCACTTTTTGTGCTAAAAATGTGATGGTTTGACTCATGAATTGATATTGAATTGGGTTTAGCAAACCCTTGGTTGTAGGAAATCTCTTTATTGGCTAGAGGTGAAGTGGAATAATAATTAGGGGATTTGATCTCTTGAAATAAATGGGAAAAAGAAGCTCTCTATCTCATTTGAATCTTTCGAAAGCAAAACTCTCCCTTTTGGCCATTCAACAAGCAAGCACCACCATTGTTGTCTTCAACCTAAGCTCATGCACACACCTCTCTTATTAAGTCTCTTAATTCCAAGCTTTCCTTGATTGAAAAGTATCATTCCATAGCTATCGATCGGGTAAGAAAAAGCCCTTAATCAATTGTTGAATTCCATGGATAATTGGAGTTTAATTTTAAATATAAATTCTAGGCCAATCTTAAAATGAGTACTATATCGTTATTTTGATTATAATCATTCCTTGTGTTTCTTCCCAACTCAAAATTTGGAAGGAAATAATCTGTCATCCCCAACTAAGACTAGAAGCAAAGAAATCAAAATCTGGGAATCTTAAAAGCTTCAGAATCAAGGTGAGTTTAGTCATGTCAAGGAATGGGCAAAGTGCCATCCCGTTGCATTTGTTTTGTGTTATAATCGCATTTTGATTAAGGGCTCAAGTAGAGCAAGCATATGTGGACTCTAATGGTAAGCATGTTAAGCCTCAATAATGTTTGATGTGTTAGTAAGTTCGTATGTGATATCCAATTCATGCTTGTATATGGATTTTGATACAATTATGCTATGATATGTTATGTGGAGCTAAGGCTCGATTTGCTATCCGATATGATGTAATCCATAAGATAAGAATTATGATGATATTTGAACTTGGACAATTGTGGACATTGGATACAATTGGCATGCCATAGGGTTATTCGAGCTCACCAAGTAAGAGATTGGAATACGGTCTGGGGTTACGACCTATATGTGGGAGAGAAAATGATAGATTGTGTAAGGGACATTATTCGGAGCTACGGCTCAAGGCTAGGACCTATTTTTATATGTGTGGTGTACAGGGGAATCCACGTATCCATTGGTTACCATGTCCAAGGAAATCATATGTTTTATGTTTTACAATAGCTATATGAAAGCTTGACAATTTGTTTGAATATGATTTTATACAATTAACATTATATGAAATGTAATCAAGCATGGCTATATGTTATTCATGCATTTGATAAGCTAGTTGTGCAATTGTTATGACTACCTCACTAGGCTATATAGGCCTAACATTCGTGTGTCTCATGTTTTTTAGGATCTTAAAGTAACTTCGGCCTCCGATCGTGTATTGTGGTTACAAGTCACTCTTACAAATTATATGTATGCTTATCTTTTGTCTTGAACTCCTAGTAAGGTGGCATATGGTCTAAACATGCTATGTATGTGCCTTTTGATATGTGTGTAATATCCTAAAGGTGACCAAATGTTTAATGGCCAATATGGTATGCTTGTGAATTGGTTAAACTAGTTAAATGAGCCTAAAAGCGCATAAAGGTAAAAACTAGGTAAATAAATTCGAAAAACTCTAAAATTTTGCATGATATTAAAAATATGGATATTAGACTTACTGGTAAAATTTGGTAATGTTTGGACAACAAATGGTAGGTTAATTCGAATAAAAACTAGCAAAAATCTGTCATTACATTTCAGGTGTATCGGTATGGGTGATGGCGTATCGATATGGCCTTGCATAATTGGACCAAGTAAAACAGGACGTATCGATACGCAAAGGGTGGGTATCAATACGAAATTGGATAGTAAGGTCTGAAAAATAAATGGTATCGATACAGCCTTAGGTCGTACCGAAACAGGTCAATCTTTGTCAACGCATATCGATACAAGCTTAGGTGTATCGATACAGGTTGTTATCCTTGAATCTGAATGCTTGAAATTTAGCTTAGCGTACCGATACGGCCCATAGGGTATCGGTACAAAGTTAGTTAATTCTGTTAAAAGATATAAGAACCAGTTTTAAGAAGTTGCAAAATGGTCACTAAAACTTATACAGCTTAATTGGATAGGTAAATGACCTTCGTTAATAATGGAACTTCACAAGTTATTAATTGGTAGGTTTAATTGTAGTCTAGTAAAAAGAAATTCCAATAAAGACCTTTAATTTGTAAAAAATATGATTTAGCCCCTAAGTTCAAAAAAAGATTAAAACTGATCCCGAACGGTGTAAGTCTTAATAAGATGATTCTGGTAAGCCTTCAAAGAAGTTAATAAATGACATGAATAAGTTTCTGCACTCTGATAAAGCTTCCCAATCTCTGATAAGTTTTTCGATAGCACTTTCCGACCTGGTTCTCTACCAGACCGGGAAGGGGATGTTACAGGTGCTATCAGAATTGTGCACTTGATAAATGTTTCTTGATCTTTCTAGGGCTTCTTGGCATTCTTCATCCCATACTCCCGAATCAATCTTAGTAAGCAACTTGAACATTGGATCACATTTTGTCTATCCATCACGATGTATAGTTCAATCTCATTAGGCTTCTTTATTTATTTATTTTTTTTTTCTTTTTTTTTTGCTTTTTTGGCTTTGTTTTTGTTGTTGTTTTTTTACTTTCTTTTTTCCTTTTTCTTTTCCTTTTCTTTTTTTTGTTTTTGTTTTCCGGAGGAAGAAAATTCTGAATAGCTTTCACTTTGTCAAGAGTAATTTCAATTCCACTTTTGTTGACCCATAAGTTGCCCAAATGTGGCTCTAAAAATATACTTGAACGGATTGGCCTTCAATCTATACTTCCTCAATCCTTGGAGAATCATTCTATGAATTTCGCATTTATTTGTATTTCAATTACCATGGCCCTCTAATATGTTGCCCAATACTTTTAATCCAAATGACATTAGCTTGTAGTTAAATGATTTCCACATGATTGTAAATGTTGTTTTCTCTGTCTCCTTCGGATCAAAAGAAGATTCTCTCTCAGGCTCACTTTATTAAGGTCTCGGCCATCTTGAGGAATTCATCATCAAATTACTTTTGCAACATTTCTAGATTCATTCTTCTATGCTTTTGCTGAACAATCTTGTATTCAGGCCTCTTGAGTAACTGATGCATAACACTCTCTGGATCTAACCCCCAGTATATCCTGGTATGACCATGCGAAGATGTCTTTGAATTCAAGTTGACCCAAAGAAGATTCAAGCAGTTCTTGACTGGATTCCTTCGTAGAATTTTAGAGAAGTTTGCAGCTTCTGGGCCTTGCAAGCTACTATCGTAGATTCGTTAAGGGATTCTCGATGATTGTTGCACCCTTGATGAAGTTTCTCCGTAAAGAAACACCTTTTGTACGGACAATCGAGCAACAAAGAAGTTTCAGCTTAAGCAAGTCCTAACCTATGCCATTGTCTTGGTGCAACCCGAGTCAGGTAAGGACTTTACCGAATATAGTGATGCATCCCACCTAGGATTAGGCTATGTATTGATGCAAGACAGAAAGGTAGTTGCTTATGCCTCACGTCAGCTCGAACCACACGAGTTGAACTATCCGACAAATGATTTTGAGCTGGCCGCCATTGTGTTTGCCTTAAAGATTTAGTGGCACTACCTTTACGGTGAGAAGTGTTATTTGTACACAGATCACAAAAGTTTGAAATATCTTCTGACTCAGAAGGAGTTGAATCTTCGTCAACAATGGTGGATGGAGCTTTTGAAGGACTACGGCTTGGTTATTGATTACCACACCGGTAAAGCCAATGTCGTAGCTGATGCTCTTAGTCAGAAACCTACTCCCTCTTTGAGATGTTTGAATGCTCACTTCTGGCTCTAGAAGGATGGTAAATTATTAGCTGAATTGCGGGTTCAGTCAATCATTGTGTCTCGAATCAAAGCCCTCCAAGAATCTGATGAAGAGTTACAAACTCTTATTGAGAAGATCAAGGATAAGCCAGACCCTGACTTTTCTGTGAATTCTGAAGGTTTGTTGTGTTTTCAAAATTGTATCTTTGTCCCCGATGATGATGATGATCTTCGGGATCAAATCCTGAATGAAGCTCATTCAAGCTCATTTTCTATCCATCCTGGAGCTATCAAGATGTATAAGGATCTAAAAGAGTTGTACTGGTGGTTCGGCATGAAAAGGTAGATCACGGACTTCCTGGCTAGGTGCTTGACTTACCAACGAGTGAAAGCCGAGCACAAGGTGTTTACTGGTCTTTTGCAACCCTGTTGTCACTGAATTTTCACCTATCTTCTTTATTTTTACTATGTCATTTTTGTTTAGGTAGTCATATATTGCAATTAGTATTAGGATTATTTGAATATCATGTAACATTGCTAATATACTTAGAGTATTATAATAAGTACTATATGTAAAGATTAATGCAGTATTAGAATAGTTTAGGTCTCATACAAAGTGTTATAATTTGTATAATTGTTAGTTAGAATTATTAAATGAGACGTATGTTTTAATTAGTATATAATTGTTGGATAGAATTAACATAGGTTATAGTTAGTAGTTAATGAAATAAGTTATCAAAACCCAAAAAAATAAAATAGATAGCCCATTCAAATAAAAAAATCCATTAGATTTAAAAAACTAAATAGAGTCCATTAATTAAATAACATGCCCATTATTGTTATACATAGCAAAAACCGACCGGCCCAACAAAACTAAATGCCATCTTTATCATCTTGCGCAGTTGAAGCAAGACCGTTGGACTAAGGGGTAGATCCAACGGCACAGATCGCGCCAGCTAAGGAACGGTATAATACCGTACTCAAAATGGTCATCCGATCAAGTTGCTATCCAACGGCACAGATCGCTTTGAGGTGTTCACACGGATCACCACTCGCGTGTGGCAGCCACGAGCACGACATTTTAGCTCTGGCCGATCACTTCATCTTCTCTGAAGCTTCACTCGCTCCGATTGATCCATGTCGGCGTCATCCGAATCATCAAAAACATGTAAACAAAGGAGCAAAAGGATTAAATCCCTAAATTGGGGCATAGCAGTTCAAAAATCAACCGGATTAAATCCTTAATTCAAAGCCCTAGCTGAAAAATTCAGAAGCAAAACGGGAAGGGATAATCCCTAATTCAAAGCCTTAGCGAAAATCAAGCTACAATTTGATATGCAAAAGGCAATTCAGAACCAAAGCAAAAGACCAGAATCCCCAAATCGGTGCCATGGCAAGAATCAAGGATTTAAGCTTAGGATTTAAGCAACTCTTGTACTATAAATAGCACTGTAAATCATTGTAACAACAATTGACAACAAAATTCAATAGAAATCACACATAGCAATAGCATTCGAAATTCATAGGAGCAAGCATTTTGTAATCATCATTCGGAAACAATAAAGAGATGCAAGTTTCGGTAATTTTTCCTATCTATTTACTTTCTATTTCAGTTTAAATAAAGAAGAAATCAGTTGTTTTACCTTTTTCTTGTTCGAAATGTCACCAGAATCTGGAAATTTCATAAGAATCTAGGAATTTCGCCGCCGACAATGGTGGCCGGCACGGGGGATGTTCATCGTGTTCTTCATAAAGTGAAGAACACGATGAACTCGACGGAGAATTTAAAGAATGGGCGTTTTGATCTGTTTTGGTGAATATGGATAAAATAAAATCTGTTATAATTTTTATTATTTATACTAACCCGTTTGACCTGACCCGAACCAGGATATAACCCGCGCCCTACTTTCCTGGATCTTGCGCCGCAACTCTTCAGTTTTCAATTGTTTCAATTTCGTCATTTTTCCTTTCAATTCAGCACCTATTTTAAAATTGTTTTCAAATTAAATTTCACATTTTATTTTCTTTCAGTTTAGTCCCTGATTCAGATTTTTGGAAAATGAAATTCCTTTATTTATTTAGTTTTGAGTAATTGCTTATTTGTTTATTTAATTATTTAATTATGTTCTGTCTTTTATGCGAACATTTGAATGTTAAACTTTAAGATTAGAGACTTAAAACTTAGATTAGTGACATGTATGTTGTAAAATATTCTTCATTTTCAATAAAATACACTTAATTATATTTAAACCTTAATAATTAAAAGGAATATAGACATTTCTTTAGGATTATTCACTATTTAGACTTTAATTAAAATACATTAACACATTTAATTTTCTTGTTTGTTTGTTAAAGAAGAGAAAACTTAATTAATGCGGTGTCTTATCAAACAGGAATGACGGGTTAGCTCCAGGAGTGTTGGCGGTGATTAAAGTTCATTTCCAGGGCGATAAGGCCGTTAAAATAGATTTACATTCATTTTACGGACAAATAAAATTGAAATTTTGTGAACTTGCAAATTCCAGTTTTTAAATCACTTTTTGAAATCAATTAGGTACCAATTTTTGGGTGTTGTGGGGGTGCTATTCCTTCCCCACACATAACCGAAACACGAACTAGTTTTCTCTTATTGTCGTACACCAAACATGTTATTTTGATAAATAAAATGTTTTACTAAAATAGCCCTTGTTTTAAAAAGTGATCCAATCACACTTTTTTTAAAAAAGATTGGTGGCGACTCCGTGATTTTATAAAGTTTTCCAAAACGTCAAAACCTTTACTGAAAAAGGGTTGCGACAGCTTGGCGACTCCGATGGGGACATTTTGTTTTTTTAAAAAATAAAAGAGGGTCAGACCACAAATTTTTTTCAAAATGTTTTTAGAAAAAAGGAATTTGCAAGTTCACAAAATTTCAATTTAGTTGTCCGCTTAATGAATGTAATTCTATTGTACACATTTAGAAAATGTTGCAAAAAGCTCTATTCCTGAGCTCCACCCAATTGTTAAGTGGGGGGAAAATGCTTTGCTCATGTCATAATATAGATTCTCTGTATGAGCCTAGCAAGTACCTTCGGGACTCATGTGCCTCATGTCTTCGTAAGGATACTGATTCTTCGAGAAGACATAGGAAGTAAGTCCTCCTGAGTTGAACTTGGCTCGTTTGAAGCCTATAATGGGTGAGAACCAGGGGAATTGCTACCCTTAGTAGGGGACAACGAGGAAAGCTCGGGTACCTTTTAGAACTCAACCGTTTGAGAACTTAGAGCCCACCCCAATAGAGCCATGCGGAAAAATTAGGGTTTTAGGTAATAAATGGAGACATGTCCTGGAGTATTGGAATGTGCTGTCCATAATTGTTTGTGAATATTCTGTGTTTTATTGATTCTAATATTTGTCCCCTTTGTCTTGTTGTTTTGCATAACCATTCATGCCACATCATTACATATATAGAAGGGGTTGATTCTCAAAATCATTGCTCAATTTTAAAAAGCTCTTGTTATGGAAAGAAAGATTTTGAAAAGTGAAGAGGAGAATGCAAAGGTCCAACATTGGTCCGAGGTGAATCAACAAACATTTGGGGATAGTCTAGTAGCTGGTCATGAGACAAAGACTTCAGAATATGCCCACATCAGCATCAAGCAGAACAATGTGCAAGAATTACAGGAAATCTGGGAGCACTTTGATTATGAGACCAAGCAGTTGTTCCATGAAGTTTATGGTGACATAGTCTATCTCTTGTACGTAAAGGTTGATGAACATTTACTGAAAGCTTTGGTTCAATTCGGTGCAAGATATGGCTCAACGCGTGATGATGCTAGCCACTGAAGCTGCAAGTTTTCGTCAGTATGTCAAGCCAGCATGAGAAGTTGGACTGAGGCTTATGTGGCTCATTGAAGAAATCAAGGAACTGGGAATTCAAGCTGAAAATATTTGTAAACAAAATATGATGTAATAAGGACCATTTTATATCCAATAAAAGAGTGGTTTCTTGAGCAATTGTTTCATGGAATTGATGGCCCTTCGCCTACATTCATTTGCATTTCATTCTTTTGTGTTTAATAACTTCTCATTCATGTTTACATTTGTGTATGCATACATGACATAATAAGAAACTAACTTAAGTAAAAATGGCAGAAAATCAAAAATAGCAAAAAAAAACCACAAGTACGGTACTCGGTTTCAAGCCAGAGCAATGGAAGACAGAGTGACAGCCCTAGAAAGGAATCACAAGAGTACCCAAGATAGGTTAGACAAGCTGGAGATAGATCTAAAGCAACAGATGGAATTGGTTCATCAAAAGATAGTTGGTTCAATTGCATCCATGCTAGGTTTTAAGGACCCCGATGCAGTGGAAACTAGTGAAGAAGCAAATGTTGTGCCAAAATTTCAAGGGATGACCTTTGTTCATCTGAACATACAAAGCGAAGCTCAATCGTCTAAGGTTAAAATTTCCCCACATGTTGTTGAGGCATTAGCGCGGAATGATAGGAAGATAAATTATGAGGAGGTCATTGAGGTGCCGGATCTCGATGAAATTGCCGACAAGGTGAAAGCTGAGAAGAAATGGGAGGATCGTTATGAGAAGTTGGAGGGAATGATTAAATCTTTCCAAGAAGGAGGTATATATAGGGTAATGGATGCCAAGGATTTAAGTTTAGGGACTAATCTGGTGGTGCCACCAAAGTTCAAGGTTCCTAACTTTGAAAAATATAATGGAACAACGTGCCCTGCGGCACATTTGACTATGTACTGCAGGAAAATGTCGATGTACCTGGAGAATGAGAAGTTGTTTATCCATTGCTTCCAGGATAGCTTAATAGGGTCAGTTGCACGCTGGTATACTCAGCTAAGTCGAATTAACATCAGATCATGGAAAGATTTGTCAAGAGCCTTCAGTGAGCAGTACAAGCATGTTTCAGACATAGTTCCGACCCGCTTAGTTCTGCAAGGATTAGAGCAAAAGCATCATCAGAGTTTTCTCCAGTACGCGCAAAGATAGAGAGATGTAGCTGCCCAAGTCCAGGCACCATTGCTGGAGAGTGAGATCACCTAATTTTCATGAAGACATTAAATGGATCTTTATATGATCGTATGCTCAATCATGCCACAAAGAGTTTTGCGGACATGCTTATAAATGGAGAGTTGATACTCGCGGCCATAAAAAATGGAAGGTTGGACAGTGGAGAGACAAAGAAACCCTACAAAAAAGAGAGACAATGAAGTTAATGCTGCTAATGTCTATAATCCCAGTTACTCGAAGGGGTAGTCTTCAACAAACACAATGTCTCAATCGCAGCTCCAACAGTCACAAACCTGCCAAAAGAAGAACGAAGGTATCAAGGGAGCTCGAAACCATATTTTCCTCCTATTCTGATGACATACGCAGAATTGTTTGCTGAATTGATCAAATCCTAGATGGTACTGCTAAGACATGTTCCTCCATTCTCACCACCATATCCACAATGGTATGATGAGAATGCACAATGTGAGTATCATGAGGAGTTAGGGGACATACCATTGAAAATTGTACTGCATTCAAAAGGGTGGTAGATGACTTAAGAAAATTAGGGATGCTATCATTCGATACGTCAGAAGATAAAGGAAACCCCCTGCAAAATCATCAAAAGGCATGAGTGAATGAAATCATTAAGGAGGAAGATAAGGTGGTTAAGGAATATGTTACTGAAGTTAGAGCTCCCATGAGGTGGATATGGGCTTAGATGGTGGCAGTAGGGATGTTGGAAGAAGGAACCCAAAAGCTGAAAATTGAGAAAGAATCATATTGTGAGTACCACATAAAGGAAGGACATGAGATTGATTGTTGCTTGAAGTTTAAGCAACTAATTCAGGACAAGATGAATAAGAAAGAACTTGAGTTCTTTGGAAAAGAACACAAAGAATGTTTGCTGGATGTATGCGCATTAGAGGAGTCATCCTCTAAAATAGGTTATACTAGAGTGAAGCCTTTAGTTATTAAGGCTAAAACAAGAGTTGTTGAGCCAGCAAGGAGTGTGACCCCACGGCTCATAATTAAGGCACCAACACCATTTCCTTACAAGGATAGCAATCATGTCCCTTGGAATTACACTTGTGAGGTGACAGCCCCAGGAGAAACATATGTTCAGGAGAAAGAAGAACTGGTTAATGAGGTGAGAAATTTCACGAGAAGTGGAAGGCTCTATTCTCAACCAATAGGAGAGGATAGAGATGTAGAGCAGAGGAAAGCAACTACTAAGGAGCCTGAAAAAGAAGATGACGGAGACTTCTTCAAGGAAAAAAACTAACAACATATCATGAGCCTATAAAGGAATCAAAGGCTCAAGAATTCTTGAAGATCTTAAAACACAGCAAATACAGCATCGTGGAGCAACTCCATAATCTTCTAGGTCAAATTTCTATGTTTTCCTTGCAATTGAGTTCTAAGGGCCACCATGAGGCCCTGTTAAAGATATTAAACCTGACATTTATGCCAAAAGAGATCACATATGATAAGATGGATATGTTAGTAGGAAACATTGATGTCAACAACTTCATCTCGTTCAATGATGAAGAGATACCGGGTGAAGGAACAAGATCTAGCAAAGCTTTGCACATCACCACCAGATGTAAGGGGCATATGTTACCAGGTGTCCTAATTGATAATGGGTCAGCGCTGAATGTTCTACCGTTAGCCACACTAAAAAAGCTGCCAATAGATAGTTCTCATATGAGAGCTTATCAAAATACGGTTAGAGCATTTGATGGAACTCAAAAGGATGTGTTAGGAAAGATTGAGGTGCCTTTACAAATTGGACCAATGACCTTCAATGTTGAATTTATGGTTATAAATATAAGACCTAGCTATAGCTGCTTGCTTGGGCGCCCATGGATTCACGCAGTAGGAGCAGTCTCATCTACTTTACACCAAAAGTTGAAGTTTGTGATCGATGGTCAACTAATAACTATCGGTGTAGAGAAGGAAATCATTGCATCAGTAACCACTGATGCGCCCTTTATCGAGATCAATGAGGGTGCGCTCGAGTGTCATTTCAGGACATTGGATCTTGTTAATACAACCTTTGTCACTAAAGGAAGCAAGGTGCCAGAACCAGAATTATCGAGCTGTGCGAGGATGTAGGTAAAACAAATGCTAGGGAAAGGAGCTAAAATTGGGAAAGGATTCGGGGAAAGACATCAAGAAAGATTGTATCTTGTGGTAATTATGGTAAAAAAGGATCAGTTCAGCTTAGGCTTTAAGCCCAATAAATGGAAAAAGGTATGAAATCAGAAAGCATCAAGAAAGAAGAAGAGCTAGATTGAAGGGAGAGGAAATTGAGTGGGAGATGATGACTTTCCCACCCTAAACCATAACTCTATATCCATAGGCATGCTGGATCCAAATGCATCATCTAGTGATAGCACTCTGTGTGAAGCATTTGAAAAGTTGAGTATCAATGCTATGACTGACAATAAAAAAGAAAACCAGTACCTCTCAATGATCCGCCCTTGCTCTGAGCTTGACAATTGGACTGCTGAAGAAATTCCTGTAGTCTTTAAGACATGTTCAGAGTAATTCTTAAAACCAACCCCTTTGCTCTAGGCCCGGAGACAATAGGGGATCTTATGTAAAAGGCCTATGTCAAAATTTTAATTTGAAGCTCAATAAAAGATGCATTCCCTTAAATTTTGTGTGGAAAACTATTTCGTAAATAAACCAAAACCAATAAAACCATAAAGTTAAAAGCATAAAAAACATTCCATTCTTTTTTTGTTTCTTCCCTTTGTATATATCTCTTGCCTATTCCCTTTTCAGGTCTTCAGATATCATTAACATAAATGAATTCGAGTCTGACTTCAAGGTTGACTTTGAATTGCCTCTGTGCTCGAAATAAATTGGAAATATTGATGATGAGGAAGAATATTATGTACCCAATGATATGCTCAGAATGGTAGAATAAGAGGAAAAGCAGATTCTACCCATAAAGAGGAACTAGAAATATTAAACCTCGGTACTCTAGAAGAAAAGCGAGAGGTGAAGATTGGTACTACCATCACATCCAAAACCAGACAAAGTTTGATTGATCTTTTGAAAGAATTCAAGGATATCTTCGCTTGGTCGTACCAAGATATGCCCGGCCTTAACACTAACATCATCATGCACAGGCTCCCTATAAAGGAAGGATGCGAACCTGTAAAGCAAAAGCTTAGAAGAATGAAGGCTGAAACACTCCTCAAGATCATGGATGAGGTAAAGAAGCAATATGATGCAGGATTCCTTGGGGTAGCCAAGTATCTAGAATGGGTGGCAAATATTGTCCCAGTACTAAAGAATGATGGAAAAGTACAAATATGTGTTGACTACAGGGACCTCAATAAGGCAAGCCCAAAGGAAAATTTCCCGCTCCCACACATTGACACTTTAGTCGACAATATAGCTGGACATTCACTCTTTTCTTTCATGGATGGTTTCTTGGGTATAACCAGATCAAGATGTTCCCAGAAGACATGGAAAAGACAACTTTTGTGACCCTATGGGAACTTTTTGCTATAAAGTGATACCCTTTAGGCTTAAGAATGCAGGGGCAACCTATCAAAGGACCATGGTCACTCTTTTCCATGATATGATGCATAGAGAAATAGAGGTATACGTCGACGATATGATCGCTAAATCTCGATATGAGGAGGAACATTTGGTCAATCTAGAAAAGCTCTTCCAAAGATTGAGAAAGTTCCAATTGAAGCTTAACCCGACTAAGTGCATCTTTGGGGTCACATCTGGCAAGTTATTGGGTTTTGTGGTGAGTAGAAGAGGAATCGAGATTGATCCAGCTAAGATAAAAGCCATACAGGAACTTCTCCCACCTCAAACACAAAAAGAAGTTCGAGGTTTCTTAGGACGATTAAATTACATCGCACGCTTTATTTCTCAGCTAACTGATAAGTATGATCCAATGTTTAGGCTACTCAGGAAGAATAACCCAGGGACTTGGGATGAGGAATGTCAAATGGCTTTGGAAAAGGTCAAAGAATAGCTGAGCAATCCTCCAGTTTTAGTACCACCTATTTCAGGGAGACCATTGATCTTGTACCTAACGGTCTATGAAAATTCTATGGGTTGTGTATTAGCACACATGATGATACTGGAAGAAAAGAAAAGGAAATATATTACTTGAGCAAGAAATTCACTGATTGTTAAACCAGATACTCGTCAATCGAAAAACTATGTTGTGCTTTGGTGTGGGCAGCTAAAAGGCTAAGACAATACATGATTTATCACGTTATATGGCTAATCTCGAAGTTAGACCCGCTAAAGTTCATGGTGGAGATGCCAGCTCTATTAGGAAGATTAGCACGTTGGCAAATGTTATTATCAGAATTTGATATCCAGTATGTGAACCAAAAAGCAATAAAAAGGAGTTTCATAGCTGACTTCTTGGCAAGTCATGCTTTGTGATGATTATGAAGCATTGAATTTTAATTTCCCTGATGAATATTTGATGTGTGTCACAAAAGATGATGAGGTTTCGGCAGAATCTTGGGTTATGAACTTTGATGGTGCAGCAAATGCGTTAGGGCGGGGTATAGGGGTAGTTTTGGTTTCACCATAAGGAAATTATTAACCTTTTACCAGTCGTTTGAAATTCTTCTGCACTAATAACATGGCAGAGTACGAAGCTTATATAATGGGACTAAGAGAGGCCATAAAGAAGAAAATCCGTACCCTAAGGGTCTTTGGGGATTCCTCATTGGTCATTTATTAGATGTGTGGCAAATGGGAGACGAAAGATGCAAAATTGGTGGAATACCACAAGTTGGTCCTTGAGTTGACCAAAGAATTTGATGAGACCACCTTCAAGTATCTCCCTAAAGAGGACAACCAAATGGTTGATGCTTTAACCACTTTAGCAGCTATGTTTAAAGCAAATGAGGGTTTTGAGATGATTCCCATCAGATTACATATGCTAGATTCCCCAGCCCATTATTATAATGTAGAATAAGAGATGGATGGATTGCCATGGTACTATGACATCTTGCAGTATGTAAAATTCCAGCAATACCCGCCACAAGCTACAAAGAATGAAAATAAAATGATCAGGAAAATGGCAGCAGGGTATGTCCTTAATGGAGAGATTTTATACAAGAGAAGTCATGATCAAGTACTTCTAAGATGTGTATTTGAAAAGAGGCACACTTAATTGTGGAAGAAGTTCATGAAGGAGTCTGCGGAACCCATCCTAGTGGATTCACCATGGCCAGGAGAATCATGCATCTTGGGTATTATTGGCCAACCATGGAAGGTGATTGCATCAACTATTCTCGCAAATGCCACAAGTGCCAAATTTATGCTGACAAGGTTCATACGCCACCTCAACCTCTGCATGTTATGACATCCCCTTGGCCATTTTCTATGTGGGCATTGATGTCATCGGTCAGATTCACCCTAAGGCATAAAACGGGCATCAATTTATCCTGGTAGCCATTGATTATTTCACAAAATGGGTAGAAGCAGCCTCATATACAAGCGTTACTAGATCTACGGTTTGCAAATTTTTGAAGAAGGAAATCATTTGTCCATACGGCTTGCCTAAGAGTATCATCACTGACAATGCTTCAAATTTAAACAATAGGATGATAAGTGGAATCTGTTAACAGTTCAATGTAAAGCATCATAATCCGGTGGTATATCGCCCAAATATGAATGGGGCAGTGGAGGCTGTGAATAAGAACATTAAGAAGATAATTGCAAAAATGGTTGATACCTATAAAGATTGGCATGAGAACCTGCCATTTTCCTTATACACTTATCGAACTACAGTATGAACTTCCATCGGAGTAACACCTTTCTCATTGGTATATGGAATAGAAGCTGTGCTACCTATTGAGGTTGAAATACCATCGCTCCGTGTCTTATTGGAAGCAAAGTTGGAAGAAGCAAAATAGGTTCAAGCAAGATATGATCAGCTGAACTTAATTGAAGATAAAATACTTAAAGCACTATGTCATGGGCAAATGTATCAGAGAAGGATGATAAGGGCTCATGAGAAGAAAGTTCGCCCAAGAGAATTCGAAGAAGGAGATCTGGTGTTGAGGAAGAAGCTGCCAAACCAAAGCGATGCTCGAGGAAAATGGGCACTGAATTGGGAAGGACCTTACGTTGTGACAATGGTTTTCTCATGGTGAGCATTAATTTTAGCTGAAATGGATGAAGACGAACTCCAGAACCTGATAAATTCAGATTCGGTAAAGAAGTATTATGTTTGAAGAAGAAAAAGAAAATAAAAAAAAAAAAAAAAAGAAAAAGAAAAAAAAAAATAAGAAAAATGAGAAAAAAAAGAGAAAAGAGAAAGGAAAAAAAGGGAGGTTCAAAATGAAAATCCGCAAAGGGCGTTTTGAAACCAAATGAGGATTTGAGTTGAAAACCTGTAAAAGGGTGACTCAGATAATTTGCAAAAGTGGTCCTTCTACAAATCAATCTTGGAGTTTGGTACCATGAAGCTTCACATCTTTCCACATAGTCACTATTTCTAGGGTCTACTTAGCACAGTGGACATTCAAGGCACCTTATGAAGTCATGACATGAGGAGTTTTGGTTTCTGATATTTGAATGCATATTCCTTTCCTTGTAATTTCCTTTTGTGTTTGCCACAATACCAATAAAATTTTGTTGTGTATACCTTTTCTTTCTTTCCTTTGACATCCTTCCATAAAGCATCTTGCATTGAAATGAAAATTAAAATTTGACATCACTTGAAATATTCATAAGATTTTTTAGCATTACTTTGAAATTTGTCTAGAAGGGCATTGGATCTATGAGGTATTCAATGGTCAAATTTAGAGCTTAGGACGTAAAAAGCAGGAAAACTTATAAGGAAATACAAGATGGAAATAGGTTTTGTTACAAACCTTGGAAGAGCAACAAGTTTCTAGGAACCTTGTTACTGAATATTGATTTATCAACTACAATGATAACAGAGTGTTGAAGAATATGAGGATGAAGACAGTCCTTCTAACCATGAGTGTAAGATAACTGGATTGAGTGAGCAAATGTGCAAAGATCAAATGAAGCAAGGAAGTGTTAAGAATAAGAATGGTAAATAGAAATGATAACTATCTATAATTATTTAATAAATCATCAAAGCATACAGTCTCAATTTTCAAATGATTTCTCATACATTAATGTTAGATAACCGATGCATTCCCCATATCCCCATGGAGATTCGCGCTTAGGTGTTCTAGCAACAAATAATTTCTCTGTTTGAAAAATTAAGGCAGAAGTTGCAGGCATGGCTGTTAAAAGGGTTAAGAGTAGACAATGGTGAAAATTATTTTCCAAGGAATGGACGATGGAATTTTAACAACAAGAAATTGGTGAAGCCAAACTGTCTTTTCTGATGGGATGAGCCAAAGAAGACACACCATCAGTTGCCAGAGTTGAGAAAATGTTTTGAGATGATATAATCTGAGTTTCTTGGAGCTTCACAGTTTTTTTCTGTGTTAATTAAGAAAAATGTTAAGAAAAAGAGCAAAAGAAATAAGGCATGCATTAATGACTAGGTATCCCTAGGAGCATATGCATTTTAATTGGATCATTTGCAATTTTTTTGACAGGTTTTTGAATATGCTTATTCATCCAAGTTCTGGGGGGTGAAGTCATCTTTTAGAACCCGCCTATTTATTCGGGCATGAGGAGAATAGAACATGCTTATCTATTCGAGCATGAGGAGAATAGAACCCGCCTATCCGCTCGGGCATTTGGAGAATGGAACCAGCTTATCTATTCAAGCATGAGGAGAATAGAACCCGCCTATCCGTTCGGGCATTTGGAGAATAGAACCTGCTTATCTATTCGAGCACGAGGAGAATAGAACCTGCATATCCGTTCGGGCATTTGGAAAATGGAACGTGCTTATCTATTTGAGAGTGAGGAGAATAGAACCTGCTTATCTATTCGAGCATGAGGAGAATAGAACCCGCCTATCCGTTCGGGCATTTGGAGAATGGAACCTGCTCATCTATTCGAGCACAAGGAGAATAGAACCTGCCTTACTTTTTAGGCATAAATGGTTTGGTAATCGGTGAAAATAAGTGTCTTTTTTTCTTTGCTTTATTCTTGTTTCACCGGAATAACCAAAGAGGGGCAGCTGTTGTCACTAAATTTTCACCTATCTTCTTTATTTTAACTATGTCATTTTTGGTTTAGGTAGTCTTATATTGCAATTAGTATTAGGATTATTTGAATATCATGTAACATTGCTAATATAATTAGGGTATTATAATAAGTACTATATGTAAAGATTAATGTAGTTTTAGAATAGTTTAGGTCTCATACAATGTGTTATAATTAGTATAATTGTTAGTTAGAATTATTAAATGAGACGTATGTTTTAATTATTAATATAATTGTTGGATAGAATTAAAATAGGTTATAGTTAGTAGTTAATGAAATAAGTTATCAAAACCCAAAAAAATAGATAGCCCATTCAAATAAAAAAATCCATTAGATTTAAAAGACTAAATATAGTCCATTAATTAAATAACATGCCCATTATTATTATACATAGCAAGGACCGACCGTCCCAACAAAACTAAATGCCCTAATGCTATCTGTATCATCTTGCTCAGCTGAAGAAGGACTGTTGGATCAAGGGCAGATCCAACAGCAAAGAACGCGCAAGCTAAGGAATGGTATAATACCACACTCAACATGGTCGTTCAATCAAGATGCTATCCAACGGCCCAGATCGCTTCGAGGTGTTCACACGGATCACCACTCGCGCATGGCAGCCACGCGCACAACGTTTCAGCTTTGGTTGATCACTTCATCTTCTCTAACGCTTCACTCGCTCCGATTGATCCTCGTCGGTGTCGTCCAAATCATTAGAAACATGTAAACAAATGAGCAAAAGGATTAAATCCCTAGATTAGGGCATAGCAGTTCGAAAATCAACAGGGATTAAATCCTAATTCAAAGCCTTAGCTAGAAAAATCATAAGCAAAACGGGAAGGGATAATCCCTAATTCAAAGCCTTAGCGAGAATCAAGCTACAATTAGATATGCAAAAGGCAATTCAGAACCAAAGCAAAATACCAGAATCCTCAAATCGGTGCCATGGCAAGAATCAAGCAATCAGAAGGGATGAAATCAGGGATTTAAGCATAGGATTAAGGCAACTATTGTATTATAAATAGAATGTAAATCATTGTAAAAACAATTGACAATAGAATTCAATAGAAATCACACATAGCAATAGTATTCAGAATTTATAGGAGCAAGCAGTTTGTAGTCATCGTTCGGAAACAATAAAGAGAAGCAAGTTTCGGTAATTTTTCCTATTTATTTACTTTCTATTTCAGTTTAAATAAAGAAGAAAGAAGTTGTTTTACCTTTTTTTTGTTCAAAACATCATCAGAATTTGGAAATTTCATCGGAATCTAGGAATTTTGTCGCCGGATGAACTCGATGGAGAATTTAAAGAATGAGCGTTTTGATATGTTTTGCTGAATAAGGATAAAATAAAATCTATTATAATTTTTATTATTTATACTAACTCGTTTGACCCAACCCGAACCCAGATATAACCTACGCCCTACTTTCCTGGATCTTGCGCCGCAACTCTTCAGTTTTCAATTGTTTCAATTTCGTCCTTTTTCCTTTTAATTTGGCACATATTTTAAAATTGTTTTCAAATTAACTTTCACATTTTATTTTCTTTCAATTTAGTCCCTGATTCAGATTTTTGGAATATGAAATTCCTTTATTTATTTAATTTTGATTAATTGCTTATTTGTTTATTTATTTATTTAATTATGTTATATCTTTTATGCGAACATTTGAATGTTAAACTTTAAGATTAGTGACATGTATGTTGTAAAATATTCTACATTTTCAATAAAATACACTTAATTATATTTAAACCTTAATAATTAAAAGGAATATAGATATTTCTTTAGGATTATTCACTATTTAGACTTTAATTAAAATACATTAACACATTTAATTTTCTTGTTTGTTTGTTAAAGAAGAGAAAACTTAATTAATGCGGTGTCTTATCAAACAAGAATAATGGGTTAGAACCAGGAGTGTTGGCAGTGATTACAGTTCATTTCCAGGGCGATAAGGACGTTAAAACAGAAGAGAACAACATGAAAAAGGTTGGTTGCAAACCTATTATGATGGTCTGAAAGGATAACAGAAAAGGAAAGCCCAACACCAAGTCAAAGCCAAAGCCCAACAAAGGAAAGCCTGCATTGAAACCCAAAGGAGGAGTTGCAAAAGAAGGAAAGTGTTTCCATTGCAACAATGCTGGACATTGGAAGAGAAACTGCCCTGTCTATCTTGAGGACATCAAGAAGGCAAGAGAAAATGGATAGTCCGGATCTGGTATTTATGTTATTGATATTAATATATCAACATCTAGTTCTTGGGTATAGATACCGATTGTGGTTCTCACATTTGTACTTCTGTACATGGACTAAAAAAGAGAAAAAAATTGGCAAAAGGAGATGTAGACCTACGAGTGGAAAATGGAGCAAAAATTGTTGCATTAGCTATAGGAACATATACTTTGTCATTACCTAGTAGACTTGTTTTAGATTTAGAGGATTGTTATTTCGTACCTAGTTTGACTAAAAACATTATTTCAATTTATCATTTGGACAAGATTGGTTTTGAGATTATTATTAAGAATAATAGTTGCTCCTTTTATCTCAATAATGATTTTTATGTTATAACTCAATTAATAAATGCCCTCTATATCTTAGATCAATACAATTTCATATATAACATAAATACGAAAAGATAACAAACAAATGACTTTAATCAAACTTATCTATGGCATTGTCGCTTGAGTCATGTAAATGAGGAACACATATCAAAACTTCATAAAGATAGATTTTTGGATTATTTTGTTTTCAAACAATTTAATATGTGTGAACCTTGCTTAATGGGAAAAATGACCAAATCACTGTTTGTTGGTAAAAACAAGCGAGCAAGTGATTTATTAGGTCTAATATATAGTGATGTATGTGGACCAATGAATACACAAGCCAAAAGAGGGCTTCAATACTTCATTACTTTCACTGACGATTTTAGTAGATATGGGTACATTTAATTAATGCATCATAAATATGAAGCCCTTGAAAAGTTCAAGGAATTTAAAAATAAAGTATAAAACCAACTAGGAAAGAGTATCAAAGATCTTCGATCAGATCGATGAGGAGAATACTTAATCTTAGAGTTTGATGAATTTCTTAAAGAATATGGGATTGTCTCACAACTTACACCTCCTGGTACTCCACAACATAATGGAGTCTCCGAAAGGAGAAATCGAACATTGTTAGACATGGTTCGGTCAATGATGAGTCATGCTGATCTTCTAACTGCTTTCACACTAAATTGTATTCCATCTAAATTGGTTCAAAAGACACCATATGAGATATGGACTGGGAAGTGTCCTAGTATGTCTTTTATGAAAATTTGGGGATGTGAAGTTTATGTTAAACATTAAATGTCTACCAAACTCGAACCCAAATCTCATAAATGTAATGTTGTGGGGTATCCTAAAGAAACTAAAGGATACTATTTCTTCAATCCTTCTAATAACAAAGTGTTTGTTGCTCGAACATGAGTCTTCCTCGAAAGAGAATTTATTTTCAAAAATGAAGTGAGAGAAATATTAAACTTGATGAAATTCAAGATCAACCACAGATCACTGAACCAGAGATTAAACAATAACAAGTTCCACAAATAGTTGAGGAACATCCAACCATTCTTGAAACACGACCACTGCGGAGATCTATGAGAGAACGCAATGCGCTTGAGACATATGGATTTCTCATCACATTGCATGGTGATGTTCTCCTTATGGACCAAGATAAGCCTAGGAATCATTAGAAAGTAATAGAGAGCCCAGACTCTAAGAAATGTCTAGAAGCCATGAAATCCGAGATGGATTCCATGTTAGAAAACCAAGTATGGACTTTGGTTGACCCATCTGGAGGGATAAAGCCCATAGAGTGTAAATGGGTTTTCAAAAAGAATACCAATATGGATGGCAATGTATAAACATACAAAGGGCGATTGGTCGCTAAAGGTTTTTGTCAGATCATGGTATAGACTACGATAAAACATTTTCTCATGTTGCTATGTTTAAATTCATTTAGATATTGCTTGCAATAGCTGTATTTTATGATTATGAAATCTGGAAAATGGATGATAAAACCACTTTCCTCAATGGAAAATTAGATGAGGATGTCTATATGACATAGCCTGAGGGTTTTGTCGATCCAAAAGATGGCCAAAAAGTATGCAAGCTATAAAGATCCATTTATGGGTTAAAGTAAGTTTCTCGAAGTTGGAATCTTCGTTTTAATGATGCAATCAAAGAATTTGGTTTTATTAAAAATGAAGATGAGCCATGTGTTTTCAAGAAAACTAGTGGGAGCATTGTCACATTCTTGGTATTGTTCGTGGATAACATACTAATAATAGGAAATGACATACCTACCTTACAGTCTGTAAAGACTCGGTTAGAAAAATGTTTTTCTATGAAAGACTTGGGTGAAGCAATCTACATATTAGGAGTCAATATCTATAGAGATAGATCAAGACGAA
Source organism: Hibiscus mutabilis (assembly GCA_019671005.1). Classification (NCBI taxonomy): domain Eukaryota; kingdom Viridiplantae; phylum Streptophyta; class Magnoliopsida; order Malvales; family Malvaceae; genus Hibiscus; species Hibiscus mutabilis. Next base: position 57,499,561 of record CM033717.1, read on the forward strand.
TCCTAGGACTAAGTCAAAATACATACATAGATAAAGTATTGAAAAGATTCAGTATAGAATAATTTAAAAGAGGATTCTTACCTATGAGACATGGTATTTCACTCTCAAAGGAAATGTGTCCTTCAACGCCTCAAGAAATAGAGTGCATGAGTAAGATTTCATATGCTTCGACTATTGGATCTATCATATATGACATGATATGTACACGACTGAATGTATCATATGCTTTAAGTATGACAAGTCGGTACCAAGTAGATCCCGGTGAAAGTCATTGGGTTGCAGTCAAAAACATCCTTAAGTACTTAAGAAGAACTAAGGATACATTCCTTATGTATGGAGGTGAGGAAGAGCTAAGTATAAAAGGTTATACTGACGCAAGCTTTCAAACTGATAAGGAGGATTCTCAATCGCAATCAGGTTTTGTGTTTTACTTTAATGAAGGTGTTGTAAGCTGGAAAAGCTCAAAGCAAGATACAGTAGTAGATTCTACAACAGAAGCTGAGTATATTGTAGCAAGCGATGCTGCAAAAGAGGTTGTTTGGATAAAAAAGTTCATATTTGAACTAGGGGTTATGCCTAGCATATCAAATGCTATAGACCTACGTTGTGACAACAATCGAGCCGTAACATAAGAAAAAGTACTCAGATCTCACCAGCAATCCAAACACATACTTAGGCGTTACCATCTCATTCGAGAAATCATTAATCATGGGGATATAGAAATATGCAGAGTACCAACGGATGACAATATCGCTGATCAACTGACAAAGCCTCTGACACAGCAAAAGCATGATCATCACACTAAGTCTCTTGGTATTGGATATATGAGTGATTGGTCTTAGTCCTAGCGGGAGATGTTGGAGTATGCCCAAAGACCAATCATGAGATGGTTGTAAAAGGCATACTTATTTTATCTTGTTTATTAATATAAAGTCATTATTATTATTTCAGTCTTATTCTGTGTGTTCATAAATAAATTGAATTATAGTAAAGTCCTTAGAATAATATAGTTATTCTTAGAATGTCCTTAGTCGAGTATTATTGTGGGCATGGACAACAATAATATATTAAGACTAATATGTAGTTGCTTGATGACAAAGTGTTGTCATTGACATGGAAATGTCAAAACCAATACATAAGTATGTTTTAGAAAACGACATATTGGACTGACCCACTATGAGCATGTTTCTTGGATTATTATGTGACAATCACAACATTTCTCATAATGATAACTACATGTATGATCCTCAGACTTGAGATCATCATATTTCAACATTGTGAGTGACATTTTTTGATACAATCAAACATGTGTCGTAACTGACTACGCTATAAATACTGATATTGGATATGTTGTAATCTATGTAGCAGAATATGGTTGATCAAGATAGAATTTGTCCCTCCTACATAATAGGAGTAATATCATAGGCCACTTGATTGAGTGAGACTAGAAATGCATGGCCATGCTCGAATAAATTGATATGAGATATCATAGTTATTCGTTTATAATAGTCTACTCAAGATATCAAGAAATATTAGATGAACTATACAAGTGTGAATATTCTATGACTTGTGTCTGATCTAGATATACGGAAAAAATAATATAATACATGGAAAGAGTTAATCACGAAAAAAGGGTATGTCGAACCATGGCTTCATGTAACTTAGGTAGCAATGATGTATTGCTAGATGCCACTCATTGCTTGTAATATTAGAATTGTTCTAGATATTGTTGCTAATGTTGCATGAACCTATAAGGGTCACACCCTATGATTGAAACAAAAAAAAAATATCGGCTAGATAGCATATGTACAAACTTGTTGTGCATGAAATAAGTAAAAATCAAAATTATTATGATTATTGTAATAATAGATAATTTTGCTTATATATATTTTAATACTAGATAATTATTGTAATTATCATATACTATTAAAATATATATCCCTAAAGAAACCTGATTGAAGCAGAATCAAATTCTACATATTTAATTATATTCGATTAAATACATTATATATTTAAAGAATTTGAATTTAATTAGAATTAGGGTTTTGAATGTTATATAAAGGCATAAGGTCTAGCAGCCAAAGTATGCTTTTGTGAAAAACCTCTCTAATAGTTAGAGAAGAGAAAATATTGTTTGTTTTATTCAGGTGGACTGCGTAGAGGACGGAATGCTATCGTGACGACTTGGATTCGATATTGTGCTAGAAGAATTGGATTCTCCTAACTCCCTACGATTTTTAGATATAATTAAGGTAATGGTTCATCCCTTTTCACCCTGGATTCGTTCCTCTACAAGGATCACTGGTGGAATATGTCGGATAATTTTTCTACTACGCCATGGGGTGTACCAACGTTTCCCAACAATTGGAGCCAAGCTCCACTATGATTCAGATATGATAAGATTTAAATGCAAAGCCTTGGTTTCGAGTCAGTCATAGGCATAGTTAGCATGCCATAGAGTCTATAGAACTCGTAGTTTTGGGGTGGACTACAGTTCCTTATGAGGCAACAATAGGAGGAACTTGTTTTGGTCACTTGGCGACAGTATAAGGGATTGACCAAAACTTCAAGTACTATTTTGATTGGTGATAGTTGGTTGGGGATTCGTGTACCTAGGCTACTTGATTCTCAAGGCTATGTTAAAGAAAAATAATGAAATTTACAAGTTAAATTCATGAATCATTTTAACAACACGCATGATAAATAATAAGTCTATAAATGAATCTTGTATATTCCTTTGGATAATGGTACATGCTTGATTGAGTGCTTATAATAAGTAATAAGCTTATAATAAATCGTGTATATCCCTTTGAATAATGGTATATACTTGTCTGAATACTTGTGATAAGTAATAAGCTTATATTTAAATCTTGTATATTCCTTTGGGTGATGATACATACCTTGCTCGAATACTTTAATCCAAGAGAGCTTGATTCATTTTCAAGTTAGAAGTATGAATAACTTGATATATTTTGGGTGAACGGATAAATTGTTTGTTTCATGCTTTTAGTTACTTTAAGCTACCTCACTAAGTGTATACTTACTCCATTCTTTTATTACATTTCAGGGTAAATCATGTTTACGATTTTCCTTTAAGCTTGGATGAGATCACAAGTATCAAGAAGTATGTTTTGTAATCTCTCTTAAGAACTCCTAGTTGGTGGCATATAGTTGTTATGTATGCATTTTGCATTTAGATTCCCTTTTTTGTTACATATGTATAGAAGCTTTATAGGTATTTGAAGCTATTTAATGGGCCTTTATATGCTTCATGGTTGCTTTCTATTTAAGTTATAATAGTTATGACGTTTGTATGGTAGTTTAGATATTTACATGTGCTTAAAGTAGATAGATAACCTTGTTAATATGCGTGTATGTAGGCTTAAATGTATCTATCATCATGTGTTAAACCCTAACAAGGTAGTGTAGCTCGTATGATTAGTTTGATGGTTAAACTGAACAAATGAAATCTTGGAATTAAGATTAGGTCATTAAAAGACTTATAATGGTTACATGTTATTAGAAGATAAAGGATTATGAATTGCTATTGAAATGAAACGTTTTAAATCGATTCTTGAAGAACAAATTTAAGTGCTTAAAACTTTATATGACAGTTAAGTTTGAGTTTAAGGCTTAAGTTTACAGTTAAAATTGAGTAAATTATAGTATAATCTTGACTTTGATTTACCTTTGGTGTTTCGAATTGTTTCAAAATCATGGCTTACATGTGTTAAAGTCAATCCTTGTTTGTTCTGTAACACTTCCTAGTTTGGTTTACTCCTAAACTGGGTTAGGGGTGTTATAGGCGTGTAGATAATTTCTGCCATACAAGATGTTAGCTGGATGTGTTGAAGCTTTTAACGGGAATGTCCATTTGAGGTTTCATCATTTTCGGTAGATAATTCTCAATTAGTTTCACCTTGCTCTTTCTTCTCTTTCTTTTCTTGACGTCTATCATCACTTGATTTCCGAACAATTCAATTGCATTAGCTCTGCTCAGGTGATCATTATAGATCTTAATGGACTAACCTTCAGTGTCAACTTCCAAAATCCCTTGGTTCAAAAAATTTTGAACTTGTTGATTGAAAGTGTAACAGTCTTCAATGTCATGATCATGAACTCCATGATGATATTCACAAAAATTCCTAATGTTGTAATAACGTGAATAATGAGGCTTTGGAGATTTCAAATGATGCGGTGAAGCTTCGAGCAATTTGAAGTACAACTCATGATAGGAAACATGAGTAAAAATCAATTTGGTCTTTAATTTTTCACTAACATGAGCATTTTGAGCATCTGACTTTGGAGTATTCTTCAATAAAGGAAACTTTGAATAGGCAAATGTCAAAACATTACTCTAATTCTGGTAGACCCCAAACTTGTTGGGCTCGATGTATACAACCGATTAATTAGCTAAGTGGTGGAGAAGGTTGAATTTTGGGTGAAAATGGTGGAAGTAAAAGATAAACAAAAAGACATAAGGATTTAGAGTGGTTCAACTCCCTCAATAGAGTCTGCGTCCACTACCTAGGCTTCCCACCTTAGGATTTCAACAATTCACTAAGAATTCTTCCCTTTTTCTAGGATAAGGAGGCAACCGTTACAATCCTAGAATCACAACCCGTGATCTAGCATCCAAGAACTCACAACCCGAGTCTTAGAAACACTCTCTAACAAAGAGAATCCTAGCAAACTGAAATCCCTCTTAATAGGTAGATGTTTGCACACTAAGCACTCACCCAAAACCTAAAATACTTGAGCAAAAACATTACAATTAAAGCTCACAAGTATTGTCTATACAAGAAATATACAATTAAGCTCTAAGACAAATCTTTGATCATTATGTTGTTGACAATTGAAGCATTAGTCATTCATAGATGCTTGAAGGTCTCTTTTATACTCCCAAATGAGTTATAGCTGTTGGTGGCCATTGTGATTGAATTGGAGCCATTGGGGTCTTTATTTTCCATATTAATTGCAGTTCTGAGGCTTTCCGTATCGGTACGCGGGTAACCGTATCGATACGGCCTTCTTCATAACTAGCCGTTGAGCTCTGATCAGCTGATGCATATCGATACGCATATAGGCGTATCGGTACCTCTTGCAATTTAAAAGACTGTTGGAAATATGACCGTTGGGGGGTTTTGTTCGTTGGGATATATGCCATGTAGGCGCAACGATACACCAAGGGGTGTATCGAAACCACCCTTCTCCGTATCAATACGGGAATGCCCTGTATCGGAATGAATCTTGACAGTTTCACAAACTGTAGCTGAAACCATTTATGCGTATCGATATGGGGTATACCGTATCGGTACATATAGTTGAAAAACTCAGGTTTGACTACTTTAAAAACGTTTTAAATCATCCCAACAACTCTTAAAAAAACATTAAACATTATTTCAAGTTGTTTGGATTTAAAATCATTTTTAAAATCTTTTCAATTTATTCCAAAACTATTTTTCAATTATTATATCAAAACACATATCTCAACAATCTCCCCCTTTTTGATATAATAAAACCAACTTGAAAAATTGTTTGTGATTCTCCCCCTTAGTATTTAAAAACCTGAATAAGAGATTTTAAAAATGCAAATATTCCCCCTTATTCACTTGAAAAATCAATTTTTCAAACTAACTATCCCTCATTTTGTTATATCAAAAAGAATTTAAAAGACATTAAGCTCAAGAATAACAATAGAGGTTTAAAAAATTTGACTCTATTAAAATCTTTGGATTTAAAAATTGGCTCCCCCTTACTCAAGCATCAAATATTGTTAGTCCAACAATATGATTATCTAGTTGAATTAATGTAAATAAAACAAAGTAACGCAAATAAATTCAACTAAAATTTTACCACACTTGAACTATGGTAGGATGTGAAGCCTCCTTCTTCAAGTGTTATTCCTTGTGTGTATGGAGCTCTCCCTCAAATTTGGACTTGTTGATCATTCTCCATCACACCTACAATAAAACAATCAAGACATTTTTGGTATCCAAATTGCTTTGGATCTATTTACATTAGAAGCACAAAGTTTGGCCCCCTTAGGAATCCATTTTTCAATTTCATCCTTCTTATTTGAAGTGATTAGTTCTTTTGGAACCCAAACACTTCTAAAACATTTACCGTTTAAAAATCTAAGGGCACTAGATTGTCTTGCATAAAATTTTGATTTTCTCAAATCATTTTCTTTCTTAAGATCATCAACTTCCTTTTGATGATCTTTTTCCACTGTTTGAAGCAATTTTTGTAAATTTGAAATTTTTTGCTCAAAATCCTTCATTTTTGCTTCAAACTCCAAATTAGTTTTAGAAAGAAAGTCGTTTTTGATTTTTAACTTTGAAATCAATTTCTTATTTTTTGAAAAATGAAGCTTTAAACTCAAAAACCAATTGGTCATAGGCTTCTTGTAATTCATCAAAAGTATAGGAAGTACAAGTAGATGAATTAGAAGTTATCTCACCCTCTTGGAGGTCTATGAAGCATATATGGGCAACTTCATCTTCATTTGTAGAGTTTTCATCACTCCATGTTGCCACATATGCCTTCTTTGAAGATGACCCTTTTTGTTGAATCCTTTATGGTTATCTTGGGGATACATTATCTTCCTCTTCTTTGATTCATGGTTAGATTTGGTCATTTCGGTCTTCATAAATCGGGCAAATTTCATGAAGAGATAGGTCATCTCTTCATCTTCTTCTTCCTCCTCACTTGAATCTTCATGATGGTATTGGGAGGATTTGAGGACTACGACATTCATATTGATGCCTAGCTTTTTGATTTCCTTCTCCCCCATATTTCTTATCTCTTTCTTCTTCTTCTTCTCTTTATTGTCCTTCTTCATTATTTGATGAGTGAGAAGAACCCGATGAGTTCATCAAGCTTCAAGGTCTTGAGATTCTTGGCCTCGATGATGGCGGCCTTCTTTGAGTCCCATAACTCGAGAAGGGAGTAGATAAGCTTTCAGACAAGCTTTTCTTCCAAAATGACTTCTCTGTAACCTTTAAGTCCATTCACAATGGTGGAGAAATGATCGAACATCTTCTCGATGTCTTCTTCCAGATCCATCTTGAAGTTCTCATACTCTAGATTGAGGAGGCTGATCTTCGTCTCCTTCACTTCGTTTGTTCCCTCGTATGTGACTTCAAGCTTGTCCCATACCTCCTTGGCATTCTTACAAGAAAACATCTTCTCATAGATATTGGGGCTAAATGTACAAAAGATAATGTGCAAAGCCTTGCAATTTAGCTCCAACTTCTTGATATCATCCGCATTCCATTCCGCCTTGCATCTTTGTGGTACGTATAGACCGTCTTCAACAACGTCCCAAAGCATGTAATCTTTGGCCTTGATGAAGAACATCATTCTAGTCTTCCAATGATTATAGTTGGTCCGTCAAAGAAAGGTGGCTTGTTGATGGATTGCATCATTTCGTCGGTTGATTGAATTGTTGGTCGAGCTAGCTGGATTGCCTCAATATGATGTTAATCCCCTTCAATTGAGCCTTTATCTGATACCAATTGTTGGGCTCGATGTACACAACCGATTAATTAGCCAAGTGGTGGAGAAGGTTGATTTTTGGGTGGAAATGGTGGAAGCAAAAGATAAACGAAAAAGACACAAAGATTTAGAGGGTTCAACTCCCCCAATAGAGTCTACGTCCACTACCTAGGCTTCACACCTTAGGATTTCAACAATTCACTAAGAATTCTTCCCTTTTTCTAGGCAAAGAAGGCAACCGTTACAATCCTAGAATCACAACCCGTGATCTAGCATCCAAGAACTCACAACCCGAGTCTTGGGAACACTATCTAATAAAGAGAATCCTAGCAAATTGAAATCCCTCTTAATAGGTAGATGTTTGCACACTAAGCACTCACCCAAAACCTAAAACACTTGAGCAAAAATATTACAATTAAAGCTCACAAGTGTTGTCTATACAAGAAATAAACAATTAAGCTCTAAGACAAATCTTTGATCAAAATGTTGTTGACAATTGAAGCATTAGTCATTCATAGATGCTTGAAGGTCTCTTTTATACTCCCAAATAAGTTCATGGCCGTTGGTGACTGTTGGGATTGAATTGGATCCGTTGGGGTCTTTATTTTCCATAATAATTGTAGTTCTGAGGATGTCCGTATCCCTGTACGCGGGTAACCGTATCGGTACAGCCTTCTTCATAACTAGCCATTGAGCTTTATCAGCTGATGCATATCGATACGCGTATAGGAGTATCGGTACATCATGCAATTTAAAAGACCGTTGGAAATATAACTGTTGGAGGGGTTCGGTCATTGGGATATATGCCACGTAGGCGCATCGATACACCAAAGGGTGTATCGAAACCACCCTTCCCCGTATCGATTCGGGAAGGCCCTGTATCGATACGGATCTTGACAGTTTCACAAACTGTAGCTAAAACCCTTTATGTGTATCGATACGGGGTATACTGTATCGGTACTTATACTTGAAAACTCAGGTTTGGCTACTTTAAAGACGTTTTAAATCATCCCAAAACCTCTTAAAAAGCATTAAACATTATTTCAAGTTGTTTGGATTTAAAATCATTTTTAAAATCTTTTCAATTTATTCAAAAACTATTTTTCAATTATTATATCAAAACACATATCTCAACAAAACTGTAGCGGATTACCCACCAAAGCTTGTTGTAGATTCTGCTCTTTCTCTTTCATCTCAATTCTTCTAGCAAATAATGGTTTTTATAGAATCAGGGCTCTATATTCCCAAAACATAAATGTTCAGTTCTGACAAGATCACTGACTCTGTGTTTTAAAACTATGCCATGAAAGTAAAAAAAAAGAAAAAACTTATAAAACTTCAGGGCACTTTCATCAAAATGTGGATTATGCACGTGGTAGGGCAAAACATCTAAACGTGGCATTGAGAAAGGACTTATCATCATTCTTTTCTTACTAAACTCTTCAGCCTCTCTGTCTCATGTTTCTGTGCTCTTTGCTCCTCTTTTCTTTGACGGAGACAATTTTTTGTCAGAAAGTTTCTAGCCTCAACTGAATCCTTGGCTTACACCACCTCGGGGAAAGATTCTACTAACCCTAAACTTTGCTAAAATCTCCACGTCTTCTGACTGTCACTAAACCATTGATCAACAAAATTGTTGGCAGAAATATCGAAATTTGGCTTTGTTCAGTCCACCCATATTTGTCTACTGGACTACCTTCATCTCAGCATCTTCAAAATCCATCAATGCATTAAAATCAAGCATTTCATTTTTCTCTTCATAATCTACTAAATTTCTTGCGGATGTCCTGGCTATTTTAATCTGATCTTGTTCCTCATTTTCTTTTTCTCTTTCTTCATCTTTTTTTATCTTTCTTTTTTTACTTCTTTTTCGCCTTTTTTGTTTTTTTTACTTTATTTTTTTCTTTTGCCTTTTTTTTTTGCAGAACTGAACCCTCATGTGAGATGTGATACCTCATTTCTCATCAATATTGGTACTTCCATCTGAAACATTCTTTTTCGACTTTCATAATTCAAAGCAATGTGGTAGCTCGAATTTCTATCTCGTTCAGTGATTGGTCAATCCTTTGTTCAACACTACCCAAACTGTTCTCAACCTTTTGAGATTGCCAGACCCTAACAGGCCTATTAACACTACTTCTCAAGATATTGGTTTTCAGGTTTTGCAATGTCATTTGAAAAAATGCAATGTTGTTTGAAAAAAAATGTTATTTGAATAAAATGTCATGTTTAAATAATGCACGAATGCAAAAATACAACACAAAAAAAAACAAAGGAAATATGTCATTATTTGTGAAATAATACTGAAGGCAACAATTTAAATTAAATTGATACAACAAAACATGTTATATTGAGCAGGAGAATAATCAGAGAAGCGTATTTAAATCGGTAGCACCTTGTCCTAGGTCTCTATTCGGCTTTAGTAGGGTAGGCTTCTAGGTTATAGCATATGGTTTTGTTCTAGACTCTGGGTACCCGAACTGCCATTACCGCCTACTGCGAAAACAAGACATCGATACGAGAGTATATGACCCCTTATAGCGAAGGCGCAACCTCACGGTGTATAAGGTTAGCATACAGGAAGAAAGACAAAATTCGATCAAGGAGCTGGATAACTCAACGTAGGATCATGTCTTATTCCCACTTAAAGGTGAAAGCCCGGGTAGAAAGCTTATAAATGAATGACAGTTTATATCACAAAGAAAAAACATATCTTCCATTCTTTCTAAAAATCCATCCAATAATTATTAGAAAATTTAAATTCAAATTATCATTCTTAAATGTCAAAATGTCACGTAAAATTAATTAGGCATGACTCTTAAGTTTCATCCCTAGTGGAGTCACCAAGTTGTCGAAACCATTTTTTTACGCGAGAAATAGCTTGACGATTAGTTTTTGTAAACTAGGGTTTTGCCTTTTTTATTGATTTTGAAAATCATTTTTGGAGTCACCGCCGATCACTTTGAGGTAGACCGGACACCAAAAAAACAATCAGAGATTCGTTCTTTAAAGTTTGGGTTCGAGAGACGGTTGCGTGTGAGGAATGATTAGCACCCCACAAACACCCGTTATCAATACCTTTAATTTTACGTAGCATTTTGGCATTTCAAATAATATTTTGAATTTAATTTAACCATTAATTACTAATTGGATTTAAATTCCAAATGGAGATATTCCTTTTACAAGTAAATATTTTTTATCTGAATATGAGATTAAAAGCACCCTTTTACGTTTGAGGCACCCCATTCATATTCAAAAAATATATTTCCAACATAAAATATTTTAATGCATTATTATTATTGTCTTGTTTATTTTAAGTTCCAACTTAAAAAGGTTCTAATTAATAAAATTGTTTAGGACTATGAATATTATTAAATTTAAAGGCTTCCATGAGATAACACTCAATTGCTTGAGCAGCATCCATATTAAAACCCCTAAATTTCTGATAATATCCACTAATTAATTGTTATTCTAATGATTTAAAGTAGTAGTCCTAGTTAAAGCTCTAACTAATTAACTAGGTTATTTATCCAATTCTAAGTTGTAAGGAATATTAAGTGTTCTTCTTCAAAGCCAATGTTGGATAACACCCCATTGCAAGCAATGGAACACCATCCAAATTTGGGCCCCAAAATTTCCGCTTAATACACATTAAATTGCTACAATGATCTTCCTAATTTAATTGTTACATCTTAATTAAAGAACCTAAGGTCTAAGGCTCTAACAATTAATTAAAACTAAGTGATTAAATTGTCTAACATACAAAACTACATGTCTAATTTTAAAACATGCATCAAACACATAATTTAAGACAATTAAAATTAAAATAAATAATTAAAAGAAAAGACTAAATTAAAAGAAATGAAACTTGAATTGGTTTTATTATTAATGGGGACTAAATTGAATACAAATGCAAATCAGGGAACGAATCTATGAAGATCCAGAAATGTTGTGCGCAGACCCTCTTAACCCGACCCGGTCAAAATGTGCGGACCTTGGCCTGGGTTCGGGTTAACGCGTGGGTCCACCTATATAAGCCCTTCAAACCCAAAAATCGGGCCTCTTTTTCTTTATTTTTTTCCAATTCCATTATCTCTCTAATCTCAGTTCTCTCTCCTCTCTCTACTAAACACAATATGCCGAGAAAAAATGATCCAAATAGATCAAAAATCATGTGTCTCAAACATGTTCTTCATATGTTCATTCGAAATCGAATGAATTTGAAAAACTTCGGCTTAGAGCCGCCACGAACACCGTCGTTGAATCTTTCACCACCGTGCCCGATTACCACCTAAACTGTTTGTCGGTCGCCACTCATCCCTTCGACCACCATTTCTCTCCCATTGGCCACCGCGAGTCGATTTTAGACCACTGGTCGGAACCCTAAAATTTTTCGATTTTTAACCTTAAATCCTAGATCTAGCCTAGCTCGACAGAGCCTCCCTTCTCGACCACCTAATCTCTAGTCTATCTATCCCGACACCGATTTTTGACTCCACCATGGCCTAAATCCAGTCTGGTTACCAAGATAAACTTTGACCTTCATTTCAAACTACATTTCTATTTTTCTTTTTGTTTTTTACTTTCAATCTAACATGTTTGCGTTTCTTTTACAAGAGATTAAAAGAACATAAACAAATATACCTCTCAGCGATTCTAGCGATGTCTTTAACGTTCAATGAATTCTCCGGCATCTCTTGATATGCTCCGGTGGTCTTCTCAGCTTCTCGCGGCAATTCAGCTCACGATATAAGCCTTTTTCCTTCTCTCTTCCTTTATGTTGTTGCTATTATTATTATTATTTATTATTATTATTATTATTATTATTATGATTTGGCAATTAATATCTGACTATTTTCTCTTTCTTGCAGGTATTTATACGAGTTAACCACCGTGATGTCTTGCTGACTTCATTGCAAAGTTAGTTGTATCTAGATCAGAGGGGAGAAGCACAATTCATGAGATAATAGTTTTGGCCGATCTGAGTTTGACACTTGTTCTCTTTTGGGCGGGAAGTTTAGGATCCAACTCATACTTGTGTTTATTGGGTTATCAACTATGAGAAAGTGGTGGGAAATTATTGTAACTTGGGCCTTGTAAATCTGAGCTAGGCTTTTTGAATTGTAAAAGGATTTTTATATATGTAAATAGACATTGGGTTTATTATTTATTCATACTTATTATATTTATTTATTGATCTTATTTATAGTGAAAATATAGTATATATAGGTATACCCAAGTAAAATTTGAGTCTTCGAGAAGATTTAGAACTGGACAGTGCATTATCAACATATCCATCGGGAGAGGACTAGACTTGATCACTCACGGACTTGGAAGTTCATTATCTTCCCTATCCACCGACTGCGGTAGCTCATTTGCTCCATGATAATAGTACTGGATTTGTAGTGTTTGGTTTTGGCTTTGTTTAGTCAATTATTAGTTGTCTGATGTTTATGTTTATGGCATAGGCCTTTATGTATTTTTAGGGTGTTATTGCTTGTAGTTTTTTTCTTCGATTGAGTTTAGAAAAAAAAATTTAATGAGGTTTATAATAATGTCTGGTGTGTAATTTTTTCGATAATAAAATCTCACTCAGATTCACCCAAAAATAAAGGAATTGTAAGTGCAATATTTTCTAGAGTGAAGGATTTTTTTATGAAAATAGGAAAAGTGAGTTAATAAGGAAGGGTTTTTTTTTTTGGTACAATAGAGCCATATTTATATTCTCGATACAAATCCAAGTTGGAAGGAAATCCAAGAAAGGAAATGGAGGCCATTTTTATTCCCCCAGTAGGTCCATAAACACTTGACGAAGCATCTATCTTCTTTTTTACAGTTTCAGATAAGAGTAGAAGAACTTCATTTGAAGGCCTCAAAACTTGTACTGGTAATTTGTAAATGCTCACAACTTAAAAGCATCTTGCAACGCCAAATTAGGACTGCAAATTCCCTTTCTTTTTATCACCTTCTTTGGAAGTTTTTTCTCCCCCTTCACTCTGGACATTATAACATTAAAAGTGAAAATCAAGCCTGTTGAATCAACTTTGTACATTATGAAATCAAACTGTCCTCAAATGTTTAGGCATTAGATTTTAGAAAGTAATTAATTGAAGCAGCCAATTGGGGAAAAAACTACTAATGTTTTGCATTTGAACAAATCTAGGATTTCTTGAATTACTGGGAAATGTTTGCTCAAATCACATGAGAACTCCTAGAGAAACAAAAAAAGAAAGCAGCCGTAAAACATTACAATTCTACAGAGAAGTTAGCAATCCTAATACTCATTCACCACATTACACTCAAATTCTTTTGATTCCAGACTAATTGGATTGCAATCGAGGTGAGTCAAACTTGAATGGTATTGTTTGAGTTTGATTTGAAATTTACTGTTTTAAGCTCGGTTCAAGGTTCAAGCTTGCACAAATGGATTCATATTCGATGAACCGCAAGTGGAACTCCACTTTCTTTCTATTTGCGTACTTCAAATGATATCTCATGTCACTTTAGGGGCACTAAACCCCATATACTAAAAATCAAATCTTAAATTCTAAACAAGCCATAAACTCTAACTCTAAACCTTAAAAGCTTATCATAAACCCAAAATCCTAAGTCTAAAATATAAAACTCAAACCCTAAACTCTAAAAATACACCCCTTGTGGAGTCAGTTCATCAAATCATTTTCCTTTAGATAAAAGGTTAATATTTGATGCACTGTTAGTGAATTTTTTTTTCCGGGCTTTAAATTATGTCATATGTTATTTTTTGGGCACTAAACCTACGCATTAAAAATTAAATCCTTGATTTTAAAGTTTAAACCCTATACTCTAACTCTAATCCTTAAAAGCTAACCATAAACCCTAAAATTCTAAAATGGTAACATGATATCAAAATACTAGTAATTTTTCCACGTTCTTCGAGAGTATTAAGATACTCAAAACTCTCGAAAAGTTCCATAAGGACGGATCGAGGTGCTACAGGAAATGGTTGTCCCCTTAAAAATTTAAAATTTGTATATAATTTAAAATTTTTCAATATATTTTTAATATTTTTTATTAAAAAAATTATTTTCTATCTCCTTAAAATTTTATAAATTCTCCTCTGAGTCGGTCCTTGCTGTAAGAAGTTTTAGAGTAAAACAGAAGTATATTTCATACAAGGAGAAAACAAACTGACCTTTGATTGAGCGGAGAGGGAGAATCAAGATTGAGGGATCGCATAGATAATTTAGCAATCTCAGAGATGGCAGTATCCCGAACAGCAGCAACATCACTTGACAAACTCTCGTAAGCAGCCTCAAAAGCTTCGAACAGCAGCAACATCACTTGACAAACTCTCCTAACAATAATAAAGGGGTGAGTTTATAAGAAACTTAGAATATAAAGAGCATGCCCTTCACTAAATTGAAAAAAAATTATTAGATAAATTTAGTTCATTACGTCATTGTGATCTCAACCAATAAGATCTATCTATTTATTTTTTAAAAGGTTAATCATTATATCTTTCCTACATGTTAATAGAGAGTGAGTAGTTATTAGAAAATTATTTTGAAATAAATGAACCTTATTAGTTAGGAATATAAATAACGAGATGAGCTAAGTCCATCTAATAATTTCTCTTAAATTGTAGGTATGGAATTTCGAGACTTTCCAAGTTTCAATAAGGTGTTGATAGCAAAACATGCTTGGAGGCTAATTCAAAATCCAGATGCTCTATTGGTTAGGATTTTAAGAGGCCGTTACTTTCCTAGTGGTAACTTATTTGCAGCCAAGTTTTATATAATTTTTGGAGTTGAAAATCATGTTTGAATTTAAAATGACAGATTTAATTATTTTTAATTCTTAAATTTAATTTTTACTTCTTTTAAGAATATTTTTTAATAGTATGTTTAAAATAAATATTTTATCTTTTTAACAATACTTTTTGAGATTAATATAAATTGTTAAATTTTTAGACACAACTATTCAAAATCACTATTCTACTACACTTTTTAAAATCACATTTTAACTGTGATTTTCATAATTAATGACAAACTAAGCCTAAATGTAGTATAAGAAAATTTGGGCGAAAAACATGAAATGGTGGAGTTGTGGACCTTTTGTCTTTTGGAGTTTTGGACCTTCAAATATTAATTTTTGAAATAACATTTATTTATAATGTAAATAGTACCAGTTGTGTTTTATAAAAGGCACGTTTGATACGACGTGTATTTGCCCTACATATCACAAATGGTCACAAAGTAGTTTAGGATTTATGGTTGATAAAATGAGTGGTTTAGAGTTTTTCAGGGTAAAAAAGAAAATTTTATATTATTTTTAAATATAATGAAATCGTAAACTTTGATTTTTTTAAAAAAAATATTTTTCTATCAAAAGCAATCACGATAATTCAAAACACAAAAATTCATACAATTCATAAAAAAATCAAATGTAACATAATGTATTGGCACAATTACAACATACTCTTAGAAAAGAAACGGACATAATAAGCATGCATTGAAGAAATTAAAAAAAAAAAAAACTAGCACTATTTGAAACACATAAATAAAAGCTACAATATACATCACACATCACCCTTGACAATGAAGCAATCTACTTAGAGACAAGAATTCGATGACCCAATGTACCATTGTTGTGGGAAAGCAATCGTTTGAGCAAAAAAAAAAAAAGTGGACAAATATTCATTGAGGACTAAACTGATACCTGAAAACTTAGTCACAGGTTGTAATTTACAATCAAACATTATGTAAGAATATGACAATGTCATAGTAAATTTATGTCGTCCTTATTTCAAATGTTAAGTGTTAATAAAACTCGATAACCTTAAATCAGATTATGTGCAGCAAGTACAAATGATCGAACAATTCAACATAATTTATGAGGAATATACATACTTTGATTATTTAAGTTGTTACGTAGAGTCTTGTGTTTAAGGTTTAATAATGCATGTGGTTAAAGCTCTCAGATGATACCATCATCTTCTTTTAAGTTGTGGGTTCAAGACTCTGAGTAAAATTCTCCGTATCCCTCTCATAGATAGCAATTGTTCAAAAATAAAAATTACATATTTAGCATCCAACTATGCTCATATTACTATTTTGGTACCTTAACTATTATTTTTAACAAAATAATATACCCAATATTATATTTTTGTTTTGGTACCCCAACTATTAAAAACTAACAAAAATAATGACATGACTTGGATTAATAATAGTTTTAGTCCAAAAACAATCTATCAATTTAGTCTAAAATTTTATCAATTTAAACATTATTTTAATTCTTAAATTAAAACTATAAATTCTTTTTTTTTTTCTTTCAAGCAAACACAATTTGTAATTTTACCCCCAAATTAAAATGTTTTATATTAATAAATTTTATACTAAATTGATCATATATATATATAAGTGTTTTAGACTAAAATTATAACTATACCAAATAACATCATATCTCTATTAGTTTTTAACAGTCGAGTATCCAAACAAAATAAAATTCATTAGGTATCATTTTACAAAAAAATAATAGTTGAAGTACACAAGCATAGCAGGAGTACTAAATATATAGTTTTTCCTAAAAAAATAATTGTACAATTACAGAACCTTCATTCTAATAAACAAATGTTGTCCTCAAATGTTATAATGCCATTGGTGCGAATGGAAATCTCAATGCTAGATTTGTTCCCAAATCCCTTATATACAGTAGGTGTGGAGAATGTTTTGAGAGCTTTGAACACATCCTGTTCTTCTGTCCTTTTGCCCAAGCTGTTTGGAAGGGCATCGAATTTTAGTTAACAGTCCTACACTTTGAAGTTTCCCTAGTTTCTGTAAACGGCGACTTTCAATTTTACGTTTTAAGTTCCTCCGTCGGATAGCCTCTCTTTCATCTACTTTCTTTGATGACGGTCTAACCCTCCGCATGATTTGGACTTGCTTCTTTAATTTGCTGCTTTTTAATTCGACAGTGATGTTTAAAGTAAACCTTCATGTCCAGAAATAATTAAACTGGCTTCATCATCTTGGAATAAACAATGCAACATTCACTTCAGATTTAAAAATAAAAGCAAGGATTAAAACTCAGAAATTCCACAAGTGGAAAATTGCAGACATACAACATGGCATCAGATTCAGACCGCCCGTCTGCTTCTTCTCATCATTGAAAATACCCTTAAAACCACTATCAATTGAAGGGGGGGGGGGTTAAAAATATAATTCAGAAGGTTCAGAAAAAGGGTTTCAATTTAGTTGAAAAAAGAGTAAAGGCATCAGATAATAAGCGGAGTTTATTAGTCCACATTCATATTTCAGAATATAAGCAAACAAATTTACATCATCTGCCTTCACTTTCAAAACCCCACAATCAGCTCAGAAAAAATGAAATTAAAAAAAAAAAAAGATGGCATCAGAATATCAATAAGCGAAAATTTGAATCTACAGGGTTCATCAGAGTGTAGGATAAGATAAACATTCATCCCTTTCCATTAATAAAACTAAGAACAAAATATAGGTAAGTCCATTTGACTCCAAGGCAAATAAATAGAATGCAATGGGCTGGTAAGCTAACCTTTTCACTATCTGCATCTGTTATTTATCCTTCAGAAAATTACTTATTTTTTGCTGCAAAGAGAAGAGGATGAACAGATGCAACACACACAAACAAACTTGAAAAAATGCATTTTGAATTGATTTTCGAAATCAGAAAAATGCAGGAAATACTATGAGCTCTATCAAAATCAATCGAATCAGAAAACCTAAAGGGAGAAACTGAGAGGGGGAAAAGGCGAAATCTTTGGAGGCGGCAACTTGAGAAGGGGGGAGAAGTTTTATAAAAGAAAATTACGCGAATTAGGATTTTTCTCGGCTTTATTTGGGCTTCTATATTATGTCCATTTTATGATGTGTCGTCACTCTTCAATTTTGTATAGGATTATTATGTAATTTATGTTATATAAAATACAGACTAATGTTATTATCAAATAGGTCAATTTATTTGTGTTTAAAATTTTACCAAAACAAAATCAGGTATACTTATTAATATTAAATAAAGAAGTAATTTTAAACCGATTCACTTCTAGATATGTTTTTTTTCTCTCTAAGTGGACGTGAGTGTATATTATTTATAATGTATATGGTGTGATTATAGTAATTGTTTGTTTCATTTTGTTTTGCTCCGCTATATAAAATTATATTTTTATCTTTATACATGTATAACTATTAAAATAGTAAAAATGAAAGTATTGGTTATAAAAAAAAACTAAACTATTTTGTGTCTAGACAATTGTGAAAAATATTTGAACTTTTTGAAAAGAATTATTATTGTATTTTTTATTTGCATTTTAAAAGTTGAAAAAAATTAAAAATAGCAAGAAAAAATCAATAAAGACTTATTAAAGTTGTTATCATGTCAAGTATAACTGTTTGAAATATTAGGTTATATAAGTGTAGATGTTATGACGGTCTTAATATTGTTTGAAAACCCAATTTTATTTATTATTAGTTTTATTTTAATAAAATCATATTTAACTTTGTTTTGCATTTACAAAAACCCTAATCACTCATTTCTCTCTTCTCTTCTTCGTCCGCCCACCAATGGTTTTATTCTCATTAGGGTGACAACAGGACGGATCGATGTCGTTTTTTTGCATTTCTCACTTTGTCCCCAACACTTGTAGGCACAGTGTTGGGGGTACAGTTTCGGGGAATCCCCATTAGACGTTTCGAGGATTTTTTGTCTCCATACTTATCCCTTACGAATTCCCGCGATTTTCGGTTAATCTACATACCTAAAAAATAAACATAACTTAATACATTAAAATAAATATCCAACATTAAATCTCAAAAATTACAAACATAAAAGATAAATTTAGTTTTACCAAACAAATCATTTCAAAATTATAAAACATTACTTAAATATTAACTGTTGAAACATGACAACATGCACTAGCTTTAAAAGAAAATATGTGACTAATAATCAGTTCCAAATCATGATCTGTTTTTTCTAAAAGAAACTAGATTCAATAATCTTTTCAATCATATAAATTACATCTTCTAATTTTACTCGTACAATTTATGGTGAATTTCTGAATTCACTGTTATTGTTGTTTTAAGAAACAATATGCAGTCTTTTATTTTGACATTTGCTCACTCAAAAATTAATAATTCCTAATACATAACTCGAAATCAAGAACCATCTATTTTAAACAAATCTAGACTTCCGTATGATTATAGAAATATAAGACCCATTTCCTAATTTATCTTGTAGAATTTTTGGTGATTTTTCAAAGTCATTGCTAAAACTTTTTTAAAGAAATCTGCTGCCAAATTTGTACTACCTTTTAACATTTATATATTAGAATACATATAGAAATCGACCACCGTGTATTTTAAACAAAACTAGACTAAATCACTTTACAACAATGTATAGACAACATTCTAATTATTTTTATAGAATTTACGATGAATTTTCAAACTTACTTCAGTCGGACATACTCATGTGAGAATAGATTTTTGATGAAAAACAAGTTAATTACCCGTATGGCCATCAAACTTTGTAAAGTATCAGGATCTCTGTGGATATTTTTTGGGGATTCCCACGGTGATTTATACGGGTACAGTTCGGATATAGCAATTCCCGTCCTCGTCCCCATTTGAGCTTCGATTATAAAACTTCCCTCGTCGTCGTCACCGTGGGTGAAGATTTTGATTATTCTCCATACTCATCGGTTCGGATCCATACGGTTTTCAGTTATTCCCCACCCGATTGCAACCCCAAATTCTCATGTACAATAATACTTATTGTACTTTATAAATAAAGTAATTTTGGTCATTTCACAACTTTTTTGATACATTAATCGGACAACTTTATTGATAAATAAAAAGTAAAACAACTATAAAAAGAAAATTGTAAATCTAAAAAGAAAATAAACGCTGCATCGATCATATTAGACACTTTATCTTTGCACCAAAGAAAAATAAGTTGATTTGTAACATTAATGCAGTCAAAAAAATTAAATCATTAGAGATAAAAACTCTGATTGAGTTGTTGTGACAAATTAACCGAACATTAATTTAATTAGTAAAAAGATTAAAATACAAAATTTATTATTTTGTAAAAATAAAGATAATTATGTAATTTACTTTTTTATAAAAGTTAATTTTTTCTTCTAAATAAACTAACCTACTTATTGAAAACTATACAATACCGTAACATCAGGGGTGTCACATATTATAGTTAATATCAATTTGTCTAATTATATCTTGAAACAATAGTCGGAAGATAAAAGGCATATCAAAGCATACCCTTTAAAATTATATCCACCAAGAACTTGTATAAAAAAGAAAATAAAATGTGAAAACCTAAAAGGTGAATAAAAACAAAACATTCTTTTGAACACGTCCTTAAACTTTCTTAGAAATTCAAAAATTATTATTAAAATTTTTTTGTCTATATCCAAATAAACGCTTATGTATTAATGTAAGAACGGCGATGGACGACATCAATCTTGCATATATGTTCCGCTAATAGTTTTGATTATGTCGACAAATTACCACATAAGGAGATCTAACCATATTAGATCGCTGACCTCCTCTAATTAGGGACTTGCGTCATGATAATCAATACACGAACGCAAAACTATCATAAAGGTAGATAAGAACCATGCCACAAGACAAAAGAAATTGTGTCGCAAAGACATATTAACAAATGCAACAAGATGTGCGAAAATGAGTAGTCAAGATAAAGATATTCTTATTGGGAACTAAAAAAAAATAAAAAAAATCACGAGCGGTCGACAACCAACTTAAAATTGGTATCGCTGTCGACAACAGAAAAAACTAAAAATACCAATGATAGATAAAAAAATAAAAGAAAAAAGACTAGTTATTTTTTTTCAATTAATCGAATTATATTTTTACACTTCAACAAGACATATTTATTGATAAACAAAAATAACATCAAAACATAACCTAATAGAGAGTTTAAAATATAAAAAAAATAAAAATAAATAAAAAGAGAAAATGATAAATTTAAAAAGAAAATATGAGCGTTGCACTAGTCAAATTAGACAATTCCTCTTTGCACCAAAGAAAATCTCTATGGTCCATTGTAGGAAGGATCATTAGGGAGTTGTCGAAACACGAACTAGATAAAATCTTAAAATCGACAACCACCTTTCACGTCCATTCCCAAAAACGATGATCCGCTATAGATTATATCGACAAACAAACCAAAAGGGGATCAAACTTTACATGACTACTGATAAATACAAACAAAAAACAAGCATCATGTGAGTTATCGTGCGAACACCAAAAACCTATAAAAGTAACCATAAAGACATGCCTTAAAAGACAGGAAAAAAAACGCAACAAAATGTGCGAAGAGAAAAAAACAAATCAGATAAAAAACAAAAAATGTAAATCATCGGCAGTTGACAATCAACGCCAAAGCTAATGCCGTCATCGATTAGACAAAAAAACAAAAACCAAACTGCTAAGTTCAACAATCTTCTACCCTTTTTCGGTCCCCCTATATGTGCCCTCACACTAAAAACTTAGGTTTGGGGTTAGTTTAGAGAATTTGGGGTATATTGTATTTTTTAGGGTTTATAGTTTAAGGTTTAGGATTTATAACTTAATCTTTTAGTGTTGTGGTATAGAAAAGGACACCAAAAAAAGACGGATGATTTTTGTCATGGTGTCGACGGACAGTTGATTCCATAAGATTAAGTGATTAGTATCATTCATTTAAGTTGGGCAGAAATGAAGGTTGAATAAGTCACAGTTTTGTTGGCCCAACGATAACGATCAAATTACTGAAAGCAGTTAGTGTGAGGATTTGAAAGCAAAGTCCATTAGCTGCAAGGCGTTCAGTTACAGCAATCACTCCCACATTACCTCTCATCCTGTTTGACAACAAAATAACAACCAACACACAATGTATATTATTAACGGATCTTCCTACCCTTTCATCAGAAAAGAAAAAGAGTATGTGTAGTATCGTGCGTTGAGTGTTTGTGTTTAATTTTAATTACGAGATTTTGTCACTTATTTTTCAGGATGACACAAGACATCCTTGTAATGAAGTATGGTTGATTCGAGAAAAATCAATGTCTTAAAATTAACAAATTAACAATAAAACATGATCTGAGGTAGAAAGCAATAAGATAATTATCTTTATGTTTTCTCTAATCAATTTGTGATTAATAAAGGTAATAATATCATAGTTTTACTAAGATCAGTTGTAATCAGCTTGTGATTAGTACTACTAATTGGACTACCACACCCCTAGATGATAAAAATAAACAAGGTGAATCAATGAACTTTTAAGTTCATGGCTAAAGCTTATTCAGCAAGGGAAACTAAAAGAGTATGAGGTTGATGGAATCTAAACCCATAGAATCTAAACCCATAGCGTTTAAGACATTTCTTAACACTTCACAGACTTCTTCACGATAAATCGAAAATTCTATCGATTTACTATTTCAATGTATGTGTGCATGCATTAGATAGAGTGTATTTACATGTTCGTGGACTTTGACAATATTTACATCATACTTTTATGTGAAATTTTACGGAGAGATGATTTTCTTACATTGTCCAATGCCCACCGACCTAATTGTATATACATGCAGAGTACAGACATACTTTTTACATCCAACGTTTCCCTGATGTAGCTTTGGTAATGTATTGTTCATCACTTCATATTTATTTTCTATAAAGCCGGCCTTTTTCTCTCGTATAAATAAAATCGTCCGAGTTCCTAAGCACCCAGTTTTCAGATATGGCTAAGCGTTTCATTTTCAAGCTCAAAATTTCTCGTGTTTTACTATCTTTCCGATTATGTCGATCAAAAGAGGCTTCCAACTTGCCGGAGATTCCAGTCCCTTTCATTCGCCGCCTATCTCCGGTGAACCCTAAAGCCTTAAGCGTTGGCTATCGGAACCTGAACCTGCCTGCTCCGCCCCCTCCAACACCAGACTTTTCTTTTATCAAGCGCCGTTTAACACCGAAGATAGCATCGGTCACGAAAGATAAGATGGAGAAATTGAAGGGCAATGCGAGTGTTTCACTTTCATGGCGTAACACCGAAACACTAATGTCAACTTCTAGAAGCTTCTGGGACGATTCATCATCGTTTGAGTTGGCTGAGGACTCTCACGTGGAAACCATGAAGAAGAAGAAAGTAAGCAGGGCGATGATGGTGAGAAGACTGAGAAGCTTTGGGTCAAAGAAACATGGGCCGGGAGGGCGGAAGGGAAGGTGGGGGAGAGCGTGGTGGTGGTGAAGAGATCGGAGGATCCATACGAGGACTTCAAGAGGTCGATGATGGACATGATAAGGGAGAAGCAGATGTTGGAAGCGGAGTTGGAGCAGCTGTTGCAGTGTTTTCTCTGGTTGAATTCCAGGGAATATCGTGGTGTCATTGTGGAGGCCTTCACCGAGATTTGGGAAGCTTTGTTTTCTAATTGTGGCTGTGGGAAGGGGTGATAATTAGCATGGCCGGCTCGCGAGCTGCTCGGGCTCGAGACTTTAACAAGCCAAGTCGAGCCGAACCGACCTAATCTTGGCTCGAAAAGCTAATGAACAGGCTCAGAATAATTATATATATATATGCACTAAAAGTAATATGTTTAGCAAAAGATACAACAATTAAGAAAAAATCACTTCTAAATTATAGTTGTATTAACAAACTATTATAGTTGTAATTATTTCAATTCACTTCTAATAATTTTTAGATTGCTTTCTAATACTTATATTAGTAGATTACTAAAATTAAATGACTAAATTGAATTAAAGTAAACTTTATACTCTAAATTAAGAAAAAATCAAGAACTAAAAATAATAAAACTAAAAAGTAACATGGCTGAAATGGGTATTTACCCATCCCTGTAAAGCTTGAGGGAAAAAAATAAGTTACACTTATAATACACACTCAATATCCCACATTTTTAACATACATAAGGCAAGGAGAGCAATCAACCTATAAATAGGTGCTTAAACTTAGAATAATAAGCTAATTCATTCTTGGCCTTTTGGTTGAGATCTAGTAAACATAAACCTTTTGTGCCTATAGATTTTTAATTGAGAAGGCTTTAAATTTGAGCTTTCAAAGTTTGGATTATTTTAATAATCCTTGAGCTTAGCATGATTTTGAGTCGAGCTGAGCCTGATGAGCTTTGAGCTTTAGTTGAGCCCAATAGTATTGTTTTTGAGCCGAGCTTGAGCTTAAAATTTTGAGCTCAACAAACCTAATAATATTGTTTCTAAATTGAGCTGAGCCTAGTCAGACTTAAGTTCGACTCAGCTCGGCTTGTTAGCACCCCTAGGTGTGGACAGTAAATACCTTGATCTTCAAAACCAATTTATTATTAATTCATGGGCAAGGTATGTAAGGGTTAATAATAATATCTACTGAATCACACTATTTGTTCAAAATTACAATAATTTATTTATTTTAATGATTTTTAAAATTGTTTGTTGTTTTAGGCTTTGTTGATAAAACTAATAATTTACAGCCGACATCAAAAGTTTAATTGTTTTCAACCAAGTATTAGTAAAAACTCTGGCCGCTTTTTCAGTTTTTTCTTGATCATAGTTGCTTGCTTTTTCTTTTCTTTTTTGTTTAATCGGCGGTGCAATAGTCTTTGTATTGGTTGTTAATCGTCTGTGGTTCATATTTTATTTATTTTCGTTTATTCGTCTAATTTTTTCTTCTTCGTACATTTTGTTGTGCTTTCTTCTACTTTTATGACACGTTTTTTCGTGTAGTGATCCTCACATTGCTTGTCTCTGATTCGTATTTATCGGTAGCCACATAGAGTTTGATCCCCTTTTGGGTTGTTTGTCGATGTAATTTATAGCAAATCATCATTTTTGAGAATAGACGTGAAAGGTTGTTGGTGATTTTGGGGCTTTATTCTAGTTTGTGTTTTGACAACTTCCCATGGACCCTTGCTACAATGGACCGTAGATAATTTCTTTTATGCAAAGAGGAAGTGTCTGATCTGACTGGTGCAACGCTTATATTCTTTCTAGATGTATGGTTTTCTTTTTTGTTGTTTTTAATAGAAGCCATTAGTTTTATTAAACAAAAAATACCAAAATTACAAAAAGCTTTACAATTATCATTGTAAACTAAATACATAATTTGGACAATTTCCTAAAACAAGTCACTTTGGATCATACAAGGACCATACATGAAAAAATGTTAAAAACCCATTCAAAAGACAAATGAAAAATAGACACGAACAAATCTAACTGCATCAGCAAACGAACCACAAAAGGAGATTAAGATATTGAAAGACCACCAAGAACTACAAATCAGAGCCAAGCGTCGTGAGAAACTATCTACGAGCGTAAATCACGTATCCAAATTCAATTCAAGGGTCTAGAGCAAGGAAGATAACCATGATTACAAATAAACGCCATCTTAATCAATTGTGGCGTCATCAAATCCAACCCTGAGAAAAAAAACATAAAATAAAAGAATGGCCAAACGATCGAAGAAAGCACATTTAGTGAGCTGGAACGATAGGATGAGATGAAACATTGGAGAAAGAAAATAAGAAACAAAACCTTTTGTCTCTATCCACCTACACACTTAAGGATTGGAGTAGGAGTAGTGAGCGATACCAAAAATCTTGTAGGTTGCTTCGCAAAATCAATTTAATTGCATTACAAACGAACCACAAAAAGAAATTAAACTATTGGATTAAAATCCGCAATTGTGGGCACATATGTAAAATGTATGATGTTATAATAAAGTATGACACAAAATTAAGTGACCAATTTGTCATAACCCATTTTTGTCCGGGCCTAAGCCCAAACTAAACCAAATCCAAAAATTAAGGCCCATTTTTATTAAACCAATAACCCATACAATACCCGTAAACTCATTACAATAATATTACCCAATATCCAAACCCATTACCCATTTACAACCCAAAAAAACCCATCGGACCCAATTACACTAAAAAAGACTGAACTACCCTTAACCCTAAAAATATATAAACCCTAATAACTTAACCCTCTTGTCCAGCCACATTGTGCCACCGCCCAAAATCTGCTCCACCACCCTGCAGAAGAACAAATGAGAGATTTTAGATTTTTATATTGTAAAAATAAGTTATAAAAACCCAAATGAAATCGAATGTAAGGACCCCAGATTCGAAATAATAATAATAGTAAAAAAGTAAAAAAAGTAAAAAAGAAAAAAGAAAAAATGTGCATGTGTGCCACGAGAACAAGCCACCCCGCGTCACCCCCACCCTATAAAAGGCAAGTAGGGAGGCTGCCAAGAAACACACAACACAAAAGCCATTTTAAATGGCACAATGCCATTGAAAATGGCGCAAAGGGCAATGCCCTTTCGAACCTTTGAGAGCAGTGCTCTCAAAGGGAATTTTTATTTTCTCGATAGTTCGATTAATCATTCAATCAGAGTCCTTCTGAGATTCATTCAGATTGTTTTTTTATGCGAAGATCCTGCTAGGGGTCGGTCGAAGTTCTTCATTCGAGCTTCTAGTAGGGTAATTTTTTATCTTTGTATTTATTTTAATATTAGCTTAGATATAGGGTAATATATATTGGCATGTTTCTGTAATAAATATATTTGGTATGCCATGTTAGTATATTTTAAGTTGAATGAATTATTTACAATGTTCTTTTAATTATCGCTATGTTCCTATATTTTGTATGCCATGTTTATATATTTTAAGTAGTATGAATTATTTACATGAATAAAATATATTTAATTCTAAATTATAATTTCTAAAATATATTTTCCTTTTAATTTTTCTTTTTGTATGTATTTTTAGAATATTAAATTCGGTTTAATATTAAGGGAATATTTTCCAAGTTATTTCGAGAACTGGCTAGGAAGTGGTATCTTGACTCATTCAGGTATAATCTTTCTTAGTTTTAGTAAATAAGGAAATATTCTCCTTAGACAGTTTTTTGGGATTAAATTTTAAATTAAATTCGAATTTTTATTTTCTTGCAAAGGCAACAATAAATCAATGTAGTACCAATTTTAGGCGCTGTGGGGGTGCTAATCCTTCCCCATGCGTAATTGATTCCCGAACCCAAACATTTAGAATCTCTGGTTTTTTTGGTGTGTGGCCTACCAAAGTGGCCGGTGGCGACTCCGTCACCCTATTTTCACCATTTTTATAATCGTTCAAAAAACTCATATTACAGATGGCGACTCCGTTGGGGACATTTTTTTAAGAGAATCAGGCCAATGTTGATTTTATGTTGTCTTGCAAAAAAAATTAAAAATTCAGTTTAATTTAATTTTTAATCCCTCGACATTCATGCATGAGCTTTTTACTCGGGCTCCTCACCTTGTTAAATGGGAGTGATCACTTTGCTTCGTGGGGTCTTCACCTCCATATAATGTTGTAATTCACTTCTGGAATTCGGTCCTTATATTTCGTGGGTCTACACCTTCATATGGTATAAGGGTCGTATTCCCCCAAATCGATGTCCTAGCGACAATTTGAGTACCACTCACTCTAGAACTTAAACCAAATATAGTGGACCGTAGGAGTCCACCCATTTTAGAACCCTTAAATGAGAATGATTACTTCGCTTTGTGGGGTATTCACCTCCGTATAGTGTTGTAATTTATTTCCAGAATGTGGTCCTTATATTTTGTGGGGTCCATACCTCTGTATGGTATAAGGGTATTATTCCCCCGAATCGATGTCCTAGCGATAGTTCGGGTACACTTTATTTTAGAACCTAACTGCACATAGTGGACCGTAGAGCTCACCTTTTAACCATGCCAAAACTCCGTCCGTTTAGCGGTAACCCTGTTAGGCCTTGTTTGATATATTTATGCTTTTGTTTGTTATATATGCCATATATGTGCTTTTAATTGCTTTAATTCATTACCTTTATCATTTTGTTTTTTTTTGTTTATTTATTTGATTATCTTACCATACTAACTAGATTTTTTGTTAGTGTTTATTTTTTTGTTTCCTTTCCCTTTTTTCTGCATTTATGTTGCTACCACATCATACCATGTTGATTCGAGAACAGTCCAATTTAGAAGGCATTCGACATGGGAGAGAAGTCTGTGATGCCAATAGCAATAATGCTACAGTATCGAGTTGGGCCAAATGAAAGCCAATGTAAAAAGAAGACAATTTTACGATGAGACACGTGTCAAAGCCCCCTTCAAACTGGATTGGTAAGATCTGCCCCGGAAGAAGACTCTTGTCCGCATTCTGCCTGTACGGGATAGTGATCTTTCCAGAAGTTTCGGGGTACGTAGATTACACTGCCACGAATTTTTTTAAGCAATAAAAGAGAACAATGAGATCACCCCTCAGTCTAGAAGTGACGTTAAGACATGAAGTGCGAACCTTGCTTCACGAAGTCAAGATATCAAGAGGAAAAACTAACTGTTATCTGTAATTCATTATTTAGCTTCTTGCAATTAGACATCTTATCCGTAAACTAGTGTCTTTCTAAGGACTATGTTTGCGAATCAACATCATATTTGCATTCATTGCATTTTATACATATTGTTCGCCCTTCTAGTTTTTTATTCATGACACATTCCATGCATTGACCAATTAAATGATAAAGATTTGTCCGTATTAGTTGAAGTTTTATCATGAATGAAATAATTGAAAAAACTTAGAGATCAAGACTCGAGAAGCTAGATGATAAATTCGAGAAATAAAGGCGCTGAGGCATTCTACCAAGAAGTGGGGCAAGCTTACACCATAACTAGAAGACCAGAATAAGTTGACACCATGACAATGACTGGCATTTTGGCAAGATCGACTGAAATATCGTGATAACGTGCTTAAACACGGTAAAGTTTAAAACAATGGATAATTGAAATATCCATCGAAAATCCATTTTTACGAATGGTCAAAGGAAAATAAACCCTTTGGAAAAATAAAATGTCATGATTGGTATAAACTGATTGTACCCATGGGAATGGTACACCTAGCCAGAGCAAACGGCTACCGGTAAAGGCAACTCAAAATCATTGATCCCTGTGCATTTGGAAAAAATGCAATGGATAATTCAAATATCCATCGAAAATCCATTTTTATGAATGGTCAAAGGAAAATAAATCCTTCGGAAAAATCCAATGTCATGATTGGTATAAACTGATTGTACCCAGGGGAATGGTACAACTAGCTCAGAGCAAACAACTACCGGTGAAGGCAACTTAAAACTGTTGATCCTTGTGCATTTGGGGAAAATACAAAAGAAATCCATGAGCTAAGCTATAGTCAGAGTGTAGTTATTTTTTTCATAATAAAAATTTCATTTAGAAAATATTTTTGCATTCTTCGATTCTTTAAATATTTCATTCATTGCTATAGAGTGGTTTTCATTCTCCCATATACATTCACACGTTTAAAGAAGGGATATGTATATATCATTTTTATTGGGACCTCAAATCTCAGTTGCAATAGTACATTTGAGTCAATTCCAAAAGATCAATTCCAAGATGCTTATGTTTAGAAGGAATCGAATATTGTGGGGATATTGCAAATGTGAGTATCCTTAGCCCATTTAGGTCAACGAAGGAACAAAACGAGTGTTTAGATGATGGGCAGATCCCATTTAAGGAATTTTATTCTAAGACATTTTTCGTTTAAGATCCTTGAATCGAGTGTTGACCCTAAACTCCTACCCCATGAAGACTTTCTCTGGATGTCTATGAATGAGACGATGAATGTCATTCTTTCGCTTTTCAAAGTTGAAGAAATGAGACCAGATATGTTGGATACGAAGGCCATAGAATCATTAGAGGGAAACTGGTGAAGACAAGATTAAGTTTAAAGACTGAATCGAGCAAATGGGGAAACTGACAACTAAAAGGCCGAAGTAGTCAAGAATCAACATTGAACAGTGTAATAAAGAAGAAGAAAAGAAATCATCAACATCAATTTTAAAGAACTGTGGAGAATTGGTTACTTTTAAGCAGAAGTAAGCATCAATGTCCAATATAAGTATAGTTTGAATAAAAGGGAAAGAAACAAGCCTGGAGCTAAAAACCCAAAATAGACAATCAAAAAGGGAAAAAAAAGAAAAAGAAAAAAGAAGAAGAAAGACGCAAGATGAAATAATATTTATGCAAGAATAGAGTTTAAACTACAAGAAATGAATAAGAAACCTCTACATAATCCTTCATTCAAGTAAATATCAATTTTGAAGACATGGAGGATTGATCACTGTTGACTATCAGAGAGATGTGTAAAATGAATACTGGCAAAAGGTATAAATTGTATGCATTTGGGCAAGATAAACTGTGCCAAGAGTCTTTTGCGTGCAAGTATACACGGTCGACAAGTAATACAACTTGTTAAGCTAAGTTATCGATCCCACAAAGATTGACTTGAATTCGATTGTTCGATAGTTACTTGTTTTGGAAGAAACGATTATTGTTTGAAAGAGCTGATTTTTAAACTAAGAAAATAAAATAAAATAGAATAGAAACTGAAGTAAAGCGTTGGCAAGGAATGTGTTTTCACATGAATGATAACTTTTGGCAGGGAATGCCTGATTTTAACGTAGTTCATGCCAGCCTTTATTGGCAAAACTGTGTTGGCATTGTTTGCCGAGCAGATTCAAAAGTAGCAAAGCCTCTCTCGATGGTCATTGCCCTAAACTGGCTAAGTAAAAACCCCTATATCTCTATAGTGTATATTTTCCTTAAACCAATTTGATTTAAAAACCAATCTATACTCCATGGGGGGTAGATTTCACTTCCAAAGTAAGTTCATCTACTTGAACGACTTCTATCAAAACTTCTCTCCCAAGTATTCAACAACTTGATCGTTGCCAACGCAAGTCTGTTAAGATATTGGAAGGCAATAAGCTAATTGTGCCAGCTCTCGCTTTGACACAGTACTTAGGAAAAATTAAAGTATGCAAAACAGACAAACTTTGCCAAAAGCAGAATTATTATAAAGGAACTAAGGCATAAAAGCCAACGTTTAAAACCGAAACATTCCCCACCAATTATTAAATTAGTTCATGGTGTGCGGGCTAACCAACAAACATTTTTAGCATCACCATCATAATAAAAACTAAAGAAAAACAACTTATGCCAAGGGAATAGGTAGAGGGGTCTCTTGATGCAGCCCTCAATGCCAGGCTCTCGGCCAAGAAGTCGAACCACCCTTCCTCGGTTGCACTGACTATCACTTGTCGCTCCAACACCTCGCTCCGATTACCTCGACCTTCACCGGTCTCTCATTCTCTCTCTATCGCCCTCTCCAAGCTTGATCGGGTAGTGTATATATAGGCGTGCAATGGAAGGGATTAGGATAACTCTTTCTTCATTTGAAATTTGAATGCTCCATGGATAAAAGATAAGCCTCATATGATCGGTGTGATAGCTTATCAAGATAGGACTGACGTCATCATGCCATGGCCGTCCTGCACACTAACTTGGCACGACCTTGCCAACACAGCTTGGCATCACCTTATCCGCTATTTTTCCAAAGGCTGTCTAAATGCAATTTTCAAGGAGCCTGAGTGTATCCTATTTTTCAAAGATTCTTGCTCTATTGGCATGGCTGCTGGCACTCCTCATGCCAACAGATGCTTGGCACACCTCTGATCCTTTTGTTCCTATAGCATCTGGCATTCACCTTGGCATTCCTAATTGCATCCATGCGTCCTGCATTCATTTCTCATGCCAAACACCCTACCAACCTACAAAAAGGCCATAAAAACAACCTTTCACACAAGCATAGGCAACCAACTAACTCCTTGATGCAACTACATGATATCATCAATCTAATGCAGCTAAATGTACTTGAAAACAAGAAAAAGCATATCAAAATAGGCATGAAAATAATACTTTTAAGGAGGTAACACACCCTCAAACCCAGTTCATTGCTTGTCCTCAAGTAATACAAAAGAAGAGAAAAACAAAAAGTAGTGAAAATAATACCTCGGCAAAAGTTTGGTTGGAATGCCAACAAATGCTGGCAAACAGAGTTTGATTCTAATGCTGCCCTCAGAAATCTCAGTGCACAGTGCCAAGCAGATAGTAATTCAAGTGCAACAATATAACTCTAGTCTAAGTTCATGAAGTGTGCATGATGCGTAGGCAATATGCATCCAATGTTCTTTTATTCTCTTAGCCAATTTTACTACCTAAACTCAGATCTTTATTGTCATCATTTTTTCTTTTTATTTCTTGCCGAGGGTTTTGTTGGCATTTATATAAGCTTGCTTCATGAAACTGTTTAGCGTGAGTGATAAGAGGGAGCATACCACGAATCCCCACCTTAATCTAGACATCACTAGGCTTTCTCTTCAACTCATACCATATGGTTTTGGACTTGAGAACTAAGAGGGAGCTACCACGAAGCCCCAAGTTACTTATTATCCATAGGTAGAGGAAAGTTCATTTTTATTGCCTTCGCAAAACATTGTTGCCTTATTTATTTTCTTTTTACCCTGGCATCATTTTTCTCTTTTTTTCTTTTTTTCTGAGCATAGTTTCAAACAGTCTAAGTTCACTGGGGAACTAGATACATATTACGTGTTAAGTGTAAATTCAATTCCCTAAACTAAAGATCAATTGTCATGGCAAACATGGCATACAATTCTACTGGCAAGGCAGGCTGCAAATTATAAACTCATTATCGGGCAAACAAGTAGATCAAAATAAGCTTGCCTGAAAGTTGTTAACAAACTTCAAATTCAAGCCGAGATAAAATTTTCTTTTTCACTTTTCTAAATGGTTTGGTATGAAACTACTCTACACGAACTACATGGCAAACAAAAAGGTTTAAACATAAAATGCATGACATGGAATAAATTTGAGAAAATGCATACCCCCAAACCCAAGATATGCATTGTCCTCAATGCATGAAAATAATATATAGAAGACAAAATAAAAATACATGATCATGAAAATGCAAGAATGAAATGCAAAGATGGAATACAAAGGAGTTAGAAAAAGAAGACTCCCCTTCGAACGAGGCTTCCTCTCGCTTGGCATGGGTCTTTCGCATGGTTAGGCTCTCATGGTCAGTGGCCATTCTTTTCTTTCCTTTTCAGCCCTACTTTGAGGCAGCAGTGGAGGCTCCAAGATCACCTTTCTTCTTGGCAGGCTCGGTTGGTGGTGTGATTGGTGCTGGCTTCTCTTTCTTGGAAGGAGTCTCCTTTAACTCGGAGGAGGAGTTGATACTGGTAGTTTCAACGTGCACCGGGGATAGATGAATTGTTGCTTTAGATTCAGAACTGGAAAAAATAATTGGACTTGTATGACTGGATGGACTAGCAGACTTGACTTGACTGACTTGACTGGACTGGCATGACTGGTTGTCTTAATTGGACTGGCTGGCATAGGATCACTGGCAACAGGCTCAGCAGGAAAAGGTGGAAATACAGACACCACATCGGGGGAAAGTTTCACAATTACCTCCCGAGTGATGGTATCCCGCTTCTTTGTATAGTGCCTCATCTTCGTATTGAGCTTATCGACCTTTATCCAATTTTTGGAGAATAATATCCTGGCGGGAGTATACCTGGGACAACACTGCCAGCGAGTTGGATGGCATGGTCTCTAGCACACTTGCTGGCTTGGCCTTTGGCTTCTGCTTTGGTGTGGCCATTTTGGCTTTTCCCTTGCCCTTCTCCTTTGGCTTAAAAGCCATAAGGTTTTTCCAAATAATGGCAGTAATTGTGGTTCCCTTGATTGTTTGGCCAATATATTCATCCATTCTAGGCACTTCATGACGCAAAAAAATGTTAGAAATTAATAAAGGGAAAAATAAACTGCCCTTACCCTTCTCAGCACATTTATAAGCCTCATCGGTAATGATTTTGCCAACTTTGATCTTGCTTCCTTTGATGATGGAATGCAGTAAAATCAACCGATCTTCTGAGATGGCCTCGTTGTGAGATGTAAGCAACATATTTACCTTGATGAAATGGTTTTATCCTCGCATTTGTGGCTTCAAAACCAACCTCTTCACCATCCGGTGGCCCGTCAATGAAACTGTCCAATCTGTGCCAAGTTCACACAATTTTGTCACCAGTTTCTTGCGTTTGGCAGCGGTCATAGATGCATCATAGTCGAAGTGCTCATCTTCCATAGCATTCAAAGCAAAAAGTGAGTTTACATACCTTCATCAAAACGCATACATTTACCTCTAATCATCAAGAACGGAGAATCTTTTGTGAGATGGGCATAAAACTCTCGCACGATAGTAGCATAGATCTCCCCTTTTTGTTGGTAAAAAGAACTCCAACCATGCATGTCGACAATGGCCATGAACTCAAATGGGAACCTAACGGTGGTGTTGGTTTGGAAGTCGAAGTGCTTATCGTACAAAATGGATCTCGAGGTAAAGCTCATCTCAAGCTTCTTTTGAATATCTTTATTAAAGAATCTTCTAAAGGGAAGAGATGACGTTTCCATAGAGAAGAAGAGCTTGAATCGGTGATGAAGAAAAGAAGAAGAAAAGTTTGATGGTTTCTTGAATCTTGCGTGAGAAATTAAGAGATTATGGTTCTTGGGAAATCGGCTAGGGTAAAAGAAGAAGAAAGAAGGTGGACTGTTTTTAAGAGGTTTTAATGATGGTAGCCAAAAAGAGGGGGATAATGATGAAAGTTTAAAAGTTTTGATTGGGATAGATGCTAAAAGTGATAAGGTGAAGTGATAAAGGAATACTTGAAGTGATATGATAATTATGATGAATTTAAATCTTCTTTAAATTGAGCGGCTAGGGTTAATCTCAAGGATTTTTCTTTCTCTTCTTATGCAAGTTAAGGTTTCTTTTCTTCCTTCACATGAAAACCTACGCATACCTCCGGCATGAGGCATGGCATGAGAATTGGCAAGCAATGTTCCTGGCAATATTCCTAGCAAAATTCCTCCACACACTAAATGGAAAATCGTTTAACGTAGCAAGGGAATAAAAATTGAAAGATAAAAAAGAAAACAAGAACACAAACAACTAATCCTAATATTTACAAAGAATTTCAAACCTGCAAATGCTTCATTCCAATTCTGCCAAGAGGATCACCTCCTTGGCATGATTTTGCTTACCTTCCAAGTAATGCTTTAGGCACTGATCGTTCACCTTAAAAATTTCTCCGGTCTGTAAGTTCTTGATATCTACAGCCCCATGAGCATATGGCTTTACAACTTTACAAGGACCCGTCCATCTTGACTTAAGCTTACCTGGGAAAATTTTGAGCCGATAGTTAAATAATAGAACAAGCTAACCCATTTCGAACTGTCTTGGTAGGATCCGATTATCATGCCAACGTTTTGCCTTTTCCTTGTATATCTTAGCGTTCTCATAGGCTTGTATTCTAAATTCCACTAATTCATTAAGGTCAAGCAACCTCTTTCCTCCAGCAATTCTCCATGCCATGTCAAGCTTCCGAATGGCCCAATAGGCTTTATGTTCAAGTTCTACTTGCAGATGGCATGGTTTACAAAGACAAGTTTGAATGGGGAAGTACCTAAAAGAGTTTTAAATGTCGTCCTATAAGCCTACAAGGACTCATCTAGTCTCAAGGACCAGTCTTTCCTTGTTGGATTCACAGTTTTTTTCAAAATATTCTCAATCTCCTTATTGGATATCTCGACATGTTGATTTGTTTGTGGATGGTATGATGTGGTGATTCGATGGTGAATCCCATACTTGCACAATGCTTTAAAAATTAATTTACATTTAAAACGAGTACCCTCATCATGAATAATCATTTGAGAAGCACCAAATCTAGTGAAAATATTTTTGTTCAAGAACTTGGCAACAACCTTGGCATCATTTTTGGCAAGGCAACAACCTCTACCCACTTTGACACATAGTCAACAGCCATAAGAATATACACATTACCAAATGATGGGGGAAAATGACCCATAAAGTCGATCCCTCAAACATCAAATAAATCCACTGGCATAATGCTTTGGAGCTGTAATTGATGTCTGCTAGAGATGTTCCCTGTTCGTTGGCATCGATGGCATGCTTTGGCATATTCGTGGGCATCCTTGTATAGTGTGGGCCAAAAGAATCATGACTGCAATACTTTGGCAGCAGTCTTCATCCAAGCAAAGTGTCCTCCATATGGTGCGGCATGGCATAGATGCAATATATGTTGCTGCTCGTCCTCTGGCACACACCGGCGATTCACTTGGTCGGCACACTGCTTGTACAACATGGGCTCATCCCAATAGTATTGCCTCACCTCTCGTAAAAATCTTTTCTTGGCATTATATGCTAGGTTTGATGGCAGAATATTGCTTACTAGGTAGTTGACTATGTCAGCGTACCATGGTATAGCATCGGCTGCAAGCAAATACTCGTCAGGGAATTTGTATCTAATTATAGTGGACTTACCATCGTCAATGTGATGCTCCAACCGAGAGAGATGGTCAGCTACTAAGTTTTTACTGCCTTTCTTATCTCTGATCTCCAGGTCAAATTCTTGAAGTAACAGCGTCCTTCTTTGCCAAGAGATATTTCAACACCGAATGATCTGTATAAACCACAACCTTTTAACCAATTAGATAAGATCTAAATTTATCAAAAGTAAATACAACCGCGAGTAATTATTTCTCAGTTGTAGAGTAATTCAATTGTGCTTCATTCAAGGTTCTGCTGGCATAGTAGACGGCATGGAACATCTTTCCACGTCGTTGTCCCAAAACTACTCCAACGACATAATCGCTGGCATCACACATGAGCTCAAAGGGCTCATTCCAATTTGGTGCCATGACTATGGGGGCATTAATCAATCTGTCTTTAGGCTCCTAAATTGCTCTCAAACAAGAATCGTCAAATGCAAAAGTGGCATTATGTTCTAACAATGAGCATATAGGTTTAGCAATTTTCGAAAAATCTTTAATAAATCACCGATAAAAACTGGCATGACCTAAAAAACTCCTTATACCTTTAACACTTGTTAGATGTGGTAATTGCTTAATTACCTCCACTTTGGCTTGATCAACTTCTAGTCCTCTCTTGGCTACCTTATGACCAAGAACAATGCCCTCATTCACCATGAAATGGCATTTCTCCCAATTCAATACTAGGTTTGTCTCTATGCATCTCTTCAAAACTTGCTTCAGGCTATGGTTGCATTCCTCAAATGTTACAACAAACATTGAGAAATCATCCATGAATACTTCTATGTTATGCTCAATCATATCGGAGAAAATGGCCATCATGCAACGTTGAAATGTTACTGGCGCATTACAAAGTCCGAATGGCATCCTTCTAAAGGAAAACGTCCCATATGGACACGTGAACGTGGTCTTCTCTTGGTCATCAGGGGCAATGGTAATCTGATTATATCCCGAATAACCATCTAAAAACAGTAAAAAGCTTTACCTGCCAACATGTCCAACATCTGGTCAATGAAAGGCAATGGGAAGTGGTCCTTCCTTGTAGCCTTGTTCAACCTTCTGTAATCCATGCACACCCTCCATCCAGTGATGGTTCTAGATGGAATCAATTCGGCCTTACTGTTTTGGATCATAGTCATGCCACCCTTCTTTGGCACACACTGTACCGGGCTAACCCAAGAGCTGATGGAAATGGGATAAATGATCCTAGCATCCAACCATTTTATGATCTCTTTCTTTACAACCTCTTTCATGCTTGGGTTTAGCCGTCTTTGGCCTTCAACGTTCCTACCATTGTATTCCTCTAGTACGACCTTGTGCATGCAAATGGTTGGGCTAATACCTTGGATGTCTGCCAAAGTCCAACCCAATGCTTGCTTATAATCTTTTAGTATTTCCAGTAGTCTTACCTCCTGATCATGAGTGAGATCAGTGGCAATAATCACTGGCAGAGTCGATTTCTTACCTAAATAAGCATACTTTAAGTGTTCTGGCAAGGGTTGAAGCTTCAACTTTAGTGGTTCCTCAATAGATGGCTTTGGTTTCTTTATCTCTCTGTCGGCCAACTGGAGTAACACAAAATAACTCACATCTTCAGCCTCCAAGGCTGAATCCACAGGTTCCTTGAATAGTTCAGCTATGCCATCAAACATCTGTCATCACTTGCTATATCTTGGTACAACTGTGCCATGTCTAAAGTAAAGATGGACTCCATCATTTCATCGGCTTGACATTCATCAGGCTCATCTGCATATTTCAAAGCTTGAAACACGTTAAAATTAACATGTTGATCATTCATTCTTATGGTTAGTTCCCCTTTATGAATATCAATAACATCCCTACTAGTAGCAAGAAACGACCTACCCAAAATAATTGGCACATTAAAATCAGCTTCATAATCCAAAATGATAAAATCAGCTGGGAAAATGAATTTGTCT
Source organism: Hibiscus mutabilis (assembly GCA_019671005.1). Lineage (NCBI taxonomy): Eukaryota > Viridiplantae > Streptophyta > Magnoliopsida > Malvales > Malvaceae > Hibiscus > Hibiscus mutabilis. Next base: position 57,538,344 of record CM033717.1, read on the forward strand.
ACCTTTACCAACACATCCTCAACCTTACCCTTGGGATGTGCATAGGATCGGTCTACCAATTGAAGTGTCACTGTGGTTGGTCTTGCATCTATGCCAAGCTTCTTGAAAACTAATAGTGGCATCAAATTGATGTTGGCTCCCAAGTCGCACATCCCTTTCCCAATAGACTTGTCGCCAATTGTGCAAGGAATAGTAAAACTCCCTGGATCTTTTAGCTTTGGTGGCAATCGGTTTAGGATCCTGGCACTACATCCCCAGTGAGAGCAACAATTTCAAATTCTCCAAACTTCCTCTTTTTGGATAAGATGTCCTTCATAAATTTTACATAGTTGGGCATGTGTTCAAGGGCTTCCACCAATGGAATGTTAATTTGAAATTGTTTAAGAACTTCCAAAAAGTGCTTAAATTGTTGGTCTTGCTTATGCTTTTGAAGTCTTGCTGGAAATAGTGGCGGTGGATATACATATACTGGTGCTGTCAGCTTTGCCGAGGCAGTGCTGGCATCTGTTTTGGCATCATTATGCTTATCATCATTGCTGGCATCATTGTTGGCACTGGGACTGGCATCTTGTTTGGAGCTCTTACTAGCATGATCGCTGGCATCATCTACTTTTTCCTTCTCTACTTCTTTAGGTATGTCTGTTGGCACAAGCTTTACATTATGGTTGACGACTGGCTGCTTGGCAGCCATCTCTGTTTCGCACTACTTACCACCCCGAAGAGTTATTGCCATGCATTATTTATTTTCTTTGTGCTGAGCATCTTCAGTGTCACTTGGCAAAGTATTTTGGGTCGACTGCTAAGTGCATTACCGATCTGCCCAATTTGTATTTCCAAGTTTCTTACTGATGCTGCCAAACTTTGGATTGTTACTTTATTTCGCTCCATATATTGTGTAAGATCTCCTCCTTGGTTGCTTTCTTGCCCTTGCTGGAAATTGTTCTGAGCTTTCTGTGGTATGGTATTTTGATGGAATGCTAGCATGGCATTGTTGTTCTGCCGTTGGATGTTTTGGCGCGGGGCATGTATTGATTGCCTCTTTGATTTCCCCAAGCTAAGTTAGGGTGTTGTTTTCAACCTGCATTATAGGTATTGCATTATAAAAACGACCAGCATTCCTAAAAAACTTACCGACTCAGGATTAACAGGGCAGTCATCCATATGGTGGTTTTCTCCACAAATGGTGCAAAATGGATCCAGTGCTTTGACTTCTTGGGCCTCATTGCTCTTTTATAATATTCTCACCATGCTAGAGAGGTTGGAAATCTCAGCATGAATGGACGTGAGTTCATCAACTTTGAATTTCCCATTGGCTTTAGTCTCGGTCCCAAGTCTAGCAACAGGATATTCGAAGTCATTGATCGAAATTCTCTCAAGGATATCAACAGCCTCAGTGTACTTCTTATCAAGCAACGATCCGGCTGCTGAAGCATCCACAACAGTCATTGTTTGTGCATTCAATCTGTTGTAGAAGGTTTGTATTTGGGTCCAATTTGGGAACCCATGTATTGGACACATTCTGAAAAAATCTTTAAATCTTTCCCAGGCTTCATAAAGAGTTTCATCCTCGGCCTGTTTAAATGTAATGATTTCACCACACAACTTGGTAGCGAGTGTTGGTGGCTGAAACTGCGTCAGGAACTTCTGGCAAAGGTCTGCCCACAAAATAACTGATCCTGGTGACAAAGAATTGAGTCATGCCTTGGCTCTGTCTCTCAAGGAAAAAGTAAACAATTTTAGCTTTAGAGTATCTCCAGATACTCTAGTTTGTTGAAATAGTTGGCATATCTCCATGAATTGTTTGAGATGTTGTCTCGGGTCTCCAGTAAGTGCTTCATTGAATTGACCTACATTCAAAAGAGTTTGGATCATTACGGGTTTAAGTTCAAAGTTAGGCTCATCGGCATCAGTGCTAATAAGCCCTGGCATGAGATTTGTAATGTTAGGTGATGAATGTTCTCGGATTGGCCTATCTTCTTCTTCAACCATATTTGGGACATTAGGAGGTGGTGGTGCATTGTTATTAGGCTGATTGTTAATGGGTGGATCATTATTCACCACACCAATCCTCTGATTGCCTTGATTCATTTCTCGGTATCGCCTCTTTAACCTCCGCAAGGTTCTCTCAATTTCCGGATCGTATGGACACTCGTCCACCAATGGGTGATTTCTGGTCATACACCGGTGAAAACAAAGATAAAATAAAAACAAAAACAAACCAAGTAAAAATTTAAAAACAATCAAATCCGTTGCAATCCCCGGCAACGGCACCAAAAACTTGTTGACTCTCAGGGAGATGTGTAAAACGAATGCTGGCAAAAGGTATAAATTGTACGTATTTGGGCAAGATAAACTGTGCCAAGAGTCTTTTGCGTGCAAGTATACATGTTCGACAAGTAAAACATCTTGGTAAGCTAAGTTATCGATCCCAAAAAGATTGACTAGAATTTGATTGTTCGATAGTTACTTGTTTTGGAAGAAAAGATTGTTGTTTGAAATAGCTGATTTTTAAACTAAGAAAATAAAATTGAATACAAACTGAAGTAAAACGTTGGCAAGAAATGTGTTTTCAAATGAATGATGACTGTTGGCAGGGAATGCCTGATTTTAACGTGGCTCATGCCAGCCTTTATTGGCAAAACTGTCTTGGCATTGTTTGTCGAGCAGATTCAAAAGTAGCAAAGCCTCTCTCGATGGTCATTGCCATAAACTGACCAAGTAAAAACCCCTATATCTCTATAGTGTATGTTTTCCTTAAACCAATTTGATTTAAAAACCAATCTATACTCCGTTGGGGCAGATTTCACTTCTGAAGTAAGTTCATCTACTTGAATGACTTCTCTCGAAGCTTCTCTCCCAAGTATTCAGCAACTTGATCGTTGCCAACACAAGTCTGTTAAGATATTGGAAGGCAATAAGATAACTGTGCCGGCTCTCGCTTTGACAAAATACTTAGGAAAAATTAAAGTATGCAAAACAGACAAACTTTGCCAAAAGCATAATTATTATAAAGGAACTAAGGCGTAAAAGCCAACATTTAAAACTGAAACATCCCCCCACCAACTATTAAATTAGTTCATGGTGTACGGGTTAACTGATAAGTGTTCAAAAGTACTATTTTTCTTACCCTTTTTACTCATATTATTGTTAGACTTAGGCTCATATTAGTTGCATAATTAGCCATTCATGCATTAATCCATGTTTCCTTCCATCGTTGAGCTTGATTACATAACTTGGTAGTTTTTGTGGGAAAAAATGCTGCTTTGGTGTGTTTTGTGTGTATGTGCAGGATCACTTGCCAAAGCAAGGCTAGAGCTAGTTGCCAGGGCAATACATGAAGGATATGCCGAGCTAGTTGCCAGGGTAATACATGAAGGAGAGGCCGAGCCAGGGCAATTGTCGACAAAGAGCAAAGGTGATATGGTAGTCGAAATTGATTACTAGACAAGCCCAAGATGACGTGGAGCAAAGCCCAAACCCAAAGGAATTTGATTTCCATGAAGAGATTAAAGAAGAATTAAATTCCAAGAAGATAGGAGAAGTTCTAGTAGGAATATAATTATAATAAAGAATTATATTCTTTAAAGATAATTTAATTCCAACTTAACTTCCTCCTCAAAGAAGGACTTTGCCCTAGCCCTATAAATAGGAAGGAGATTTCGACAATCCAGAGGGAGAGCAAGAAGAGGGAAAATTTTGACAACTCCAAAGGGAAAGAAGGAAGAGATTTCGACAAGAGAGCAAGGGGGAGAGAGTTCGATTTACTTCTTCTTCTTCTTTGCTTCCATTAGATTCATGGTTTGGGGATTATTCTTTGTATATCTTTTGAACCCAACCATGAACTAAATTGATTGGTTGGGGTTATTATGTTTTGTTGTTGTGAGAAACAAATGGATTTTGTTTAGGTAATAAGAGTTTGCACTTTTCTATTCAAGGTTTACTCATTCTTGGCTTTTATTCTTGTTTGCGAGTGAATTGGGAGAGGATCTCGTAACTTCATCTATTTATCTAATATCGGGAGAGTTAGATTCAAGAAACGAATGAGTATGGTATTTATTCAATCTATTGATGGTAAAGATTAATCCGGCTTAGGAATAAGTTAAGGATTTCAACGGCTAAGAGGAGCGCAAGATTGGTTGTTGTTCACCCTTGATTCACGCAGGGATATATTATCAAGGCATGCACAAGTAGCTAGAGTTTCGACTTAGGGATAAGAAGAAACCATTGAAGAACGCTCTGCCGAACCTTGAAGTTGCCACCCAGACGCCCAAGTAGTTGCCCAGCTAGTCGCCCAGGCAACCATCGATTAGTTGCCAAGGCAACCCCGCTGTGCAAGTTGCCACGGCAATTGAGTTGCCCTTGCACTCTTTTACCAAGACGATCCAATCGGCTATCACACCTCAACTCACGATAACCTGGCCTATTTACTCTATTTTAATTTTATCTATTCTTTTAGTTTATTGCTCTTAGTTTACTCGTTAATTAGAATTTCTATTATCAATTGTGTTTTTATTTTCACAGTGCAGTAACTTAAGCAAAATGGCCCAAACCAATCCCTATGGAGACGATACTCGATACTCGTATCACTTTATTACTTGCGACGTGTATACTAGCACATTTGTATAGCACTTATTACACGCAACAAGTTTTTGGCGCTGTTGTCGGGGATTGGCAATTGGTGTTAGTTGTTTTTGTTATTGTATTTTTTTCTCTTAGTTTTACTAACTTTTCTTTTTGTTTGTTTTATCAAAAAAAAAATAGGTGCGCTACAAGTTAAGGGACATCAACATGTCGGGAAATAAAAGCCGATCTATTCGAGAGATGATGTTGGAAGATATGAATCAATCCAATCAAGAGTTTCTTGCACCTTTTGATGATTACCTATACCAACCGAGAAAAGCCCAAAGAACTTATACCGTGGAAAAATCTTGTGCTATGTGTGGAGAACATCATGTGTTTGAAAATTGCCCTCACATTTTCGGTGCATATAACTACATAGAGGACCATAGAGGGAACCAACAGCAAAATTCTTCATGGTATGGTCAAAAGCTCAATTTTTTTTTACCATAACAATTTTGCCGAAAGAATGATATGCCATGGCAATGTAGTCCTTTTCAAGAGCATTCCAATTCCTTGGAGGAAACGTTACTAGCTTCCTTGGCTAGACTTGACGGATCAATTGAAGATATTCGAGAGCTATCAAAATCTATGGATACGAGGATAGCTCAGTGGGATGCAACCTTAGGGATTGGAAGATCAATTGGGAGATCCACATATGTCATGGATAACATGCACCAACAATTCATTCCTTGGGATACTGACGTCCCAAGGCAAGAGGATAAGGAGCAATGCAAATAAATCTCTCTGATGTGTGAGGAACAACTAAAACCTCAAAGTCAAGAGGATGCCAATGAGAGAGACTGCCCAACACATGATGAGCTTGAACAACAAATTGCCTCGGCAATGATTGAGGAGCTTGAATAGAGCAATACAGCGACAACACTCAGTGAAGCTGAGAACAACAATACTACAGCAAATTTTGAGGAACCTGATGTCCATAAGGTTACAACGTTGATGTTGAAGCAGGAATCTGTAGATTGCTCTCATCTACAATTGCCACGGCAATTACACAACCACATCCAAGATCAACGAGATGATAATACTTTGCCAATGGAATATGAGTAGGTAATGGTTGAACATTTTGAATTCTTTAAAAGCTCACCTCGTCCATTGCAGGTATGTCTTGAGGAACCGAGGTTGGTAGATTTGAAGCCATCGAAATCTCTACTGATGGAGATGTTTGAGAGGCCAAAAGAAAACGGTGTTTGGATTCGTAAAGCTTTTCAGAAAATTGGTTCTTCCCTTGACTTATAGCAAATTTTGGCAACTGAATGCCACGGTAATTGGCTTGAGCAACAATTGCCACGACAACAAAGGCTACATCCAACCATGATAGAAGTCGACAAGAATGAGGTAATTGAATGGTTGAGAATGGATATAATTTTTCCTATTAATATATTTATGCCTTCAGGAATAGTAGCAAGGTGGAGAGTATACATGGACTACAAGCGAACAAAGAAGAAAGACATCTCCACCATGGTAACGCAAAAGGGAGTAGTGGCAAGCACATTGTCCAAACTCTTTTTGGGCAATATTGTCACCCGATGGAGGGTGCGGATGGACTATAAGAAGTATCGAAAAGCGACCATCCTCAAGTTTTCTCAGATATGCACTAACATTAGAAGATGCATGATGGCACTCTTTTCAGACATGGTCAAAGACTTCCTTGAGATCTTCATGGATGATTTTTCCATTTTTGGTAGTGACTTCAACAGTTGCCTCGACAATTTAGAGAATGTGTTGGCAAGATGTGAAGAAACCGATTTAGTCTTTAATTGGGAGAAGTGCCATCTTATGGTAGATGAAGGAATGGTGCTCGGCCACAAGATTTCATCCAAGGGAATTGAAGTAGACAAAGCCAAGGTGGACGTGATCGAGAGATTACCCCCACCAAGATAAAGTCTTACATTTTGATGATTTTTGCACCCAAGCATTCGAAACCCTAAAAGAAAAGCTTGCCTCGGCAACACTCGATGCCACAGCAGCTCTTGACGAACACGTCTCGGCATCCATGGATGCGCATGCCTCGGCAACCCTCGACGCCGCAGCAGCTCTTGACGCGCACGCCTCGGCAACTCCTGACTCGCACGCCTCAGTAACCACTGATACGCATGCCTCGGTAACCATGGACGCGTATGCCTCGGCAACTCTAGACATACACGACTCGGCAATCTTGGGAGTAGTCGCCACGGCCGCACATACCTCGACAATACCCTGATCAGGTTATACGCCGATGTGTCCCTGAAGAAGAGCAGCAGAATGTACTCCGGTAATGCCATTCTTCACCCTATGGAGGACATTTTGGAGGAACTCGTACCGCGACCAAAGTTTTGCAAACTGGTTTGTATTGGCCAACACTGAACAAAGATGCCCAAGAGTTTTACAAGCAATCTGATCGTTGCCAAAGGAATAGCAATATCACCCACAAACCAATGGGCAAGCAGAAATTTCCAACCGGGAATTGAAGGGTATACTCGAGAAAGTTGTAAATCCCTCTAGGAAGGATTGGTCAGTAAAACTATATGACGCACTTTGGGCATATCGCACTGCATTCAAAACACCCTTAGGTATATCCCCCTTCTGACTTTTCTATAGCAAAACATGCCATCTACCGGTGGAAATCGAACACAATACATATTGGGCAATCAAGACCGTTAATATGGATTAGGAAAGTGCCAGACAAAAACGTTTGTTGTTCCTCAACGAGATAGAAGAATTCCGTGCACTCGCCTATAACAATGCACGAATCTACGAGAAAACAAAGCGATGGCATGACAAAAAACTATTGCCATGGCAATTCATGCCAGGGCAACTAGTTCTCTTATTCAATTCTCGGCTAAAACTTTTCCCGGGAAAGCTGAAATCAAGATGGTCGGGACCATTTGAAGTCGTCAAACCATTCTCCCATGGTGCCATGATAATCAAGTCCATCTTTGACAACCATGAATTCAAAGTTAATGGACAAAGATTGAAGCACTACAATGGTGCCCATGTGGAACGTAACAAAGAAGTTGTCAACTTAGGAGATGCATGAGCATGCTCTCCTTTCAATATTTTCTTTTTCTTTTTTCTTTTTATTTTTATTTTTAGGAGATATTTTATTTTTCTTCATTATCTTTAGTTTCTAGGGTTTCTTTGTTTTCTTTTCCACAACAAGACTCACGACCAGGATGTCTAAGAAAATTTCCTGCCGAGATCCTTGCCCCGGCAACCAATGAAGCAGCCAACATGGCAACCGCAACAGATGATGCCGCGGCAACCTATATCGTGCATGCACAAGCTGACACCATGGCAACCAACCCTGAAGATGCCACGGCAACCAAAGCTAAAGACATCCCGCAACCACTGCAAAAGCCAAAGGTAAAGCACCTATGCCCGAATCAACTCCTAAGAAAACAACCATCGCGTTCAAGCAAGAGAATCAAGACACCGACCAAAAGGAAACTAATCATCTACGATGACGAACTCTCGGAGTAAGTCCTCGTATGCATTTTATTTTTCATTTTTTTATTTAATGCATGCATTGAGGACAATGCCTCACTCGAGTTTGGGGGGATTGTTATTAGAAGTTACCATGTTTAGTTGCATTCATCTTAAGTATTACATTTAGGATACATAAATTGCTTGCCATGCCTTTAGTTGGAACAAGAATTGCTTAGATTTGATGAATATCCGATGATGACTTTGCCAGTGCACTTAATTGATAGAATTTTTATTCTAGGATAACCATGGAAAAACTTAGAATTTTACTATGATGCTAAATGTGATGAAACACTGTTGTGGTTTGATTGATTTAAGGAATTCTAGTGAACGTAGGTGATAATTAACAAATTGGGGGATTAGAATAAAAATTGGATGAATGCTAGAGGTGCCCGAAATTGGCTCTAGCATGTGCTAAAAATTTATCACTAGAGGTGCCCGAAACTGGCTCTAGTATGTGTTAAAAAAATTGATCGCTAGAGGTGCCCGAAACTGGCTCTAGTCGAATAAATTAACTTAAGAAAACTAAACACTAGAGGTGCCCAAAACTGACTCTAGTTAAAAAATGTTAAAAATAACCCAATGAAGTAATTTGAAAACCGCTTGTTTGTATAGAATCCGAAAAATCAACTTGCACACAACTCCGCACACACTCACAAGCATTATAGTTTGATTCCGACTAACTCCTAAGTTTTCCGAAAAATAAAAAGCCAATCATACTTTGTGCCCTGGTTCAGAGAATTGAAATCAAGTTCAAAGCTAAGTTGTGAAAATTGAAGTCTTGGCAGGTAATTGTTAGTTTGCATTGCTTGAGGACAAGCAATAGTTCGAGTTTGGGGGTGTGATAAGTGTTCAAAAGTACTATTTTTCTTACCCTTTTTACTCATATTATTGTTAGACTTAGGCTCATATTAGTTGCATAATTAGCCATTCATGCATTAATCCATGTTTCCTTCCATCGTTGAGCTTGATTACATAACTTGGTAGTTTTTGTGGGAAAATATTATGCTTTGGTGTGTTTTGTGTGTATGTGCAGGATCACTTGCCAACGCAAGGCTAGAGCTAGTTGCCAGGGCAATACATGAAGGATATGTCGAGCTAGTTGCCAGGGCAATACATGAAGGAGACGCCGAGCCAGTTGCCAGGGCAATTGTCGACAAAGAGCAAAGGTGATATGGTAGTCGAAATTGATTACTAGACAAGCCCAAGATAACATGGAGCAAAGCCCAAACCCAAAGGAATTTGATTTCCATGAAGAGATTAAAGAAGAATTAAATTCCAAGAAGATAGGAGAAGTTCTAGTAGGAATATAATTATAATAAAGAATTTAATTCTTTAAAGATAATTTAATTCCAACTTAACTTCCTCCTCAAAGAAGGACTTTGCCCTAGCCCTATAAATAGGAAGGAGATTTCGACAATCCAGAGGGAGAGCAAGAAGAGGGAAAATTTTGACAACTCCAAAGGGAAAGAAGGAAGAGATTTTGACAAGAGAGAAATGGGGGAGAGTTCGATTTCTTTTTCTTCTTCTTTGCTTCCATTAGATTCATGGTTTGGGGATTATTCTTTGTATATCTTTTGAACCCAACCATGAACTAACTTGATTGGTTGGGGTTATTCTGTTTTGTTGTTGTGAGAAACAATTGGATTTTGTTTAGGTAATAAGAGTTTGCACTTTTCTATTCAAGGTTTACTTATTCTTGGCTTTTATTCTTGTTTGCGAGTGAATTGGGAGAGGATCTCGTAACTTCATCTATTTATCTAATATCGGGAGAGTTAGATTCAGGAAATGAATGAGTATGGTCTTTATTCAATCTATTGATGGTAAAGATTAATCCGGCTTAGGAATAAGTTAAGGATTTCAACGGCTAAGAGGAGCGCAAGATTGGTTGTTGTTCATCCTTGATTCACGCAGGGATGTATTATCAAGGCATGCACAAGTAGCTAGAGTTTCAACTTAGGGATAAGAAGAAACCATTGAAGAACGCTCTGCCGAACCTTGAAGTTGCCGCCCAGACGCCCAAGTAGTTGCCCAGCTAGTCGCCTAGGCAACCATCGATTAGTTGCCAAGGCAACCCCGCTGTGCAAGTTGCCACGACAACTGAGTTGCCCTTGCACTCTTTTACCAAGATGATCCAATCGGCTATCACACCTCAACTCACGATAACCTGGCCTATTTACTCTATTTTAATTTCATCTATTCTTTTAGTTTATTGCTCTTAGTTTACTCGTTAATTAGAATTTCTATTATCAATTGTGTTTTTATTTTCACAGTGCAGTAACTTAAGCAAAGTGGCCCAAACCAATCCCTGTGGAGACGATACTCGATACTCGTATCACTTTATTACTTGCGACGTGTATACTTGCACATTTGCGTAGCACTTATTACACGCAACATTAACCAACAATCCAACAAACGTTTTTAGCATCACCATCAGAATAAAAACTAAATAAAAACAACTTGTGCCAAGGGAATAGGCATAGGGGTCTCTTGATGCAGCCCTCCACGCAGGCTCTCGGCCAAGAAGTTGAACCACCCTTCCTCGGTTGCACCAACTGTCACTCGCCGCTCCAACACCTCACTCTGATTACCTCGACCTTCAATGGTCTCTCATTTCTCTCTTTATCGCCCTCTCCAAGCTTGATCGGATAGTGTATATATAGGCGTGCAAGGGAAGGGATTTGGATAACTCTTTCTTCATTTGAAATTAAAATGCTCCATGGATATGAGATAAGCCTCATCTGATCGGTGTGATAGCTTATCAAGCTAGGGCTGACGTCATCATGCCATGGCCATTCTGGCACACTAACTTGGCACGACCTTGGCAACACAGCTTGGCATCACCTTATCCGCTATTTTTCTGGAGGTTGTCCAAATGCGATTTTTAAGGAGCCTGAGTGTATCCTATTTTTTGGAGATTCTTCCTCTCTTGGCATGGCTGCTGGCACTCCTCATGCCAACAGATGCTTCGCACACCTCTGATCCTTCCGTGCCCACAGCATCTGGCATTCACCTTGGCATTCCTAACTGCATCCTACATTCATTTTTTCTACCAAACACCCTACCAACCTGCAAAAAGGCCATAAAAACAAATTTTCACACAAGCATAGGCAGCCAACTAACTCCTTGATGCAACTGCATGACACTATCAATCTAATGCAACTAAATGTACTTAAAAATAAGCAAAATCATATCAAAATAGACATGAAAAATAATACTTTTGGGAAGGTAACAATCACCATTGAATAAAAAGCGAGCATCAATGTCCAGCCATGGTGCAGACCAATCCGAAGTTGTAGAAGAAGAAAATGAACTCTAGGGTGAAAACCCACAAATGGCCAGTCTAGAGAGAACCAAGAAAAGAAAGAGAATATTTTATATGAGCATATCCAGGTCAAACAAGTACAGAAATGCGGTTTTTCTTAACTGTGACCCATGGCCTACACTACGAGCCTACAAAGACCATTCTGATCATACGTGGATATCTAAGTTGGATGAGATTGTCTTCAAATTATATTCTTCCCATAAGGGTTAACCTTTCATCAAGGAACGTCAAACTTCAAATATCCGATCGACACCAAAATGAGAGAGGATGGGGCATGGTGAGTTGGTGAGATCAAGAGAGCCACCTTAAAAAGTGTTAGATATTAGGTAAGGGAATTGTTTCTCTTAGAAGCCTAATAGACTAGGGGAAACTATACATATACATATATCGCCACAATAGTCAAGATCTTCTAAGCATACGCCCTGCTGGAATTGATCTTTGTTTGAAACAGATTTGCTATTGCATTTGATATTTTGAGGGCCAAACATTAGTTTGTCACTTTCTCTAAAATCTTGATAAGAATCGTTTGCCATTTTTTTTCAAAATTTAGTTATTTTCTTATTTTGAAAGATAACACAAACAAATTGCCTTTTTGACATTACTTTATTATGAGAATTAAAGTATAGGAATCGCGAGCTGATTTCTGCCAAGATGCTATAAGAAGATTAAATTTTGGGGAGTAAAGGCATTCTGATCACCCCAGTGTTGAGATAAATGAAGACTCTGCATGTTGGGTCAAATACAAGAAAAACAGTTGAGCCCAGAGATTGAATGGGGTTATAAGACGATGAAAGTCCTTATATGTGAATAACATAAGGACTAGAATGAGATTATTTGAAAAAAAGGGTAATAAACCCGAAGAAGAAAAGAGTTACTCACACAATAAGAAGCGTGAAACAAATGAGAGGTAGAGATTCAATAAATAAAGATGAAGATTGAGGAGCACACTGCAGACATATGGAGTGAAGAAATATGAGAATGACCTTTCAGGGAATAGGGTTTTAAAAGTAGATTTGAAAAGAAAGAGAAAAGAAGAAGAAAAAAAGAGAAGAAAATATTACATTGCATACATCATATAGAGATCCCTATGTTAGAGGCATGCTAATTTAGAAGCATTTTGCTTGTTTTAAACAGATATTTGAAGATTACCGAAGATTTTGATCTGCAGCTTCATATTAGAGAGGTAGATCGCATCGGAGATTTTATATTGGTAGCCATGTTGGCGTGAATCCAGATGTTGGTAGCCTTTTAGGCATGAATCCATTTCTAAGTCCTTCGGGCCATCAGTAAGACCTTCAAGCATGATGTAAAAGCTTTTTTATGTCGAGATGATTAGAAATCGGGGCATTCTTCCACCTTTGAAGATAAAGGTTCTATATAGGAAAAACCCGTATTTTTAAGACTTTGAAGTGAAAGGTTCTATATAGGAAGAACCCGTAACTTCAAGATTTTAGAGCAAAAGGTTCTATATAGGAAGAACCCGTCAAGTTCTATATATGAAGAACTTGTAGCTCAAAACATAGAACAAAAGGTTCTATATAGGAAGAACCCATCAAGTTCCATATAAGAAGAACTTGTTGCTTTAAAGATTCCAAGCGAAAGGTTATATAGAGGAAGAGCCCACAGCTTCAAAAATTTCATAGCAAAAGGTTTTATATAGGAAGAACCCATTGCTCAAAGACTTCAAAACGGAGAGTTTTATATAGGAAAAACTCATCGCTATAGATTTTAAGAAAAAGAAAATGAAAAAAAAAAAAAATAATAAGAAAGAAAGATAAAAAGAGAAAAGAAAAATAATAAGAAAGAAAAAAGAAGAAAAAGAAAGAAAAGAAAGAAAGAAAGAAAAAAGAAAGAAAAACTGAAAGAGAGAGAGTTATATAGGAAGAACTCGCAGCTCCAAGATTTGAACTTATAGCTCCAGGATTTCAAAGCAAAGAGTTCTATATAGGAAGAGCTCATACTTTAAGATTTCAAGGAGAAAAGTTCTATATAGGAAGAACTTGTAGCTTGAAGAATCCATCTAAAGAAAGCGGAAGGTCCTATATAGGAGGAACCTATAATTCTGGAACTTGAAGCGAAAAAGTTCTATATAGGAAGAACTTGTAGCCTTAAGAATTCACCAAGGTCAGCTAAAGTTCTATATAGGAAGAACTTGCAGATCAAAAGCTTCAGAAAGAGGAAGATTAAATAGTTCTATATAGGAAGAACTCGAAACTCTGAATCTCTGAACAAGTGAGTGGAGGCAGCAGATACCAACAAACTCAAAGAATTCACTGAAGAAAAGCAAAAATTTCCAGAAGAACTCGTAATTCCAAAACGACAAATAGTAAAGCAGCGGGAATTTCAGAACTTCAAGACGAAAAGTTCTATATAAGGAGAACTCTCAGTTTGAAGAATCCACCCGTGACACAGAAGGTTCTATATAGGGAGATCCTGCAGCGTGGATAATTGAAGACAAAAAGTTCTATATAGGAATGACTTACAACCCGAAGACTTTTCCAAAGACCAGCTGAATTATATTCATGAAGAATTCACTTCTCCTAGGCTTCAGACATAAGAAGAGTGAACAGTTCTATATAGGAAGAACTTGTGACCTCGAGTTTCCAGTTTGAAGATTTTGTCTCCCCAACGGATTACTCGATTTTGAAGATTTTACCCCCCAAAAGCGGCCAGATGGACCAACTAAAGCCCAAGAACAAGCGGTGGCCAGAGAAAGAAACCAAACCTAAGCGGACAAAAATGGTTATTCTTTGGTCTTTTCTCTATTCCTGTTACACAGCAATGAGCAAAGAGGGGCAGCTGTTATAACCCATTTTTTGTCCGAGCCTAAGCCCAAACTAAACCCAATCCAAAAATTAAGGCCCATTTTTATTAAACCAATAACCCATACAATACCCGTAAACTCATTACAATAATATTACCCAATATCCAAACCCATTACCCATTTACAACCCAAAAAAACCCATCAGACCCAATTACACTAAAAAAGACTAAACTACCCTTAACCTTAAAAAATATATAAACCCTAATAACCTAACCCTCTATCTAGCCACACTGTGCCACCGTCCAAAATCTACTCCACCGCCCTACAGAAGAACAAATGAGAGATTTTAGATTTTTATATTGTAAAAATAGATTATAAAAACCTGAATGAAATCGAATATAAGGACCCCAGGTTCGAAATAATAATAATAATAGTAAAAAGGTAAAAAAAAAGCAAAAGTAAAAAAAAAAATGTGCATGTGTGCCACGAGAACAAGCCACCCCACGTCACCCCCACCATTTGCCTATAAAAGACAGGTGAGGAAGCTGCCACGAAACACATAACACAAAAGCCATTTTAAATGGCACAATGACATTGAAAATGGTGCAAAGGGAAGTGCCCTTTCGAACCTTTGAGAGCAATGCTCTCACGGGAAATTTTTATTTTCCAGATAGTTCGATTAATCACTCGATCGGGGTTCTGCTGAGATTTGTTCGGGTTGTTTTTTTTATGCGAAGATCCTGCTAGGGGTCGGTCAAAGTTCTTCATTCGAGCTTCTAGTAGGGTAAATTTTTATCTTTGTATTTATTTTAATATTAGCTTAGATATAGGGTAATATATATTGACATGTTTTTGTAATAAATATATTTGGTATGCCATGTTTATATATTTTAAGTTGAATGAATTATTTACAATGTTTTTTTAATTATCGCTATGTTCATATATTTTGTATGCCATGTCTATATATTTTAAGTGGTATGAATTATTTACATGAATAAAATATATTTAATTCTAAATTATAATTTCTAAAATAGATTTTCCTTTTAATTTATCTTTTTATATGTATTTTTAGAATATTAAATTCGGTTTAATATTAAGGAAATATTTTCCAAGTTATTTCGGGAACTAGCTAGGAAGTAGTATCCTGATTCATTTAGGTATCATCTTTCTCAGTTTTCGTAAATAGGGAAATATTCTCCTTACACCGTTTTTTGGGATTAAATTTTAAATTAAATTCAAATTTTTATTTTCTTGCAAAAACAACACTAAATCAATGCAGTACCAATTTTGGGCGTTGTGGGGGTGCTAATCCTTCCCCACGCGTAATCGATTCCCAAACCCAAACGTTTAGAATCTCTGGGTTTTTTTGGTGTCTGTCCTACCAAAGTGGCGGGTGGCGACTCCGTCACCCTATTTTCACCATTTTTATAATCGTTCAAAAAACCCTTATTACACAATTATGTTATGTGTGTCATAGATATTAAAGTGTCATGGAAATAAAAGTGTAGATACCATAAGATATATTTATAATTCAATGAGATGCAGAGTTATAAATATTTAATAGTTGATTTAACAATCAACTATATAATATAAAGAGATAGTGATACCCAAAAAATAGGTTAACTTGTATTACTCTTGTTCTGTCTGAGAGTCTTTACGGTAATGGCTAACATATCTTCTTGGAAGATAGGCGATCTCCATCAAAGAATTCGAGGTTTTTCAGTCCATCAATGAATTCAGGTACGCTTTTACATTCAGTTTAATCGATTTATTGTTCTTGATGATTTGGGCATGATAGATCATGGGTTTAAATTTCATATCTATTATGGTTTGGTTCTGACAAGTGACATCAGTGCCTCGCCATGTTGAATCATTGAGAACGAATTTATTTTTTATTATTTGGATTCATTTGTTCATATGATTTTAATTTTTTGGATTTGATATTTGGGTTAAAGATAATTGTTGAAAGTTTAGGTTTAGGTTTTATTTTATGGAAACAATATTTTAGCATTCAATCGTTTGGTTATCGTTTAGGGCTTCCAAATTTTTTCATTGGAGATTGAAATTACTTTCAGGTTGGTTTCGTTAAAGGTTGTGATATAATTTCTAGCAGTGAATCAATTTGCTTTGATTTACGTTCTATACCAAATACTTAAACATATCGCGAAGGTCTTAAGGCATATTTTCAGTAGTTCCGCCAAGTATGGGCATCCTCTTTTATTTGAAATTTTAGTTAAAAGATTGTTTATTTGGTATTAATTCAAGTTTTACGATAATAAGTCATGGATTGATATTTAATCTATTATGGTATTAAGATCGTATGTTTCTTGAAATTTTGGATATGCAATTAAAAAAAAATCATAATATCCCATAAAGCTTTGTTATGAATTTATTATATTTTTGGATTTGTGTCGTCGTTTGTTAGGTGCGTTAATTGTTTCAGTTATGGTTTATAATTAGGGAAATTGAAGTTTTAATGTTATAGTTATGAATTATGAATATTATGTCTCACTTCACGTCCCTCAATCTCATATCTTAGGAGTATGCTATTGCTTTGGTATAATGTTTGAAACCAATTTATCGTCACTATTTGTAATCACTCATTTTCACTTGTAAATATATTAATATTGCATGTATATTTATTATATTATATGAATGTTACTAATATAAGGTGGTGTGTGCATGTATAAGCTATGTATACGTATTAAGGGTGTATGTATGTCGCGTATGTATCTAGAGTATGAGCGTATTTGATTAATATATAGATGTTATATTAATTATATGTATGATTATACGTACGTATGCTAGAATATTATATTAATTAATGATTGTATAATATAAGTATACATTTTCGTATGCATATGTATTGCTGTTATAATTATATTATTATTATTAACATAATTGGGCTGATAAAATAAAAAAATTAAATATATTAAACCCAAATAGAAATTACAGTCCAAGTCCAAATATCATTACAAGGCCCGGTTGGCCCAAATCTAAATCTTATCTAATTACGATTCTGTGTGTGCGCGGTGGGTGGGGGCGTTGGATCAAGATCTGATCCAACGGCCACGATACAACTAAGAGGTCAAAAATATCTGCCAGCCGCGTGTTCCACACGTATGGACCGTTCGAGTGCCACACGCGCGTGTGGTCCACGCTACGACGCTTTAATATCCCACGCGCGTGTAAGATCCACGCGTTCGACTCTCGATCGCGGAGCTCACGTGTCAAGATCCGCCGTCTCATCAAATCGAGGCTTCATCCGGGCCGATCGTTCTTCAAGCCATCTCGACCGTTAGATCGGATCGATCTAACGGCCGAGAAACGCGTCTGGCGCATAGCGAGAATATCCATACCGCCATCGCGCGCCGATATATTCATCCCCGTGTTCGAACATGCCCAAGACAACAAGCAAAATTGTCGATTCAGATCTCGAAAAGCAAGATGCAACTTGCACCAAAACAAAGACCACGATATATATGAAACGGGACTTTTTGTAACGGGGACTTAGAGAAACGAGGAGAGTGGGTAAAAAAAAAAGAGAGAACAAAGATCTTGTAAAACCAAAAATTGTAACCAGTCAAGTAATAATCAAAAAGACAGTCCAGTGGTAAACACTTGTCTCTTTTTCTTACTTGTTTTCTTTACATGCATATACGAAAGAAAAAAACACAGAAACAAAAAGAAGAGAGTCGTCTTACCATCTCTATTTGTGGGTCTTCTCTTCCTTAGTGATAAGCCTTTCGGCTTCTCCAAGTCTGATATGGTGAACTAAAGGGAAGGGAATGCCCCTGGTAGTTCCGTTTTGGTCTAAAAAAATATTTTTTTTCGCTTCGTATTTTATAGATCTAGGGCAAACAAGGGTGTATCCTCTGAATCCAACCACGGATTCATGTTGAAGACGAAAAGAGGGTTATTTTGGTGGGTTTTGGAGGCCTGCCGGCACCGGTTAGCGGCGGCCGGCGGCGAAAAACACGGCGGCCGGCCGCCGGATTCTGGGTTTCAGAAGAACAGTTGAGAGAAAATGTAAGAACATGGTTCTTACAAAAATCAGAAAAATGAAACGAATGACCAAAAATTTGTTTTCGGCCTAAAAGGGGGGCTTTTATAGTTATTATTATTTTGCTAAATGGGTAAAATACGCACTTAACCATCCCGCGTTTTCAATATTTTCGTTTTTATCTTGCCGCATGGTATAATTACAATCCCAGTCCCCCTGATATTTCAAAATCTTGTAATCCAGTCCCTAAATTACACCGATTCAGATTTTAAATGGTAAAATTACCCCCTTAACCATCCCGCGTTTTTGAACTTTTCATTTTGGGTCTGCCCCTTGGTCTAATTACAGTTCTGGTCCTTTTAGGTTTTGTTTATTTCGCAATTCCGTCCCTAAATTACATGTTATTGCTCTTTAATTTCTGCCATTAACTTTTATTTTTCTTTCATTTCGGTCCTGTTTCTTTGTAAATACTCATGTTCGTATTATAATCGTATATGTTGGTATATTCTATTGTTTTATTTTATGTCCCTCGTATATGCCTCGTATTTTATGTTTAAATGCATATGTGTATTAAGCTTATGATAATTATATATATTTTTTATCCTGTTATTCATATTAGGCATGTTATGTTTTAGTTGATTCGTACATGACATATTTTGTATTTTTATATGTGTATGTTTTCTTGTTTTTAGGGTTACATGTTAGTGTATTTACCTTTTTGTACGATATGTTGTCCCATATATGTTGAAATATGTTTTATTACTAGCATGTATGTCTTTTTGAAATATTTGTTCGTCTATATGTACTTATTCCTGCCTTGTTATTCTGACATGTTATAGTTGTTTTTATCTATTATTTAGATTAATATGTATTTATACATGATCCAGTCTAATATATTATTTATGATAGATTAGTATTCTGTTATGTCAATATTTATTACGTTTAAATATTTTGCCATGTTTTCATACTTTTGCCACTAAGATTGCATATGATTTATAACTTGTTAATGCGGTGCCCTTTTATCCGAGCGTAAATGGGGCCAGTATCAAGCGTAGTGATAGTGGTTGGGCGTTTATTCTCGGATAACGGGGCCCTTAAAATTTAATCGCAATTATGACCGAATTTTAAAATAATTGTCACTTTAATCCGGAAAATCTAATATTAATAAAGTGGTAATTATTAAAGTACCAATTTTGGGCGGTGTGGGGGTGCTAATCCTTCCCCATCCGTAACCGACTCCCGAACCCAATCTTTTTGAATCTCTGGTTTTATGGTGTCCGGCCTACCTAAGTGGCCGGTGGCGACTCCATTTTTAAATGCGGTTTCTTTTAAAACCCCACGGAATAAATATTTTATATCCAAAAGAATCACAAACACCTTTCAAAAATCCTTTCAAAAATCCACCACGTTTTTTTAGCGATAGAAAAAAGACATCGCTACAGATGGCGAATCCGCTGGGGAACTATTTTTGTTTTTTTAAAAAAAAAAACAAATGAGAGTCAAGCTTTTAAAATAATTATCGCTTTACTAATATTGGAAGTTCCGGATTAAAGTGACTATTAAATTAACATTCGGTCATAATTGCGCGTTTATTTTAACGCATTTAAAATATGGCATATAAATCCGTCTTTTTAAGTGGGGGAAAACGCTAATGCTTTCGTGGAGATATCGTTCTCCCGTATGGGCCTAGCAAGTACCTTCGGGGCTCGAGTACCTTATGCTTTCGTAAGGATATCGTTCCTTAAAGACGGGCATAGCGAATGGGTCCCCCGAATTGAACCCGGTTGAAAGGAGCCTATAATGGGTGATGATCGGGGGCCTTGCTACTCTTAGTAGAGGACAGCAAGGACAATTCGGGTACCTCCTAGCACCAACACTGCATGTAGAGAACATAGAAACCTACCCTGTTAGATCCATGTGAATAACCATAGGTGTTTTAGACGGGATAAATAGGGTTGTTTTGTGTGTTTATTCTGTTTAATTTTGTCCTTTTGTTTATATATTTATCAATTTTATCTGGTACTGACTTGTTTTCTTTTCGTTTTTTATTTTTTCTCATACATCATTGCATTTACATCACATAAAGGTACTGGATCAAGTGGTTTGCCTGATCAGAAAGTCTTTCACTATGGAAAAAAGGTGTCTTAGGAAAGAAGAGCTTAATTTGTCAGTCAGACATTGGTTAGAGGTCAACCAGAAAATCCAAGGGGACAGTTTGCCGAACGAACGCGTAATAGCAGGATACACCTATGTGAGTCTCCAACAAAACGACTTATGGGATCTTCAAAACATTTGGGAAAGATGGGACCGAAGACTACAAGACTTGTTCTGCAATAGTTATGGCGACATCGCACAACTCTTATATGTTCAGATTAACCAGCCCCTACTCCGAGCTATAATCCAGTTCTGGAATCTGGCTTTTTGCTGCTTCACCTTCAATGGGCAGGACATGATGCCCACGGTAGAGAAGAATACATCGCTTTACTTAACCAGAAAAATATTGGGGAAGATTGGATCTACGCGAAGCCTCCAAGGAATCAGAATTACACTGCGAAACTCAAAACCTTTGCGGGAATGAGTGACGATTGGGTTAGTGGCCTCCTTTAAATCCGAGGAGATAATACAGTCTTTGCATGGGAAAGTATTCGGGACATCATACCGACACATCCAGACGAGGCAAAGAAAATGGACTTGTTCGCTTTAGGAATATATGGCTTGGTGATCTTTCCAAGAGTACTCGGAAACATTGACATAGCCATTCTGGATTTGTTTGAGCGGATGAAACGGAAAGCAAACCCAGTACCAGCAATCTTGGTCGAGACTTTCATTTCCTTAAATGCTAGCCGGAAACATGAAGAAGGACGTTTTCGAGGATGCGCACAACTATTTATTACAAGTATGGATTTGAGTCACATGTGGAAGACGCGACAAGAGTCCTGCCGGGGATATCCTTCCAAGGTTTTTCGCCTTTACGAGAGTACTTAGCAAAGGAATGGCGAGAGGATTTGAAAACAAAAATGTGGACCAGTTTCTTCAGGAACATTCAAGATGAAGACATAGCATGGAGGGTCCCATGGCTCGGTAAAGTTAATTATTTTCTATACAGTTGTGGTGACTTCAACTGGCTGATGATTTTGGGATTGCATGGAGGGATCGCCTGTGCTCCGCTTTTAGTGTCTCGGCAGTTCGGATCAGGACAGTTCATTCCCAATACCGCCGGATTAAGCCAAACTGAATTTCTTTTCAAAGGGGAGTTCAAAGGAAAAATTCAGACTATCATGAGGGCCTGGGATCATTGTTCTTGGATCGGGTGGAAGGAGATACCGAGCACATGACTACCCCAGATTACGATCTTTGAGACGCGTTTGAGGGTTAATAATGTGATTCTGAATCGATCAAGGACCAGTGAGTGTCACTCAAGAGCTTACAAGGGTGGTACCGTCTGAAGCCGACATCTTAAGGAGTGAACTCGAGGAAGTTAAAAAGAAAATGGACATCCAACAGACCCAACATGCGAGTGAGCTCTATAAGGCAAGCTTAGAAGTTGATGAGCGAGACGGGATCATTAGGCAATTGAAGAAATTAAATGCAGATTTAAGCGACAAGAACACTCTTTATCAAAAAGATGTCCTTCTATTACAAGCAAAAATACAGAAGGCCGGCCGGAGTCAGTTCATAGCTGTGGAAAGAGAAAGAATGAACGACATCCGTTTGTTGGAAGAAGAACGAGAAATTAACAAAAGAGTGATCGAGAAAGAGATAGAAAGTTGCCGTTTGGCTATGGAGGAAGAAAAAAGGTCCGCCAAGAAGGCCATTGATCAAGAGAAAGAAAGATTCAGGCAAGAAATCAGCAAAGGAAAACAAGTTGTCCATCATGAGAGAGAAAGCGTCGCCGTATGGAAAAGAAAGTCCATGAGTAGTCGAAATAGACTGTTAGAAATGCAAAAACTGTACGATGACACTATTCAAAGGCTGGAGCAAAGCCAAAGTCAAAATGGCGAATTAAAAGGGAAGGTGGCAGAAATTGAACACTCACTTGAATGTCTTCTTGCCCTTGAGAATAACTTCATTGAGCTGCAAGAAAGAGAACAAGAAGTGGGTGTGTTACAAGCACGAATTGGGTCCTCAAGCAAACTGTGGAGGATTACAAAGAAAGAATTAATGTGTTCGAGGAGGCTGCAGCCGGAGGGGACACCTATTGGCGTAAGAGACTACGCGACGCTGCTCGAATGGTACAGACGAGAGACCAAGATTACGCAAACCTAATGGTGGACATACAATGAGTGGCTGGGCATGTAAATGATTTATTTGTCGAGGGTGAGACACCGACCTTTTATAGCCCAGGGAATGGAAGAAGCTCCTAGGTTCCTCAAGCTGCTCAGGGCAATTGGAAAATTAGGAGATAGAGCTAGAGTCTATCTATAGGACTCTGTGTTGTAATTAGATCTTTTGTACTAGGGATCTTTACTTTGTAACATGAACTTTGTTGTAATCAAGACCCTTTAATTCCCGTGGAAGTAGTTCAAAAGGGTGATTACCAGCGGAATCAGTACCTTATCTGCATACATTATTGCATTTGCATCATAACATTCGCATCATTGTACCTGTATTTATTTTTTGCAACCATATTAACAATATGAATATTGTGGCATTGTGTGTAGTTAACCCGCAATCATTCATCACCTATACTTTACCCGGCTACAAAGAAAACTCATGGAAGAAAGGATAATTAGTCTAGAAAGAAGGCAAAGAGAGCTCGAGACAAGGCTTGAAGAGGCCCAGAGAAGCCTTAGTGATCAGATTTTGTGATCACAAACATCCATAGTATCGACATAACCGCATTCTTTGGCAAAGAGTCTTGGAAAAAGAGTAGAAGGAGAAAATGTTCAAGAACCAGAAAGTACCCCGGCTCACTACAAGGTTCAACCAACTGCACCAAACCAGGCTAGGAAGGTGTATATTGACCCTGCAAGAATGTCTTCCAGTTTTCAAGTAGGGGCACCTGAGACTCAAACCCTCGATACTGAAGCACTCTATGAAGAAGAAGTGCCGGACCTGAACATGGTCGAAAGGATCAGGAATGAGGTGGAAAAAAAGTGGGAAGAAATATTTCGCCTCATGGAGGAAAAATTTAAAGCGTTATAATCAAATGAAGAATTAGGAAATGACGCTAGCGACCTAAGTCTGGTGTCTGATCTTATCCTGCCGCCAAAATTCAAAACACCAGAGTTTGATAAATATGATGGAACCACATGTCCTTCTGCACACATAACGATGTACTACCGAAAGATGGCGGCTTACCATAAAGACGAAAAGCTACTAATTCATTGTTTCCAGGATAGTCTAACTGGAGCAGCGTTACGTTGGTATACTCAGTTGAGTAAGGCAAATGTTAAGACATGGAAAGATCTGTCTAAAGCATTTGCTGAGCAATACAAACATGTAACATACATGATCCCTAGCAGAATTATGTTAGAAAATATGGGGCAGAAATCCAACGAAAGCTTGCGGCAATACACCCAAAGGTGGAGAGAAGTGGCCGCCCAAATCCAGCCGCCTATCCCGGAGCATGAAATCACGCCATTATTTGTCAATACTCTGAAAGGGGCACTCTTTGATCGCCTCATTAATAATACAACACAGTGTTTTGCCGACTTAATCAGGACTGGGGAGTCTCTCGAACTGGAAATTAAGAGCGGCAGAATTGATGGTGGGGAAGGGTCTCGAAAGTACAACAAGAGAAATGAAGTAAACACCACCAGCACCTATACCGCCCCGAAGAACTTCACAGTCTCACAGTCACAAGCACCTGTGGGAAAAACACAAAACTCGAATCAAAGAGATGAGAGAGTCACCAGAAAAGAGAAAGAGAGGAGAACTTTCACTCCCCTACCTGTTTCGTACTCAGAACTCTATTCCCAGTTGTATGAAGCAGACCTGGTCCGACCATACATCGTTACTCCTGTTAATCCGCCATTCCCGCCTTAGTATAATCCAAGCGCACATTGCGACTATCACGGTGGTACCCCTGGACATCCCACTGAGAACTGCCTTGCCTTCAAAAAGCTTGTGCAGAACTTAATCGATTCCGGGATATTGAAGTTTGAAGAACCGAGTGTAGCCAACAACCCGCTACCTAATCATGGGAGCAGAGGAGTAAATGTCATCGAAGAATGCTTTACCAGGAGGATAAAGGATGACGTGTCAGAAATCAAGTCTCCTTTACGGTGGGTATTTCAACAGTTATGCATGGCTCGTGTGATCGACAAAGGCATGATAACAAGGCAGAAGGAATGTGGAAAGTATTGCAAATTTCACCAGACTAAAGGGCATGATATCCAAGAATGTGACGAGTTCAAGAAATTGGTGCAGAAATTGATGAACAAAAAACAAATAGAATTCTTCGAGGAGCCCATGGGGAAGAAGGGGTCAGACGTACACATGACGGATAGCCCCAAGTCTAAATACAGGAAGGATAGACCTTTTATCATCTCTCCCAGGCCAGGGAATGCAGGTGTCTCCCAGAGAGAAACCAGCAAAATAAGTCTCAAGATCATCATTTCAGCACCATCTCCATTCCCATTCAAAGATATGCGACAAACTCCCTGGAATTATGCTGTAAATGTGACTACGCCAGAAAAACCAGAACACGAACAGGTAAAAGAGCCTACACTGAAAGACAAACAAAGCCAGAACGATGTGAACGTTGGTGAGGCAGGCCATTTCACAAGGAGCGGCCGATGTTATTCCTCCGAGGCTTTGAAAGCGGCTGAAAAAGATAAGGGGAAGAGTACAGCAGTTAGCCCTACATAGATATTTGGAGAAGAACCTTCCCCAAATATAAATGAGCCGGTAACTGAGGCCCAGGCCAAAGAATTTCTAAAGTTCTTGAGACATAGCGAGTACAGCGTAGTGGAACAACTACAAAAGCAACCGGCCAGGACCACAGTGCTGGAATTACTTTTGAGTTCAGAGAAGCATCGGGAGACGCTATTGAAAGTGCTGAATCAAACTTTTGTGCCCCAGGACATTTCTGTAACAAACCTGGACATGATAGTGGGCCATATTACTGCCTATAATCATATCACGTTCAGTGATGATGAGATCCCGGAGGGAGGAATGAGGGTCTACCAAAGCCCTTAACATCACTACCCACTGCAAAGGGTATGTATTACCAGGTGTACTGATCGACAACGGGTCAGCATTGAATGTCTTGCCTATGGTAACCCTGCAAAAATTACCAATAGATGGTTCACACCTAAAGCCCTGCCACAACTCGGTAAGAGCCTTTGATGGTACGCAAAAAGGAACAATGGGGAAAATTGAGGTACCCCTATTGATCGGACCAACTGAATATATGATTGATTTTGTGGTGATGGACATAAAACCATCTTACAGCTGCTTGTTGGGAAGACCGTGGATCCACTCCGCAGGAGTTGTCCCCTCATCATTGCATCAGAAATTAAAATTTGTAGTTGAAGGCAAATTGGTCACAGTAAAGGCAGAGCATGAATTTGTTGCTTCAGTGACATCAGACACCCCCTACATTCAAAATGATGAAGATGCTGCGGAATGCTCGTTCCGAGCATTGGAACTAATCAATGCCACATTCGTTTCAGAGGGAAGCCGGATCGCCTATCCTAGGTTATCTAATTGTACTAAGATGAACGTCGCAGAAACTCTGGGCCGAGGAGCCAAAATAGGAAAAGGGTTGGGGAAGAAATTACAAGGAAACCTGAGACCCAAGAATATGATAACTAAGAAAGATCGTTTCGGGCTGGGTTACCAACCAAGTGTCCAACAGAAGAAAGAGGAATATAAGAGGAAGGAAGAACAAAGAAAAGCCAGATCTAAAGGAGAAGACATTCCATGGAGACCGATGTCATTTCCTAGTTTGAAAGCCACTTTTGTCTCCGGAGGGTTCTACCAGCCAGGTCAAGATATTGGAGAGGCAATGAAGAAAAATCATGAACTTAACCAGGAGGAAGTACTCAGTGAATCATTTGAAGGGATGTACATCAACATGATAGTTGAAAAGGACCGAGGAAGCAAAATGTTGACCAACATCCACCCTTGCCGTCCCGGGGAAACGCTCGATAACTGGAGCTGCATTGATCTACCTCTAGTTTTTAGGAATAGATCAGAGTAATGCTCCGAATCAGCCGTTTGTTTTTGCCCATAAACAATGGGGAACTCTTGTATGGGGCACCTATGTTAACTTTTTGATTGAAATGAAAATATCCCCACTTTCTTAAAAATGACCAAAGTCTCATTTATTTCATTCATGCATTCTTCATATTCATTCCCTTCATATAAAGCCATCTTTTTCCCAATACGATTCATTCTCATTTAATGCAGGTCGCTCATGATTGACGATATGAATGATACCGGATCCAATCCTGGAGTGAATTTCGAATGCCCTGAGATCTCAGAGAGAATTGAGGAAGAATATGATGAGATAGAAATTGAGATCCCGGAAGAGTTGAAGAGAATGGTGGACAACGAAGAAAAGCAGATCATGCCCCACCAGGAAGAAACAGAAATTGTCAACTTGGGGACTGAAGAAGAGAGAAAAGAAATAAAAATAGGAACGACGATTTCCTCAAAAACCAAGCATGAACTGATAGTCCTACTTCAGGAATTCAAGGATGTCTTCGCCTAGACTTATCAAGATATGCCAGGGTTGAATACCGACATAGTGGTGCACAAATTGCCAACAAAATCGGGGTGCAAACCAAGACAAAGAAAAACTTCGGAGAATGAGACCAGATATGTTGTTAAAGATCCGAGAAGAAGTGAAAAAGCAATTTGATGCTGGATTCTTGGAGGTAGCCAAATACCCCGAATGGGTTGCAAACATCGTACCAGTACCAAAGAAAGATGGGAAAGTTCGTATGTGTGTAGATTATAGGGATCTGAACCGAGCCAGCCCTAAAGACAACTTCCCTTTACCACATATTGACACGCTGGTTGATAACACCGCAGGACATTCATGGTTTTCCTTCATGGACGGCTTCTCAGGGTACAACCAGATAAAGATGGACTCTAGCGACATGGAGAAGACCACATTCATAACCATGTGGGGCACTTTTTGTTATCGAGTGATGCCGTTTGGGCTAAAGAACGTAGGGGCAACATACCAAAGAGCAATGGTGACTCTTTTCCATGACATGATGCACAAAGAAATAGAAGTATACGTGGACTATATGATTGCCAAATCCCGAACAGAGGAGGAGCACCTACAAAACTTGAGAAAACTATTCCAAAGACTACGGAAGTACCAATTGAGGCTCAATCCTGCCAAGTGTACCTTCGCCGTTACTTCTGGAAAACTCCTAGGGTTCGTAGTAAGCAGAAGAGGGATTGAGATTGATCCGGATAAAGTGAAAGCCATCCAGGACCTTTCACCACCCCGCCGCACGTTGAAGGAAGTCCGCGGTTTCTAGGGAGGCTGAATTATATCTCTCGTTTCATTTCCCAATTAACCAACCAATGCGACCCGGTCTTCAGACTTCTTAGAAAAAATAATCCTGGCGTGTGGGATGAAGAATATCAAATAGCCCTAGAAAAGATCAAAAAGTACCTGACAAATGCTCCAATTTTAGTCGCACCAGTACCTGGTCGACCACTAATTCTCTACTTAACAGTCTTTGAGAATTCAATGGGATGCGTACTGAGGCAACACGATGAGTCAAGAAAAAAGGAGCAAGCCATCTATTACCTAAGCAGGAAATTCAATGATTACGAAACGTGGTACCCGCCAGTGCAGAAACTGTGTTGTGCTCTAGTTTGGGCTACCAAGCGGCTCAGACAGTACATGTTGTACCATACTACCTGGTTGATATCCAAGCTAGACCCACTAAAGTTCCTAATGGAAGCACCAGCACTAACGGGAAGGATGGCCCGATGGCAGATGCTCTTATCCGAATTCGACATCGTATACGTTAATCAGAAAGCCGTAAAGGGGAGTGCCGTAGCAGATTTCCTAGCTAGTCGTGCTTCGGATGACTATGAGGCATTGAACTTTAGTTTCCCAGACGAAGACTTGATGTGCATTACAACCGAAGAAGAGGTTTCAGATGATAAGTCATGGAAACTTTACTTCGATGGAGCCTCCAACGCCCTCGGACATGGGATAGGGGCAGTCCTAATTTCACCTGAGGACGTTTATTATCCTTTCACCAGCAGATTGGAATTCTTCTGCACAAACAATATAGCTGAATATGAAGCTTGCATCATGGGTCTGAACTTAGCCATCGAGAGAAAGGTTAAGGAACTTTGAGTGTTCGGAGATTCGTCCTTAGTCATTTACCAATTGCGAGGGGAATGGGAAACCAGAGACCCGAAGTTGGTCAAATATCACGAATTGATCCAAGAGCTCACTAAAGAGTTCGAAAAGGTCAGCTTCAATTACCTGCCCCAAGAAGAAAATCAGATGGCAGATGCATTGGCGACCTTGGCATCCATGTTTAAAACAAACACCGGGGCAGAAATGAAGCCCATTGAGATGCATACGTTTGAAAAGCCTGCTCATTGTTGTTATGTACAGGAAGAGATTGACGGAAATCCATGGTACTATGATATCCTACAATATGTCAAGCTTCGAAAGTATCCAGAAGGGGCAAACGACAATGACAGAAAAACGCTCAGAAAAATGGCAACAAAATATGTCCTAGATGGGGAAATCCTATATAGGAGAAGTCATGATCAAACATTGCTGAGATGTGTGGATGCCCAGGAGGCGAAGGAGATCTTAGCCGAAGTACATGACGGGATCTGTGGAACGCACGCCAACGGGCTGTCTATAGCCCGGAAAATTATGAGATATGGTTATTTCTGGCTGACCATGGAGGGAGATTGCATCGATTACGCCAGAAAATGCCACAAATGCCAAATCTACGCTGACAAGATTCACGCACCCCCATCGCCTTTACACACCATGAATTCTCTGTGGCCTTTCGCAGCATGAGGCATGGACGTCATCGGGCAGATTCATCCGAAAGCTTCCAATGGACACTGTTTCATTTTGGTCGCCATAGACTACTTCACTAAATGGGTAGAGGCAGCGTCTTACGCCAATATCACCAAGACTACAGTTTGTAAGTTCTTAAAGAAGGAAATTATTTGTCGATACGGAGTGCCAGAAAGGATCATCACTGACAAAGCTTTCAATCTGAATAACAAAATGATGACGGACGTGTGCATTCAATTCAAGATAACACACCATAATTCCACAGTCTATCGTCCTAAAATGAATGGAGCAGTGGAAGCGGCAGACAAGAACATAAAGAAGATCATAGCGAAGACTACGAATACCTACAGGGATTGGCATGAGAAGTTGCTTTTTGCCCTTTTTGCCTATAGGACGTCCATTCGCACATCAACAGGGGTAACACCCTACTCCTTGGTGTATGGTACCGAAGCAGTACTCCCAATTGAGGTAGAGATCCCGTCTCTCCGGGTCTTAAACGAAGTAAAATTGGAAGAAGCTGAATGGGTGCAGGCCAGACTCGACCAGCTAAATCTCATTGACGAAAAAAGACTAAAGGCCATTTGTCATGGTCAGATGTACCAAAAGCGGATGGTGCAGGCATACAACAAAAAGGTACGCCCAAGAGAATTCAAAGAAGGGGATCTAGTACTCAAGAAAATCCTCCCTATCCAGAAAGATTCTCGGGGAAAATGGATGCCCAACTGGGAAGGACCGTACGTCGTAAAAAATGCCTTCTCAGGAGGAGCCCTGATCCTAACAGAAATGGATGGGGACGAGCTGAAAAATCCCGTAAATTCTGATACCGTCAAGAAGTACTATCTCTAAAAAAAAATTGAGAGCTCAGGACGAAAACCCGAAACCGGGTGTCTTGAAGCAAAGGAAGGACTCGAGTTGAAAACCCGCAAAGGGCGGCTCGGGTAAATTGAGAAGTTGAAGAGACTGGTATCCACCTGAACATCATGAAGAGGAGGCTTTAGGCAAAAAAGAATTCTCCACCGGTTGACAGGGTCATGTATCATTTATATCGAAGATAATGAGGGATCTTGTATTTTCATACTTAACTCATGTGTGTCATACCTTTCTTCTTAAGATATCCCAAAGCCCTTAATCGTAATAAAACCGTGTTTTTGAGCATCCATTCCTAGCCTTATTGTCAATTTCAATCAAATAAGATAACATAGG
Organism: Hibiscus mutabilis; assembly: GCA_019671005.1. NCBI lineage: Eukaryota > Viridiplantae > Streptophyta > Magnoliopsida > Malvales > Malvaceae > Hibiscus > Hibiscus mutabilis. Next base: position 57,568,711 of record CM033717.1, read on the forward strand.
CTTATAATAAAATAAGAGATTTCGGAGCATTACTATGATTTAACCTTGAAAATGCAGGTGATCAAAGAAAACGATGTTAAGTCCGTCCTCTAGTTCCCTACATAATGGCTAGGGAAGGCGAGAAGCTTTAAACAACCAGGTGGGATGACCAATGGCACATGTCCTATCTACTCAAGAAAGGCATACGAGATAACAAAAGAGATCTCTTGGGTGAAAACCAGAAGGGCACCCCTCTCAAAAAAAAACTCTCTCTCTAATGTGAAAACCCGAAAGGGCACTTTAGAATTCCAAGTCATAATTGGAGAAAAAGAAAGGTTGAGATGGTTGAACCTAACAGTGAAGCAGAGTATCGATGCCCGTAAGAAAGGAGAAAGCGAACATCAAGATCAAATAAGGATCAAAACAAGCCCACCAAGATATTGACACTCATGCATCATGAATAGTCAAACATCACTAGGATTAGGAGCATGTCAATTCATTTGTCATAGCATTTTGTTTTCATCTCAGACAGGTATCTGCAGATTCAAAGAGACGTCGATAGCCATCGCGGTGTGAATCCCAAATGAGAAGACAATGTTTTTACATACAAAAGGCACATGTTTTCAAGTTCCAGAGAGAGGTTCTATATAGGAAGAATCCACCTCTCCGAGGCTTCAGAAGCTGAAAGTTCTATATAGGAAGGGGTGATGACTCGAGGTGAAGACTAGCGGTTCTATATAGGAAGGACTCGATCGAAGAATTCACCCATGACACACAAGATTATATAGGAAATCCTGCTGTGTCGAAAGCGAAGAGTTCTATATAGGAAGGGCTCTGAGCTTCAATGTCTTAGAGTGAAAGATTCTATATAGGAAGAATCCGTAACTCCAAGATTTGAGCATAAAAAAAGTTCTATATAGGAAGGACCGACGGCTCCAAGGTGAAGACTCGCAGTTCTATATAGGAAGAACTCCCAGTCAAAGAAATTCACCTATGACACAGGGTTATATAGGAAACATGTTGTGTCAAAAGCGAAGAGTCTTATATAGGAAAGGCTCCGAGCTTCATTGTCTTAGAGTGAAAGGTTCTATATAGGAAGAACCTGTAGCTCTGAGATTTCAGACACCAAAAGTTCTATATAGGAAGGACTGGCGGCTCCAGGGTTTGAAGACTAGCAGTTCTATATAGGAGGAACTCCCAGTCGAAAGAATCCATCAGTGGCGCAAAAGGTTTTATATAGGAGAAACCAGCGTTGAAGGCGAAGAGTTCTATATAGGAAGGACTCCAAGCTTTACTATCTCAAAGTGAAAGGAAGGACTCATAATTCGGGGTTTCAGAGCGAAGGGTTCTATATAGGAAGAGCCTGTAGCTCCAAGATCGGAAGGTGACGAAGCTCTATATAGGAAGAACTTACGAGCCTGAAGATTCAGCCAAGGAAGAGCGGAGATGTCCAAAAGAATTCGTTTTTCCAAAGCTACAAACAGGGAAGTCTGATAAAAATGAGTGCTTATGAATCTTTGCTTTGTTTCCCATTCCATGAGAACAAGCAAAGAGGGGCAACTGTAATCACTCATTTTCACTTGTAAATATATTAATATTGCATGTATATTTATTATATTATATTATATGAATGTTACTAATATAAGGTGGTGTGTGCATGTATAAGCTATGTATACGTATTAAGGGTGTATGTATCTAAAGTATGAGCATATTTGATTAATATATAGATGTTATGTTAATTATATGTATGATTATACGTACGTATGCTAGAATATTATATTAATTAATGATTGTATAATATAAGTATACATTTTCGTATGCATATGTATTGCTGTTATAATTATATTATTATTATTAACATAATTGGGCTGATAAAATAAAAAAATTAAATATATTAAACCCAAATAGAAATTACAGTCCAAGTCCAAATATCATTACAAGGCCCGGTTGGCCCAAATCTAAATCTTATCTAATTACAGTTATTGTGTGTGCAGGTGGCTGTGGGCCGTTGGATCAAGATCTGATCCAACGGCCACGATACAACTAAGAGGTCAAAAATATCTGCCAGCCGCGTGTTCCACACGTATGGACCGTTCGAGTGCCACGCGCGGACGCTTTAATATCCCACGCGCGCGTAAGATCCACGCGTTCTGACTCATCGACTGCGGAGCTCCACGTGTCAAGATCTGAAGCCGTCTCATCAAATCGAGGCTTCATCCAGGCCGATCGTTCTTCAAGCCATCTCGACCGTTAGATCAGATCTGATCTAACGGCCGAGAACGAGTCTGGCCGCTGGCAGAATATCCATACCGCCACCGCGCCGATATTCAGTCCCCGTGTTCAGAACATGCCCAAGACAACAAGCAAAATTGTCAGTTCAGATCTGAAAAAGCAAGATGCAACTTGCACCAAAACAAAGACCACGATATATATGAAACGGGGACTTTTGTAACGGGGGACTTAGAGAACAGGGAGAGTGGTAACAAAAAAAAGAGAGAACAGAGATCTTGTAAAACCAAAAATTGTAACCAGTCAAGTGATAATCAAAAAGACAGTCAAGTGGTAAACACTTGTCTCTTTTTCTTACTTGTTTTCTTTACATGCATATACGAAAGAAAAAAACACAGAAACAAAAAGAAGAGAGTCGTCTTACCATCTCTATTTGTGGGTCTTCTCTTCCTTAGTGATAAGCCTTTTGGCTTCTCCAAGTCTGATATGGTGAACTAAAGGGAAGGGAAGGCCCCTGGTAGTTCCGTTTTGGTCTAAAAAAATATTTTTTTTGCTTCATATTTTCTAGATCTAGGGCAAACAAGGGTGTATCCTCTGAATCCAACCACGGATTCATGTTGAGGACGAAAAGAGGGTTATTTTGGTGGGTTTTGAAGGCCTGCCGGCGCCGGTTAGCGGCGGCGGCGCGGCGAAACGCAACGGCCGGGCGCGGATTCGGGTTTTGGAAGAACGTTTGAGAGAAAATGTAAGAACATGGTTCTTACAAAAATCAGAAAAATGAAACGAATGACCAAAAATTTGTTTTCGAGGGGGGCTTTTATAGTTATTATTATTTTGCTAAATGGGTAAAATACGCACTTAACCATCCCGCGTTTTCAATATTTTCGTTTTTATCTTGCCGCATGGTATAATTACAATCCCAGTCCCCCTGATATTTCAAAATCTTGTAATCCAGTCCCTAAATTACACCGATTCAGATTTTAAATGGTAAAATTACCCCCTTAACCATCCCGCGTTTTTGAACTTTTCATTTTGGGTCTGCCCCTTGGTCTAATTACAGTTCTGGTCCTTTTAGGTTTTGTTTATTTCGCAATTTCGTCCCTAAATTACATGTTATTGCTCTTTAATTTCTGCCATTAACTTTTATTTTTCTTTCATTTCGGTCATGTTTCTTTGTAAATACTCATGTTCGTATTATAATCGTATATGTTGGTATATTCTATTGTTTTATTTTATGTCCCTCGTATATGCCTCGTATTTTATGTTTAAATGCATATGTGTATTAAGCTTATGATAATTATATATATTTTTTATCATGTTATTCATATTAGGCATGTTATGTTTTAGTTGATTCGTACATGACATATTTTGTATTTTTATATGTGTATGTTTTCTTGTTTTTAGGGTTACATGTTAGTGTATTTACCCTTTTGTACGATATGTTGTCCCATATATGTTGAAATATGTTTTATTACTAGCATGTATGTCTTTTTGAAATATTTGTTCGTCTATATATACTTATTCCTGCCTTGTTATTCTGGCATGTTATAGTTGTTTTTATCTATTATTTAGATTAATATGTATATATACATGATCCAGTCTAATATATTATTTATGATAGATTAGTATTCTGTTATGTCAATATTTATTACGTTTAAATATTTTGCCATGTTTTTATACTTTTGCCACTAAGATTGCATATGATTTATAACTTGTTAATGCGGTGCCCTTTTATCCGAGCGTAAATGGGGCCAGTATCAAGCGTAGTGATAGTGGTTGGGCGTTTATTCTCGGATAACGGGGCCCTTAAAATTTAATCGCAATTATGACCGAATTTTAAAATAATTGTCACTTTAATCCGGAAAATCCAATATTAATAAAGCGGTAATTATTAAAGTACCAATTTTGGGCGGTGTGGGGGTGCTAAGTCTTCCCCATCCGTAACCGACTCCCGAACCCAATCTTTTTGAATCTCTGGTTTTATGGTGTCCGACCTACCTAAGTGGCCGATGGCGACTCCATTTTTAAATGCGGTTTCTTTTAAAACCCCACGGAATAAATATTTTATATCCAAAAGAATCACAAACACCTTTCAAAAATCCTTTCAAAAATCCACCACGTTTTTTTAGCGATAGAAAAAAGACATCGCTACACTATTACGATCCTAATCATAATTCTTTTGGTTGTTTTGAGTTGAAGTTTTATTTTAATAAATGCATGCTTAAAGAATTTTTTGAAAAACAATCAAAGATTTTGGTTTTTCAATTTTTGATAGTCCCATATAAACAACCTTATTTCGGGTTATTTCAAAAACTTAAGTGTTATTAGAAATTTTAATTTTGACTGTTATAAAATTTAGATTTGAATATTGTTATATTTATACTATATATTTTAAGATAAGTTAATTAAAACATTAAGTCACCAAAGTGACCTATATTGTGAAAATTATTCTATTTTTAAGTATTGAAGGTTTTGCGCATGTATTTCAGTTTATGTTAGTATTAATCGGCCCAAAGGAAGATTAATAGTTGACATTGTTATATGTACAATTGTGGTATTAAACATGTGATAATTATTCAGTTTTACATGTAAGCAATAAATCGGCTTAAAAGAAGATTAATAGCTGACATTGTTACATGTGCAACTGTGGTATTAAACATGTGATAACTATTCAGTTTTACATGTGAGTGTAATCACTCATTTTTACCTGTAAATACATATTAGTATTGCATGTATACTTATTATATTATATGTTTATTATTTGCATAAGTGTTACTAATATATATATAAGGTATGGTGTGTGCATGTATATTATAAGCTATGTATACGTATTAATGGTGTATGTGTGTCGCGTATGTATCTATAGAGTACGAGCGTATTTGTTTAATGTGTGTAGAGGTTATGTTAATTTATGTGTATGATTATATATATATTATATATATATATGTATGTTAGTATGTTACATTAATGTTTGCATGTGTATTCGTATGTTACACTTATATAGGTGTGCACGTGTACGTATGTATGTAATATCGTATTATTATTATTATTATTATTATTATTATTGGACTAATGTCTAAAATATAAAACCCAAATATTAATTAACAGTCCAATCCAATTTATTACAAAAACCCAAAAATATTTATTACAGACCCAAAATAACGTTACAAGGCCCATATTGGTCTGACCCAGTATATTAAAAACCCTAAAAACTAAGTCTGATACCCCTCTTTTATCTTGCAGCCACCGTCATCTGGGCCGTTGGATCAAGTCTTGATCCAACGGTCCAGATCAGTCCAAGATAATCCAGCTGGCGTGCATGATGTCACTCTCCAGACCGCTCGCCTCCCACTCGCTCGTGCAACGCACGCGTGAGACCGTTCATTACCCCTCTGACACGCGTCAAGATCAGATGTAGCTGCACTCATCTCAAGGCTCGATCAAGGCCGTTCATCCCCCATGTAATCATAGTCGTTGGATCAGATCTGATCCAACGGCCGTGAATGGATCTGACAGAGGACACCACCACCATACTCTCTCCACTCTTCCACCATACCGCCGGATTTTGGGTTCATCAGGGAAAGTTGAGAGAAAATGAGAGAGAGAAGATGTTATAAAAACTGAAAATGAATAAAAATGGGGGAAATTTGATTCGGGCCAAAAAAAACGCGTTTTATAGGTGTTATTATTTCGTGAAATGGGTAAACTACGTAATAAATCCCCCCGCATTTTCAATATTTTCGTTTCTGTCTCACCGCATGGTATAATTACAATCCCAATCCCCCTGATATTTCAAAAGCTTACAATCTAGTCCCTAAATTACACTGAATCAGACTTTAAATGGTAAAATTACGCTTTTAACCATCCCGCGTTTTTGAACTTTTCATTTTGAGTCTGCCCCTTGGTCTAATTACAGTTTTGATCCTTTTAGGTTCTGTTTGTTTCGCATTTTCGTCCCTAAATTACATATTATTGTTCTTTAATTTCTGCCACTGACTTTTATTTTTCTTTCATTTCAGTCTTGTTTCTTTGTAAATACTCATGTTCGTATTATAATCGTATATGTTGATGTATTCTATTGTTTTATTTTATATCCCTCGTATATGCCTCGTATTTTATGTTTACATGTATATGTGTATTAAGCTCATGATAGTTATGTATCTTTTATCCGGTTATTCATATTAAGCATGTTATGTTTTAGTTGATTCGTACATGGTATATTTTGTATTTTTGTATGTGTGTATGTTTTTTTTAAGGATTACATACTAGTATATTTACCTTTTTTGTATGATATATTGTCCCATATATGTAGAAATATGTTTTATTACTAGTACGTATGTCTTTTTGAAATATATGTTCGTCAATATATGTATTTATTCCTGCCTTGTTATTGTGGTATGATAAGTTTGCTTTTATCTGATATTAAGCTTGGTATATATATGTGTATTTTAATTACGTATTTCATTTATGTTAGATTAGTATTCTGATATGTGAATTTACTGTTTTTAAATTATCTGCTATGTCTTATATTTTTGTCATTAAGATTGCATATGGTATATAAATTGTTAATGCGGTGCCCTCTTATCCGAGCGTAAACGGGGCCAGTATCAGGCGTAGTGATAGTGGTTGGGCGTTTATTCTTGGATAACGGGGCCCTTAAAATTCACTCGCAATTATGACCGAATTTTAAAATAATCGTCACTTTAATCCGGAAAATCCAATATTAATAAAGCGGAAATTATTAAAGTACCAATTTTGGGCGGTGTGGGGGTGCTAATCCTTCCCCATCCGTAGCCGACTCCCGAACCCAATCTTTTTGAATCTCTGGTGTTATGGTGTCCGACCTACCTAAGTGGCCGGTGGCGACTCCATTTTTTTTAAAATGCGGTTTTTTTAAAACCCCACGGAATAAATATTTTATATCCAAAAAATCACGAACACCTTTCAAAAACACTTCGAAAAACAACGTTTTTTAGCGATAAGAAAAAGGGACATCGCTACAGATGGCGACTCCGCTGGGGAAATTTTTTTTTTTCAAAAAACAAAACAAATGAGAGTCAAGCTTTTAAAATAATTACCGCTTTACTAATATTAGAAGTTCTGGATTAAAGTCACTATTAAATTAACATTCGGTCATAATTGCGCGTTTATTTTAACGCATTTAAAATATGGCATATAAACCCGTCTTTTTAAGTGGGGGGAAACGCTAATGCTTTCGTGGAGATATCGTTCTCCCGTATGGGCCTAGCAAGTACCTTCGGGGCTCGAGTACCTTATGCTTTCGTAAGGTTATCGTTCCTTCGTACGGGCATAAGCGAATGGGTCCCCCTAAATTGAACCCGGTTGAAAGGAGCCTATAATGGGTGATGATCGGGGGCCTTGCTACTCTTAGTAGAGGACAGCAAGGACAATTCGGGTACCTCCTAGCACCAACACTGCATGTAGAGAACATAGAAAACCACCCTGTTGGAGCCATGCAGATGACCTTAGGTGTTTTAGACGGGATAAATAGGGTTGTTTTGTGTGTTTATTCTGTTTAGTTTTGTCCTTTTATTTACATATTCATTAATTTTATCTGGTACTGACTTGTTTTCTTTTCGCTTTTGTTTTTCTTCATACATCATGCATTTGCATCACATAAAGGTACTGGATCAAGTGGTTTGCCTGATCAGAAAGTCTTTCACCATGGAAAAAAGGTGTCTTAGGAAAGAAGAGCTTAATTTGTCAGTCAGACATTGGTCAGAGGTCAACCAGAAAGTCCAAGGGGATAGTTTGCCGAACGAACGCGTAATAGCAGGGTACACCTATGTGAGTCTCCAACAGAACGACCTATGGGATCTTCAAAGCACTTGGGAAAGATGGGACCGAAGACTACAAGACTTGTTCTGCGATAGTTATGGCGACATTGCACAGCTGTTATATGTTCGGGTTAACCAACCCCTACTCTGAGCTATAGTCCAGTTCTGGAATCCGGCTTTTTGCTGCTTCACCTTCAATGGGCAGGACATGATGCCTACGGTAGAAGAATACACTGCTTTACTTAACCAAAAAAATATTCAGGAAGATTGGATTTACGCGAAACCTCCGAGGAATCAGAATTACACTGCGAAACTCAAAACCTTTGCGGGAATGAGTGACGATTGGGTTAATGGCCTCCTTCAGATCCGAGGAGACAATACAGTCTTTGCATGGGAAAGTATTCGGGACATCATACCGACACATCCAGACGAGGCAAAGAAAATGGACTTGTTCGCCTTAGGATATATGACTTGGTGATCTTTCCAAGAGTACTCGGGAACATTGACATAGCCATTCTGGATTTGTTTGAGCGGGTGAAACGGAAAGCAAACCCAGTACTAGCAATCTTGGTCAAGACTTTCATTTTCTTAAATGCTAGCCAGAAACATGAAGAAGGACGTTTTCGAGGATGTGCACAGCTGCTACAAGTATGGATTCAGAGTCACATGTGGAAGACACCGACGAGGGTCCTACCGGGGATATCCTTCCAAAGTTTTTCGCCTTTACAGGAGTACTTAGCAAAGGAATGGCGAGAGGATTTGAAAACAAAAATGTGGACCAGTTTCTTCAGGAACATTCAAGATGAAGACATAGCATGGAGGGTCCCATGGCTCGGTAAAGTTAATTATTTTCTATACAGTTGTGGTGACTTCAACTGGCTGATGATGTTGGGATTGCATGGAGGGATCGCCTTGCTCCGCTTTTAGTGTCTCGACAGTTCGGATCACGATAGTTCATCCCCAATACTGCCGGATTAAGCCAAACTGAATTTCTTTTCCAAGGGGAGTTCAAAGGAAAAATTCAGACCATCATGAGGGCCTAGGACCTTGTTACCGGATCCGAGTGGAAGGAGATACCGAGCACATGACTACCCCAGACTACGATCTTTGGAGACGTTTGAGAATTAATAATGTGATTCCCGAATCTGATCAAGGACCAGTAATGTCACTCGAAGAGCTTACAAGGGTGGTACCGTCTGAAGCTGACATCTTAAGGAATGAACTCGAAGAAGTTAAAAAGAAAATAGACATCCAACAGACTCAACATGCGAGCGAGCTCTATAAGGCAAGCTTAGAGGTTGATGAGCGGGACGGGATCATTAGGCAATTGAAGAAATTAAATGCAGACCTGAACGACAAGAACACTCTTTATCAAAAAGATGCCCTTCTACTACAAGCAAAAATACAGAAGGCCAGCCGGAGTCAATTCATAGCCGTGGAAAGAGAAAGGATGAATGGTATCCGTTTGGTGGAAGAAGAACGAGAAATCAGCAAGAGGACAATCGAGAAAGAGATAGAAAGCTGCCGGTTGGCTATGGAAGAAGAAAAACGGTCCTCCAAGAAGGCCATTGATCAGGAAAAAGAAAGACTCGGGCAAGAAATCAGCAAGGGAAAACAAGCTGTCCATCATGAGAAAGAAAGTGTCGCCGTATGGAAAAGAAAGTCCATGAGTAGCCGAAATAGACTGTTAGAAATGCAAAAACTGTACGATGACACTATTCAAAGTCTAGAGCAAAGCCAAAGTCAGAATGGCGAATTAAAAGGAAAGGTGACGGAAGTTGAACACTCACTTCGAATGTACTGCCGCAGGAATGGCTTCGCTGAGCTGCAAGAAAGAGAGCGTTAAGTGGGCGTGTTACAAGCACAAATTGAGTCCCTCGAAGCAACTGTTTAGGATTACAAGTAAAGAATTAGTGTGTTCGAGGAAGCTGCGGCCGGAGGGGACACCTATTGGCAAAAGAGACTGTGCGACGCTGCCCGGATGGTACAGGACAGGGACCAGTATTACGCAAACCTAATGGTGGACATACAGCGAGTCGCCAGGCATGTGAATGATTTAGCTGTCGAGGCTGAGACACTCCGACCTTTCATAGCCCCGGGAATGGAAGAAGCTCCCAGGTTCCTCAAGCTGCTCAGGGCAATTGGAAAATTAGGAGATAGAGCTAGAGCCTATCTATAGGACTCTGTGTTGTAATTAGATCTTTTGTATTAGGGATCTTTATTTTGTAACACGAACTTTGTTGTAATCTAGACCCTTTAATTCCCGTGGAAGTAGTTCAAAAGGGTGATTACCAGCGGAATCAGTACCTTATCTGCATACATTCTTGCATTTGCATCATGACATTCGCATCATTATACATGCATTTATTTCATGCAACCATATTAACATCATGAATATTGTGGCGTTATGTGTAGTTAACCCACAATCATTCATCACCCATACTTTACCCGGTTACAAAGAAAGCTCATGGAAGAAAGGATAATCAGTCTAGAAATATGGCAAAAAGAGCTCGAGACAAGGCTTGAAGAGGCCCAGAGAAGCCTCAGTGATCAGATTGCGCAGTCGCAAGCATCTATAGTATCCGACATAACCGCATTGTTGGCTAAGAGTCTTGGAAAAATAGTGGAAGGAGAAACCATTCAAGAGCCAGAGGGTACCCCAGCTCACTACAAGGTTCAACCAACTGCACCAAACCCGGCTAGGAAGGTGTATATTGACCCTGCAGGAATGTCTTCTAGTTTTCAACTAGGGGTACCTGAGATTCAACCCCTCGATGCTGAAGCACTCTATGAAGAAGAAGTGCCGGACCTGAACATGGTTGAAAGAATCAGGAATGAGGTACAGAAAAAGTGGGAGGAAAGATTTCGCCTCATGGAGGAAAAATTTAAAGAGTTACAATCAAATGAAAAATCAGGAAATGAGGCTAGCGACTTAAGTCTGGTGTCCGATCTTGTCCTGCCGCCAAAATTTAAAACGCCAGAGTTCGACAAATACGATGGAACCACATGTCCTTCCGCACACATAACAATGTACTGTCGAAAGATGGCGGCCTACCATAAGGACAAAAAGCTACTGATCCATTGTTTCAAAGATAGCCTAACTAGAGCGACGTTACGGTGGTACACCCAGTTGAGCAAAGCAAATGTTAAGACATGGAAAGATCTGTTAAGAGCATTTACTGAGCAATACAAGCATGTAACAGATATGACCCCCAGCAGAATTATGCTGGAAAATATGGGGCAGAAGTCCAACAAAAGCTTGTGGCAATACGCCCAAAGGTGGAGAGAAGTGGCGCCCAAATCCAGCCACCTATCCCGGAGCATGAAATTACGCCGTTATTTGTCAATACTCTGAAAGGGGCACTCTTTGATCGTCTCTTTAATAACACAACGCAGTGCTTTGCTGACTTAATCAGGACTGGGGGTCCCTTGAACTGGCAATCAAGAGTGGTAGAATTGATGGCGGGGAAGGGTCTCGAAAGTATAACAAGATAAATGAAGTAAACACTACCAGCACTTATACCGCCCCGAAGAACTTCACAGTCTCACAGCCACAAGCACCTGTGGGAAAAACACAAAACTCGAATCAAAGAGATGAGGGAATCGCCAGAAAAGAGAAAGAGAGAAGAACTTTCACTCCCCTACCTGTTTCGTACTCAGAACTTTACTCCCAGTTGTATGAAGCAGACCTGGTCCGGCCATACATCGTTACTCCTGTCAATCCGCCCTTCCCGTCTTGGTATAATCCGAGCGCGCATTGCGACTATCACGACGGTACCCTTGGACATCCCACTGAGAACTACCTTGCCTTCAAAAAGCTTGTGCAGAACTTAATCGATTCCGGGATATTAAAGTTTGAAGAGCCGAGTGTAGCCAACAACCCGCTGCCTAATCATGGGAGCAGAGGGGTAAATGTTATTGAAGAATACTTTACCAGGGGGATAAAGGATGATGTGTCAGAAATCAAGTCTCCTTTACGGTGGGTATTTCAACAGTTATGCATGGCTCGTGTGATCGACAAAGGCATGATAACAAGGCAGAAGGAATGTGGAAAGTATTGCGAATTCCACCAGACTGAAGGGCATGATATCCAAGAATGTGATGAGTTCAAGAAATTAGTGCAACAATTAATGAATGAAAAACAAATAGAATTCTTCGAGGAGCCCATGGGAAAGAAGGGGTCAGACGTACACATGACGGATAGCCCCAAATCTAAATACGGGAAGGATAGACCTTTTATCATCTCTCCTAGGCCAGGGAATGTAGGTGCCTCCCAAAGAGAAACCAGCAAGATGAGCCCCAAGATCATCATTTCAGCACCATCTCCATTCCCATTCAAAGATATGAGGCAAACCCCATGGAATTATGCTGTAAATGTGACCACGCCAGAAAAACCAAAACATGGTCAGGTAAAAGAGCCTAGCTGAAAGACCAACAAAGCCAGAATAATGTGAACGTTGGTGAGGCAGGCCATTTCACAAGGAGCGGCAGATGTTATTCCTCCGAGGCTTTGAAAGCAGCTGAAAAAGATAAGGGGAAGAATACAGCAGTTAGCCCTACGCAGATATTTGGAGAAAAACCTCCCCCAAAGATAAATGAGTCGGTAACTGAGGCCCAGGCCAAAGAATTTCTAAAGTTCTTGAGATATAGTGAGTACAGCGTAGTGGAACAACTACGAAAGCAACCGGCCAGGATCACAGTGCTGGAATTACTCTTGAGTTCAGAAAAGCACCGGGAGACGTTACTAAAAGTGCTGAATCAAACTTTTGTGCCCCAGGACATTTCTGTAACAAACCTGGACATGATAGTGGGGCATATCACTGCCTATAATCATATAACGTTCAGTGATGATGAGATCCCTGAGGGAGGAATGGGGTCTACCAAAGCCCTTAACATCACTACCCACTGCAAAGGGTATGTAGTACCAGGCGTACTGATCGACAATGGGTCAGCATTGAATGTCTTGCCTATGGTGACCCTGCAAAAACTGCCAATAGATGGTTCGCACCTAAAGCCCCGCCACAATTCGGTAAGAGCCTTTGATGATACGCAAAGAGGAATAATGGGGAAAATTGAGGTGCCCCTATTGATCGGACCAACTGAATATGTGATCGATTTTGTGGTGATGGACATAAAACCATCTTACAGCTGCTTGTTGGGAAGACCATGGATCCACTCCGCAGGAGTTGTCCCATCATCATTGCATCAAAAATTAAAATTTATAGTCGAAGGCAAATTGGTCACAGTAGAGGCAGAGCAGGAATTTGTTGCTTCAGTGACATCAGACGCCCTCTACATTCAAAATGATGAAGATGCTGCAGAATGCTCGTTCCGATCATTGGAACTAGTAAATGCCACATTCGTTTCGGAGGGAAGTCGAATCCCATACCCCAGGTTATCTAATTGTACCAAGATGACCGTCGCAGAAACTCTGGGCCGAGGAGCCAAAATAGGAAAAGGGTTGGGGAAGAAATTACAAGGAAACCTGAGACCCAAGAATATGATAACCAAGAAGGATCGTTTCGGGCTGGGTTACCAACCAAGTGTCCAACAGAAGAAAGAGGAATATAAGAGGAAGGAGGAACAAAGAAAAGCCAGATCTAAAGGAGAAGACATTTCGTGGAGACCGATGTCCTTTCCTAGTTTGAAAACCACTTTTGTCTCTGGAGGGTTCTACCAGCCAGGTCAAGATGTTGGAGAGGCAATGAAGAAAAATGAGGTACTCAACCAGGAGGAGATACTCAGTGAATCATTTGAAGGGATGTACATCAACATGATAGCTGAAAAGGACCGAGGCAGCAAAATGTTGACCAACATCCGCCCTTGCCGTCCCAGGGAAACACTCGATAACTGGAGCTGCATTGATCTACCTGTAGTTTTTAGGAATAGATCAGAGTAATGCTCCGAATCAACCTTTTGTTTTTGCCCGTAAACAATGGGGATCTCTTGTACGGGGCACCTATGTTAACTTTTTGATTGAAATGAAAATACCCCCACTTTCTTAAAAATGACCAAAGTTTCATTTATTTCATTCATGCATTCTTCATATTCATTCCCTTCATATAAAGCCGTCTCTTTCCCAATACAATTCATTCTCATTTAATGCAGGTCGCTCATGATTGACGATATAAATGATACCAGATCCAATCCTGGAGTGAATTTCGAATGCCCTGAGGTCTCGGAGGAAATTGAGGAAGGATATGATGAGATAGAAAGTGAGGTCCCGGAAGAGTTAAAGAGAATGGTGGACAACGAAGAAAGGCAGATCATGCCCCACCAAGAAGAAATAGAAATTGTCAACTTGGGGACTGAAGAAGAGAGAAAAAATAAAAGTAGGAACGACGATTTCCTCAAAAGCCAAGCACGAACTGATAACCCTACTTCAGGAATTCAAGGATGTTTTCGCCTGGACTTATCAAGATATGCCAGGGTTGAATACCGACATAGTGGTGCACAAATTGCCAACAAAATCGGAGTGCAAACCAATACAATAAAAACTTCAGAGAATGAGACCAGATATGTTATTAAAGATCCGAGAGGAAGTGAAAAAGCAGTTTGATGCTGGATTCTTGGAGGTAGCCAAATACCCCGAATGGGTTGCAAACATTGTACCAGTACCAAAGAAAGACGGGAAAGTTCGTATGTGTGTAGATTATAGGGATCTGAACCGAGCCAGCCCTAAAGACAACTTCCCTTTACCACATATTGACACGCTGGTTGACAACACTGCAGGACACTCATGGTTTTCCTTCATGGACGGCTTCTCAGGGTACAACCAGATAAAGATGGACTCTAACGACATGGAGAAGACCACATTCATAACCATGTAGGGCACTTTTTGTTATCGAGTGATGCCGTTTGGGCTAAAGAATGTAGGGGCAACATACCAAAGAGAAATGGTGACTTTTTTCCATGACATGATGCACAAAGAAATATAAGTATACGTGGATGATATGATTGCCAAATCCCGAACAGAGGAAGAGCACCTACAAAACTTGAGAAAACTATTCCAAAGACTACGGAAGTACCAATTGAGGCTCAATCCTGCCAAGTGTACTTTCGCCATTACTTCTGGAAAACTCCTAGGGTTCGTGGTAAGCAGAAGAGGGATTGAGATTGATCCAGATAAAGTAAAGGCCATCCAGGATCTCTCACCACCCCGCACTCAGAAGGAAGTTCACGGTTTCCTGGGGAGACTGAATTATATCTCTCGTTTCATTTCCCAATTAACCGACCAATGTGACCCGGTCTTCAGACTTCTTAGAAAGAATAATCCTGGTGTGTGGGATGAGAAATGTCAAAGATCCCTAGAAAAGATCAAAAAGTACCTGACAAATGCTCCAATTTTAGTCGCACCAGTACCTGGTCGACCACTAATTCTCTACTTGACAGTTTTTGAGAATTTAATGGGATGCGTACTGGGGCAACACGATGAGTCAAGAAAAAATGAGCAAGCCATCTATTACCTAAGCAGGAAATTCAATGATTGTGAAACGCGGTACCCGCCAGTGCAAAAGTTGTGTTGTGCTCTAGTTTGGGCTACCAAGCGGCTTAGACAGTACATGCTATACCATACTACCTGGTTGATATCCAAGCTAGATCCATTGAAGTTCTTAATGGAAGCGCCAGCACTAACGGGAAGGATGGCCCGATGGTAGATGCTCTTATCCGAATTCGACATCGTATACGTTAACCAGAAAGCCTTAAAGGGGAGTGTCGTAGTAGATTTCCTAGCTAGTCGTGCTTCGAATGACTATGAGGCATTGAACTTTAATTTCCCAAACGAAGACTTGATGTGCATTACAACCGAAGAAGAGGTTTCAGATGATAAATCATGGAAGCTTTACTTCGATAGAGCCTCTAACGCCCTCGGACATGGGATAGGGGCAGTGCTAATTTCCCCTGAGGACGTCTATTATCCTTTCACCAGCAGATTGGAATTCTTCTGCACAAACAATATAGCTGAATACGAAGCTTGCGTCATGGGACTGAACTCAGCCATCGAGAGAAAGATTGAGGAACTTCGAGTGTTCGGAGATTCGTCCTTAGTCATTTACCAATTGTACGGGGAATGGGAAACCAGGGACCCGAAGTTGGTCAAATATTACGAATTGATCCAAGAGCTCACCAAAGAGTTCGAAAAGGTCAGCTTCAATTACCTGCCCCGAGAAGAAAATCAGATGGCAGATGCATTGGCGACCTTGGCATCCATGTTTAAAACAAGCACCGGGGCAGAAATGAAGCCCATTGAGATGCAGACGTTTGAAAAGCCTGCTCATTGTTGTAATGTACAGGAAGAGATTGATGGAAACCCATGGTACTATGACATCTTGCAATATGTCAAGCTTCGAAAGTATCCAGAAGGGGCAAACGACAATGACAGAAAAACGCTCAGAAAAATGGCAACAAAATATGTCCTAGATGGGGAGATCCTATATAGGAGAAGTCATGATCAAACATTGCTGAGATGTGTGGATGCCCGGGAGGCGAAGGAGATTTTAACCGAAGTACATGACGGGCTCTGTGGAATGCACGCCAACGGGCTGTCTATAGCCCGGAAAATTATGAGATGTGGTTATTTCTGGTTGACCATGGAGGGAGATTGCATTGATTACGCCAGGAAATGCCACAAATGCCAAATCTACGCTGACAAAATTCACGCACCCCCATCGCCTTTACACACCATGAATTCTCCGTGGTCTTTCGCAGCATGGGGCATGGACGTCATCGGGCAGATTCATCCGAAAGCTTCCAATGGACACCGTTTCATTTTGGTCGCCATAGACTACTTCACCAAGTGGGTAGAGGCAGCGTCTTACGCCAACATCACAAGAACCACAGTATGTAAGTTCTTAAAGAATGAGATTATTTGTCGATACGGATTGCCATAAAGGGTCATCACCGACAACGCTTCCAATCTGAATAACAAAATGATGATGGACGTGTGCACTCAATTCAAGATAACACACCACAATTCCACAGTCTATCATCCTAAAATGAATGGAGCAGTGGAAGCAACAAACAAGAACATAATAGTGAAGACTACGGATACCTACAGGGATTGGCATGAGAAGTTGCCATTTGCCATTTTCGCCTATAGGACGTCCATTCGCACATCAACAGGGGCAACACCCTACTCCTTGGTGTATGGTACCGAAGCAGTACTCCCCATCGAGGTAGAGATCTCGTCTCTCTGGGTCTTAAACGAAGTAAAATTGGAAGAAGCTGAATGGGTGCAGGCCAGACTCGACCAGATAAATCTCATTGATGAAAAGAGACTAAAGGCCATTTGTCATGGTCAAATGTACCAAAAGCGGATGGTGCAGGCATACAACAAAAAAGTGCGCCCAAGAGAATTCAAAGAAGGGGATCTGGTACTTAAGAAAATCCTCCCTATCCAGAAAGATGCTCGAGGAAAGTGGATGCCCAACTGGGAAGGACCGTACATCGTAAAAAAGGCCTTCTCAGGAGGAGCCCTGATCCTAACAGAAATGGATGGAGACGAGCTGAAGAACCCTGTAAATTCTGATGCTGTCAAGAAATACTATCTTTGAAAAAAAATGAAAAAAAAGAAAAAAATGATGAAAAAGAGAACAAAAATGGAGAGCTCAGGGTGAAAACCCGAAACTGGGCGTCTTGAAGCAAAGGGAGGACCCGAGTTGAAAACCCGTAAAGGGTAGCTCGGGTAAATTGAAAAGTTGAATATTTGAAGAGAAGGGTATCCCCATGAACATCATGAAGAGGAGGCTTCAGGCAAAAAAATTCTACGCCGGTCGACAGGATCATGTATCATTCATATCGAAGATAATGAGGGATCTTGTATTTCATACTTAACTTTTCTTTTTTTCTCATGTGTGTCATACCTTTCTTTTTAAGATATCCCAAGCCCTTAATCGTAATAAAACCGTGTTTTGAGCATCCATTCCTTGCCTTCTTGTCAATTTCAGTCAGATGAGTTAACATAGGCTTATAATGAAACAAGAGATTTTGGAGCATTACTGTGATTTAACCTTAAAAATGCAGGTGATCAAAGAAAACGATGTTAACTCCGTCTTCTAGTTCCCTACATAATGGCTGTTGATAGGGAAGGAGGAAAGCTTCAAACAACCGGATAGGATGACCAATGGCGTACGTCCTGACTATTCAAGGAAGGCATGCGAGATAACAAGAGAGATCTCTTGGGTGAAAACCCAGAAGGGCACCCCTCAAAAAAGTCCAGTGAAAAAAAAACTCTCTCTAAAGTGAAAACCGAAAGGGCACTTTAGAATTCCAAGTCGTAATTGGAGAAAAAGAAAGGTTGGGATGGTTGAACCTGACAGTGAAGTGGGGTATCGATGCCCGTAAGAAAGGAGAAAATGAACATCAAGATCAAATAAGGACCAAAACAAGCCCACCAAGATATTGACACTCATGCATCATGAATAGTCAGACATCACTAGGATTAGGAGCATGTCAATTCATTTGTCATGGCATTTTGTTTTTATCTCAGACAGGTATTTGCAGATCCAAAGAGACATCGATGGCCATCGTGGTGTGAATCCCAAATGAGAAGACACTGTTTTTATATACAAAAGGCATATGTTTTCAAGCTCCAGAGAGAGGTTCTATATAGGAAGAATCCTCCGCTCCGAGGCTTCAGAAGCTGAAAGTTCTATATAGGAAGGACTGACAGCTCCAGGGTGAAGACTAGCAGTTCTATATAGGAAGGACTCCCAGTCGAAAGAATTCACCCATGACACGCAAGATTATATAGGAAATCCTGATGTGTCGAAAGCGAAGAGTTCTATATAGGAAGGGCTCCGAGCTTCAATGTCTTAGAGTAAAAGATTCTATATAGGAAGAATCCGTAACTCCAAGATTTCAGGCGCTGAAAAGTTCTATATAGGAAGGACCGACGGCTCTAAGGTGAAGACTCACAGTTCTATATAGGAAGAACTCCCAGTCGAAGGAATTCACCTATGACACAGGGTTATATAGGAAACCTGTTGTGTCGAAAGTGAAGAGTCTTATATAGGAAAGGCTCCGAGCTTCATTGTCTTAGAGTGAAAGGTTCTATATAGGAAGAACCTGTAACTCTGAGATTTCAGACGCCAAAAGTTCTATATAGGAAGGACTGACGGCTCCAGGGTTTGAAGACTAGCAGTTCTATATAGGAGGAACTCCCAGTCGGAAGAATCCATCAGCGGTGCAAAAGGTTTTATATTGGAGAAACCAGCGTTGAAGGCGAAGAGTTCTATATAGGAAGGACTCCAAGCTTTACAATCTTGAAGTGAAAGGTTCTATATAGGAAGGACTCATAACTCGAGGCTTCAGAGCGAAGGGTTCTATATAGGAAGAGCCTGTAGCTCCAAGATCGGAAGGTGACAAATCTCTATATAGGAAAAACTTACGAGCCCAAAGATTCAGCTAAGGAAGAGCGGAGATGTCCAAAAGAACACGTTTTTCCAAAGCTACAAACTGGGAAGTCTGATAAAAATGAGTGCTTATGAATCTTTGCTTTGTTTCCCATTTCATGAGAACAAGCAAAGAGGGGCACCTATAATCACTCATTTTTACCTGTAAATACATATTAGTATTGCATGTATACTTATTTTATTATATGTTTATTTTTTGCATAAGTGTTACTAATATATATATAAGGTATGGTGTGTGCATGTATATTATAAGCTATGTATATGTATTAATGGTGTATGTGTGTCGCGTATGTATCTATAGAGTACGAGCGTATTTGTTTAATGTGTGTAGAGGTTATGTTAATTATGTGTATTATTATATATATATGTATGTTAGTATGTTACATTAATATTTGCATGTGTATTCGTATGTTACACTTATATGGGTGTGCACGTGTACGTATGTATGTAATATCGTATTATTATTATTATTATTATTATTATTATTATTATTATATTGGACTAATGTCTAAAATATAAAACTCAAATATTAATTAACAGTCCAATCCAATTTATTACAAAAACCCAAAAATATATATTACAGACCCAAAATAACGTTACAAGGCCCATATTGGTCTGACCCAGTATATTAAAAACCCTAAAAACTAAGTCTGATACCCCTCTTTTATCTTGCAGCCGCCGTCATCTGGGCCGTTGGATCAAGTCTTGATCCAACGGTCCAGATCAGTCCAAGATAATCCAGTTGGCACGCGCGAGACCATTCATTACCCCTCTGCCACGCGTCAAGATCAGATGTAGCTGCACTCATCTCAAGGCTCGATCAAGGCCGCTCATCCCCCATGTAATCATAGCTGTTGGATCAGATCTGATCCAACGGCCGTGAATGGATCTGACAGAGGACACCACCACCATACTCTCTCCACTCTTCCACCATACCGCTAGATTCTGGGTTCATCAGGGAAAGTTGAGAGAAAATGAGAGAGAGAAGATGTTATAAAAACTGAAAATGAATAAAAATGGGGGAAATTTGATTCGGGCCAAAAAAACGTGTTTTATAGGTGTTATTATTTCGTGAAATGGGTAAACTACGTAATAAATCCCCCCGCGTTTTCAATATTTTCGTTTCTGTCTCGCCGCATGGTATAATTACAATCCCAGTCCCCCTGATATTTCAAAAGCTTACAATCTAGTCCCTAAATTACACTGAATCAGACTTTAAATGGTAAAATTACACTTTTAACCATCCCGCGTTTTTGAACTTTTCATTTTGAGTCTGCCCCTTGGTCTAATTACAGTTTTGATCCTTTTAGGTTCTGTTTGTTTCACATTTTCGTCCCTAAATTACATATTATTGTTCTTTAATTTCTGCCACTGACTTTTATTTTTCTTTCATTTCAGTCCTGTTTCTTTGTAAATACTCATGTTCGTATTATAATCGTATATGTTGATGTATTCTATTTTTTTATTTTATATCCCTCGTATATGCCTCGTATTTTATGTTTACATGTATATGTGTATTAAGCTCATGATAGTTATGTATCTTTTATCCGGTTATTCATATTAAGCATGTTATGTTTTAGTTGATTCGTACATGGTATATTTTGTATTTTTGTATGTGTGTATGTTTTTTTTAAGGATTACATGCTAGTATATTTACCTTTTTTGTATAATATATTGTCCCATATATGTAGAAATATGTTTTATTACTAGTACGTATGTCTTTTTGAAATATATGTTCGTCAATATATGTATTTATTCCTGCCTTGTTATTGTGGTATGATAAGTTTGCTTTTATCTGATATTAAGCTTGGTATATATATGTGTATTTTAATTATGTATTTCATTTATGTTAGATTAGTATTCTGATATGTGAATTTACTGTTTTTAAATTATCTGCTATGTCTTATATTTTTGTCATTAAGATTGCATATGGTATATAAATTGTTAATGTGGTGCCCTCTTATCTGAGCGTAAACGGGGCCAGTATCAGGCGTAGTGATAGTGGTTGGGCGTTTATTCTCGGATAACGGGGCCCTTAAAATTCACTCGCATTATGACCGAATTTTAAAATAATCGTCACGTTAATCCGGAAAATCCAATATTAATAAAGCGGTAATTATTAAAGTACCAATTTTGGGCGGTGTGGGGGTGTTAATCCTCCCCCATCCATAGCCGACTCCCGAACCCAATCTTTTTGAATCTCTGGTGTTATGGTGTCCGGCCTACCTAAGTGGCCGGTGGCGACTCCATTTTTTTTAAAATGCGATTTTTTTAAAACCCCACGGAATAAATATTTTATATCCAAAAAATCACGAACACCTTTCAAAAACACTTCGAAAAACAACGTTTTTTAGCGATAAGAAAAAGGGACATCGCTACAGTGAGCAATAAATTGGCCCAAAGGAAGATTTCTGTTTGTCATGTTCTTATTATCAATGTTTGATTATTGTACCAAGATTTCACTTGCAAGTTAATGTTTTGTCTAAAGATGAAATATTAATGGAGTGTATCGTATCTTGATATGAGGTTTACCTTTATTCAAATTTATTATTATGATTATCTTTTAATTTAATTGAAAGATAAAATTAAGACAAATATATTGAAACAATTAAATTCATATTTTGACTTCGGATGTCTAATATTTTAATGGATTAATTGAAACATAATGTCACCAAAGTGATCGCTTTTGTGTAGATTAATTTATTTAAAATATCAAGATGTTTATATGCTTTTGTAATTCATGCGTTTATTAATTGGCCCAAAGGAAAGTTAATATTTGGCAGAATTACAACGACAACTGTGGTGATTAATGTGTGACAATTATAAGGTATTTTATATGAGCAATACGTTAGTCCAAAGATTAATCTATTGTTTGACATAATTTATTATCAATGTTTGATTTGCTACAACAAGAATACCACTGACAGTTAATATTACTGTCCAAAAACTTGATATTAATGTTGTTCTTGGTATCTTGAGGGGAATTAGACATTATTTTGAATTTATTTGTTTGCATATGAATATTTATGTGAGCTTGTTTTTCTTTTATTTATTTATTTTTGTTCTATATTTAGTTAATTTATCGTTTTCTGTCACAATATCTGTTAATATACATTCTACACTCATGTTTAGTGAAACTATTTTCAAGAAATAGAAAAGACACTTACATATAGTATTTGGATGTATGAACATAGACTTTGCACCAAGGAAAGAATAATTTGCACCTCTCACTGAGGTAAGCACCCATAAAAGGCATTTTGAGAGGTGATATCATTCGAATCGCAAGAGTCTAATGATCATAACGCACTACATTCTAGATGTCTTTTGGAGCACAATCTAAAGAGATTACTCATACTAAGGGTTTTCTTGACGAAATTAAGAAATGTTTTACATAAAACATTAAGGTTAAAATGACATCACTTATGCCTTATTTGATGTCTATAAAGTATAAGGGTCAAAAAATGTGAGCGAGTACACTATAAAGATATTTAATATTGCTTCAAAATGTAAGGCATATAAAATCAAACTTTCTAACAATTGTTTATTCTTATGCTTTTGGTACCATTTCCTATACAATTAACCATATTAAAAAGAAAAATAGTTACAACTGTAAAAAGGAGAAATAAACTCTAACTGAGCTTAATTCTCATTGTGTTAAAGAGAAAGAAAAGTTGACGCATTATAAGTGTAAAAGTACTCATTTAATTAGTCTCGTTTCGTTAGTGTCTTTAAGAATAAGGGCAATAAAAGAAAATATTAGAATAAGTTACAAAGAGTTGATTTCTTTTGTAACAAGTTAGGACACATGTGAAGTAATTAAACTTTAAAAGTGAGCAACTACTTTGGTTATTTTGAGTGATTCATGAACTGTATATTTTATTATCTCACAATTAAGATTATTTTAAGGAGAGATTTGTACCATTTTTTAGGATGTTGAGTTTGGATGGAGAAAATATTAGAATAAGTTACAAAGGGTTGATTTCTTTTGTAACAAG
The DNA here is from genome assembly GCA_019671005.1 of Hibiscus mutabilis. Classification (NCBI taxonomy): domain Eukaryota; kingdom Viridiplantae; phylum Streptophyta; class Magnoliopsida; order Malvales; family Malvaceae; genus Hibiscus; species Hibiscus mutabilis. The sequence goes on from CM033717.1 coordinate 57,592,126, forward strand.
TTAGGACACATGTGAAGTAATTAAACTTTAAAAGTGAGCAACTACTTTGATTATTTTGAGTGATTCATGAACTGTGCATTTTATTATCCCACAATTAAGATTATTTTAAGGAGGGATTTATACCATTTTTAGGATGTTGAGTTTGGAGGGAGAAATAAGGTTAGATACATTGCTATTGAAGAGAAATTGGATTATAATTTAATTCATACTATCACTTTTGATGATGTTTAGGTTTTCACACATTTCATTAATCAAGAAGTGAATCAAGTACCTCGGCAAAACAATGTTGAACAACTCTTATTCAAGAAAAGATAATTATTTCAGAAGAACAAACTCAACACCCTTAAAAACAAGTGTCTTTAAAGAGATCCACGAGACAAAAGAGAAATACTATTCTAGATTATTATATTGTATTTCTTTAAGAAAATAAGGATCATAATGGAATGATAGAAAATGACCTAATCATTTTCATCAAACCATAAAAAGTTAAAATTCTCAAAAGTGGATTGATGTCATACAAGAAGAGTATAATTTAAGTTTAGAAACTTGTCTCATTACCTTAAGGTACAAACTAATTGGTTGTAAATGGATATTTAAAACCAATAGGGATGGAAATAGTACTATGGATAAGTATAAGACACGTCTTGTATCTAAAGGATATACTCTAAAAGAAGATATTGATTTTGTAGAGACTTTCTCTCAAGTTTCATTAGAAGACTCTTTCAAGATAATCATGATGTTTGTTACTTATTTTAATCTTGAGCTACATTAGATGAATGTTTAGAATGTATTTTCAATGGCAACACTGATAAAACAATTTATATGGTGCAATCAGAAAAATTGTGTTTGATGATACAAAGTCACTGATATGCAAATTAAGCAAATTCATCTATGAGCTTAATTATTTCTCTCACCAATGGTATTACAAATTTCAGTAAGTAACTATCTCATTCAATTTTGAGATAAATTTGGTTGATGATTGTAGATATTTGAGTTCAGTGCGAGTAAACCAAATGATACTCACATTGCTAAAAAGACAAGTTTAGTCTTACTCAATGCCCTAAAAGTAACCTTGAAATTTAAAAAAAAGTACAAAATAATTCATATGCATAAGCTATTGAAAATCTAATTTATGATCAAGTATGTAAGCGTCCAATTCTTGCAAACATTGTTGGAATGTTAGGTAGATATTTAAGCAACCATAATATGGACCATTAGATAGCAGCCAAAAGGGTTATTAAATATATTTAGAGAATAAAAATTACATGCTAACATATCCGAGTTCTGGTAACTTAGAGATCAACAGGTTTACAGACTTCAATTCTAATAGAATATTAATGCAAAAGAATTTTGTCACATGGGTTGCTAATTATAAATTGAATAGAAAGACTACTTCAGTTATTTTGTGACAATAAATATGCATTCATTTATTCTATAAACAATAGGAACACTTCAAATTTGAAGCACATAAATATTAAGTTCCTAGTTGTTAAAGAAAATTTAGAGTGATTGTGTGTCTATAGAGCATGTTGGTACAAACTCTATAATTGCGCGCTTATTAAGAAACTGTCACCCTGGGTCTTTCATGAGCACACTACTCATATGGGTGTAAATGTTATTTAAGGATATTCAGTTTTAGTGGGAGTTTGTAATTTTGAACAATGCTTATTCATTTTAGACACAATTTTAGTTACTTCAGTTTAAGGATATTTTAAGATTATGTTATGCATAAATAAAGTTATTTTGGTTTATGTACACTTTAAATTCAGTAAAGTTTGATCTCACTAAGATTTAGGAGGACCAGTTGAAAATAGACATGTTCGGTTCACATTTCATGTAATTTTCAATGCTACGCATCCATGATTGATCTATATCATTTGACTATATTTGTATATGTGACCATTGATGGGTCTAGTCATGATTGATATGATAAAGGCTATTTTGATCCTATATAGATATAGTTAATGGACGTAATTGTTATAGAATACCTACTATATAATAGCAAAATTTTGAGCTCATAAGGTTGTACATTTATCAGGAAACATAAGCTGCCCAAGTGGGAGATTATTGGATTAAAATCCGCAATTGTGGGCACATATGTAAAATGTATGATGTTATAATAAAGTATGACACAAAATTAAGTGACCAATTATGTTAAGTGTGTCATGGATATTAAAGTGTCATGGAAATAAAAGTGTAGATACCATAAGATATATTTATAATTCAATGAGGGGCAGAGCAGAGTTATAAATATTTAATAGTTGATTTAACAATCATCTATATAATATGGTAATGGTACCCATGAAATAAATTAACTCGTATTACTCTTGTCCTCGTCTGAGAGTCTTTACAGCAAGGGTCTTGGAAGATCACAACCATCTTTTAGGCGATCTCCATCAAAGGATTTAAAGTTTTTCAGTCCATCAATAAATTCAGGTACGCTTCCGCATTCAGTTTAATCAATTTATTGTTCTTGATGATTTGGACATGATAGATCCTGGGTTTAAATTTTATATCTATTATGGTTTGGTTCTAACAAACCACTATAAGACCATTGATAACCGAAAATAAAAAGCGAGCGTCATAGAAAAACCATTCACAAACACAAATCTACTACAAATATAGGTGAAAACATACCATAAACAAAAGCATATCAAAAGGCAAAAGAAAAATATGCCACGAAGACGATAAAAATTAGAAGAAAATCAAAATATAAAATAAACAAAAAATTAAATAAAAGAAATTAATGGGGAGAAAGGGTGAAAAGCCTATTTAAAATTGTTCCAACTTTTGAAATCCAAAATGTTACTTTTGAAAAACAACCAAATATTGATAGTCGGTGCAACACAAAAGTTGGTGTAAAAAAGGAATTGATAGGAGAGAAAGGGCGAAAAGCCTAGAGAAAATTATTCCGACTTTTGAAATCTAAATGTTACTTTTGAAAAACAATTATAAAAAAATTAATCATATTCAAAATAATATAGTAACATTTTATATTTTTAATTATAGTTCAAGTATTCTTTTTAAATAGGAGTACGTTAATTTTATTAAAAAAAATTAAAATATAAGGAGAGTTTACAATTCAGGTAAACAAACATGATTCGAACATATTTCTATAAACAAAAAACATGAAACTTAGGTCTTTAAATCATAAGCAAGATCATACAAAGAAAAAGTAAAATCTCTAACTCAAATACTCAAAATAAAATAGATACAAACATTACCAGAACTGGACAATAAAAGGTAAAAACCAACAACATTAAAAAATGCATATTACAATAAGTCACGTTGACAACACGATCATTACTATAACTCATTCACGAACAAAAACAATAACTGTGGACTCGTATCCAAATCTAGTTCGAGGGTTCAAGATGTCAAATAAAAAAATCAAATAACTGATTAAGAAAAAAACGTATCAAAAGATTAAAAAAACGTATCTTATGTCACGCTTGAGAAGAGACGGGGTCATTAATCCCACATCGGAAAGGAAAAGAGAGATATTGGGATATAAATACGATGGCGATGCACATCCTATCAGACATGTCTTTTGGAAGGGATAATAGCCCTGTGACAAGTGGTATCAGAGCGACCCTTTGACTACCCGATTTCACGCCGAACGCCCATGAGTGAGGTAGGCAAGGTGGACAATTGTGACAAGGTAGCCCATCACGAGAGCGGAAGCTCGTGACTAGTGGGGAAAAATGTCACGCTTAAGAAGAGGCGGGGTCATTAATCCACATCGGAAAGGAAAAGAGAGGTCTTGAGATATAAATACGGTGACGTTGCACATCCTATCAGACATGTCCTTTGGAAAGTGAGTAATGGCCGTGACACTTAACATGGACAAAACTAGTAAATTTAAAAACTAAAAAAAAAAAATACAGACGATCACAACCAATATCAAAACTAATAACACTATCGGTCACATAAAAAAAAGGCTGCCAGAGAGAAAGGGAAAACCGTTGACGGCTGGTAAGGTTACTAATCAAACCAAATTATGCTTGATAAATATAGTCTATAGTTCAAGTGTTTTTTCTTTTGATGAATTATAGTTCAAGTATTGAATAATCAAACCTAATTGAATGAGCTCAAACAATTCTATTCTACCTTCAGTGAAGCTAGAGTTTAGAAAATTGCCAAAAAACGTCTATTTTTTGGTATTTTTTATATGCTTCAATTATAAAAATTTAAACCCTAAATTTTATCTTTAATTTTAAATTTTAAACTTTAAAAAGCATCCTTAACACTAAACTCTAACTTTAAATTTTATTTTTTTAGAATGGACATACATAAATGAGCCGAAAAGAGTTACAAGATTTTTTTTTCTTAAAAAAATACTTAATTGAACTCAAGCCGAGCATCGAACATTTAATCTCAACTCGAATTCAAGTTTGTCGCTCGCTATTCAAGTACTTTTGATGATGGAAGACTGCACAAGTAATTTCAAAGAAAAGCCTATAAGTGACTTCTGACCTGAAGGAAGGCCGTAAAAAATTTCTATCCATTCTAAATATATATAATACAACATTCTTACATTCATCATAATATGAACAAAACAAACAAACAGTAGCAGGATATCTCATATATTAAGAATCCTCAACCAAAGTCTGCAGTAAAAACAAACCTTAATGGCGTCAAAGTCTTGCTTCTTTATTTGCCGCACATCCAGGCTGAATCGACTTGGTGAAGCTGGAGAACAAGAGAGGCAGGCTACTTCGCCTTGTAAATATAGTAGCTGGAGATGTCTGAAAACTACTTAACCGGCAACCTCTACTTTTTCAGTGCCACGCTGTAGTGAAGCAGCTGCGCCCATATCATCCTTAAAAACCTTGACATGGCAAAGCTTCTCACCTGCCTCGTCAGCAAAAGTTATCTTCTTTTCTTTATGGATTACACGTTCAGAAGCAGCAGGGTTATCCTCGGTCAATTTCTGCAATTCAACCATCAAAGTAATCAGCAAAACTCATACCCTCGGATTAAGTATTTACAACTACAAAAGAGAAATATACCATAATTTTACAGAAACGGTTGCAATCTCTAGCCATCATAGAAAGCCATTTTTTTGCAGTTTCTTCAGCTTTCATTGCACTTTCAACGGCTATTCTGACCTATCAGAGAAGTAAAGTGAAGCTAGTTACGTAAACTCCATGCATCTAACAAGATATGAATGACTAAATTTAGAATGAAATATGTATATCATCACTGAACTTCAATAATTGCAAACTTAAGTACTCACTAACATACCGCATTAACATTTTCTTTTGCAGCTGTGGCTGCAGAGGCTTCCAGCTCCGGATGCAATATCCCCATCACAATCTCTTTCAAGGACTTCAATTCTGTTGTGAGTTTAGTTGCTAAAGATTCAATATCCCGCATTTGTCTCTGCATGAATGCTATGGCGCTCTGTGAACATCGTTGGATAGTGGTGAATGTGCTGCGAACATGTGGTACTGAACCAGAAGGATGAGTAACCCTGAGACTGCCCTTAAGGGGGGATCCTTTCTTATCTTGTTTTGCTTTTCTTACAAATGGTTTTGGCTTGAAAGTGGTTCCATCTCTCCCAAACTGGTTAAGCCCTTGAGCTCTTAAAATCCTATGATTGGTCTGCTTTCCGAAATACAGCCTCCCCCTACATTCTGATAGTATCAGAAAACCAGTGAATATCAAGCAGACATGGAATGCAAAAGGGCAAACTGATCTAGAAAAAAAAAAGAATAGAGATTCCATAAGATATACAACATTTTAATGCAAAATCAACCTAGTTTTGCAAATATTAAAAACTTGAATTTACAAGTTTCTTGAGTTTTAGGATCCTTGTCATTTAAAGGCAGGAGACATTAGATGTTTGAGAATGAAAATAAACTATATGGATATGATTAATTGGTCAAAATATCAAGAAAAAAATCTTCCTTTTCTTCTTTCTAATAGCCACAGTTACCCTTTTGCTCTAAACATGAGCAAGTTGATTGAATAAATCATAAAAGAGAATACTAATATCAGTTCCAATAGAACTACTTTTTCCTAGCTCAGTTGTGACCCAAAAAACTAATGGCTACCACTTGTTTCTTCCACAAATCATGGTAAAGCAACCAATTAAAATGATAAGAGAGATTCAGATTTCAATACTTTGGAAACCGCTTTAAAAGGCAGTGCATAAAGTTAAGTTTAAGATCAAAATCTAATAACAAACATTTGTTGACCTACGTTGACAATCCTCTTCATCCGACCCGGTTAACTCCATAGCCTGACAAAGCCTTTCTTGAGAGATTGGAGAAATGGTCTGAAAGTCAAAGCATTTAGTTAGAAAAAACATCGACAGAATACTAGAGTACATGTTTTGCACACCTTTCGATTTGAAGGAAGCCTTTCAGGATGTTGCTGCTGCTTTCTGTGATGATAATCTGGATGTCTTGGTGATGCCATAGACTTATCCGAAGCATCATCATCAGTTGCCACGGAGTCAGGAAACTGGGATTGCTTCCCTGCTGAAGGAGAATGGCCAGAATCGAGGACTGAATGTCTCACAGGATTCAGGCATGATGAACTCGAATCCAACCCATCGTCACTAGAAGGACCGAGGACACTGTTTAAAGGCCAATCATGCGCACTGCTGCTCTCATTGGAGCACGCACTACCTTCATTAATATTTTCCAAGCATTGAAGGCTATCATCATTGTCCATCTCAGGCGCTTCAGTTCTTTCATGACTACTGGTCTTCCAAGCCATCTCGTGCTCAGAATAATTACTTTTAAAGCTCTCATTCAGATCAACAGCACAATCCTTGGTTGGAGGCATTGTCTCTGAGGGAATATCATAAGGCAGAGCACAGATGGCGTATCTTTCTTGTCCGAATTCTTGCAAGCCTGAACATTGGTAATTGATAATTTTTGAACTGTCTACCTTTACAATCTCCCAAGCAGAAGAACTAGCGCCAAATTTAGAAATAACATCTTCAAGATATTCACAAGACACCCCATTTGAAACACTGCATAGAGGTTCTTCTATGGGATACATCACGCTACCTGTTTCCAAACCACAAGCAATGGTTGTCTCAGGAACTTGAACCCCCACATCACGCTTGGGCTCCATATTTTCTCTATATTCATAGGACACTTCATTAAGTGAACAATATTGAAGTTCTTTTCTAGGATAAGGCAACTCAACAACATCATTAGATACAGTAACAGTAGATTCCACTTGCTTCCTGCAACTAAAATCAGAAAAAGATGTAACACCGAAAATAGTTTGGCATTCTGGGAAACCAGGCTCAGGAACTTCATCTTTGACAGGTGCAAGGGAATCCTCATTTGGTTGCAGTAACTCTTCATCACAATGAACCTTGTTGGATTTAATTAAGGATATTGCACTTGGAGATGAAGCAGAGACACACTTCCTTGAAGACTTCCTCTTACTCTTTAACTTCTTGGATGGTTTAGATTTCAACATGATGAGAGGCTCGGCAACATCACACTCATCATCCTTGTGCCGAAAGTCAGGCAACTCATGTTTCACACTAGAGCAAGTTTCCATTGTTTCTTTATTTAAACCAACAAGGTTCGAGCATTTTCTTTTCCTCTTTTTGCATGTCTTCTTGAGATGTTCCAACGTCATATTGCCAAAGCCAAGATCATCAAGGTCATGAATTCTTTCATCACCATCGCTCTTGCAATTTGTATCAGAAGCTTCAGGTTCACTTTTGATTTTTATTCCTGTCACCAAAGAGAAAGGCAGCTTCTCGACATTGATCCCGTAACATTTGGTTGGCGAGCTCTCTAAATCATCGCTTAGATAAACTGCTGGAACTTGATTATGATATGCGGTGTCTCTCATATTATATATTTCCCTATTCTTGAGTGTTGGTCACCCACGAAAATCCTTATTCACATAGCCACCTTTAATGGCATTGACAAAGCGCAAATGGGTCGAGCTCCTTAACTCATCAGCTAGTGTTGTATTTGTTACTAGTCTAGTATCATCAAAACAAGGCTTAAACGCTTGCCTGCAACGTGCAAAAAAAAAAACATTTCTTGATAAAATAATTCATAATTTAACAAGGCATTGATTTCAAAATAACCAGCTAAGCATCAGTAAGGACAAAACATTGCAAGTCTAGCTTTCCTAACCGAAATCGCCAATCCTAACCAAATTAAAAAAATAAAATGCAAGAAGCACCAAAATTGAAGTTGAAACACTAATAATTAATAGTGACAACACCCCCCCCCCCCCCAAAAAAAAAAATAGCAGCAAAGCTACAATAACTCAAAAAGTCACAATTGTGTGCCAAGTGGTTTACTCTTGGTTAAACGAGCATAACAAAAAGTTTCCCTCTCAACCAATTTTCGAGCAGTAGGAGTGTCACCAGTCACCACAGACAAAAGAAAACTCAATATGTATAACATCAATCCTAGCGTTAAATTTGAAAAAAAAAATCGACAATCCCAATAAAAACAGAACTGTGCAGTGGCAATTCGGCACTGTTAATTTCATTGGTAAGACCGCAAATTGATGGGACAAAGAGCTGCGTGAGCTAATACAACAAAACAACGCATTACTCTTTTCAAATGCAATATCTGTGAAACGAACTAATAAAGGAAGAACAAAAGCCAGTAAACTACTTAGCTGTCTTGCCTTACTGGTACTCATTTCGAATGATAAATCAGATTTAGATTGATTAAAACAGAAGCGTAAAGAACAAAACAAATTTAACAAGAAATTACATCTACAAGTTCCTGATCTAACTAAGATTTACTTACAGATCTAGATAGTCAAACATAACTAAACAAACTAAAAAATTGAGCACTGACTCACCTGAGATTGAAGACTTTCCAAAGGGAAGAAAACGAGGAGAGGAGCTCGAGGAATTGCAGCTTCGAATCGATGCAGTGGAGAAAAAATGTTAAGGGCTTGGCACTTGGCAGTGGCTGGTAAAAATAACTTGGGATTTTATGATCTCCCGCCAAATTGTTTGTGGCGGGAATTCATAGGAGCGGTAAAACCTTGAATCGAAATAAAGGGCTAAGTTTGCGCACGAGATGCGCGCGTGCGTATGAATGTCATAAAATTATGGTTTGACTTTTCACCATTATTCAATGAATAATATACAGGGTACAGTTACTAATAGTTCCTAAACTTTTAGTGCAAATACAATATGCCCACTAAACTGTTAAAACTTGTGTTACTCTCATCAAATTTTTAAACGTTTCAATATCATTATAAAATATTTTTCATTCTAAATTGGTCTCAAACTTTTGAACATTCTAAGTTCTTCCTTAAATTATCAATATATGTAATCGTTATAAAAATTGTTACTTGCCATATAAACATTAATGTGTATTATGTAATAATATAATGTGACATAAATGATATTTTGAGGATAAAATTGAAACGTTCAAAAGTTTGAACCTAATTAGGACGAGAGCCATAGTTTATGAATAAAACTATAACATTCAAAAGCTAATGATACATTTAGAATGCGAGCCATAGTTTAGGTATAAAATGAAATGTTTAAAAGTTTAGAGATTTGTTAAAAATGATAGTCATTATTTAGGGATGTGTAGTGCAATTAAGTTTTATCTAACATAAATACTATTATTTTGGATAATATTTATTATTTTTTGCAACATATTCAAAGTTTATTGGATATTAATATTCAATTTAGTCATCTAATTTAATTATCAGTTTGAGCAATAAATAATAACACATATTAGACATGAAGCATATTTAAAACATACAATTAAATTTTCTTCAAAAAGAAAAAAAAAACATACTATTAAATTTGAACACTTGTCTACCTATAATATGTGTAGTTTTTAAATCTGAAAACGTTAAAAAAAACAACCCTCCTAAATTTTTAGTGGCATTATTTATCTCTTTAATATATCAAATCAAAATTATTCACACGGCAATACATCTTTAAAATTTGATACCTATATTTTAAAACAAAACTAATAGTTAAACTAACGAAATGGCATGTTTTATACTATCTTGTTAATTTGAAGATTCAATTGAAATATTTTAAAGTTTGAGGATTAATTTAAAATTTGAACCGTTGTTAGGGATGTTCTAGGAAATTAACCCCAAATAATTTTAAAATTCCAAACATCGGGAAAAGTAAAACCAAGAAAGTTACAATAGCGGGCTTTTGGTTCCTCGACCGGACTCAATAAGCCGACCGGAAAAGCCCAAATTCCATCGAAGACCGGAGCCGTGAAGCCGCAAAATTACAAAATCAAAATAAGGAAAAGAAAAGCCTCGCGTTCTTCACCAACATCTCTGTCTTCTCCCCCAGTGCATCAGTTCCTTGTTATCTTCCTTTTTCAGAGAGAAATGAAGGCTTCGTTGAAAGGAAGATACGCAAATGAGAAGAACAGCACCGCCGCTACTTTTTCCGTCAACGCCGGCGATGTCAAGCTACGCGCCTCCATTACTGACGCCACCCTCGTCGACGGCCCCAGCTTGAGCGACTTGACTTTAGCCGTTGAAAAGCCCGGATCTTTCACCATCGACTATGACGTCCCCAAAAAGGCACTCATAACTTTAATATCAGTTCCCCTTTAACCATACCTTCAATGAATCATTGACTTGCTAATTACTTTCCTTTCTATTTTTGGATAGGGTTTTCGATTTCAGTTTATGAACACAGTTAGGGTTGCGGAGTTTCCCTTGAAGCTTACTTACATTCACAACAGAGGGGATAACCGGACGGTGTTCGATGGGGCGCTTATGTTCGACTCTGCTAACAAGGTATCTGCTAATTACACGCTTGGTACTGGGAACTGCAAGCTTAGATACAGTTACGTGCACGATAAGGTTACCACTTTCGAGCAATGTTATGCCTGGGGGAAGAACACGTGGGATTTTGCGGTTTCGAGGAGAGTGTACGAAGACGTTTTCAAGGCAACGTATCAGACATGGAACAGCGATCTGGCTTTGGAGTGGTCGAGAAATTCCAAGTTTAATGGGACTTTTAAGGTAACTGAAACTATCTGGCCAGTTATTTCCTTGTGTTTTCTTTGAATTTTTAGTGTTTCCATTGCATAGTATAGTTAACTAAGGAACTAGACTCTAGATTTTAGAGGGCAGAAGTGAATTGAGGTTATAGGATAACTTGTTAGACACTTGTATGTATTGCAAAATACTACATTTCCCCCATATATTTAGGGCATGGCAACGGGTAGTTTTTCAGCAAACAATTTTGTGGAGATGGATTGTTCAAGAAATAATGTGTAATTGTGAAAACTGAAGTAATAGGAATCATATAATTTTGAATTTGGGGTTTGAGAAGGCATTTTCTGCAAGAAGGTGCTTTTTAAACATGGCTGCTTAGTTTGGTTCCGAAGAACACAAGTGTAGTCCCGACATCAATAGAGACTCTACTGTGTTCTTGATTCAGTCTTCTGTTGTCTGAACTGACTTAAGGATGGATAGTTCTAGAAATTGAGTGCAAGAGTGAAAACTGAAATAATATGAAGCATAAAAATTTTAGATTTAGGGGGTTCAAGCAGACATTTTATGCAGGGTGTTTTCCTTTTCCCTTAAACATAGTTGCGCAGTGTGGTTCCGACTTCCGAGGAAGATGAGTTGTAGATAACTGCTTTTTCCTTGTATCCCAAGATCACTGGAGAGCGAGACTAGTGTTTTCTTGATTTACCCTTATGTTGTTTGAAGAGGATGTAGAATGTAGTCAACAGGTCATTATAAACTCAATGCTGTAATACTGCTTGAAATGTTGAGAAAAGCATGTGAAGCAAGCAAGGCTGTGGATTGCTTGATCTTTATGCCTGTGTAGGATTTGCATGGTACTTATATTTGTTTAAGGCAAGGCTTTTACCAAGTGGTCTGGAATTTGGAGCAATGAAGAAAAATGCCAGTTTTTGTGTATTAGTTTCAACTAATTAAATAATAATACCAAAACTGAATTTAGGTGTCATGATCACATAGATTTGGGAGAGTGAAGAAAAATGCCAAGATGCTATGAATCTCTCTCTTTATCTGCCCTTTTTTTCATTGAGTTATGATGTGTTGGTTCGAAAATAAGTTTTTCGATGACTGGATACAATTTGCTGACATGATGAGTGCTTAGTTTTTTGGGGGTAAAATGGAGGCTGCATCATAAATATATAGGAAGGGATTGCAGGCTTACAGGTGTTATTTCTATTTGAACCCTAAACATATTAGATGTCACATCTAAAGGGTAGAGGTATATTTGGTTGATTCGGTTTTATATACAAAAACACTGAAAAACCGAACTGACTTTATTGTCAAAATCGAAATAACAGAACCAAATTTCTCCCTAACCAAACTGAAATAACCAATTAAACCAATTTGATAATTTTCATTTTGACCTTTTTAAGATTTATTTATAAAATAAAAGGTTGTATTTTTAATTTAAACATTTATATGCAATTAATTAAATAATTTGATTGAGTCATTTCGTTTTTGGTTATTTAATTTCATGTTTAGATTAAATTAAATAAACATATACATGTAATTTATTACTTGAAAAAACTTGATCGGTATATTCGGTTTAAATTTCCAAAACTGAATCGAACCGAACCGAATTGACTGCTGAAACCGAATAAGCTAAAGAATTAACTGCAAACTGAAAAAAAAAAATCGGTTTGGTTAATTTGTATAACCGGCCTTTTGCTCACCCCTACTGAAGGGTAGCTTGCATGGGCCAACATGTTAAAGCCTCGATTCTAACCATGTTTACTTTCTTCTTCTTTTTTTCAGATTTCAGCACACATGAATCTGGCTGAAGAATCTAAGGTTCCCAAAATTATTGCTGAGAGTAGTTGGGATTTGGAAATCTGAATTGTTGCTTATGTTCTTTTCATTTCGATACTCTCTCAAGTCTCATGGTTCCATTACATAGTTTAGTTTTGCTATGCTGCTGATTACCTCGCTAATGATAGCTTTGCTGTTGGTTGTACCATACCTGCACTGCTGATTTGTGAAATTATGAATATCAGATCTGTTGATACAATCCTTTTTCTAAAACTTGTATTCAAATTATGTTCCGGACATTGAATATGGGTATCTTGAAATATTGCGAGGTCTGTGTCCTATTCTCAAATTGATGATCTCAAGTCTAAAACCTACCGAAACTTGATTCAGTCAACCTCAACTAAAATGTGTTCGATTCATTTTTCTTATTTAAATTAACTATCAATTATCCAAGCCAAATTTGATTTGCCCTAAATCCAAACCAACACTAACCCAAAAAAATTCTTGAACTTGAATGCCATAATTTTTTTTAACAAAGAGTAATACAACACAACAAATAAAAGGGGAAGGGAAAGGGAGCCAAACATACAAACACATTTGTAGCGACATTTTTTTTCTTTTTTTAAAAAAAATTGTTGCCTAAGGGCGTTTGTTTAGAAAATAAATCGGCTATTAATTATCCTCTAAGTTATTAATGAAAATCTCTTGGAAGATTGAGGATTTTTTTTTTGAAAACTTTAAACTTTTGAAAATAATAAAAACATGGAGTCGCCACCGGCCACTTGGATTAGGTAGGCAAGACACCATAAAACCAGAGACTCATTGTGAAAGGGTCTGGGAGTTGATTACATTTGGGGAAGGATTAACACCCCCATCACGCCCGGAACTCGGTACCAAAACACTTGTTGCTCTTAAAAGGATGAAAATTATTGAAATTTAAATTGAATTTAATTTGGAGCTCTTAGATGAAAATTAACCTTGATTCCACGAGCTTTATCGAGTTGGAGGATTCAAATTAATTAGACATTTAATTAATAAGGTTGGCGATATATCGGACCATAGATTAAACCGACATTGAATAAGCTCGACTGTCGTGTTAATTCATGGTTCGACTTCCGTACGTCACATTTATGCATGATGCAAACACTTAAGTATGATGTGATTATCTTGTTAGCTTTTAATCTATTTACCTCGAGATGGTAAGAGTTAATCCAAATATTTGGTCAACATCTTTTAAGCTCGAACTGTTGCGACACAAATATTAGAATTAATAAATACCTCATTTTTTATGATTTAGATTGATTAGCGATGCAATTAAGATTAAAAATTATATGAATGTCCATTAAAGTATGACAAATAAAGGCATAAGTATAAGCACACAAAAGAAGGCCCAACTCACTAGAAAGCCCAATTAGTGATCTATCTATTAATTAGATAACTATAATAGTTAACCCTAAATTAATTAGCCCTAAAAACTAGAAACCCTAAATTATGGTGACTTGTTTGTAATTTAATGTTAAGTTTAGCTTGAAATTAGTTTTTCCCTTAAAGTAATTAAGAAACGTTCAATTAATTTAATGAATGTAACATTTACCCAAATAAGTCAAGGATAAATTCAAATTCACTAAATTAATCCGAACTCTAATCTAACTAAGGTTTAAAAAAACTAAGGCTAATCTAATTCTAGGATCGTGCCCCTATAAGACGACCACACGATCTAGATTAATTGAGTTAATTTACTTAATTTAGATAAAAGCCCAAAAGGAGCAAAATAAGGCCCAAATTATTATTATGTAATAAAAGCCCAAAAGGTTTAAGATACATTATATATTTAAATAATATAACATAAAAAAACTTATTATTTAAAAATATACATTGAAATACATTATGTATTAAAGTTATGTAATGTACATAAAAAACCTATTATTTAAAAATATACATTAAAATAAATTATGTATTAAAGTTATAATATATATAACTTATTATTTAAAAAAATACATTATTCATTTTTGCCAAAATGTTCTATATACTTTAAACCATATCATAAACCATATATTATTTCATTTTCACATTACATTATTATACATTTCAAAAACTATATATTTTATGCACCAAAAATGTATATATTATATTCTTCAAAATTATACTATATATTATTTTCAAAACATGTATGTATTATTTTATAAGATTATACTATGTACTTTGAAAACTATGTGTTATAGGTCCTAATATATATTATATTTTACAAAATTCTATCTTATTCTTTAAGACTATTATATATCGAAAGTATCTATTATATATACATATATATTATTATTATTTTTAAAAAAGTTACTATATACTAAAAATATACTATACATTAAAACATTTATATATATATATATATATTTTACAAATTCTGATTTTTATTCTAAAACGTATTATAAGCTGAGAACTATACGTTTTATTTTACTAATTTCTACTTTATCAACGATGCATATTAAACATTAAATTATATGTCACATTTCCATTTTATACTAAATCAATGTGCCTATTAAATTCCTAATATACATTCCATTCGAACTAATTTATCCCTAAAATTACAATCACAAACGAGCAAAATAACATAAAAATTAACGGAGGAGCGATGGTGGGAGGAAACCGGAACGACGCGAAGGGAAAAGGGATCTACGAGGGTAAACCCTTACTCTATTTTTTATTTTTTTTATATACACATGCATATATATATATATGAACTAAAAAAAGAAGAAGATATACCTTGAAAGGCTTTTTTTTGCTCTGTTTATTGTTTCTGGATTTTTTGTTCGAACTTTGTCCATTACAAATGGTGCATTACATGCTTATATCTCATTCCAATTATTCATTGCCCTATTGCCTATGGTTTACATGTTTAAGCAAACTTTAAATGTTATTACTATGGATAATGATGCTTTGACATGCCCCTTTTTATGTGTTTTCTACTGTGCGGTGGTTGGGAGCCGGTGGTGGCAGCGGAAATTTCGGTGTTGTGGTCATGCGGATGAGGGGATGAACTGGGGCCGGCGCGTGAAGAAGCTGATTGACCGGAGCGTGGGCTGCACGTGCGGGATTCGAATGGTCTGGCTCGATCTGGGCTGTCAGATCTGATCCGACGGTTGAGATCTCCTCTAGAACAGACGGTCCAGATTGCATCTGGTGATTGACGTGGCAACGCGGGATGATGACACGTGGGGAGCTGAAGATCTCCATTCGATCTAGACTGTTCGATCAACAACCCTTGATCTAAAGGTGCAGATTGGGCTGCGTAGAGAATGAAACAAATTATGGTTTCTTTTAGAATTGGGCCTTATCGGGCCACATGTAATAAATAAGGATAAGTGGGCAGATTGTAAATAGACTTGGACTTATATATAATATTGAGTTTTAATTATTTTTTGATCTTTTTTTATTATCCTTTTAATTAATTCAGCCCATGTTATAATAATAACATTGAACAATTATCCTTACATAATATACAAATATCAATACATACACTTATAATACATAAGTACATACACATTAACATATGTTACTATCACATGCAATAAACACATACATATATATAACCAAATGTGCCTAAGTCAAACATTAATATATACTATACATATAAAACATGCTCTGCATAATTACTAAATACATACATGTACCCTATATATACACGTACATAATTATTAACATACATACATAATACATTTAATATACCTACTCACCATCATATCAAAACAATAGTGAATACATCGACAAATATATCTACATGTTACACATGTATGACGTATACTCATACCACAGACATATGATAACCACGTATTAGTAACACATATAATAACACTCATTACGTAATAGTACTTATCACGTATAAGCCTATTATTTCCAATAAAAGATCGACCCAGACAAAATTAGTGATTACAGCTGCCCCTCTTTGCTTATACTTGTGAAACAATAATAAAGCAAAAACCATAAACACTAATTTTGTCCCACTTCCCTGTCGGATGTTTTTCTCTTTCGAAATGGTAGCGAGCAAATTGAGATAACTTGTTTCCCCAAAACGGCAGAAAATAAACAGGTAGCACTGGCATGTATTTCCTGATCAGTAACGAACAAACTAGTTACTAAACGACTCATTCATCCGAAGCGGCAGCGAACAAATCCAAATATCCTTCAGACGACTTATTCTTCCAAAGCGGTATTGAATGAATCCGGATAACTTCGCTTTCCCGAAGCGGCCGAAAGCAATCTTGGTGACGATGGGATGTTCCTCCAAAATGGCAGCAGACATAACCCAACGAAGATGTCATGTTCTTTCGAAGCGACAGCGAACAAATAGAAGTTCTTCAAATGAGGGTTCCATGAAGGCTTCCACCCTTCGTGAGCCTGAACGGATAAGCCTATTTTCTTCTTCCCTTTTATGCAAGGTTTTATTATCTCGTCTCTTTCACTATGAAGTGGTGTGTTTGAAATCCTTTGCTTGAAAATTCCTTTCAAGTTTCCATTTTGACGTTTGTTTCTCTTTCTTTAGAGGTATCTAATTTATCTTTCAAATACTTGCAAAAGAAATGAAATGCTATGATGATATGAGTTAGCATTCCCCTACCCTAGGGATGTCTAACTAAGTGTGATGCATGAGCGACACTAATTCACTCAGACACTTTTCCTTCTTGGTTTCTTGATTTTGATCTTCCTTTGCTTCCCTATTATCTTCTTTGTAACAGCGGTGCCCCATCTCTCACTCAGGTTCACCCTTTATGCCCTTTTCTTGAACTCTTGGTCCTTTCGCTCTAAAGCACCTTTTCAGGTTTTCACTTTAGACTTGTGCTTTCCTAAAGCGCCATTTACGGGTTTTCACTTCAGGATTTTTTCCTTCCCTTTTTTATTCTTCTTTTTTTTTTTTTCTTTTTTTTCTTTCTCATTTTTGGGCACCCTTCTGGGTTTTCGGTTTTAGTTCCTTCAATTTCAACATGTGAGATAATCATTGTCTTCCTTTGGTAAATCTCGTCAATTTTGCCCCCGATGATCTTTTTGTCTTAACCTTGGCAGATTCACCTTTTATCTTGGATCACCATGCACTCAATAGGTTAAATCATAGTAATACCCATAAATCCTTTACTTTCGTAATCTATGTCAATTCATCTGTGAGATGATTATGAGACGGTCAACAGAAATGGGAATAATATTTTATTAGTACTTAGAGAAACATTAACAAAGTTTTGAAAGTTATGGAAAATATGAGAAAGAAAAGATATGAATAATATCGACTGTGTTAATAATAAGAATCCATTAACCACGGTAGATATTTCACTCGCCCTATTGGGTTACAACTTTTGACGACATAAGGATTGAAGCACCGTTCAGTGTATGCCAGAATTCACGCATCTGAATTGTCATGTTCAAATTTTCAATTCAGATCACCCCTTGATTTTAATAATCCCATTTTTGGGTTTTCACCCTAAACCCTCATTCTTCATTCTTTTTTTTTCTTTCCTTTTTCTCTTTTCTCTTTTCTCTTTTCTCTTTCTTTTCTTTTTTTACTTTTTTTACTTTTTTTTCTTAGGCATGATACTTTTTTACAGAGTCTGAGTTTATTGGGTTGCTCAACTCTTTCCTATCTATCTCGGCTAGGATTAATGCTATCCGGAGAAAGCCTTTTTTACAACATAAGGCCCTTCCCAATTAGGTATCCACTTCCCTTGGAAGTCTATTTGGTTAAGTAAAATCTTTTTGAGCACCAGATCCCCCACTTGAAACTCTCTAGGGCAAACTTTTTTGTTATAGGCTCGCATCATCCTTTTCTAATACATTTTGGCCATGACAGACGACCTTCAACCTTTTCTCTTCAATGAGGTTCAATTAATCAATTATGGCTTGCATCTATTCAGCCTCGTCCAACTTCACTTCGTTCAAAATTCGGAGCGACAAAATCTCTACCTCGATGGGTAATACTGCCTATGTTCCATATACCAAAGAGTATGGCATTCCCCGGTAGAGGTTCTCACAGAGTTTCGATAAGTAAACAGGGAAAAATGTAGCTTTTCATGCCAATCCTTGTAATTTTCTGTGGTTTTTGTTATGATCTTCTTTATATTCTTATTTGTCGCCTCCACTGCTCCGTTCATCTTGGGGCGATAAACCGTAGAATTATGATGTACAATTTTGAACTGTTCACACACCTCAGTTATCATTTTGTTATTCAAGTTAGAAGAATTATCGGTGATGATCCTTTCAGGTAGGCCATAGCGGTATATAATTTCTTTCTTGAGAAACTTGCAAACTGTCGCTCTTGTGATGTTGCCGTACGAAGCAGCTTCTACCCATTTGGTGAAGTAATCGATGGCCACTAGGATGAAGTGCTGTCTATTAGAAGCTTTTAAGTGTATCTGACCAATGACGTCTATTCCCCAGGCAGCAAAAGGCCAATGTGAGTTCATCACGTGAAGCGGTACTGGCAGGGAATGTATCTTATCGGCGTAGGTTTGGCATTTGTGGCATTTCTTTGCATAATTGATGCAATCTCCTTCCATTGTTGACCAGAAGTAGCCGTATCTCATGATTTTTCTAGCCATTGAGAATCCGCTAGCATGGGTTCCACATAAACCTCCATGGACCTCTGCTAAAATCATTTCAGCCTCCCGAGCATTGACACATCTCAGCAATATATGATCTTTGCTTCTTTTATACAAAACCTCTCCATCAAGGACGTACCCTCTGATAGTTATTTTTTGTTATCTTTGGCGTCTTTCAGGTAAGTTTGGTATTTGATATATTGGAAGATGTCATAATACCATGGATTATCGTCATTTTCTTCTTCCAAACTATAGCAGTGGGTTGGCACCTCAAAAGTTCGCATCTCAACAGGCTTCATTTCTGCTGTCCCATTTACTTTAAACACGGTGGCCAAAGTGGCCACAGCGTCGGCCATTTGGTTTTCCTCTCTTGGCAAGTAGGTGAAACTAACTCCTTCAAAATTTTTAACCAAATCTTGGATCAAATCATCATACTTTATTAGCTTCGGATCTCTGGTCTCCCACTCTTTTCGAAGTTGGTAGACTACCAAAGAAGAATCTCCAAAAACTTGGAGCACCTTGATCTTCTTCTCAATGGCTGCTCGAAGTCTCATGACACAGGCTTCATACTCGGCTATATTGTTGGTGCAGAAGAATTCCAGCCTACTTGTGAAAGGGTATTGGTCCTCTTCAGGGAAAATTAATACTTCCCATATTCCATGGCCTAGGGCATTCGATGCCCCGTCGAAATAGAGCCTCCATCCCTTTTTCTCAGTAACAGAACTCCCTTCAGTTAAACCACAGATTAGGTCTTCGTCTAGAAAATGGAAATCCAACGGTTCATAGTCATCTGAGGCGTGACTTGCCAAAATATCTACCATGACACTTCCTTTTATCGCTTTCTAGTTCACGTAAATAATGTCAAACTCTGACAAGAGTATTTGCCAACGGGCTATCTTCCCGGCCAATATTGGTACTACCATTAGAAATTTTAGAGGATCCATACGGGAAATTAAACAGGTGGTAGATACAACATATACTATCGTAGCCACTTAGTAGCCCATACCAAGGTACAACATAATTTTTGAATTGGCGGGTACCGCACTTCACAATCGGTGAACTTCTTGCTCAAATAGTAGATTGCCCTTTCCTTCTTGCCTGAGTCATCATGTTGTCCAAGTACGTACCCCATAGAGTTTTCAAAGAATGACAGGTATATGATCAATGGTCTATCCGGCACTAGTGCTACTAGAATTGGGGGATCAGCCAAATACTTATTGATCTTTTCTAGTGCCTCTTGGCAATTTTCATCCTAGACTCTTGAGTTATTCTTTCAGAGCAATCTGAAGACAGAGTCACACTTATTAGTCAATTGAGATATAAACCGGGAGATGTAGTTTAACCTTCTTAAAAATCCTCGTACCTCATTTTGTGTTTGCGGTGGTGGAAGATCTTGAATCGCTTTCACCTTGTCGGGGTCAATCTTGATGCCTTTCTGACTTACCACAAAGCCCAAAAGTTTTCTTGACGTAACTGCGAAGGTGCACTTGGCTGGGTTGAGCTTTAACTGATACTTTCTTAGCCTTCGAAAGAGTTTCCGCAAGTTTTGGATGTGCTCCTCCTCGGTCTTAGACTTGGCTATCACGTCGTCCACATATACCTCAATTTTATTATGCATCATGAAACAAGGTTACCATGGCCCTTTGGTAAGTTGCCATGGTTTTTTTTAATCCAAAGGGCATCACTTTGTAACAACATGTGCCCCACATGGTCACAAAAGTAGTTTTTTCCATGTCTTCGGGGAGCACTTTGTAACAAAAGGTGCCCCACACTTGTTACTCTTAAAAGGATGAAAATTATTAAAATTCAAATTGAATTTAATTTGGAGCAATTAAATGAAAATTAACCTTGATTGCAGGGGCTTTATCGAGTTGGTGGATTTAAATTAATTAGACATTTAATTAATAAGGTTGACGATATATCAGACCATAGATTAAACCGACATTGAATAAGCCTGACTGTCGTGTTAATTCATGGTTCGACTACCATATGTCACCTTTATGCATGATGCAAACACTTAAGTATGATGGGATTGTCTTGTTAGCTTTTAATCTATTTACCTCGGGATGGAAAGAGTTAATCCAAATATTTGGTCAACATCCTTTAAGCCCGGACTATTGCGATACAAATATTAGAATTAATAAATACCTCCCTTTTATGATTTAGATTGATTAGCGATGCAATTAAGATTAAAGATTATATGAATGTCAATTAAGTATGACAATTAAAGGCATAAGTATAAGCACACAAAAGAAGGCACGACTCACTAGAAAGCCCGATTAGTGATCTATCTATTAAATAGATAACTCTAATATTTAACCCTAAAAACTAGAAACCCTAAATTATGGTGACTAGTTTGTAATTTAATGTTAAGTTTAGCTTGAAATTAGTTTTCCCCTAAAGTAATTAAGAAACGTTCAATTAATTTAATGAATTTAACATTTACCCCAATAAGCCAAGGATAAATTTAAATTCACTAAATTAATCCGAGCTCTAATCTAACTAAGGTTTAAAAAACCTAAGGCTAATCTAATTCTAGGATTGTGCCTCTATAAGACGAGCACACGATCTAAATTAATTGAGTTAATTTACTTAATTTAGATAAAAGCCCAAAAGGAGCAAAATAAGGCTTAATGCCCAAATTATTATTATGTAATAAAAGCCCAAAAGGATTCAGATACATTATATATTTAAATAATATAACATAAAAAACTTATTATTTAAAAATATACATTGAAATACATTATGTATTAAAGTTATGTAATGTATATAAAAAAACCTATTATTTAAAAATATATATTAAAATAAATTATGTATTAAAGTTATAATATATAACCTATTATTTAAAAATATACATTATTCATTTTTTGCTAAAATCTTCTATATACTTTAAACCATATCATAAACCACATATTATTTTATTTTCACATTACATTATTATACATTTCAAAAACTATATATTTTATGCACAAAAATGTATATATTATATTCTTCAAAATTATACTATATATCTTAAAAACTATATATTATTTCCAAAGCATGTATGTATTATTTTATAAGATTATATTATGTACTTTGAAAACTATGTGTTATAGGTCCTAATATATATTATATTTTATAAAATTCTATCTTATTCTTTAAAACTATTATATATCGAAAGTATCTATTATATATACATATATATTATTTTTTTAAAAAAATTACTATATACTAAAAATATACTATACATTAAAACATTTATATATTTTTTTACAAATTCCGATTTTTATTCTAAAACGTATTATAAGTTGAGAACTATATACGCTTTATTTTACTAATTTCTACTTTATCAAAAATGCATATTAAACATAAAATTATGTCACGTTTCTATTTTATACTAAATCTATGTGCCTATTAAATTCCTAATATACATTTCATTCGAACTAATTTTATCCTAAAATTACAATCATAAACGAGCAAAATAACATAAAAATTAAATTGCAAATGCTAAAAATAAATATGCAAAATTTAAACTAAAAAACATGCAAAAGAATAAGTAAAATAACTTAATTTAAAAATGGAAAAGGACTTAATTGTGAGAAAATAAAATATAGAGACAAAATTAAAAGAAATAACGAGAACGTAATTGAAAATTTTGAAAAGATGTGAATGACCCAGTGGATAATTTAAAAAGGAGGAATGGCTTCCCATGGTAATTATCCCACACGAAGGGACTGATAACGCAATTGGACCATGCGGAAGCCCTTCCGATGTAATTACATTAGAGCAGAGGAACTAAAAACGTGATTATACCATTTTAAAAAATATAACACTATATATTTTTCTTTTATCCGAACATCGAACCCTTTCCCCCCTTTTTCTGTTATAATAACTTCCTCCACAAATGCTCTCAGTTTGTTCTTCATATTCATCTGGGTTCATCATGAACCCAGATTCCGACGGCCCCCTCTGCCGCAATTTCCAGAAATCGGTTGGCTTACCTGAACCGCCCCAAAAAAATCCATGTTTTCGTGCAAAACCTAGATCTGAACCCAGTTTATAAAAATCAGTCTTTCCTAGTAAAAACACCAAAAGTTGAATCGAAAAAAAACTTTTGGCGCCATGTGTCTACATCGTTTCACCATATTCGACCTTGAGAGGGCCGCGACTTATCAACGGAGGAGCGATGGTGGGAGGAAACCGGAACGACGCGAAGGGAAAGGGGATCTACGAGGGTAAACCCTTACTCTATTTTTTTTATTTTTTTATATACACATGCATATATATATATATATATATATATGAACTGAAAAAAAGGAAGATATACCTTGAAATGCTTTTTTTGCTCTGTTTATTACTTCTGGATTTTTTGTTCGAACTTCGTCCATTACAAATGGTGCATTACATGCTTATATCTCATTCCAATTATCCATTGCCCTATTGCCTATGGTTTACATGTTTAAGCAAACTTTAAATGTTATTACTGTAGATGATGATGCTCTGACGTGCCCATTTTTTATGTGTTTTTTACTGTGCGGTGGTTGGGAGCCGGTGGTGGCAGCGGAAATTCCGGTGCTGCGGTCATGCAGACAGGGGATGAACCAAGGCCTATGCGTGGGCACGTGAAGAAGCTGATCGGCCAGAGCGTGGGCTGCACGCGCGGGATTCGAATGGTCCGGGTCGATCTGGCCGTTGGATCAGATCAGACTTGACGGGTGAGATCTCCTCTGGAACGGATGGTCCAGATTGCATCTAATGATTGACGTGGCAGCGCGAGATGATGACACGTGGCACGCGGGAGCTAAAGTTCTCCATTCGATCTGGACCGTTCTATCAGCAACCTTTATCCAACGGTCCAGATTGGGTTGCACAGAGAATAAAACAAATTAGGGTTTCTTTTAGAATTGGGCCTTATCGGGCCACATGTAATAAATATGGATAAGTGGGCAGATTGTAAATGGACTTGGACTCATATATAATATTGAGTTTTAATTATTTGTTTGATCTGTTTTTTATTATCATTTTAATTAATTCAGCCCATGTTATAATAATAATAATAATATTGAACAATTATCCTTACATAATATACAAATATCAATACATACACTTATAATACATACGTACATAACATATGTTACTATCACATGCAATAAACACATACACATATATAACCAAATGTGCCTAAGTCAAACATTAATACATACTATACATATAAAACATGCTATGCATAATTGCTAAATACATACATGCACCCTATATATACATGTACATAATTATTAACATACATACATAATACATTTAATATACCTACTCACCGTCATATCAAAACAATAGTGAATACATCGACAAATATATCTACAAGTTACATATTTACGACGTATACTCATACCACAGACATACGATAACCATGTACTAGTAACACATATAATAACACTCATTACGTAATAGTACTTATCACGTATAAGCCTATTATTTCCAATAAAAGATCGACCCAGACAAAATTAGATATTACAATTACAAAGCAGATAGAAACAAGAAAACAACATGAATCAGAAAGAACAAATAAAAAGGGAACGAAACAACACATGAAAACCAAAGCAAAACAACAAGCAACACCAAAGCAAAACAACAAACAACATCACAAGAGAAGCAACACAACACCCCCAGAACAAACTGGAGAGAACAGATCCGTCAAAGGAGAGCGAGAGGAACACAGCCAGCACCCAAACTCCAAATTGCATGGACTCTTCTGACTTCGCAGAAGGATAAACACGATGGAGATACAGCGACTTAACCAACAGTAGCATCGCGTTCAGATAGAGAGCTCGACGATGACTGGGGGAAAGCAACAAAGAGATGATCAACCGTCAATGGAAGAAGCAAAAACTTGGTTAACAGCTCGACGATGACTGAGGGAAAACAACAAAGAGACGGTCAACCGCTGGTGGAAGAAGCGAAAACTTCGACCACCATCAGAACCCTTCTAGTCTGCAATCCAAAAACATCCTCTCACGAGATAGGGCTGAACAGGGCCATGGTTATCGGGAAGGAGCTTCAACAACAAGCCGACCAAGAGTGAAACAAAACACCGCACAGACAAAGAGGAAAAGGGAAATGTAAAATAAGAAGGGAAGGGGAAAGTAGAGGAGGGTCGAAGTGGGGTGACTACCGCTTAAAGCAAGAAACGGCGTTACTCAAGATAAATTCTCTACATCTAAAAGAGAACTGCGCGAGAGAAAAGTTTATTGCGGAAAATGTCATAAATTTGAAGTATTGGAATTTGAATGATCCAACTTTGTAATGATTTAAACTCAAAATAATATGAAAAATTAAAAATTGTTTTTCTTTATACTGTTGTAAAAGAATTTTAATATTTTTTAATATATTGTATTGTAATATTTTTTTTAATAATTAATAAAATTTATATGCTATTATAAAAAAATTGAATTAATTTGATCATGATTGACTCAGTCTGTCTGTACCTTACATATTGGAATGATACGGAAATAACATGGGTGTTACACTGATTGTCCCTAGAATTTTTAATATTTAATTCGTATATTATAAAAGTTTTATATTAATATTTTATTTAAATGAATGATGTGACATCTGTTATTACTTACTACTTATTTGTTGAAATATTTTAATAGCGTTAGCAGTTAAAAATACAAAAGGGTTATTTTTAACTTAAAACTAAATAATTTGTATACTAAATATTAGGGGTGAGTATTTCATCGAGTCAAGCTTAAAAATTTTAAGTTATTCGAGTTAACAAATTATATTTTATGACTCAAATTTTATTTGAAATATTTTGATTCGAGTTGAATTGTCAAGTTTTCGTATAAATTTAATTATAATTATTTATAATGTTATAGTATTGGTTAATTCTAATTTAAACGGCTTTCTCTAATCATATAATATATACACATATATATTCTTTCATATTTTATTTCCCGTGTGAGTAAAATTTGTAATGTTATTTAATAAAAGAATATCATATAAAATTCTAAAATAGATTTATAATGTTATTTTTAAAGAAAAACTTTTGAAGATAAAATATTAACGAGAGTATAAAGGAGTCAAAGAATTGATGATAATAAAGAATATACAAAAAATTACAATTGAATGATCAAATTAAATAAAATGCAAAATTAAGAGACTAAATTACAATAAAATAAAAATTGAAGTTACATAATTATTATATATATTAGTTGTGGAGCATGTGGTTTAAGTTAAGTCAAAATAGACTTAAAATAAAAGAGGAAGAAAAGAAAAAATTATAGAAACTTAAGAGGGGAAATTGAAAAATTTTATTTTAAGAAAATATGAATGGAAGCTAAATAAATATTTTATAGTTGTTTATGAGTATGTGGCTTAAATTTGTTAAAGAATAAACTTAAAATGAAGAGGAATTAAAGAAATGAAAAAACCATACAAAGTTGAGGGGTTAAGTTGTAAAAACAATTATTTTTAAAAATTTAAATTGAAGTTAAATAAGTATTCTATGATAGTTTTAAAAACAATGCGGTTTAAATTTAGTTAAAATAAACCTAAAATAATGAAAATTAAATAAAAAAATCTAAATTATAAATTATAATTTTTTTCTTTAAATGAATTAAATTCAACTTAAACTCAACTCAAAATTTTAAAAAATTAATTTTTTAGCCGAGTTAAAGTTTTACTACCCCTCTTACTAAATGCTGCACAACAGTTGGATGTTTGACGTATATAGTAGAGTCGGGTCATTGAGGTCTTTTTAATCAACGTGGCGTAATGCAATTGGGATAGGAAAAAGTTACAAGTAAGTTAAGGTGACTGAATCATTATTCTTATATAATAAGTGCTTAAAATATATTTTTAATTTTAAATACTTAAAATATTTTATTTAAAAAATAGATGCTTAAAATTTCAATTGTTATAATTTTGAGTGCCTAAAGTGTATAATGCTATAATTTTAGGTGCTTGACCGTTAAAAGAGTGTTAAAAAATTATCAACTAATCAATACTCGACACATGATACTAATTTTATTTTTTATAAAGTTTTTAAGGAAAAAATTTAGAATTTTTAATTTTTCAAAAAATCCCGAAACTTTGAAAATTTTACAAAACAATTCTCAAATCTCTAAAATTACCCAAACTCCCAAATTGCTGCTGCTTTCGCTGTCGGCCCCTCCTAACCACACCCTTTTGGTCGCCGGATTAAAGTGGTCATTTTCTCCAACACGGCGTCGTCAGAAACGACAAACGGCGTGCAGTCAAACGTCGAACGCTAAATCAATGTTCGGTTGACACGCCGTTTATCGTTTTTGAACGTTGTGTTGAGAGAAATGACCGTCTTGGTCTGACGACTAAAGAGACGTGGTTAGGGACGACAATCGGTGGCGAAAGAGGCAACGATTTGGAAGTTTGGGTTTGAATAATTTTAAGAATTTAGAGTTGTTTTGTAAAATTTTCAAAGTTTTAGAATTTTTTGAAAAATAAAAAATTCTGAGTTTTATTCTTTAAAATTTTTTAAAAATAAAATTAATTCCACGTGTCGAACATTGATTGATTGAAATTTTATTTTAATACTCTTTAACTGTCAGACACATAAAATTACAACTGTTAAAATTTTAAATACCTATTTATATAAAATGATACTTTAAACACTTAAAATTTAAAAGAAATATATTTTTAATACATATTTTTCATTTAAGAGTACATTTCATTGCCAAAGACGCGAGTTTGGATCTCCTAAATCCTTGCCCGAAGCCCCTAAACTTCGTCGTATTGAGTCTAAGCCACTAAACCCAAAGTCAAAGCGTTGGAGTGCTTTAGTTAATAGTTTATGTTACGTCTCTTCTCTCCTCTCCATTTCTACTTTTCATCAAATCTAATCCAAAGACAGATTCCACCCCAAATACAATAAACCCAGATCCAACAACGCACAATTAAGACCGGCAATTCATACAGCCTCTGAATCTTGTAATGGTAAAACATTGAATCAAAAAACAGTCTTCAAGCTCCCCCCCTTTCAAATGGCAAATCCCCACAAAGTCAGGTTCTTTCTCTTCTTCTGTCTTTTCTTATTTTCTGCAAACTCCAATTCTGTTTCAATCCAAAATGTCCACGGGCATGACCAGATCCCTCACCTTGAACCTGAACCCAAGGTTTCATCCGGTTATTTTAACGGTCCCCAGGAAGCTTTATTACTGAAACTTGAAGAATTAGTGAGAAATCTTAGTGAAGTAGTTTCTAGGTTAGAAACAAAGCTATCGGAATCTTCAAAAGTTGATGATGGGCTTAGTATTGACAGTTCAGGATCGGGTTTTGGGAAGAAAGATGAAATAGCTTTAGGAAAACATGACGGTGGAGCGAAAAATCAAGATGTTGAAACTAAAGATGGGGAAATAGGGAGGGGTCTTTCGGTTACTAAATACAGCCCATTCTGGTCCGAGAGGTTTCAATTCATGTCAGCTGTGAAGTTAGGGTCTGCTGCGACTTGTATAAACGTTTTGCCGTTTCGTGATTACGAGGGACTTAGCAAGTATGTTGCTGTTGGGGATGACAGGGGAAGAGTTTATGCGTTCTTAAGGAATGGGGATGTTGTGGTCGAGTTTTGTACCGAGCATGAGTCACCGATTATGGCAATGGTTTCTTATATGTCTGCTTATAAGAATGAGAGTTTCGTTGTCACAGGACATCAAAATGGTGTGATCTTGATGCAGAGAGTTTTCGAAAGATTTAATGGAGAAGAGTTGAGTTCGCTTGTAATGGAAACTGTTGGTAAATTCGCCGCTGCTGAAAGTGGGGAAGATGGGTTGCTGATAACTACATTGGAAGTTCATCATGTTGGAAGGATGAGGTATATTTTGTCTACAGATCTTAGTGGGAAAATAAAGGTTTTTAGAGAAAACGGAATACTTTACGGTTCTGCCATGCCTAGAAGTAGGCCCCTTGTGTTCTTGAAGCAAAGGCTTTTGTTCTTGACGGAGACTGGTGCCGGGTCATTGGATTTGCGAAGCATGAAAATTAAGGAATCAGAATGTGAAGGGTTGAATCATTCCCTTGCTAGGAATTACGTGTTTGATGCAACGGACCGGTCTAAAGCGTATGGTTTTACATCAGATGGTGATTTGATTCATGTTTTGTTGTTGGGTGATATTACAAACTTCAAGTGCAGGGTTAGGTCCAAGAAAAAGCTGGAAATGCACGAGCCTCTTGCATTTCAGGCTATTAAAGGATACTTGATTATTGTCGATCCAGAAAAGGTTTTCGTGTTTAACATTTCTACCCCGCATTATGTTAGGGCTGGTGCGGCACGACTTCTTTTCTCCGCGTCTTTGGATGAGATCAAGTCATCGTTTTTAACTAACCATATGATGGATACAAATAAAGAGAGAGGTCAAGTGATTCCTGTAATAGCCAGTGATCGTGAAAAGCTCGTTGTTCTTGGACTCGGAGGTGAGTATGTGGGGATGTATCGCTCTAACCTTCCAGTTATGAAAGCGGAATCTAATACGATGCTATGGACCACCCCTGTGTTGTTTTTCATACTTTTCCTATTCGGGGCATGGCAGTTCTTTGCAAAGAAGAAAGATGCACTTACTTTATGGGGACCTGATGACCCTTTTAACTCCACCTCCACATCAGCTACAAATGGTGCCTCATTAGGGTCTAACACTGGAGACAGGCCTTTTATAGATTCTTCTTCAAGAAGTTCTGAGACAGCGGACCTGAGAAGCGGTGGTATTCGAAGTCGAAGGTATGCATCTCCTTCTCGATATCCAGCTGCAGCTACCACTTCTTTCCGGCCGAATTCTGCTGATCCCATCTTTAGACCCTCTTCCGTTGATCCCAACTACAGAGCTGCACCTGAGCTAAACTATAGGGTTTCTGCTGATCCCATCTCTAGACCCTCTTCCGTTGATCCCAACTACAGAGCTGCACCTGAGCTAAATTATAGAGTTTCAGCTGATCCCATCTCTAGACCCTCTTCCGTTGATCCCAACTACAGAGCTGCACCTGAGCTAAAGTACAGGGTTTCAACCCATGAACCGCCGCCTGGATTTTCTAAACGAAGAGAGAGTTTATTTGCCAACACCCAAGTTTCGGATGACAACAGTTGACTCTTACAACCAGTTTCCCTTAACTTCTACTTCAAGGGAGGGTTCTTTTAGATTCTTCTGGCTGTTCATAAGATATTATGAAGCCATTTGAACCTGCCATGTTGTATTTCTAGTTTTCAACAACCTAACAAAGAATAAATGCAATAATTTAAAGCTTCATCTTTTCTAAATGAAACCTCGAAAAATGTTTATGTTCTTGCAGCATTTATCTTTATGGCAAAGGGGGGCGTTCTTTTGATAGAAGTGCCTCTGTTTATTGGTTCCTGGTAACCAAATATTGTGAATATAATTCTGCAAAATGAAAATGAAAATTTGTATTACAAAAAATTTCCAGGAGACAAAAACAATAGTTAAGGTAAATATTCTATAATTTTAATTTGGTAAGTTTTTAGATATATTTTAATGTGATTTTGGAAAGCTTTACTCATTAATAATGTTATGTTTAGTTAGAGCTCCTTTTTGGTCTGATTAAGTGGATTTGAGTTTTAGTCAGCTCCTTTTTGCTCCTTTTTGGATTTCTGTCTTGAGATATGTGTTGAGAACTCAAATGTGGCAGCACTAATTGCTATTCGAACCATTTTGGTCTGATTAGAGTCGGATTCTGTGAATGCAGTTCATTGGTGCCTATTATGAGTTATATTTCAAGATGGCTTTTTCCTCACTAATATCAGTCCAGTTTGGTGTTTTTTTGTCATCTTATTCCGTTACTCTTAATGATGTCCATGCCAATCCATTGTACCGTGTATGCTCAAATACTTCGATGGATATTGATATGGAAATTTCTTCTATTGTCCGCCCAAGTCAGGAAAGTCATTTAACTTTTCACCTTCATACTGTTCTTGCTTATATGTCCTGTATATGACTGCAAGAGTGCTCCATTGACTTTTTGGGAGAGGTAAGGGGTCATAGTTAAGAGAATAGGCACAACCATGGGCTCATCATATTAACTTGTTGGTGGTAACTGCTTGTAGGCTGCCTTTGTACTAAACAGTGCTGATGGCACATTGGAGTCCCTGAAGAGCACGATTGTAGTAGTTCTGATACCGACACTAACTCAAAGTCTCAGACTTGAATTCCTGAGTTGAGGTAATTCACTAACTCAAATTTCATGCCATCTGCTTGTGAATCTGATTGAGGAGTGGATGCATGAGCATGCAATATTGTATTTGAGAATGCAAGAGTTTACCTATAGAATTTATCTGATAGAGCACAGTAGCAAACTTTGATCTTCGTTCTCAACCCTATAAGGCAAGTCGATTGACTCTTAACATTTATTTTCCTGAACAAAATCCTTTTCAGACAGGCATTATTATGTAAGCTCTTTGAACACAACCGCTTGCTCTGATTGCCCCTGCTTGCTAGGGGATGCAGCCCCTGTCTCGATATGTACATATTCTAACCAGAAACTGAGGGCAATATGCATCGATTATGTCAGAATGTTTTGTAGAGCAAATATGTTTCTCAATTTGAATAAAAAATCCATTTTCTGCTGTTGCATGGGATGTGGCAATTCTATCCTGATCATCTCAGATTTCCTTCAGATGGATCTCTCATTGATAAGTTTTTCTTTCGAGGTACGGCATTCGAGCTTCTCAAGACATTCCGAGATAAATGCACTGATACATTTCCAATAAGTTTAGTATAGATCGATTATCGAATTTTTACGTTTCGTTGCTTAATGTTTGTGTCATAAGTTGTAACTCGTGTTTAAAGCTGTTGGTTACTTTATAACGCACATGAGTTCGTCATACTATTGCAGAGTTTGTCGCAATTGGCATCAATCAATCATTGTGCTCATACAATCCGAGAAGTATCCGGCCAAGCGCACCACATATAAAGGTTTAGGGCCATAGTTGATTCCATTGTTGATCGAGTGCCTAAGGTATATTTCATGAGCCCATGCTTTCTACAATTTCTTTTTCCTTCATCAAGATGGTCAATCAAGAAAGAAAAACAGGGTTACAAAACTGTAACTAACAAAGACTTCCACTGTTACTTTAGAACTAGGTATAGTTAGATGCTATGTTATTTGGACTCGGTTTGAGTATCAAATACGGGTATGTGGTCAACACAGGTCCGGACATGGGTATGGTTAACCTTTCACTAAACCCTCCAAATGGAAAGAAAGGAGGTGGCAAACGGGACATTTCAGATCGGGTCATTTTAGGTCTAATATCATTCAGTTCAGATTCGGTTTCGGGTCGGTTCGGGTGTGTTGTGATTCAGGTCATTTCAGGTCGGTTAATATCGGTTCGGTTGATTTCGGTTCGGGTCAATTTCAAGTCAATGGGAGATCAGTCTGTTTTAATCAAATTTTTAAGTCAGTCAGTTTTTTTACACCTATATATGGATTTATAAGTCAATATATTTAACTTTTTAGTGAGTTATGCGGCTGTTCATATCTCATCTTTTTTTTTTTTTTTTAGGCTTAAGGATGTAAGAAGCCTTTAAACTTTTGAAAAAAAATCAATGAAGCCCTTGAACCAAGAAATTTAATCAATTAAGCCTTTTGACCAATTTTGACCATTAAATTTGAACAATTTTTTTCGATCCACTGTTGCAGTGTGTCGTGTCACAGTGTTTCCACTTGGCAATTTTTAAAATTTTTTATTTTATTTAAAAAATTCTTTAAATGTTCTAAAAATTTTAAAAAACTTATAAAATTTATAAAAAATACTTTTTGATTTTTTTTTGTAAATGCAACATGATAAAATTATAGTGTATCACGTGCCGATAATATTAAAAGAAAAAATTGTTAAGATTTAATGGTCAAAATTGACTAAAGGGCTTAATTGATTTAATTTCTTGGTTCAAGAGCTTATTGATTAAATATTTTAGTTCAAGGGCTTAATTAATTTTTTTTCTTCTAGAAATTCAAGGGCTTCTTACACCCGTAAGCCTTATTTTCATTAAAATCTTTTATTTATTTTGGGTTCTCTTCGGTTCTGTTCAGTTCGTGACTATTCGGTTCGGTTGAAAATTGATTCGGGTCTATTTCGGTTCAACTAAGATTCGGGTCGGTTTTGGTTCGGTCTATTTCGGGTTTTTGATCAAATTTCGAGTCATCGTGTTCAAGTTGATTTCGGGTCTCAGTTTGAGTTTCGAGTCTCGGGTTAAATTTGTCAGATTTAAGAAAGGGTGAGGGTGGAGAAGAGGGTTATGGTTTTGGGTTTGAGGTAATATATGTTTATACACATTCTTAACCATTTTAACAATACATACACCTTGCAAACAAAGCGGTTTGAATCCGGGTATCCTATGATGAACATAATTTTCTTTTCTACTAGGACCATTTGTTGGGTTTATAATTATCTTTCTGTTTAATTAGAGGTGTTTAGTGTATTTTCATAAACCTTAGGGTTTAAGTGAGTATTTTCCAAACTATACGAATAACTTATTTTCATCAAACTTAAGGGGATTTGTGTACTTTTCCCTAAGAATTATTATTTAATTTACTTTTTTTTTATTTCTATATTCTTTAATTCATTACTATGTATCATATTTATTTAAATATTAATTGAAAATATATTTAAAAAATAAATGGAAAAAAACTTCTTACTCGTGAACAGTATCCGTAAAACGGTAAAAGTGATGCAACTATAGAAAAATACGCTTATTGTATAAATTGGTACTCAAATTTTGTTTGTCTTGCATTAGTACTTAAAACCTAATTTTCGTTTTAAAATCAATATTTAAACTTGAGAACAATATTCAAATTAGTTTTTTTTTATGTTAGTATAATATTTTAATAACTAATCAAATTTTAACACTCAACATTTAACAATACTGTGAAAAATTATTAGATGAACTCTATTCACCATGTCATCCGTTGTTCAACTAATCAGGTCCGTTTATCTCATTTTTTTCTCAAGGCGAATAATCACCTCTTTACTACATGCAATTAGAAAGTGAATATTTATTAG
This sequence comes from Hibiscus mutabilis, assembly GCA_019671005.1. NCBI lineage: Eukaryota > Viridiplantae > Streptophyta > Magnoliopsida > Malvales > Malvaceae > Hibiscus > Hibiscus mutabilis. The sequence continues at coordinate 57,626,443 of CM033717.1, forward strand.
ATAGTTATTTTGAGATGAACAGACTTGATTGGTTGGACCACGGATGACGTGGTAAACATGAATAATTTTGTCAGCTTCCTTAGTTTAGTCGTTTACGTAATTCTAATATATTATTTTTTGTTTCCTTTTCTCCCATATGATCCAAAGTCATTTTTCCGTTTGACCCAAATTCTTTTGAATTTAATCAAGCCAATTTCCCATCTACAGGCTCACTATTATCTATCACTAATCTATTCAATAGTTTCAAAGTTATTTCCATTTTCTTAAACACTATAATTAAATTGGTATTTTTGAAAAAAGATTTTATTTTTTTATATAAGGGTCAGTTGAATTTATTAATAATAAAAGGCTAAAAGACAAGAGTCTACGAAAAAGGCTGAGAGCCCTCACAGCCCAGGCACAACGACACAATTATCAGGGGCGCGCTCTTCCACTGAGCTAATAGCCCGTCATGCGGGCCTCCCGCTGGGGGCTTGCTATGCCAAAAACGAGAGAAACCCCATCCCTCTCTTTCCTTTTTACACCCCTATGTCGCCACACGGGAGGGACCTGAGGGCGTAAAAAGGGATCCTATCAACTTGTTTTGACCTAGGATAATAAGCTCATGGGCTTGGTCTTACTTCACCGTCGAGAAACGAAAGAAGGCTTCCATCTCCAAGTTTAATTCAGACGTAGCTCACTTCTTTTTGGGTGTGAAGCAGTGTCAAACCAAAATATCCAACAAGCATTAGCTCTCTCTTAAAAGGTGGTGATCCAGCCGCACCTTCCAGTACGATTACCTTGTTACGACTTCATTCTAGTCACTAGCCATGCCTTCGGCATCCCCCTCTTTGTGGTTAAGGTAACGACTTCGGGCATGGCCAGCTCCCATAGTGTGACGGGCGGTGTGTACAAGGCCCGAGAACAAATTCACCGCCATATGGCTGACCGACGATTACTAGCGATTCCGGCTTCATGCAGGCGAGTTGCAGCCTGCAATCCGAACTGAGGATGGGCGTGTGTAATGTAAGGTTGGGTGCGGTTATTGTACGACACCAACCAATAATGTTATAAAATATAAAATACGGTGTTAGAAAATGCCGGTACACTCCATGGAACAGTGAAAAAATTATCCGGCATAATCCACCAGTGATTCATGTACAAGGGACGAATTCGGGGTGATAAATGATGAAAACATTACCTCAAGTAATTTGGAATTCCGCAGCGAGTATAGGAGAATTCAAATCAAATCCGAGTCGTCACAGCAGCGTTTCAACCTCTACGTAATCCACCCGAATAAAACGAACAATTTTCTCTTCTCTAACTATTAGAGAGGATTTTCGAAAAAACATTTGTTGGCTGCTAGACCTTATGCCTTTATATAGTATTTAAAAACCTAATTCTAATTAAAATTGGATTATTTAATTACACAATATATTTAATCGAATATAATTAAATATGTAGAATCTAATTCTACTTTAATTAGGTTTCTTTTAGAGATATTTATTTAATAGTATTTGATAATTACAATAACTTATCAAATATTAACATATATATAAAAATGAAATTATCCATAATTACAATAACTATAACAATTTCGGTTTCTCACTAATTACGTGTACAACAAGTTTGTACATATGCTATCTAGTCGATATTTGTTCATTTCAATCATAGGGTGTAACCCTTGTAGGTTCATGTAACGTTAGTAGTAATATCCAGAACAATTCTAAAATATTACAAGCAATGAGTGGTATCTAGTAATACATCATTGCTATCTAAATTACATGAAATCGTGGTTCGGTTTAACCTTTTTTCGTGATTAACTTCTTTTATGTATTTCATCCTTTTTCCTCACATCTAGATCGGACACAAGTCATGGATTAGTCACACTTGTATAGTCCATCTAATATTTCTTGATATCTTGAGTAGACATATAAATGAATAACTATGATATCCCATATCAATTTATTCATGCATGGCCATGCATTTTCTAGTCTCACTCAATCAAGTGGCCTATGATATTACTCCTATTATGTAGGAGGGACAAATTCTATCTTGATCAACCATTTTTCGCTACATGGATTGTGACATATCCAATATCAGTCTTTATAGTGTAGTCAGTTACGACACACGTTTGGCTGTATCAAAATATGTCACGATGTTAAAATAATGATGATCTCAAGTCTGAGGATCATACATATAGTTATCACCATGAGCAATATTGTGACTGTCACATAATAATCCAAGAAACATGCTCATAGCGGGCCAGTCCAGTATGTCGTTCCCTAACACATACTTATGTATTGATTTTGACATCTCCATATCAATGACAACACTTTGTCATCAATCAACTATATATTAGTCTTAATACATTATTGTTGTCCAAGCCCACAATAATTCTCGACTAAGGACATTCAAGAATAACTATATTATTCTAAGGACTTTATTATAATTTAGTTTATTTATAGATACACAAAATAAAACTGAAATAATAATAATGACTTCTTATTAATAAACAAGATAAAATAAGTATGTCTTTTACAACCATCTCATAATTGGTCTTTAGGCATACTCCAACAATCTCCCACTAGTACTAAGACCAATTACTCATGTATCTAATACCAAGAGACTTAGTGTGACATTTATGCTTCTGCTGTGTTAGAGGCTTTGTCAGTGGATCGACGATATTGTCATCCCTTGGTACTCTGCATATTTCTATATCCCCTCTATCGATGATTTCACGAATGAGATGGTAACACCTAAGTATGTGTTTGGATCGTTGGTGAGATCTGAGTTCTTTTGCTTGTGCGATGGCTCCGTTGTTGTCACAACGTAGATCTATAGCATTTGATATGCTAGGCACGATCCCTAGTTCAGATATGATCGTCTTGATCCAAACAACCTCTTTTGCAGCATCACTTGTTGCAATATACTCGACTTTTGTCGTAGAATCTGCTACTGTATCTTGCTTTGAACTTTTTCAGCTTAAAACACCTTTATTAAGGCAAAATACAAAACCTGATTGCGATCGAGAATCATCCTTATCAATTTGAAAGCTTGCGTCAATATAACCTTTTATACTTAGCTCTTCCCCACCTCCATACATAAGGAATATATCCTTAGTTCTTCTTAAGTACTTAATGATGTTTTTGCCTGCAACCCAATGACCTTCACCAGGGTCTACTTGGTATCGACTTGTCATACTTAGTGCATATGATACATCTGGACGTGTACATAGCATGACATGTATGATAGATCCAATGACCAAAGCATATGATATCTTACTCATGCGTTCTCTCTCTTGAGGCGTTGAATGACACATTTCCTTCGAGAGCGAAATGCCATGTCTCATGGGTAAGAATCCTCTTTTAGATTCTTCCATACTGAATCTTTTCAGTACTTTGCCTATGTATATATTTTGACTTAGTCCTAGGAGTCGTCTTGATCTATCTCTATAGATCTTGACTCCTAATATGTAGGTTGCTTCACCCAAGTCTTTCATAGAAGAACATTTTCCTAACCAAGTCTTTACAGACTGTAAGGTAGGTATGTCATTTCCTATTATTAGCATGTCATCCACATACAATACCAAGAATATGACAATGCTCCCACCAGCTTTCTTGAAAACACATGACTCATCTTCATATTTAATAAAACCAAATTCTTTGATCGCCTCATTAAAACGAAGATTCCAACTTCGAGAAGCTTGTTTCAGTCTATTAATGGATCTTTGTAGCTTGCATACTTTTTGGGCATCTTTTGGATTGACAAAACCCTCAAGTTGTGTCATGTACACATCCTTATCCAATTTTCCATCAAGGAAAGCGGTTTTGACATCCATTTGCCAGATTTTATAACTATACTATGCATCTATTATAAGCAATATTCAAATGGATTTAAACATAGCAATAGGGGAAAAGTTTCATCATAGTCTATACCATGAATTTGACGAAATCTGTTAGCGACCAATCGCCTTTTGTATGTTTGTATATTGCCATCCATGTCAGTTTTCTTTTTTAAAAACCCATTTGCACTCTATGGGCTTAATTCCTTCGGGTGGGTCAACCAAAGTTCATACTTGGTTTTTTGACATGGAATCCATCTCGGATTTCATGGCTTCTAGCCATTTCTCAGAGTCTGGGCTCTCCACTACTTCCTGATAAGTCCTAGGCTCATCTTGGTCCATGAGAAGAACATCTCAATGCAATGTGACAAGAAATCCATATCTCTCAGGCGCATTGCATTCTCTCATAGACCTCCGCAGAGGTTGTGTTTCAAGAACGATTGGATGTTCCTCAACTATTTGTGGAACTTGTTGTTGTTCAATCTCTGGTTCAATGATCTGTGGTTGATCTTGAATTTCCTTAAGTTCAATATTTCTCCCACTTCTGTCGCCACCTCCTTTTTACGGGAGCTTCGACGTTATTTGCAAAACTTAAGAAAACATAGAGTTGCCACCAATCTTTTTTGAAAAAAAATATGAACGAATCACTTTTAAAACAAGGGTTATTTTAAAAAAATATTTTATTTATCAAAATAACATTTTTGGTCTACGAAAATAAGAGAAAACAGGTTCAAAGGTCGGTTACGTGCGGGGAAGGGTTAGCACCCCCACAACGCCAAAAAATTGGTACCTAATTGTTTTCAAAAAGCATTTTGAAAATTGGAATTTGCAAGTTCACAAGTGTTTCAACTTATTCGCTCGTTTAACGAATATAGATCTATTTTAACGGCCTTACCTCCCGAAAAATGAACTTCAATCACCGCCAACACTCCTGACACTAACCTTTCATTTTCGTTTGGTAAGACACCGCATTAATTAGTTTTCACTTGTTTAAGCAAAACAACAAAATGATTAAATGTTTTGTAATTTTTAATTAGAACCTAGTTAGTGATCAAACCCTAGAATTGTCTACATTCATTTTAACTATTAAGGTTTAAATAAAATTAAGTGTGTTTTATTAAATTATGAAGGAAATTTTAATTTACACAAGGCTCTAATCTAAGTTTGTTTAAGAACCTATTCCTAGGGTCTCAACAAATACATATGTACATATAAAGATAAAATGAAACTAAATTACTTAAGATTGAATTAATATCCTAAATAATTGCTAAACTTTTAAATAAAAGAAAAGGGTAATTAACTTTTATTTTTTTAAAAGAAAATTTTGTATTAGAGACTAAATTGAAAGAAAACAAAATGTAAAGGTTAAAAGTGAATAAAGAAGAAAAATGATGAAATTGAATGAAATGAAAGTTGGAGTGCCGCGGCATAAGAATATTTAAAGAAGGGCGCGGGTCAAAGGCGGATATGGGTCAGTCAAACGGGTTGGTATATATAGCCAAAGTTATAAACAAAAACCATTTTATTTCCCATCCCAAATGGATCAAACTGATGCTCTAAAATTCCTCTGGCCCTGTTCTTCGTGTTCTTCATAGATTGAAGAACACAATGAACATTCGCCGTGCCTGTCGCCTTCCACTGGTGGCAAAAATTTCCAAAAAATCCACATTTCCCAGATTTCGGTGACCCCAAATCATATTTTCCTCGTCGGAGCTACATCAAAACCAGATTCACGACGGTGCTAAAAAACAAAAGTAAAACCTTACCATTTCCTTTATTTAAAACAAGAATTGTATATAAAAGAAGAAATTACCAGAAACTTTGCTTTTATTTCTCTGATGAACACTTGAATACAATTGATTTCTTGCTTGCTACAATTTATGGATTCTGAATGCTTATTGTGTATTGTATGATACGAATGTGTGTGTTTCGTATCAATCTGGTGTCTTACATAGAATTACAAAGAGGGGTTTATATAGCTACTGAAATACTTGGATTACAAGAACAAACCCCTAATTTCCTCACTTGGGTTATCTCCAATTTGATTCGGATTGCTTGATCTTTGCTAGAGGCTTCAATTTAGGGATATGATCCTTTGACCTTGCTTCGATCTTGGTTCTGAATTCTAGCTGGTTGCCTTTTGCTCTCTGTCATATCCGATTGTAACTTGATTCTTGCTAGGGCTTCAAATTAGGGATTTTTTCTTTTGAATTTGCTTATAATTTGGGATTTAACCCCTTTATTTCCCCCTTTTCATGTTTTTGGTAACTCCAAATGTTGGGGGAAACGCTGACAAAGAGCAGTTCAAAGCGAAAACGACGCAGGTGTCCGTCGGAGAAGTTGAACTGGCAACTAGAAGGCGGAACGGTGAGCGCGTGGCAATCCGTGTTCTATACACTAGAGTGATCTGGACCGTTAGATCACTTCTTGATCTAACGGCTGGGAGAATGCAGCGCTATATCATCCTCCAGCTAGCGTGATCTGCGCTGTTGGATCGATCCTTGATCCAACGACCCTCCATTGGCTGTGTAACAAAGAAGCAAAGGGATTAGGGTTTTGTTTAGTTATAATCGGGTCAACGAGCCCTTATTGTAAATGGATGTGTTTTGTTTTAAATTAAATGAACTTGGGTTTTATATAATGGACTGTTTTTATTTTATTTTTATGGGCCTTTTAATATAAAAAATGGGCTGTGTACTTTTATATTTTTTGGGTTTTAATAACTAACTATTATATTAATTATTAACTAAAACACTAACAAAAATGTATATAGCTATGATAATACTAACTACCACATTAATATTATATAGCACATAACAATAATAATAATAACAACTATGTAACACTAACGTATAACAATTATACTAATTATGAAAAAACAACAATATAACACAAGTGAAAAATCAGTGACAACAGCTGCCCCTCTTTGGTCATTCCAGTGAAACAAGAATAGAGCAAAGAACAAAAGACACTAATTTTCACCAATTGCCAAACCTATCACAACTTAATGCCTAAACAAAATGGTGGGTTCCGCTCTCCTTATGCTTGAACGGATAAGCAGGTTCTATTCTCCTCATGCTCGAATAGATAGGTGGTTCAAAAAGGTCCCATTCTCTAATGCTTGGATGGATAAGTAGGTTATATTCTCCTTACTCTCGAATAGATAAGCAAGTTCTATCCTCCTTATGCTCGAATAGATAAGCAGACTGAAAAAATGTTCCATCATTCTTATGCCTGGATGGATAAGCGGGTTCTATTCTCCTTACGCTCGAATAGATAAGCGGGTTCCATTCTCCTGATGCCCGAATGGATAGATGCATTTTGAAAAATGTTCCATCCTCTTTATGCTCGGATGGATAAGTAGGTTCTATTCTCCTTACGCTCGAATTGATAAGAGAGTTCTATCCTTCTCATGCTCGGATAGATAAGCAGACTAAAAAAAGGTTCCATCCTCCTTATGTCTGGATGGATAAGCAGGTTCTATTCTCCTTACGCTCGAATAGATAAACGAGTTTCATTCTCCTAATGCCCGAACGGATAGGCACATTCTAAAAAAGGTTCCATCATTCTTATGCTCGGATGGATAAGCGGGTTCTATACTTGTCAAAATTCAAATAAATGCTATGACCGTGACGAACATGCCCCTAGGGATTCCTAGTCATGAATGCATGTCACTTTTTCTATTTTAAAATCCTTTTATCAAAATTAATTTTTTACTAGGCAGCAGACTCAAAAGAAACTGTGAAGTTCCAAGGAACTTGGATTATATCATCTTAAACATTTTCTCAACTTTGGCAACAGATGGTAAGCGTCTACTCTGGTCCATCTCCTCAAATGGAGGTCCGATTTGAATTCCTTTCACTTCTCCATATCGAACAAGACTTTGCACAATGTTTAATAGGATCACAGCGAGCAGAGAAGTTAGCAACCGCCCATCTTTCAATCTTGGCTTCACCAACTTCTTGCTATTAAAATTCCATAGACCATTCTTTGGAAAAAAATCTTCACCATTGCCCACTCTTAACTTCGGGTACTGTATGACACGTTCTTCAATTTGTAGGGTTTACAAAAGCACCACCAGGCTGCATCGTGGGTTCAACGCCATAAAAAGATTAAACAATACATTCATCCCTTCATGTGGCTTCTTTTTACCAAATAACAAAACTCAATGGGAATATACGTGGGATGCTTTGGCTTGCCAGTATTAATGCATAGAAGATCATCAGAATATTGCAACTGTATGTTACAATGGTTGACAAAATAATCATAGATAGTCATCTCCATTATCTCTGCTTCACCATTCTCATTCTTAGTACCTTTTTGATTCATAGAGAACATTTGATCCCTACATATTTGTTCACTCAGTCCAGTTATCTTGTACTCCTGGTTGGAAGGATTGACTTTATCCTCATATTCTTCAACACTCTTTTGGCCTTTGTCAAATTATCATTGTAGTTGATATATAAATGTTCAATGATAAGCTTTCTTGAGTAAGGATCCTACTATTCTTTCAATGTCTGTAAAATTGTTCTCATTGTCATGGAAGAAAGGTTATGCCAACATCAATATTTAGAGACATGCCCTCTTGTGTATCCTAGAAACTTGGATGAAAAACCCTTATTTCCTTAGTTATCTCCTCCATTGTCTGTAAAATTGTTCTCATTGTTCTAGGAAGCAGACTATCTCGTGTAGGCATGTTGCCTCAAAGTAATGTTTAAAGACCCTCAACACTTCTTGAGGATTCTCTTATTTTTATCTTCACCGAGAACTTTGAATTGCTTGCGTGGGAATCCTTGTAGCAAAACTTATTTCCATCTTGACACTTTTCATGCGCTAAGTTCAAAACTCAACCACGAAATACTCATAATTCCAATACCCTTTTAAACAAATTTCAAAGTAATGCCCAAAAATCTTTTGTATGTTTTAAGTGATATCAAATTTATTAATTATCGTTTCAATGCAAGATGCTTATACGAAAAAGGGAGATGGTCTAAGCAAAGAAAAGAAGGCTGAAGAAACAAAATTTTATCAATATTGTGGCAAACAGAAAGGAGATTACAAGTGTTCAAATATCAATGACCAAAATGACTCCTGTCAAAATGCCGTAAGATGTCATGAATGTTACCCACGCTGAGCAGACTTCAAAAATGGTGATAATATGAGAAAGTATATAACTCATCTGTGTCATGTTCCCGAGAGAATTTCCCTGGTTATCAACTACCTGAGCTGCCCTTTGTGGGTTTTCAACTCAAGTCCTCATTTGGTTTCAAAACGCCTTTTACGGGTTTCCATTTTGAACCCTCTTTTCTTTTTCCTTTTTTTCTTCTTTTTCTCTTCTTTTCTTTTTTCTTTTTTCCTTTTTCCCTTTCTTCTTTTTTTCTTCTTTAAACATAATAAATTTTGACTGAATCTGAGTTTATCGGGCTCTGAATTTCATCTCTATCCATTTCAGCCAAAATTAATGCCCCACTTGAGAAAACCTTTGATACGATGTAAGGTCCCTCCCAATTTGGTAACTATTTTCCTCGGGAATTGCTTTGGATCAGTAAATTTTTCATTAATACCAAATCACCTTCTTGGAATTCTCTCGGACAAACTTTCTTCTCATGTGCCCTTATCATCCTTCTTTGGTACATTTGCCTATGACACAATGCTTTCAATCTTTTCTCCTCAATTAGATTCAACTGGTCATATCTCGCCTGGACCCATTCTGCTTCTTCCAACTTTGCCTTCATTAAGACACGAAGTGATGGTATCTCAACTTCAATTGGTAGTACAACTTCCACTCCATACGCCAATGAAAAAGGTTTTGCCCCAGTAGAAGTTCGTACTGCAGTTCGATAGACATTTAAGGCAAACGATAGCTTCTCATGCTAATCCTTATAAGTATCAACCATTTTAGCAACTATCTTCTTAATGTTCTTATTTGCAGCCTCCACTGCCCCGTTCATCTTCGGGCGATATACCACTGAATTATGATGCTTGACGTTAAACTGCTCATAGACTCTGGTTATCATCTTGTTATTCAGATTGGAGGCATTATCAATAATGATACTTCCAGGTAAGTGATAAATGTTCAAAAGTACTATTTTTCTTACCCTTTTTACTCATATTATTGTTAGACTTAGGCTCATATTAGTTGCATAGTTAGCCATTCATGCATTAATCCATGTTTCCTTCCATCGTTGAGCTTGATTACATAACTTGGTAGTTTTTGTGGAAAAGATGCTGCTTTGGTGTGCTTTGTGTGTGTATGTGCAGGATCACTTGCCAAAGCAATGCCGAGCTAGTTGCCAGGGCAATGCATGAAGGATATGCTGAGCTAGTTGCCAGGGCAATGCATGAAGGAGACGCCGAGCCAGTTTCCATGGCAATTGTCGACAAAGAGAAAATGCAACAGGGATGTCGAAATTAATAACTTTACAAGCCCAAGATGACATGGAGCAAGGCCCAAGCCCAAAGGAATTTGATTGCCATGCAGAGATTAAAGAAGAATTAAATTCCAAGAAGATAGGATAAGTTCTAATAGGAATAAAATTATAATAAAGAATTATATTCTTTAAAGATAATTTAATTCCAACTCAAACTCCTCCTCAAAGAAGGACTTTGGCCTAGCCCTATAAATAGCAAGGAGATTTCGACAATCCAAGGAGAGAGCAAGAGGGAAATTTCGACAAGTCCAAGTAGGGCAAGAGGAGAGAATTTTCGACAAGCATCAAGGGCAAGGAGGATTTCGACAAGCCTCCTCCTTCATCCTTTTCTTTCTTGTTCGATTGAGTTCATGCTAGGGATTGTTTATCTTGTGTTTCTTTGGAACATAGCCATGAACTAAATCTATTTGGCTATGGTTATTGTGTTTTGTGGTTGTGAGAAACTATTGGTTTTTGTTTAAGTAATAAGAGTTTGCACTTTTCTATTTCAAGGTTTATTCATTCTTGGTTCTTATTCTTGTTTGCGAGTGAATTGGGAGAGGATTTCGTGATTTCATCTATTTATCTAATATCGGGAGAGTTAGATTCAAGAAACGAATGAATATGATCTTTATTCAATCTAATGATGGTAAAGATTAATCCGGCTTAGGAATAAGTTAAGGATTTCAACGGCTAAGAGGAGCGCAAGATTGGTTGTTGTTCACCCTTGATTCACGCAGGGATGTATTATCAAGGCATGCACAAGTAGCTAGAGTTTCGAATTAGGGATAAGAAGAAACCATTGAAGAACGCTCTGCCGAACCTTGAAGGTTGCTGCCCAGACGCCCAAGTAGTTGCCCAACTAGTTGCCCAAGCAACCATCGATTAGTTGCCAAGGCAACCCACAGCAAGTTGCCCACGACAACTGAGTTTCCCATGCACTCTTTTACCAAGACAATCTAATCGGCTATCACACCTCAACTCACGATAACCTGGCCTATCTCTATCTCATTTGAATTCATCTTTTCTTTTACTTTATTGCTTTCTAGATTAGTCATTAGTTAAACTCCTATAATCCTTTACTTGTGTTTTTACTTTTTTACGATTGCAAAAGATTAGATCCTTGAAGTGGCACCAATCCTCGTGGAGACGATATCTTTTATACTATAACTTGCGACATGTACACTTGCACATTTGCGTAGCTTATTTATTACGCGCAACAAGTTTTTTGGCGCCGTTGCGTGGATTGGCAATAGCGACTTTGTTTTTACTTTCTTGCACTTTCTTTTTATTTTTCTTGTTTAAAATTCAAAGGGCTAACAAACTTTGGTTTTGCATTGGTATATGACCAGTATGCGAGACCAACTTCACGTAATATCCCTTTGATCCGTAAATCGAACGAACCTTACAAAGACTTAGACGAAGGATAAGAGAAGAAATGGCAAATCAAGACGGCAATATGAATCAAGATGTTCTAGCAGGAGGATGAGTGATTCTTGCACGAAACAGAACTATTCGAGACTATCTTGAAGAAGATCTTGATGGACTTAACCCGGAGTTGTCGCACCTGAAATTGAAGCCGACCACTTTGAGTTGAAACCGTAATGTTTAATATGATCAACACAATAGGTCAATTTGGCGGCTCAAGAATCGAAGATGCACGACAACATCTGAAATCTTTCCTCGAGATTTGCAACTCGTTCAAGATACACGGAGTCACCCCCGATGTCTTACGATTAAGATTATTCCCCTATTCACTGAGGGATAGGGCGAAAGCATGGTTGAATAGCATTCCTACCGGATCCATAGCATCATGGACTGATCTTTGTCGTGATTTCCTTGCTAGATTTAATCCTACAAATCTGGTGATAAGCTTCGTAACGACATTACTTCTTTCGCAGGCGGATGATGAATCCATGTACGAGGCTTGGGAGCGATATAGAGAACTTCTACACAAATGCCCTTTACACGGATTCCCGGTGTGGACTCAAGTAACAATGTTTTACAACACCGTGAATACACCAACAAGGATGATGCTAGATGCCTCGGCAAACGACATACTCCTAGATAAGTCTCCGGAAGAAGCAATGCAAATCTTAAACAGGTTGGCCAAGAATGATTATCAATTCCCATCTACTAGAAGCGGAGGAGTTAGACGCCAAGCCACAATACATGAACTAGGATCATCGATTCAATTTCGCACAATTGGTCGCTTTAACCAAGATGGTCCGAACATGCAAAAACCAAACAACACACATGAAGTCAAGGTAATGGATTCTTTTTGTGAGTTATGTGGTGATAACCATAATTCTTCCGAATGTATGCGAATTCGGAATCCGGCTTCTATGTGGGGAATTACAATCGAACAACAATGTGATGTCCAATACATACAATCCAGCTTGGAAGAAGCACCCAAATTTTTCATGGAGTAATCCCAACAATGCTCTAAACCAGAACAATCAGAATGCACAAGCATCGATTTCAGTGAGAATATGCCACGGCAGCAGATGCCGCAAAGAACAACCGACAACATCTAGTTCTTTGGAAAATTCTCTAAATGCTTTTATGATGAAAACTGAATCTTATATGGCTGAGAATAGTAATTTCATAAAAGAACTGATGCTTTTTATTAACAGACCAAGATGAGATTGCAAAACCAAGAGGCGGCAATCAAATCATTGGAAAATCAAGTCGGACAGTTTGCTCAAAATCTGAATACTAGACCACAAGGAGGTTTACCTAGCGATACTAAAGTCGCAAGAGGAACTGGCCATGAGCAATGTAAGGCGATCACCACCAGAAGTGGCCAACAACTTAGAGAGGTTCAAACTCGCTCGTCAAACAAAACTCCACAAAAAGATCAGGTCGAACCTAGCGGCAAAGCCTCAGATGCTGAACCAGGAATTGCCGCGGCAACCGGCAATAAGCATGCCTCGGCAACCGACGATAAAGATGCCTCGGCAACTTGCGACAAGCATGCCTCGACAACCCCAGTTGATAATGCCTCGGCAACTCCAGATGTCCCGGCAATGCCGTCAATCAGGTTTCAAACCAATGAAAAGATTGAAGATATCCGACTTCCACCACCATTCCCACAAAGGTTGAAGCGACAAAAGCAAGAATACCAATTCAAGAAGTTTCTTGATATCCTAAAGCAAGTCCACATCAACTTGCCACTGGTGGAAGCAATTGAGCAAATGCCAAACTATGCAAAGTTTCTTAAAGACATTGTGTCCAAGAGAACAAGGCTAGGAGAGTTCGAAACTGTTGCCGCGACGGAGGGATGCATGGCAATGTTGCACAATCGTATGCCACCCAAGTTGAAGGATCTCGGAAGTTTCACAATACCATGTTCCATTGGAAATCACTATGTCGGGAAAGCATTATGCGACCTTGGGGCTAGCATAAACTTGATGCCTAAATCGGTTTTCCAGAAACTAGGAATCGGGAAGGCAAGACCTACAACAGTTATACTACAGCTAGCCGACAGATCCTATGTGCATCCAGAGGGAAAAATCGAGGACATACTGGTAAAAGTTGATAAATTTATTTTCCCGCTGACTTTATTGTTTTGGATTGTGAAGCAGATGAGCATGCACCCATCATTCTCGGGAGACCATTCCTAGCAACAGGGAGAACCTTGATTGATGTTGAAAAGGGAGAACTCACAATGAGGGTGAATGATCAACAAGTCAATCTAAATGTGTTCCAAACACTAAGGCATGCCGATGATCCAGAAGAATGCCAACTACTTCATGCCACGATAGAGTTTAACTTCGATGAGGAATTTAGTTGCCTCGGCAACTACATTGCCAATCAAGAGGAACCTGAGGAGTATGAAGAACCGATCGATGAGGAACAACCAGAAGAGGCAAATTGGCTAGTCAATCGACCAGGTACATACTTTGAACCACTGGACTACTCAGGTAAGGAAGGTAAGCTCGAAAAACCCTCTATTGAACATCCACAATTCTTGAGTTGAAACAATTGCCAGAGCAACTAAAATATGTATACTTAGGGACCGATAATACATTGCCTGTAATTATTTCTTCTAAGTTACAGCCTGAGCAGGAAAAGAAGCTGATCAAGATGTTGAAGCTACAGAAAAGGCAATAGGGTAGACAATTGCCGACTTGAAGGGAATTAGCCCGGCGGTGTGCACGCACAAGATCTTGTTGGAAGATGATCACAAACCTTCAATTGAGGCCCAGAGGAGACCGAATCATGCCATGAAAGGGGTTGTAATGAAAGAAATCATCAAGTGGCTTGACACCGACATTATATACCCTATCTCTGATAGTACGTGGGTAAGTCCAGTACAATGTGTACCGAAAAAGGGAGGTATAACAGTGGTAAGCAATGAAAATAATGAACTTATCCTAAACAGGACTGTGACCGGTTGGAGGGTTTGTATGGACTATCGAAAGTTAAACAAAGCCACTAGGAAAGATCACTTCCCATTACCCTTTATTGATCAAATGCTTGACCGTCTTGCAAGTAAACCCTTTTATTGTTTTCTTGATGGTTATTCAGGTTACAATCAGATTTCCATAGCACCAAAAGATCAAGAAAAGACAACCTTCACATGCCCATACGGTACTTATGCCTTCCGAAGGATGCCGTTCGGATTATGTAACGCCCCGGCAACCTTCCAAAGATGCATGATGGCACTCTTTTCAGACATGGTCGAAGACTTCCTTGAGATCTTCATGGATGATTTTTTAGTTTTTGGTAATGACTTCGACGGTTGCCTCGGCAATTTAGAGAGGGTGTTAGCAAGATGCGAAGAAACAGATTTAGTCCTCAATTGGGAGAAATGCCACTTTATGGTAGATGAAGGAATAGTTCTCGGCCACAAGATTTCATCCAAGGGAATTGAAGTAGACAAAGCCAAGGTGGACGTGATCGAGAGATTACCCCCACCAAATTCGGTTAAAGGAATTCGAAGTTTTCTCGGACATGCAGGTTTTTACAGGAGGTTCATTCATAATTTTTTCTAAAATCACTAAACCCTTGTGTAATCTGCTTGAACAGGATAAAGCCTTCGATTTTGATGATTCTTGCACCCAAGCATTCGAAACCCTAAAGAAAAAGCTTGCCTCGGCACCCATTGTCGTTCGACCAGATTGGACGCTACCTTTTGAGCTCATGTGTGATGCAAGTGATTTCGCGGTAGGAGCAGTCCTAGGCCAACGCACAGGTAAGACCTTCCATGTGATATACTACGCTAGTAAAACTCTTAATGGTGCTCAAGTGAATTACACAACAACGGAGAAGAGTTACTAGCTGTAGTTTTCGCATTTGACAAGTTCCGATCCTATTTAATTGGTACAAAGGTAATTGTTCATACTGACCATTCGGCAATCAAAAACTTATTTGCTAAAAAGGATGCTAAACCTCGTTTGATTCGTTGGATATTACTTTTACAAGAATTTGATATTGAAATTAAGGACAGGAAAGGAACAGAAAATCAACTGGCCGATCACTTATCACGTTTGGAACGCAATCTAGAGATATGCGATGCATTCCCGGATGAACAAATTTTAGTTGCCTCGGCAACCATCGACGCCTCGGCAACCCTAGAGGCCTCGGCAACCATGGATGCACACGCCTCGGCAACTCTCGATGCCACAGCAGTCTTTGACGCGCACGCCTCGACAATCTTGGGAGCAGTCACCACGGTAGCACATGCCTCGGCAATACCCTGGTATGCGGATTTAGTTAACTTCCTTGTTTGTGGTATTTTTCCTTATGGCATTACTCACCAAGGGATGAAGCGGTTCCGCCATGATGCTAAGCATTACTTTTGGGACAAGCCTCTTTTGTTCAAACAATGTGCAGATCAGGTTATACGCCGATGTGTCCCTGAAGAAGAACAACATAATGTACTCCGGCAATGCCATTCTTCACCCTATGGAGGACATTTTGGAGGAACTCGTACCGCGGCCAAAGTTTTGCAATCCGGGTTGTATTGGCCAACATTGTACAAAGATGCCCAAGACTTTTACAAGCAATGTGATCGTTGCCAGAGGACGGGCAATATCTCTAAACGACATGAGATGCCGCTCTAGAACATCATCGAGGTGGAACTGTTTGATGTGTGGGGGATCGATTTTATGGGACCTTTCCCATCTTCATTCGGCAACCTCTACATTCTACTTGCCGTCGACTACGTGTCTAAATGGGTTGAGGCAATTGCAGTTCCCAAAAATGATTCCAAAACCGTACAAAGATTCTTGCAGAAAAACATATTTACACGGTTTGGGATGCCGAGAGCAATTATCAGCGACGAATGCAAGCATTTTGACAACATACTAATTGCCAAGATGTTGCAACGCTTCGGCATATCACACAAGATCGCCACGGCATATCACCCACAAACCAACGGGCAAGCAGAAATTTCCAACCGGGAGTTGAAGAGAATACTCGAGAAAGTTGTAAACCCCTCTAGGAAGGATTGGTCATTAAGACTAGATGACGCACTTTGGGCATATCGCACTGCATTCAAAACACCCTTAGGTATGTCCCCCTTCCGACTTGTCTATGGTAAAACATGTCATCTACCGGTGGAAATCAAGCACAAGGCGTCTTTGGGCAATCAAGACCGTGAATATGGATTGGGAAAGTGCGGAAAAAGAGTTTGATGGACCTCAATGAGATAGAAGAATTCCGTGCACTCGCCTATAACAATGCACGAATCTACAAGGAGAAAACAAAGCGATGGCACGACAAGAAACTATTGCCACGACAATTCACGCCAGGGCAACTAGTTCTTCTATTCAATTCTCGGCTAAAACTTTTCCGGGAAAGCTGAAATCAAGATGGTCAGGACCATTCAAGTCGTCAAACCATTCTCCCATGGTCTTTGTGATAATCAAGTCCATCTCGACAACCATGAATTCAAAGTTAATGGACAAAGATTGAAGCACTACAATGGTGCCCATGTGGAACGTAACAAAGAAGTGGTCAACTTAGGAGATGCATGAGCATGCTCTCCTTTCAGTATTTTCTCTTTTTTTTTTATTTTCATTTTTATTTTTAGGAGATTTTATTTTTCTTCATTATCTTTAGTTTTCAGGTTTTCTTTGTTTTCTTTTTCACAACAAGACTCACAACTACTATGCTAAGGAAATTTACTGCCGAGATCCTTGCCCCGGCAACCAATGAAGAAGATGCCGCGACAACCTACATCGTGCCTGCACAAGCTGATGCCACGGCAACTAACCCTGAAAATGCCACGGCAACCAAAGCTAAAGACATCTCGGCAACATGAAAACAACCATCGCGTTCAAGCAAGAGAATCAAGACACCGACTAGAAGGAAACTAATCATCTACGATGACGAACTCCCGGAGTAAGTCCTCGTATGCATTTTTATTTTTATTTTTCGTTATTTTTATGCATGCATTGAGGACAATGTCTCACTCGAGTTTGGGGGGGATTGTTATTACCATGTTTAGTTTCAAATTATTACATTTAGGATACATAAATTGCTTGCCATGCCTTTAATTGGAACAAGAATTGCTTAGATTTGATGAATATTCGATGATGACTTTGCCAATGCACTTAATTGATAAAATTTTTATTCTAGGATAACCATGGAAAAACTTAGAATTTTACTATGATGCTAAATTTCATGAAACACTGTTGTGGTTTGATTGATTTAAGGAATTCTAGTGAACTTACGTTGATAATTAACAAATTGGGGGATTAGAATAAAAATTGGATGAATGCTAGAGGTGCCCGAAATTGGCTTTAGCATGTGCTAAAAAAATTGATCACTAGAGGTGCCCGAAACTGGCTCTAGGATGTGTTAAAAATTTTTTTAACTAGAGGTGCCCGAAACCGGCTCTAGTCGATTAAATTAACTTAATAAAACTAAAAACAAAACACTAGAGGTGCCCAAAACTGGCTCTAGTTAAAACATGTTAAAAAGAACCCAATGAAGTAATTTGAAAACCTCTTGTTTGCATAGGATCCGAAAAGTTTGCATAGGATCCGAAAAATCAACTTGCACACAACTCCGCACACACTCACAAGCATTATAGTTTGATTCCGAGTAACTCCTCAGTTTTCCGAAAAATAAAAAGCCAATCATACTTTGTGCCCCGGTTCAGAGAATTGAAATCAAGTTCAAAGCTAAGTTTGTGAAAATTGAAGTCTTGGCAGGTAATTATGAGTTTGCATTGCTTGAGGACAAGCAATAGTTCGAGTTTGGGGGTGTGATAAGTGTTCAAAAGTACTATTTTTCTTACCCTTTTTACTCATATTATTGTTAGACTTAGGCTCATATTAGTTGCATAGTTAGCCATTCATGCATTAATCCATGTTTCCTTCCATCGTTGAGATTGATTACATAACTTGGTAGTTTTTGTGGAAAAGATGCTGCTTTGGTGTGCTTTGTGTGTATATGTGCAGGATCACTTGCCAAAGCAATGCCGAGCTAGTTGCCAGGGCAATGCATGAAGGATATGCCGAGCTAGTTGCCAGGGCAATGCATGAAGGAGACGCCGAGCTAGTTGCCATGGCAATTGTCGACAAAGAGAAAATGCAACAGGGATGTCGAAATTAATGACTTTACAAGCCCAAGATGACATGGAGCAAGGCCCAAGCCCAAAGGAATTTGATTGCCATGCAGAGATTAAAGAAGAATTAAATTCCAAGAAGATAGGAGAAGTTCTAATAGGAATAAAATTATAATAAAGAATTATATTCTTTAAAGATAATTTAATTCCAACTCAAACTCCTCCTCAAAGAAGGACTTTGGCCTAGCCCTATAAATAGCAAGGAGATTTCGACAATCCAAGGAGAGAGCAAGAGGGAAATTTCGACAAGTCCAAGTAGGGCAAGATGAGAGAATTTTCGACAAGCATCAAGGGCAAGGAGGATTTCGAAAAGCCTCCTCCTTCATCCTTTTCTTTCTTGTTCGATTGAGTTCATGCTAGGGATTGTTTATCTTGTGTTTCTTTGGAACATAGCCATGAACTAAATCTATTTGGCTATGGTTATTGTGTTTTGTGGTTGTGAGAAACTATTGGTTTTTGTTTAGGTAATAAGAGTTTGCACTTTTCTATTTCAAGGTTTATTCATTCTTGGTTTTTATTCTTGTTTGCGAGTGAATTGGGAGAGGATCTCGTGATTTCATCTATTTATCTAATATCGGGAGAGTTAGATTCAAGAAACGAATGAATATGATCTTTATTCAATCTAATGATGGTGAAGATTAATCCGGCTTAGGAATAAGTTAAGGATTTCAACGGCTAAGAGGAGCGCAGGATTGGTTGTTGTTCACCCTTGATTCACGCAGGGATGTATTATCAAGGCATGCACAAGTAGCTAGAGTTTCGACTTAGGGATAAGAATAAACCATTGAGGAACGCTCTGCCGAACCTTGAAGGTTGCTGCCCAGACGCCCAAGTAGTTGCCCAGGCAACCATCGATTAGTTGCCAAGGCAACCCCGTTGTGCAAGTTGCCACGGCAACTGAGTTGCCCATGCACTCTTTTACTAAGACAATCCAATCGGCTATCACACCTCAACTCACAATAACCTGGCCTATCTCTCTCTCATTTGAATTCATCTTTTCTTTTACTTTATTGTTTTCTAGATTAGTCATTAGTTAAACTCCTATAATCCTTTACTTGTGTTTTTACTTTTTACAGTGCAAGAGATTAGATCCTTGAAGTGGCACCAATTCCTGTGGAGACGATATCTTTTATACTATAACTTGCGACGTGTACACTTGCACATTTGCGTAGCACTTATTACGCGCAACAGTAAGCCATACCGATAAATAATTTCCTTTTTAGGAATTTGCAAAGCATAGACCTGGTGACGTTTGCATACGAAGCAGCTTCCACCCACTTCGTGAAGTAGTCAATAGCTACCAAAATAAAGCGATGCCCATTTGACGCCTTCGGGTAAATCTGTTCGATAACATCTATGCCCCATATAGAAAATGCCAAGGAGATGTCATAACATGAAGTGATTGTGGAGGTGTATGAACATTGTCAGCATAAATTTGGCATTTGTGGCATTTGCGAGAGTAATTGATGCAATCACCTTCCATAGTTGACCAATAATATCCGTAGCGCAAGATCCTTTTGGCTATGGTGAAACCACTAGGGTGGGTTCCATGAACTCCCTCGTGAACTTCTTCTAAAATCAATTGAGCTTCTTTTGCATCTACACATCTTAGAAGTATCAGATCTCAACTTCTCTTATACAAGATCTCCCCATTAAGAACATACCCTGATGCCATTTTCCTAATCACTTTCTTCGCATTTTCAGTAGCTTGGGGTGGATATTCCCTAAATTTTAGGTACTGTAGAATGTCGTGGTACCAAGGTAAGCCGTCTGTTTCTTCTTCCATGTCATAGCAATGAGCTGGAGAGTCTAGCATTTGCAGCTTGATAGGAATCATCTTAGGACCTTCATTTGCTTTAAACATAGCTGTTAAAGTGGCTAAGGCGTCAGCTATCTTGTTGTCTTTTCTAGGGAGGTACTTAAAGGTGATCTCATTAAAATATTTGGTCAATTTGAGGACCAACTTGTAATATTCTATCAAATTTGCATCTTTTGTTTTCCATTCACATCGTATTTGATAGATAACCAATTTCGAGTCTCCAAAAACCTTCAAGGTATGAATTTTCCTCTTAATGGCCTCTCTTAGACCCAATATGCAAGCCTCATATTTTGCCAAACTATTGGTGCGGAAGAAATTTAAACAACTTGTGAACGGGTAGCAATCTTCCTCTGGTGAAACCAAAACTACCCCAATATCGCGTTTTAAAGCATTTACTGCACCATCAAAGTTCAAGACCCATGATTCCGTGGGGACTTCACTATCTTCCGAAGTACATATTAGGTCTTCATTGGGGAAATTGAAAGTTAGTGCTTCATAGTCTTCACAAGCACGACTTGCCAAAAGGTTAGCTATGACACCCCCTTTATTGCTTTCTGGCTTACATATTGGATATCAAACTCTGATAGTAGCATTTGCCAACGTGCTAATCTTCTTGACAGGGCTGGAGCTTCCATCATGAAATTTAAAGGATCCAATTTCGAGATTAGCCATATAGTGTGATATAACATATATTGCCTGAGCCTTTTAACTTCCTATACCAAAGCACAACATAGTTTTTCAATTGAAGAATATATAGTTTCGCAATCAGTGAACTTCTTACTCAGGTAATATATTGCTTTTTCTTTTCTTCTAGTATCATCATGTTGGCCCAACACACAACCCATAGAGTTTTCATATACTATCAAGTATAAAAATCAATGGCTTACCGAGAACTGGCGGTACTAGCACATGAAAATTGGTTAATTGTTTCTTGATCTTTTCTGAAGATACATGGCATTCTTCATTCCATGTTCCTGAACATTGGATCACACTTATTAGTTAACTGGGAGATAAAACGGGCGATGTAGTTTAACCTCCCTAGGAAACCTTGAACCTCCTTTTTTGTTTGAGGTGGTGGGAGCTCTTGTATGGCCTTAATTTTTTCCAGATCAATCTCAATTCCTCCCTTGCTTACCACAAAGCCTAATAATTTTCTTGATGTAACCCCAAATGTGCACTTGTTTGGGTTAAGCTTTAATTGGAACTTCCTCATCCTTTGAAAGAGTTTCTTTAAGTTCACCAAATGCTCCTCCCAGATCAGGATTTGGCAATCATATCATCTACGTATACTTCTATCTCCTGATGTATCATGTCATGAAAAAGAATGACCATGGATCTTTGGTAAGTTGCCTTTGAATTCTTTAGACCAAAAGGCATTACTTTATAACAAAAAGTTCCCCAAAGTGTTATGAAGGTGGTATTTTCCATATCTTCTGGGCACATTTTAATCTGGTTATGTAATCACTCATTTTTATCTGATTTGTAAATATTGTGCTAATTTATAGTTAATATTATTATTGCATGAGTGTTAGTAAGATAAAAATGTATAGGTGTGATATCTGTGAGTGCAGATATGTGTACGTATTAGTAATTATTTATATGTATGCTTGTATGTTACATGTTTGAATATTTGATTAATTTGCATGTATGCTGTGTATATATATAATGTATGTATCTGCATGAGTTGGTGTGTGGGTATATATATATTGGTATACGTATGTGTCTGTATGTATATGTATGCATGCTTGTATGTCAGTAAATGTTGGTGTTTTGCATGTACGCGTATTGTATGTACATGTGCGTGTGTTTGTATTATTGTTATTAATATTATCATTATTAATGGACCAATTCAAGATGAAACCCATAAATTATAAACCCAAAAAATAATAATAATTAAGGTCCAGTCTCTATACAAATATAAGACCCAAATACAAAATTAAGTTACAGGCCCAACTGGCCAAATCCAAATCCTATATCTGAAGGCCATAAATCGTCTAACCCTAGTGTTTTCCCATTGTGCAGCCAACCAGGAGCCGTTGGATCAAGATTTTGATCCAACGACCACGATCAAAGGGGGAAGCTATCCAGCTGGCCGCGTGTATTACACGCCCGGACCGTTCGGCTGCCACGCGCGCGTTGGATCCATGCGCGGACTCTTCGATCTCCCACGTGTGCGTGAATCCCACGCGCCAGAACTCCTCGGCTGCTGAGCTCCACGTGTCATGATCTGGAGCCGTTTCACCCGTTCGAGGTTTTATGGGCCCGTGTATTCTTCAAGTTATCTCAACAGTTGGACCGAATCTGATCCAACGGTCGGGAACGCCTCTGGCCGAGGATATCTCCCCCACACCGCCACCATGCAGGCCTCCAACCACCGCGTTCAGGATTGCCAGATACATCAAAAATCACCAAAAAAGAGGCTATGTCAGTATTATTTCAGATATAAAAAAATGTATTTTACAGTACTTGCTACCAAACCAAAAAAGAGGGATATATGTATGAAACAAGTAATTTGTAAGACAGTCCAGTTGTAATCAGTTATAGAGAAAATAAAAAAGAAGTACAAAGTTTCAGTGGTAACTCCTCTTTTTTTTCCTTACTCCATATCATGCATGTAAAAAAAAGAAGCGATAAAGAAAGGGAGATGGGTGGATATGATCTTTACCCTAGTTGTCTGTGGGTCTCCCCTCGCCAGTAATAAGCCGCATCAGTGGTAACTCCTCTTTTTTTTCCTTACTCCATTTTAAAAAAAATGGTTTTCATCATCGTATTTTCTTAGATGTAGAAAAAAAGGAGTCTTTTATGGGAATCTAAGTTGTGTTTTGAGTTTGGGTTGAAGCGAAGGTTGTTTTTGTGGTTTTCTAGGTTCGCCGGCCGCCGCTAGCGGAAAGGATGGCGGAGAGTCACCGGTTTCTAGGTTCGTCAAGGGTTCGATGTTTGTTGTCTGAGAGAAAAATGAGAGAGTGGGGGAAACGTTATATTAAGGTTAAAAAAATGATAAAAGGGGATAGGGGAGGCCGGTTAAGGAAATTTATAAGTAAACCTATAATTAAAAATGGTCTAATTACATCATAAGTCATCCCGCGTTTTGGGTATTTTCGAAACGGTCTCGCCCCTTGGGGAAATTACGAACCTAATCCCCTTTATATTTCCAAGTCTTTTAATTCCATCCTGAAATCTATCCGAAATCCATTTTCAAATGGGTAAATTACGCCCCAAGGATCTTCGCATTTTTGAACTTTGCATTTTGAGCTTGCCCCTTGGTCCAACTATAGATTTAGTCCTTTTAGGTTCTATTTAATTTGCAATTGCGTCCCTAAATCGCACTTTATTACCTTTTAATTTCCGTTTCTTATGTTTGTTTCTTTTCATTTCAGTCCTGTTCCATATTTAAATATTCATGTTTGTTTATTATGATCGTATATGTTGATGTAGCCTTTTTGCATTCTCACATGTCTCTCGTACATGCTTCGTATTCTCATGTTTATATGTATATATGTGTTCAGTTTATGGTGATTATGTATTTTTATACGTTTGTTCGGTCATTCGTATCATACATGTTCGATTGATATTTTAGTTGGCTCGTACACAACATGTTTTGTATTTTAGCATGTATTGTATGTTCTCTTTGCTTTTAGGTTACGTGTTAGTATATTTTTTTGTCATGTATAATACCATGTTTCTATTTTTCGTATGTAGATTATGTCGCAAACTATGTGCTAGGTATTAGTTTCTCTATTAGTACGTTATTCTGAGTTGTGAAAATTGAAAGCATAATATATTCATGTTCTACATATGTTACAATGTGTTTTATTTTTAATACGTATGTCTTCTTGAAATATGTGTTTTTGTTCCCACATGTTTTTATTCATGCCTTGTTATTGTGATATGTTATGTTCGTGTTGTTTATCATATTTATTTACTTTTGTGTCACCCATTTTTATTATTATTTATTTTGTCCTTTATTATGTCAATGCGCATGTATAATTCCAAGTTATTTCCCTAAGGTTGCATAATGGAATATAAATTGTCAATGCGGTGCCCTTTTATCCGAGCTTAAACGAGGCCAGTATCAGGCGTAGTGATAGTGGTTGGGCATTTACTCTCGGATAACGGGGCCTTTAAAATTTATTCGCAATTATAACCGAATTTTAAACTAATCGTCACTTTAACCTGGAAAATCTAACATTAATAAAGCGGTAATTATTAAAGTACTAATTTTGGGCGGTGTGGGGTGTTAATCCTTCCTCATCCGTAACCGACTCCCGAACTCAAAGTTTTTGAATCTCTGGTTTTATGGTATCCAGCCCACCTAAGTGGCCGGTGGTGACTCCCTTTCTTTAAATGAAATACGGTATTTTTAAAACCTCACAGAATAAACATTTTATATCCAAAAAATCACAAACACTTCGAAAACATGTTTTTAGCGAAAAAGAACATCGCTACAGATGGCGACTCCGCTGGGGATTTTTTTGTTTTTAGAAAACAAGAAGAGAGTCAAGCTTTTTAAAATAATTACCGCTTTATTAATATTAAAAATTTCGGGTTAAAGTGACTATTAAATTAACATTCGGTTATAATTGCACGTTTATTTTAACGCATTTAAAATATGGCATATAAACCCGTTTTTAAGTAGAGGGAAAACGCTAATGCTTTCATGGAGATATTGTTCTCCCGTATAGGCCTAGCAAGTACCTTCGGGGCTCGAGTACCTTATGCTTTCGTAAGGATATCGTTCCTTCGTACGGGCATAAGCGAATGGGTCCCCCTGAATTGAACCCGGTTGAAAGGAGCCTATAATGGGTGATGATCGGGGGCCTTGCTACTCTTAGTAGAGGACAGCAAGGACAATTCGGGTACCTCCTAGAGCCAAGACTGCATGTAGAGAATACATAGAAACCCACCCTTTAGAGCCATGCGGATAACCTTAGGTTTTAGACAGGGATAAATAGGGTTGTTTTGTATGTTTATTCTGTTTAATTTGTCCTTTTATTTATATATTTATTAATTTTATCTGGTACTGACTTGTTTTCTTTTTCGCTTTTGTTTTTTTTCATACATCATACATTTGCATCACATAAAGGTACTGGATCAAGTGGTTTGCTCGATCAGAAAGTCTTTCACCATGGAAAAAAGGTGTCTTAGGAAAGAAGAGCTTAATTTGTCTGTCAAACATTGGTCAGAGGTCAACCAGAAAGCCCAAGGGGACAGTTCGCCGAACGAACGCATAATAGCAGGGTACACCTATGTGAGTCTCCAATAGAACAACTTATGAGATCTTCAAAGCATTTGGGAAAGAAGGGACCAAAGACTACATGACTTTTTCTGCAATAGTTATGGCGACATTGCATAACTGTTATATGTTCGGGTTAACCAGCCCCTGCTCCAAGCTATTTTTCAGTTCTGGAATCCTGCCTTTTGCTGTTTCACCTTCAATGGGCAGGACATGATGCCTACAGTAGAAGAATACACTGCTTTACTTAACCAGAAGAACATTCAGGAAGATTGGATCTACGCGAAGCCTCCGAGGAATCAGAATTACACTTCGAAGCTCAAAACCTTTGCAGGAATGAGTGACGATTGGGTTAATGGCCTGATTCAGCTCCGAGGAGGTAGTACAATTTTTGCATGGGAAAGTATTCGGGACATCATACCTACACATCCAGACGAGGCGAAGAAGATAGACCTATTCTCCTTAGGAATATATGGCTTGGTGATCTTTCCGAGAGTACTTGGGAACATTGACATAGCCATTCTGGACTTGTTTGAGCGTATGAAATGGATAGCGAACCCAGTACCAGCAATCTTGGCCGAGACATTCATTTCTTTAAATGCTAGTCGGAAGCATGAAGAAGGACGTTTTCGAGGATGTGCACAACTGTTACAGGTGTGGATTCAGAGTCACATGTGGAAGACGCCGAAGAGGGTCCTGCCGGGGATATCCTTCCAAGGTTTTTCGCCTTTACGGGAGTACTTAGCAAAAGAGTGGCGAGAAGACTTGAAAACAAAAAAATGGGCTAGTTTCTTCAGGAACATTCAAGACAAGACATAGCATGGAGGGTCCCATGGCTCGGCAAAGTTAATTACTTTTTATACAGTTGTGGTGATTTCAACTGGCTGATGATGTTGGGATTGCACGAGGGATTGCTTGTGCTCCGCTTTTGGTGTCCCGACAGTTTGGATCACGACAGTTCATTCCCAATATCGCCGGGTTAAGCCCAACTGAATTTCTTTTCAAATGGGAGTTCGAAGGAAAAGTTCAGACTATCATGAGGGCTTGGGACCATTGTTACCGGATCAAGGTGGAAGGAGATACCGAGCACATGACCACCCCAGACTACGATCTTTGGAGACATTTGAGGGTTAATAATGTGATTATTGAATCTGATCAAGGACCAGCGATGTCGTTTGAGGAGCTTACAAGGGTGGTACTGTCTGAAACTGATATCTTACGGAATGAACTTGAAGAAATTAAAAGGAAAATGGACACCCAACAGACTCAACATGCGAGTGAGCTCTATAAGGCAAGCTTAGAGGTCGACGAACGGGATGGGATCATTAGACAGTTGAAGAAATTAAATGCGGATTTGAGCGACAAGAACGCTCTTTACCAAAAGGATACCTTTATACTACAAGCGAAAATACAGAAGGCCGGCCGAAGTCAGTTCATAGCTGTGGAAAAGGAAAGAATGAATGGTATCCATTTGGTGGAAGAAGAACGAGAAATCAGCAAGAGAGCGATCGAGAAGGAGATAGAAAGCTGCCGGTTGGCTATTGAGGAAGAAAGACAATCCTCCCAGAAGGCCATTGACCAAGAAAAGGAAAGAACTAGGCAAGAAATTAGCAAAGGAAAACAAGCAGTCAACCACGAGAGAAAAAACGTCGCCGCATGGAAAAGAAGGTCCATGAGTAGCCGGAATAGACTGTTAGAGATGAAAAAGTTGTACGACGACACTATCCAAAGTCTGGATCAAAGCCAAAGTCAGAATGTCGAGTTGAGAGAAAAGGTGGCAGAAGTAGAACACTCATTTCGAACGTACTGTCAGAGGAATGGCTTCACTGAGCTACAAGAAAGAGAGCGCGAAGTAGGCATGTTACGAACCCGAATTAAGTCCCTTGAAGCAACTGTTGAAGATTATAAGGAAAGAATTAGTGTATTCGAAGAGGCTATAGCCAGAGGGAACACTTATTGGCAAAGGAGACTGCATGACGCTGCTCGGATGGTACAGGATAGGGACCAATATTACGCAAACCTGATGGTGGACATACAGCGAGTCGCCAGGCATGTGAATGATTTGGCCATCGAGGCTGAAACACTCCGACCTTTCGTAGTCCCAGAAATGGAAGAAGCTCCCAGGTTCATCAAGTTGCTTAGGGCAATTGGAAAATTAGGAGATAGAGCTAGGGCTTATCTATAGGGCTCTGTGCTGTAATTAGTACTCTTTTGTATTAGGGACCTTCATTTTGTAATATGAACTCTGTTGTAATCTAGACCCTTTAATTCCCGTGGAAGTAGTTCAAAAGGGTGATTACCAACGGAATCAGTACCTTATCTGCATACATTCTTGCATTGCATCATGACATTTGCATCATTATACACGCATTTATTTTTCTTGCAACCATATTAATGTTATAAATATTGTGGCAGTGTGAAAATAGAAGTTAACCCGCAATCATTCATCATCCATACCTTACCCGATTACAAAGCAAGCTCATGGAAGACAGGATAATCAGTCTAGAAAAGGGGCAAAGAGAGCTCGAGGCAAGGTTTGAAGAGGCTCAAAGAAGCCTCAGTGACCATATTGCTCAGTCGCAAGCATCGATAGTATCCGACATAACCGCATTGTTGGCTAAGAGTCTTGGAAAGAGAGTTGAAGGAGAAACCGTTCAAGAACCAGAGGGTACCCCAGTTCACAATAAGGTTCAACCAGCTGCGCCGAATCCGACTAGAAGGGAGTATATCGACCCTATAGGAATGTCAGCTAATCTTCAGGTAGGGGCATCTAAAACTCAACCCCTCGACACTGAAGCACTCTATGAAGATGAGGTGCCAGACCTGAATTTGGTCGAAAGGATCAGGACAGAGGTAAAAAAAGTGGGAGGAAAGGTTTCGCCTCATGGAGGAAAGATTTAAAACTTTACAAGCTATGGAAGAATCAAGAAATGATGCTAGTGACTTAAGTCTGGTATCCGACCTTGTCCTACCGCCAAAATTTAAAACGCCAGAGTTTGACAAATACGATGGAACTACGTGTCCTTCCGCGCACATAACAATGTACTGTCGGAAGATGGCGGCCTACCTTAAGGATTAGAAGCTACTGATTCACTGTTTCCAACACAGCCTAACTGAAGCAGCGTTACGGTGGTACACCCTGTTGAGCAAGGTAAATGTCAAGACATGGAAAGATCTGTTAAGAGCATTCATTGAGCAATATAAACATGTAACAGATATTACCCCCAGTAGAATTATGTTGGAAAATATGGGGCAGAAGTCCAACGAAAGTCTACGATAATATGCTCAAAGGTGGCGGGAAGTGGCCGCCCAAATTCAGCCACTCTTCCCGGAACATGAAATTACGCCATTATTCTTTAATACTTTGAAAGGGACACTTTTTGATCGCCTCATTAATAACACAACACAGAGTTTTGCTAATCTGATTAGGACTGAGGAGTCCCTTGAATTGGCAATTAAGAATGGTAGAATTGATAGCGGGGAAGGATCTCGAAAATACAACAAGAAGAATGAAGTAAACGCCACCAGCACTTACACCGCCCAAAAGAATTTTACAGTCTCACAGCCACAAGCACCTGTGGGAAAAGCGCAAAACTCGAATCAAAGATAGGAGAGAACCTCGAGAAAAGAGAAAGAGAGGAAAACTTTTACTTCCCTACCCGTTCCGTACTCGGAGCTTTACTCCCAATTGTATGAAGCAGACCTGGTCCGTCCATATTACGTTACTCTTTTCAAACTGCCATTCCCGTCCTGGTATAACCTGAATGCGCATTGCGACTATCACGGCGGTGCCCTTGGACATCCCACCGAGAACTGCCTTGCCTTCAAAAAACTTGTGCAGAACTTAATTGATTATGGGATACTGAAGTTTGAAGAACCAAGTGTAGCTACTAACCCGTTACCTAATCATGGGAACATAGGAGTAAATGTTATTGAAGAATGCTTTGCCAGGAAGATTAAGGATGATGTGTCAGAAATCAAATCTCATTTGCGGTGGGTATTTCAACAATTGTGCATAGCCCATGTGATCGACAAAGGCATGGTAACAAGGCAGAAGGGATGTGAAGTGTATTGCGAATTCCATCAGGAGGAAGGACACGACATCCAAAAGTGCGACGAGTTCAAGAGATTGGTACAACAATTGATGAATGAAAAGTAAATAGAATTCTTCGAAGAGCCCACGAGAAAGAAGGGGTCGGACGTACATATGACGGATAGCCCCAACGCTAAATACGGGAGGGATAGACCTTTTATCATCTCCTCCAGGCCAGGGAGTGCAGGTGCCTCCCAAGGAGAAACCACTAAGATAAATCCCAAGATCATCATCTCAGCACCATCCTCGTTCCCATTCAAGGATATGCGGCAAACTCCCTGGAACTATGCTATAAATGTGACCACGCCAGAAAAGCCAGAATATGGTAAGGTAAAAGAGCCTACGCTAAAAGACGAACAAAGCAAGAGCGATGTGAATGTTGGTGAGGTGGGCCATTTCACGAGGAGCGGCAGATGTTATTCCTCTGAGGCTTTGAGGGCAGCTGAAGCGGTCAAAGATAAGGGAAAGAATACATCGGTTACCCCCACGCAGATATTCGGTGAAAAACCTCTTCCAAAGATAAATGAGTCGGTAACTGAGGCTCAGGCCAAAGAATTTCTGAAGTTCCTGAGACATAGCGAGTACAGCGTAGTGGAACAACTACGAAAGCAACCGGCTAGGATCACAGTGCTGAAGTTGCTCTTGAGTTCAGAAAGACACCGTGAGGCACTATTAAAAGTACTAAATCAAACTTTTGTGCCCCAGGACATTTCTGTGACAAAACTGGACAAGATAGTGGGGCATATCACTGCCTATAATTATATAACATTCAGTGATGACGAGATCCCCGAGGGCGGAATAGGGTCCACCAAAGCCCTTAACATCACAACCCACTGCAAAGGGTATGTAGTACCTGGGGTACTGATTGACAACGGGTCAGCATTGAACGTGTTGCCTATGGTGACCTTGCAGAAACTACCAATAGATGGTTCTCACCTAAAGCCCTGCCATAACTCCGTAAGAGCCTTTGACGGTACACAAAGAGGAACAATGGGAAAAATTGAGGTACCTCTATTGATCGGGCCGACTGAGTATGTGATTGATTTTGTGGTAATGGACATAAAACCATCTTACAGCTGCTTATTGGGAAGGCCATGGATCCACTCCGCAGGAGTTGTCCCCTTATCATTACATCAGAAATTAAAATTCGTAGTCGAAGGTAAATTGGTCACAGTAGAGGCTGAGCAGGAAATTGTTGCTTCAGTGACATCAGATGCTCCCTATATTCAAAATGACGAGGATGCTGCAGAATGCTCTTTTCGAGCATTAGAGCTAGTGAATGCCATATTCGTCGCGGAGGGAAGTCGGAGAAACTTTGGGTCGAGGAGCCAAAGTAGGAAGAGGGTTGGGGAAGAGATTACAAGGGAGCCTAAGAGCCAAAAGTATGATAACCAAGAAGCACCGTTTTGGGCTGGGTTACAAACCAAGTGTCCAACAGAGAAAAGAAGAATACAAGAGAAAAGAAGAACAAAGAAAAGCCAAATTTAAAGGAGAAGACATTCCGTGGAGACCAATGTCCTTCCCTAGTTTGAAAACCACTTTTGTCTCTAGAGGATTCTACCAACCAGGTCAAGAAGTTGAAGAGGCAATTAAGGAAAATGACGTACTCAACAAGAAGGAGATATTCAATGAATCACTTGAAGGGATGTACATCAACATGATAGCTGGAAAGGGCCAAGTCAGCAAAATGTTGACCAGCATCCGCCCCTGCTGTCCCGTGGAAACACTTGATAACTGGAGCTGCATTGATCTACTTGTGGTTTTTAGGAATAGATCAGAGTAATGCTCCGAATCAACCTTTTGTTTTTGCCCATAAACAATGGGGATCTCTTGTATAGGGCACCTATGTTAACTTTTTGTTGGAATGAAAATATCCTCTCTGTTTTTTTAAATTACAAACATTTCATTTATTTCATTCATGCATTCTTCATGTTCATTCACTTCATATAAAGCCATCCTCTTCCCAATACAATTCATTCTCATCTAATGCAGGTCGCTCATGTTGACTGTGTGAATGATGCCGGATCCAATCCCAGAGTGAATTTTGAATGCCCCGAGATCTTAGAGGGAATTGAGGAAGAAGATGATGAGATAGAATGTGAGGTCCCGGTAGAGCTAAGGAGAATGGTGGCCAACGAAGAAAGGCAAATCATGCCCCACCAAGAAGAAACAGAAGTTGTAAACTTGGGGACTGAAAAAGAGAGAAAAGAAGTGAAAATAAGGACGATGTTTTCCTCGAAAACCAGGCACGAACTGATAACCCTACTCCAGGGATTTAAGGATGTTTTCGCCTGGACCTATCAAGATATGCCAGGATTGAATACTGACATAGTGGTGCACAAACTGCCAACAAAGCCGGAGTGCAAACCAATACAGCAAAAACTTCGAAGAATGAGACCAGACATGTTGTTAAAGATCAGAGAAGAGGTAAAAAAATAGTTTGATGCTGGTTTCTTGGAGGTAGCCAAATACCCCGAATGGGTTGCAAACATCGTACCAGTACCGAAGAAGGACAGGAAAGTCCGTATGTGTGTAGATTATAGGGATCTAAACCGAGCCAGCCCTAAAGACAACTTCCCCCTGCCATATATTGACACACTGGTTGACAACACTGTGGGACACTCATGGTTTTCATTCATGGACGGTTTTTTAGGGTACAACCAGATAAAAATGGACTCTAACGACATGGAGAAAACTACATTCATAACCATGTGGGGCACTTTTTGCTACCGGGTGATGCCTTTCGGACTCAAGAACGCAGGGGCAACTTACCAAAGAGCAATAGTGACTCTTTTCCATGACATGATGCACAAAGAAATAGAAGTATACGTGGACGACATGATCGCCAAGTCCCGAACAGAAGAGGAGCACCTACAAAACTTAAGAAAACTATTCCAAAGACTACGAAAATACCAGCTGAGGCTTAACCCTGCCAAGTGTACCTTCACCATTACTTTTGGAAAACTCTTAGGGTTTGTGGTAAGCAGAAGAGGGATTGAGATCGATCCAGATAAAGTGAAAGCCATCCAGGATCCCTCACCACCCCACACTCAGAAGGAAGTTTGCGGTTTCTTGGGAGGTTGAATTATATCTCTCGTTTCATTTCCCAATTAATCGATCGATGTGACCCGGTCTTTAGACTTCTTAGAAAGAATAATCCCGGTGTGTGGGATGAGGAATGTTAAGGAGCCCTAGAAAAGATCAAAAGGTACCTGACAAATGCTCTGATTTTAGTCGCGCCAGTACCAGACCGACCATTAATCCTCTACCTGACAGTCTTTGAGAATTCAATGGGGGTGTGTATTGGGGCAACACGATAAGTCAGGGAAAAAGGAGCAAGCCATCTATTACCTAAGCAGAAAGTTCAATGATTGCGAAACGCGGTACCCTCTAGTTCATAAGCTGTGTTGTGCTCTAATTTGGGCTACCAAGCGGCTTAGGCAGTATATGCTGTACCATACTACTTGGTTGATATCCAAGCTAAACCCATTGAAGTTTTTAATGGTAGCGCCAGCGCTAACGGGAAGGATGGCCTGCTGGAAAATACTCTTATCCGAATTCGATATTGTATACGTGAGCCAAAAAGCCGTAAAGGGGAGCGCCGTAGTGGATTTCCTAGCTAGTCGCGCTTCGGACAACTATGAGGCGTTAACCATTAATTTCCCGGATGAAGACTTGATGTGCATTACAACCGAGGAAAAGGTTTCAGATGATAACTTATGGAAGCTTTACTTTGATGGAGCCTCTAACGCCCTCGGACATGGGATAAGAGCCATGTTAATTTCCCCCGAGAATGTCTATTATCCCTTCACCAGCAGACTAGAATTCTTCTGCACCAACAATATAGCTGAATATGAAGCCTACGTTATGGGACTAAACTCAGCTATTGAAAGAAAGATTAAGGAATTTCGAGTATCCAGAGATTCATCCTTAGTGATTTACCAGTTGCGTAGGGAATGGGAAACCAGGGACCCGAAGTTGGTCAAATATTATGAATTGATTCAGGAGCTCACCAAGGAGTTCGAAAAGGTCAGCTTCAATTACCTTCCCCGAGAAGAAAATCAGATGGCAGACGCCTTGGCAACCCTGGCTTCCACGTTTAAAACAAATACTGGGGCAGAAATGAAGCCCATTAAGATGCAGACGTTTGAAAGGCCTGCTCATTGTTGTAATGTGCTGGAAAAGATTGATGGAAACCCATGGTACTATGACATCTTGCAATATGTCAAGCTTCAAAAGTATTCCGAAGAGGCAAATGACAATGACAGAAAAACACTCAGAAAAATGGCAACATGATATGTCCTAGATGGGGAGATACTATATAAAAGAGGTCATAATCAGACATTGTTGAGATGTGTGGATGCCCGGGAGGCGAAGGAGATTTTAGCCGAGGTACACAACGGTCTATGTGGGACGCACGCCAATGGGCTGTCTATAGCCCGGAAAATTATGAGATATGGGTATTTCTGGTTGACCATGGAGGGAGATTGCATCGATTACGCCAGGAAATGCCACAAGTGCCAAATTTATGCTGACAATATTCACGCTCCCCCATCACCTTTACACACCATGAATTCTCCGAGGCCTTTTACAGCGTGGGGCATGGACGTCATCGGGCAGATTCACCCGAAGGCTTCCAACGGACACCGTTTCATTTTGGTCGCTATAGACTATTTCTCTAAATGGGTGGAGGCATCGTCTTATGCCAACATCACAAGGACTACAATATGTAAATTCCTAAAGAATGAGATTATTTTTCGATACGGTTTTCCAGAAAGGGTCATCACCGACAACGCTTCCAATCTGAATAACAAAATGATGACGGACGTGTGCAATTAATTCAAGATAACACACCATAATTCCACAGTCTATCGTCCTAAAATGAATGGGGCAGTGGAAGCAGCAAACAAGATCATAAAGAAGATCATAGCGAAGACGACGGATACCTACAGGGATTGGCACGAGAAGCTGCCATTTGCTTTTTTCGCCTATAGGACGTCTATTCGCACATCAACAGGGGCAACACCCTACTCCTTGGTGTATGGTACCGAAGCATTACTCCCCATTAAGGTAGAGATTTCGTCGCTCCGAGTCTTAAATGAAGTAAATTTGAAGAATCCGAATGGGTGCAAGCTAGACTCGACCAGCTAAATCTCATCGAAGAAAAGAGACTAAAGGCCATTTGCCATGGTCAAATGTACCAAAAATGGATGATGCGGGCATACAACAAAAAGGTGTGCCCAAGAGAGTTCAGAGAGGGGGATCTGGTGCTCAAGAAAATCCTCCCGATTCAGAAAGATTCTTGAGGAAAGTGGATGCCTAACTGGGAAGGGCCATACGTGGTAAAAAAGGCATTTTTAGGAGGAGCCCTAATCTTAACTGAAATGGATGGAGATGAGCTGAAAAGCCCTGTAAATTCTGATGTTGTTAAGAAATACTATGTTTAAAAAAATGAAGAAAAAAGAAAAGAAGAAGAACAAAAATGGAGAGCTTAGGGTGAAAACCCGAAACAGGGCATCTTGAAGCAAAGGAAGGACCCGAGTCGAAAACCCGTCAAGGGCGGCTCGGATAAATTGAGAGGTTGGATATCCGAAGAGAAGGGTCGTCCCTATGGACCCTGTAAAGAGGGAGCTTTAGGAAAAGATCCTACGCCGGTTGACGGGATCATGTATCATTCATACCGAAGATAATGAGGGATCTTGTATTTCATGTTTGGCTTTTCCTTTTCCTCATGTGTGTCATGACTCTCTCAAAGTGTCCCAAACCCTTAATCGTAATAAAATCATATTTTTGAGCATCCATTCCTTGCCTTCTTGTTAATATCATGCAAATAAGCTAACATAGGATTATGATAAACAAGAGATTTCTGAGCATTACTCTGATCTAATCTTAAAGATGCAGGTGATTAGAAAACAACGTTAACTTTGCCCTCTAGCTGCCTACATAACGGCTGTTGACAGGGCGGGCAGAAGGCTTCAAGCACCAGGGTAGGATGACCAATGGCGCACGCCCTGCTTGTTCAAGAGAAAGCATGTGAGACAACAAGAAAGATCTCCCAGGCGAAAACCCGGAAGGGCACCTTAAAAAAAGGAAGAAGAAAAGGAAGAAAAAAAACAACAAAAAAGGAAGGAAAGAAAAGAAAAAGAAGAGAAAAAGAAAGAAAAAACAAAAAAACCTCTAAAGCGTAAACTTGAAAGGGCACTTTAGAACCCCAAATCAGAAATTCAGAAAAAGAAAGGTTGGAATGGTTGAACCCGATAGTGAAATGGGGTATCGCCGCCAAAAAAGGGGAGAAAGCAAACAACGTAAGGTCGAGGTTGACTGAGGACTAAAGCAGGACCACCAAGATATTGACACTCATGCATCATGAATAGTTAAACATCCCTAGGATTAGGAGCATGTCAATTCATTTGTCATAGCATTTTGTCTTATCTTAGACATGTATCCACAAATTCAAAGAGACATCGGTAGCCATCCTGGTGTGAATCCCAAATGTGAAGGTGAAGGTTCTATATAGGAAAGACCTATGTTTCCAAGCGCCTGCAGCGAGAGATTTTGTATAGGAAGAATCCGCCGCTTCAGGGCTCCAGGAGCTGAGAGTTTTGTATAAGGAAGGACTCGTAGCTCCAAGGTGAAGACTAGCAGTTCTATATAGGAAGAGCTCCCAGCCGAAAGAATTCACCCATGACACAAGGTTTTATGTAGGGAGAACCTGTTGCGTTAAAAGCGAAGAGTCCTATATAGGAAGGGCTCCAAGCTTTACTGTCTTAGAGTGAGAGGTTTTATATAGGAAAAACTCATAGCTCCGAGATTTTAGAAGCTAAAAGTTCTATATAGGAAGGATTGGCGGCTCCCAGGTTTGAAGACTATCAGTTCTATACAGGAAGAACTCCCAGTCAGAAGAACCCATCTGTGGTACAAAGGTTTTATGTAGAAAAAACCAGCCGCGTTGAAGGCAAAGAGTTCTATATAGGAAGGACTCCAAGCCTTACCGTCTCAAAATAAAAAGTTCTATATAGGAGGGACTCATAACTTGAGGCTTCACAGCGAAGGGTTCCATATAGGAAGAGCTGTAGCTCCAAGATCGGAGGGGGAAGAAGTTATATAGGAAGGACTTGCGAGCCCAAAGATTCAGCCGAGGAAAAGCGGAGAGTTCCAGAAGAACACGTGGTTCCAAAGCTACAAACAGGGAAGTCGGATAAAAATGAGTGCTTATGAATCTTTGCTTTGTTCCCATTCCACGAGAACAAGCAAAGAGGGGCAACTGTATTCACTCATTTTTATCTGATTTGTAAATGTTGTGCTAATTTATAGTTAATATTATTATTGCATGAGTGTTAGTAAGATAAAAATGTATAGGTGTGATATCTGTGAGTGCAGATATGTGTACGTATTAGTAATTATTTATATGTATGCTCGTATGCTACATGTTTGAATATTTGATTAATTTGCATGTATGTTGTGTGTATATATAATGTATGTATCTGGATGAGTTGGTGTGTGAGTATATATATATTGGTATACGTATGTGTCCGTATGTATATGTATGCATGCTTGTATGTCAGTAAATGTTGGTGTTTTGCATGTACGTGTATTGTATGTACATGTGCGTGTGTTTGTATTATTATTATTATTATTATTAATAATATCATTATTAATGGACCAATTCAAGATGAAACCCATAAATTATAAACCTAAAAAATAATAATAATTAAGGTCCAATCTCTATACAAATATAAGACCCAAATACAAAATTAAGTTACAGGCCCAATTGGCCAAATCCAAATCCTATATCTGAAGGCCATAAATCGTCTAACCCTAGTGTTTTCCCCTTGTGCAGCCAACCAGGAGCCGTTGGATCAAGATTTTGATCCAACAGCCACGATCAAAGGGGGAAGCTATCCAGTTGGCCGCGTGTATTACACGCCCGGAACGTTTGGCTGCCACGCGCGTGTTGAATCCACGTGTCACGATCTGGAGCCGTTTATTACGCGTATTAGCCTGCGTGAATCCCATGCGCTAGAACTCCTCGGCTGCTGAGCTCCACGTGTCACGATCTGGAGCCGTTTCACCCGTTCGAGGTTTTATCGGGACCGTGTATTCTTCAAGTTATCTCAACCGTTGGATCGAATCTGATCCAACGGTCGAGAATGCCTCTAGCAGAAGACATCTCCCCCACACTGCCACCATGCTTCCACCATGCCGGCCTCCAACCACCGCGTTCAGGATTGCCAGATACATCAAAAATCACCAAAAAAGAGGCTATGTCAGTATCATTTCAGATCTAAAAAAGATGTATTTTATAGTACTTGCTACCAAACCAAAAAAGAGGGATATATGTATGAAACAAGTAATTTGTAAGACAGTCCAGTTGTAATCAGTTACAGAGAAAATAAAAAAGAAGCATAAAGTTTCAGTGGTAACTCCTCTTTCTTTTCCTTACTCCATATCATGCATGTAAAAAAAGAAGCGATAAAGAAAGGGAGAGGGGT
The DNA here is from genome assembly GCA_019671005.1 of Hibiscus mutabilis. Classification (NCBI taxonomy): domain Eukaryota; kingdom Viridiplantae; phylum Streptophyta; class Magnoliopsida; order Malvales; family Malvaceae; genus Hibiscus; species Hibiscus mutabilis. Next base: position 57,664,897 of record CM033717.1, read on the forward strand.
GGATAGGATCTTTACCCTAGTTGTCTGTGGGTCTCCCCTCGCCAGTAATAAGCCGCATCAGTTTCTCAAAAACTGAACAAGGTGAACTGAAAAGGGGGAGAGATCCCTTTCGGTCTCGTTTTTAAAAAAATGGTTTTTATCCTCGTATTTTCTTAGATCTAGAAAAAAAGGAGTCTTTTCTTGGAATCTAAGTTGTGTTTTGAGTTTGGGTTGAAGCGAAGGTTGTTTTTGTGGTTTTCTAGGTTCGTCGGCTGCCGCTAGCAGAAAGGATGGCGGAGAGTCGCCAGTTTCTGGGTTCGTCAAGGGTTCGATGTTGGTTGTCTGAGAGAAAAATGAGAGAGTGGGGGAAACGTTATATTAAGGTTAAAAAAATGATAAAAGGGGAGAGGGGAGGCTGGTTAAGGAAATTTATAAGTAAACCTCTAATTAAAAATGGTCTAATTACATCATAAGTCATCCCGCGTTTTGGGTATTTTCGAAACGGTCTCGCCCCTTGGGGAAATTATGAACCTAATCCCCTTTATATTTCCAAGTCTTTTAATTCCATCCTGAAATCTATCTGAAATCCATTTTCAAATGGGTAAATTATGCCCCAAGGATCTCCGCATTTTTGAACTTTGCATTTCGAGCTTGCCCCTTGGTCCAACTACAGATTTAGTCCTTTTAGGTTCTGTTTAATTTGCAATTGCGTCCCTAAATCGCGCTTTATTACCTTTTAATTTCTGTTTCTTATGTTTGTTTCTTTTCATTTCAGTCATGTTCCATATTTAAATATTCATGTTTGTTTATTATGATCGTATATGTTGATGTAGCCTTTTTGCATTCTCACATGTCTCTCGTACATGCTTCGTATTCTCATGTTTATATGTATATATGTGTTCAGTTTATGGTGATTATGTATTTTTATACGTTTGTTCGGTCATTCGTATCATACATGTTCGATTGATATTTTAGTTGGCTCGTACACAACATGTTTTGTATTTTAGCATGTATTGTATGTTCTCTTTGCTTTTAGGTTACGTGTTAGTATATTTTCTTTGTCATGTATAATACCATGTTTCTATTTTTCGTATGTAGATTATGTCGCAAACTATGTGCTAGGTATTAGTTTCTCTATTAGTACGTTATTCTGAGTTGTGAAAATTGAAAGCATAATATATTCATGTTCTACATATGTTACAATGTGTTTTATTTTTAATACGTATGTCTTCTTGAAATATGTGTTTTTGTTCCCACATGTTTTTATTCATGCCTTGTTATTGTGATGTGTTATGTTCGTGTTGTTTATCATATTTATTTACTTTTGTGTCACCCATTTTTATTATTATTTATTTTGTTCTTTATTATGTCAATGCGAATGTATACTTCCAAGTTATTTCCCTAAGGTTGCATAATAGAATATAAATTGTCAATGCGATGCCTTTTTATCCGAGCTTAAACGAGGCCAGTATCAGGTGTAGTGATAGTGGTTGGACGTTTACTCTCGGATAACGGGGCCTTTAAAATTTATTCGCAATTATAACCGAATTTTAAACTAATCGTCACTTTAACCTGGAAAATCTAACATTAATAAAGCGGTAAATATCAAAGTACCAATTTTGGGCGGTGTGGGGTGTTAATCCTTCCTCATCCGCAACCGACTCCCGAACTCAAAGTTTTTGAATCTCTGGTTTTATGGTGTCCGACCCACCTAAGTGGCCGGTGGCGACTCTCTTTCTTTAAATGAAATACGGTATTTTAAAACCCCACAGAATAAACATTTTATACCCGAAAAATCACAAACACTTCGAAAACATGTTTTTAGCGAAAAAAGAACATCGCTACAGGTTATACCCGAAAAACCCATCCATGAAAGAGAAAAGGGAATGCCCAGTTGTGTTATCCACTAATATGTCGATGTACAGTAACGGGAAATTGTCTTTGGGGCTTGCTCTATTGAGATCCCTATAGTCAACGCACATACGTACTTTTCCATCCTTCTTGGGAACTGGGACAATGTTACCCACCCATTCTAGATACTTAGCTACCTCTAAAAATCCTACGTTAAACTGCTTCTTCACCTCATCTATGATTTTTAGGAGCATCTTTGCTTTCATCCTCCTAAGCTTCTACTTCACAGGCTTGCATCCTAATTTTATAAGAAGTCGATGTACAACGATGTCAGTGTCGAGACCCAGCATATCTTGATATGACCAAGCGAAGATATCCTTGAATTCTTTCAAAAGCTCAATCAGGCTTTGTCGAGTATTGGCTATAATGGTGGTGCCAATCTTTACCTCACGCCTTTCCTCTTTGGTGCCAAGGTTCAAAACTTCCAATTCTTCTTTATGGGGTAGAATATGTGTTTCCTCTCCCTCTACCATTCTGAGTAGATCTTTGGGCAAGTCATATTCTTATTCTTCATTATCAACATCATCGACTTCTTCTAAGCATAAAGGTAATTCAAAATCAACTTCAGTGTTGGGATGAGAGTCATTTAGGTGATTGGTATCTAAAGACATGCAAAGAAAAGTGACATGGATATATACAGAGAAAAGGGACAAATGGAATGATTGGAATGATTGTTTTTTTTAGTTTTTACTTTGAGTTTTATTTGTGAAAAGAGTTTGCCACACAAGATTTGTTGGAAGAAAAAAATGTATCTTTATTGAAATTCAAATTATAAAGTTTGACATAGAACCTTTACATAAGATCCCTAATTGCCTTCGGGTCTAAAGGCAAAAGGGTAGGTTATGAGAATTACTCTGAAACTTTCTTAAAGACTACAGGGATTTCTTCAGTAGTCCAGTTGTCGAGTTCAGAGCAGAGGAAAATCTTGGAAAAGTACTTGTTCTCTTATCCTCATCTATTATAGCATTAATGCTCAGCATCTCAAATGCCTCACGCCGATCATTCTTTCTTTTCTCCTCCTCATCGACTCAGGCATTCGGGTCCAACAAGCCTCCAGATCTAAAGTTATAGCTCAAAGGCGAAAATGACATTGGCTTCCACTCAATTCCTCTCATTTCAGTCTCTCATTTCTTCTCTCTTGGTGCTTTCTAATTTCATCTCTTCTTTGCCACTTGTTGGGTTTGAATCCAAAGCCAAACCAATCTTTTTGTTGGGATTACCACATGATATAACCTCCCTTGGTGTCTTTTCGTAAATCCTTTCCCAACCTCAACTCATTTTCCAAGAGTTTGTTTAACTTGCATTTTTGCACAGCTAGATAATTCTGGCTCAGGCACTTTACTCCTTTTGGTAACAAAGGTCGCATTGACTAGATATAATGTCCTAAAGTGACACTCGAGCGCACCCTCATCAATCTCGATAAAGGGAGCATCAGTAGTTACTGATGCAATGATTTCCTCCTCTGCACCTATAGTTATCAATTGGCCGTCAATCACAAATTTCAACTTCTGGTGTAATGTAGATGGGATCGCTCCTGCTGTGTCCAAGGTTGATGGTCTTATTGTATTTTGGGCCTAATATCTATAACCACAAATTTTACGTCAAAGGTTGATGGTCCAATCTGCAAGTTCACTTCAATTTTTCCCAACACATCTTTCTGCATTCCGTCAAATGCTTTTATTGTATTTTGATATGCTCTCATATGAGAACTATCTATAGGCAGCTTCTTTAGTGTTGCTAATGGCAGAACATTCAGGGTTGACTGATTATCAATAAGGACGCCCGGTAACATATATCATTTGCATCTTGTGGAGATATGTAGAGCTTTTTACAATCCCCTTCCCACCTTTGGTATTTCCTCATCATTGAATGAGATAAAGTTGTTAACGACAATATTACCAACCAACATGTCCATCTTGTCAGTAGTGATTTCCTTTGATACGAACGTCTGGATCAAAATCTTTAACAAGACCTTACGGTGTCCCTCAGAAGTTAACAAAAAGATAACATAGAGATTTGAGCCAGGAGTTTGTGAAGTTCCTCCACCACATTGTGTTCACTGTGCTTAAGGATCTTCAAGAATTCTTGAGCCTCTAACTCTTTCACCAGCTCATAATATTCTGGTGACTTTTCCTTAAAGAAATCTCCATCGTCTTCTTTCTTAGGCTCTTCAGCAACCTTTCTTTGTGTCGTATCTCTATCTTCTACTATTGGCTAGGAATAGAGCCTTCCACTCCTCGTAAAATGGTTCGTTAACTGGCCCATCTTTTATATTTTCTTCAACAAGTAATTCTTCCGGGGCCACCACCGTGCAAGTGTAGTTCCATAGATTCACTCCCCTCATGGATTCACTTGCTTTTACCTTGGTCTTGATAACCAAAGGCTTCATTCCAGTATAATCTCTATTAGAAGATGAATCATCTGACGTACAAACATCTAACATATACTCCTGGTTTCCTTTCTCAAAGAACTCAATTTCTTTTTTCATCCATTTTATCTTGGACCAATTGCTTAAACTATAGGCAACATTCAATCCCATGCCCCTTCTATTTTGTGGTACTCGCAATACAACCCATCTTCAACCTTCAGCTTCTGGGATTCTCCTTCCAACATCCCAACTGCCATTATTTGGGCCCATACTCGCTTTATGGGTGCTTTGACCTCAGTAACATTTTTCTTAATCATCTTGTCCTCATCCTCAATGACCGCATTCACTCCTGCCTTCTGGTGGTTTTGTAAAGGATTTCTTTTTTCTCCAGACGTGTCGAATGATAGCATGCCTGACTTTCTTAAATCATCCACCACTCTTTTAAACGCAGTACAATTCTCAATGGTATGCCCCATAGCACCTGCATGGTATTCGCGTTGCATCTTCTCATCGTACCACATGAGATACGTTGGTGAGAAAAGAGGAACATGGTGTGGCAGTACCATATGAAATTTGATCAATTCAGCAAACAATTCTGTATAATTCATAGGGATGGGTGGGAAGTATGGCTTAGAGTTCCCTTGATATCTTCGTTCTTCCTTTGGTGTACTTGCTGCAACAGGTGCTGGAGTTGAAATATTAGGTTTATTGAAAACTACTCCTTTCGAATAACTGGGTTTGTAAACATTAGTTGCATTGCTTCATTTTCACTCTTTTTATAGGGTTTCTTCGTTTCTCAACTATCTAACTTTCTATTTTTCACAGCCGCCAGAATCAGCTCTCCATTCATCAACATGCCTGCAAAGCTTTTAGTTGCATGATTTATCATGCGTTCATAAAAAGATCCATTCAATGTCTTCACGAACATCGGTGTAATTTCATTCTCTAGCAATGGTGACTAAACTTGAGCAGCTACATCCCTTCATCTCTGCGCATATTGGAGGAAACTCTCATAATGCTTTTGTTCCATCCCTTGCAGGACCAATCGGGTTGGAATCATGTTTGAGACATGTTTGTATTGCTCACTAAAAGCCCTAGATAAATCTTTCCATGATCTGATGTTAACCCGTCTTAACTGCATGTACCAGCGTGCAACTGACCCTACTAAACTATCCTGGAAGCAATGAATGAGCAACTTCTCATTATCTAAGTACATTGACATTTTCATGCAATACATGGTTAGATGTGCTGAAGGACATGTGGTTCCATTATACTTTTCAAAATCTAGGATCTTAAATTTCGGAGAAACATCCAAGTTAGTCACCAAGCTTAGGTCTTTGGCATCCATGCCACCATGCACACTTCCATCCTAAAATGACTTGATCATTCCTTCCAACTTCTCATAATGGTCCACCCACTTTTTATCAGCTTTTGCCTTGTCAACACTCTCATCGAGGTCGAGTACTTTATAGTTGTGAGCTCCATCTGTATTGGCCTTAAACTCGTTCCGGACGGAGGACTCAGCAAAGTGGGGAGTCAGCTTAGCCTTTGGTGTTGAAGCTTCCTTTTGCATTACAGGATGAGTGAAAGTCATTCCCTAGAATTAGGGCAGATCATTGGTTTTCTCTCCAATTTTTGATGTATTTGGGTCCTTGAATCCCAACATTACCGCAATCGAGTTGATTATCTTTTAGTGTACTAGCTCTATTTCTTGCTTTAAGTCAGTTTCCAACTTATCTAATTGATCTTGGGTGATTTTATGGTTGGTTTCCAAGGTTGCCACTCTGTCTTCCATCACCTTGACTTGTGACCGAGTTCTGTATTCGTGAGTTGTTTTTGCTATTTTGAATTTATGCCATGTTTTTATTTAAGTTAATTTCTCATCATGTTATGAATGCATGCAAAAAATAAACAAACAAATGCACAGAAAACGAGCAAAACACACAAAAGTAAATGCAAATCCATGAATGCAAGCGTAGGGTCGTTAATTCCATAAAATATTTGCTCAAAAAACAACTCTTTATTGAATACGAAAGGTCCTTATTACAAGAAATTTCAAATTTTCTACAAATATTTTTCTGCATGAACTCCTAATTCCTCGACTTCTTCAATAATCCATATAAGTCTTGGTCCCTTTTCCCCTACTGGCTTGATGTACTGACGAAGGGCTGCAGCTTCAGTGGCCAGCATCATCACGTGTCGAGCCACATCCTGTACCTGGGTCATGATAGTCCTATCGAACTCATCCAATTCCTGGAACCTTCATGCATTGTCTCAAAGATGAGTAAACTAATAGTCATTTCCTCCATCAGCTATATCTTCAAGGACCAAAATCTTCGTTCTGTACTCCTGAATGATATTGTCCATTTCTTCCACTTGCTCTCTCAGGGAATCATTTTCATTTAAGCTAGCATGGAGTTCTATGTAAGCGTGATGGCTATGAAGATCATACAACGAAAGGTTCAGGTCTTCCACCTTGGCTTGCAACTCAGCAAAACAAGCTTGGCTTTGTTTCAACTTCTCACTATTCTCATTATATGCTTTTTGGAGCTTAAATAAACGAGTCTTGCTATCGTGTGTCTTCATTTTCCATGTAGCCACATTTTCTTTATCTTTTTCAAGAACTCGTTTGATATTCTCATTTTTGGTTGCATGCTTACCCTTCTTATTTTCTTCAGTAAGTGACCGTCTATACTTCTCAATCTCGCGCTTTCCACGCTCTCTCTTTTCCCACAACATGTTCTATTTCTTGTTTCCACTGTTCTAGGGTTTTTCTCAGGTCGACATTTCGAATAGTAGTTTGGAACTTGAGGAAATCTACCATCTGAATCTCGTAGTTCTTTTCCAAGTCCATGTTACTCATTTTGTTTCCCTTTTAAATTTTTCCATGTCAAGTCTTGACTCAAACTTGTCCTTTTGGTTCTGTTCTCGTAGGACTTCTATTTCTAACTTGGCCCTTTTCAGCTCTTCTCTCAAAATATCAGCTTCTCTAGGAACTACCTTCAAGTGTTCTTCCAACGACTTGGCCTATCCAGGTGTAGGTGCTATGACTCTGTCATTTATTCTTATGCACCTCCAAATATCATAGTCAGGGGTGTACATACAGTGACTATAAGATTCTAACTCCATGCGATAACAATGGTTCCACGAATCGCTGATTGTCTGTACCTTCTACCTAAACTCTCCCTAGAACTCGAATTTTGACGTGCTAAGATCAGTAGTGAATGGGGTGAATTGCCGAGACCCAAACTGACGAGATACTAGTAGAGAGGCACATCCAATTCCTCCCCACAAACCAAGTAACACAAGAAAATTGAAATCCCCACATTTTTACAGGACTTTAGTATGACCCATCCAAGGAGCCCTCCATCTAATGTCTTCATCACGACGATCTTTAAAGATATCAATTCAACTGCTCTTCTTAACAATTGGCCATTATTTTGCCAAGAACTCTCAAAGATGAGAAAAATTCAGAGAAAACACATTTGGTAGAGCCAATGTTGGGCACTTCCAAAAGTGACTAAGGGCCCAAACCTGGATTAAAGGAGCACACCCACCAAAATGCACACCTTCCACTTTTCGGCACGCATTCAGGGAAATGAAAGTTTCGGCTAATACAGCTGGCACTGGGTTGACCCCTCTCTTCAGTTGCTCATAGAAATCTAACAACGCTACATCGATATTTCCCAAGACCTTTGGAAAGATAACTAGGCTGTAGATTGCAATAGCTAGGACGTCCACTATCTTTTCTTTATATAGATGAATTGGAATTATGTTTTGGATACTTGACTAGGGAAAATTAAAACTTCCTCCTCTCTTTCGTATCAACCCATTGACCCAATCATCACTCATACCAGCAAAGTCTTGGAGTCTTGAATGCGGATTTTCATTTTTAGACGGCTTGGCATAAACCCAGTTCTTCTTCACCTTGCGCAGATTGAAAAGAGCCAAGTACTCTTCAAATGTAGGCATCATATCTTCTCCATTAAAAGTGAAGCAGCAGTATCCAGGATTACAGAAGTGAACCAAGGCTTTCAGAAATGGCTCATCCACCTTCACATATAGGAGATACGCTATATCAGTATAAGCTTTGTGGAACAACTGCTTGGTCTCATAATCAAAGCGGTCCCAGATTTCTTGAAGTTCTTGCATGTTATTCTATTTAACACTGATATGGGCATACTCTGAGGTCTCTATCTCATGATCAGTTGCTAGTCTGTCTCCGAATGTTCTCTGATTAACCTCAGACCAATGTCGGACTCTTGCATTCTCATATTCACTCTTTAGGATCCTTCCATCCATGTTGAGAGCTTTTCAAAGTTGAGCAAAATGTTTTTGAGAATCAACCCCTTCTGGATATAGAATGATGTTGCATGAATGAATATGCAAAAAAACAAGACAAAAAGAAAAAAAAGATCAGAATTAAGAAAAGACAGAGAGACCAAAATAATTTCAGGAATAATTCTAGGCAGCACATTCCAACACTCTAGGGCATGTCTCCAAGGACTAGGTTTTCCGTATGGCTATATTGGGGTAGGCTCTAGATTCTCAAACGGTTTGGTTCTAAAAGGATACTCGAGTTGTCTTTGTTGTCCCCTACTAAGGGTAGCAAAGCCCCTGGTTCTCACCCATTATAGGCTTTAAACGAACCAAGTTCAACTTAGGATGACTCATTTCCTATGTCTTCTCGAAGGATCGGTATCCTCACGAAGACATGAGGCATATGAGTCCTGAAGATACTTGGTATGATCATACGGAGAATTAGTATTCTTATATGAGCAACGAGTTTTCCCTTCACTTAAACGAACAGGACAAGCTCGGGAATAGAGCTTTTGAACAAATTTTGGAATGCGTAAAATAGAATTATATTCATTAAACGGACGAATAGATTGAAAGATTTGTGAACTTGCAAATTCTTTTTAAAAAAACATTCTTTTTGAAAACCATTTGTGGCCTGACCCTTTTTTTTTAAAACAAAAATTCCTCAGCGGAGTTGCCAAGCTGTCGCCACCTCCCTTTTACGAGAGCTTCGACGTTATTTGGAAAACTTAAGAAAACACGAAGTCACCTCCAATCTTTTTTGAAAAAAAAGTTTGATTGGATCACTTTTAAAACAAAGGTTATTTTAATAAAACGTTTTATTTATCAAAATAACATTTTTGGTCCACGAAAACAAGAGAAAACAAGTTCGGAGGTCAGTTACGTGCGGGGAAGGGTTAGCACCACCACAACGCCAAAAATTGGTACCTAATTGTTTTCAAAAATGCAATTTGAAAATTGGAATTTGCAAGTTCACAAGAGTTTCAACTTATTCGCCCGTTTAATGAATATAAATCTATTTTAACGGCCTTACCGCCTAGAAAATGAACTTCAATCACCGCTAACACTCCAGACGCTAACCCATCATTTTCGTTTGGTAATCTAACTTCCTCAACCCGGCTTAAAAGAAAAACCGAATTTTAGAATGTTACTGCAGGGAAAACCAAAAACACAATTCAAAAAATTTCAAACTTTCTGGAAAATAAATAATTTAATCACCAGAATTTGTTAAACATATTTCCTCATGACTTATCATGAATCAACATGAGTGTTTTCTTAACACTTATAAACTTTCTTGGATTCTAATTTCCTTGCATTATTAACCCATCCAGAACCAAGCATACACAATATCAAACAGTTAGTTACATGCTATGGTTATCTGTATTATTAGATCATATTTTATTACATTCATATAACATGCAAATTAACAAGATCTTGTGAAGATGATACTAGAATTACTTAAGTATTAAACTATCAAACCTTCTTAAACAACTATCCTTTTTAACCGAGTTCCCATCTCTTGGATTAATTCGTTCCAAGTATAAACTAATTATTTCCAACATGATCAGATTCCATAAGTACTTCATATTTCTTACACAATTGTACTAAATCAAGGTTAAGCCATTAGGTTCATTTATAATAGCTAACATTGATTAACCGATTAACACATAACCTTTAATCAATTTTCCACAAACCCAGTTTAAACAATCTTTTAACAAGTGAATAAGACAATTATTATAAGTAGCATATTACCTCATTCTATAATCTAAACACAATTTTCCTTTAAGCCAAGTAAATGCTTAGAAAGTTACAATTGCATGTTCGTATGAAATTCTTCATGGAATATCCTCATGCCATAAGATCTTTGTTTAATAATTCTACTCATTCAAGGCCTTGTTTTAGCATTTAAACATAAGCTTATTCATTATCTAACTCATGTTAATAGATTAAGCCATGTATATAGCATCATTTCCACATTTCCTATTCAATACATAATCATTCGATCATGTATCAATATTCCCCAAGAAATCATACAATGAATTTTCTAGCTTGCCTAGTTATCTAAGGACCCATGAGAAGATATTACCATGTTTAGCTAAGACTTATAAATCAAATATCATACATACAAGACTTGTTTTCCAAGTATCCATTCGAATGGTTCAATAAAAAAAAACTCACATTATCAAATCAAACATTAAGGAGATTATACAAGACATGAAATACGGTTCATACTATAGACAAGTAATGTGCCACCATCCTACAATGTATGGATGATGAATGCATTAGGCTTTTATAGCTTAAGTGAGGTAGTCATAACATACAATGTACAATAATAAACATTATTAATCAAGTAGCTAAACCATTCAAGACCATAATCACACCATTACTTTCTTGCAAGTCAAGTTAGAATACACATAACTTGATTATTAAGGTTCTATAATAACTTTAGTTCTTTAGCTTTATTCAAATTATTATAGCTTATCTCAATTTTAATGCTCACTAAGAGCTATTGAACACAATGCTCTCCAAGAGCTATCAACTTCAAGGCTCATATTGAGCTATTAATTACCAGGCTCACATTGAGCTATCACCAAAATATTTGATCATATCTCTTTTGGAATTCTTTGCTTAATAACTATCAATTCATATCTTTTACAGGTTTGCCTTGGATCACTATTGGTGATGGAAAACAAGAATCTAGGCGATACTTAACGCAAAACACGTAGCAATGGCTAATATCGAAACATAACAAGAGGGCCTCCCCTAAACAATTGCTTAAACAAGAGTACTAGAGGCACTAAAAGATCATTCTATCTGAATAACAAGAGACCTTAGTCCAAACATTTCAGGCATCAACCAATATATCCAAGGTCTTCCATTTACAAGGGCAACTTATGTATTTTATCTTAGTTTGTCATTCGGAAAGTTGCTTATTGTACAATTAACTTTGCTTTTAATGTTAACAGGGATTACTCAAGTTATAAGTAATCTTGCTTATCCCTTTGTTTCAATAACTTATAACACCATTCAAGCTTCCTTACTTCTTAACTTCTTAGAGTTAACTAATTAGTCTTTCATTGTAAATCTTATTGCCATTAGTTAGTAAGTTAATCCAGGCTTATTATAAGTACACAGTTCTTATCAATATCAAAGACATTCCATAGCCAATAATTCAAGCATATAAGGCTTTTTAAACACAACAATTACAAAATCATTCGAATCAAAACATAAATTCCATGCTATGAATGTATGCTCATCATCAATTAGCTCTATTTGAGCCTTTTTCACAATTTGCATGTAATGCATCTCATTCATAATCAATCAATACATAATCTTAACAAATTAGACATCAAGATAACTCCGCGTTACCCGAAACTCAAGTGACTACACTCACCTGTTATCCCAACATTATGGGATACCTGATCCACAATTAATCTTAGCTTCCAACCAAAAAGTCCAATAGCAAGATGTGTACCTCACAAGAATGGCATATCATTACAACCATTTCAATTTACTTACTACCATATACACCTTAACATATTCAAGGCAATATTTTAAATCACCAATATACACATACAATTACACAACAAACATTTAATCACCCATATAAAAATCTTATAGTAAAACAGTCCCAATTAATTTGTTTAAACATTCAAAACTAAATTATTAAATTGGCACCGTACTGCACAGATTTTATAGTCACAAACTGCACTGCTTTAATAACATTTCTGCACACCTTTTTAACTCAAAATCTGCACTGTTTTTAACTTAAAAATTGCATTATCTTGTGATTCCAAATAGTCCAGTTAAGCTTACATTTCTATTTATAACTGTCTAAGTGAGCTTGTATGCACAATTTCACATCAACTCCGGATAACTTAAACATGTATTCATATATATATAATCAAAATAGGACAGCATGTATTTTTTGTATTCCAACAGTCCAAATTTAATCTTACATTTACAAGTCAGTCTTTATTTCCTATATACATAATCACATACTCTAACAGCCCTCAACTGCTTGTAATCATGCTTAATTCATAACTCATATAGGCATACATTTTTACATACATCAAATAAAACTCCAAATTTATTAATTTATAAACAAAACAACCCTTATTTACCAGAATTTCCAGATTCATGATAAAGATTGTCCATGATTTTCTTTACCATTAAATCAGTCCCAATTTCACTTATATCCTTGTTTATGATTATTCAAACAATCCAAGAATTCATGTAATTATTTTCGTGTGATCAAAAGACTCCATTGATTTATTATACACTCCTTTAGCTTTCAATGATATTTTAAGTCACCTATTGAGCTGCTGCCAGGCAGATAGTGCACTATTCGATTAAAAATTCATAACTTCTATTCCGTACATTGAAATTTCGAACCGTTTACACCGTTGGAAATCTGACTCAACTATATTTCTAACCATATAGAACTTGCATTTTTACACCTTATGAATTAATACCGTTTTAAATCTAAAGATACCCAAAATTTTGCTACAGGTAGATTATACTATCTTTGCATAATTGTCTCTACAAGCTGTTATAAAACTCGAAATTCAGTTTCGCTTGTTTTAAATGAAACTAGACATGACAAGCTTTCCAACCATATAAATTATAGGTTCTAATTCCACCAATACGATTTATAGCAAATTTTCAAAGTCACAGCTAATGCAGATTTTAAAACTGTTTACCAGGTACAAAGCAGAGCAGTTTCTTTATAACTCGTTTCCAGCCATTATTTTCTTTCTAATAAAACTAACAACTACCTTAATTGTTCCTACTATCAAACCTACATAATATAAGTGCTCCACAATTGTGCAAGTGTAATAAGTGCTCCGCAATTGTGCAAGTGTACACGTCGCAAGTTATAGTATAAAAGATATCGTCTCCACAGGGATTGGTGCCACTTCAAGAATCTAGTCTCTTGCACTGTAAAAAGTAAAAACACAAAAAGGCGATTGTAAGAGTTTCAACTAACAACTAAACTAGAAAGCAATAAAGTAAAAGAAGATGCAATCAAAAGAGAGAGAGAATAGGCCATGTTATCGTGAGTTGAGGAGTGATAGCCAATTGGATCGTCTTGGTAAAAGAGTGCAAGGGCAACTCAATTACCGTGGCAACTTGCGCAGCGGGGTTGCCTTGGCAACTAATTGACTGTTGCCTGGGCAACTGACTGGGCAACTGTTTGGGCGGCTGGGCAGCAACTTCAAGGTTCGGCAGAGCGTTCTTCAATGGTTTCTTCTTATCCCTAAGTCGAAACTCTAGCTAAAATTAAAGATAAACTAATAAAAGAAAATAAATAAAGATGTGCAAAGAAAATGTTAAACCTAAAATTTAAAAACAATTAGATAAATATGAAAGAAAGATGTAGTATTAATCTTAAAGAAAATAAATAAATTTATCCTAAAAAGAAAAATAACCGAAATTAATAAATAAAAATAAAAAATTAAATAGTTTGTAAAAAGAAAATATAGAAAGGAGAGCATGCTCATGCATCTCCTAAGGTGACCACTTCTTTGTTACGTTCCACATGGGCACCATTGTAGTGCTTCAATCTTTGTCCATTAACTTTGAATTCATGTTCGTCAGTGATGGACTTGATTATCACAGCACCATGGGAGAACGGTTTGACAACTTCGAATGGTCCCGACCATCTTAATTTTAGTTTTCCCAGGAAAGGTTTCAGCCGAGAATTGAATAAGAGAACTAGTTGCCCATTCGTGAATTACCACTTCAATAGTTTCTTGTTATGCCATTGCTTTGTTTTCTCCTTGTAGATTCGTGCATTGTCATAGGCGAGTGTGTAGAAGTCTTCTATCTCGTTGAGATCTAGTAAACACTTTTGTCCGACACTCTTCCAATCCATATTCATGGTCTTGATTGCCCAAAATTCTTTGTGTTCGATTTCCACCGGTAGCTGGCATGTTTTGCCATAGACAAGTCGGAAGGGAGACATACCTAAGGGTGTTTTGAATGCAGTGCGATATGCCCAAAGTGCATCATCTAGTCTTACTGACCAATCATTCCTAGAGGGATTTACAACTTTCTCTAGTATACCTTTCAATTCTCGGTTGGAAATTTCTGCTTGCCCATTGGTTTGTGGGTGATATATCGTGGCAATCTTGTGAGATACACCAAAGCGTTGTAACATCTTGGAGATGAGTTTGTTGTCAAAGTGCTTACCTTCATCACTAATAATTGCTTTCGGCATCCCAAACCGTGTAAATATGTTTTTCTACAAGAATCGTTGCACGGTCTTGGAATTGTTGGCGGGAACTGCAGTTGCCTCAACCCACTTAGACACGCAATCAACGGCAAGTAGGATGTAGAGGTTTTCGAATGAAGATGGGAAAAGTCCCATAAAATCAATCCCCCATACATCGAACAATTCCACCTCAAGGATGTTTTGGAGCGGCATCTCATGTCGTCTAGAGATATTACCCGTCCTCTAGCAACGATCATATTGCTTGTAAAACTCTTGGGCATCTTTGTATAGTGTTGGCCAATACAAACTAGATTGCAAAACTTTGGCCGCGGTACGTGTTTCTCCAAAATGTCCTCCATAGGGTGAAGAATGGCATTATCGTAGTATATTCTGCTACTTCTCTTCAGGGACACATCGGCATATAACCTGATCTGTACATTGTTTAAACAAAAGAGGCTCGTCCTAGAAATAATGCTTAGCATCATGGAGGAACCGCTTATTTCCTTGATGAGTAAGGCCATAAGGTAAAATACCACAAACAAGGAAATTAACCAAATCCACGTACCAGGGTATTATCGAGGCATCCGTGGTTGTCGAGGTGTGCACGTCTAGAGTTGTCGAGGCATGCGCGTCAAGGGTTGCCAAGGCATACGCATCAGTGGTTGTCGAGGCATACGCGTCTGGAGTTTCCGAGACGTGCGAGTCAAGGGTTGCTGAGGCATGCGCGTCTAGAGTTGCTGATGCGTCAAGGGTTGCTGAGGTATGCGCATCCATGGTTGCCGAGGCAACTAACAATTGCTCATCCGGGAATGCATTGCATGTCTCTAAATCCGCGTCCTTCTCCCTATTGGGTTCTAAGCGTGATAAGTGATCAGCCACTTGATTTTCTGTTCCTTTCTTGTCCTTAATTTCAATTTCAAACTCTTGTAAAAGCAATATCCAACGAATCAAACGAGGTTTGGCATTATTTTTAGCAAATAGATACTTAATTGCCGAATGGCCCGTATGGACAATTACCTTTGTACCAATCAAATAGGATCAGAACTTGTCAAATGCGAAAACTAAGGCTAGTAACTCTTTCTCCGTTGTTGTGTAATTCACTTGAGCGCTATTAAAAGTTTTACTAGCGTAGTATATCACATGAAAGGTCTTACTTGTGCGTTGGCCTAGGACTGCTCCTACCGCAAATTCACTTGCATCACACATGAGCTCAAAATGTAGCGTGCAATTGGGTGGAACGACAATGGGTGACGAGGCAAGCTTTTCCTTTAGGGTTTCGAATGCTTGGGGCGCAAGAATTATCAAAATTGAAGACTTTATCCTGTTCAAGCAAATTGCACAAGGGTTTAGTAATTTTAGAAAAATTATGAATGAACCTCCTGTAAAAACCTGCATGTCCAAGAAAGCTTCGGATTCCTTTAACCGAACTTGGTGGGGGTAATCTCTCGATCACGTCAACCTTGGCTTTGTCTACTTCAATTCCCTTGGATGAAATCTTGTGGCCGAGCACAATTCCTTCATCTACCATAAAATGGCACTTCTCCCAATTAAGGACTAAATCGGATTCTTCACATCTTTCCAACACCTCCTCTAAATTGCTAAGGCAACTATCGAAGTCATTAACAAATACAAAAAAATCATCCATGAAGATTTCAAGGAAGTCTTCGACCATGTTTGAAAAGAGTGCCATCATGCATCTTTGGAAGGTTGCCCGGGCATTACACAATCCGAACAGCATCCTTCAGAAAGCATAAATATCGTATGGGCATGTGAAGGTTGCCTTATCTTGAACTTCTGATGCTATGGCAATTTGATTGTAACCTGAATAACCATCAAGAAAACAATAAAAGGGTTTACCTGCAAGACGATCAAGCATTTGATCAATAAAGGGTAAGGGGAAGTTATCTTTCCTAGTGGCCTTGTTTAGCTTTTGGTAATCCATACAAACCCTCCAACCGGTCATAGTCCTGGTTGGAATGAGTTCATTATTTTCATTATATACCACCGTTATACCTTCCCTTTTCGGTACACATTGTACCAGACTTACCCATGTGCTATCAGAGATAGGATATATGGTGCCGGCGTCAAGCAACTTGATGATTTCTTTCATTACAACCCCTTTCATGGCATGATTCAGTCTCCTTTGGGCCTCAATCGAAGGTTTGTGATCATCTTCCAATAAAATCTTGTACATGCACACTGCCGGGCTAATTCCTTTCAAGTCAAAAATTATCTTATCGCCTTCTTGTATAGCATCAACATGTCGATCAGCTTCTTTTCCTGCTCATGCTGTAACTTAGAGGAAATAATTACAGGCAATGTATTATCGATTCCCAGGTAAGCATATTTTAGTTGCCTTGGCAACTGTTTCAACTCAAGAATCGGTGGTTGTTCAATGGAGGGCTTTTCGAGTTTGCCTTCCTAACCTGAGTAATCCAATGGTTCAAGGTATGTACCTGGTTGATTGACTAACCAATTTGCCTCTTCTTGTTGTTCTTCATCGATTGGTTCTTCATACTCCTCAAATTTCTCTAAATTGGCAATGTAGTTGCCGAGGTAACTAAATTCTTCGTCGAAGTCAAACTCTGCCGTTGCATGAAGAAGTTGGCATTCTTTTAGATCATCGGCATGCCTTAATGTTTGGAAAACATTTAGTTTAATTTGCTGGTCATTCACCCTCATTGTGAGTTCTCCCTTTTCAACATCGATCAAGGTTCTCCCTGTCGCTAGGAAGGGTCTCCTGAGAATGATAGGTGCATGCTCATCTGCTTCACAATCCAAAACAATAAAGTCAGCGGGAAAAATAAATTTATCAACTTTTACCAGTATGTCTTCGATTTTTCCCTCTGGATGCACATAGGATCTGTCGGCTAGCTGTAGCATAACTGTTGTAGGTCTTGCCTTCCCGAGTCCTAGTTTCTGGAAAACCGATTTAGGCATCAAGTTTATGCTTGCTCCAAGGTCACATAATGCTTTCCCGACGTAGTGGTTTCAAATAGAACATGGTATTGTGAAACTTCCGGGATCTTTCAACTTAGGTGGCATGCGATTGTGCAACATGGCCATGCATCCCTCTGTTGCGGCAACTCTTTCAAACTCTCCTAACCTTGTTCTCTTGGACACAACGTCTTTCAGAAAATTGGCATAGTTCAGTATTTGTTCAATTGCCTCACCAACGACAAGTTGATATGGACTTGCCTTAGGATATCAAGAAACTTCTTGAATTGATATTCTTACTTTTGTCACTTCAACCTTTGTGGGAATGGTGGTGGAAGTCGGATATCTTCAATCCTTTTATTGGTCTGGAACCTGATTTATGGCATTGTCGGGGCAACTAGAGTTACCGAGGCATCATCAACTGGGGTTGTCGTGGCGTGCCTATCATTGGTTGCCGAGGCATGCTTATCGCTGGTTGCCGCAACATTTCCTGGTTTAGCATCTGAGGCTTTGCCACTGAGTTTATCTTGTTCTTTTTGTGGAGTTTTATTTAATGAGTGAGCTTGAGCCTCCTTAAGTTGTCGGCCACTTCTAGTGGTGATCGCCTTACATTGCTCATGGCCAGTTCCTCTTACGACTTTAGTATCGCTAGATAAACCTCATTGCGGTTTAGTATTCAGGTTTTGAGCAAATTGTCCGACTTTAGTTTCTAATGATTTGATTGTCGCCTCTTAGTTTTGCAATCTCATCTCGATCTTGTTAATAATAGCATCAATTCTTTTTATGAAGTTACTATTCTCAGCCATATAAGATTCAGTTTTCAACATAAAAAACATTGAGAGAATTTTCCAAAGAACTAGATGTTGTGGTTGTTGCTGCGGCAACTGTTGCCGTGACATATTCTGCTGGAATCTCAATGCTTGTGCATTCTGATTGTTCTGGTTTAGAGTATTGTTGGGATTTCTCCATGAAAATTTTGGGTGCTTCTTCCAAGCTGGACTATATGTTTTGGACACCACATTGTTGTTCTGGTTGTAATTCCCCACATAAAAGCTGGATTCCAGATTCTGCATACATTCAGAAGAATCACGGTTACCACCACATAACTCACAAAAAGAATCCGTTACCTTGACCTCCTGTGTATTGTTTGGTTTCTGCATGTTCTGGACTATCTTGGTTAGAGTGGCCAATTGTGCCGAAATTGAATCTGATGATCCTAGTTCATGTATTGTGGCTTGGCGTCTAACTCCTCTTCTTCTAGCAGATGGGAACTGATAATCATTCTTGGCAAGCATGTTCAGAATATGCATTGCTTCTTCCGGTGATTTATCTAGAAGTATGTCGTTTGTCGAGGCATCTAGCATCATCCTTGTTGGTCTATTCACAACATTGTAAAACATTGTTACTTGTGTCCACACTGGAATCCGTGTAGGGGCATTTGTGTAGAAGTTCTCAATATCGCTCCCAAGCCTCGTACATGGATTCACCATCTGCTTGCCAAAAAGAAGTAATTTCGTTACGAAGCTTATCAGTCAAATTTGTATGATTAAATCGAGCAAGGAAATCACGACAAAGATCGGTCCAAGATCCTATTGATCTGGCAGAAATACTATTCAACCATGCTTTCGCCCTATCCCTAAGTGAATAAGGGAATAATCTTAGTCGTAAAACATCGAGGGTGACTCCTTGTATTTTGAATGAATTACAAATCTCGGGGAAAGATTTATGATGTTGTCGTGCATCTTCAGTTGCTGAGCCGCCAAATTGACCAATTGTGTTGATCATATTGAACATCACCGGTTTCAACTCAAAGTGGTCGGCTTCAATTTTAGGTGTGACAACTCTTGGATTGAGTCATTCAAGATCTTCTTCAAGATAGTCTCGAATAGTTCTATTTCGTGCAAGAATCACTCCTCCTCCTGTTGGAACATCCTGATTCATATTGCCGTCTTGATTAGTCATTGCTACTCTTAACCTTTGTCTGAGTCTTTGCAAGGTTCGTTCGATTTCTGGATCAAAGGGATATTCTGATGTAGTTGGTCTTGTCCTGGTCATATACCAATGCAAAACCAAAGTTTGTTAGCCCTTCGAATCTTCAAACAATAAAAATAAAAAAGTGTAAGAAAATAAAAACAAAATTGCTATTTCCAATCCCTGGCAACGGCACCAAAAACTTGTTGCGCGTAATAAGTGCTCCGTAATTGTGCAAGTGTACACGTCGCAAGTTATAGTACAAAAGATATCATTGGTGCCATTTCAAGAATCTAGTCTCTTGCACTGTAAAAAGTAAAAACACAAATAGGAGATTGTAGGAGTTTTAACTAACAACTAAACTAGAAAGCAATAAAGTAAAAGAAGATGTAATCAAAAGAGAGAGAATAGGCTAGGTTATCGTGAGTTGAGGAGTGATAGGCAATTGGATCGTCTTGGTAAAAGAGTGCAAGGGCAACTCAGTTTCCATGGCAACTTGCGAGGCGGGGTTGCCTTGGCAACTAATCGATGGTTGCCTGAGCAACTGACTGGGCAATTGTTTCGGCGGTTGGGCAGCAACATCAAGGTTCGACAGAGCGTTCTTCAATGGTTTCTTCTTATCCCTAAGTCGAAACACTAGCTAATTGTGCATGCCTTGACAATACATCCATGCATGAATCAAGGGTGAACAACAACCAATCTTGCGCTCCTCTTAGCCGTTGAAATCCTTAACTTATTCCTAAGCTGGATTAATCTTCACCATCAATAGATTGAATAAAGACCATACTCATTCATTTCTTGAATCTAACTCTCCCGATATTAGATAAATAGATAGAGTTACGAGATCCTCTCCCAATTCACTCGCAAACAAGAATAAAAACCAAGAATGGGTAAACCTTGAATTGAAAGTGCAAACTCTTATTACCTAAAAAACTCCAATTGTATCTCACAACCACAAAACACAATAACCTTAGCTAAATAGATCTAGTTCATGGCTAGGTTCCAAAGAAACACAAAACAAAGAATCCCTAACATAAACCTAATCGAACAAGAAAGAAAAAGATGAAGAATGGTTGAAAGCCCTTATCGAAATCTCTCCCCTTTGCTCTCTCTTGGAGTTTGACGGCTTGGTGTCCTTTAAATAGGAGATGGCTAGGTCAAAGTCTTTCTTGAAGAGAAAGTTAAGTTGGAATTAAATACTTTAAAAGAATATAATTCTTTATTATATTTAAATTCCTTCTAGATTTTCTCCTATCTTCTTGGGATTTAATTTCTCTTTGACCTGTTCATGGAAATCAAACTCCTTTGGGATTTAACTTTGCACCACATCATCTTGGGCTTATCAATTCATCAATTTTGGCTGCCATATCATCTTATCCTTTATCGACAATTGCCCTAGCAACTAGCTCGACATCTCCTTCATGCACTGCCCTGGCAACTACGTCGGCATCTCCTTCACGCACTGCCCTGGCAATTGGTTCCAGCCTTATTTAGGCAAGTGATTCTGCACACACACAAAATAACTATCGGCAGCACTCTTTTTCCACAAAATTAAGCAAAATATGAAATCAAGCTTAACCACCAAGGAAACAATGCAAACATGCATGAATGGCTAATAATGCAACTAATATGAGCCTAAGTCTAGCAATAATATGAATAAAAAGGGTGAATAAAATAGAACTTTTAGACACTTAACAATTCATCCACTCAACAAGAAAATTCTAGAATTCCAGTTTTTTACCAAATTTTAGCTTCGTAACAGACCATATAGACAACAATTTATTATTTTAATCACCACATATAGCTCAATGAATCAATTAGAAACATTCTAAGGTTCAAGCAATTCACTGGTCATCATAACATTCCAATAAAACCAATCAGCCGAACCTACTACGTTCCTAATCAGACTTATGACTCAATTTACTTGTTCATTCGTGAATCTCATATAATTCAACGCTCCAAACAAGGTGATTACAAAAGAAGCAATCAAAATGTATCAATTCCACCCATAGATACCAACATCGAAACATCTATTTCTATCACTAATACAATTTATTTGTTATATCCAACATCATCTATCTTAACCCAGGTTCGATTAACTAACATGTATGAAATCCTTTAATTTGAATCAATCCACAAAAATACATCTCAAAGCAAGATCAAACATTCATTTCAATATAAGAACAAACTTACCTTTCTTAGAGAGTCAATTAAGCCTAGTTTGATCTCCCACCGAAGTTAAATCTCATGGTTATACAAGCTTTCTCTCAATTTCACTCTTTCTCACTCTATGTTTTGTTTTTTTCGTTCAGACAACACATGAAGAAGATGGTCTCTCATGTTGACCAAAGCATTAAGCATGGTTGGACATGTGTAATGTCCCCAACCAAAAATTTACTTACCATGCAATACATGGATTTCTAGGAGTGTTCTTTTTAGTCCTTTAAGAATTCCTTATACATTTTGAATCTCTTCAAAAAGATCCTCCTAACATTTTCATATCTTTAATGGATTAATTTTATCACCAAGAGTTACACTCAATCCTTAAAACAAATTAAGTTACAACTTTTTAGTAACATGCTACTAGGCCATATGTTGGGATGTTACAAATCCCTCCCCCTTAAAGAAAATTCGTCCTCGAATTTTCACTTAAGGTGGACAACGAGAACATCTATCTTTTAAGGCGACCCCAAATCAAAAGATACAAACCTAGCAAGGTTCTCCTATATTACTTCTTCCACTTATCTACCATACAAGTCTCGATCTCCAGTTCTTATAATTAGAAAGTCATGCTTTCAACCAATTATTCAAATTATTATGCATCATCAAGCTTCATTCAGCTACACCTAGCGCCCCAAGCAAGCAAACAATTCTACTTGTAACACTAGTAAAGAATAGACAATTCAAACTAAATTCTTGATTCTCTAAGATATTCGAACAGCTAGACAAGTACAAGATCAAGGATAAAAAATTTGTTATTATAACTCAAAGGTTACCAGATTCATAAGGTACACATCTCTAGAATTAGTTGTGAATCAATAATTTAGTCCAACTGAAATATGCTTCATGCATTCAATTGGATTACAAGGATATTCTAACTGATCTCGATTATAATGAATAAAGATATTATTATGATGTGATACAAGAACCTTTAATCTTATCAAGGGCACACTATATCATTTGTTACTATTTCTTAACAATTATACATCAAGTAGTTCCACGAAACTAAGCGAGGTCTTATCTTAACTTAGAATCTAATTCATTACAAAACATGAGTATTCTTGACTAGATGATCATACATGATTTTCAAGCAACAACATGACTTTCTAGTTCCAATATAATCTTGCCAAGAATGAAGGTTACTTTGTTTAACAATCAAAGAAATCAGTTAACATGAAAATTTCTTCCCAACAAAAAATTGAGTGTTTTTACTCTAATTAACATGTAACTCCATCAACCATTAACATATAATTAAGTTCTTTTTAGGGTTAACTACACCAAATCAGTTTGATGCTGTTCAACTATCTTAATCAAGCAGTTTCCAGAAAATATCTGCCTTTCCAGAAAACAGTCTGATGGATTTCTATTATACTAACCTATTTACTCATTCAGGTACACATAACTCGGCACCACTACAGCAAGGTATTCATAACTCAATCCAATCTTAATCATTTCATGTTCTAATTTCACTATTTCATTCAAGAAGTTAAACGATTTGGTGTTCTATATTGGAATAACCACTACTATGCAATCTTTTATCACTATTCCATCTCCACCACTAGTGGAGTCATACGAGATCTCATCCCCCGGACAAATAAGTTCCAGACATCTCATTGTCTGTTTGACAACTTCATACCATGACTACTTTTCTCTTGTTGATCACAAATATGTATCCGAACTTGTATAAATCATAAATCACAAAAGCTTGTCAAAATTAAACTCCTAGGTGGCACAATGACTTACGGAGATGCAATGAGTCCATGGTTAGTCCGAGAATCGACTAAACCATGTTCTGATACAAATTTGTAACGTCCTCAACCCGGCTTAAAAGAAAAACCAGAGTTGAGAATGTTATTGTAGGGAAAACCGAAAACACGAGCCAGAAAATTTCAAACTTTCTGGAAAACAAATAATTTAATCATCATAATTTGTTAAACATATTTCCTCATGACTTATCATGAATCAACATGAGTGTTTTCTTAACACTTATAAACTTTCTTGGATTCTAATTTCCTTGCATTATTAATCCATCCAGAACCAAGCATACACAGTATCAAACAATTAGCTACATGCTATGGTTATTTGTATTATTAGATCATATTTTATTACAATCATATAACATACAAATTAACAAGATCATGTGAAGATGGTACTAGAATTACTTAAGTATTAAACTATCAAACCTTCTTAAACAACTATCCTTTTTAACCGAGTTCCATCTCTTGGATTAATTTGTTCCAAGTATAAACTAATTATTTCCAACATGATCAGATTCCATAAGTACTTCATATTTCTTACACAATTGTTCTAAATCAAGGTTAAGACATTAGGTTCATTTATAATAGCTAACATTGATTAACCGATTAGCATATAACCTTTAATCCAGTTTCCACAAACCTAGTTTAAACAATTTTTTAACAAGTGAATAAGACAACTATTATAAGGAACATATTACCTCATTCTATAATCTAAACACTCTATTTTGCTTTAAGCCAAGTAAATGCTTAGAAAGTTAGAATTGCATGTTCGTATAAAATTCTTCATGGAAATATCCTCTTGCCATAAGATCTTTGTTTAATAATTCTACTCATTCAAGGCATTGTTTTAGCATTCAAACATAAGCTTGTTCATTATCTAACTCATGTTAATAGATTAAGCCATGTTTATAGCACCATTTCCACATTTCCTATTCAATACATAACCATTCGGTCATGTATCAATATTCCCAAAGAAATCATACAATGAATTTTCTAACTTTTCTGGTTATCTAAGGACCCATGAGAAGATATTACCATGTTTAGCTAAGACTTATAAATCAAATATCATACATACAAGACTTGTTTTCCAAGTGTCCATTCGAATGGTTCAAGTATAACAAAAACTCACTTTATCAAATCAAACATTAAGGAGATTATACAAGACATGAAATACGGTTCATACTATAGGCAAGTAATGTGCCACCATCCTAGGAGTATATTAAGTATCGAATTATCAAGCAAGACTTGAAGCATCAATTATGGACCCGATCGGTTACAACTTCTAAATGAACCTGCAATGTATGGATGATGAATGCATTAGGCTTTTATAGCCTAAGTGAGGTAGTCATAACATACAATGTACAATAATAAACAATATTAATCAAGTAGCCAAACCATTCAAGACCATAATCACACCATAACTTTCTTGCAAGTCAAGTTAGTATACACCTGACTTGATTATTAAGGTTCTATAATAACTTTAGTTCTTTAGCTTTATTCAAATTATTATAGGTTATCTCCATTTTAATGCTCACTAAGAGCTATTGAACACAATGCTCTCCAAGAGATATCAACTTCAAGGCTCATATTGAGCTATTAATTACCAGGCTCACCTTGAGCTATCACCAAAATATTTGATCATATCTCTTTTGGAATTCTTTGCTTAATAACTATCAATTCATATCTTTTACAGGTTTGCCTTGGATCACTATTGGTGATGGATAACAAGAATCCAGGCGATACTTAACTCAAAGCACATAGCAATGGCTAATATCGAAACATTACAGGAGGGCGTCCCCTAAACAATTGCTTAAACAAGAGTACTAGAGGTACTAAAAGATCATTCAATCGTAATAACAATGGACCTTAGTCCAAACATTTCAGGCATCAACCAATATATCCAAGGTCTTCCATTTACAAGGGCAACTTATGTATTTTATCTTAGTTTGTCATTAGGGAAGTTGCTTGTTGTACAATTAACTTTGCTTTTAATGTTAACAAGGATTACTTAAGTTATAAGTAACCTTGCTTATCTCTTTGTTTCAATAACTTATAACATCATTCAAGCTTCCTTACTTCTTAACTTCTTAGAGTTAACTAATTAGTCTTTCATTGTAAATCTTATTGCCATTAGTTAGTAAGTTAATCCAGGCTTATTACAAGTACATAGTTCTTATCAATATCAAAGACATTCCATAGCCAATCATTCAAGAATAGCAAGGCATTTTAAACACAACAATTGCAAAATCATTTGAATCAAAACATAAATGCCATGCTATGAATGTATGCTCATCATCAATTAGCTCTATTTAAGCCTTTTTCACAATGTGCATGTAATGCATCTCGTTCATAATCAATCAATACATAATCTTAACAAATTAGACATCGGGATAACTCCGCGTTACCCGAAACTCAAGTGACTACACTCACCTGTTATCCCAACATTATGGGCTACCTGATCCACAATTAATCTTAGCTTCCAACTAAAAAGTCCAATAGCAAGATGTGTACTTCACAAGAATGGCATATCATTACAACCATTTCAATTTACTTACTACCATATACACCTTAACATATTCAAGGCAATCTTTTAAATCACCAATATACATATACAATTACACAACAAACATTTAATCACCCATATAACAATCTTATAGTAAAACAGCCCCAATTAATTTGATTAAACATTCGAAACTACATTATTAAATTGGCACCGTACTGCACAGATTTTATAGTCACAAACTGCACTGCTTTAATAACATTTCTACACACCTTTTTAACTCAAATCTGCACTGTTTTTAACTTAAAAACTGCACTGTTTTGCGATTCCAAATAGTCCAGTTAAGTTTACATTTCTATTTATAACTGTCTAAGTGAGCTTGTATGCACAATTTCACATCAACTACGGATAACTTAAACATGTATTCATATATATATAATCAAAACAGGACAGCATGTATTTTCGTGTATTCCAACAGTCCAAACTTAATCTTACATTTACAAGTCAGTCTTTATTTCCTATATACGTAATCACATACTATAACAGCCCTCAATTGCTTGTAATCATGCTTAATTCATAACTCATATAGGCATACATTTTTACATACATCAAATAAAACTCCAAATTTATTAACTTATAAACAAAACAGCCCTTATTTACCAGAATTTCCAGATTCATGATCAAGATTGTCCATGATTTTTTTACCATTAAATCAGTCCCAATTTCACTTATATCCTTGTTTATGATTATTCAAACAATCCAAGAATTCATGTAATTATTTTCGTGTGATCAAAACAGTCCATTGATTTATTATACACTCCTTTAGCTTTCAATGATATTTTAAGTCACCTATTGAGCTGCTACCAGGCAGACTATGCACTATTCGATTAAAAATTCATACATCAGAATTTCGAACCGTTTACACCGTTGGAAAGCTGAATTAACTATCTTTCTAACCATATAGGAATTGTGTTTTTACAACTTATGAATTAATACAGTTTTTAATCTAAAGATACCCCAAATTCTGCTACCAGGCAGATTATACTATCTTTGTATAATTGTCTCTACAAGCTGCTATAAAACTCGAAATTCAGTTTCGCTTGTTTTAAATGAAACTAGACATGACAATATTTCCAACCATATAAATTATAGGTTCTAATTCCACCAATATGATTTATAGCAATTTTTCAAAGTCACAGCTAATGCAGATTTTAAAACTGTTTACCAGGTACAAAGCAGGCCAGTTTCTTTATAACTCGTTTCCAGCCCTTATTTTCTTTCTAATAAAACTACCAAATACCTTAATTGTTCCTACTATCAATCCTACATAATATAACCTTGAAATCCAGTAAAACATGCATTCAGAACCAACCAAAAATGTCGCAGTTTTGCATACAAAACAGGGCAGAATCCACATTGCTCAATTGGTCTAGATTAAACAATCCCTATGTCTCGAATTCTATGGTAATTCATCCACTCAACAAGCAAATTCTAGAATTCCAATTTTTTTTACCAAATTTTAGCTTCGTAACAGACCATATAGACACCAATTTATTATTTTAATCACCACATATATCTCAATGAATCAATTAGAAACATTCTAAGGTTCCAAGCAATTCACTGGTCATCATAACATTCCTATAAAACCAATCAGCCGAACCTACTACATTCCTAATCAGACTTATGACTCAATTTACATGTTCATTCATGAATATCATATAATTCAATGCTATAAACAAGGTGATCACAAAAGAAACAATCAAAATGTATCAATTCCACCCATAGATACCAACATCGAAACATCTATTTCTATCACTAATACAATTTATTTGTTATATCCAACATCAACAATCTTAACCCAGGTTCAATTAACTAAGATGCATGAAATCCTTTAATTCGAATCAATCCACAAAAATACATCTCAAAGCAAGATCAAACATTCATTTCAATATAAGAACAAATTTACCTTTCTTAGAGAGTCAATTAAGCCTAGTTTGATCTCCCACCGAAGTTAAATCTCATGGTTATACAAGCTTTCTCTCAATTTCACTCTTTCTCACTCTATGTTTTGTTTTTTTTTTTGGTTCAGCCAACACATGAAGAAGATGGTCTCTCATGTTGACCAAAGCATTAAGCATGGTTGGACATGTGTAATGTCCCCTACCAAAAATTTACTTACCATGCAATACATGGATTTCGAGGAGTGTTCTTTTTAGTCCTTTAATAATTTCTTATACATTTCGAATCTCTTCAAAAAGATCCTCCTAACATTGTCATATCTTTAATGGATTACTTTTATCACCAACAGTTACACTCAATCCTTAAAACAAATTAAGTTACCACTTTTTAGTAACATGCTACTAGGCCATATGTTGGGTTATTACAGGTAAGACACCGCATTAATTAGTTTTCACTTATTTAAGCAAAACAATAAAAAGATTAGATGTGTTGTAATTTTTAATTAGAACCTAGTTAATGATCAAACCCTAGAATTGTCTACATTCATTTTAACTATTAAGGTTTAAATAAAATTAAGTGTATTTTATTAAATTAAGAAGAAAATTTTAATTTACACAAGGCTCTAATCTAAGTTTATTTAAGAACCTATTCCTAGGGTCTCAACAAATACATATGTACATATAAAGATAGAAAGGAACTAAATTACTTAAATTAAATTAATATCCTAAATAATTGCTAAACTTTTAAATAAAAGAGAAGGGTAATTAACTTTTATTTTTTAAAAAGAAAAATCTGTAATAGAGACTAAATTGAAAGAAAACAAAATGTGAAGGTTAAAAGTGAATAAAGAGTGAAATTCGGTGGTCAATTTAGAAGAAAAAGGATAAAATTGAATGAAATGAAAGTTGGAGTGTTGTGGTATAAGACCCGTTAAGGAAGGGCTCGGGTCAAAGGAGGATATGGGTCGGTCAAACGTGTTGGTATATATATTTGAAGTTATAAACAAAAACCATTTTATTTCCCCTCCCAAATGGATCAAACCGATGCTCTAAAAATCCTCTGGTCCTGTTCTTCGTGTTCTTCATAGATTAAAGAACACGATGAACATCCGCCGTGCCGGCCGCCTTCCACCGACGACAAAAATTTCCAAAAAAATCCCTATTTCTCAGATTTCGGCGACCCCAAATCATATTTTCCTCGCTGGAGCTACATCAAAACCAGATTCACGGTGGTGCTAAAAAAAGAAGGTAAAACCTTCCCCTTTTCTTTACTTAAAACAAGAATTGTATATAAAAGAAGAAATTACCAGAAACTTTGCTTTTATTTCTCTAATGAACACTTGAATACACTTGATTGCTTGCTTGCTATAATTTATGGATTCCGAATGCTTATTGTGTATTGTATGATTCGAATGTGTGTGTTTCGTATCAATCTGGTGTCTTACATAAAATTACAAAGGGGGTTTATATAGCTACTGAAATACTTGAATTACAAGAACAAACCCCTGATTTCCTCCTCTTGATTTTCTCCAATTTGATTCGAATTGCTTGATCTTTTCCAGAGGCTTCAATTTAGGGATATGATTCTTTGACCTTGTTTCGATCTTGGTTCTGAATTCTAGCTGGTTATCTTTTGCTCTCTATCCATATCCGATTGTAACTTGATTCTTGCTAGGGCTTCAAATTAGTGATTTTTTTCTTTTGAATTTGCTTCTGATTTGGGATTTAACCCATTTATTTCCCCTTTTGCATGTTTCTGGTAACTTTAAATGTTGGGAGAAATGCCAGCAAAGAGCGGTTCAAGGCAAAAACGGCGCAGGTGTCCGTCGAAAAAGCTGAACTGACAATTGGAAGGCAAAACGGTGAGCGCGTGGCTGCCACACACGAGTGGCAATCCGTGTGCTCTGGAGTGATCTGGACCATTAGATCACTTCTTGATCTAATGACTGGGAGAACGCAACGCTATATCATCCTCCAGCTGGCATGATTTGCGTCGTTGGATCGATCCTTGATCCAACAGCCCTCCATTGGCTGTGCAACAAAGAAGCAAATGGATTAGGGTTTTGTTTAGTTATAATCGGGCCAACGGGCCCTTATTGTAAATGGATATGTGCTTTGTTTTAAATTAAATGAACTTGGGTTTTATATAATGGACTGTTTTTTATGGACCTTTGAATATAAATCCAAATGGATTGTGTGCTTTTATATTTTTTGTGTTTTAATAACTAACTATTATATTAATTGTTAAGTAAAAGACTAACAAAAATGTGTATAACTATGATAATACTAACTACTACATCAATATTATATAACACATAACAATAATACTAATAACAATATAACACTAACGTATAACAATTATACTAATTATGAAAAAACAACAATATAACACAAGTAAAAAATTAGTGGCAACAACTTCATTTTCTAAAAATAAATTCTCTTTCTAGGAAGACTCATGTTCGAGCAACAAACACTTTGTTATTGGATGGATTGAAGAAATAATATTCTTTAGTTTCTTTAGGATATCCCACAAAATTACACTTATGAGATTTGGGTTCGAGTTTTATAGACATCTGATGTTTAACATAAACTTTGCATCCCTAAATTTTCGTAAAAGACATACTAGGACACTTCCCAGTCCATATCTCATATGGTGTCTTTTGAACCGATTTAGATGGAACATGATTTAGTGTGAAAGCAACTGTTTCTAACACATGTCCCCAAAAAGAAGTTGAAAGATCAGCATGACTCATCATTGATCGAACCATGTCTAACAACATTTGATTTCTTTTTTTAGAGACTCTATTGTGTTATGAAGTAATTGGAGGTGTAAGTTGTGAGACAATCCCACATCCTTTAAGAAGTTCATCAAACTCTAGGCTTAAGTATTCTCCTCCTTGATCTGATCGAAGAGCTTTGATACTCTTTCCTAGTTGGTTTTGTACTTTATTCTTAAATTCCTTGAACTTTTCAAGGGCTTCAGATTTATGATGCATTAGGTAAACATACTTATATATACTGAAGTCGTTAGTGAAAGTAATAAAGTATTGAAACCCTCCCCTTGCTTGTGTATTCATCGGTCCACATACATCACTATGTATTAGACCTAATAAATCACTTGCTCGCTCATTTTTACCGTCAAACGATGATTTAGTCATTTTCCCCATTAAGCAAGGTTCACATATATCAAATTGTTGGAAAACAAAAGAATCCAAAAATCTATCTTTATGAAGTTTTGATATGCATTTCTCACTTATATGACCCAAGCGACAATGCCAGAGATAAGTTTTGATATGCGTTTTTGATATTTTCGTATTTATGTTATATATGGAATTGTCTTGATCTAAGATATAGAGGCCATTGATTACTTGAGCCGTACCATAAAAAAACATTATTGAGGGAACAAGAACAACTATTATTCTTAATAATAATCTCAAAACCAATCTTGTCCAAACAAGAAATTGAAATACTAATTTTAGTCAAACTAGGTACGAAATAACAACCTCTAAATCTAAAACAAGTCCACTAGGTAATGACAAAGTATATGTTCCTATAGCTAATGCATCAACTCTTGCTCTATTTCCCACTCGTAGGTCTACATCTCATTTTGCCAATTTTCTACTCCTTTCTTGTCCCTGTACAGAAGTACAAATGTGAGAACCACAACCGGTATCTAATACCCAAGAAGTAGATGTTGATATATTAATATCAATAACATAAATACTTGATCCGGACTGTCAATTTTCTCTTGCCTTCTTGATGTCCTCAAGATAGACATGGCAGTTTCTCTTCCATTGTCCAGCATTGTTGTAATGGAAACACTTTCCTTCTTTTGCAACTCCTCATTTGGGTTTCAATGCAACCTTTCCTTTGTTGGGCTTTGGCTTTTCCTTGGTGTTGGGCTTTCCTTTTCTGTTATCCTTTTGGACCATCAGAATAGGTTTGCAGCCAACCCTTTTTCATGTTGTTTTATGTTGTTCTTAACAGACCAAGCAACTACGGCAATGATTTATTAATTTCATTCATATTGAAATTAAGAACAAACTGATTAAAACTATATGGCAACAATTGCAGGATAACATCAATAGCCAATTCAACACTTAGATGGAGGCCCAACTTTTCCAGGGTCTGAATATACCCTATCATTTTGAGAACATAAGTTTCCTCAACCATTTTGCATCGAAACAAAACCTTAGAGGTCTCATACCTCTCTTGACGAGCTTGCCCCTCATATAATTCCTTGAGATTTTTAACCATCTCATAGGGAACCATGTCTTCATGTTGCTTCTGAAGCTTAGGGGTCATGGTCACAAGCATCAACAATCGGCATCTACCATGTCAGTTGAATATTTTTCAAAGGCTTCTAATTTATCTTTAGAGGCATCATCTGCTGGCTTTTTAGGGACAGGTTCTTTGATGACTGTTAGTTTCCGTTCTTGTTTGAGGATAATCTTCAAATTTCGAAACCAATCAAGGAAGTTCAAACCATTTAATTTTCCTTCTCAAGGACGGATCTCAGTGATAATGAGTTTGAATTTGCCATAATAAATCTATAACGATAAAATATGATTTATAAGTACCCTTTTATCATGTTTATAAAGTAATAACATTCCCACTACTAAAAAAACTCAAAATCGAAAAACTTGCTAAAAGTATTTCTTGTGGGTAAGGATCTATATTTCATTTAATTCTAAGTCAACTTTGTCTTTGCTCCTAGAATTCAATTATTTAGGTAAGAAACACTTGCTAATTACATCTCATGTAATTCCTATATTTGATGAACAACTATTTGTCCAAAACAAAAGTTCATATAGTTTAATAGAAAGAACAAAATGAAAAGTGAACCAGGTAGGTAACTTATGAAAAGAGAGGTAGTGTACTGGGCACACTTAAATACCAAGTCTTTCAAAGAACCAATCCTAGACATGCACTTTTGTATCGTTTTTCAATCACCGAAGTTCTTGAACAATCATTAGTCTTTAGGTTTCTAATCTTATTAGAACAACCTAGTTTAACCAATATTACAACCAGTGAATATCACTTGCTTATTCTTCGCGTTTAACCAAGATAGATCTAAGTACTTTGCTTTGGCAAAACCTACATAGTACCGATCGAGATTTTAACGAGGGCTAATATTGAATAATCGGGTTTTGTTATATTAAACTCACCATTTTTACTATGATCTAATAATTTATCATCATTCTAAAACATACATTGCATCATATACATGTAAATCATTAAATATAAATGCAATGGTTATAGCCCTTAAAACTAAGGTGGCATATCCCAAGCCAATGGGAGAACCAAAATTACTAAAGATAGAACTTGCTTTTCAAGCACCTAATCCACCATTGATCGGCCCATCAATCTGCTCTTTTGGTCTACGCTTTCTCCGCAAATATTACAATTTTTAGAAACTCATTTTACATACGAGGGAGTAATATGAGAATAGAATTACAATAGAAGAAAGAAAGGAACGGCATGTAGGCCGTATTTATATAAAACCAAAGTAAATAGGCTATTTGGGCTATAACCATGCATTTCAAACACCATGCATATCATCCAAAGCATACATATATTTTATCAATCCCTAAGATTTTTCACTCTGGAACAACCAATATTCCTCTGCCAAAAACGACCTACTATCTTAACCGCATGTTCATCATGTCAACTATTAACATATGATTATCAAAAGATTACCGCAAAAAACACATGATTAACACTTAACCATCGATCATAAAAACTTGTTAAAACAGATTAACATATTAATCGCAACTGGATTCAATTTCTAAGTTTTCGCACAAACATTGCATACTCGTCAAAAAAGAAAAAGTAAAATATGCATCTCATACAAAAACATCATCCAAGTATTTAAGTCCGAATTCGTATCGTACAAGTGGCTCTGATACCACTGTTGGGAAACGCCGGTACACCCCATGGTGCAACGAAAAAATTATCCGCCGTAATCCACCAGTGATCCATGTACAAGGGATGAATTTGGGGTTATAAAGGATGAAAACATTACCTCAATTAATATGGAATTCCACAGCGAGTATAGGAGAATCCAAATCAAATCGGAGTCGTCACAGCAGCGTTTCGGCCTCTACCCAATCCACCCGAATAAAATGAACAATTTTTCTCCTCTCTAAGTGTTAGAGAGGATTTTCGAAAAAATATTTGTTGGATGCTAGACCTTATGCCTTTATATAGTATTTAAAAACCCAATTCAAATTAAATTTGGATTCTTTAAATACACAATATATTTAACTGAATATAATTAAATATGTAGAATATGATTCTACTTTAATTAGGTTTTTTTAAAGATATATATATAATAGGATTTGATAATTAACAATAACTTATCAAATATTAACATATATATAAAAATAAAATTATCCATAATTATAATAATTATAGCAATTTCGGTTTCTCACTAATTACGTGTACAACAAGTTTGTACACATGCTATCTAGTCGATATTTGTTCGTTTCAATCATAGGGTGTGACCCTTGTAGGTTCATGTAACGTTAGCAGTAATATCCAGAACAATTCTAATATTACAAGCAATGAGTGGCATCTAGCAATACATCATTGCTACCTAAGTTACATGAAATCGTGGTTCGATTTAACCTTTTTTGTGATTAACTTCTTTTATGTATTTCATCTTTTTGTCCTCACATCTAGATCAGAAACAAGTCATGGATTAGCCACACTTGTATAGTCCATCTAATGTTTCTTGATATCTTGAGTAGACTATTATAAACAAATAATTATGATATCCCATATCAATTTATTCGAGCATGGCCATGCATTTTTCTAGTCTCACTCAATCAAGTGGCCTATGATATTACTCCTATTATGTAGGAGGGAAAAATCCTATCTTGATCAACCATATTTCACCACATGGATTATGACATATCCAATATCAGTCCTTATAGTGTAGTCAGTTACGACACACGTTTGGCCGTATCAAAATATATCACTCACGATGTTGAAATAATAATGATCTCAAGTTTGAGGATCATACATGTAGTTATCACCATGAGCAATGTTGTGACTGTCACATAATAATCCAAGAAACATGCTCATAGCGGGTCAGTCAAGTATGTCATTCCCTAACACATATTTATGTATTGATTTTGAGATCTCCATGTCAATGACAATACTTTGTCATCAATCAACTACATATTAGTCTTAATACATTATTGTTGTCCAAGTCCACAATAATTCTCAACTAAGGACATTCAAGAATAACTATATTATTCTAAGGACTTTATTATAATTCAGTTTATTTATAGATACACAGAATAAGATTGAAATAATAATAATGACTTCTTATTAATAAATAAGATAAAATAAGTATGTCTTTTACAACCATCTCATAATTGGTCTTTGGGCATACTCCAACACACGAAACTAAAAATGTTACACTTTTTGATAATATTTTTTGGTTGGTGGTTAAGTATCGAAACTTTTATCGCTTATGATAGCAGTTTACGTTTTTGTAAGTATCGATACTATACGAGACAACCAAAAATGTTATAGAAAATGTAACATTTTCAATTCAGTGTTTTTTAATTTGTAACATTTTCAGTCAGTGCCGCACCGTAAATTTACCCAAAAGAGACAACCGACCAAACTTCCTCCAAAATAAAATGGGCAAGCTAAAAAAGCACAGAGGAAGATGTTAAGGTAGGGGAAGCTCAAAAGCTGTAACATACTTTCCCGTGAAAGATGAAAAATAATTTATATGAATAGCTAAAATGTAAAAGAAAAACTACTATTTTACCAACAATTGTTGGGTACATTGGTAAGACATAATGCACTCTCAAGGCGAAGACACGAATTCATACTTTAAAGACGATATTGTTAGGAGGGGTAGCCTCACACCCCAAACATGGACCATAAGATAGACATGCATATATCAAAAAAAATGATGTAAAATAAAAAGAATTAATTTATTAGATACTAATTACTTAAATTATTTAAATGAAGATTTTATATGCATAGTTTGAAAGTTTTTAGTATACGCATAAAATTAGTATAAATACAACGAAAAGATTGAAATCATAAATACCTCTAGTCATTGTTAAAATTTTATGTCAAATCGGGATGTAATTGCACCAACGTCAAGCACGTCGAACTATCGTCGAATGTCTCAAACCACCATAGAACCACCACTGAGTACTTCAACTGCAGAAAAAAAAACCTAAAAACTTTAAAGATCTTTGTTGATGGCCAAAATGGTCAGGGGTTGGAGATGGTGATCTGATGATGGCCGAAGTGGTTTCTTTGAGTTAGAGCTTGTATGTCGCCCTTGTTCTTTTTGTTTGTTGTGGTGTTTGGAATGAAGGGGGCTCGGTTCTCTCTTGATGCATATCCAATTGTATACTACTCAGACATGTGTCATGATAGGGTTGTCGTGGTGCATTGATTGGGCTGGCTATGTGTTGGGACGATCAACCAATGATGAATGGCCAAGAAGGGGGTGAATTGGCAAATAAAAATTTAAAGGGAAGCAAAGCAAAAAGATAAAAAATGATGGACAAGAGATTTATAGTGGTTCGAGCTTATAACAAGCTTTACATCCACTAACTTAGCTTCCCACTAACGATTTCAGCATAATTCACAAAGAATTCTTTCCCTTTTCTAGGCTAAGGAGGCAACTGTTACAATCGATTAAAGCTTTCTACCCAAAGCTTAATCAAGGTTCACTCTTTTACAAGAAGTAGTTAGTAAACTAAAAATTCCTCTCAAAGGTGATACGTTTTCCCAAATACAAATTCACACAAACCCTAAACTTGAAACAAAGGATTACAATTTAGAATGCACAAGTTGGGTACAAGATATGACTCTAAAAGCTCAAAGGGTTGGATTTTTGCTTGAATGCTTGATAGTTGTTCAATGGATGTTCAATAGTTGTTGTTAAAGCTTTGGAGATTTGATTTTATATCCTCTCATTGATTTCTAACTGTTTCGGTGGTTGAGGTCATCAATAGAGCCGTTGGAGACCATTTTCTCGCAATAGATGTTGTTTGGTGACCAACGGTATCGGTATATGAAGAACCGTATCGGTACCAATCAAAAGAAGAAGAGCTTTATGTAGAGGTGTATCAATACACTTTAGAGTGTATTGAAATGGATATAGTGTAAAATTATGGGGCATATCGATACGATATAGTTGTATCAGTACTGTTTTAGCTTACTAGAATATGAGGAAAACGTTTAGTGAAAAATGCATCGGTACGCCTAAGAGGCGTATCGATACGGGTTAACCAATTTTCAAAGTTTGGTGATTCCATTAACTGAGAAGGCAACGATAACAAAATTAAATGCAAAGATTTGAAAATCTCAACACCCCGTATCGATACTCGTAACCAAGAATAAAAACTCAAATGAAGCCTATATCGATACGGGGACAACCATATCGGTATGTTTTTATGATTAAAATTCCAGTAGTGAAAAGTCGTATCGAAATGCTAAGGAGCGTATGATACGCTTGGGCGTAATTGGTTAATTTGAGTATGAAACACTTAGAAAAATTTTGGGGTTTTAAGTTTTTGACTTAGAAGCAATTTTAGGTTAAAATCCTTGTCATTTTTGTGAGACTTTGAGTACTTAAAAAAATATTTACTTTTACAATTTAGTCTTTAAACAATTTCTTATATCAAAATCAATTATACGTTTTACAATCTCCCCCTTTTTTATATAACAAAACCAAAATAAGTTTTTAAGTAGTTTTGAAAAATACCCCTCCCTTCACTTTAAGATAGTTTCAAGACTTAAAAAATTTAAGTGCTCTTTACTTCTCCCCCTTTTTGTTAGATCAAAATCATTAGGATATAAAAAAGAGTAAGATATCGACATTAAAGGTACTACAAGCATTAAAGGAATCAAAATAGATATCATTAAAATTCAAAGCATAATTCAAAGTAACATAATCAAATCCAACTTAATTCCTAAAAAAGCATAAACCCAAAGCAAATAAACCAAAGCATATGAGTTCATAAACATAAAGACATAGGTGTATAAAAATAATCCTAATATGATGTGATATGATATGCAAGATGCCAAAGGATCATCTTCATCTTCTTCATCTTCATCATTGGCATGAGTTCTAAGAGATTGACACCATTCACCATGAAAACCAGTAAGAGATATATCCATCAAATTTTGACGGTTTTCAATGGATGTCACTCTTTCCTCGAAGGATGTGAAATGAGTGTCAATCGTAGTAAACCCGGAGGTTGTGGTGGTATCCAAAGATGTAATGGTGCCCAAAGATGTAAATTGCTCATTGAGATAGGCCATGAGAGCATCAAGAGAAGGTTGGACCACCGGAGCTTGAGGAACCGAAACTGCTTGAGGAGCCACCACTAGATCGGCAGGTCAAACCTATTCTCCATTAAAGTATGTGAACTTGGCTCGGTGTAGAGAACACTCATTGATTGTTTCGGTGAGAGGTTCGGCAACATCATAAGAGCAATCAATTCCAATCTTGTGAAATAGATAGCTCAAAGCGGTGCCATATGTGAAGGAAGAGACAAGAGTAGTATGGCAGTTTTGCACAAAAAAGACGGTCTCCGCAAACATGATTTGGGAAAGGTTTGGACACTTATCCTCACAGAAGCAACGAATTCAAAAGTCATCAACTTTTTGGATCATTGAGAATTTTCAACTGGATGGGTGAAACCACCAAGTGATCATAAGGTGAAGGACGCGATCTTGAGTATCAAGCACGGTCACAGAGCCACCAAGAACAAGTCCCAAGGAATCCTCATTATCAATTCCCACATCCTCAAAACCCAAAAAATTTGCTAAAACCGAAGAATCAATTTGAAACTTTTTAACCATAAGATAAGATTCGATAGCAACAACTTCGAATCTATATTCATTATAAATACACCAAACATTTGAGTAAAAAATGAAAACAAGATTTTGGTATAAAATCCCGGGTAAAGCTAAAAATTGCATAAACTTCCATTGTTGCATCAACTCAAAATATTTAAATTGAAATCTTTCGGAAGACAAGAAAAAGATCGAAGTAGTACACTCACGGTGGATTTTAAAAGCTTGATAATGCTTACAGCGATCCATAGCATTTGAATATCTTGGCTCATTAAAACAATTTTGGAAAATATGGGTGAGGTTGGGTCTATTAACCTCGGGATTTGATTAGGAGGATTGGAACTATATGCCATATCTTTTCTTTGTCCTTTCTTAGGACCCATGACAATAATCTGAAATCAAAATCAAACCAAAAACAATGTATGCATAAATCAACATATTCTACCAAACAAGCAATCCAATGATCAATGTATTGTTAAATATATATATAATATAGTTTAAAAACATGTACAAGTATAAAAAAGGATTTTTGGTAAAATAAAATTTGAAAAACAATTTTGAAAAATATACGGTATAATTTTATATTCGAACAAAAAAATTTCAGATTTGAAAAAATTGTTACAAAATCTCTGAAAAACATGTTATATGCATACTAAATATATAAATTTGAAACAAAAACAGTATATAAATAAGAAAGAAATTAATATAATAACGAAAAGAGGTTTATACCTTGGATAAAGGATTATGGATGAATGAGGAGATGATGATGCACAAAACTTGATGATTTTTGTAACGTTTGATGTGAAACTCAAAAGCCCTAAAAAGATTTGTAGAGATGTGGATTTGAGAGGTTTCTATAGGTGAAAACCGTATCTAGGGTTTGAGAGAAAAGTGGTGATTGATTTAAATTGAAAACCCCTTTTTTAATGTCCATTTAACTCTCTATCGGCTACGCATAGCGATACACCACTTGTGCATATCGAAACACTATAACTAGACGGTTGTTAGCCATTTTGATATGCGACCTCGTATCGGTACATGTCAAATTGTACCAAAACGACTCAAGATACTTGTACAGATACACTTTACCCTATATGAACATCATGTAAATGATATATGAACATCGTGTATGATCTAAAACAGATGCATGCTCTCTCTAGCAACAAGCATAGATGCATATAGGAGAAAAACACATAAGCAATGAGATCAACCAAATTCAAGTAAAATTTTGACACTAAAACGCTTTAAGGTTCAAGAAAGGCTAGTTAAACCTAACTCTCTCCTAAGAGACCAAAAGTGCACTTTGTCTAAAGGTTTGGTAAAGATATCCGCTAATTGGTTCAAGGTGTCTACATATTCTAGAACAACATTGTTTTTCAAGACATAATCTCTAGTGAAATGATGTCTTATCTATATATGCTTGGTTCTAGAGTGTTGGATGGGATTCTTAGTGAGAAAATGGCACAAGTGTTGTCACACTTAAGAGGGATGGTACCTACATCAATTCTATAATCTAAAA
Organism: Hibiscus mutabilis; assembly: GCA_019671005.1. NCBI lineage: Eukaryota > Viridiplantae > Streptophyta > Magnoliopsida > Malvales > Malvaceae > Hibiscus > Hibiscus mutabilis. Next base: position 57,705,402 of record CM033717.1, read on the forward strand.
GTTTTTGCTTCATCCAAATGACTTGAGCATAACAACTTCTGGCCGATATGTATTTCGCTTCAGTGGTAGAAAGTGCTACACTATTTTGTTTCTTATAGAACCAAGATATATGCATACTACCTAGGAATTGAAAACTACCGAATATACTTTTTCTATCTATCTTATAACCTCCATAATCCGCATCCAAATAAGCATGCAAATCAAAGGAGGAATCTCTAGGATACCAAAAGCTTAAACAAGGTGTGTCTCTCTTAACGGCAATAAGGTGTGATTCTCTAGGACTAGCCTGAAATATAGCACTATTTTGTTTCTCTTAATGGCTATAAGGTTTGATTCTCTAGTACTAGATATAAGTTGTTGCTCCATCCAAAGGACTTGAGCACACCAACTTCTGGCCGATATGTATTCCACTTCGGTGGTAGAAAGTGCTACACTATTTTGTTTCTTAGAGAACCAAGATATAAGCATACTATCTAAGAATTGACAAGTACTGGAGGTACTTTCTTTCTATCTATCTATCTTATAACCTCTATAATCCACATCCGAATAAGCATGCAAATAAAAGGAGGAAGCTCTAGGATACCAAAAGCCTAAACAAAGTGTGTCTCTAAGGTATCTAAAGATTCTCTTAACAGCTATAAGGTGTGATTCTCTAGGACTAGCTTGAAATGTAGCACACAAGTAAACAATAAACATGATATTTGGTCTACTTACGGTAAGATAAAGTAAAGATCCTATCATTGATTTATAAAGCTTTAAATCAACACACATGCCTCCTTCATCTTTGTCAAGCTTTGTAGATGCACTCATTAGAGTGACTTGAGGTTTCACATTCTCCAAGCCAAACTTCTTGAGCATGTCTTTGATGTACTTATCTTGATTAATGCAAATGTCATCCTTCATTTGTTTGATTTGGAGTCCCAAAAAGAATGAGATCTCCCTTATCATGCTCATTTCAAACTCACCTTGTATCAACTTAACAAAATCTTGGCAAAACAATTCATTAGTAGAACAAAAAATTATATCATCAACATAAATTTGAACTGCTAAATTGTCTTTGTCATTTCTTTTAATAAAGATTTTAGTATCCACATTTCCTTTATCAAAACCTTTTTTAATTAAAAAACTTGACAACATTTGACACCAAGCTCTAGGAGCTTGTTTCAAACCATATAAAGATTTTGAAAGTTTAAAAAAATGGTTTGGATATTTTGGATCTTTAAAACCATTTGGTTGTTCTACATACACTTCTTCAATAATAAAACCATTTAAAAAAAACACTTTTTACATCCATTTGAAAAAGCTTGAATTCATGATAACATGCAAATTAAAAGAAGTATCCTAATAGCTTCCATTCTAGCTACGGGTGCAAAGGTTTCACAAAATTGATTCCTTCTTCTTGAGTGTAACCTTGAGAAAAGAGTCTAGCCTTGGTCCTCACTATGTTACCACTCTCATCTAGTTTGTTTCTAAAAACCCATTTAGTTCATATGGTAGACTTATTACTAGGCCTATCAACTAATGTCCAAACTTGAATTCTCTCAAATTGATTTAATTCTTCTTGCATAGCCAATATTCAATAATCATATTTTAATGATTCTTTGATATTTTTAGGCTCAATGCATGAAATAAATGCAATATTACAAGCATTTTTAATAGAAACTCTAATGGTTACCCCTTTGGATGGATCACCCAAAATCTCACCACCTTTAACATAGTTGAACTCCCTTAGGTAGCTCACTTCCTTCTCCTCTAGATTCATGTCCTTCAATGCTTCTAGAGGTGGATCTTGTGATTTATCTTCTTTGGATGAAAATTCATCTACCTTTGACGATTGCCAATCATCATTGGCTTCAAAAATTCCTACATCATCACCATCACAAGAATCCTTCCTCCAAAAGAGGTTATCATTGAAAACCACATTATAGACTCTTCAACTACCAAAGTCCTTTTATTAAATACGCGATAGGCTTTAGAGTTTAAAGAATACCCTAAGAAAATAGCTTCATCACTTTTAGCATCAAATTTGCCCAAATTGTCTTTTCCATTATTTAAAACAAAACATTTACATCCAAAATGATGAAAATAGCTAATGCTAGGCTTTTTGGATTTTAAAATCTCATAAGGAGTTTTCTTTAAAATTAGCCTAATCATTATTCGGTTGATAATGATTAGGCAAGTGGTATTAGTGGCTTTCGCCCAAAAATACTTTGGCAAATTTTTTTCACAAAGCATGGTTCTAGCCATTTCTTCTAAAGTGCGATTTTTCCTCTCAACAACCATATTTTGTTGAGGAGTGCAAGGAGTGTAAAAATTATGGCTTATATCATTTGAATTACAAAAATCCTTAAAACCTAAATTTTGAAATTCGGTACCATGGCCACTTCTAATATGAGAAATAGATTGACCAACATCATTTTGAGTAATTTTTGAAAACGTGATGAATTTTTCTAAAGCCTTATCCTTAGTACTTATGAATAGAATCCAAGTGTATATAGAATAATCATCTATTAAAACAAATGCATATGATTTTCCACCCAAGCTCATAGTCCTAATAGGGCCAAAAAGATCCATGTGGATCAATTGTAAAGCTCTATTAGTAGAAAGATCATTAATAGGTTTAAAAGAAACTCTTTTATGCTTGCCTTTTGTACAAGCATCACAAATTTTATCAAGAGAAAACTTTATTTTTGGCAAAACTTTTACTAGATCTTTTGAAGCCAATTTTTCTAAAACACTCATGCTTGCATGCGCTAGTTTTCTATGCCATAACCATAAGTCATGTTCATCTTTTGCAACAAAACATGCATTTGAAATATGAATGCCATCTAGATGAACCATGTAAATGTTTCCTATGCGATGACCAATAAGCACAATTTTGTTAGTTTCAATGTTTAAAATTTTGCAACCATTTAAATCAAAAAGAACATTGAAACCTTTATCAAAAAGTTGTCTTATGCTTAAAAGGTTATGTTTTAGACTGATGACATATAAAACATTGTCTACAAGGATAGAAGAGTGATTACCAATGGAACCAATTCCTTCAATGTGGCATTTGGAGTTGTCACCAAAAGTCACAACTCCTCTACTCCTTGGATTTACCTCCAAGAACAGACTCTTGTCACCGGTCATGTGTCTCACGCATCCACTATCAAGGTACCACAAATTTGTACATGTAGTTTTGGCCTTGTAGCAATGCTTCCCCTACAAACAAAGATTAAGTATTGATTTTTGGTACCCAAATCATTTTGGGTCCATAAGTATTAGCTCCCAAAATATTGGTTTTCTTGGGAATCCAAGAAGACAAAACACTAATGTTGTTAGAAGCAATTAGTTCATTGGGAACCCATACACTTCTAATCTTCTTACCCTATGAGGGCCTTGGGAAACCTCTTTGTTTGTATCCATTATAGTTTCTCTTTACATAGTTGGGTTTGTAAGAACTTTCTTTTACAAAACTTTGTTTCCCAACCTTGCTTAGAGAAGCTCTAGGATCTCTCACCTCCTTGTGGTGATCATCATAAACCTTAGAAAGAAGATTTTGCAACTCTTGGTTTTTCTTTTCAAAATCTTTTTGACTTTCTTGCAAATCCAAAACCTTCTTCTCAAGTTCTGAATTGGTTTTAGATAAGGAATCGTTATGATTTTTTAATTTTGAAATTGTTTTCTTATTTTTCAAAAGAGATTCCTTATACTTCTTAACTAATTCATCGTACACCTCTTACAACTCATCATAAGATTCTTGAAGCTCATCGAAGTGAAGTCAAATGTAGATGAGTTAGAGGTTACCTTATGATCCTCTTCAAAAGATATGAGGCAAAGGTTGGCAACTTCTTGCTCTTATTCATCGAATGAATCCTTATCACTCCAAGTAGCAACGTTTGTCTTGAGCTTCTTCTTCTTCTTCCCAAAGCTCTTCCTTTGGAGTTGGGGGCAATCGGTTCTTATGTGCCCCTGCTTCTTGCATTCAAAGCAAATGAGTTGATTATTCTCCTCCTCCTTGTTCTTATTCTTGAAGTCTCCTCTTCGATGTCACTTTCTTCCCCGGTTGGACTTCATGAACCGAGTAAATCGTTTAGCTAGCATGGCCATTTCTTTATCTTCTTTCTCACTAAAATCGCTTTCTTCTTGTGAAGCTTTGAGAGCAATTCTGATCTTCTTCTTTTATACTTCCTTATTTTTGACCTTCTTCTCTTCTTTCTTCTTTTCATTTTCTCTTCTTTTCTTCATGATCTCATGAGTTAGAAGATATCCCATAAGAGAATCAAGCTTCAAGGTTTTAAGGTCCTTGGCCTTGATGATGTCGATCCTCTTTCCATCCCATGACTCAGGAAGGGAGTAGATGAGCTTTTAGATAAGCTTATCTTCAGGGATAACTTCTCTGAAGCCTTTGAGACCGTTGACGATGATGAAAAAATGATCGAACATATTGGTAACGCTCTTATCAAGCTCTATCTCAAAATTCTCATAGCTTAAGTTGATGAGTCCAATCTTGGTCTCCTTTACATCGTTGGTGCCTTCATAGGTGGTCTCAAGCTTGTCTCATATCTCCTTTGCACTTGTGCAAGAAGACATCTTCGAGTACTCGTCCGGTCCAAGCGTACAAAAGAGTATGTGCATAGCTTGATCATTGACTTGTAAGCACCTCCGTTCTTCATCGGTCATCTAAAGTTTGGACTTTGGAACAAAATGATTTCCTTCTCTCTTTATCGGTATGGTTGGTCCATCTTCCACTACATCCTATAAGAGGTAGTCGTTGGATTTGATGAAGAGCTTCAAGCAATTCTTCCAATAGGGATAGTTATCCCCATTGAAATAAGGCAGTTTGGTGAGAGATTGAGACTCGTACAAGTTATGGCCGGAAGTAGAAGCCATGGCTTGAATGTCGGTTGATTGAATCACCACTAAGATCATCTCAAGTGGATGTTAATCCCTTAAATGAGCTAGGCTTTGATACCAATTGTTGGGATGATCAATTAATGACGAATGGCCAAGATGGGGTGAATAGGCAAATAAAAATTTAAAGGGAAACAAAGAAAAAAGATACAAATTATGGACAAGAGATTTATAGTGGTTCAAGCTTCTAACAAGCTCTACACCCACTACCTTAGCTTCCCACTAAGGATTTCAACACAATTCACTAAGAACTCTTCCCCTTTTCTAGGCTAAGAAGGCAACCATTACAATTGATCAAAGCTTTCCACCCAAAGCTTGATCAATGTTCACTCTTTTACAAGAAGTGGATAGCAAACTAAAAATTCCTCTCAAAGGTGATATGTTTGCCCAAATACAAATTCACACAAACCGTAAACTTGAAACAAAGGATTACAATTTAGGGTACACAAGTTGGGTACAAGATATGACTTTAAAAGCCAAAAGGGTTGGATTTTTGCTTAAATGATTGATAGTTGTTCAATGGATGTTCATAGTAGTTTTTGCAGCTTTGAAGACTTGATTTTGAATCTTCTCATTGATTTTTAACCGTTTTGGTGGTTGAGTTCATCCATAGAGCTGTTGGAGACTATTTTTCTCGCAATAAATATTGTTTGGTGACCAAGCATACAGTAACAGTCAAAAAAAGAAAGAGTCATTGTGCAGAGATGTATCGATATGCTTTATAGCATATTGAAATGGATATAGTGTAAAAGTGGGGGCGTATCGATATGATATAGCCATATCGGTACAGTTTTAGCTCACCATAATCTAATGAAAAAGTCTAGTGAAAAATGCATCGGTACTCCTAAGGAGCGTATCGATACGGGTTAACCAATTTTCAAAGTTTGGGGATTCTAATAACTGACAAGGCAATGATAACAAAATTAAATACAAAGATTAAAAAATCTCAACACCTCTTATCGATATGGTGAAGGCCTTATTGATACTCATAATCAAGAACACAAACCCAGATAAAGCTTGTATTGATACGAGGACAACCGTATCAGTGCGTTTTTATGATTAAAATTCTAATAGTGAAAAATTGTATCAAAAAATAAGTAGCTTATTGATACGCCTAGGTGTAATTGATTAATATAAGTATGAAACACTTAGAAAATTTTTGGGGTTTTAAGTTTTTTACTTAGAAACAATTTTAGGTGCAAATCCTTGTCATTTTTGTAAGACTTTGAGTACTTAAAAAATTATTTACTTTTACAATTTGGTCCTTAAACAATGTGTTATATCAAAATCAATTATAGGTTATACACTATGACTTGACGTCCTAGGTTCCCCTTGCAACCTTGTCTGTTCACCACAATCTAAGGGTAATCCCATGCATTGTGGTCTTCGTGCTTTGTTATGTTCATTGTTGAATGTCCCTTATGTCGCACCGTACGCCGTCTTGCTCGCCTTGGTTCTGACACATGGTGGTGGGTGTTTGTAGGTACTAACAATTGCCCCCCAAGTGATAGATGGTTATTAAGTGACCTAGGTGAACCTGAGGAGTTAATAAAGGGCTTCGTTAGTCGAGGAAGTTTTTTGTATTAATGGCTTATGATATTTTTAGGGTAGATTGCTTATATGAGGATCAAGATTGTTTTACGAATCAAGAGGTAATGGAATTTATTGACGAATCAATTGGTTATCGTTGGGAGTAAACTGTTTTATGTGAAACATCCCATGAAGAATCTCTGCAATGGTGAAACGTGTCGAGGAGGACACAATTCTTAGTTATAAATAAACTTTAGTTGACATTCTTGGGTTTTTATTTGTCTTATTTGTTTCGTTTGAGTTTTTGAGAAGGGTAAAGGAAAATTTTGGAAAGGGAAATATAGTCTTTCTTGTGTAGATGGTTGAGTCATCTGTTGTGGCGAGTGATGAGGTTCATTGTACTACCATACCAAACGAGTTGCTGAAAACGTTGGGGTGTTAGGGTCTTCTTGTTTTAATTATTTCCATTATTGGTTCAGTATGCCAGTTGGAACTTTTCGCTTGAGTGCATGCTCCGATGAGGGAAGGTCAAGGTTTTTGATCCCTTTTTTTTGCTTTTGAGTTTGGGTTCCATTTGCCTATACATTCTTTCTTTGTGGATTGGTTAAATTGGTTTGATGTAGCGCCAGGTCAAATGAGTGGAACTAGTTGGTGGACTTTGGTGACTTATTTCTTGAATTGTAAGATTTATGGGGATGAACCCTGTATTGACATATTTCGTCACTTTTATAATGTAACGGTTGGTCATGACAATAATGTGAAAGGGTTCGTAAGTATTTGTCACCGTAAGGGAAAAAGGGTCGTTGATGAGTAATCGCACTGATAATCTTCGTTTAGATAGGACAAAGTATATCAAAGTGGAATATATCTTTGGAATTTTTCAATTCCCTGTTGTATGGCACCGGCCGATGAAGGATAAGGTTGTGCCGCAAAATATTAAAAAAATGTCACCTACTGAGTTGAAGCTTATCTGGAGGCTTGAGAGTGATCCACGCAGTTGCTTTGAAGAGGTATGGACCCTTAGGAATGTTTGTGTACATTGCTTGAGGGGGAAAGTCCCAATGGTTGGATGAAGAATATTTTAATGTGCTACCAGAGGGATCTTTGGTGAACATTCCTATTCATGTGGAAGCTTGGCCCTTTGGAGAAGGGGGCGACAAATGAGTTACGAGGATTCTTTTAAGCGATGAGGATGAGCCAGACAATTTCTTTTCTGAGCATACTAGTGTCCGTACTCTCCCCTAGAGATATCATGAAGAAGATGTTCCCCCAAGAGGGACTAGCGGGAAAGCTGCTCCTGTTGGTCCAAGAGGTTACGTTAACATGAGTTCATCCAGTGTAACACCCCAGTTTTAGTCCTAGAGGTTTATAGGCCAATTAGATGGTCCTGTTGACCGGGTTAGAGATTTAATTCAAATCCGAGATTAAAATTGGATTAAATATTTTTAGTGGGAAAATATTTGGGGAAAATATCTAAAAATAATTATTTAATATATAGATATTTTTGGTAAAGTCAATTTTGAAAAAATGGAATTCAAAAATTGGACATTGGACATTCAAAAAAGGAACTATTTTACCTAATGTGTTAATCCGAGTTTCTTCTTAATTTTTCTTAATTTTAATAGATTTTAATTAAAAGAATTAAAGTGGAGTTAATTAAAAGAGGTGATTATTTTTCCTAAAAACACATTTGACGTAATTTTTCTCTAAAAATCTTTTTAGACAAACACTCTCTTTTTCATCAAAGAGCTTAGGTAACACTCTTGATTTCTTAAGTCTTTGATTTCTAATGGAATCCTTAATCTTGTTTTACAAAATCTGATTGTCATCCTTTGTTTTTAAAGAGTAAAAACATCCAATTGAGAGGAATTCACTCATTAGAGGTAAGGTTCATTATTCTCCTCTAATGAATGGTTCTTTACTGAAATTCCCAAGTTATTGATCCTTTATAAATGTTTTCTATTGAGTTTTGATGATTTAATTACAAAAATTAGTTAAGTCAATGTTTAATGGGTGTGATAATGTGATTTTTGAATTGGATATGTTTTATTGAGTTCTTGATTGATTTCAAACATGGTTTTGGTGTTATATAATGTTAATAGATTAATTTTAACATTGGAATCCTGAAGTGAGATGAATCTTTAATTTTCTAGGTTGATAGTAATGAGTTTTTGAGGAGTTGTGGATGCTTAATGTATAATGGAGGTGTAAGGTTGTTGTTAGGTTGTTTTTGGATGTCAATTGAAGTTAATTGATGGATTAAACCTTTAGGTTATGGTTGGGTAATGTTTGGATGTTGTGTAATGTTGTTTTAATTGTTTTCGGATGGCGATTGATGTTCTAGTGAGGCAAAGTTGAGGATTTGTGTTGCTGGGATTATGAATGCATGATGATGCATTAATCCTCTGTTGTTATGTGATTAAAACATGGGAGAGTAATCCTAAGGCTGTTGGTGAAGCTTTAGAGGCTTCAGATGCTTGTTTTCATATCGGCGAATAAAGCTTTGCGTTGTCGGTGAGTGAGAACGTGGATTTCAACTTTGAAATGGTTTAAAGGTTATTTTGGGAGTTTAAATTAATATTGAAATGCTGGTTTAAACTTGGAATTAAGTATGTCAATAACTCTCTCTCGATCCTGCTTTAATGAAATGGTTTTTATACAATTGTTTTGAATTACATGGTGCCTACTGTTGAGCATAATTTAAAGTATGTTTTATACCATTTTTGATCATATAATGATGATGGATGCATTTGGTAAATGATCCATGTAAGTATGTGGAATACTTGTTAAAACATGGTTTAATGATTTGGAAATGGTTTTGATTTGATGCATATAAAAATAGTGAAATACATGGTTAATAATGAATTATATTGGCAAGTGATGTGGTTTAAAATGTTATCAGATATAGTTGGCCAGCCATGAGATTGAGTGCACTGTAAATAAGTCACATTGGGTGTTGAGGGGTTTATGCATACCGAATACTCCACCACGAGTACTCTAACAATCGAGGGGTTATATGGTACCGAAAACTCCCGTTAGTGGATTATGCATCTAACTGATGATTGGGGTCAGTGTCCCCGGATTGTGAATGTACCTTAATTCTGATTGAGATGACATGAAGTGTTGAGAGAAAACTTGTTGAATCCGTGTATCCGATGTAATATTTTGGAAAGTGAAATTTGGTGTACGATCAGTTGAACGCCAATATAATTGTGAATGTATCATGTTGATGGATGTTGATGTATAATGTTGATTTATACATGTTTACTCTTTAAGCTTTGCATATGAATTGTTATGCATGGGAATACTTAAATTAAGGGTTAGCAAATGAGACTTGTTGTTGATCCATGATACATGTTGCATATGGTTTAATATGTTGGTTTTTGAAAGTATTAAGTGCATGATTTTCAAGGCATGATGTTTAATACGATAATTGAAATGGTGATTTCAATGTGGTTTTGGAAAATGGTTTTAATGTGCATTGATGGTGTTATGTTTTAGCACTCCTTACTAAGCCTAGTGTGCTTGCAAGGCAGCAAGCGAGCAAAAGAATACCAAGGACTTCAATCATTGAATGTATGGTTTCGAACTAGACTTGTAGTAATGAAAGGAAATGAGGTTTCATTGTTGATTTAGGAGGGCTTTTGCTAAACTCCTATTTGAACATGTTTAAAATGATGCTCTAGACTTGTAATTGGCCTCTTCTGTTGATTGTGGCTTTGGATTTGTGTTTTAAACGTTGAATGGTTTGGTTTCTAGGAAGCATGCCTCTAGATTACCTTTTGAAGCATAATGACATGATTTGGTGATGTTTATGTGATGATATGATAAGGCTTGATACTTGGTTTAGTTGTGTATATGTTTGAATATAATTGGCTTATTTTTGAATCCATGGATGTGTGAAAAACTAGCAATTTGGGACATTTTAGGTCCAGAAATTTCGATACGCGTATCCCTGTACCAAAACGCATAGGCATAGTCTGGGGTGGTGTTTCAAAATAGGTGCACCCGTATCAATATGAGCTGGTGTATTTAGGTTGAGCGTATCAAAACACGATATTATGGTTGTAAAAATGTACCAATACACTTGCTCGTGTACCGATACGACCGACAGTTAAGTTGGTTAAAGTGATGTTTGGAAGTTTTGATTCCTTCGTTTTGGTCCCTATTTGATATGTATGCAATTGGATGAGTTTGGATGCTTGTTTTAAGATGGTATTTAGCGTATGAGCATGTAACCTAACTAATTAAGGTTTGGAAACTTTAAAATGGGTTAAGTCCCTATAGTTTTACCGAATTGCAATTTGGTCCCTAATTATAAGTACGAACAATTGGATGTTGATTTGATGCCTGATTGTGTTGAGGTTTCACCCGCTGCCAGCATGCTAACCTTAGGTTATAATGTTGAATCTAGATAAGATAAAATAAAAAATGGGTGAAATTCGAGTTTATTCTTTACGGGTTTGTTTATGCAAACGCAATGTAGCTCGATTAGTTCGATCTGATGTCTAGGCTGAGTCAAGGGGGTTACAGTTTTGGTCGCAACAAGGGGAAAGAAGCGAGCGGTTTCTAGTTCACCTCTTGCCTCTAGCTTGGTAGATGAAGGAAGCTATCTGCGTTTAGAACACAGGTCAAAGAAGAGAATGGACGTTGGCAGTAGTTTTCTATGACCTTAAGAAAAAATGAACTCTTTCCTCTTATATGAGTATTGCGGTTTGTTGATTCTTTTTATGTGTTTTACAGGGGCAATGGTTTCTCCTTTGCGGGGCATTGGTAAGGAAATGGGGGATCAGATTTTGGTGATGGATACTCTGCTCTTTGTGCCTATTAGCGATCCGTTAAGTACGCAAGAACTAGTAAAAGTGGCGCATATAGACGTTTTTAGTAGAGAGGAAGGGAGCTTGCCTTGTTTGGTAACTTTAGCTACTGCAATGATGTCTTTAGGAGACATACTTCCCGCCGCTCCTTGTCTAGGGATTTCCCTTGGTAGCCAAAATGCTTTTGTGGGAGTGCTGATAGATGTCGTAGAGGCGACATAGGAAAGTGTGGTGAGTGAATGAGGGATTATGGCTCAAAGAAACATCCTTTGATTGTCGAGGAAAATTTTTGGGAAAGAGGCCAGTGTTTGATGTTGAGATTATCGATATTTTGCCTAAGCTGAACCTTGATGTTGCACCTGTCTCGCTTGAACTTAACGAGGCTAGGGTTGGCATTATTGGGGTGATGTTCCTACCGACTTGAGTGCTGGTCCGTTTGTTGTTTATGCTCCTTCAAGTGTTTTAAGTGATGTGTTGTTGTTGCTTTATATTTAGTAGCTTTTCTACTTAGTTTGTGACAAAGTTGGAAATTTATGGTGAATAAGTTACAAAGTTGCAATTACGCTTTGTTTTAGTGTTCGTAGTGTATTCCTTGTTGGGATGATCAATCAATGGTGAAAGTGGCCAAGATGGGGTGAATTGGCAATTAAAACGATTTGGAAGCAAATTGGAAAATAAAAAGATTTGAGACACAAGGAGTTATAGTGGTTCAACCTCCTAACAAGGTTTATATCCACTACCTTAGCTTCCCACTAAGGATTTTCCAAATTTACTATGAATTTCTTCCTTTTTCTAGGCTAAAGAGGCAACCTTTTACAAACTCAAAGCTTTCTGCCCAAAGCTTTGAGAACAACTCTCTTTTACAAGAATATGTTTAGAAAACTGAAAATCCTCTCAAAGGTGAAGTGTTTGCCTAATTACAAATTCACTCAAACCCAATACTTGAATAAAAAGATTACAAATATGAACACTCAAGTGGGTTACAAAGATATGACTCTAATAGGCTCAAGAATGTTGGATTTGTGCTTGAATGCTTAAGACTTGTTCAATTTTTGTTGTTGTAGCTTTGAAGACTTGATTATATACCCCTCATTGATTTCTAACCGTTTGGGTAGTTGAGATCATCAATATAGCCGTTGGGCTGCATTTTTCTCGCAATAAATGTTGTTAGGTAGTTGGGCCTATCGGTACGCGAACAAGTGTATCAGTATTTGCCATAAGAAGAAAGAGTCGTTGTACAAAGGGGTATCGATACACGGAAGGGTGTATCGGTACGGAGAGTGTATTTTATAAAGAGGTATCGGTACGGGCTAATCCATATCAGTACTGATTTTACTCATTGGAATATGAGAAAGTCATAGATTAAAAAGTTTTGGTACACCTAAGAGCGTAACAGTACAGTATAACAACTTTTTGAATCTATGGTTCCAATAAACTGAAAAGGCAATGCTCAAAAGTTTATTATAAAATATACTGAAAATCTAAACACCCCGTATCGGTACGCATAAAGACGTACTGATACTCAAATGCCATTTGGTTCCTAGGCATGAATGGCGTACCGATACGGCTACAAGTGTATTGGTACCCAATATCTATTAAGTATAAGAACATTTTCTAGTAGCTAAAATCTGTATCGATACGATCTAAGGTGTATCGATACGCTAGGACCAAACTTGGCTATTTGAGTACAAAAACACTTAGAAAATATTTGGGCTTTTAGTTTTTGACTTAAAAACAATTTGAAGTTTGAATCCTTGTCATTTTATGAGACTTTTTGAGTACTTAAAATTTTATCCAATTTTACAAATTGGTCCTTGTCCTTTGTTATATCAAAATTAAATATTAGTTTTACAATCTCTTCATTTTTGATATAACAAAACAAAAGTAAATCTTTAAGTCTTTTGAGAAATACCCTAATTTCTTTAAAGATAAAATATAGTTTATTTTGAAAACCTTTTAAAATTTAATCTCAAATCTTCTCCCCTTTTTGTTAGATCAAAATCAATAGGGTAAATAAAGCAATATATAAAGAAATAAATAACTCCAAGCATAAATTAAACAATATAAATATTATAAATTTAAAGAATTGTTCAAAGAAACATAAATACTCCAACTTAAACTTAAAACATAAACAAAAGAAAAGAAAATAAAGTCATAGGAATTCAAATAAAGGACATAGGTGCATAAAACTCAAATCCTAATATGATATGATATGCAATAAGCCTAAGGAGCATGATCGCCTTCATCTTCCTCATGATCATCTCCAAGAGCATGACCACACCATTATCCATAAAAAGCAGTGAGAGTCATGTCCATAGAAGCTTGACGGTTTTCAATGGACGTAACTCTAGCTTCCAAAGAAGTAAAACGAGTATCAAGAGATGTGAAACTGTAAGTCACACCCACATCCAAAGAAGCAAACTTCCTGTCAAGTAAGCCATGAGAGCATCAAGGGAAGGTTGAGCAACCGGAGCCGCTGGATCAACTGGAACCGCCGAAACATTCTCTACGAAATCGGGTTGTGCATCACGAGGGAGATCCGCAATACAAATCCATTCTCTATTGTAGATGGTGAACTTTGCACGCCGAAGAGAGTGATCATCAATAGGTTCAGTGAGAGGCAAAGAAAGATCATAAGAGCAATCAATCTCGATCTTGTGTGTAACGCTCTCGATCCGACCTAGACGACCGACTGATTCGAGTGAGCTACATTAGGTTTGTCGAAACAAACCCGAATCGATCAACTAAACCTAGGTCCTTTTTTATTTTTACCTTACTTAGATACAACAATATATCCTAGGGTAAACATGATGGCAGGGGTGAATTATCAAAGGAAACGAGCATAAAAAAGGCAACCGATTACACATATACATAGTTTAGGGACTAAAACGTAAATCTAGAAAATTACAAAGACTTAGTTAAAATCAAGATTACCAATACTCAATTAATCAGATTAAATGCTTGCTTGCCAAATTTCAGCTCAAATCAATCATCCAAACTCAAACAATTGCATCCACGAACATTAGGGACCAAAATGAAAGAATCAGAATCCTCAAATAAAATTTTAACTAAAATAACGACAGCCGGTATCGGTACGCAGGAACTCGTACCGATACAGTGCATTATTCCAGCAAGTTTGTACAGGTACAATCCTAGGCGTATCGGTACACGGACACAACTCACAAAACCTTGAATTCTAGTAGCTCAAACATGTTCCGATACGCTTGGTTGCGTATCAGTACCCTTTGTAAAAACCTTAAGCCCGTAATAATATGGCCCTTCGTGTACCGATCCCAAGGCCTATTTCCAGATAACTGGTACCAATATGAGGCCCTGCATATCATTACCCCTGACCTGTAATGTCCAGTTTTGCTAGTTTTTCAAACAATCATGGATTCTAACATGCTTCAACAAGCCATATATATGTATACCACTAACTATAGATCAAACCATTCAAGAATATCAAAGATGTGTGATCAAAATATAACCCTCTCGACTCGGACTAGACGCCCGACCAATTCGAGTGAGCTATATTGGGTTTACCGAAACAAACCTGAATCGATCAAATAAACTGAGGTCTATTTTTCTTTTTATCTTATCTAGATGAAAAAATATGTCCTAAGGTGAACATGATGACAGAAGGTGAATTCTCAAAGAAAACGAGCATTAAAAAGGAAACCAATTACACATATATGCATTTTAGGGACTAAAATGTAAATCTAGAAAATTACAAAGACTTAGTTAAAATATAGATTACCAATCCTCAAGTAATCAGATTACATGCTTGCTTGCCAAATTCTAGCTCAAATCAATCATCCAAATTCATACAATTGCATTCACGAACATCATGAACCAAAATGAAAGAATTAGAACCCTTAGATCATATTTTAATTGAATTAACGACCGCCGGTATTGGTGCGCAGGCACTAGTACCGATATGAGGCTTCATTCCAACAAGGTCATACTGGTACAGTCCTAGGCGTATCGGTAAACGAGCACAACTCGCAAAACCTTGAATTCTAGTAGATCAAACATTTACTGATACGCTTGGTCACGTATCGATACCCTTTGTAAAAACCTTAAGCCCGTACCGATACAACCTTTCTTGTACTGATCCCCAGGCTTATTTCTAGCTTACCCATACCGATACGAGGCCCCGCGTATCGGTACCCCTGACCAGTAATGTCCAATTTTGTTGGTTTTTCATACAATCATGAATTCTAACATGCTTAAACAAGCCATATAAATGTATACCACTAACTAAAGATAAAACCATTCCAGAATATCAAAGATGCAAGATCAAAATCACATCAAAAACAAAAATATAAAACCTCATACAAGTCCACAACAACAATATAAACTTACACATAATTGGAGTTTAGCAAATAATCCTCCCAAACAACAATGAACCCCATTGCCATTATTACTACTAGTTCAAAAACCATACTTTCGATTAGTTCTAGTCCTTGGATTTCCCTTCGCTTGCTCGCTGCCTCCAACCTTTAGTTCTCTGCATTGATGGAAAAAGAGAGCATAAGCACACTAGTCTTAGTGAGGAGCGCTAAAAAACAACAACCATCAATGCAATTAAAACTAGTTATCAAAACCACTTTGAAAATCTCAATAAAACGTCTTTTAAAACATCACGCCTCACAAATCATGCACTTAACATTTCCAAAAATATACATATTAAATCATATGCAACATGTATCATGGACCAACAACAAAATCCTATTTGTAATCCCTCAATTTAATCTTTCTCATACATGACAACCCATATGCAAGGCTTAAAAAGTAAACATGTATAAACCAATATTATACAACATAATCCATCAACATGATACCTTATCAATTATATTGGCTTTCAAGTGATTATAAACCAAATTCTACTTTACAAAATATTACATAGGATACATAGATTCAACAAGTGTCCTCTCAACACTTCATACAATCTCAACCAGAATTAAGGTACGATCACAACCAAGTACCATCACAACCCAATCACCCGGTTATATATATAATCCATTAACGGGAGTTTTCGGTACCATATAACCCCTCAACCGCTAGGGTGCTTGTGGTGAAGTATATGGTACACATAAACCCCACAACACCCGAATCAACTTATTATAGTGCACTATCAATCCTATGGCCGACCAACTATATCCGATAACATTTTAAACCACATCTATTGCCAATATAATTCATTATTAACCATGTACCTCACTGTTTTTATATGCAACATTCCAAAACCATTTCCAATGCATTAAACCATGCATTTACAAGTATTCCACATACTTACATGGATCGTTTTTCCCCAATGCATCCATCCTCAATATATGATCAAAAATCAATAGAAAACATACTCAAATCATGCTTAAATAGTAGGTATCATGTAAGTAAAAAATAAGTACATAAAATCCATTTCGCCAGAACACAACCAGGGGAGAAAACTCATCATACTTACTTCTAAGTTTAAACCAGCGTTTAAAGCTTAATTTAAACTCCGAAAATAACCTTTAAACCATTTCAAAGCTTAAATCCATGTTCTCACTCACCGTCTATGCAAAACTTCGTCCGCCGATGCGAACTCCTCCTCCAAAGCTTTCGATATGGTGTCACAAGCTTGAGGATCAACCTCCCCTCATTTAACCACACAAAATAGTGGATTCAATGCATCTAAATGCATTCAAAGAATCATCAACATTAATCCACAACAACTCTAACCAAAACCCCTCCACAACAACCAAAAATAACATCAAACACCTTCCAAACTTAACCCTACCAAAACTTAAAGGTTTAATCCATCAATTTCCTTCAATTATCATCCAAATCAACCTAACATCATCTTTATACCTCCAATATTCATTAAACATCCATAACACACCAAAAACACACTACCAACAACCTAGGAAATTAGAGATTCACTTAGTTTTGAGATCCCAATGTTTAAACTCACTTATAACATTATTAACCATCAAAATTATGATTAAAACCAATCAAGAACTCAAAAAAATAGATCCAAAACGAAAATCACTTAATCTCATCAATTAAAATTTGATTTAACCAATTTACATAATTAAATCATTAAAACTTATTAGAAAACATTAAACAATGATTAAATACTAGGGAAATTCAGTAAAGAACCATTCATTAGAGGAAAAGAACGAAATTACCTCTAATGAGTGAGTTTCCCCTCAGTTGGATGTATTTATAACCTCATAAACCCAGCCTAGAAGAAATGGGCCGAATTTAAGAAGTCGCGATTAAAAATTTGTCTCTCAAGTTATAAACCTTAGGTTTTAATACTTTAAAATACAAAATTGTTATTAAATGTAAATAAACTCAATAATATTTTATTGATTATAAAATGTAGTCGTTTAAACATTATTCCGATAGTATGATTAAATATCCGAAAATATCCTTATAAATGAATACATCAAATAAAACCCAAATTATAAATAGTCCCAAATTCCAAGTTACATAAATGTCCCAAAAATATTAGTCTAAAATAATTAAAAAGAGTTCATACTGAATAATGATAATATCTGAGTAAAAGTGACATACTCCAAGTATCGAGTCACCTAAGAGTCTGAGTATCTGAAAGAGGAACTAAGGGTGTGTAAGGTAAAGAGCTTAGTGTGTCTCTAAAGTGCAAACAAACACAAAACCAAAACAATATTTTTATTTTTCTGATAAATTCTTTTAAAACCACAATAAATCTGATAAATCCAAATCATTATGATATGATGTCTGATGCATATGGAGACTTAATACCCAATCTCCGATACACCATTCAAAGAGGAAGATTCCCAAGAACATACTCTCTCCATCGTCACCATTTGAAGTGGAACTTAGCCCGAAGGGTTGAACCACTGATCCGAAGCGGAATTCATCCCGAAGGGTGAAACCACTAAACTTCCCGAGCAATCTCAAACCATGTACCCACAATGATATGATGCTAATTTCAAATTTTGAATCTCTTCCGAACAATTCTATAAATCTAATGTTTTACGGTTCCAAAAATCTAATATTTCAAAATTTGATAAATCAGATTTTTAGTTAAAACACAATTTGATATGCTATGCATGATATTCGAAAGCTTCCAAAAATCATAACACAGAATAAATCACAAAAGATGTAAATATCTCATTTCACACAAGTACATAGCACAATAAGAAACACATAAGTTTATGGCACAAGAAGAGACACATTTAGCGAGAAGAAGCTCTAATATCGAGAAAAGCGTGACACATGCTCAAGTCTATCTAAATCAAAACGTGAATACCTCGAGAGACATGAACATTCAGTCAAAAAATGGAGGATGAAACCTAACAGCCTCAAAGTCGATACCTAAACATGAGAATAACTCAGATCAATCTAATATTCCATTCTTTTCAAATTGCTAAGTACAAATTAATTGTAAATAGCGGAATATGACTTTCAGGATCGAATTAGATGAAGCGGGTAGAAGATATGGACTCAGGACGTTGAAAAAGTTGGAATGTTGTCCAAAAAGTCAACTCTAGTTAGCTCTGGTCAAAGTCAACAAGTCAAAGATGGCATCATGGCCAAGTCAAAGTTGATGTCACATGGTCAAACAGGTCAAACAGATCTGGTCAACACACTAGTCCGGTTTGGATCACCGGTTTGGTTCAGCTCAACTCAAATGGTTCGGTTTGCTACACTAGTCATGTTCATGGCATAGTCTCGTTCAGGGTCCAGTTTGGTTCATATAAGGGTTTATAGATTCGGTCTGTCCACTCATTTTTATGGGTCCCACACATGGGCTCATAGAATTGAACCTTCCTTTAAATGCAGGCCTCTCCCATGGCTTACACACATACACACACAACACCTGGGCGTGGTTTGGTTTCCTAAAACTGGGCTCAACCTTCCACATGTATAACCAGCCCAAACTCATAAACCTTTCATGATCAGAATTAGGATTACCATGAACCCTTGATGGCAATGCAGATCTAGGTGAAGATGACGGCAGCAAAAAACGGACGATGACGACGATGCGGTTGTTACTGAAATGGAGATATAAGGGTCAAACATAACAACCACACAATTTGGGCTCCACCAAAACACACGCATACAAGCCCAACCATAAACACATTGTTGCAATCCACTCTAGGGTTTGAACATCCCTTGACAAGGGCGGCTAGATCATCAAGGATGGCAATGGCTCGCCGGTGAAGGTAGAAGAACAAACGACGGTGGTAGATGGAACGATAAGGACGTCGAGGGAAGAGACGACACAAGGACGGCAGCGCCAACGGCTCAAAAACTCGGCAGCAACGTAAAAATGAACTGACAAAGATGGCAGCGACAAAAGAACCAAAATCAGAGAACAACTCAGCCACAAAATCGAATTTAAAGGGAAAACAGAAAGTCATGAAGGCTTACCCAACACAACGAACAGAGAACGACGGTGGCGGCGCAAGCAACGAACGAGAGGACAACGGTAGTGTACAGAGCTTGAGAGAAATCTGAAAGGTTTTCCTTGGATTCCATCAAAGGCGGAAGACGCAAAAGAGATCTGATGGCAAGGTTAGATTTGTTCGAAAAGAACGGTCACAAAGAGAGGCGCAGTCTAGCGCAAGGCCAGTTGTCTAAGGCTGATTGAATTGTCGATTGGAAAACAAATGAGGGGTGGTTTTAATTTCAGTGAGTTTGGTGAAGGAGAGGCTGCCGAAAAAGATACAAGAATGGCCTAATTATGGAAAGTATGGTTAAATACCTTGACCAAATGGGAATAACACATGGAACGAGTCCCCATTTGAACCCACTTTATGGAATGATCTCCAAAGATCTAATTTTATACAATTTGGTCATCAATTCATTTTAAGATAATCCAATATTTAAATTTCTCAATTACGTTTTCAAATTAAATTCCTTAATGCTAGGGTTCCTAATTAGGGATTCCAAAACAATTAGGGATTTCTAAAATAGGAAATTGTTGGGGTGTTACAACTCTCCCTCCCTTAAAAGAAATTTTGTCCTCAAAATTTTTAGACTTAGCAATTGATCCCAAAACTAACAGACAAACTTATTCTTCCTCATTTTGAATTTGTAATCCATCAAACCAAAGATATGAATTGAACACATCAAAGTGTACCTGCTATGAACTTAGATGCATTCTTGTAACCCTAATGAGCTTTGGTTGTATACACGGAACATGTTCATCTAAAATCGGATATAGCTGATCTACCACTACGAGCGACCTACCTCTACTCGCAATACCAGAAACGACTGACATAATCAGCACTCTCCCTTCATGAGGTGCCTAAACTGTTGCTGACAACTGACTCTGTACGAAAGTACTGGTAGATGGACGCAGAGAATTCCTAGGTAATATTCATGGAAACCATATCTAAAACATACTCCTATCTTCCATATACACTCTCCACTATACTTCTTATAATAATAGCTATATACAAAAATAGGGCAAGAACTTTTAAACTACCTACACCACCAGTTGGAATTGTCAATGTTCCAGGTCTAAATTTCGATAAATTTGAGAAATAAACTCATCTATAAGCCTATTTCAAGATGAATTTACAAAACTTGGCTGAACAGTTGTGTTCGATTGCTTCCTCACTTGATCCAAATTCTAAAGTTCCTCATCATTCATAAGTGCATTCATCCTCACAGTAGTCTTAGCTCGACTAACCAGGTTGATGAACACCTTATCCATATGCGTAGTAACATCTTTCTAGATCGGTAAATAAAGCCCGTTCAAAAAACCAATCACACTTATTTTTCTCAATCGAAACTATCACGTGAACATATCTGATCAGCCTCAAAACTCTATCACATAAAATAAATTGTCATATTATTTTGTTTCAGATTGATAAGATCAACTCGACACTACGCTAGGTACTCTACTCTCACATATCAACCATTATTATCATAACTGACATTCTAATCTCCGGTCTAATCAGCATAAGAAAGATGATCACTATCAGAAGCAACAATACAACCATAACCAAACGTAACACAAGAACTTCTACGCGATGACATACTAACTATCTAAAGAAGGTAATAACCTAGATTCATATTCGGTACTTGAGTCTCATATTTAAAACACGTTGGAAATAGCAATAAAGTCAAAATCACATAATATCGTAGTATATTTTTCAAAAAATTCTCATTTTTCCCATAATATTTCAGATGCATGCAAAAGTCGAAAATATTACAAAAATAATTGTTGTGAACCTCACAGTCTGAGGATTGAACATAACTACGATACCACTAAATGTAACCCCTAAACCCAGCCTAGAAGAAATGAGCCGAATCTAAAAAGTCACGATTAAAAACTTGTCCCTCAAATTATAAATCTTAGGTTCTAATACTTTAAAATGCAAAATTGTTATTAAATGTAAATAAACTCAATAATATTATATTGATTATAAAACGTAGTTGTTTAAACATTATTCTAATAGTATGATTAAATATCAAAAAATATCCTTATAAATGCATGCATCCCATAAAACCCAAATTACAAATAGTCCCAAATTTCGAGTTACATAAATGTCCCAAAAATATTAGTCTAAAATAATTGAAAAGAGGAACTAAAGGTGTGTAAGATAAAGAGCTTAGTGTGTCTCTAAAGTGCAAACAAATACAAAACCAAAACAATATTTTTATTTTTCTAATAAATTCTTTTAAAAACACAATAAATCTGATAAATCCAAATCATAATGACATGATGCCTTATGAATATGAAGACTCAATACCCAATCTCTGATACACCATTCAAAGAGTAAGATTCCCCAGAACCTACTCTCTCCATCGTCACCATCTGAAGTGGAACTTAGCCCGAAGGATGAAACCATTGATCCGAAGCAGAATTCATCACAAAGGGTGAAACCACTGAACTTCCCCGAACAATCTCAAACCATGTACCCATAATGATATGATGCTAATTTCAAAATCTGAATCTCTTTCGAACAATTCTATAAATCTAATTTTTACGATTATGAAAATCTAATATTTCACAATTTGATAAATTTGATTTTTAGTTAAAACACAATCTGATATGCTATGCATGATATCTGAAAGCTTCCACAAATCATAACACAAAATAAATCACAAAAGATGTAAAAATCTCATTTCACACAAGTACATAGCACAATAAGAAACACATAAGTTTATAGCACAAGAAGATACACACCTTAGCGAGAAAAGGCTCTAATATCGAGAAAAGCGTGACATACGCTCAAGTGTATCTAAATCAGAACGTGAAGACCTCGAGACACATGAACGTTCGATCAGAAAAACTAGAGTATGAAACCCATCGGCCTCAAAGTCTATACTTGAACAGGAGAATAACTCAGATCAATCTAATATTCCATTCTTTTGAAATTGCTAAGTACAAATTAATTGTAAATAGCGAAATATGATTTTTGGGTTCGAATTAGATGAAACGGGCAGCGAATATGGACTCAAGATGTTAAAAGAGGTTAGGATGAAGGTTGTCCAAAAATTCCACTCTGCTCAACTCTAATCAAAGTCAACTAGTCAAAAATGAAGTCATGGCCAAGTCAAAGCTGATGTCACATGGTCAAAGGTTGGTCAAACGGGTCAACTCGATCAAAGGGGTCAAACAGATCTAGTCAACACACTTGTCTGGCTCAGATCACTGGTTCGGTTCAGCTCAACTCAAATGGTTTGGTTTGCTACACTAGTCTTGTTCATGGCTTAGTCCAGTTCAGGGTCCGGTTCGGTTTACATAAAGGTTTACATATTCGGTCTGTCTACACAATTTTATGGGTCACAAACATGGGCTCACAAAACCGAGCCTTCCGTTAAATGCAGGCCCCTCCCATAGCTTACACATATACACACACAACACCTAGGCTTGGTTTGGTTTGGTTTCCTAAAACTGGGCTCAACCCTCCACATGTATAACCAGCCCAAACTCATAACCCTTTCATGATCAAAATTAGGATTACCATGAACCCTTGACGGTGACGACAGATCTAGGTGAAGATGACGGCAGCGAAAGAAGGACGATGATGATGGTGCGGTTCTTACTGAAATGGAGATTCAAGGGTCACATATAACAACCACACAATTTGGGCTCCACCAAAACACACGCATACAGGACCAACCATAAACACATTGTTGCAATCCACTCTAGGGTTTAAACATCCCTTGACAGCGGAGGCCAGATCATTAAGAATGGCAATGGCTCACCGGCGGAGGTTGAAGAATGAACGACGGTGGTAGATCGAACGATAAGGATGCAGACAGCGGTGACAAGGCAAGGATGGCAGTGCCAACAGTTCAACAATTCAGCAGCAACGCGGAAATGAACCGACAAAGACGATAGTAACAAATGAACCAAAATCAGAGAAAAACTCAGCCACAAAATTAGATTTAAAGGGAAATCGAAAAGTCACGAAGGCTTACCCAACACAACGAACAGAGAATGACGGTGGTGGCGCAAGCAACGAATGAGAGGACGGTGGTAGTGTACAGAGCTTGAGTGAAATCTAAAAGGTTTTCCTTGGATTCCGTCAAAGGCAAAAGACGCATAAGAGATCTGATGGCAAGGTTAGATTCGTGCGAAAAGAATGGTCACAAAGAGAGGCGCAGTCCAACGCACGGCCGGAGGCTGATCGAATTGTCGATTGGAAAACAAATGAGGGGTGGTTTTAATTTCAGAGAGTTTGGTGAAGGAGAGGCTGATCGAATTGTCGATTGGAAAACAAATGAGGGGTGGTTTTAATTCTGAAAATTATGGTTAAATACCTTGACCAAATGGGAATAACACATGGAACGAGTCCCCATTTGAACCCACTTTATGGAATGATCTCCAAAGATCTAATTTTATACAATTTGGTCACCAATTCATTTTATGATAATCCAATATTTAAATTTCTCAATTAGGTTTTCAAATTAAATTACCTCATGTTATGGTTCTAATTAGGGATTCCAAAATAATTAGGGATTTCTGAAATAAGAAATTGTTGGGGTGTTACAACTCTCCCTCCCTTAAAAGAAATTTCATCCTCGACATTTTTAGACATAGGAATTGATCCCAAAACTAACAGACACACTTATTCTTCCTCATTTTGAATTTGTAATCCATCAAATCAAAGATACGAACTAAACACATCAAAATGTACCTGCTATGAACTCATATGCATTATTGTAACCCTCATGAGCTTTGGTCGTATACACTAAACATGGTCATCTAAAATCGGATATAGCTGATCTACCACTATGAACGGCCTACCTCTACTCTCAATACCAGAAACGGCTGACATAATCAGCACTCTCTTCATGAGGTGCCTGAACTGATGTTGACAACTGACTCTATACGAAAGAACTGGTAGATGGGCACGGAGAATTCCTAGGCAATATTCATGGAAACCACATCTAAAACATACTCATATCTTCCATATACACTCTCCATTATACTTCTAATAGTAATAGCTATATACAAAAAATAGGGCAAGAACTTTTAAAGTACCTACACTACCAGTTGGAATTGTCGATGCTGCAGGTCTAAATTTCGATAACTTTGAGAAATAAATCATCTCTAGGCATATTTCAAGATGAATTTACAAAACTTGGCTAAATAGTTGTGTCCGATTGCTTCCTCACTTGGTCCAAATTCTAAAGTTAATCATCTTTCATAAGTGCATTCATCCTCACAATAGTCTTAGCTCAACCAACCAGGTTGCTGGACACCTTATCCATATGTGTAGTAACATCTTTCCGGAACGGTAAATAAAGCTCGTTCAAAAACCAATCACACTTATTTTTCTTAATCGTAACTATCACATGAACATATCTAATCAGCCTCAAAACTCTATCACATAAACATAAACTGTCATATTATTTTGTTTTAGATTCATAAGATCAAATCGACACAACGCCAGGTACTCTGCTCTCACATATCAACCATTATTATCATAACTGACATTCTAATCTCCGGTCTAATCAGCATAAGAAAGATGATCACTATCAGAAGCAACAATACAACCACAACCAAACATAACACAAGAACTTCTACGCGATGACATACTAACTATCTAAAGAAGGTAATAACCTAGATTCATATTCGGTACTTGAGTCTCATATTTAAAACACGTTGGAAATAGCAATAAAGTCAAAATCGCATAATATCGTAGTATATTTTTCAAAAAATTCTCATTTATCCCATAATATTTCAGATGCATGCAAAAGTCGAAAATATTACAAAAATAATTGTTGTGAACCTCACAATCCGAGGGTTGAACATAGCTCTGATACCACTAAATGTAACCCCTTAAACCCAGCCTAGAAGAAATGGGCCGAATCTAAAAAGTCACGATTAAAAACTTGTCCCTCAAATTATAAATCTTAGGTTCTAATACTTTAAAATACAAAATTGTTATTAAATGTAAATAAACTCAATAATATTTTATTGATTATAAAACGTAGTCGTTTAAACATTATTCTGATAGTATGATTAAATATCCAAAAATATCTTTATAAATGAATGCATCCAATAAAACCCAAATTATAAATAGTCCCAAATTCCGAGTTACATAAATGTCCCAAAAATATTAGTCTAAAATAATTGAAAAGAGTTCATACTGAATAATGATACTATCTGAGTAAAAGCGAGAGATCCAAGTACCGAGTCGCCTAAGAGTCTAAGTATCTAAAAGAGGAACTAAGGGTGTGTAAGCTAAAGAGCTTAGTGTGTTTCTAAAGTGCAAACAAATACAAAACCAAAACAATACTTTTAATTTTCTGATAAATTCTTTTAAAAAGACAATAACTCTGATAAATCCAAATCATAATGATATGATGCCTGATGAAAATGAAGACTCAATACCCAGTCTCTAATACACCATTCAAAGAGTAAGATTCCCCAGAACCTACTCTCTCCATCGTCACCATCCGAAGTGGAACTCAGCTCGAAGGATGAAACCACTGATCTGAAGGGGAATTCATCCCGAATGGTGAAACCACTAAACTTCCCCGAACAATCTCAAACCATATACCCACAATGATATGATGCTAATTTCAAAATATGAATCTCTTTCTAACAATTCTATAAATATGATGTTCTACGATTATGAAAATCTGATATTTCACAATTTGATAAATCTAATTTTTAGTTAAAACATAATCTGATATGATATGCATGATATCCGAAAGCTTCCACAAATCATAACATAGAATAAATCACAAAAGTTTATAGCACAAGAAGAGACACGCTCAAGTCTATCTAAATCAGAATGTAAAGACCTCGAGAGATGTGAACGTTCGATCAGAAAAATTGGAGGATGAAACCCGTTAGCCTCAAAGTCGATACCTGAACACGAGAATAACTCAGATCAACCTGATATTCCATTCTTTTGAAATTGCTAAGTACAAATTAATTGTAAATAGCGAAATATGATTTTCGGGTTCGAATTAGATGAAACGGGCAACGAATATGGGCTTAAGACGTCAAAAAAGGTTATGATGAAGGTTGTCTGAAAAGTCAACTCTGCTCAACTTTAGGTAAAGTCAAAGTCAACTAGTCAAAGATAACGCCATGACCAAGTCAAAGTTGATGTCACATGGTCAAAGGTCGGTCAAACATGTCAACTCGGTCAAAGGGGTCAAACGGATCTAGTCAACACACTGGTTCGATTTAGCTCAACTCAAATGGTTTGGTTTCCTACACTAGTCTTGTTCATGGCTTAGTCCGGTTCAAGGTCTAGTTCGGTACACATAAGGGTTTATAGATTCGGTCTGTCCACTCATTTTTATGGGTCACACACATGGGCGCACAAAACTGAGCCTTCACTTAAATGAAGGCCTCTCCCATGGCTTACACACATACACACACAACACCTAGGCTTGGTTTGATTTCCTAAAACTGGGCTCAACCCTCCACATGTATAACCAGCCCAAACTCGTAACCCTTTCATGATCAGAATTAGGATTACCATGAACCCTTGACGGTGACGGCAGATCTAGGTGAAGATGACGGCAGCGAAAGGTGGAATACGACGATGGTGCAGTTGTTACTGAAATAGAGATACAAGGGTCACACATAACAACCACACAATTTTGGCTCCACCAAAACACACGCATACAAGACCAACCTTAAAAACATTGTTGCAATCCACTCTAGGTTTTGAACATCCCTTGACAGCGGCAGCCAGATCATCAAGGATGGCAATGGCTTGCCGATGGTGGTAGATGGAACGATAAGGATGCAGACAGCAGCGACGACGCAATGTTTTTAAGATATTTTTCCCATATATTTCCTCACACAAAAATACTTATTCTGATTTTTATCCCGAATCTGACTTGAATCTCTAATTTGGACCTATCAGACCGTCTAATCAACCTAAAAACTCTTAGGCCCAAAATCGGGGCATTACAACTATCCCCCACTTAAGAAATTTCATCCTCAAAATTTACCTAAAGTAAACAAAAGCGAAAACTATTTCATCATGTTCGCTTTACTCTCTCACGTGGCCTCCTCAACTCCATGGTGTCGCCACAACACTTTCACAGGCTCGATTGCTTTTCCACGAAGAACCTTACTACTAGAATCAAGAATCTCCATAGGTTCCTCATCATATGATAAATTTGGCTATAACTCAATGTCCTCCACCGATATAACATGCGACGGATCTGATCAGTACTTCTACAACATCAACACATGAAAAACATCATGAATCTTCTTTAACTCATGAGGCAACCTCAAACGATAAGCTACAACGCCTACATGCTCGACAAACTCATACGGTCCAATAAACCTTAGACTGATATTTCCTTTACACCAAATCGCATCACATTCTTCTAAGGTGACACCTTCAAGAACACGCGATTGCCAACAGCATACTCAATCTCCCTACATTTCAAATCTGCGTAGGATTTCTAACTATCCGAGGTCGTTTTCAAGTGATAAAAAATAAGCTTCACTTTCTTATTTGTGTCTTTCAACACATCCGGCATAGAAACACGCTTTTCTCCAACCTTAGTCCAATACAAAGGTGTACAACACTTCCTACCATACAAAGCCTCATACAGCGCCATCTGTATATTAGCCTAATAACTATTGTTATAAGAGAACTCTACCAAAGGCAAATGTTTCTCCCAGGTTCCTTGGAATTCAATGATGCAAAATCTCTACATATCTTCCAAGACCTAGATCACACGCTCAGACTGACCATTCGTCTAAGGATGATACAAAGTATTGAAATTCATTCGTGTACCCAAAGCTCGATGTAAACACTCCCAAAATCTCATTGTAAACTGTGGATTCCTATCCAAAACTATGGACTTGGGCACCCACGCAAACGCACAATCTCAGTAATATACAGATCTGCCAACTTATCTAAGGTATACGTCGTATGCACTAACACAAAATGTTCACACTTCATAAATTGATCAACAATCACCCAAATGGAATCTTTCTTAGTTGGCGTCAATGACAACCTATACACAAAATCTATGGTAATTCTCTCCCACTTCCATTTCGATATCCTCAATGGTTGCAACAACCTAGAAGGAAACTGATGCTCAGCCTTGACACGCTGACACACCATGCATCTAGCAACAAAATTAGCCACATCTTTCTTCAAACCAATGCAATAGTACTCCTCCTTCAAACCTTGATACATCTTAGTACTACCGGGATGCATAGCAAAAGGACTAGTATGCACTTTGGTCAAGATGGTACGCCTCAACTCGTCATCATTAAGCGCCACCATTCGATCTTTGAAACAAAACACCTCATCATCATTAAAGTGAAAATCCATCAGATTTCCATCCATGACATCCTTAATATGCAGTACCAATACCTCATCAAAAGGTTGCTTGTCCTTAATCAACTATGACAAAGATGGCTTTACTTGTAACTCGACCAACAAGCCTTCATCCCGCGTCACACTTAACTTCGCAAACATCACCCTTAACTCCACCACAACCTTCATACACATGTCATCAGCCACAATATTAGCCTTACTCAGATGATACTCAATCGTCAAATCATAATCCTTAAGCAACTCCAACCATCTACGTTACCTACGATTCAAATCCTTTTGTGTCATCAAATATTTCAATCTCTTGTGATCTGTGTACACCACACACTTCTCCCCATATAGATAGTGCCTCCAAATCTTCAATGCAAACACAACCGTGACAAGCTTAAGATCATGCGTAGGATAATTGCACTTGTGTACCTTCAAATGTCTAGATGCATACACCACAACTTTTCCTTCTTACATCAACACACAACCCAAGCCTACATATGATGCATTGATATAAACAAAAAACTCCTTACCTGACTCAGGTTGGATCAAGATTGGAGCTTGCGGCAAAGCCTCCTTTAACTTTTTAAAAGCTTGTTGTCTATCCTTCGTCCACTCAAAATAGATGTTCTTCTGCAATAACTTGGTCAAATGAGCAATGATCCTTGAAAAACCATCTACAAACCAATGGTAATAACCAACCAACCTAAGAAAACTATGAACCTCTGACACAGACTTAGATGGCTTCCAACCTATCACTACCTCAATCTTGTGCGGGTTAACCCGAATTCCTTCGTCTGACACAACATGCCCAAGAAAAATAACCTTCCTAAGCCAAAACTCATACTTACTTAACTTGGCATACAATTAATTATCCAACAATGCCCGAAGCACAATTCACAAGTGTCTATCATGATCCTCCTCAGTAAGAGTACACAAGAATATCATCAATAAACAAAACTATGAACTGGTCCAAAAACTCATGGAATACCCGATTTATCATATCCACGAATGTAGCCTTTGTATTGGTTAAGCCAAACGGCATCACCAAGAACTCGTAATGCCCATACTCGTATGAAAGGCAATTTTAGGCACATCCACATACTTTATTTTCAACTAATAGTACCCAGACCTCAAATCAATCTTTGAAAAAATAGAAGCACCTCTAAATTGATCAAACAAATCATCAATCCGCAGCAAATGATACTTATTCATAATCATAAACTTGTTCAATTGTCGATAATCATTGCACATCTGCATCGGGTCATCCTTGTTTTTCACAAACAACACTGGTGCACTCCACGGCAAAACACTAGGCCTAATAAACCCTCAATCAAGTAACTCTTGAAGTTGCGTCTTTAATTCCTTCAACTCCTTCGGTGCCATTCGATAGGGAGCAATAGACACCGGGTTTGTATTCCGCATATAACTCAGTGCCAAACTCTACTTCTCTATCTGGTAGTAAACTCGGCAATTCTTTTGGAAAAACACCTGAAAACTCACATACTGTACAAATGTCCTGAACATGCACCTTATTTGATCCCAGATTCATAACATAAGCTAAGGATGTTTGACATCCATAATCCATCAAAAAACTTATTTCTAGAGCCGAAACAACATTAGACAAGAACTTAACGTTCTTACCCACAACCACCACTTCATAATTATCAACAAGTTTCAAGAAAACTTGCTTGGTTTCTAAGTCAACCACAACCCCATGCTCGGTCAACTAGTCTATGCCCAAGATTATATAAAAACTGTAAAACCGCAAATCTATCAAATCAACCATAAACAAATGACCTTGAATCGTCAAAGGCATCTCCTATACAACCTCCTAGCAACAACTGTCTCTCTAAAAGAACTAGTTACTTGCATATCTATGTCTAACACTTCTACGGGTATATTAAGCAAATGATCATGCTCACGCGAGATATATGAATGTGTAGAACCAAAATCAACCGAAGAAAACAACGGTAGAGATTGCAATGTAAATGTACCTACAATCATGCAGTGTCATTACGCCCTTCACAATGTGCATACACCATCGCAGAACCACCAACCTCTGGTTGAATAGCAACAGTATGAGCCACCTTCCTTGGACCCTCATCTCTTCACTGAAATTATCCTCAGCCATGACCACAACCTCTATATGGCACAACCGCAGGTGCCTTGGCTTGCCCACTACCCACCAACAATGGACAATCACATCTCAAATGATCGATTGATCCACAACTCCAACAAGAATTAGCAACAATAGTCGCACGAGCCTATCCTTCACGAGCCAAACATGGACAGTCTCGTCTCATGTGGTCACGCGATCTACAAATCCAAAAGGTATTAGACTGACCCTGTAACCTCGTCCAACACTACCTCTATCTCTTCTCAAATTAGGGCGATACCTTCTATCACGGTGTGTTCTAGACTGACCACCATCGGAACCAGAATCCGTGACTCTCTTGCCAAAGCCAGAACCTCCCACACGAGCTGATAAACCCAGGTTCTGCTAACTGTCCTTCGCCCACGTAACTGGCATGTCAAAATCGGTGTAATAAAAAGCCAACATATATGTCTTAACATCCTGTACCAATCTGTAGTAGAATCGATCGCAGCAACGCCTCTCATCCGGTACTAGTTTAGAAGTAGACTGGCTCAACCAAACAAAATGTACTTCGTACTCAACTATGGACATACCACCCTGAACCAAGTCCATGAACTCGTGCTTCTTCTCATCCAAGTATCTAACTCCCAAATACATTTTCTTAAAGACAGTTTGAAAGAACTCCAGGTCACATCATCGAGTTCCATGCCTGCACTTACAATAGTCCACCAACTATAAGCATCTCCCTTTAAAAGAGATACAACACATCCCATATTACGGGCATCATTGCACCCTATTTGTTCCAAAATCTGATAAGTACTGGCCATCCACTTCTCAGATGCCTTAGGTGCCAACCCTCTAAACTCAACTCCTCCCAGATTATACAAGCGTTCTAAAGGCAACCCTATCTACCCAAAAGTTGGTGTAGACACATGTACTCCAGCAACAACTGCCTAAAATGCTTTGGTCATCGCCTGAATCAAAGGCGTCATATCACCCAACACTGGCCCGGCTAGCACAAGTGGTACACGCTCCACTCCTACATGTGGATTAGGCGCAGGAGGTGGCAAACCCCCAGAAGGTACAACATTTTCTTGATACCCCTACCCAACGGTAGTAACATTCATGCTAGCCCTCAATTATCTCCTCGGTCTCATCGTACTAATATATCTAAGGCATGATAATTACACCAAAATAAAAACAATTAGGCCAGCTTCTAGCAAAGATCCAAGACTTTCATTTCAAATTAAAACATTTTAGAATGTAGTAATGAGGTAATGCGTCCCACAAAATATTCCCTAACACAATATATAACAATCAACGTATATATAAACAATCACCACACATAGCAAAAATTAGTAATCAATCCATAACAACATTTCAAAAATCATAACATCACCCCAATTATCGCAAACCTGGCTCTGATACTACCAAATATAACCCCCTCAACCCGTCCTAGACGCCCGACCGATTCAAGTGAGCTACATTGGGTTTGTCGAAACAAACCCGAATTGATCAAATAAACCGAGGTCCATTTTTCTTTTT
This sequence comes from Hibiscus mutabilis, assembly GCA_019671005.1. Lineage (NCBI taxonomy): Eukaryota > Viridiplantae > Streptophyta > Magnoliopsida > Malvales > Malvaceae > Hibiscus > Hibiscus mutabilis. The sequence continues at coordinate 57,738,053 of CM033717.1, forward strand.
ATATTATCTAGATGCACCAATATGTTCTAAGGTGAACATGATGACAGGGGGTGAATTCTCAAAGGAAACGAGCATAAAAAAGGAAATCGATTACACATATACGCATTTTAGGGACTAAAATGTAAATTTAGAAAATTACAAAGACTTAGTTAAAATCAAGATTACCAATCCTCAATTAATCAGATTACATGCCTTCTTGCCAAATTCTAGCTCAAATCAATCATACAAACTCATACAATTGCATTCACACACATCATGGACCAAAATGAAAGAATTAGAACACTTAGATCATATTTTAATTGAATTAACGACAACCAGTATCGGTACGCAAGCACTAGTACCGATATGAGGCTTCATTCCAATAAGGTCGTACCGCTACAGTCCTAGGCATATCAGTACACGAGCACAACTCGCAAAACCTTGAATTCTAGTAGCTCAAACATGTACCGATACGACCTTTCTTGTACTGATCCCCATGCCTATTTCTAGCTTACCTGTACCGATACGAGGCCCCGCGTATCAGTATTCCCTAACCTGTAATATCCAATTTTACTGGTTTTTCATACAATCATGGATTCTAACATGCTTCAACAAGCCATATAAATGTACACCACTACCTAAATATCAAAGACGTGTGTTCAAAATCATAGCCACATACTTCAATCATAGGTCTATATGCATGTTTCCTAAAAACCAATCCATCCAACACACGAAACGTAAAACCACATAAAAAACAAACATATAAAACCTCATACAACTCCATAACAATAATATAAACTTGCACATAACGAGAGTTTAGAAAATAACCCTCCTAAACAACAATGAACCCCATTTCCTTTACTACTACTAGCCTAGTTCAAAAATCATACTTTCAATTAGTTTAAGTCCTTGGATTTCCCTTTGTTTGCTCGTTGTCTCCAACCTTTAATCTTCTGCATTAATGGACAAAGAGAGCATAAACTAGCATACTAGGCTTAGTGAGGAGTGTTCAACATTAACGACCATCAATGCAATTAAAACTGGTTATCAAAACCACTTTGAAAATCTTAATAAAACGTATTTCGAAACATCTTGTCTTACAAACCATGCACTTAACATTTCCAAAAATATGCATATTAAACCATATGCAACATGTATCATGGATCAACAACAAAATCCCATTTACAATCCCTCAATTTAATCTTTCCCATGTATAACAACTCATATGCAAGGCTTAAAGAGTAAACATGTATAAACTGACATTATACAACATAATCCATCAACATGATACATTATAAATTATATTGGCTTTCAAGTTATTATAAACCAAATTCTACTTTACAAAATATTACATAGGATACACAGATTCAACAAGTGTCCTCTCAACACTTCATACAATCTCAACTGGAGTTAAGGTACAATCACAACTAGGTACCATCACAACCCAATCATCCGTTAGTTATATAATCCACTAACAGGAGTTTTTGGTACCATATAACCCCTAAACCGTTAGGGTACTCATGGTGGAGTATTCGGTACATATAAACCCTTTAACACTGAGACGACTTATTATAATGCACTATCAATCCTATGGCCGACCAACTATATCTGATAACATTTTAAACCACATCTCTTGCCAATATAATTCATTATTAACCATGTACCTCACTGTTTTTATATGCAACATTCCAAAACCATTTCCAATGCATTAAACCATACATTTACAAGTATTCCTCATACTTACATGGATCATTTTCCCCAATGCATCCATCCTCAATATATGATCAAAAATCAATAGAAAACATACTCAAATCATGTTTAAACAGTAGGTACCATGTAAGTAAAAAATAAGTGCATAAAACCAATTTCGCCAGAACACGACCAAGGGAGAAATCTCATCATACTTACATCCGAGTTTAAACCAGTGTTCCAAGCTTAATTTAAACTCCCAAAATAACCTTTAAACCATTTCAAAGCTGAAATCCACGTTCTCACTCACTGACTACGTAAAACTTTGTTTGCCAATACGAAATACTTCTCCAAAGCTTTCGAAACGGTGCTACAATCATGAGGATCAACCTCCCCTCATTTAACCACATAAAACTGAGGATTCAATGCATCTAAATGCATTCAAAGACTTAACAACATTAATCCACAAAAACTCTAACCAAAACCCCTCCACAACTATAGAAAACAACATCAAACACCTTCCAAACTTAACCCAGTCAAAACCTAAAGGTTTAATCCATCAATTTCCTTAAATTATCATCCAAAAACAATTTAACATCATCCTTATACCTCCAGCATTCATTAAACATCCATAACACGCCAAAACACACTACCAACAACCTAGGAAATTAGAGATTCCCTTAGTTTCGGGATCCCAATGTTAAAACTCACTTATTAACATTATTAACCATCAAAATTATGATTAAAACCAATCAAGAAATCAGCAAAATAGTTCCAAAACAAAAATCACTTAATCTCATCACTTAAACTTCGATTTAACCAATTTCCATAATTAAATCATTAAAACTCATTAGAAAACATTAAACTATTATCAAATACTTGGGAATTTTAGTAAATAACCATTCATTAGAGGAGAAGAATGAACCTTACCTCTAATGAGTGAGTTTCCCCTCAATTGAATGTTTTACTCTTGAAAGACAAAGGAAAACAATGAGATTTTAGAAAACAAGATTGAAGAAGCCATTAGAAATCAAGAATTTATGAAATCAGGAACATTGCTTCAACTCTTTGATGCAAAAGAGAGTATTTGGTTGAAGAAATTTTGAGAGAAAAAGTTACGTCAAGAGTGATTTCAGGAAATAACTATCTTTCCTTAATTAAATCCCTTTAATTCACTAATTAAAACTTATTTAAATTAATCCAAATTCAGAGAAAATCAGATTAAAACATTTGGGTAAATTAGCTCCTTAAATATTCTAAGATTTGATCCTTTTTCAAAACAATCACTAAAACAAATTTTCATTCTTTACATTTTGGTCACTAGCCAAAATGTCCATTTTCAAAATTCCATTTTTAAAAATAGACTTTATTAAAAATATCCATATATTAAATAATGATTTTAAGATATTTTCCCATATATTTCCTCACACAAAAATATTTATTCTGATTTTTATCCCGATTCCGACTCGAATCTCTAATCCCGGTCCACCAGACCGTCTAATCAACCTATAAACTCTTAGGCACCAAATTGGGGTGTTACATTGTGGAACATATAGCTCAAGTCGGTGCCATAGGTGAAATATATCACAAGAGTAGTATGACGATGTTGAACAAGAAAGACTATCTCGGCAAACATAATTTGAGTTAGGTTAGGACGCTTACCCTGTAACACCCCCTACCCCGGGTTGGTAGTAAATCGGCTCGGGAGTGTTACTTAAGCAAGGACAAGGGCAAGGTAAGCAAACAATACAAGAACAAGGCAAGGATTGACAACTCATCCTTATTAGATGAGTTACTTAACTAACAAGCAACCAAGCATTCATTACTTATCATACAAGCAAACTCATATTTTCATTTCAAGACATCCTAAAGCATTCGATTAGGCTCATAAATTATTTTCTTTCATGCTTACATTACAATTTACTACTTTCATGATTCATTTAACTTCATCTTATACTATAACCATTCGAATAACCCTAGTATACAACATGATTCTATTTCAATTCAATGTTCCTTAGTTTGTATACATTTAAACATCTCATTCCTATACTTACTAAGCATGATTATCTAAACATTCAATAGTATGTAACTAGTTCCCATTCAACTTGACCATTCGGCAAGCATCATACTAACACAAGACAACACCTACAACATTCGAATGGCAAGACAAGTAGGCATGATTCATTTCGTTTTTACTTTCGATCCAAGCAAGCTAGCATACACATGTACATTAAGCAAGGTATTCGAATGTTCCAAGGTAAACTAGATCAAACATTTGACCATTCCATAATTAAATCCATATATGCGCAACAAATACCATTCATTACATGAAACTTAATTTCATTACATACTTGCCAATAGGTTCATAACATTGTAGGCCCATTCAAGAACAAGAACATATATAGATATACAAGTTCAAGTGTTCCAAAATGCATGATCAAGCTAAAGTCTAAATAATCTAGTGACACCAATCTAGGAGATATACAAAACAAGTATGAAACCATACTTTAACTATGCTTGTGTCTTGCTTCGAGCTCAAGTAATCAGGCTTCAAGATCAAGCAACACTTGAATCCTTTATCCTGTAGTTGGGAAGAATGAAAACGAGAGTGATAAGTACAAGAATGTACTTAGTGAGGTAGTACAAGATTTAACCATTTGTTGTGTCAAGTTATGTGTCATTTAAACAAGAATGAACCTAGCTAGGGGTTTCAAGCATTATGATGATCCTAGCTAAGGCTTTCAAGCATTAAGATAATCCTAGCTAAGGATTTCAAACATTTGGCTATCAAGGAACAAGAACATGGAATCATACTTCATGCTTTCATAACATGGATCAAGCAACTCTTACTTACATAACAAGTAATCAAGTAAGTCAAGCTTTTATGTCAAGTAACATACAATTCATGGCTTTTAAGACAAGTAACATATGATGTAGGATTGTTATTTCAATTGTTATCAATTAAACAACCCCCTTTGTACTTAGTTTGTATAGGTAATCGAGTCTCCAACCAACTGTTACCACAAGATGCACCGTAGTGCTGGTCAACCCTCCTACTGTCGTCACAAGATGCATCATAGTGCTGGTCAACCCTTATACTATCGCCAAAGACCACATACGTACCCTCTGTCTATCATCAAATAGGGGCCTTATCCCTGGACCGTAGTCCACCCTGACACAATGAGCTCTAGACTCTAAAGCATGCCCTTCTACCTAGTCCAACTAGCTACCAAGGTTGCTCGATTTACCATTTATACAAGCTTATCAAGTTCAAGATTCATGTCAAGCAAGTTCATTTCATATTAGTCCCTTAGGCCATTTGAGCCATAGCTCACATATCATGTAATTCTCATGTTTTATTTCATCAAGATGAGATAATATCTCAAGCAAGTTCTTTAGAATTCGATCACATGCAACATGGCACACATACAAGCACTAAAGTTACTACTTAAACATGCTTAGCATTCAAATAAAACATGTATTCAAGATGTGATACATTACTAGTCATTCTTCCCTTATTAAGTCAAGTCCATATTAAGTTCATTTAAGCATTACAAGATTGTAAACAAGCATACATTGGTTAGGACCTAGTCCTAACCCTAGAGATAACTACACTCACAATACTCCAAGCTTAGCTAGTCTTGGATCCACACTCTTTTTTTCTTATCTTTAGGACGATCCACTCTATCCTCTCCCACCAAGTTTACTCCTGGTTCTATCACATTACACAACAAATACATGTCAAAACAAGTTCATATGATCATTCAATCAAGGCAAGGTTACAAGTATACAACATACACAAATTTGGCAGCATGTTCATATATATTCTCCACTACACTTATCTATACTCTAATCCATGTAAAACAGGGCAAAATCAATTTCCTAAAACTGTTTACAAAATAGTTCACAAATTGCCACAAAACAGTGTACAATTACCTATACTGTTGCTGCCAGGCAGCTTACACTCTAGTCACTTAATCATGCATAACTTTCATTCCGTACGTCAGAATTTCAATTGGTTTACACCATTGGAAAGCTAAAAAAATTGTATTTATAACCATATATGGCTTTCATTTTAGTTCTTTTCCAATTAATACAGTTTTTAACTTAAAGACATGGTAATTTGCTACGCTTGACAATTTGCATTGTCCCTAGTGTTTATTCTCTACATTTCATTATACAACCCAAAATTCAGTTATGTTTTCTCCTAATGAATTTAGAAATATCAAGGTGTTGTCCATAAAAATTCCATCCTTAAATTCATTTTATACAATTTATAGTGATTTTTCAAAGTTACTGCCCAGAATATAGCATTCTGGGCAGATTACACTAGGTTGAATTTCTAGCTTCTTAACTCATTTTAACAAGGTTCTAACATAGCAATTCAATTCACTTTCATGTTCTTACATGTCTAGGTCAGTCTAATACACCTAGAAATATGCTTAGAACAGGGCATTATCATGTTGAACCCAATTTGATCTATTTGATCAACATTACCCATCCAATATACCAATTAAGCAGTCCATTACCTAATTTAACTAATCCAATTAGGTGCACTCATTTTTTAGAAAGTTATCTATTCTATTCAATCTTCAATTCATCTACCAACATGATCAAAATAGGGTTCTATATTCAATTAACATGCTTAAACATTTTCACTAGTAAAACAGTCCCTAATCAAATTGTTTTTAACCATATACACATTTCTCAAATTTCCAACAACCATATATATTTCCTTTCTCAAATTGGCTACTAGCATTCAAATTTTCAAGTTCAATTAGAAGCTAGCATGATCCTAACACACATAACAATCATCCTAATCAATCTAGGCAACAAGAACATCAAAATCTCAAGGTTCAAACAATCTATAACAAGTTGAAATCAAACATTATACCTTCTCCAAGCTAAATTTGATCAAGGTTGAATCAACAAGCATGAATTTGGAGGTAATCTATGAAGCTTTCTTTCTCCTAATGGATGAGTATGGTTGGCCAAGGTGGAGGGAGGTGGAGTGGAGAAGATGATAGAAAGATGGCCACTTGGCCATGTTGTTATCACATGGCTTGACTATTTGCCTCCACTTGGAAAATTATGGTCTAATTGCTTCATAAATCCTTAATTACTCATCCTTATTGCATGCAATTCTATATTTACAATTTGTTACTATTTGATCCTTCATGATTAGGCTACTTCTTTATCAATCCATCAAATTTAGTCACTAGGTTTAATTAATTCTTCAAATTTGTAAATTGTATGTACAATTAAGCTCTAATTAGTTTATAACATGTTACTAGGCCATTATTTGGGGTATTACATACCCTTGTGGAAACTACAGAGCCAAAAATCACCAAATTGATGAATCTTGGACCATTTACCACTAGATGGTCGAATCCACCAAGTGATAAGAAAGTGAAGGAAGCGATCATGAACATCAAGAACAGTTGCGGAGCCACTTTGAGTATGTCCCAAAGAATCCCCATCATCTATTCCCACATCCTCTAAACCCAAAAGATTTCCTATAGAGGAATATTCAAGTTGATTTTTTTCCCCATATGGTAAGAATCTATAGCAATAACCTCAGTTTTGTCTTGGTTGTAAATACACCGGGAATTAGAGTAAAAAAATAGGACAAGATTTTTATAAAGTATGTTGGGTATGCTCAAAAAGGGCATGAACTTCCATTGAGTTAATAAATTAAGATAAAGAAAATAACTTTCATTGGAAGTCATGAAAGGAATAGAAACAATGTGCTCACAACGTATTTTGAAAATTTGGTATTGTTTAAAATGGTCCATGGCGCGAGGGTGTTGAGGTTCATTAAAACAATGTTGCAAAAATATGGTTTAAGTTCAGTTTTGTACCATTGTTTTCGGGATTTATATTTTGATTTGAAGAACTAGAAGCGATCTCTTTTCGCATTATTTTCTTAGGACCCATGGCGAAAACCCGAGAGAGAAATCAAACCACAAAAACAGTGTATGCATAAACATCACATTCAATCCAATAAATCAATTCAATGATCAACGTGTTGTTAAAAATATATTTTGTATATTTTAAAAATCATATACAAGTATAAGAAAAATTTTGGTGAAAAGAAAATTGAAAAATAGTAAAGAAAAATATACGAGTATAATTTTATATTCAAACAAAAATTTTCAGTTTTGAAAGAATTTTTGTAAAAACTTTGAAAATAATGCTATATACATTCAAAAAGTATAAATTTTAAGCATAAACAATACATAAATATGAACAAAAATAAAATTTAAAGAAAATGAAGTTTATACCTTGAATCAGGATTATGGATGAATGAAGAGATGATTTGCACAGTGCTTGATGATGATAACTCGAGTTTCATGTTGAAAACAAAAGCCCTCAAAAGATTTTAATGATTTGTGAGAAAACAAAGGATTTGAAGTGTTTTATAGGTAAAAACCTGACCTAGGTTTTAGAGAGAAAATTGAGTTTGAGTTAAATTTGGAAAACCCTCTTTTAATGACTTATTTAAGGCTCCAGCGGCTACGTGTACCGATATGCAATAGTGTGTATCGAAACTGCGTATCGGTATGAAATGTACCGTAATGATCCTTAACTCGTAACGATACAGGTTCACCTATACCGAAACACTGCCTATGATACCCGTATCGATACCCTTGAGCCAAAAATGTCATTTTTGACAACAATGAGCTCAAAAATTCAAACTTAATCGAATCAATATGCATGTGTATGATATGAGATCATCATGAATGAGAAAAAAACATATGCAAACTTCTCATAGCAGCAAGAATAAATGCATAGAAATTGACCAAAACTCAAGCAAGTTTAAAACACAAAAAACGCTCTTTGTCAAAAGGTATGGTGAAGATATTCGCTAATTGGTTCAAGGTGTCTACATATTCTAGAACTACCTCATTTTTCAAGAAATGATCTCGAATGAAATGATGTCTTATCTCTATGTGCTTAGTTATAGAGTGTTGGGTGGGATTCTTAGTGAGACAAATAACACTAGTATTGTCACACTTTAGAAGGATGGTACCTATATCAATTCCATAATCTAAGAGTTCTTATTTCATCCAAAGGATATGAGCACAACAACTTTTGGCTAAAATATATTCCGCCTCAGCGGTAGATAATGCTACACTATTTTGCTTCTTAGAAAACCACGATATGAGAATACTACCTAGGAATTGAAAAGTAACGGAGGTACTCTTTCTATATATCTTACAACCTCCATAATCCATATCCAAATAAGCATCCAAACTAAAGGAGGAATCTCTAGGATACCAAAGGCCTAAACAAGGTGTGTCTCTAAGGTATCTAAAGATTCTCTTAACGACTTGAAAGTGTGATTCTCTATGACTAGCTTGAAATGTAGCACACAAGTAAACACTAAACATGATATATGGTCTACTTGCGGTAAGATAAAGTGAAGATCCTATCATTGATTTATAAAGCTTTAAATCAATACACTTGCCTCATTCGTCTTTGTCAAGCATTGTAGATGCGCTCATTGGAGTGGCTTGGGGTTTCACATTCTCCAAGCCAAACTTCTTGAGCATGTCTTTGATGTGCTTATCTTGATTGATGCAGATGTCATCCTTCATTTGTTTGATTTGGAGTCCCAAAAAGAATGAGAGCTCCCCCATCATGCTCATCTCAAATTCACCTTGCATCAACTTAGCAAAATCTTGGCAAAGCAATTCATTAGTAGAACCAAATATAATAACATCAACATACATTTGTACTACTAAAATGTTTTTGCCTTTTCTTTTAATAAAAAGTGTAGTATCCACATTTCTTTTATCAAAACCTTTTCAATTAAAAAATTTGACAATCTTTCATACCAAGCTCTAAGAGCTTGGTTCAAACCATATAAAGTTTTTGAAAGTTTGAAAACATGGTTTGAGAATTTTGGATCTTTAAAACCAGGTGGTTGCTCTACATACACTTCTTTATTTATAAAACCATTTAGAAAATCACTTTTTACATCCATTTGAAAAAGCTTGAATTCATGATAACATGCAAATGCAAGAAGCATCCTAATAGCTTCTATTCTAGCTACGAGTGCATATGTTTCACAAAATCGATTACTTCTTCTTGAGTGTAACCTTGAGAAACAAATCTAGCCTTGTTCCTCACTATGTTACCACTCTTGTCTAGTTTGTTTCTATAAACTCATTTAGCTCATATGGTAGATTTATTACTTGGCCTATCAACTAATGTTCATACTTTACTTCTCTCAAATTGATTTAAGTCTTCTTGTATAACCAATATCCAATAGTCATCATTTAATGCTTCTTTGATATTTTTAGGCTTTATGCATGAGATAAATGCAACAAAATTACAAATATTTCTAAGAGAAGATCTAATGGTTACCCCTTTGGATGGATCACCAAAAATCTTACCACCTTTGACATAGTTGAACGCCCTTGGGTAGGTGACATCCTTTTTCCTCTAGGGACATGTCCTTCAATACTTATAGAGGTGGATCTTGTGATTCTTCTTTATTTGGTATTTCATCCACCTTTGGTGATTGTTCTCCACCATCATTGGCATCAAAAATTCCTACATCATCATCATCACAAGAATCCTTCCTCGAAAGGAGGTTATCATCAAAAAACATATGTATAGACTCTTAAACTACTAAAGTTCTTTTTTTAAATACTCTACAGGCTTTAGAGTTTAAGGAATAACCAAGAAAAATTACTTCATCGCTTTTAGCATCAAATTTGCCTAAATTATCTTTTTCATTGTTTAAAACAAAACATTTGTATCCAAAAGGATGAAAGTAGCTAATGTTAGGTTTTTTTCTTTTAAGAAGCTCAAAAGGTATTTTTTTAAAATAGGCCTAATCGTTATACAGTTGACATGTAACAAACGGTATTAGTGGTTTTCGCCCGAAAATACTTAGGGAAATTATTTCCACAAAGCATTGGTCTAGCCATTTCTTCTCAAGTTCAGTTTTTCCTCTCAACAACCCTGTTTTGTTGAGGTGTGCGAGGAGCATAAAAATTATGGCTAATACCATTTGAATTACAAAACTCCTCAAAACCTAAATTTTGAAATTCGGTTCCATGATCACTCTTAATGTGAGAAATAGAGTGACTAACATCATTTTGAGTTACTTTTGAAAATGTGATGAATTTTTCTAAAGCCTCATCCTTGGTACTTAAAAATAGAACCCAAGTATATCTAGAGTAGTCATCAACTAAGACAAATGCATATGATTTTCCACCCAAACTCATTGTTCTAATAGGGCCAAAAAGATCCATGCGGATCAATTGTAAAACTTTACTTGTAGAAACATCATTAATAGGTTTATAAAAAACTCTTTTATGTTTGCCTTTTGAACGAACATTACAAATTTTATCATATGAAAACATTATTTTTGGAAAATACAAGATCATTTGAAATCAATTTTTCTAAAACGCTCATGCTTGCATGCCCTGTTTTCTATGCCATAACCATGAATCTGCTAATCTTTAGCAACAAAATGTGCATTGGAAATATGAATGTCATCTAAATGCACCATGTAAATATTTCCTATGCGATGACCAATAAGCAAAATTTTGTTAGTTTCAATGTTTATAATTTTGCAACCATTTAAATCAAAAAGCACATTGAAACCCTTATCACAAAGCTGGCTTATGATCAAAAGATTATGCTTAAGATCATTGACATATAAAACATTATCAATAAGGATAGAAGAGTGATTACCAATGGAACCAATTCCTTCAATGTGGCCTTTGGAGTTGTCACCAAATGTCACTACTCCTCTACTCTTTAGTTTTAGCTCCAATAACCGACTCTTGTCACTGGTCATGTGTCTCGAGCATCCACTATCAAGGTACTACAAATTTGCACATGAAGCTTTGGCCTTGTAGCAATGCTCCCCCTACAAACAAAGAATTACGTCTTGATTTTTAGTACTCAAATCTTTTTGGGTCCATGAGTATTAGCTCCCAAAATCTTGGTTCCCTTGGGAATCCAAGAAGTAATAGCATTAGTATCATTAGAAGTGATTAGTTCCTTAGGAACCCAAACACTCCTAATCGTCTTACCATAAGAGGGTCTTTGGAAGCTTCTTTGATTGTAGCCACCAAAGTTCCTTTTCACATAGTTGGTTTTTGAAGATGTTCCTTTTTCAAAACTATATTTCCCAACTTTGCTTAAGAAAGCTTTGAGATCACCCTCTTCCTTTTGGTGATGATCATGAACTTTAGACTTTAGAGAGAAGGTTGTTTAAATCTTGATTTTCTTTTCAAAATCAAATTTTTTTGTTTGTAAATCTAAAACCTTCTTCCCAAGTTCTGAGTTGGTTTTAGATAGAGAATCGTTTTGGTTTTTCAAATAGGAAATTTTTTTCTTGTTTTTCAAAATTGATTCTTTAACGGCCCAATTTTGGGCCTAAAAGTTAGCCGGGTTTGGTTAGCGGTTTCGGCAATTTAGACTAGTTTTGGGAATAAATCGATTTAAAAGGTTTTTGAGCAGAATAAAATATAGAAAAATGTTCTAAAATCCTAAAATAATGTTTTTAAGGTTTTGGTGGAGCCACTTGGACAAAATGGATTCATTTTAGTCGACATTTTAAAAATGCAAAATGTGTTTAGTGACTAAATTGAAAGGAGTCGAAGCTTAGGATCTTTAGGGAGCTATTACACCAAGGTGCTATAAGCCTTTCCCTTATTTTTCATGTTTTTAAATGATTTAATTAATTTATTTGTTAAAGAGATTTAATAAAAAGATTTCTAAAAGGCTTGTGTTAGAGGTGATCTTTCAAAATAAGAGAAAACAATCACTTTATTTCATTCTTTGATTTCCTAAATTGATCTCATTTCTACAACAACTAGCATTGGATTTCTTGAAGGTTTTCATTCAAATTATTGCCAAACAAGGGAAAAGCTTGTGTTAGAGGTGATCTTTCTAACTATCCTCTAATCAAAGGTTCTTTATTGAAATCCCCAAGCTATTGACTCTTGTAAATTGTTTTCTAAATTGTTTTGAGTTAAAGATGTTGATATCTTGCTTTAATTAAGCTTGGATTGAGGTTTTGGTGAGGAAAATGGTTGAGTTTCGTTTTGATTTGATAATGTAGGGTTTTAGATTGATTTTGGACATTATCTTGATGTTTAACAATGTGGATAAATGGGTTTTGATATGGTAATCCCGAAACTAGATAAATTGCTAGATTTTTAGGTTGAAATCTTTGAGATTATGGTTTATTTATATGTTGTTTGGTTGCTGGAGATATTTGGTTGTTGAGGGAATGTTTTTAGACGTATATTGATGATGTTTTGATGTTAATCTCGCCGGGTAATGGCTGGAGATTGGTTTCGTCAGTGTTTTCGGTAGTTTTCAGATGGTGAAAGCTTGGTAGTTGATAGAGGAGGTTGTGGAGCTAAGTTGCTAAGTATTTTGATGCAACAATGTGCATTAATCCTCTTTTTTGAATGGTTAATAGCAGGAGAAGTTGATCCGGTATCGTTTAAGGAAGCTTCGATTGATCCGGAGGCTTGAGATCGCTTCAGCAAAGCAAGTAAATCGTTGTCAGTGAGTGGAACTGGTTTTAAATCTTTTCAAAGGTTGAAAGTAAGTTTTGAGAGTTTATATTAAGCTTGAAATGCTAATCTAAGCTCGGAAGTAAGTATGGAAGAATTTGCTCTCGGTTTTCAATTTTCCCATTGTTTGTTAAATCAAGCTCATGCTTTAGAAATAGATTGTTACCTACTGTTATGCATGTTTTTACGAATTGGGAGATGATTCATGTGATCCCATGATATTGATTTATGGCTTTTAAAGAGATTATGTCATGTTGAGTAAATGTTATGCATTGAGATTTCTTGAAATAGGATGAAGAAAATGGTTTATGTTTATGTATTTGAAAAATGGTAAAGTAACACGGTTTTAAAGTGTATATTGGCATGTGGTCGAGATTTAATTGTTGTCGAATATAATTGGTCGAACAATAAGATTAAAGTGCACTCTAAAATAAAAAATCCGTACTTGAGGAATATCTTTGGTTACATAGTAAGGGTAGTGCTATTGTGAAGTGATAGGGGTAGTGCTATCACATATGGGCAATAAGGGTAGTGCCATCCGGGCCGAAGTGAGATTATGGTGAGGGTAGTTTCACCATGAGACTTGATGGGGGTAGTGCCATCAAAGAATTTGTATATCTGAACTTGAATGGATAGAGGTAGTGCTATCCAAGGATGGGGTAGTGCCATCCAGGTCACTTGTTATACCAATACATGAGATGAATATGTATCATGGTTTTTAAAATGATTTGTATAAGGTGATTTATTCATGAGATTGTTTTTTAGTTGTGCTAGATGATGAGCATGCTTGAGAAGTTTTAAATGAGATTTGCATTAAGGTTAATGCATGAGATTCATGATACATGTTGAAACAATGATTTTGTAAATACTTTGATAAGAGATTTCAAGCATGAGAAGTGTTGAGCATGATGTTTGAGATATACTTGAGAAATGGTTTAAAATGCATTGTTATTGGTTTTCAAATGAGCATCCCTCACTAAGCCTTATTGCTTACGCTCTTTTTTTCTTAACAATATAGAGAAGTAGCGTGATCTTGCCTATAGTTTACCCTTTTATGTTTGAAATCATGCCGATGAGTGTTTAGGTGTTGAATGCCTATAGAATGATAGTATTCCATGTTGTACCTATGTTAGAAACAAGTTGGATTGGTTTTGGATGAGTTTTAAGTTGTAAAACCAGCAATTTGTGACATTATAGGCCCAAGTGTACCGATACACGGGCCTGTGTATCGATACGATATGCATGAAATAGCCCAGTCATACTAATACACTTGGAGCCGTACCGATACAGTGTAAGGCCAAAATAGGTAGGCATTTCGATATGCAAGGGTGTATCGGTATAGTGTTTTAACACTGGAAATCTGAGAAATTGGCAAGATGAGAGTCGTACCGATATGAGCCTTGGTGTTCCGATACACCTGACTGTTTTGTTAGTTATTTGAGGCAATAAATGGTTTGTTTTTGTCATAGTTTGGTCCCTAAATATTTGAGTCAATTGTACGAGTTAGGGATGTCTTCTTAAGCTACAAATTGACATACATGCATGTAATAGGACTAATTTAAGTTTGGTAACTTTAAAATGGTTAAAGACCTTGTAATTATATATTTTTGCAAAATGGTCCCTAATCTACGTTTGGGCTAAATCAGACGCCCGATTCATGTTGCATTTGTCCGCTGATAATATGATCACCTTAGGAAGTAATAAAAGCATCTAGCTAAGATAAAAAAGGAATAAAAATAAAAGGGTCGCTTGTTAAGGTAAACCTTCGCGGGTTCTCTTCGATATTTCCCATGTGACTCTGTAATCACTCATTTTTGTCCGGGTTGTATAATATTATAATAGTATTATTAATTAATAATAGTATATATGTATTTTATTTAATATACAAAAAATAATAAAAATAAAAAGGGAGACTACACGACATGGCCACCCATACCCTGCCATTATCTATGTTTTCACCATACCCCTCACCGGCATCTCTAGCCCATTGTTGCACGTAAACGCCATGCCCTTTGCAGCCACCAGCCGCAACCTTTGCCCATCACTCTAGAGCTCAGCTACTCTCATCACCAACAAGAGCCTCATTCATTTTTTTCTCCATTATAAGCTGCAACAGAACTGAAAAGAAAGAGGAGAGGGGAGATCTATGAGGGTCACGACACAGACAAGAAAAAGTTTAGAAAAAAGAAAAAAAATAAGCTTGAAAAGAAAGGAGGGAGAAGATGGTATAACAAAAACCTAAAAAAAATATTAGAACCGAAGGAAAGCTTCTCTGTATTTGGAAATTTGGTTTGTTGTTTCTTGCTTTCAATCTTTTTTCATTATTCGGTAAATGTATTCGCTTTAGAACAAATGAAATCACCATGTTTTTAAGAATGTTTAGAACTTCAAACCCCAATTCTCTTCTGACTTTCTCTTGTTCTTTACTCGGTTAAAGCTTCAATTTCATGCTCTAGACAGTGTTCCTTTTTATGTTGATTTACTAAGATGTTTCCTCATGAATAGGGTCTTTTTGACAGCAAATATAGCTTCCTACGTGTTTCTCATGGCTATACAAGTGTGTGATTTCTTTGTTGATTGATTCACAGTGTGTATGGTGGTTTGCTTTGTAAGGAGACACATGGCTATCTCATGTTAGTATTATTATGGCGTTGTTAGTATTTTATTATTATATATTGTTTTACCTTTATATGCATCTATTTATATTTTCACAACAGGTGTATTATCATGTTAATGTATCTTTTAGTTTGTTTGTTCATGTTGCATACTTGTGTTTTATTAAGCGATCATGTTTAGTTTAGTTATTTATCATGTGTATATATGTTCTAGTATGTTTTATTTTTGTTTTTACATTTTAAGTTATATGTTCAAAATAGGTGATATTTGTTACATGTTAATGTCATGTTTTTTAATTTAAGCATATAAATTGTGTCATGTGTTAAATATTAAGTTTCTTTATATATATATGTTAATGTGTTGCTATAACTTGTTAGTTTGGCATCATGTCTTATCCACGTCATGCAGGTGTTATAGTTACGGTTCATTTTTATGTGTTTAAGTATGTTAGGATTAATTAATTTTAGTTTAGGAAGCATGTTTCTTTCTTGTTCATGTTTATAATTGTTCTTTTTTATTTATTTATGATATGTTATGTTTTTTGCTCATGTATTTTATTATTTTTGTTTAAATTTCGTAATATTCATATGTTATGTTTTTTTAGTATCATGTCAATACAAATTGTATGTTATGTCTTGCTTTCTAAGGTTGCACAATGGAATAATATTTGTCAATGCGGTGCGCTTTTATCCGAGCGTAAACGGGGCCAGTAGGCGTAGTGATGGTAGTTAGGCGTTTACTCTCGGATAACGGGGCCTTTAAAATCTACTCGTACTTATAACCAAATTTTAATTTAATCGTCACTTTAATCGGGAAAGTCTAATATTAATAAAACGGTAATTATTAAAGTACCAATTTTGGGCGGTGTGGGGGTGCTAATCCTTCCCCATCCGTAACCGACTCCCGAACCCAATAGTTTTTAAATCTCTGGTTTTATGGTGTCCGACCTACCTAAGTGGCCGGTGGCGACTCATCTTTTAAAATAAAATACGATATTTCTAAAACCCCACGGAATAAATATTTTAATACCCGAAAGACAATAAACACCCTCAAAAACTTGATTTTTTTTAGCGGGAGGGACATCGCTACAGACTCACACGATTCGATCTTGCGAATAGACCGGGTCAGGGGTTAAGATTCCTAATATTTCTCTACCAACTCATCGTATACCTCTTTTTACTCATGAGAAGCTTCTTGAAGCTCATCAAAGGTAAAATCAAAGTTAGATGAGTTAGAGGTTACCTTCGGATCATCTTCTAGTGCCATGAGACAAAGGTTGTGTAACGCTCCAGTTTTTTGGGCCTAGAGGTATGTAGGCTGATTAGACGGCCCGATGGACCGGGTTAGAGATTATAGTCAAATTTAGGTTTTAAATACGGATTAAATATTTTTGAGTGAGAAAATATTTGGAAAAAGCATCTAAAAATAATTATTTATTATATGGATATTTTTGGTAAAATAAATTTTGGAAAATGAGCTTAAGAAATGTGACATTTTGGTTGGTGACCAAAATGTAAATATTGAAAACTATTTTTGGTGACTTTTTTGTAAAAGAGTCAAAACTTTGAATCTTTAAGGAGATAATTTACCTAAAGTTTTTAATCAGGCTTTCCTTAACTAAGGCTATTTTAAATTGGTTTTAGTTAGAAATTAATGGGAAATAAAAAGAATTTAATAAAAAAGAGTTCATTTGGTTAAAATCACTTTTCTTACGTAACTACTTTTGCTCTCAATTTTCTCTCTATTTTTTCAGCATGAAAACTACATTTTCTACTCTTATATGACCAAGGATTGATTCTCTTGATTTCTATTTTTGATCCGTCCATTACTACTCTTGATTTCTGCATCAAACCTTAGAGATTTCATCAAATCTTGCCAATTAAGGGGAAAGTCAAGTGTTTGAAGTGATCTTGATTTTTCTCCTCTAATCAAAGGTTATGTATTGAAATTTCCAAGTTATTGAATCTTTATAAATGTTCTCTATTGAGTTTTAATGATTTAATTATGGAATTTGGTTAAATCAAGGTTTATTTGATGAGGTTATGCAAATTTTGAATTGGACATATTTTGATGGGTTCTTGTTTGATTATGATCGAGATTTTGATGTCTTATAATGTTAATAGATTGATTTTAACATTGTAATTCTGAGGCTATGTGAATCTCTAATTTTCTAGGTTTCTAGTTATGTGTTTTTGAGGAGTTGTGGAGGATTAATGTATGCTAGAGGTATAAGGATTGTTTTTGGATGTCAATCGAAGTTAATTGATGGATTAAATCTTAAGGTTTTGGTTGGGTAATGTTTGGATGATATGTGATGGTGTTCTCGATTATTTTCAGGTAAATGATTGATGGTTTTAGTGAGATGAAGTTGAGGAGTTGTGTTGCTGGGATTATGAATGGATGATGATGCATTAATCCTCTGTTTTTATGTGATTAAAATAGGAGAGAGTGATCCTAAGGCTATTGGTGAAGCTTCGACGGCTTCGAACGCTTGTTTTCGCATCAACAAATAAAGCTTTGCGTTGTCAATGAGTGAGAACGTGGATTTCAACTCTGAAATGGTTTAGAGGTTATTTTGGGAGCTTAAGTTTAGCTTGAAATGTTGTTTTAAACTCAAAAGTATGTATGGCGATAATTCTCTCTCGGCCGTGCTTTTACAACATGGATTTTATGCACTTGTTTTGATCATATAATGATGATGGATGCATTTGGTAAAAGATCTGTGTAAGTATGTGGAATACTTGTTTTAAAGCATGGTTGGTTTCTTTGTAAATGGTTTTGAGTTGATGCATATAAAAACAGAGAGGTACATGGTAGATAATGAATTATATTGGCATGCGATGTAGTTTAAAATTTTATCGGATATAGTTGGCCGACCATAGGATTGAATGCACTATAAATAAGTCGCCTTGGGTGTTGAAGGGTTTATGCGTACCGAATACTCCACCATGATTACCCTAACGGTTGATGGGTTATATGGTATAAAAAAACTCCCATTAGTTGATTATGCGTCTAACTGGTGATTAGGGTTGGTGTCCCCGGATTGTAAGTGGTACCATAATTTTGGTTGAGATGGCATGAATTGTTGAGAGGATACTTGTTAAATCCATGTATCCAATATAATATTTTGGAAAGTGGATTTGTTTAATGATCACTTGAAAGCCAATATAATTGTTGATGTATCATGTTGATGGATGTTAAAGTATAATGTTGGTTTATACATGTTTTACTCTTTAAGCTTTGCATATGGTTTTTATGCATGAGAAGGCTTAAATTGAGGGTTAGCAATGTGATTTGTGGTTGATCCATGATACATGTTGCATATGGTTTAATATGTTGGTTTTTGAAAGTGTTAATTGCATGGTTTTCAAGGCATGATGTTTTATACGATGATTGAAATAGTGATTTCAATGTGGTTTTGAAAAATGTTTTTAAAATGCATTGATGGTGTGTTGTTTAAGCACATCTCACTACGCCTTGTGTGCTTACACTCTCTTTGTCCATTAATGTAGAGAATTAAAGGTTTAGAGGCAGCAAGCAACCAAAGGATATCCAAGGACTTCGGCTATTGAACGTATAGTTTTGAATTAGATTTGTAGTAATAAAGGCAATGGGTTTTCATTGTTGATTTGGGAGGGGTTTGAGAAGCTCTTTGTTTAAGAATGTTGGTAATGTTGCTTTGGATTTGTAATTGGCCTCTTATGATGGTTGTAGCTTTGATTTTATGTTTTGAATGTTGAATGGTTTGGTTTCTAGGAAGCATGCCTCTAGATGACTTTTTGAAGCTTGATGCCATGAATTGATGATGTTTCTATGGTGTAATGATAAGGGTTGATCCTTAGTAATGTTGTTTATAAGCTTGAAGTATGCTAGGATAAGTTTGAATCATTAAAAGCATGTTAAACCAGCAATTTGGGACATTTTAGGTCCATGCGTTTCAGCACGCTTGATTCTGTACCGAAACAAACAAGTGATTTTTGACGGCCTGTTTCGGTACTCGAGCAATCATTACTATACGAGGATAAGTGTTTTAGCTAGGCTTTTCGATACACGGAGGAGTGTTTCAATACGGGTTTGAGCTACTAGAATCTGAGTTTTTGGAAATGCATAACCGTACTAATACACTTGCCCATGTACCGATATGGCCAGCGGTTAAGTTGGTTAAAGTGAAGTCTGATGTTTTAATATTCTTTCATTTTGGTCCCTGATTGATATGAATGCAATTGGATGAGTTGGTATGGTTGTTTTAAACTGTTATTTGACCTATAAGCATGTAATTTGACTAATTAAGGATTGGTAACTTTAAAATGAGTTAAGTCCTTGTAATTTTCTAGAATTATAATTTAGTCCCTGAATTGCAATTGAATGTCGAATCGACGCCCGATTGAGTTGTGTTTTCACCCGCTGTCAGTATGCACACTATAGGTTAATATTTTGCATCTAGATAAGATAAAATTAAAATGGATACAATTCGAGTTTAATCTTTTTGGGTTTGTTTCGGCAAACCCAATGTAGTTCGACCGGTTCAGTCTAGCATCTAGGCCGAGTCGAGAGGGTTATAGGTTGGCTACTTCTTAGTCCTATTCATCGGATGATTCCTCATCACTCTAAGTAACAACATGAGCCTTGAGCTTCTTCTTCTTCCCAAAGCTATTCTTTTTAAGTTGGCTAGCATGGCCAATTCTTCCCCTTTATTTTCACTCGAATCGCTCTCCTCTTGTAAAGCTTTAAGAGTAATTCCCACTTTCTTCTTCTCCACCTCTTTCTTCTCTATATTATTTTCTTCTCATTTTCCTTTATTCATAATCTTATGAGTAAAGAGAGAACCATAAGTGCATCGAGCTTCAAGGTCTTGAGATCCTTGGCTTATATGATGGCGTCCTCTTTCCATCCTATGACTTGGGAAGAGAGTATATGAGCTTCCAAACAAGCTTGTCTTTCGGAATGAATTCTTTGGCTCCATTTTGAAGTTCTCATAACTCAAGTTTAGGAGTCCAATCTTGGTCTCCTTGATATCATTAGTGCCCTCGTATATAACTTCGAGCTTGTCCCATATCTTCTTTACACTTGTGCAAGAAGACATCTTCGAATAGTCATATGGTCCAAGCGCACAAAAGAGCATGTGCATCGCTTTGTCGTTGACATGTAATCTCCTTCGATCTTCATCGGTCATCTCTAGCTTAGACTTGGGAACAAACCAGTCTCCTTCTCTCTTCATCAGTATGCTTATTCCATCTTCCACTACATCCCATAGGAGGTAGTCATTTGATTTGATAAAGAGACTCATACGATTCATCTGATAAGGATAGTTATCCCCCATTGAAATAATATGGTTTGGTGATAGATTGAGACTCGTAGAGGTTGTGCCAGAAGTAGAGGTCATGGCTTGACTTCTTGTTGATTGAATCACCTTTGGATCATCTCAAGAGGATGTTAATCCTTCCAATGACTGTGATTCTGATACCAATTGTTGGGATGATCAATCAATAATGAAAGTGACCAAGATGGGGTGAATTGGAAATTAAAACGATTTAAAAGCAAATTGGAAAATAAAAAGATTTGAGACACAAAGAGTTATAGTGGTTCAACCTTGTAACAATGTTTACTTTATCTTACCACTAAGGATTTTCTAAATTTAATATGAATTTCTTCCCTTTTCTAGGCTAAAGAGGCAACCTTTTACAAAATCAAATATTTCTACCCAAAGCTTTGAGAACAACTCTCTTTTACAAGAAAATGTTTAGCAAACTGAAAATCCTCTCAAAGGTGAAGTGTTTGCTCAATTACAAGTTCACTCAAACTCAATACTTGAATAAAAAGATTACAAATATGAACGCTCAAGTGGGTTACAAAGATACGACTCTAATAGGCTCAAGAGTGTTGGATTTGTGCTTGAATGCTTAAGACTTGTTAAATTGTTGTTGTTGTAGCTTTGGAGACTTGATAATATACCCCATCGTTGATTTCTAACCGTTTGGGTAGTTGAGATCATCAATATAGCCAGTGGGCTGCATTTTTACTACAATAAATGATGTTAGGTAGTTGGGCATATCGGTACTCGAACAGGTGTATCAATACCTTCCATAAGAAGAAAGAATTATTGTATAAAGGGGTATCGATACGCGGAAGAAAGTATCAGTACGAAGAGTGTATTTTATAAAGGGGTATCAGTACGGGCTAAGTTGTATCGGTACTAGTTTTTCTCATTGGAATATGAGAAAGTTATGGATGAAAAAAGGTTTTGGTATGCCTAAGGGTGTATCAGTACGATATAACAACTTTTTGAATTTATGGTTCTAATAAACTGACAAGGCAACGGTCAAAATTTTATTATCAAAGATCTTAAAAATCTAAACACCTTGTATTGGTATGCATAAAGTCGTATCGATACTCAAAAGCCTTTTGGTTCCCAAGTATGAATGGCGTATCGATATGGATACAAGCATATCGGTACCCAATAGGTATTAAGCATAAAAATCTTTTCCAATAGCTAAAATATGTATCGATACGGTCTAAGGTGTATCGATACTCCTGGACGAAACTTGCCTATTTGAGTATAAAAACACTTAGAATATATTTAAGGTTTTAGTTTTTAACTTAGAAACAATTTGAAGTTCGAATTCTTGTCATTTTGTGGGACTTTTTGAGTACATAAAAATTTATCCAATTTTACAAATTGGTCCTTGAAATACTTTGTTATATCAAAATTAAATATTAGTTTTACATTCCCCCTTATTCTGATTGTTCGCGTATCTATTTTTCCCCCTGGGCGAGTTCAAGGCAATTGTTCGCTTGTCAGTTGTGTTTCTATGTGTGGTGGCGATAAAAAAGTGTAACCTAAGCCATAGGTTTGGAGTAACGAAACTGGTTTAAAGTAGCGACCTAGATCGCGAAATCCTTGTACATTCGTGGTCTTGTATTGTATTGGCATGTTAATACTATATATTTCTATTGCTATTATGTATGTATTGTTGGTTAGGTTGTCTTTTGCTCCCCTAGTAAGTAAGAGATTTTGTTTCCTTTTGTGTGTTAATGCAAGTACTATTTTTCACTTGTTTTGGAAATGATGCTACTATTTTGCATTTGCTTTGTTTTGTTTCTCATAGAACGATATTGTTTTCCCGAAGCGAGCTGTGTTCCTGAGCTGTTAGTTAATTTTGTTAGAGTTTTTACTCTTGGATAGTGAAAATTTGCATTGTAATTTTTGTCGTTTCCAAGTGAGTGATATATATGGCAGAATTAGATTTTCTTTGTGTCTCTCTTTTATAAATATGGTTGCAAGAAACTTTGTAGTAGACCTATTTGAATGGTCACGGAAGGTATTTGGTTGTGTTTACCTACTTCCAATATTAAAAGTTCGTAACATGTAGATGTGGCGAACTGTCCTTCGCTGCATGCTCGCGTTCTCTTTAGGGTAAAGGGATTTTGTTTCTTTTAAGAGTCATACGTACCGTGTATTATATTGTGACTGAGGGGTCATTCCCCTTGCTTAAAATAGCGACTAAGGTTGTTGTTTCCATTATTGTATAATTTCAAGATCGTAATGGTCCTATGATAGGATCGCTTATTTACAATGTGATGGTATGCGAAGTCAATAGGCCTTATTAAATACAAAGTAAGTGGAATTGTTTCAGTCAAAGGACAAAATTTTGTGCTAATATCATAATTATTTTAGTATTTCCTTTGGATCTGGGTAAAGGAGATTTTGACTTCTTTAGTTGTGATATCAACTATGTAGGCTGAAACCATAAATGTTGTGGTTTCTTTTATAGTTCGCGATATTTAACTTCGTATTTTGGTATCTATTTGATTTCGAAAAAGTGTTTCGCTTTTCTTGTATGGTTTTGTTGGTTGTTGTTGCACTTGGTTGTTGTTGTACTATTTGTAGACTTTGGTTGTATTGGTCACTTAGCATAATCCATTTTACTGTGCCTTGTTGTTTCTATAAAACCTATGTTTAATTTTGATATAACAAATTGTTTAAGGGCCAAATTGCAAAAGTAAATAAATTTTTAAGTACTCAAAAGTCTTACAAAAATGAGAAGTATTTGAACCAAAAATTATTTCTAAGACAAAAACCTTAAACCCAATAAAATTTTCTAAGTGTTTCAAAGCCAAATTCTGCAATTACACCTTAGGCGTACCGATACGGATTTTTAACACTGGAAATTTAATTGTCAAAGCATATCGATACGGTTATCCCTGTATTGATGCAAAATTCAATCTGGACTTGTATTTAGGTTTTAGTATACCAATACGGTTTCACCCGTACCGATATGGTTTCATCTGGGTTTAAGATCACACATTGAATTACTAATAGGACTCACCCCATATCGATACGGTTTGGTCAGATTTGCAAAATCTTTGCATTAAATTTTATAGTCGTTGCTTGTCAGTTATAGGAATCAGTGGATTTTAAATGGTCGTTGAAACGTATCGATACGCACTAGAAGCGTACTGATACCTTTTTTGCTGAACTTTCATCCTTGTTTCCAGTGAGCAAATCTTGTACCGATGCAAAATTCTCGTATCGATACGCCCCTTGTTTTACACTAAGACCGTACCGATACACTACCCCGCATATCGATATGCCCCTGTATTTTGTACACAACGACTCTTTCTTTTTTGAGACAGGTATCGATATAGCTCTTAGCATACCGATATGGTTGGTTGCGGAAGTGCATTTATGGTTGGAAAAAGAGAGTCCAACGGCTCTATTGATGATGCCAACCACCCAAATGGTTAGAATTCAATGAGAAAGTATAAAAGCAAGCCTCCAAATCTACAGCAATAACTAATGATCAAGTGAGAAGCAATTAAGCAAAAATCCAACCACTTTGTGCCTTATAGAGTCAAATCTTTGTACCCACTGTAATTCCTTTGTATTCATTTTCTTTCAAGTTGGGTTGACTAAACTTGTAATTAGGGAAAATATCTACCTTTGAGATGTTAATTTTTATTTGCCATCTTTCTTTGTAAAAGAGTGAGTCTATATTAATCTTTGGGTAGAAAGCTTAATCGCTTTGTAAGGTTTCCTCCTAATCCGAGAAAAGTTGAAGAATTTCTAGTGAAATTGGCTCAAAATCCTTAGTGGGAGCTAAGGTAGTGGATGTAGAGCTTGTTCGAACCTTGAACCGCTCTAAATCTCCTGTGCCTTCACTTTTTTTACCAATTTCCTCCCTCTAATTTTTAAAAGTCAATTCACCCCTCTCTTGGCCATTTGTACATCAATTGATCAACACAACAATTGGTATCAAAGCCTTACTCTTTAAGAGATTAACATCTACAAGATGTGATCTTTGAAGTGATCCAATCGACTGACAACAAAGCAATGGCATCTACCTCCAACAACATGTATGAGAGCAAATCCATCGCCAAACCACCCTTCTTCAATGGGGACAACTACCCATATTGGAAGAATCGAATGAGGCTATTCATAAAATCCCATGATTATGTTCTTTAAGATGTAATCGAAGACAACAAGGTGATAGCAAGTTCCCAAGGCCAAGCATGAGATGACGGATAAAGAAAGAAAAAGACTACAAGTAAACGACAAGGCCTTGCACATGCTCTTTTGTGAACTTGGACCAGACATGTACGGGAAGATGTCCCCTTGTACAAGTGCAAAGGAGGCATAGGACACGCTCGAGACTACATACGAGGGCACCAACGATGTTAAGGAGACCAAGATCGGACTCCTCGGCATGAACTGTGAAAATTTCAAGATAGAGCCTGATGAGAATGTCATGAAGATGTTTAACTAGTTCTGCGTCATCGTCAATGGTCTCAAGGGACTCAGAGAGGCCATCCCTAAAACAAGCTTGTCTAGAAATTACTCTACTCCTTTCCCGAGACATGGGATGGGAAGAGAATCGCCATCATCAAGGCTAAGGATTTGAAGACCTTGAAGCTCGATGCTCTCATGGGTTCTCTCCTTACTCGTGAGATCATGAAGCAAGGAAGAGAAGAAGAGAAGAGAAAATAAGAGAAGAAGATGAAGATGAAGAAGAAAGAAGTGTAGAAGAAGAAAATTGAAATTGCTTTCAAAGCTTTACAAGAAGAGAGTAATTCAAGTGAAGAGAAAGATGAGGAGTTGGTTATGCTAGCCAAAAGATTAACTCAGTTCATGAAGTCTAATCGGGGAAGAAAGTTCAAAAGAATAGGATACTTCAAGAACAAGAACAAAGAGAAAGAAAATGATCAACTAATATGCTATGAGTGCAAGAAAATAGGGCATATACGAACTGAATGCCCCCAACTCAAAAAGAAGAGCTTTAGAAAGAAGAAGAAGTTCAAGGAAAATGTGGCTACTTGGAGTGATTCAGAGTCCTTCGATGAAGAAGATTAAGAAGTCACCAACCTTTGCCTTATGGCTTTAGAGGGGGATCCAAAGGTAACCTTAAACTCATCATCTTTTGATTTTACTTTCGATGAGCTTCAAGAAGCTTATGATGAGTTGCAAGAGGTGTATGATGAGTTGTTTGAGAAATACAAGGAATCAATTTTGAAAAACAAAAAAAACTATTTTCAATTTGAAAATCCAAAATGATTCCCTTTCTAAAACCAACTCAAAGCTTGAAAAGAAGGTTTTAGGTTTACAAGAAGAACAAAAATATTTTGAAAAAGAAAATATTAATTTAAACAACCTTTTTTCTAAGTTTCATGATGATCACCACAAGGTGGTGAATGAGCTCAAAGCTTCCTTGAGCAAAGTTGGGGCAACTAGTTTTGAAAAGGGGCAATTTTCAAAACCCAACTATGTGAAAAGGAACTTTGATGGCTACACACAAAGAAGCTTCCGAAGGTACTCACATGGTAGGAGAGTTAGAAGTGTATGGGTTCCTAAGGAACTAGTAGCTTATGTTGTCTTGGATTCCCAAGGGAACCAAGTTTTTGGGAGCTAATGTTCATGGACCCAAAATGGTTTGGGTACCAAAATTCAAGACTTAATCTTTGATTGTAGGGGGAGCATTGCTACAAAGCCAAAGCTTCATGCCAAAACTCATGGTACCTTGATAGTGGATGTTCAAGACACATGACCGGTGACAAGAGTCGATTCTTGGAGCTAAAGCCAAAAAGTGGAGAAGAAGTAACATTTGGTGAAAACTCCAAAGGCCACATCAAAGGAATTGGTCCCATTGGTAATCACTCTTCTATACTTATAGATAATGTTTTATACGTCAACGGTCTAAAACATAACCTTTTGAGCATAAGTCAATTGTGTGATAAAGATTTCAATGTTCTTTTTGATTTAAATGGTTGCAAAACTTTGAACATTGAAACAAATCAAATTTTGCTCATTGGTCATCGCATAGGAAACATATACATAGTGCATTTAGATGACATTCATACATCCACTGCATGTTTTGCTGCTAAATACAAACATGATGCATGGCTATGGAATAGAAAACCAGGGCATGCGAGTGTTTTAAAAAAAATTGGTTTCCAAAGATCTAGTTAGAGGTTTGCCTAAAATGAAGTTTTCTCTTGATAAAATTTGTGATGCTTGTGCAAAAGGCAAACAAAAATGAGTTTCTTTCAAACCTATTAATGATATTTCAACTAGTAGAGTTTTACAATTGATCCATATGGATCTTTTTGGTCCTATTAAAACTACGAACTTTGGTGGAAAATCATATGCTTTTGTTTCAATTGATGATTTCTCTAGATATACTTGGGTTCTATTTTTAAGTACTAAAAATGAGGTTTTAGAAAAATTCATCACATTTTCAAAAATTACTCAAAATAATTTTGGTCAACTCATTTCTCACATTAGAGTGACCATGGTACCGAATTTCAAAATTTAGGTTTTGAGGATTTTTGTAACTCAAATGGTATAGCCATAATTTTTTCACTCCTTACACACCTCAACAAAATGGGGTTGTTGAGAGGAAAAATTGAACTTTAGAAGAAATGACTAGAACCATACTTTGTGAAAACAACTTGCCAAAATATTTTTGGGCGGAAGCCACTAATACGGCTTGATATAGAATTAATAGAGAAATGATTAGGCCTACTTTGAAGAGAACACCTTATGAGATTTTAAAATCCAAAAAGCCTAACATTAGCTATTTTCATCCATTTGGTTGCAAGTATTTTGTTTTAAACAATGGAAAAGATAATTTGGGCAAGTTTGATGCTAAAAGTGATGAAGCTATTTTCCTAGGGTATTCTTTAAACTCTAAAGCCTATCGTGTAAGAGAACTTTAGTTGTAGAAGAGTCAATACGTGTGGCTTTTTATGATAACCTCATTTCAAGGAAGGATTCATGTGATGATGATGATGTAGGAATCATTGAAGCCAATGATGATGAACAATCATCAAAGGTGGATGAGGTTCAAACCAAAGAAGAATAAGCACAAGATCCCCCTCTATAAGCATTAAAGGACATGACTCTAGATGAGAAGGAAGTGAGTTACTCAAGAGAGTTTAACTATGTGAAAGGTGGTGAGATTTTGGGTGATCCATCCAAAGGGGTAACCACTAGATCCTCTCTTAGACATGCTAGCAATGTTGCAATTATTTCATGCATAGATCCTAAAAATATCAAAGAAGCATTAAATGATGATTATTGGATATTGGTTATGCAAGAAGAATTAAATCAATTTGAGAGGATTCAAGTTTGGACATTAGTTGATATGCCTAGTAATAAGTCTACTATAGGGACTAAATGAGTTTTTAGAAACAAACTAGATGAGAGTGGTAACATAGTGAGAAACAAGGTTAGAATTTTTGCTCAAGGTTACACTCAAGAAGAGGGAATTGATTTTGATGAAACCTATGCACCTATAGCTAGAATGGAAGCTATTAGGATGCTTTTTGC
The DNA here is from genome assembly GCA_019671005.1 of Hibiscus mutabilis. Classification (NCBI taxonomy): domain Eukaryota; kingdom Viridiplantae; phylum Streptophyta; class Magnoliopsida; order Malvales; family Malvaceae; genus Hibiscus; species Hibiscus mutabilis. The sequence goes on from CM033717.1 coordinate 57,766,715, forward strand.
ATTTGCATGTTATCATGAATTCAAACTTTTTCAAATGGATTTCAAAAGTGCTTTTCTAAATGGTTTTATAAATGAATAGGTGTATGTAGAACAACCACCTAGTTTTGAAGATCCAAAATACCCAAACCATGTTTTCAAACTCTTAAAGGCTTTATATGGTTTGAAACAATCTCCTAGAGCTTGGTATGAAAGTTTGCCTACCTTTTTTATTGAAAAAGGTTTTGAAAAAGGAAAGGTGGACACTATACTCTTCATTATAGGAAAAGGTAAGGACATTTTAGTAATCTAAATTTATGTTGATGATATCATTTTTGGTTCTACTAATGAGCTTCTTTGCCAAGATTTTGCTAAGTTGATGCAAGGTGAATTTGATATGAGCATGATGGGGGGCTTTCATTCTTTTTGGGGCTCCAAATCAAAAAAAGGAAGGATGACATCTTCATCAATCAAGCTAAGTACATCAAGGACATGCTCAAGAAGTTTGGCTTGGAGAATGTGAAACCTGAAGCCACACCAATGAGTTCTTTCACAAAGCTTGACAAAGATTAAGGAGTAAGTGTGTTGATTTAAAGCTTTATTGCACTATGATTGGATCTTTGCTTTATCTTACCGCAAGTAGACCTGACTTTATGTTTAGTATTTGCTTGTGTGCTAGATTTCAAGCTAGTCCTAGAGAATCACAACTTATAGCCGTTAAGAGAATCTTTAGATACCTTAGAGACATACCTTGTTTAGGGTTTTGGTATCCTAGAGATTCCTTCTTTAGTTTACATGCTTATTCGGATACGAATTATGGAGGTTGTAAGATAGATAGAAAGAGTGCCTTCGGTACTTGTCAATTCCTAGGTAGTATATTCATATCTTGGTTCTCTAAGAAACAAAATAGTGTAGCCTTATCTACCACCGAAGCGGAATACATATTAGCCGAAAGTTGTTGTGCTCAAGTCCTTTGGATGAAGCAACAACTTTTAGATTATGGAATTGATGTAGGTACCATACCCATTAGGTGTGACAATACTAGTGCTATTTGTCTTACCAAGAACCCCATCCAACATTCTAGAACTAAGCACATAGAAATTAGACATCATTTCATTATAGATCATGTCTTGAAAAATGATGCATTTCAATTCCTTTGTGCCCAAAGTGTATCGATACGGGTCAAAGAGTATCAATATGAGTTCTTGAATGCACTTCGATACATGCAAGCCTATATCGATACGGTAACGTGTATTAGTACAGCTTGAAAAGCGTACCGACACGCTAGATCGTGGCGTATCGGTACGCGTAGCCGTTGGATCCTTTAAATGTTCATTAAATGGTTTTTAACTTTAATTTAAACTCAGACTTTTTTCCACAAACCCTAGATACGAAAATATCCTATAAAATCCTCTTAAGACCTTTTTTATTTCTTACACAAATCTTAAAATTTCTTGAGGGTTTTTGGTTTTCAAATCAAGGCTAAGGCTTTATCATCAATTTGATGCATCATCATCTCTTCATTCATCCAAAATCTCAATCTCAAGGTATAAACTCTTTTTCTTTTCTTTTTATTTTCGTTTTGGTTTATATACTATTATTGAAAAAAAAAATTTTGTTTTTTTAGTATATATATAACATGGGTTTCAAAGTTTTTGTAAAATCTTTTTCAAACTGATTTTTTCTCGAATATATAAATGCACTATATATTTTTCTAAACTGTTTTTAAAATTTGTTTTACCAAAATTTTGTTTATACTTGTATATTTTTTTAAACTATAAAATATATTGTTTTATCAATACCTTGATTATTGGATTATTCATTGGATCAAATGTGATGTTTATGAATACATGTTGTTTTTGTCTTCATTTTGATTTCAGGTTTTACTATGGTACCTAAAAAAAGACAACGAACTAGTGAAACCAGTCAATCTTCCAATGCAAATAATGAGGGTATTACTAAACCTAATCTTTCCTATATTATTCAAAAGAGTTTTCTAACTCTCTCGGCTATGGCTCACTTCAAACAAAATCAAGCTTTTACCATTCATCGTGAGCGAGTTGTCTCTATCCCGTTTTTGAACTCATAACGTTTTCAATTCAAATATCTTGATTTAATGAAACAATGGAAATTTATGCCTTTTTTGAATTTACCTGGGATTTTATATCGAAATCTTGTTTTAATCTTTTGTGCTAATGCCCGGTGTATCCATAATTCTGAAAAAACCAAGGTTATTGCTATTGAATCTTATCTCATGGGAAAGAAGTTTAGAATTGATCAAGAGGTTTTATCAAATGTTTTTGGGTTTGGGAATGTGGGAATAGATGATGAACATTCCTTAGGACATACCCTTGTTGGCTCCGTTACCGTACTAGATGCCTAATATCGCATCCTCTATCTCATCAACTCTTGGCGGTTCCGTCCATCCGGTTGGAAATTTTCAATGATCCGTCAAGTTGATGATTTTTGGATCCATTGTTTTTCAAATGGTAAGCGCCCAAATCTTTGCCAAATAATGTTCGCGGAGATTGTGTATCTTGTCCAACATCACCACGCATCCCAAGTCACATCCTTCACCTATGGTACGGCTTTGAGTTATTTATTTCATGCTTTGGAAATTGATTGCTCACATGATGCTCCCGAGTCCCTTGGTGAACCGAATAACGAGCACTCTTTGGGTCGTTCCAAATTTTTCTACATCAATGGAGAATGGATTCGTGTCGAGGGACCTCCTCAACAAGCTCAACTTCCGGTGGATCCTCAAGTTTCTAGTGCCCAGCCTTCCATAGATGCCCTCATGGATTATCTAAATGAGCAATTCACCTCTTTGGGTACTAATATTGCTTCTTTAGATACAACCATAAACTTGGGCTTTGCCTTCATTGATACTCGTTTCACGTCATTCAAGGAGAGAGTTACTACAATCGAGAACCGAGTTACCTCTATTGAGCAACAACAAGCTTCTATGGATATCTCTCTCACCTCATTCCATGGTGCTTGGCTTCAATCTCAAGCTACTCAAGCCAATGAAGATGATGAAGAGGACGAAGATGATGAAAATGATAGGGACAAGTCTTAGATTTTGTGCATCTCATGGCCTATTTTCATATCATCTTAGGATTTCTTTTATGCACCTTTGTTATTTGTTTCAAGAACCCTATACTTTGATTTATGTTTATTTTAGGATTTGAGTTGGATTTCTTTGAACTATGTTGCTTTGGATTATCGTTTTAGATTTTAATGATAATATGCTTTGAATTATATTGCTTTGTGTAATCACTCATTTTTATCTGATTTGTAAATATTGCGCTAATATATAATTAATATTATTGTTGCATGAGTGTTAGTAAGATAAAAATGTATAGGTGTGATATCTGTGAGTGCATATATATGTACGTATTAGTAATTATTTATATGTATGCTCGTATGTTATATGTTTGAATATTTGATTAATTTGCATGTATGTTGTGTGTATATATAATGTATATATCTGCATGAGTTGGTGTGTGAGTATATATATATTGGTATACGTATGTGTCCGTATGTATATGTATGCATGCTTGTATGTCATTAAATGTTTGTGTTTTGCATGTACACGTATTGTATGTACGTGTGTGTGTGTGTTTGTATTATTATTAATAATATTATCATTATTAATGGACCAATTTAAAATGAAACCCATAAATTATAAACCCCAAAAAATAATAATTAAGGTCCAGTCTTTATACAAATATAAGACCCAAGTACAATTACATAGCCCACAATTAAGTTACATGGCCCAACCGGCCAAATCCAAATCCTATATTTGAAGGCCCTAAATTGTTTAACCCTAGTGTTTCCCTCTTGCGCAGCCAACCAGGAGTTGTTGGATCAAATTTTGATCCAACGACCACGATTAAAGGGGGAAGTTATCCAGATGGCCGCGTGTATTACACGCCTGGACCGTTCGGCTGCCACGCGAGTGTTTGATCCACGCGCGGACTCTTCGATCTCCCACGCGTGCGTACATCCCACGCGCTAAAACTCCTCGGCTGCTGAGCTCCACGTGTCATGATCTGGAGCCGTTCCACCCATTCGAGATTTCATCTGGACCGTGTATTCTTCAAGTTATCTCAACCGTTGGATCGAATCTGATCCAACGGTCGAGAATGCCTCTGGCCGAAGACATCTCCCCCACACTACCACCATACCTCCACCATGCCAGCCTCCAACCACCGCACTCAGGATTGCCAGATACATCAAAAAAATCACCAAAAAGAGGCTATGTCAGTATCATTTCAGATCTGAAAAATATATATTTTATAGTACTTGCTACCAAACGATCAGAGTAGGATATATGTATGAAAAAGCTGTAAGAAAACTCAGCGACAAAAGTTAAAAAAAATACAAGTTTCCATCGGTAATCTTCTCTCTTTTTTTTTGAATCTCATACATGCATATACAAAAAAAGTAAAAAAATAATAAAATAGAGTTTACCCAAAGAAAAATCCTTCCCCGTCGGCGATAAGCTCTGAGGAGTGAGCCACAAAATGGGGTTTTCTTTTTGTTTTCATCTTGACACATCAGGGATCTGGGTTTTACAAGGTCGGAATAGGAGTATCTTGGTTCGGTCTTTCCAAAAGTAGAGGCTTTTTGGCTCGGGTGAGGGGTGGGTTTTACGGGGTCGGAATAGGAGTATTTTGGTTCGGTCTTTCCAAAAGTAGAGGCTTTTTGGCTCGGGTGAGGGGTGCCTAAGTTAGGTTTTTGTTGTTATAGCGTTGAAGGCGGTGGCCGGAATAGCCGGACCACCGCCGATATCTAGAACCGCGGTGACTGAGGGACTTGTGGTTGGTGTTTCTGAGAAAAGAGAGAGTTCTCTCTTGAGGCAAAAAAATGAAGGAAAAATGAATAATGGGGGCCGGTTATAAATTTTATAGGGGGATAAAAGAAAATGGGAAAATAGCGTTATAAATCCCCCCGCGTTCTTGAGATTTGCGTTTTTGTCTCTCCGCACGGGATATTAGCAGCCCTAGTCCCTGTCCTTTTTGAAGATATTTCAATCTGGCCCCCAAATGAACCGAATTCAGATTTCAAATGGTCCAATTACCCAGAGACCATCTCGCGTTTTCAAATTTTCCACTTTGAGCTTGCCCTTGGGCATATTATAGCTTTAGTTCTCTAGACTTTCGTTCAGTTTACAATACCATCCTCGAATCATGTCTCCAGTTGCTTTCAATTTCATTTTTCGGTCTTATTTTTGTTTCAATTCGGTCCCTTGTTATGTTCTAATTATGTACGCCCTTTGCCTTTTATTTCATGTTCTTCTTAGCATTGTTCACATTATTCGTTATTTTTATTTAAGTTTTTATATCATCTTTGTTTATGTTTTAGATGTGATGTTTTTTTTTAGTTTTAATTTATTTCCTCAATGGTATATGTTTGTTGTACATGTAATACTTTAGTTTGGTTTTCATGGTATGCAAATTTGGGTTAGTATGAATTCCATGTTTTTAAGTTTATGTTAATATGATGTTTTGTTATATAATGCCATGGCTTTTTCAACTTAGGCATAAATGGTGTTATATGTTAGTATCAAATCAATTTTCTTTTCGTATTAGTCTTATGTTATTTAGGTTTGTGTATGCTTATGTTCATATTTATGTTCTCGTGTCATATGTTAAAGCATTGAATCTTTTGTTAGCATCCTATTTTGACTTGTCTGTTTAATAACATGTTACCTGTATGTCATGCATTTGTGGCGTTTGTGATTATATAGGCTCAAGCATGTTAAGGTTAATTAATTAGTCTTGAAAATATGTTTTTTTGTTTATGCTCATATTTTTGTTGTTATTACGATATGTTAGGTTTCATGCCTACATGTTTGATTTTTTTATTTATTTTGTAATATTCATTTTTATGTTTTAATATTATATCAATATAAATCATATATTTTATATTTTACTTTTAAGGTTACATAATGGAATATAAATTGGCAATGCGGTGCCCTTTTATCCGAGCGTAAACGAGGCCAGTATCAGGCGTAGTGATAGTGGTTGGGCGTTTACTCTCGGATAACGAGGCCTTTAAAATTTGCTCGCAATTATAACCGAATTTTAAATTAATCGTCACTTTATTCTGGAAAGTTAATATTAATAAAGCGGTAATTATTAAAGTACCAATTTTGGGCGGTGTGGGGGTGCTAATCCTTCCCCATCCATAACCGACTCCCGAACCCAACAGTTTTCGAGTCTCTGCTTTTATGGTGTTTGACCTACCTAAGTGGCCGATGGCGACTCCAATTTCTAAATTAACACGGAATAAATATTTTTATATCCAAAAAACCATAAACACCTCGAAAATCCGTTATTTAGCGAATTGGACACCACTACACTTTGGATTTGAATTATGCTTCATTGTTTATATCTCTTGTTTATATCCATTGTTCTCATCGATTTTTATCTAACAAAAAAGGGGGAAAGTTAGAGGCCTTAATTTTTCATTTTTTTTAAAATCTATCTTAAAGTAAGGAGGAATACCTTTCAAAGTTTTCAAATATTTAAAAATTTACTTTGGTTTTGTTATATCAAAAAGGGGGAGATTGTTAAACCTATGTTTGATTTTGATATAACAAATTGTTTAAGGACCAAATTGCAAAAGTAAATAAATTTTTAAGTACTCAAAAGTCTCACAAAAATGAAAAGTATTTGAACCAAAAATTGTTTCTAAGTCAAAAACCTTAAACCCAATAAAATTTTCCAACTGTTTCAAAGCCAAATTCTGCAATTACGCCCACGCGTATCGACACGCCTTAGGCGTGTCAATATGCATTTTCAATACTAGAACTTTAATTGTCAAAGCGTACCAATATGATTATCCCCATATCGATACGAAATTCAATCTAGGCTTGTATTTAGGCTTTATGTACCGATACGGTTTCATCTAGGTTTAAGATCACTTTGAAGTACCGATACAGCTCACCCCGTATTGATATGGTTTGGTCAGATTTGCAAAATCTTTGCATTAAATTTTATAGCCATTTCTTATCAGTTATAGGAATCAGTGGAGTTTAAATGGTCGTTGAACCATATCGATACGCCCTAGAAGTGTACCGATACCTTTTTTGCTAAACTTTCACCCTTGATTCCAGTGAGCAAATCTCGTACCGATACGCCCCTTGTTTTACACTAAGATCGTACTGATACACTACCCGGCATATCGATACGCCCCTGTATTCTCTACACAATGGCTCTTTCTTTTTTGAGACAGGTACCGATATGGTTGGTTGTAGAAGTGCATTTATGGTGGGAAAAAAAGAGCCCAATGGCTCTGTTGATGATTCCAACCACCCAAACGGTTAGAATTCAATAAGAAGTTATAAAAGCAAGCCTCTAAAGCAACAACAAGAACTAATGATCAAGTGAAAAGCAATTAAGCAAAAATCCAACCACTTTGTGCCTTATAGAGTCAAATCTTTGTACCCACTTGTGTAATTCCTTTGTATTCATTTTCTTTCACGTTAGGTTGAGTGAACTTGTTATTGGGGAAAATATCTACCTTAGAAAGGTTAATTTCTATTTGCCATCTTTCTTTGTAAAAGAGTGGGTCTTTATTAAGCTTTGGGTAGAAAGCTTAATCGCTTTGTAAGGTTTCCTCCTAATCCGAGAAAATAGGAAGAACTTCTAGTGAAATTGGTTCAAAATCCTTAGTGGGAGCTAAGGTAGTGGATGTAGAGCTTGTTCGAAGCTTGAACCACTTTAAATCTCTTGAACCTTCACTTTTTATTTACCAATTTCCCCCCTCCAATTTTTAAAAGCCAATTCACCCCCCATCTTGGCCATTTGTACATCGATTGATCAACACAACAATTTTATTAGTTGTATTATTTTCTGGTTGTAATTATACTCCTTGATATCCATGTAGCATGTTTGATGTGTGTTAGCTTTACGGTGATTTATACAATTCGAGGTAGACTATGATGACAACAGAGAGTTTGGATTGGCTTTGGTAAGTGTATGAGACTATTGACGCATTTATTGATTGGAAGTTTGGGTTTTGCATATTTTAGGCTACTTTGTCAAGATTTGCAGATCTGGGAGTTGAATGCGCATTTAGCATCCATTCATATTAGAATTTGGAAAGTCAAAGCTTTGTGTTTTTATCCTTTTTTATAAATAGGACTTCCTTAGGGTTGTATTTTCACAAGTTGATTTGGGAGTATCTTACTCTCTCTTTTGTGGTTTTTCTATTGTACGACCTTGGTCGTGTGATCTTGAACGGAGGGGAGAGGGCAAACATTTTTATTGTGTTGAACAATATGCCGAAACTCCACTTTGTAGATTTGGACGGTGTTATTCAGTGTATGTGTTATTTGTATCGACAGACAATAGGATTTAGAAGGCTATGAGTGTCCATTTGGAGAAATGGAGATCGACATGCATAGTTCTTGGGAAATAATTTTCTCAAGATTTTCCAAATATCATTGGCATTGTCGCCAATTATCTATCGGCTTTGTTAAAGCTACTAAGGTCGAGGTTTTGGATAATCTTCAGGGGAACCTTGATAAACTAGCTTGGGGAAAGGTCCTCGTATTGGGACTGATGGACATTTTGATGTAATATATTCTATGAATTTTGTTGATTATGAGAGCTATTCGGGGTAGAGGCATGCAATCGAGAGGGAGATAGGTTTGATTTTGAGAAACAAAAGAAACATACAAATTTTTAACATGTTAGCAAAGTGATTTTATGCTGCTATTTGTGTTTAGTGTGTATTTGATTTTCGACAATGGGACTTGCTACCGACTTCGGGTCTTCTCTAGATTAAGTTCACGTAGAAGAATCTTTAAATAGTTCTCCCCTTGTTTGGTTGTATGATTATAGTGTTCATTTCTTTTGTTTATATAGGAAATCTCTTTTCTATCAACATTTGTAGTATTATGATCATTTGGCTTCATTGAATTATTCATATATTGTGTTTCTTTTTAATGGTTAGGTTGTCTGCCTATTTCGTATGATAATTTACAACTCTTTTGCTCATTATATGTATTTTCTATCGTGATTACTTTCTTGGGGTCTTGCCTGTGAGTGCTCTTTTTTGTGTGTAACACCCATTCCCGGTCTAGTAGAGATTTGGGTCAGATAGTGTTATCGGAAGACTAATCGGAGGTCCAGAAAAAGTTTTAGAGTTTAAAACCTAATATAAGTATCCTATTGGTTATTCTTAAGACTTATCCACTTTGTCTGTTACTAAGCTTAATCGAAGTTGGGCTCAATTTTAAACTTTTCTTAACCTTATGGACTAAATTGTAAATTTTACAATTTAAAGGCCCTTAGCCGAAATTCAGGTTATCATACTAAAATTAATCTTACTAATTATAGGTCTGTGAAATTTCATCACTAACGGAGGTCATTTACCTATCTGATTAGACGATATAATATTTAGTGACCATTTTGTAAATTGTTAAAAATTGTTTTGTTATTCGGATTAACCTATTGGGTGATTTCAAAACCTTACCAAATTTTACCAGTACACTTACAAATCATGTTCCTATTGGTACGTCACATTTTTAGGGCGTTCGGAATCCATTTACCAAGCTTTCACCTTAGGCTCATTTTAGGCACCATTTTAACCTATCCAAATCTAAGCATACAACAAAACCATTTTACCAAGTTGTCATATAAATCTAGAAAGGCTTATACAAAACAAGTTGGTCCATATGCCACTTCACTAGGAGTTTATAGTAAAAGATAACATACATATATGGCAGAGACGTGACTTGCAACCGCAACAACACGATCAAAGCTCTTAATTGTTCAAGGTCTGAAAATGCATGAGACACACATGTTAGGCGTACATAGCCTAGTGAGGTAGTTATAATATTTACAATTAAATTCATGATAATCAAATATACAAGTAGTCATATTATACTATGCACTATTCATGCTTATTACACATATTCTCAAGCTTTCATATTCACATATTACATATCACATAGTCATATCACAATCATATGGTCATATCATAATTAATAGGCACATATCATATTAGGTACCATTGGATGCACGGATTCCCCTGTACACCAACACATATAACGGAGAGTGGGTCGTAGCCCTTGAGCTGTAGCTCCGAAGATATATCCCTTACACAACCGACCTTATTTCTCCCACATATAGGCCGTAGCCCTGGACCGTAGTCCTCACTTACTTAACCGAGCTCAATAATCCTATGGCATGCCAATTGTATCCAATGTCCATAATTGCACAAGTTCACATAGTCCATAAAATTTTCAAATCATATCATATTAAATATCAAAATGAGCCTTAGCTCCATATCATGTAATATTTCATATCATTTTCATATATCACATACGTGTAGCATATCATAGTCATGTTTGCACATATCAAAGTAATGCAGGTACTTATCAGATTTGCCAATCGAATTCAACATAGTTACTCTATGTGAGCCCTTAAATAAATACAAATATAACTACAAAATAATGCAACGGGATAGCACCAAGCCTATTCCTTGACACGACTACACTCAGCTCGACAACCCGATGTTTTTGAGATTCTCGAATAACAATGCCTTTATCCTTGGATTTCGGAAGAGATGATGGTTGTTCTTTTTCAACCCCTTTAGCCAATCGATAGCAAGAACTCAAATTTATCGAACCGAAAAACTCAGGCTTACCAACCTATAACTGAACTGATTTGTTCATTATTTTTCCCTATCTATATTGCGCACAATCCCTCCCCTATTTATAATCAATTTGTAGGCCTTAAAGGCTTTCCCCCATGTTGTCGTGGCATGTTAGGGCATAAAGCCCTTTTGTTTTGGGCCACGTGGTGGCAACATGCCACCTTGCCCCTTTTTATTGTGCCATGTCTTCCCCAACGTACGGATTCATGTCAATTCCCTTCAATTTTAAGGAATTGTCGTGGGTCCCCCCACCCACGCCACTTTTTCTTTTTTTTTTTTTTTTTTTTATTAATAAATAATAATAATAATAATAATAATAATAAATATAATAATAATAATAATAATAAACTGATACCAGTTAGCCCAAATAACCTTTATTGCTTCAAATTAGGTATAGGATCGAGCTAATTATTCAACGGGTACAAAATATTCGATCACCAGAACTTAACCCCGACTAGCCCGATTTTTGAGGTGTGACAACTCTCCCCTTTAAGAAAATTTGTCCTCGAATTTTCTTTTCAAGCGAACAAATGATGATACTATTTCTGCATAGTCTCCTTGGGTTCCCATGTTGCCTCTTCAATGGAATGACTTCGCCACAAAACTTTCACTAAGGGCACAATCTTGTTACGAAGCCGTTTAACTTCTCGTGCGAGGATCTGAATAGGTTCTTCCTCGTATGTCAGATTAGATTGGATTTCTACAGACTCTAGCTCGATCACATGGGAAGGGTCTGTTCGGTACTTCCGTAGCATAGATACATGGAAGACGTTGTGAATCCGACTTAACTCCTCGGGGAGAGCTAATCAGTAAGCAATAGGTCCAACCTTTTCAATCACCTCGAATGGACCAATGAGGCGGGGACTTAGCTTTCTTTTCTTTCTGAAATAAAGAATCTTCTTCCACGTAGATACCTTGAGGAAAGCATTTTCACCAACCTCGTACTGAATATCTCTCTTGCCCAGATCGACATAGGACTTGTGTCGGTCAAAGGCAGCTTTAAGCCGGTCACAAATAATGGTTGTCATTTCTTTAGTTTCCCAAAATAAGTCAAGACCTAGCATTTTGCCTTCAGTGAGTTCGGTCCAACAAGGAGGAGTCCTACACCTCCTTCCATAGAGAGCCTCATACGGAGCCATTTGAATCGAAGCCTGATAGCTATTGTTGTAAGCAAACTTGACCAAGGGCAGGGATTTCTCCCACGTATTCCCGAAGTCGATGACACAGGCTCGGAGCATATCTTCTAGAATCTACAAGGAAGAATCATGACTGGTACAAATACTTATTCACATGACTTAGAGAAGGGTTTAAAGTTACCTAAATAACTCTTTCAAATTGGCCGTTAGTTTGAGGATGGAAAGTAGTGCTAAGATGCACTGGCGTTCCCAAGGCCTCGTGTAAGGTCCTCCAAAACCATGACGTAAATCGTGGGTCACGATCAGAGATGATAGATATCGGGATTTCGTTTAAATGAATAACTTCACGGATGTACAACTTTGTGAGCTTAGGTAAGCTGAAATCTATTCTTACTGGAAGGGAGTGAGCAGACTTGGTGAATCGATCCACAATGACCCAAATGGCAACATTTTTCTTTGGAGTCAAAGGTAAACCGCTTACGAAGTCTATCGTGATACGTTCCTATTTCCATTGCAGAAGTTCGATGTGTTGCAGAAGACCCGTAGGTACCTTGTGCTCGGCTTTGACCCGTTGGCAAGTCAAACACCTAGCTACGTAGTCCGTGATTTCATTCTTCATACCGCCAATAGATCCCCTTCAGATCTTTGTACATTTTGATAACTCTAGGGTGAACAGAGAAAGGGCTAGAATGAGCTTTACTTAGGATTTGGTTTCGAAGATCATCATCATCGATAACACAAATGTGGTTGCAGAAACACAGTAACCCTTCAAAAATCAAAGCAAAGTCAAGATCTGAGCTATCCTTGACCTTAGCAATAAGGGGTTGCAACTCCTTATCAATTTCTTGGAGGGCCTTAATTTGAGATACAATGGTGGAGTGAACTCTCAGTTCAGCTAACAATTTGCCACGCTTTCTGTGTCAGAAGTGAACATTCAAGCATCTCGGAGAAGAAGTGGACTTTCAGCTAAGAGCATCAACCACCATATTGGCTTTACCGAGATGGTATTCAATGAATAAATCAAATCTTTCAATAGCTCTATCCATCTGCGTTGACGAAGGTTTAACTCTTTTTGATTTAGGAGATATTTCAGGCTTTTTTGATCAGTGTATAGGTAACACCTCTCACCATAGAGATAATGCCGCCAAATTTTCAAAGCAAACACAACTGCGGCAAGTTCTAGATCATGAGTTGGATAGTTTAGCTCATGAGGCTTGAGTTGACGTGAGGCAATACCTATGACTTTGCCTTCTTGCATCAGAACATAACCTAACCCCAGGTGGGACGCATCATTGTACACGGTGAAGTCTTTACCCAACTCGGGTTGCACTAACATAGGGGCATGAGTAAGAACATGTTTGAGCTGGTCGAAGCTCCTTTGTTGATCAACAGTCCACACAAAAGAAGTATCCTTGCAGAGAAGCTTCGTTAAGGGTGCTGCAAGCAATGAGAATCCCTTAATGAATCTACGAAAATATCTTGCAACGCCCAGAAAACTACGAACTTCTCCCACATTCTTCGGATGAGTCCAATCAAGGAGTCCTTGAATCTTCTTTGGGTCCACTTGAATTCCCGTAGAAGGGATTACATGGCCAAGAAAGGATACTTCGGATAACTAGAACTCACATTTACTAAACTTAGAATAAAGTTGTTTTTCCCAGAAGGTCTGAAGCACGATCATGAGATGTTCTTCATGAGAAGCACAATCTTTAGAATATATCAGAATGTCATCTATAAAGACAACCACAAACTTATCAAGATAGGGCCAAAATACACGATTCATCAGATCCATGAAGGCTGCATGTGCATTCGTGAGCCCTAAAGGTATCACCAGAAATTCATAGTGACTATATCTGGTCCGAAAGGCAGTCTTTGGAACATTAGATTCTTTTACCAGCATTTGGTAGTAGCCGAATCGAAGATCTATCTTAGAGAAGACATAAGCATCCTTCAACTGATCAAAGAGATCATTGATCCTCGGAAGTAGGTACTTGTTCTTGATTGTCACTTTATTCAATTGACGATAATCAATGCATAGACGCATCGATCTATCATTCTTCTTGACGAACAAAACCGGTGCTCCCCAAGGTGTGGAACTCGGTCGGATGAATCATTTATCTTGAAGGTCTTGAATTTGAACTTTGAATTCCTTCAACTCCACCGAAGCCATTCTATACGGAGTAGTGGAGACCATAGTAGTTCCAGGTTGTACTTTTATCCCAAATTCTACTTCACGGGTAGGAGGGAGTCCCGAAAGTTCATCGGGAAACACATCAGGAAATTCTTTCACCACGGGTATATCTTCGTTTTGAAAATCTTTCTTAGACTCCATGGCATACATAAGACTCTTTTTAGGCTCGGGTTTAGACTTCATCAAGGTTATGCTCTCCTTACCGAGTCTACGGAGATATAATTTCTTCTTCGAACAATCCACCTATGCTTGATGTTCAGCTAGCCAATCAAGGCCTAAAATGAGATCGAACTCATGGAAGGGCAAAGCCATCAAGCTATCCGAAAATAGGATCCCTTGGATCCTTAAGGGACAAGCTCTACAAATCAATCGTATAACCACACTGTCTCCTACTGGGTTAGAGACAATAACCTTATAAGTAACTGGTTCATATTCTAGAGCATACTTTTTTAATCAACGGTTCACTAATAAAGGGATACGTAGAGCCTGGAAGTGTTTCTATTGCAACATATCTATCGTTAGGCGCTGACATTTTCAGATCTAATCATACATAAAAAATTTAGATCGTGTAAGTTGCAAGTCACAAATAACATATACAGATAAACTCCTAGGTGGCATATGTAGACACATACTTATAACGGATGTCTGGTTAGTCCTAGAATTGACTAAAACTAGGCTATGATACCACAATTGTAACACCCCTTTCCTGGTCTAGTAAAGATTTGGGTCGGATAGTTTTATTGGAAGACTAATCAGAGGTTCGGAAAAAGTTTTAGAGTACAAAACCTAATCTAAGTATCCTATTGGTTATTCTTAAGACTTATCCACTTTGTCTGTTACTAAGCGTAATTGGAGTTGGGGTCAATTTTAAACTTTTCTTAACCTTATGGACTAGATTATAAATTTAACAATTTCAAGGTCCTTAGCCGAAATTCAGGTTACCATACTAAATTAATCTTACTAATTATTGGTCTGTGAAATTTCATCACTAACGGAGGTCATTTACCTATCTGATTAGACGATATAATATTTAGTGACCATTTTGTAAATTGTTCAAAAATGTTTAATTATTCGGAATTAACCTACTGGGTGATTTCCAAACCTTACCAAATTTTTCCAGTACACTTACAAATCATGTTCCTATTGGTACGTCACATTTTTAGGGCGTTCGGAATCCATTTACCAAGTTTTCACCTTAGGCTCATTTTAGGCACCTTTTAACCATTTTAACCTATCCAAATCTAAGCATACAACAAAACCATTTTACCAAGTCATCATATAAATCTAGAAAGGCTTATACAAAACAAGTTGGTCCATATGCCACTTCACTAGGAGTTTATAGTAAAAGATAACATATATATATGGCAGAGACGTGACTTGCAACCGCAACAACACGATCAAAGCTTGGAATTGTTCAAGGTCCTAAAAATGCATGAGACACACATGTTAGGCTTATATATCCTAGTGAGGTAGTTATAATATTTACAACGAAATGCATGATAATCAAATATACAAGTAGTCATATTATACTATGCACAATTCATGCTTATTACACATATTCTCATGCTTTCATATTCACATATTACAAGTCACATAGTCATATCATAATCATATGATCATAGCATAATTCATAGGCACATATCATATTAGGTACCATTGGATACACGGATTCCCATGTACACCAACACATATAACGGAGAATGGGTCGTAGCCCTTGAGCCGTAGCTCCGGAGATATATCCTTTACACAGTCGACCTTATTTCCCCCACATATAAGCCGTAGCCCGGGACCGTAGTCCTCCCTTACTTAACCGAGCTCAATAATCCTATGGCATGCCAATTGTATCCAATGTCCATAATTGCACAAATTCACATAGTCCATAAATTTTTCAAATCATATCATATCAAATATAAAAATGAGCCTTAGCTCCATATCATGTAACATTTCATATTATTTTCATATATCACATACGTGTAGCATATCATAGTCATGTTTGCACATATCAAAGTAATGCAGGTACTTACCAAATTTGCCAATCGAAATCAGCATAGTT
This sequence comes from Hibiscus mutabilis, assembly GCA_019671005.1. Classification (NCBI taxonomy): domain Eukaryota; kingdom Viridiplantae; phylum Streptophyta; class Magnoliopsida; order Malvales; family Malvaceae; genus Hibiscus; species Hibiscus mutabilis. Next base: position 57,782,748 of record CM033717.1, read on the forward strand.
GCTCTACGTGAGCCCTTAAACAAATACAAATATAACTACAAAATAATGCAACGGGATGACACTGAGCCTATCCCTTGACACAACTATACTCAGCTCGACAACCCGATGTTTTTGAGATTCTCAGATAACAGCACCTTTATCCTTGGCTTTCGAAAGAGATGACGGTTGTTCTTTATCAACCCCTTAAGCCAATCGATAGCAAGGACTTAAATTTATCGAACCAGAAAACTCAGGCTTACCAACCTATCACTGAGCCGATTTGTTCCTTATTTTTCCCTATCTATATTGCGCACATTCCCTCCCCTATTTATAATCAATTTGTCGGCCTTAAAGGCTTTCCCCCATGTTGTTGTGGCATGTTGGGGCATAATGCCCTTTTGTTTTGGGCCACGTGGTGGCAACATGCCACCTTGCCCCTTTTTATTGTGTCATGTCTTCCCCAACGTAGGGATTCATGGCAATTCCCTTCAATTTAAAGAAATTGTCGTGGGCCCCCCACTCAATCTATTTTTTATTTTTTTACTAATAAATATAATAATAATAATAATAAACTGATACGTTTAGCCCGAATAACCTTTACTGCTTCAAATTAGGTACGGGATCGAGCTAATTATTTAACCGGTACAAAATATTCGATCACCGAAACTTAACCCCGACTAGACCAGTTTTCGAAGTGTGACATTGTGAGTCGCATATATTTTAATGGTGATCCGTGTTGTGCCCTAGTTTGAGAATGTTGCACTTGCATCGCTGCTTTGGAAGCGGTCCTCGATGCACGCTTCTTGGAAGCGGCAAACGCTCAGACGATATGTAAATATAAATTTTTGATATTTACAAACTTGTAGGGTAAATAGGTAATGAACGCTTGCCCCTTATTTTGAAAATAATTCGTAGGGGGTTTGTTTTTACATTATTTCTTATGGAACGAAATATCTCTTTCAGATCGGATTATATAGTTATCTTAAGTTGGGAGGATTCTTGCCCCTCGGGTGAGATAACTTTGATCGCTATATAATTTCTTGCATATTTTTATCGCGTACTTGGAAGTGGCTTAACGAGCCTTTATTTTGGGAAGGGCTGCCAAAGTGGTTTGAACCCTTGACCTCCTTTGTGGTGAGCCTCAAGCCTTAGCCATCTGAGTTAAGAACATTTTTTTCTTTATTCGCACTCACTTTGGGAGCGGCGACCATTTAGTTGATTCCTCTATGCACGCTTCTTAAAAATGGTGGACGCTCAGACGACCCTTTGTTTATTTTCAGCTCGCTTGCTTTGGAAGCAAAGATCGTTGAGATGATTCCTCTGTGCACGTTTCTCATGGAATGTAATATCTCTTTTAGATCAGATTATATAGTTATCTTAAGTTGGGAGGATTCTTGCCCCTCGGGTGAGGTAACTTTGATCACTATAGAATTGCTCGCATATTTTTATCGCGCACTTAGAAGTGGCTTAATGAGCCTTTATTTTAGGAATGGCTGCCAATTTGGTTTGAACCCTTGACCTCCTTTGTGGTGAGCCTCAAGCCTTAGCCATCTGAGTTAAGAACATTTTTTCTTTATTCCCGCTTAATTTAGGAGCGACGACCATTAAGTTGATTCCTCTGTGCATGCTTCTTAAAAACGGCGGACGCACGAACGACCCTTTGTTTATTTTTAGATCACTTACTTTGGAAAAGAAAATCGTTGAGATGATTCCTCTATGCACAATTCTTGAAAATGACAGATGTTAAGACGACCCTTTGTTTATTTTTAGCTTGCTTGCTTTGGAAGCGGCGATCGTTGAGCTAATTCCTCTGTGCACGATTCTTGAAAGTGGCGGATGCTTAGACGATCCTTTGTTTATTTTTAGCTCGTTTGCTTTAGAAGCGGCAATGGTTGAGCTTATTCCTCTGCGCACGTTTCTTGAAAGTTGCATACGCTTAGACAACCCTTTGTTTATTTTTAGCTCGCTTTCTTTGGAAGTAGCAATCATTGAGTTGATTCATCTATGCACACTTCTTGAATGCAACGAATGCTCAAACAACCATTTGTTTATTTTTAGCTCGCTTGCTTTGGAAGCAACGATCGTTGAGTTGATTCCTCTATATACGTTTCTTGAAAGCAACAGACGCTCATACAACCCTTTGTTTATTTTTAGCTCGCTTACTTTTTAGGGAGAATTGAGGACTGAATAAAAATTTTAGTAGAAAAGATATTTTTATTAATCAAAACAATCGCACAGAGTGTGTCTTAGAATGTATATAATGACGGAAAATGAGAATAAAATGCATATTGAATAGTATGAGTTATATGATACGTTTGCATGTTTGGTGCGTCTCTGCTTTGTGATGAGTTTTTGCTCTCTTGTGTCCTTGTTACCGTGCTTAGCTGCTAAATGGTCTACAGCTTTGCATCAGGCGCCAACCTTGATTGCTCTTCAAGCCATCAAGGAGGACAAAAGGAGCAACATATGAAATTTAAAGTTTTATAGCTTCGAATGTCATCGACAAGGGTTGCTTCTTTTCTTCCAACGGGAGGACTATGCAGGCTCCTTACATCCTTCATCCGAACTTCCTGCCTCTTATGTCCCTACTCTCATTCATATCACTTGTGGCGCTCTTGGCTTTATATCTCTCATTTGAACTTCTATATGTCGATGGCCACGTGAATAGTTTTTATTACATGCATGAGCCCCTTCTTTGGTTGTTTTGGCTACTTCTCCTAACTAGCTCGTGGTTCGCAATTTATTCTGTATGCCGACCAGTTAGCTGTTTTTGGCTCGAAAATGGGTTTCCCTTTCCCCCTCTTTTGTTTTTTTCATATCTCCGTCCATCCCTCCATTTATGCTTCTGTCAAGGGTCGCTCTTCATCATTTTTTGAGGATCGAACCGAAAAGGTGAAGGTCGTGTCCTTAGTCCACGCTCGCCGCACCAATTGTTGATGGCCAAAATGGTCAAGGGCCGAAGATGGTGATCTGATGCTTCCGAAGTGGTTTCTTTGAGTCAAAGCTTGTATGTCGCCCTTGTTCTTTTTTGTCGTTGTGGTGTTTGGAATGAAGGGGCCTGGTTCTCTCTTTCTGCGTGTCTAGTTTTATATTACTTAGACATGTGTTATGATAGGGTTGTCGTGGCGCATTGATTAGACTGGCTATAACTTGACGTCCTAGGTTCCCCTCGTTATCCTTTTTCACGCACGTGCGTAGTCGCGTGGCCGCCAGACGAGACACAATGTTGCTCGCAACCTTGTCTGTTCGCCACAGGTTGAGAAGGATATTGCACAGTCCACGAGCGATCTCATGCATTGTGGTCCTCGTGCTTTGTTATGTTCATTACCGGACGTCCCTTATGTCGCACCGCCTGTCGTCTTACTTGCCCTGATTTCGACACGTGACGGTGGGTGCTTGTAAGTACTAACAATCTTCTAAGCACTCGAGAACCTGATTAAATAGAATGCTTTAACAAAGTAAATTGCTTGTGTTTCTGTGATTAGGGGCCTTAGTTAATGGGATATTTATAGTAATTTTTTTTCCATAAAATAATCACCCTTTAATTGAACCGTAATTCCATAATTTGAGATCATGAGAGGTTACCAAGGCATCATGGATGCCTCACATTGCATGAATGCAACTGCCACGAACCACTAAAGAGTAGTTTATCCAACATTCTCCTATTTAATTTGCACGAATCATGGTGATATTTTTTATTTTAAAATTAAATACCATACTATATTATTGATATTAGTATTTTTATAATTAAAACAAAATGTTTTATACCAACAGCCAGTTGGTTTAGTGGGATGAGGCATTACATCCTTTAAGTAAGGTCGAGTTTGAATCTTGACATTGTGAATGAAGCAAATTGAATTAGAAGAATCGTTTCTATAAAGGGTCTCTATAGTACTCGATCTGAATTAGTCAGCCAATGGATTGGATACCCATTATTAAAACAAAAAAATATTTTATGTAAAATTTCAAAATATCCTCTTTGCTTTCTCATAAAATGCCAACATTTGCAAGAAATAAGACGAACGATTTACTTTGATGCAGTGGGATTCTGGTATATAAATAAGAGTGATCGCACGAATATCTATGAATAGAAACAAAATAATATTATATTTTATGAATTTTAAGTCATATTAGATTATGTATATTCAAAAATTAATTTATTATGTACATAATAAATTAATATATATATATTAAAAAGCTGAGAACTCTAATTTAATAAATTATATACGATCTTTTAAATCTTTACATAATCTTATTAGCACATTTAAATTAATAATGCTGTTAATTTATACCATTAAAGTGATTACATAATCTTTTAATTCTTTAAACTAGTAACTGAGAAAAAGAATTACAATCGCCATAAACTCTCACAGAAAGGAGAAGTTATATCACGTGTATTTTCTATCGCGTTATTTATAGGATCAACTAATAAAATGTATCTATTTTATTAATTTTTTTATCTCATTTTTTACTAAGTGAATTTTTGCTCATATTTATTGTAAATCAAATTTAAAAATATTTTTTATCAAATGAAGATTCACTTGGTAAAAAATAAAATAAAATAATTAATAAAATATTTACATTACTATTTATATATTTTTTCCTCGTAAAGGGAGTGTCTGTATTCATAGTTTGCTTTTGGTTGCACATGCATGCAACTTCAAAAGCTCTACCAAATCATTATCCTCAATTATTTGTGGATTATGATTAATTTACATCGACTTCATTTTCTCATAATAAGACAATGAGTTAAAATGGCATTCACAAAAGAAGAAAAAAAAGGAAATCCAATTATCATTTCCCTCTCCCTATTATGTTTAATTTGAACTTTATATTTTAATATTATATAATTTGGTTATACTATTACTATTTAGTTCTAGTTTTAATCCAAACCGTTGTGACTATTTAAAAAATTATTTAGTTAATTAATACGAAATTTTATTTAAAAACCCGATATCCAAATTTTAAGTGAAATTATAATAAACAAAGCGGATTGAAAGAAAATTTGTGTTCAACCTAAACTTTTTGTTTTTTTATAATTTCACATAAACTAACTAATAGAATTTTTTAGTGGAATTATTTATTCAAAATAGAAAAATATTATTTATTTGATACACTTAACGATGATTCTTTTTTCATAAAATGCTTTAATCTATTGTCTCGTGTTCTTAATCAATATTTAAATAAGCAATTAAGGATGCATTACAATAGAATAAAACTATTTATGTATTTAATAATCTCTAAACTCTATAATATATACTAAATCCTAAATTGTGACACGTATATAGTGAAAAAACTAAAAACCATAATTTGAAGAAGAGAAGACGATGATTTCAGTTTAAGATTTTTTTCGAATAGTTTAAAGGTAATTATAAGATAGTATTTGTTTATAAATATTTTTAATTCTTTGATAATGCAAATATTGCAGACATTACCATCAAATTTGAGTCTCTTATGATGAACGACATTCAATTTTCTATTAAGACCATTTGTTGAACTTTTATTTTATGAATTTTTAAACTTTAAAAACAATATATATGTATTGTTTTAAATCAAAATGTATCTGGATAGTCCATTTGAGTAGGGCCCGGGCTTGGTGAAACCGTGCTTCGTCCGAATGGTGGTGGAGGGCAGTGCGGCTTCGGTCGCGTCAACTATCAAACCAAAGCTAAAAAACACGCTTGTTGCCACGCAACGCAACGCATGCATGCTGAAATCGGATCTCTTATCTTTTTGCAAAAAGCCGCTGCCCTTTTCTCACACAACTTTAAATATTGTCCCTCAATTTTAAAAATATTTCATCGTAATCCTTAAACTTTCTTTTGGTTCATATTAATCTATAGATTTGATAACTTTTTATTTTAGTTATATCACATTATCAAAAAAATACAAAATAAATAAATTTTAAACTGAAGAACTAGCATGAAATATATAAATTTAGCAATGAAATAAAAAAGTTATCAGATCTAAATACTAAATTTATACATCAACAAATTTCGCTAATGCCTACTATTATCTTTTAGAAGAAATATTACCCACAAATACAACACATGATTTTTAAGCTTCAACAAAGACGAAACACAGATTTTAAGGATTTTTTTATTAAGAAAAAATTTAATATACAGACCGTGTAAATTTTAGTTTATACAGTCTTTTTAATTTTAAGGGTCAGGATTGTAGTTTAAGTTTTAGATGTTATGGGTTTAAGGTTTAGGATTTAGAATTTAAGATTAGTATTTAAAATTTAAAGTTTAAGGTTTATAGTGATAGGGTTAAAATTTAAGGTGTTGAGATTAAAAATTAAAAATTTATATTTTATAAAACAAAAATACAAATACGTGTAATCGTGTATCAAAATTTTACTTTTTTTTATTAGTATTATCTTCCTCGCGATCATATAATATTAATTGAGAAAAACACAGGATTGGATTGAGTTGAAAAGTCCAAAATCCCTGCCTTGCAGTACCATGGAAATTTTGTTTTTTCTGGGGGTACAATTGACTTTTGAATTACGCTCTCAAAATGGATCACAAAAAAATTCAAACGACAAGCACCGCCTACTCATGACTTCTCCCGACAAATTCAGAAAGCCGGAAAGCTCAGACTTCGAAACACAAAGTTGAAGGGTAGCTGAGCTTAACCTTGGTATACTTCTAATTCAATCCCTTTGTCATGCTAAACTTTATAATTTAGATTCAATAGTTTTGATAGTTCTAATTTTATTATTTTATTAGCAGATTTAAACTAATAATGCTGTTAATTTATGCCATTAAAGTGATTGCATAATTTTTTATTGTTAGTGTAAATTACATAAATGGTCATTAAAATTTTAAAACGCTTACATTCTAGTCATCAAATTCTTAAAACTTACAATAAAATTATTAAACTTTTATTTTACTTTTAAAATTATCAGTTGCTATTAAAAAGCAACAGCATTGCACGTTAACTTTTTTAAAAAAATAATTTTATTCAACAGTTTAGATAGCTCTACTTTTACAATTTTATTAGCATATTAAATTAATAATGCTGTTAATTTATACCATTAAAGTGATTACATAATGTATTCAGTCACTCAGTTGAGGAAATCAAGTCAATCAATACTAGTTTAACAGATAATATTTAACCTACTAATAAAAATTTAAATTTAAATTATTTTAATTTAAAATAAAAATACTAAAGATCAAAATTAAACGTAATAGAGATACTAAAACTATAATTATGGCATTTATCATCAAATCTGGCATAGCTTTAACTATTTTTAATTAATTTTGTATTTTTTTAGTTCATTTAAACCTCTTTCTCCATTTGTTGTTGCTTTTTCTTTAGGCGATATTCGCCAAATATTTCCTTTTGGGAATTTATTAGGAAAAACACCCCCAAAACAATATTAGAAAAAATAACCTTCTTTCGGCCCAAATAGGTACTACTTGTGTTCTGTCAGACGTGTTTTTCGAACTTGCTTTCCGTACAACGCGATTTCCATCCGATATGGATTATATTATATGTTATTCAAATATTTTAAGAAATAAAACGTGTTGGTCACAAGTTCAGCGTGATTTTCAAACGAATTGACACTATTTTCGAACGAGTCGACAAGATTTTATCAAACTAAACTCGCGGCCCACAGGACGCGAGTTTTGTGTGTTGCAGTTGTTTAAACAGGGCTCAATTGGCATGTTTAAGGTAAATTGCATGGTGTTGGGGAATAAATTTTCGGCGGTTTGTACTTTTACAGCATACTACTAATACATCTCTTAAAAATGGTATGAAAATCGACGTGTATAATGCATTGTAAAGGGTGTAGGTGTAGAAATCGCGTTAAAACGCTATATTGCCATGTTTCTTTGCATGGAGAACATGGAAACATGGGTCGGTAGTCATGTTTTAGTTGATATTATGGTACGTTGCGGATTATTTTTCCTTGTTAACTAGCTTTCACGTCGTAGTACAGGAATATATGCTTATAATGGTTCAGAAATCGGAGTGTATAATGTATCCTAAAGGCTATAGAAATCGCGTTAAAAACGCTATCTAGCCATGTTCAAAAGCTTTAAAAAAATATGGGAACATGGGTTGTTGTGAAGTTTAAGTCGATTTTGTAGTATGTTGAGGGATATTTTTTCTTGTTATTTAACTTTCACGTCATAGTACAGGAACACATGTTTACAATGGTTCAGAAATCAGAGTGTAAAGGCTATAGAAATCGCGTTAAAATGTTATGAAGACAAGAAAGTGTAGCTTGGAAGGTTTTTTATGATAATTAGAAATAAAATAATACACTTAGAAGTACAATTAGTTGAATCGAGGGCGGGTCCTATAAGGATATTTTCTGATGTCGTGTCCAGGGTTCCTACAATTACTGCACAGCTTAGGTTGTCTGGTCTGTTCTCGAGGAACCATATCCTCGGTACAGTGAATCCTAGTTGACTTTGGGCGACCTTTTTTGTTGTGTCGCATGGATTCATCTGGCCGTATCTTAGGTTCATCGTCGACCAAATCACCATCGTGTTCATTTCCGATTGAACAAAACTCGAATCTGTATACCTTGAATATATTTTCAAGTCGATATACAGTATCAACGAGTGTCATTGCGTCAAAATAAACGAATGGACATGCAGCAAAGACGTGCGCACATGGGTACTTAAACGTCTGGAAGACGCCGCAATCGCATTTTTTCTCTTCTAGATTAACAACATAATTGTTCTGTGATATTTCTTAAAGCAGTCGGGAAAATTCAGTAACCATAAAGCGATGTTCGTGACGAGAGAAGCATGTTACACCCATCGCGTTTGCGTGCGCATAATACATTTGAAATTTTCGTTGGAGATTTGGATGGAATATGTGGCCACCTACTTGTTTTCTGAGGTTTGCAAAAATTTTAGCGAGTCGATAATATGTCGCCTTAACAACGGATGTGATAGGTAAATGGCGTGTTCCCTTCAGAGATGAATTGATCGTCTTAGCCAAGTTTGTTGTCATGTGACTATATCGACGACCCCCATCATAAAATCGCAACCATTTCTCCCTCAGGATATCAACAACATAGTTATATCTAGCTAAATTTCTATCTCTCAACTCTTGTAGCAGCTCTTGAACCTGATCTACTCGGTGTACGTTGACTATTCAATAAAAGATGAAATAATTAATAAGAAATAATAGTAAAAGCCATATTAATTAATAATTTTAAGAGTAAAAGGTGTACTTATGCGAAGAACCATTATACTCTCATCATCATTTTTATATCTCTGGTAGTAATTGGCGGCAATGAGTCGTAGACAGTACCAGTGATGAATATACGGAGGTTCTCAAGACTGGCTCAAACGTTGGATTGATCCTTATATCCCTGTGTCTCTATCTGAAATAATACATATCCCGTCTTATCTTGACTGCAGAACCCGACATAAGACATGTATGCACAAGTTGGTAAGAAAAAATGTCCGCAAAGGGATATCTTCCTTTTCAACGATTGCGTACGCTACAAGAATGTATTTTCTATTATCATTTTGTGTAACTACCAGTAGAATGATCTGGGTGTATCTTCCATATAAGAATATGTTGTCGATCTGCAGCATCGGCTTGCAGTGGTAGAAAGCCTTAATGCATTACGAGAATGTTTAGAAAAGGCAGAAAATTTAGCACTCCTCAGCTACGACCCGATCATTGTAGTATCTTGGCTTTGTCTCTAGTTGTACAATCATTCCTGGGTTGTATTTATGCATCACCTTCAGCCACGTTCTCATTTAACCGTGTACGTGAATTGAGATTTAATCGAAGCTATACATATCAGCACAGATACTCGTGGATTTGCTTTCACGAGTGGGAGGATATGATCAGCAAGGACGTGCACAATCAAGTTAGGATGATCTTGACTCAGGCTTTCCACAGAGCATGTATGAGGTCCGTCGTATCTCGTTATCTGCCACAAATTGTTAATCCTCTTCAAACGTGATACACGAACCCTCCATTTAAATTTGTCATACTTGTGAGGGCATTCAGCGATGTATTTGTCCGCTTCAATTTTCCTCAATGTGGACATAATTGAGTTGTGTACGTTGTAATGCTTGATCGTAGCCTCCGCCAATTTTTTAGTCTTGAAGACCATTCCACTTTTGAGTTCACCATCATTCTATTCGTTGAACATTTCTAACTGTGGGAATTTTGGAAATTCTCTAGCGTAAAATCCTTCCATATCCACTATTGTGAAGTGTGATGGTGGATCGTACTATGCTAAGCGGTTGTATGGTATAGTAGAACTATGTGAGGCAGCAACTTCCATAGGTTATTCTTCTGCATCATTCTCCGAAGCAGTGCATGCATCATCCTCCACATTCGCTGGCTCGTCAAGGTCTGGTGGTTCTTTAGAAAATAAACTCATCTCGTCTCCTTCGGGCCCAAGCTCTCTGAGCGGTTCCTCATCAGAATTATCCCCTTCAAAATGATATATTTTTTATTCATCGGCAACATGTACCCTGCTAGGTTTTGTAGCTATAACCTGATCAAGAGACCGCTGACGAGGCCTATGTTCAATATCTAGGTCCACATCAGCAACGTATGAATGTCTCCATATCAATGAGAAATCATATGTGTTTTCATCATTGGGGATATAAGTTGAGTGCTGTTTGGAATAGAAATCATCGAATTGGTAAAACTCTTCATGGTATGACGGTCCCGTAGATGATGACGACCCTACACCCGGGATATAAGTTAAGTGTCGTTGTTTGAGAAATTATCTATGTTTGCCTCACTAGGGATATAAGTTGAGTGCTACCCAACTGAGAAAAATTCTAATGGGTTAAACTCTTTATGGTAAGACGGCCCCGTAGATGATGACACTCCTACACCCGCACGGTATGGATTGTACGTTGAGTGCTGTGTTGGTGGCATGTTCAAGTCTAAGTCGAACCTGGCTGCGCAAGAATGCCTTGGCCTAGAGATAGAAGACGAGGAAGGCTAGTCATTGTCCGTACTTAATAAGTTGAAGCCTTGTCACAAACTTGATGTTGGACTATGAGCATTTGGGTCAAAGTCAAGATTTGCTCGAAGACAATTTGGCACCACAATTTGCCCTCTGATGTTTTGTTCAAAAAATGTTACGAAGAGCTCTATAGGCTATCCCACGGAATAGTCGTTATGGGTATTGAGCATTATTTGGACATCTTTATCGTTCTAAACATCGAATATTGTAAAATACAATGCATTTGACGATGAAGGTAGTCGATACCTCAGTGACTGTAATTCTCTCCTTGAAGCATGTAAAATTTTTCTCGTTAACGCTCGCTTTAGCCTTCCATACGTTACTCCCCTCAGAATCTATATCGTAACATTGTTGGGGGACTGGAATATGACACCAATTTCGGTATCAAAGATTATCTCACCATCGTAGTATACCAGAGCATCCACTCTTTTTGTCATTGTTGAAAATAACAAGTGGTTTTTCTTCTTCGTAGACGAAGTGTTTTGAACGTGTGTCACAAAATATTTCATGTACCTATTTATAAGAGGTAACTTGACGTGACATGTGAGCAACGTGTAACATATATGGCTAATATGTCAGGTGAACTTGCGTTTAGATGAACGCGAGTTAGTTCATATTTGCAAGAACACGCGTTTTATAGAACGCGAATTCAACCAGTTTTGTAGGATTCCTAACATGGCAGGTGAACTCACGACTAACCAACCGTGAGTTCGCCCCAACTTTTATCAAATCTAAATAAGGCAAACAACATCAACGTGTAACATTATTCCAATTTTCGTTTCCTTCGCTTACAAAATACAAAGTATGGCCCGATTTACTACTACTATTTTTTTGTAGAACTTACAACTACACATCTTTCAACGAAAAATCACAAAAGATGCTCTATTTGAATTGATTTCAACACGGGTCAGTGAATCAGCATACCAAAAAAATTTCTACCTTGCATGTCAAAGTATCAGTCGTTGAGCCTGGCCCAGAAGAACATTACATGTTAGCACTATCGAATGGGAGAGATATGCGCGTGATGTCCATAAACGTATTGGGTTTACAAACATCGAGGTCACTGTACAATTTGATGAGGGCTCTAGTTTATTTACTAGGGCATCAACTACCCCTCATTCCGAAGACAAAGACACGTTGTCAACGCGGAATTATAGGAGGCGCCACGAGAAAGAATAAATAATGAAGGAACTAAACTTAACATCTGACATAAGTATAAACTACGAGGACACCGAATCGGATTACTCATCCATTCATTTTAACTAGGCTTAGTAATTTAAAGTTGGTGTAGTTATTTCAATTTACTACCGTGTAGCAAGTTTCGTTAATCTATTTTCTCTGCATCCCACTGATTAACAAAATCACTAGAAGAACTAACATTTTGATTAACAAAATCTAAAAAATGCCTACTTATATTATAAAATAAAACTTACATTTCAACATGAACTTATATAACATGCTTACAAACAACAAAATACATATTTTCTTGTAACCGATAACCCACCAAAAGCTGTAACCCGCGATATAAAATGTAACTGATACCCTACCAAATTCTATAACCCACCAAATTCGCTTACACACAAAACTTCATGGATTTCGTGGTACCAATCATTTTATATCTGCAGTCTTGAACCCAACCAAATCAAATGCACTTTGTTGTGGGATTTGTCTGGCATCAAGACCCCGACCAAAGATGGAATCTTGTACAGCATCGGGACAAGGTCGACGACATTGTAACCAGTCAATTGTATCCCTAACACATACCCATTCTTCGACGATGTAGACAGTCAAGAATTTTGAGGTCCCTAGGGAGGTCACCATTTCTAAGCCACTTTTATCATCATCTTCAATGGTATGGGCTTTGACTACGATTACGTACGATGGTCTTCACCTAGCCTCAATGATGCATGCATAAAAATAAGTTACCGGTACCCTTGAACAAAAGGTTAAGAAGTATATCGGCACTTTAAGAAGACCGCGTGTTTTAGGATTTTGTGATTTGTCGTTCATCTTGAAGAAAAAGACGCAACACACATCTCAACAGAACTGGTGCAACTACGTATACCAACAAATCATAATATTTGGGAAATTTCTTTGTAAATTTTTTTCTTCTAAATACGTGGTTTGTTGCCATTAGTAGTTGTAATAAAATTGAAAACTTTATTTTTTTTTGTTCAACTGCATTGCGTGTGGTATTTATTTCCGAAAACTCGCGTTTAGGAAACAACGAATTTAGCCCAGGATTCCTGACGTGTCAGTTGAACTTGTATTCAACTCGCGTTCAACAGGACGCGAGTTTAATCCAAATGCGCGTTTGCCAAGACACAAGTTTAATTTGAATATACAAAATTTATATACTGATATTCAAAACTTTAAGAATAACTAAACTTAACTTCTGACATAAGTACCGACTACGACGACAGTGAATTAGATCATAAGTATGTTTCCTTAATATAATTTTAACGACAATGAACCCATTATCCTGTAGTACGTTTCGTTAATATAATTTTTTGCATCTATTCGATTCAAATTGCTTACTTACATTACTAACTTTTTTATCACATCATAAATAACATACAAATCATCCAATTACATTTTCAAACCGTTATAAATCACAATATATGTATTTAAGAAAACGTTACATGTCATCCAATTACGTTGGAACAACTAGCATATATGAGTTCCCTCGTATCTTGTTATCTGCCACACATTGTTCAGCCTCTTCCTTCGTGATACACTGATCCTCCAGTTACAACTGTGGTCCCTTTGGACAAATTATGCAACATAGTTGTCTGCACTCGTTTTCTTCACTATCGAAACAACCGATCAGCGTATGTTTTAGTTTTTAATTGCATCCTCCACGATTTTTTTAGTCGTGAATATCATCCAACTTCTAGTTCACCGTCACTATCGACAGCAGCATCGCACGACTGTCTCCCAATAGATACGAAATCATCTACTATAACACCCCCTTTCTGGTCTAGTAGAGATCCGGATGGGACATTGTTATCGAAGACTAATCAAAGGTTTCAGAGTTCAAAACCTAATCTAAGTAGCATATTGATTATTCTTAAGACTTATTCACTTTTTTGGTTACTAAGCTTAATCGGAGTTGGGGTTAATTTTAAACTTTTCTTAACCTTAGGGACTAAATTGTAAACTTTTACCAGTCATAGATTTTAATCTGATTTCGTATTACCAATTGGAATTAAACTCTCCAATTATTGATCTAAAGGTTTTATGATTAGAACCTATCAATTTACCAAACCAATTGAGACTTTTTACAAAAAAATCAGTTTTGTGACTTAACTAAATTTACCAAATTTCACTAGTACACTTATAAACCATGCTTTTATTGGTATGTCAAATTTTAGGGTATTCAGAATCCATTTACCAAGTTTTCATCTTATGCTCATTTTAGGCACCTTTTAACCATTTTAACTTATCTAAATCTAAGCATACAACAAAACCATATTACCAAGTTATCATACAATCATAAAACAAGTTGGTCCATATTCCACTTCACTAGGAGTTTATAGCAAAAGATAATATACATATATGGCAGAGACGTGACTTGCAACCGCAACAATAGGATCAAGGCTCAGAATTGATCAAGGTCCTGAAAATTCATGAGACACACATGTTAGGCTTACATAGCCTAGTGAGGTAGTTATAACAATTACAATGGATGATCAATATTATGAAATGCATGATAATCAAATATACAAGTAACCATATTACACTATACGCAAATTCATGCTTATTTCACTTATTTTCATGCTTTCATATTCACGTATACATTTCACATATCCATATCATAATGTCGTAGCATAATTCATAGGCACATATCATATTAGGTACCATTGGATACACAGATTCCCATGTACACCAATACATATAACGAAGAGTGGGCCGTAGCCCTTGAGTCGTAGCTTCAGAGATATATCCCTTACATAGCCAACCTTATTTCCCCCACATATAGGCTGTAGCCTTTGACCGTAGTCCTTCCTTACTTAACCGAGCTCAATAATCCTATGGAATGCCAATTGTATCCAATGTCCATAATTACAAAAATGCACATAGTCCATATTTTTTATTCAAGTTATATCATATCATATATCAAAATGAGCCTTAGCTCCATATCATGTCACATTTCATATTATTTTCATATATCACATACGTGTAGCATATCATAGTCATATTTGCACATAGCAAAACAATGCAGGTACTTACTGGATTTGCCAATCGAATTCAACATAGTTGCTCTATACGAACCCTTAAAAATACAAACATAATCATAAAATAATGCAACGGAATAGAACCGAGCCTATCCCTTGGCACAACTACACTCACCTCGATAACCCGGTGCTTTTAAGACTCTCGGATAGCAGCGTCTTTATCCTTGGTTTTCGGAAGAGATGACGGTTTTTCTTTATCAACCCCCAATCGATAGCGAAGATTCAAATTGTCGAACTAAAAAACTCGAGCTTACCACCTTATCACTGAAATCGTTTCTTTGTTCCTTGTTTTTTTCCTATTTTCTTGCGCACATCCCCCCTTTTATACTCAATTTGATTACCCCAATCTCCACATGCGTTGGAGCTGTGGCAATTTTGAGGGCATAATGCCCTTTTGCCTTGGCCACGTGGTGGGCAACATGCCGCCTTGGGCCATTGTTGTGCAATGTTTCCCCTAACATGGGGAAGCTCATGACCAGTTCCTTTAATTGAAGGAATTAGCTGTAGGCCCCCCACATACAGTATTATTATTATTTAATAATAGTAAACTGATACAGTTAGCCCGAATAACCTTTATTGCTTCAAATTAGGTACAAGATCGAGCTAATTATATAACCGGTACAAAATATTTGATCACCGGAACCTAACCCTGACTAGACCATTTTTCGGGGTGTGACATCTACGTTTGCAGCCATTATAGATCTTGAATGAACAAAATGGACTAAGAGAAATATTGAGCCTATTCTATGAAAGAAAATGTGTGAGTTTTTGAGAATGCGGAGAGGTCTATTTATAGGGGTGTAAATCAATCGGTGTTTGTTCATTCAATTATTTTAAAAATTGTTCATTCATTTAATTTTCAAGGTGTTCGTTCATTTATTTTAGAAACCATTTATAGGGGTAGACATTCTACGGTTTGTTTATTTTTGAAGGCGTTTCGTGTTAGACATTTTACAAACATTTAAGATACTCAAAGCTTCGCAGATTTCATGAGCCCAGTCAGACGACCAATGCGACCCATTCATCGTGTTCTATGACCATGGTTAAGGCTTTGACTTTGGTTAGAAGCGGGGGTCTTAAACTAGCCTTCAGTATTAAGGCGTAAAAATACATAACTGGCAACCTTAAACAAAAGGTTAAGACCCTTACCTACCATTCTAAAAGACCTCAGATTGTCACTCATTGTGAAAAAACACCAAACAGTCATCTCACCAGAACTAGTAACCCACCAACACCTACTCATCATATAGATAACACTACAAATACAGACAAATCATAATATCCGGGAAATTTCTTTGTAATTTTTTTTCCAAATACGTGGTTTGTTGCCAATTAGTAGTTGCAATAAAATCAAAAACTTTAATTTTTTGGCTTGACTGCGTTGCTTATGGTATTTATTTCCAGAAACTCACGTTTAGGAAACAACAAATTTGGCCCAGGATTCGTGACATATCAGTTGAACTCGTGTTCAACTCACGTTCATCAAGATGTGAGTTTAATCCAAATGCTCATTTTCCAAGTCACGAGTTTAATTCGAATATACAAAATTTATATACTGATATTCAAAACTTTAAGAATAACTAAACTTAACATCTAGCATAAGTACAGACTACGACGACAGTGAATCAGATCATAAGTACGTTTCATTAATATAATTCTAACGACAATGAACCCTATTATCATGTAGTACGTTTTGTTAATATAATTTTCTGTATCTATTCAATTTAAATTGCTTACTTACGTTACTAACTTTTTTATCGCATCATAATTAACATACAAATCATCCAATTACATTTTCAAACTGTTACAAATCACAAAATATGTAATTAAGAAAATATTACATGTCATCCAATTACATTGGAACAACTAGCATATATGAGGCCCCTCGTATCTTGTTATCTGTCACACATTGTTCAGCCTCTTCCTTCGTGATACACGGATCCTCCAGTTATAGCCGTGGTCCTTTTGGACACATTATGCAATATAGTTATCTGCACTAGTTTTCTTCACTATCGAAACAATCGATCGGTGTATGTTGTAGTTCTTAGTTGTATCCTCCGTGATTTTCTTAGTCGTGAATATCATCCCAACTTCTAGTTCATCGTCACTATCGAAAACAAAATTGTATGACTGTCTCCCAATATATGGGAAATCATCTATGTTTGCAGCCATTATAGATCTTGAACTAACGAAATGCACTAAAAGAAATATTGAGCCTATTCAATGAAAGAAAAGGCGTGAGTTTTTGAGGATGCGAAGGGGTCTATTTATAGGGGTGTAAATCAACCGGTGTTTGTTCATTCATTTATTTTAGAAACTGTTCGTTCATTTAATTTTCAAGGTGTTCGTTCATTTAATTTTCAAGGTGTTCGTTCATTTATATTAGAAACCATTTATAGGCAAACATTCTACGGTTTATTTATTTTTGAAGGTGTTCGTGCTAGACATTCTACAAACATACAAGATACTCCAAGCTTCGTGGATTTTGTGAGCCTAGTCAAACGGCCAATGTGACCCACTCATCGTGTTCTATGACCATGGTTGGGGATTTGACTCTGGTTACATGCGAGGGTCTTAAACTAGCTCCAGTATTGAGGCGTAAAAATACGTAACTGGCAGTCTCAAACAAAAGGTTAAAACCCCTACCTACCATTCTAAAAGACCTCGGCTTCCCGGATATTGTGATTTGTTGCTGTCGCTCATTGTGAACAAAAACACCAAACAGTCATCTCACTAGAACTAGTAACCCACCAACACCTACTCATCATATAGATACAATTACAAATACGGACAAATCACAATATCCGGGAAATTTCTTTGTAATTTTTTTCCAGATACGTGATTTGTTGCCATTAGTAGTTGCAATAAAATCAAAAACTTTAATTTTTTTTTGGCTCGACTGCGCTGCGTATGGTATTTATTTCCAAAAACTCACGTTTAGGAAACAACAAATTTGGCCCAGGATTCGTGACATGTCAGTTGAACTCGCGTTCAACTCACGTTCATCAGGATGCGAGTTTAATCCAAATGTACATTTTCCAAGACATGAGTTTAATTCGAATATACAAAATTTATATATTGATATTCAAAACTTTAAGAATAACTAAACTTAACATCTGACATAAGTAATGACTACGACGACAGCGAATCAGATCATAAGTACGTTTTATTAATATAATTTTAACGACAATGAACCTCATTATCATGTAGTACGTTTTGTTAATATAATTTTCTGCATCTATTCAATTTAAATTGCTTACTTACGTTACTAACTTTTTGATCACATCGTAAATAACATACAAATAATCCAATTATATTTTCAAACCGTTACAAATCACAAAATATGTAATTAAGAAAACATTACATGTCATCCAATTACATTGGAACAACTAGCATATATGAGGTCCCTCATATCTTGTTATCTGTCACACATTGTTCAGCCCCTTCCTTCGTGATACACGGATCCTCCAGTTATAGCCGTGGTCATTTTGGACACATTATGCCATATAGTTATATACACTAGTTTTCTTCACTATCGAAACAATCGATCGGTGTATGTTGTAGTTCTTAATTGCATCATCCGCGATTTTTTTAGTCGTGAATATCATCCCAACTTCTAGTTCATCGTCACTATCGACAACAACATCGTATGACTGTCTCCCAATAGATGGGAAATCATCTATGTTTGCAGCCATTATAGATCTTGAACGAATGAAATGGACTAAGAGAAATATTGAGCCTATTCAATGAAAGGAAAGGTGTGAGTTTTTGAGGATGCGAAGGGGTCTATTTATAGGGGTGTAAATCAACCGATGTTTGTTCATTCATTTATTTTAGAAACTGTTCGTTCATTTAATTTTCAAGGTGTTCGTTTATTTATATTAGAAACCATTTATAGGGGCAGACATTCTACGGTTTGTTTATTTTTGAAGGTGTTCGTGTTAGGCATTCTACAAACATACAAGATACTCCAAGCTTCGTGGATTTCGTAAGCCCAGTTAAACGGCCAATGTGACCCACTCATCGTGTTCTACAACCATGGTTGGGGCTTTGACTCCGGTTACAAGCGGGGGTCTTAAACTAGCCTCTTGTATTGAGGCGTAAAAATAAGTAACTGCCAGCCTCAAACAAAAGGTTAAGATCCCTACCTACCATTCTAAAAGACCTTAGATTCCCGGATATTGTGATTTGTTGTTGTCGCTCATTGTGAACAAAAACACTAACAATCATCTCACCAGAACTAGTAACCCACCAACACCTACTCATCATATAAATGCAACTAGTAACCCACCAACACCTACTCATCATATAGAAGCATTTCTTCTCGATGACGAAGCAGCGCCAGAAGTCGTACGTGCTCCCCTCGTACGTTTAATCCGTGTGCGGTTGCATTGCACACACTCAATGATGACTACTTGTTCCTCTAGAGTCAAAAGATTTGGCTTCCCATTCACCAAGTACCACGTAAAGTAATATTGACTGACCATCGTATCAAACATTACGTAGTCACTAATGGGCTACCGTCGCGGAAGGTCATTTTTCCCTCCATTGAACAATCCACTTTACGTGCCTCACCGACCAAACCACCTACCACGCAATATAAAATTTTTTTATTTTTATTTATAAATATAAACTACATTCAAATTGATAAAAAAATTAAACAAATTAAAATTATTTTACCTCGAGCTTTCCTTGTCGAGTTAGCCTATGTAATTCGTCAAAATTTGGAGGGTTCTCTAGGATTCTTTAGACACAACCAAATAGTCGTAAGATGCGGCCGCTTGGATGCCACTCAACTATAGCGTAGAAGATGATGGTACCTTCATCGTCCAAGTAATATTCGTCCCGTCTGAAAAATTCGGCAAACATTCGTGGATGCTCGGATCCGCGTATGGTGTCCATAAAAACTGTACAATATACAATTATAACTGAAATTAATAAATTTTATTTTAAATAAATACATCAAATTAAATATTAAATTCCAAATCAAAATATTTACCTGATTCCTGGATTTATTCTCGATATCTTGTCTGATAGCCTTCAGATCTTTGGCCAGACCAACATGGCTTAAATTATAGGTCCACCTACATAACAACAAACATAACTTTAATATTAAAAAACGTATATTAAAAAATATTTACATTTGTTCAAAAAATATTTACATTTATTACTTACCTCGGGCTTAGTGGAAAAAATATATAGACTCGGCATGATTAGTTCAGGGTGTAAAAGCGACATTCTAAACCACGTCCAAGACTGTAGCAACACAAGACAACCTCCAATGTCGTGCTTCTTCTGATTAGTGGTCTTGCACATCTCCCAAAAGAGAAATTCTAGTACCGCCAATCCCCAGCTCAATTTACCGACATAATCAAAATCTCGTAAATTTCGCAACCACAACATGTGAACTTTATTGCGAAATTTGTTGGGCACTAATATCTTACCGATTATTTGTAGAATATGAGCCCAGGCATATGCCTACAATAGAAAAATATATATTAACATATAAAAATTTAATTATTTTACTAATATTCACAAAAAATAATATTTGTTTACCTTCTTCACTTCTTCGTTCGCTCCATCCGGTAAATGGCTATAATTTTCCCACAGCCACCTCAATAACACACAGCCGCCATCCATCCTCTCTGGCGCAACCCCTAGCAACTCAAAACACAAGCCACGCCGGTCACCACTGTTGTGACCAATAATAGCCTCTCCGTCAACCGGCAGACTGAGAATATGCAACACGTCCTCCAACGTTATAGTTGCCTCACCGCACGGAAGGTGAAATGTGTGTGTCTCTGACCTCCACCTTTTTACAAGCGCGTTGATCAAATCAATATCTAATTTCGCACCTCCAATGAATTTGGATACGTGCACAAATCTGGCCCTCGAGATATAATCTTCTAAACTTGGGTCGGGTCCATTTTTGATCCGATTGATAAAAACTTTAAGACGACGTTCCATCCCTCACTAAAAAAATTAAACAACCACAAATTAATTTCAATTTTAAACTAACATACTATTTTTTAATAAAATACAACTAAATAAAAACTAAAAATGCAAATTTAAAATAAATAACTAAATAAAACTTACATTTCTCTGCCAAAAATCGAAGACGTGTTTATGATCCAACCTTATAAGGGGCCCCTCCATTACTTCAAACTCGAGATATTAACCGAGATATTTTCACAAATGAGAAATATTATAGAGGGAATTGAGAGAGAATTTTTGTTTGGTGTGAATAAACTGGTGGGGTAGGGGCTATTTATAGCAGAACTCGCACCGGTTCAAATGCGAGTATTGAAGGAAACTCGCGTTCTGTAGTACGCGAGTTCAGTGATCACCTAGTAACCTGTGTTTCGTACAGCGCGAGTTTCGTGTATTTTCAACACGGTCATTTATTTTTCAACCGTTCGTATTTACTGTGATAAATCCCCGTCGTTTCGTCTGATAATCTCGTTGAACTCGCATTCTGTGTGGCGCGAATTGAGTTTACTGAAGATTTAAAAAACACAAATAGATAAAAAAATGCCACATTAGATAGAACTCGCGTCTGTATAACACGAGTTCTGAATTCACGTTATTTCAACGTGAGTCATACCTATGTGTACTGAAAAATAGTATTTTCTCAAATATTATTTTAAGGATATTTTTTAAATAAATTTCAAAAAGAAAATATTTAGCTCTTACTTGCTTCTCTTCAATGTCTATGTTTCACCTTTTGTTCAGACCATGAGACCGCCTTATGAGACCTCGTGCTCTGCCCTTTACTGAAATAGAGGGCTTTCAGTTCAGTTTTGCTTCTTTGTTTCCATTGAAACGAAAGCTATAACGCTTAGAAATTCGTCCTTTTCCTCACTCATTTTTCCATCCGTTTTCCTCGTGAACACTGAATAACAATAATTCCGTTTGAAAATCAAGTCAAATTTGCGGGGAATTGTTGTATTATCGAAACTCCAAAATTCGATTGTTTTCTTCAACTAAAACTGGGTTTCATTTCTTTGAGCTTAAAGCATGGGGGAGCTTCAAAACTCGTCACCAATGGCTGTTTCTACTGCTTCCGGTGAAGCAAGTGTATCTTCTTCGGGAGGACGGCCACAGAAGAAGAAAAGAAATCTTCCTGGGATGCCAGGTAAATTATAAGAACATGTTAAAGTCCACTCTTTTTTAAAATCTCCATAATTTAATTCTAATTTCCATTGATTTTTTTCAGATCCAGAAGCCGAGGTAATAGCTTTATCACCCAAAACCCTACTAGCCACCAACCGTTTCGTTTGCGAGATCTGCAAAAAGGGATTCCAACGCGACCAAAACCTTCAACTCCACCGCCGTGGCCATAACTTACCGTGGAAGCTCCCGCAAAGAACAATCGGGAAAGAGATACGAAAGCGAGTGTACGTTTGCCCGGAGCCGAGCTGCGTACACCACGACCCGGCTCGAGCCTTGGGTGATCTCACCGGTATCAAGAAACACTTTTGCAGGAAACACGGTGAAAAGAAATGGAAATGCGAACGGTGCTCTAAAACGTACGCCGTTAAGTCCGACTGGAAGGCCCACATGAAGACGTGTGGCACCCGAGCGTATAAATGCGATTGTGGCTCCGTTTTTTCCAGGTAAAGACAAACTCTTCGATACGTAATAATTTCCGTTTCGTACTCGAACAGTTTTGACTGTTGTTGATGTTTCTTGAAGGAGGGATAGTTTCTTTACGCATAGAGCTTTCTGCGATGCGTTGGCCGAGGAAACCGCGAGGGCTGGAGCAGCAGCAACTCCGCCGCCTCCACCACAGCCTTTAACGCCGTCTACTACGACTGTGGTTTCACCGCCACCATCTTCAATCTTTCAACCAACGGCAGCACCATCAGAGGGCGCAACATCCCTCTCTCTTTCCTCTGTGCTCTACCTCTCCAACATTGGCTCTTCAATCTTGACCGGACCAGTCATGTCGGCTACTGCATTGCCCCAGAAGGCTGCCCAAATGGGTGCAGCGGCATCGAGCCCTTCACTGTTTCACGGGCTAGGCTTTGCAGTGTCATCATCAGCATCCTCTGTTGGCCAATATCCGAATGTTAAGTCGGAGAGTAATTCAATGTCGACGGCAAGTACTGGCCTCGGCCTTCCCTTGATAGGCTCATCCCCGCAGTTGGGGAAGAAGCCTACGACGCTTGATTTTCTAGGGCTTGGCATGGGTGATAGCGAAACTTCCTCGAGAGGATTATCTGCTTTGCTCAATTCATTTGGAGGTGGGTCCGGTGTCGAAGCAGCTGCAACAACCACATCATACGGCGCAGGTGGGAGTTGGAATAGAGAAACGTTGGAAGGGGCAGCCGAGAGAAAAGCCAATGGTTAAACCTCGGACACCAATGCTACTGCTTAGTAACTGGGATAAAGATTTTGTGTTTTCTTTTGTTTTTAAGTTAGTTTGCTTTTGTTTGTTTCTAATACAAAATTCGGGGATATCACGATTGTAACGCATAGTGTTCAAAAATACTGATGGATTCTACTTGATTATCCGATTAAAAATATTAAATATTTGTTTAAATTTTTTTGGGCCTGATACCTGACCCGTTAAAATGCTTAAATTTTTAAGTCGAGCCTAGGGTACAAAATCACATCAAATCAAGTACTTAAAATATATTTTATATTTTTATCAAATACATATTTTTTTATATAAAATTGAAATTTAAGATATGTTAAAATTAAAAACAGTAAAAACACGTTTATTTTTCACTTTCAGTCAATAGCCAAATTTAAAATCACTAAACATTCATCCTCGTCAGTCGTCCCCTGCTTTTGATCTCTCTTGCCGGTAGGCTCTGTCTCGCCACTCTTCGTCGGTCGTCCCGTGTTTCGGTCGTCCTTCAGGTCTTAGCTGCACCAACGCCCATCAACAACAACAGGCAGCAGTGCAACGCAGCAGGCAACAGCAGCCTCCAGCAACACTCCAACCGGCAACATCAACACCAGCAGTTCCAAATTTCCACTATTTCCACTTTGGTTAAGAATAAGTTAAAGGTTCCTAGCCATTAAAACTCATGACAAGGTGTTAATTTGATTTTCTATCTGTAGTATCAAGGATCTATCATGTTGTTTAACCCAAATATTCAACTGTGCTAAGATTGAGACATTGGGTTGCAACTCAACCTATTGTTTCTATAAACCTCGCCCTTGAATTCGTAGAAGAAAAGGTTATCATATTATATTTTAATTGTTCGATTATGTAAATTTGTAGTATTGCATTCATAATATTTGTAATTCAAACTTACTATAAATTTATTTATTTTCTTCAGATTATATCAATGATGGGAGAAAATATTGATGATTTAAATATGTTATCTTCTTCGGCTGAGTCGTCCAAAAAAATTGAAAAAATTAAAATTGTGAAGATTTCAACAAATGTCAAATACAAAAAAGTGAAAAAAGACTGTTAAAGCTTCACTGACTGAAGGAGGTAAAAGGAAAAAAAGCTTTTGCTACTTGAGATCATTTTAAACCAATTGTTGGTGATAAAAAAACATGTTGTATGCATCTATTGCGAGTGAAAGATTTCTTGTTTAACTGCCAATGGAACAAATGTCATGAAACGTCATACTAATCGGTGCAAAAAAGCTCCTTTTAACTTGGATAAAACACAAACTATCTTAGATTTCGAGTCTAAGACAAAGTGCAACATTCATAGGACCATATAAATTGTTAGTGTTCCTAAATTATCACGTTTTGATCATGATGTGATTAGACAAGCACTCGCTAAAATTGTGATTATTAATGAGTTGTCGTTTAGTTTTGTTGAACGTAAAAGATTTCACATGTTTTGCAAGACTGTTATTTTTGACTTTGTTCCTCCTTCACCTGCTACTGTTACAAAAAATTAATATGTTCTTTTTATTGAAAAAGTGAAGGTATTGAAGAACTTTTTCAAGAATTTGCACATGTACATTTGGTCAGAATTTGTCATATATGTGCCTTACTGCCCAAACAAACCTAGAGTAAGGCCCGGTATCGTACAGCCTCGAGAACGTACATTCTGAGTGAGGCACGGTGTTACACATCCTTGGGAACATACACTCATACTTGAAATATTTCCTCGAGTATCTTTAGATGAGGCCTGGTGTCACACAACTAGGGTGTAAACGAGCTTAGTCGAGCTCGAGTAATGTTGAGCTCGACTCGGCTTGTTAAGATTTCGAGTCAAGTTCAAGCTCAAGTAATTTTAACGAGCCTGAGAAATCTGAGCTTGAATCAGCTCGTTAAGAACTCAAGTCGAGTTCAAGCTTGATTCGAGCCCAATCGAGTCAAGTATTGACCTATCTTTTACTGTGTCAGACTTGAGTAGCTCGCCATTTTTCACGTCTCATTTAAAGCCCTATCAGGAAAAAACCTTAGATACACAAATTGTGTAAACTCAAGCTTGTTAATTTTAAGGTATAGGGTGTTAGTTTAGGGTTTAAAGGTTTAGTTTGTTGGGTTTAGAATTTAGGATTTAGATTTTAGGGTTTAGACTTATGTTTAGAGTTTATATTTTAGGATTTTAAGTTTAGGAATTTATATTTTAAATTATAAAAAATAGTATATTATATTTTCGAGTAGCTCACGAGCTTTTCGAGTCGGGTATCAAGTAGCTCGGCTAGTTAAGAACTCGAGCCGAGTTCGAGCTCGAGTCGAGTCCAATCGAGTCGAGCTTTGACTGAGTCGAGCTTGAGTAGCTCGCGATCTATCTTGTCTCATTTACAGCGCTACACACAGCCTCGGGAACATACATCCGAAATCTCATCTCATGGTGTTGCAACACGCTCTCTAGGTATCAAGATCCCATCAACCAAGGTGACTCTACCATATAAGTGCTCGTACGTGGCACACAAAAATTACTCGATTCACCAAGTATCACTATTGTTACTATTACAAACAAGTCACACAAGGCTTTACTGAGTTATTACACATTATGCTCATATATGATGTTCAAATCTCGGTTTCTCAGTTATATTATTTATTTTACCACTTTAGAAGCTCATTGGGCCATAGTCCTCGAATTATAAGCTTTTTAACCTCAAATTCAACTTTTCGGGTAGATTGCCAATGGGTATCGATACCCTACCAACATGTACCAATACGCCTCTTTAGGTACCGATACCCACCCTATGAGTACCGATACTCGGCTTCACGTGATTAGGGGTTTAACCAGCAACCTTGTATCGGTACACGAGGGCCATGTACTAATACCCCCTTCGATACCGTTACGCTTGATAGCGTACTGATACATTTTTTTGCTACTGGAATTTTGATGAAACATAGGGTATCGATACCCACCTTAGGGAACCGATACACCCTTCAAAGATTGCTTGTGTTCATAATTTAAAACACAGGGTACCGAAATGAGTTTAACCCGTATTGGTACTTGAACCCAAAATTCATTTTTTGGAGTTCATAAATCACTTCTCATGCATTCAAAGCCTAAAGGCAAGGCCCGAAAAAGAACCTACAAGTTATGGAAGGTGTTTTAGGTGGTTTCCTACCATTTTTATAAGCTTTTAACAATCCAACCGAATTTTACCATAATCAAGGCTCTAAGCAAACAAAAACCAAAACACCACTCAAGCAATCAAATTTAGGATATTTGTGAAGGCGGGGAGTTAGTAGTGTACTAACCTTACTCCTACAGCTGATAACGAAGCTCCTAGCTCAAGCTTCAAGCTTTATTCTTCCCTAGCTCTTAGAAGGAATACTAAAAGGTACAAAAAGAAGAACCTTATAACAAAAAATGAAGCTAAAACATTTATTCATGTTTTTCTTCCTAAACCCCCATCAAAACTTTTTCTTCGCCAAACTTGGTGATTCTTACCATATATGTAGATCCTTAGATACTGAACAACTTGTCTCAAACCCAAAATCTTAGATTCTCACTTCTAAACTCAAAGATTGAACATTTACTTGAGTGTGAGAGTTGAGGGAATGAAATAGTTGAGGATGAGAGACAAGAGAGACAAAGGGTAATATCACCTAACTTTTCTGCAGAGGAAAATAAAAGCTCCCTACTTTTATCTTCAAAAAAGGTGAAATTACCTCATTGTCATTTCTCCTTCATCCCAACTCACATCCAAACCCAAGAACTCAAGCCCAGCACCCACCATAAGCCTATAAGAACTCTCAAAGGCCTCCAAACACTCGACCCAACGCAAAGCCCACTCTTCGGGTTAAACCAATCCTTAAATTCTGAAATCGGGTCGTTACAAAATGTCTACAAAATTGGGGTCTTAAAGAAGATCTTGACGATAACAGTTGATAATGTTAGTTCTAATAATCTAGCAATCAAGTATTTAAAGCAGATTCTTAATTTGTGGGACAAAAATGTTTTCAATGGTGATTTTTTTTAATATGAGATGTGCTACACATGTTCTGAATTTGGTTGTTAAAGATGGCTTGAAATATGTTGATGCTTATGTTATGAAAGTTCGTGATGCTGTGAAATATGTGAGGTCTTTCTCTACAAGATTTCAAAAGTTTCAATCTTGTGCTACATAGGAGAATATAAATAGCAAATCTCTTGTTTGCTTAGACATTGAAACAAGGTGGAATTCCACATATTCCATGCTTAAAAGTGCTTTGATATGTAGGAAGACATTCAAAAATATGAAAACTAAGTACCTTCCTTAGACAAAGGAGCTTAGGAAGGTTGGTGGTGCTCCTGATGAAGAGGAATGGGACAAAGTTTCGTCTTTCTTACTTTTTCTTGAAATATTTTATGAGGCTACATTAAGCTTCTCTATATCAAGGTATGTGACTGGTAATACCTTTGTGGAAGAAATATATGATATTAGATATACAATTGGAGCATGACACACCAAATAAAGTTGAAGTTTGATAAGTATTGGGAGAATGTACACAATTTGAATGTATTGATATTCATTGCTTTAGTTTTCAACCCTAGGCATAAGTTAATATATGTTGAGTGGATCGTTTGTCGTTATTATGATCCTAGCAAATCTTATGTCGTGTGTCAATGAATTAAAGACATTTTAACATCGTTGTTTAATTTTTATGTTTCTACGTATCATTTGCCAACACAAAAGACATATTGCTCTATGAATCCAAATTCTACTGATCAGGGTGGTGAGAGAGAAATAAGGAAGTTAAAAGGAGAAAATTTAAGAAATGACTATGTGACTGAGAAAAAGCCTTTTGATACTTCCGAAACAACAATTGAGCTAGACAAATATTTGGGGGACAAATGTGCTTGTCGGAGTGATATTTTGATATCTTGGCTTGGTGGTCTATGCAAACAAACAACTATCCAATTCCTATGAGAATAAAACGTGATGTACTAGTCGTTCCACTTTCTACTGTTGCTTCAGAGTTCGCTTTTAGCACGAGAAGACGTGTACTTGATTTTTTCCGCACCTCTTTAACTCCTAGGTTGGTGGAAGCTCTTATTTGTACTCAAGATTGGATTCATGTTTCTCATGACCTTATTATGATAAATGAGAACTTGTTGGCATTGAAGAATATAAAAGAAGGTTTGTTTTTTATTTCAAATTTAAATATTTATATTTCAAAACACACATAATACATTGTATACATGAAATCTTTTATGCAGAGATGCAAGATTTGACTTCGGAGTAACCAACAACTATCACTTACAAGACAAATGAAGTTTCAAGAATCAGACATGAAGAGTCCTAAGCTTTGGTAAGCAATAAATTTTAGATTATATTATTTTAACTCTTTTCAAAACTATAATAGTGTTGTCAATCTCACTCACTTCAGCATGCATTTTCTTTTACTTTTTCTTTTACAATTTTATTTGTGTTATTGTATCGAATGTTCAATTTGATTTCTTTTTATGCATGGGAATTCACCCTTTTTTGTTTTAGATTTTATTCTTATGTTGTAATTGGCTATGGATGACTTGATTTTAAAAGTTGTGATGGGTGTTTTCGATATGTTATTGCTATTTTGCCTTTTGGTTCTTTTATGCCTCCTTAATTTCTTTTCATCATTAAACTTCTTTTAAGATGTACATTGTAAGTTTGAATTAATAAAATATCTATTTTCCCTTTTGGTTCTTTTGTGGCTAGTTGATTTCTTTTCATTCTTATTTCTCTTTTAAGTTGTACACTGCAAGTTTGAATTGATGCATCATTATTAGTCTATATATCTTAGTTGTCTTAGAGACATTGTTTAAGATTTGAATTTTGCATTTTGTCGCTAGTCTACGCTCTACTAAAATTATTACTCTATTTTCAGGTGACACACCACTTCTTTTACTAGAAAAAAGGAACTATGTTTGTTGATGATCAAGAGATTTACAATGGAACTTGGAGTGGAAATCGAAAAAGTGGAACATGGTGTTTGTGTTTTAAAAAAATTGTTCCAACTTTATTGGGCCTTTATGTTAGGTGCCCAATTAAGGAAATTGGATATGGGCTTTGTAGAAAGGGAAAAGAAAGTGGGTATTTATTGAATAGATTTTTATTAGTGGTGTTTTTGAAATTTAAATAAGTGAGTGGTTGAAAAAGGAATAGGAGACATTATGAAGAGAGAAAGAAAGAAAAGTATGAGAGAAAAGGGAAAGTGAGAGAGAAAGTGTTGAAGGAGATTCAAAATTTGATCTACGAAGATCCGACCGTCTATTGTCGACACCTCCACCGCCATTGTGCTCATCTCGTTGAGACGAGTTCATCGGTACCAGTGGCGTTGCCATCGAAGACACCTTTGGAGGGGGTAAGAGAGAGGGAGTTTCGAGTTGTGCAGTCAGAGGGTTAGAATGGTCAAAATAAATAATGGAGGCCACCACCGAAATCACCAGCTTGAGGACAGTCAGCCGGTGAAATTTGGTCGTCGGCTGTTGTCGCAGTAGCCCTCATGTGTCGTAGCGTGGGCGTGCTTCAGCGCATTGGAGATCCATCCAGCGGGCTGGGCTGAGCCAATTAGGCCAAGTCGTTGGGTCGAGCCGAGCCGACCCAAGCCATGAACTAAGCTGGTCTTCCAATCCGAGTCGAGCCAAGCCAAGTCGCCATTGTCCGAGCCGTTGACCGCGTTGACCAAGCGGTTTAATTTTGCCAAAGGACCCTACCCGGGGGTTTGTCGACGTTATGAGGGATGGGCATTGTAGGGTACCCAAAAAACTAGGTACTTGGTTCATTCGGGTACCTCATTCTCGACCCGTGTCTTGGCCCATTACATCCGGGTACCCGCTACTCGGGTACCCGTGAAACCCGGGTACCCAAAAAATTGGGTACCGGGTACCCGGTTCATATTTTTTATTTTTTAATTCTAAAATTAAAAAAAAACACATAATAAACACAAAAATATTTTTAAAAAATTTTAAACTTAAAAGTATATAATACAAGCATATAAAGAATTTAGGGATTTAAACTTAGTTTTAGAGTAAAAATATTAAGAAACTTAAAATAAAAATATAATTTAAAATATAAAAAAATATATTAAAATTTATCAGGTCGGGTACCCAGTAAGGGAAAACTTTTTGCCCGTGTCTCGAAAAAATTACCCGGCCCGGTCGGGGAATTTTTTTATAAGATTACCCGGCATTTTTAGGTTCGGGAACTTCCAGCCCGTGTCTCGAAAAAATTACCGGGTCGAGTATTTTTTAACACCCTTAGTTCTGAGTCCGTTGACGTAATTCGTTTTGCCAAATTTGAACCCAATAATATGTTTTTACGTGTTTGACCTTGTGTTTTGATTAGGAGATGTAGGAAATTAATGTATTTTCGTATTTTTATATGAGGATTATTTAGGGTTAGATATTGGACCAAGTGGAATAATTGGGATGCTTATATAAGGGTTTATCGCTTTGGCTAAATGGTAGTACACCTCGAACTCTTATTGCTTCATGAGCATCATAAATGTGATTGCCTTACGTGTTAGTATCTACAAAATAGGTAAACGATAAATAAGGATGTGTTGAGACTGATACTATGAGACTTGATATTTGTGAGATGCATGATGATGCTATGAATATGATGAGGCTCATGTTGGCTTTAGAGACGGTGTAGGGTCATTTTGAAAGGCTCATATGATTTCTTGATTAGTTGATAATTGTGATGCTTTGTGTGCTTGTTCGAATATATTGTTGAGAATTATGCTTAAGGGTTAAATATTCGAATAAATGATCAAAGAGCTAGTAATTAATATTAATTATTTAAATGCATTAGTAAACAAACCTTAATGACTTTTATAAGCTTTAGGGATAAAGTAATTTTTTAAATGGTGCAAACCCGTATTTAAGGTATCGGTACGATCTTTAGTCGTACCAGTACGCGATACGCAATTGGGGGCCGTATCGATATGGGTCGACCCGTATTGGTACTTATGAAAATCTAGGATTTCTAGTAAGAAATATTAGTATCAGTTAGCGTGTGAGTACCAATACCTAGGGGTATCGATTCGATACTCGTGTTCGAGAATTGGTACCTATTGAACAGAATAATCTCTAATGCATTAAAATATGGGAATTGATGTAGGATATTAATTAGATAATATGAATTAATAGAGATGATTGATGAAGATGATTAATGTAACACTCTCAACCCGGATGTTACAATTAGGCCTCAAGCCCAAATCGAATCCATAAATTTGCTACTAGATTTAGCCCAAAAACCAACATGTAATAAAATTCAATACGTTCAAATACTTGACATAACCAAATAGTTAAAAACGTTACATAGGAGCTCCATTTAAAATACATAATTAAAAAACATTTGACTTATAGGTTAAAATCCAAAATGAGAGTTACAATACAACATAGGGTCCTACGAATACAAAGCCCAAATAAGTCTAAGTACTATACTCGGACATAAGTCGATGTTGAGGTCCTACTCTGATGATGCTCCAACGATGCACATCAACCTACTAACCTGCGAGTGAAAATAATAATTCTGAACGTCGAGCTAATGAAGCTTAGTGGATACACTTCCACTTAACCAAGATTCATGTAAATTATAAATAAGAGCAAGCTACAATTATGATATCATGATAAGATGATCAATGACGCTACCATAATCACCTAAACACATAGCAAGCAATGATGTATTACTCGAAATCTCTCATTGAGTATCATCGGATGAGGCCCAGTGTCACACAGCCTCGGGAACGTACATTCAGAATCTCAGCACTCTCACTGGGTATCCATATCCCACCAATCAAATAAAACAGCCACACAAGTGCCCTTACTAGGCATGTTCACACATGATCCACCAAAGATCCCTAAGGTTTGCTAATACAAGCAATTCCCTTTTTATTTACCAAGTCATTAAATTATTTAGGCCACAAAAAGAGTTAAAAACTCAATTTCTCAATTTTACTATTCATTTTACCCCTTAGGAGACCCATTGGACCTTTGTCCTTGAATTATAAAACCCCTAAACTTAAAATAAAGTTTCCTATGTAAATTACCCTGTGAGTATCGATACTCGCCTAGAGTATCAATACTATCTACTGTGGGTACCGATACCCACCTACGCGTACTGATACTTAGCTTAGCACGCTGGAGAGGTTTACCCAAACCATGTACCGATACATAGGGAACATGTACTGATATGCAAATCGATATCGATACGCCCCACGCGTACTGATACCATTTTTTGCTACTGGAATTCTCAATGAAACATTGGTATTGGTACGCCCCCATGGGTATCGATATCCTCTTTGCATTTTACCTAAAAAAGACTATCTCCTACAAAGGGGTACTAATACTAGTTTACCCAGTACCGATACGCGAACCCAGATTTTGAATTTTGGAGTTCGAGAACCCCACTAAACACCCCTAAATTGTACAACAAAGCCCTAATTTAAACCTACAAGTTATGAAAAGTCTATTAGGTGGATTCCTACAATTTTTCACACCCATTCAACACCAAATTTGGAATTTACCATGAATGAACATCAAGCTCTAACCTTAACCAAAACATCATAAAATCAAGCAAGCAAGCAAATTGATGATTTCTAGGAATACATTCGAGTTAGTAGTGTACTAACCTTTCTCCCAAAGCTGACAAAAAGCCATACTCCAAGCTCAAGCCTTATTCTTCCCTTAGTCTTTAGAGTGCTCTTCAACCTCTTTAACTCAAAATATGGATCCTTGGAAGATGGTTACACTGCCCTCAACTCAAAATTTGAGATTCTAACTCAAACGAACAAAGATTGAGCCTTTAACCTTGGGTTCTTGGGAAAAAGATGAAAAAATAAGAGAGAATGGGGAAAGTAAAAGATAAGGTGATATCACATTCTTCACATTTTGTAGAAACATTAAGTTTCCCTCATCTTTCCTCTCTTCAAAATAAGGGAATTTGCCATCCTACCCTCACATCATCTTCTCAACCCAACATCCAACCAAGAACCCAAGCCCAAAACCAAAATGTTAGCTCACCAAAGCTCACAAATGCCCTAAATTCTTGGCCCAACCACGAAGCCCATACTTCAGGTTAAACTGACCCTCATATTCCAAAATTTAGGTCGTTACAACTAATGTACACTTCGATAATGAGTAATAACTTGGTAAATATTGGGTGACTTGTTTGTAACAGCAAACCATAGGGATCTTTGGTGGATCGTATGTTGTTACATGCCAAGTATGGAAACTTGTATGTTTGAGTCACCGTTGGTTGTTGGGATCTGAATACCCATAGAAAGAGTGTTGCAACACCATAGTTGAGATGTCAGATGTACGTTCTTGACGATGTGTGACACCGGGCCTCATCCAAATATACTCTAGAAGAGATGTCAAGTATGGGTGTATGTTTTTGAGGCTATGTGACACCATGCCTCACCTAGAGAGAGTGTATGTTCCTAAGGCTGTGTGACATCGAACCTCATTTAGAGTGTATGTTCTCAAGGCTATATCAAACCAGGCCTCACTCCAGGTTTATGGTATGAGTTCGTGTGCTTTTGCTTAAATAATCTGGTGAGATCCCGAGTATGATTGGGCCTTGTGTGCCATGTATGATGATATCTATGATAGGAGTATGTGTTTAGACGACTAGTGGTAGCACCACATATTTATTCATCTCTCCTTATTGCTTGTACTAGCTTGCAAGCTTATTTTTATGTTTAGCATAAAGTATAGTAGACTATATGTGTACCACTGAGCTTTGTAAGCTCAACGCTCGAAATCGTTGTTTTTGTGCATATGTTGATCATTGGTCCATGGGATCATGGATCACTATCAGTTCAAGATTGTAACACCCCTTTCCCGGCCTAGTAGAGAACCAGGTCGGAGAGTGTTATCGGTTAACGAAATGATGATCGATGCAATAAAATTTCAAACTTCTTAGTAGTACTTAATCGATATTATACCCTTTAAACACTATCGGATATCATCCTTAGGCTAATTTACTCGATTAGAACTGATGCATTATCATTTAAGACCATTTTATAAGTTCTACAAATTTTAGGGACTAAACTGTGAAACTGATATTTTAGAGGTCATTTATCGTAAATAACTATACTCTACTGAAATTCAATGCAATAATACTAAGCCTGCAAATTTTCATGTTATCTTAGTAACGTTTTCCTATCCAATTAAGACATACATTATTTAGTGACCATTTTATAAACTTCTTAAAACTGGTTTCTATGTTTTTTAACAGAATTAACTAACTCCGTACCCCTAAAATTGTATCGGTATGCTAGGCCAATTTTTGAATTTTTAGATTCAAGAATAACAACCCGTATTGATACACCTAGCCCCGTATCGATACGTGTTGACTAGGGTTGACCGTTTTGATACTCCCTGCAGACCGTATCAATGAATTTATTTTTCAGACCTTACTATCCAATCTCGTATCGATACACCCCTATGTGTATCGGTACACCCTGTTTTATCAAGTCCAAATATGCAAGGTTGTATCGATACGCCATCACCGGTACCGATACGCCTAACCTGTAATGACAAATTTTATCTGGTTTTTATTCAACTTAACCTGTTGAACAAAGTCCGAATACCATGAAATTTTATCATAAAGTCCAATATTCATATTTTTAATAGCATACAAAATTTTAGAGCGTTTTGAATCCATTTACCATGATTTTACCTTTTTAAGCCAATTATGCCATTTTACTCCATTTTAAGCAAGACTAACAAGTCACTTATGGCATTTAAACCTTAAACAAAACATAGCCTTTATACATATAGTCAAAGCATCAAAATCAGCTATGCGTTAGACTTACCGATCTTCCAACTAATCCCGGTCTCGATCCAATAACTTTCTTAACCTGAAATGTGGAAGATAAATGCATTAGACTTACACAATCTAATTGAGGTAGCCAATAACAATGAATGAACATGCTATGCGTTTCAACGTACTTCGATGACATACTTAATAACAGCTTTCACATAAGCAACGTATACACATGTCATGGCATCAATGAATAACATATTCCTCAATAATCAATATCATAGGATCATTATCAATAACAATATCATCAATCATTTCCTTGGATCGATTCAACCGTATTTGGATACAAGAATTCCACCTCACCACCAACAATAAACAATAGTGGTCTAGTCACGTATAATCATATTCCCTCCGCCGTACCAGTTTGACTAATACACATCAACATCCCTCTTCTGCACCATATTAAAGGTCGTAGCCTATACCCGTACCATTGAGCTCATGAATTCTATGGCATGCCGATTGTATCCAATACTTTTGATCACAAGGTTCAATACACAATAGCTCAATAAAAATAGTCTCATAGCGATATGTCAATCACAATAACTCAATAGTCATATGATCATAGCAATAGAAAATAGCAATAATCACATGTCAATAATCTAATGACAATGAACATATCTTAATAGCAATTAACAATAAAGCTTCAACATGGATTCTATGCAATTATTACCCTTACTTACCACCCATAGCTTTCAATAGTGTTTTATGCATCACCTTCAATACAATGGTTAGCAAATCAAAATCAATGATTCGAGGTGGCACCTAGCCAACTCTTGAGACTCTAACTACACTCACATTGGATTCTGAAGCTCCTAAGGCTCTCTGATCATAATTCCTTTATTCCTAGCTTGCTTTGGAGATGGTGGACTAGCTTCCTCCAATCCTTGAGCTATGAGAAATCAATAAGAAAGTGTTACAATCGATATAACAACATCGGTATACATTTCTAAGCTTAGAATAGCCATTAACTATTCAATAGATTCATAGATTAAAGCTTGAAAAACAAAGGCTTAGTTTGGTAGTCATAATTCAAAATTAGACATTCAATATTCAATGGAATCAACAATAGATTTAGGGATTCCACTTACCCCAACCGAAGACTATGCAATGAAATTCTTGAAACAAAGAAAGCTTGAGTTTAAAGGGTTCAATCGAAGAGGTGTGTGCTTGAGCTAGAGGTTGAAGACAACAATGAAGGTGTTTGCTTATTTTTTATTTCAAAGACAAAGATGGAGATTTGGTCTCGGTGACATAGAACAAAGATGATAGATTCTTTTTCTCTAATTCATTTTAAGGGAATTGTAACTTAATCATTTCCTACCTTTATTTAAGCCAATAAGAGGGTTTCCTATCACTAAGGGTTTGCTAAACCCAACCCATCTCATACTAAACCAATAGGAAGCTTTCCTTGGCTATAAGGTTTGCTCTAAACAATAGATTTCCATCAACCCATGTCATTTTCAATTTTAAGTATAAGGATGGCTAATTGTCTTCTTTTCAGACAAAAATCACGTGAGAAGGTGGCAAGCTAATAGGTGAGTCATCACCATTTTAAAATCTTTGCAATTGAGTCACTAAAATTGATTTCTGCAGGGACCTGTATCGATACACGTAGAGTTGTATCGATACAGGTCCCTGCAGAAATCCAAGAAAGTTAGTTAAAACCGTTGTCCATATCGATACGTCCCTAGCTGTATCGAAATGCCTTGCCAACACCGTATCGATACAGATTCCCCTGTATCGATACGCCTTGCCCAAAAACATTACTTTCAACCTTTTCAAAGAGGTCCTTGAATAAGAATAGACTCCACTGGGGCCCCTAAACATGGAATTAACCATTTAGACAACATGGATGCAATGCTTGATCATTTTAATATCAAATTTTCCGACCGTCGGAACCCATTTTTGACTAGACGTTTTAGTGATTCTAGCATGTGGTGATCTTCAGAGTATGATACTTGTGTTTAGTGGGCTATGTATTTATGGACCTTACGTGGTAGAGTCTGTAATCCTTATTTTGAAATTTTATTAATCAAATCGAATATTCAAATGTTTTAAATTGATTTGGAGCTCATTTGTACTGTTTTGATTATTTATTTATATTTTCAACTATTGGCTTTAAATGTTTTTGAGAAATACCTTGTTGGGCTAAACATAGTTTGAGAAATTTTATGGTTTTTAGTTTGGGCTTTAGGCCCAAATGTAACATCCAAGTCGGGGTGTTACATTCTAAGTTTTCTTTTTAAGATTATGATACTTGTAATCTAAAATTGTTTGGGTTTGATAATTTGAATCTTAAACTCTATTTGATTGAATTATATAATTGTAATTTTTTTATATGATTTTATTTTATAAAATTAAGTGATTTAAAAAAGACAAAAATATGGGCACCCGTTACCCGATTTCGTGGGTACCCAGGTTTTGTCGGGCACCCAATTAAAGTGGGCTGGGAACAACCCTAAAAAAGTGATACCCGAAAGACCGGCTACCCAGAAATGAGCACCCCTAGTTGTAAGTATCGTTTTATGGTGGTACATATACCTATAGTTTTTATCCTAAACCAATATAAAATAATTGAGTTTAACTTTATTTCGACTAAAACTTTGTGTTGTAATTTTTTGAATAGGCTTAAGGTGATTATAAAGTAATATTTACTCATACATTTTTAACACTTCGATAAAACACACACATTACATACAAAACTAATTAAACTAAGGTGACTTGAACATCATCCTCTCTTTATTTATAAGAATCGGGGCTTCGTTAAAAACTCTATTATGCTAACACTTTGCCGAAGCCAAGTAGTTAGAAGAGGAGGAAAAGAGTGCCCAAAAGTTTTATTAATATTACAAAAAAGATAATAATAAATCAATTCGCAAACCACGAGTAGGGGCAACACATACACCCTACTGACCCAAAAAACCCCACAAAATACATAACTAATCGGATTCCGAGATAATGAGGCAACATAAAAGACCAGCTAAAACCAGTAAGTTAGCCGATACTAGCCTTTTCTAACCTATCCGCCTCAATATTGCAAGTTCTTGGGACAAACCAAATAACAATACCCTTGGCACCTAAACATCATCCTCTTTTAAAACATGAATATTCGATTAATAGTTGTTATATTTCCCATGGGAGTTGAATTGACCGAACATGAATCATTTAAAACATGTAGCCAACGCCGATTAAAGTTGTAGTATAGAGGGGAAGTATGAAAGTGATTGGAATATGACGGTGCATTATGAGGAGGTTGTATTTGAAATGTTGGTCAAAAATGGGTCGGCAACTCAGGCTGTGGAGACATTTCTAGATGAGATTTCAAAACTGTGGAAGCCCATTTGCTAAAGTTGAGTACTTGAGTTGCCAACCCACGGCTTCATTCCTTCATCTATATCCTTCCGGTCCCTTCAAGTGCTAGGTGGGGTTTATCATAAAAAAATCAAATTTAATAAAATTAATTAATTATTTTTTAAAAATTAAAATATTATAATCAAATATCTCTCGTAATACATGCTACGGGTCCGTTTGTTTCAATAAAATAAGTTTCAGAAAATAATTTACGTAAAATGAATTACATTTTTTAAAAAACATATTCTAAAAATTATTTTATGATGTTTGGATGATGTTGTGTAAATCATTTTTCGTTATTTGATAAATTTTCCTAAAAACATTTTTTGAAATATGTTTTCAGTGAAACAAACACATTACAATTTTTTATTGATTTTTACATTTTATTTAAATCAATTTTATTGCTATAAAATACCTGAAAAAAACAAACCCATATACATACCACAAGAAAATAAGTGAAATCATTCATATTTCATACTTGTTTAAATTCAAAACATTACATAAACATCCTCTGAATAAAATCACGAGAACCAGTAAAGTTCTAAGTATTACATGAAGTACAATCATCATACAAGAAATAAAAATCTCGTGGACTTTTATGTTCAAAAGTTTCTACATGACATTTTACCAGAGCCGCCAAAGATTTATTTAGTTTCCTTAACACTGCATACTCCTTGCAATTACCCCAAAAACAACTCATGAGATCCTTACTTGGTCCACCAACGAAGGTAATCCTTGCGCATGTTAATTTTTTCTACCATTAAAGAACTCCATACAAAAATGCCTCTGCAGTAGGTGGACAACCATGAACATAGATGCCGACAGCACAATTCTATCACAATATGTAACAACTGAATATGAGTAGTGGCAGTATCCACCACCATTTGCACAACTTCTCATTGAAATCACCACCTTGACTCAGGCATGGCATTTGGTCGTATATCTTGCAAAGAAAATGACACCATTATCAAAATATTAAAGCTTAATCAAATTTGTATTAACTGAAGAGTGAAAAAATAAACCAAAAATATAAAAGAAAGCTAAATCATTCACACAATTACATAGAATCTCTCAAGTCAAGTTTCATTAAAGAAAGAAAAAACCCAGTAGAAATAATTATTCAATCCATATTACAATAGAAACACAAAGTAAAACATCGAAATTGAAAAATGCATATACCATGAGCTGTAAACAAGAACAAGAAAACCTTGTTTAGCATTGTAATTTGTTCAGAGTTGTTGGTTTTAATTTTCTAGATTTGGTAGTGCAACAAACTAGCTGCTAAGGAAGTAACTTGAATTTTTTGAAATTCAATTTTGACCTGCTGCCTATTTAGTTTTTTACTCTATCTTCTTCTAAAGGTAGTTTTAACTTTTAAGCATATAAGTAGTGGTTGAAGTGGTACATATGCTAGTAAGCTGTTACATTTTGGGTATACTGCTGAATTAATATTAAGTAGTAGTAGCTGTTGGAAGATACAAACTAGTATTTCAGATCTAAACATTTAAAAATGAGAACTTCGTATTGATTGAATGTGGTATTTTAGATAGCTTATAGATGTGGTTGAAGGTTTGAAAATGAGAACTTCATTGATAAGTACACTAATTGCTTGAAGAATGGTTTTAATCCTTATAAATGGTTTTTTTTGCTGTAATGAGATTTCTTTATTCAACATGACTACTTCATGGATTTAAGCATCCTATTTTTTCTCTTATTAAATGACAACTATTTGTTACTTTCAGCCTAATTTTTCCAGTTCCTTAAAAGAGCCTAAACCCAAAAGCATCATCCAAAACAGGGCAAGGTTCATGCATGTTATATACACATTCAAGCACCAAATTGACACACCTGCTATATTTATCTAAAATCTGAAGAATCAAATTTGCAATCCAAATCATAAATAAAGGAAGCTAATTCCATGCCAAACCACAATAACAAACGATACCCGAATTACCATTTAGAATAACAAATAAAAAATAGTGAAGATATGAAGAAAAAAGCAATGATTTCTGGTGTTTGTGTTTTGAGTAGAAGAAAAATTAAAGAGTTGCAGAAATACATACAATAAATACCCTAAATGTATACCTAAGGTAAAATACAAAAAGAATAGATAAGGAAATATTGAGATTTTGAGATATCATGGTTACCTGAGAAGATGAACAGAATATGAACGAACACTAGAGCTATCATAGCCGGCGAAGGAAAGGTATCAATGATGTTCTTGACATGAACTTGTGGGTATCAAAATCTTTAGGTTTTGTTTGGCAGAAAGGAAGATAATTGGAAAGATAAAAAAATCGAAGTAAAATAACTTTATTTCCTCTCTATTGCTTGATATTATAACACTCTCGACTTAGATGTTACATTTGGGTCTCAAGCCCTGCCTAAATCCATAAAATAGTACAACTAGATTTAGCCCAAAATACATTCATTCATTTAAAATCCGTTAAGTTTGAATATTTCAAAATAAAATAATAGTTAGATCGTTACACGGAGAGCTCCTTTTAAAATACATAAATAAAAGCATTTGACACTTAAGTTAAAATCTAAAATATGAGTTACAATACAAACATAGGGTCCTACAAATACATAGCTCAAATAATCTAATTATTGTACACAGAAATAAGTCGATGTTGAAATCCTACTCTGATGGTGCTCCAACGATGCACGTCACACCTACTAACCTGCGAATGAAAACAACAATTTCGAATGTTGAGCTAACGAAGCTTAGTGGATACACTTCCAATCAAACATGCTTCATGCAAATCATAAATAAGAGCATGCAGCTAAAAGATGATAACATGGCAATAACATCATAACAAAATGGCGCTACCTCTAGCCACCCAAGCATGTGTATCAAATAGTTAGAATCTCACATAGCAATCTTACATATAATACCAACAAACCTGGAGTGAGGCCCGGCTCCACTAAGCATTGGGTACACACACTCTGAGTGAGGCTCAGTTCCACTAAACAACGGGTTCATACACTTAAGCTCGGAATCTCTCATCGAGCATCTTCAAATGAGTCTCAGTCCCACTAAGCATCAGGTTCATACATTCAAAAATCTTGAACTATGGTGTTGCAACACTCTATTTTCTCACGGGTATCTGAAATCCCATCAATAAGGTGACTCAACCATAATAATGCCCTTATATGGCACACGTTCACTATTCAATCCACCAAGGATCCTTATTAAAACAGCACAATAAGTCACCCAAGGTTTTTAATTAAGTTATTACCCACTAAGCTCGTTTACGAGGTTTAAATCTTAGTTTATCAATTTTACTATTCATTGTACCACTTTAGAGGCTCATCGGGCCTTAGTCCTCGAATTATAGGTCCCTCGAACTCATATCTTATTTTTCGGGCAGATTACCTAGTGAGTATCGATACCCACTTACGAGTATCGATATGCTCCAATGGATACCGATACCCACTCACGCATATCGATACATGGCTTGCCTTCCGTAGGGGTTTAACTCAAAAACTCGTACCGATACGTGGGGCTGTCTACCAATACTCCATGGGTACCGATACGCCCCCAAGCATATCGATACCACTTTTTGCTACTGGAATTTGATGTTACATGGGGTATCGATACCCTCTTAGACCTACCGATACACCTTTGCAAAATAGCTTGATTTCATTAGTTTTAACACAGGGTACTGATATGTGTTCAACTCGTATTGATACTCGAACCCAGAACTTATTTTTTGGAGTTCGAGAATTATCTCCCAAGCCCCCAAAACTCAAGGGCAAGACCCCAAATCGAACCTACAACTTATGGGAAGTATTTAAGTGATTTTCTACCAATTTAAACCATATTAACACAAATCTTTAGATTTACCATTTTAGGATTCACAAGCATTCAACCAACCAAATTATCAACTAAGCAATATGGCAATCAAATTCATGATTTCCAGGAACACAAAGGAGTTAGTAGTGTACTAACCTTGA
Organism: Hibiscus mutabilis; assembly: GCA_019671005.1. NCBI lineage: Eukaryota > Viridiplantae > Streptophyta > Magnoliopsida > Malvales > Malvaceae > Hibiscus > Hibiscus mutabilis. The sequence goes on from CM033717.1 coordinate 57,825,440, forward strand.
TTCCACAACAGAGAATAAAGTTCCTAGCCCGAGCTTCAAGCTTTCCTCTTCCCTTTCTCCTTGGAAGAGTTTCCAACCTCTTTCACTACAACTAAGTGTTGTAAAATGGATTACAACATTATAAAAGGAAATACGAGTGAAGAGGAAGAATCTAAAAGCTAGGAATGTGATTTAAATTCTCATTCTCGTTCATCCTCTCAAACCCCCACCAAAAACCATCCTCCGCCAATCTTTATAAAAGTTATCTTGGGAAGTAGATCTTTGAATGAAGATTCTAACACCCTTGACTCAAAATTCGAAAATTTAACTCAAAACTACAAAATTCCAACATTTGTTTGGGTGTAGGAGTTGGGAAAATGGAGGATAGCAAAGGGAAGAAAACAAGGAGGACAATGTGAAATCACCATCCCCTTTTCTGCATAGGAAAATTAAAGCCTCTTCCCCCACTCTTTAAAAGTTGGTAAATTACCACAATACCCTCCCCACACCATCCTAACTCCAAACCCAACCAAGAACCCAAGCCCAAAACTAAAATATTAGCAACCAAGGCTCTCAAAGGCCCATAGTCTCAGCCCAAGTGCGAAGCCCATGCTTCGGGTTAAACCGACCATCGAATTCCGAAATTCGGGTCGTTACAGGTACAATGGAAAAGTGAGAGAAAAGAAAATTAAGCTTTGAAAACTATAATTTATTTTTCAATTTTATAATTTTGTTCAATATTTTTAATATGATTATTTATTCAATTTAGTCCCTAAATTTGTATTTAATATAGAATTGATCCCTATTTGTTTCTAACTTTTGTAATTTAATAAGTTAAAAAAATTAGTTTTAGGTATGTTTTTGACTCACTAATTTCAATTTTACTTAATGGTATTTGAAATAAAAATGTGAATTGCAAAAATAAGTAGTTTTTGGCCCATTTACAAACATTCATAAAATACAGAGACCAGTTTTCAAAAAAAGTCAAATTAAACCTTTGCTTATGAAATTAAATCATCGTTGACATATAGAGAAAGTTTTAGGTTTACCCGAGCTAAAATGAGTCCTTAAGTGCAATTATAAAATTAGTGATTGAAACATAAAGTTTCCAATTATAAGATATTGGACTAAATTATAAAATATAAGTAAATAGAGGTCAATTCAAAATTAAATAAAATTTGAGGGATTAAATTAAACAAAAATAAAGCATAGTGAAAATATTAGATAAAATTATAAAAAAAAATAAAAAGGCATAGGGGTCAATTTCGAATTAAATAAATATTTTAGGGACTAAAGTGAACAAAAATATTATTATATTAAAAATATTAAATTTAATAATAAAATTAGAAACATATAGGGGTAAATTTTAGATTAAATAAATTATTAAGGGACTAAACTGAACAAAAAAATCATAATAGAAATATTGGATGAAATTATAAAAAAATAATTATAAATATGATGAGAATAAAATTAGAATTTTTTAAATATAATTTGATAATTTTATTATTAAAGTATAATAGCTTTTATTTTTTTTCCTATTTCACACTTAATTTTAGAAAAAAAACTATTTGTGTTGGGTAAAAAAACTACTTTTTCTCCTATTTTTTCCTTCTAATTTTCTATTTCACTAAGCCTTAAGTTCATTTTCTTTCCAATTTTATCTTTCCTTCTTCTTCCCTCTCACTTTTTTACTCAACCAAACAAAGCCTTAAAAATTAAAGTTACTGAAAAAGTGCTAAGGAGAAAAAAATTTAAGTTGGAGAGAAATGCATTTTGTTTTACCGAAATTGAAAGGGTAAAAACAAACTACTGAAAAATAAAAGAAAAAGAAGTTGATCGTAAAACAAACTATATTAACTTACTTGTTTTACACGAACCAAACACCGGGAAATATTGAAATTGAATTCCAGAATTATAATTACATGAATCAAACACAACCTACAATTTAAAATATAAAAATCAAGAAAACTATATTTCTAAAAAGACAAAAGGTCAAAAATAGCCTTTAACGTTTTACTATTTGGTTATTTTAGCCCTATTTTTTGGGTGCAAACAAGCATCCAACGTCAGTAAAGTGTCACATGGCATCACCACATCATCTCCCCATGCCATGCAGACATGCCACGTCAGCCTCAGGCGTTGACCGTTAGTTGACTAACGGTTTCCATCTAACAATGGTGAAATTTGAACGAAAAATAAAACGTTGGGTGCTTGTTTGCACAAAAAAAATACTAAAATGATCAAATGATAAAACATTGGGGGCTATTTTTGACCTTTTACCTTTTAAAATAGAAATAATAAAAACTGATTAATTATTTTTGTTCCTAAAACATTTTTTTCATTGTCAATTTTCGACTATTATTTATTTCTTAAATTTTCGATCCAATTTATACAATTAAATTGTGGAATTAATCGTTCTGGATACAACCATGTGTTTTGCATGGACTTACAAAAGTCATCGTGTGAATTTTGTTTTTGTGGCGAGGTACATGTTTTGCATGCATTGTGGCCGCTGTGTCAGTATATTAACGAGAGAAGAGTAGGATTCAAACATTGGACAAGATAGTCATTTTATTTTTATAATATCATTCATTAATTTAAATATATAATAGGCATAATGTTAAAAAATATCTCTAATTTGATTGAATTATTATTTTGGCTCATATTTTTTAAGTAATTTAGCCTTTAATATTTTATTTTGAGTCAAAAATAGCCATTTCATGAATAAAAAATTATAATCAACTGATGATAAATAACTTAAAATAACTTGACAGATTGACATGTCAGAAGAAAAATATATTTTATATTTTATGTAATTTTTTAAAATTATTTTTGATTGATGTGTCATTCTGTAAAGTCAACATATTTGTCTATATGACACTGTTATTGCGGCGTGCACTACCATGTAGGTTTGTCATGTCATTTCCAGCAATTTACCATTGATTGACTACAGTTTTCATCTGCAGAGGGGTCGTTTTGACCCAAAATGAAACGTTAAGGACTAAATTGCTTCAAAAAATAATAGGGGCTAGAATGATAATTTAGTCAAACATTGGGACTTTTTTTAGCATTATTCCTATATAATATTATTAATTATTTTTATAATTATTATCGACAAATAATATATTGATTTAAAAACTGTTAAAATTAACTTCTTCCAAAAAAATTTAAATTAAAAAGTACATTAGATCCTATTTTAATTTAGAGAAAAATTTTAATACACAATCCGTGTAAATTAAAGTTTACACGAGCCTTTTAATTTTAGGGGTTAGGGTTGTAGTTTAGAGTTTAAAATTTAGGGGTTTAGGTTTTAGGGTTTAATATTTAATGTTAGTGTTTAGAATTTAAGGATTAGAGATTAAGGTTTAGGTTTTAGGGTGTTAGAGTTATGAATTTAGAATTTGAGTTTTATAAAGTAAAAATACACTGGCATTATCAAAGTTTTACCCCTTTAATTTATCCAACTTAAAACTAATCCCTTCAGCCCCTAGTCAATATGATAAATAAATGCGCCAAACTTGCATTTATTATAATAATTACTACAATTTACCCAAAACTACTAAATTAAAAGAGGAAAGAAAAAACTAATTGTAGTTAGGGTTAATTACGTAAGTTATCACTAAATTTTACTCTCAAACTTATTTTAGCCACTAAAGTTTCTTAACGTTCATTTTACTCATTGAAGTTTAGACATTAAATGTTTTTGTCACTCTTATGTTAACTTTTTAATGGTGTCCATTTACCGACGAAAGAAGGAATTTTTTTGAGATTTGAATGGTGAAAAGCTTCAGGTTATTTCAGAACGTTCAATGTACTCATTAAAGTTTAGACATTGAACGTTTTTTTTTGTCACTCTTATGTTAACTTTTTTATGGTGTCCATTTACTAACGAACGAAAGAATTTCTCCAAAATTTGAATGGTGGAAAGTTTTATTGGCACAAGGGAAGCAATATACTGAAAAGCGGGTTCCATATGATGGCGAAGGAAGCAGATCGATGAGAGAAAAACTAAAATATTTTTACCCAATCGTGGACTTGGAACACTTTTCGATGAAATGGAGGTTTGATTCAAACGCAAGGTGCCGAGACGAAACGATTGGTGAAATCTGAGACCGAACGACCACCATCTACATATGTAGATGGTGACGTCTGACAACGATAAATAGTAGACAACGTCTACGTTATAACGTTAACGTAAGAGTGACAAAACGTCTAATATTTAAGTTTCAATGCGTAAATTGAACGTTTTAAAATTTTAATGACTAAAATAAGTTTAAAAGTAAAGTTTAATGATAATATACATAATTTACCCTCGTCATCATGTTTGGAATTTTGTATCCAGATAATCCAGTTCCTCTCAGCACGCCAATACAGTAGGAAAGTCAAGGAATCTTAAACAACCGTCGGATTATTTCCTTTTACTAAACAATAAGAAGATTGATCAAAATCAAGGGACGGATTCCATCTTTCCTAAAATCACTAAATATAACCTCTCGATGTTCTTTGCGAACCTACCAAGCCCCCCGCAAAAAAAAAAAAAAAAAAAAAAAGATGAATTCGATTATCATTAGTGGTCCAGCCAATAAAATTCCGCCGAATCCATTTAATAATTTCAGAGCAATGGCTAAGCTCTCTGTATCTGTATAAGAGTTGTACTTGTACAGATCAAAAAGCCATAAAAAATACGAACTTAAATTTGTCGACTAACCTTTTTATGCACCGAGGATATGGCGGGTCGTAGGGACAAAGCGCAGTCGTTTCGTGGATCTCGAATTGCCATAACCATTGTTATCGGAGTTCTTCTCGGCTGTGTCATCGCTTTCCTTTTCCCCCGCGGCCTCATCAATCCCGCTGCCTCCGTTCAAACCCGTCGAATTGGCAAGTCAAATTTCCAGGTTCACCTCTGAATCTGATAAACCATCGAAATTAAGTTTTGATTTTGTTCATCTTCGTGAAAGATTCCATCGATTAGTGTTTTCCTTTTTAACTCAATGGCTAATGAGTGGAGTCTGAAGGGGATTGAGTTGAATTTGGAATTAGCGAGTGTTCTTGGCGGTGTTGACTATTTCTTCTGTTTTTAAGATCTGGGTGTTCAAGGAAACCAAATGATTTATATTAATTTGATCTCTCATAGTAGTAATTTTACTTAGAACTAGCTAAAACTTCATTACTACTATTGTATCCTCCTTTGTTTGAGACCCAACGAAGCTTCTGTAGATCTTTGGTGTAGCAGCATTGGAATTGATTAGCTATAGTTCTACACATAGCATAAAGTAGTGATATAATCTTTAAACAGAGTAGCTTTGAAGGATGATTGTCTAACCCATTTTATAGAGGTTTACTTGCAGTTGAGCTTAGTTTTACAACCTTTTGTTGCATAAAATGGCCAATGCAAGTTGCTAGCGTTGATATATAAGCATATGGTAATGGTATGCACTTAATAATGATTTGTAAAGGACTATGAACTTTCTTATTATCGTCGGCTGTCTAAATGTTGCGAAGTTAGTATCATTTGCCCTCCCCCTCCATTTTTAATATTTGTTTGATGGCTATAGTTGCTTTTTTTTTGCTACTTTTAGATTGGTTCTTCGTCGTGTGAATCCTCAGAGAGGAGTAAGATGCTGAAGTCTGAAATAGTATCACTATCAGAGAAGAATTCTGAATTAAAGAAGCAGGTCAGGGAGTTGACGGAAAAGCTGCAACTGGCTGAACAAGGAAAAGATAATGCACAAAAGCAGTTTCTGGTTTTGGGTGAGCAGCATAAAGCTGGACCTTTTGGTACTGTCAAAGCTTTGCGGACTAACCCGACTGTTGTCCCCGATGAATCTGTGAACCCAAGATTGGCTAAGATCTTGGAGAAAGTTGCTGTTCAGAAAGAGATTATAGTTGTGCTTGCCAATTCAAATGTGAAAGATATGTTGGAGGTTCAGGTTTCTAGCATCAAGAGAATTGGTATACCGAATTACCTAGTTGTAGCTTTAGATGACCATATTGAAGAGTTCTGCAAATCAAATGGTGTCCCGGTGTACAAGAGGGATCCAGATTCGAGTATTGATGCTGTTGGGAGAACAGGAGGCAATCATGCTGTATCTGGGTTGAAGTTCCACATCTTAAGGGAGTTTTTGCAACTGGGTTATAGCGTCCTTCTATCAGATGTTGATATAATATACTTACAAAATCCGTTCAACCATCTTTATCGGGATTCTGATGTAGAGTCCATGACTGATGGTCACGATAACCTGACTGCTTACGGATATAATGATGTCTTTGATGAACCTGCTATGGGTTGGGCACGTTATGCTCATACAATGAGAATATGGGTTTATAACTCTGGTTTCTTTTTTATAAGGCCTACAATCCCTTCGATAGAGCTTTTAGACCGGGTGGCTGATAGGCTAGCTCAGCAACCAAACTCATGGGACCAAGCTGTTTTTAATGAGGAACTCTTTTTCCCATCACATCCCGGCTATGATGGGCTTCATGCTGCAAAGAGAACTATGGATTTCTACATGTTCATGAATAGTAAGGTCCTCTTTAAGACGGTCAGGAAAGATGCTAAACTGAAGAAGTTAAAGCCTGTAATTGTTCATGTAAATTACCACCCAGATAAACTTCCAAGAATGAAAGCAGTGGTAGAGTTCTACGTTAACGGCAAGCAAGACGTGTTGAATCCATACCCAGATGGTTCCGAGTGATGAGAACTCACTGCTGAGGATCTTATGTGGACCTATGGATGATGGATGGGCACATCGGTTCAGTTGTGAAATTACATGATAATGGTAGGTTATTCCGATATTATTGTCTGAGAAAAATGTCGATTATCTTTCTCTATTTAGTTCCTTTCCTTTTAACTTTTGCTTTGTATTAGTGGTGTAACTTTTTGTCAAACTTTAATTACAACGCTTGTTCTGTATTATGCATACTGAACAAGTTCTATTAGGTTTTGTTTGGTTTTCATGATAAAGATTACTGCATTATTGCATTTTGTACGATTATCCCTCTAAATTGGTAATATAAGTACAAGAAGGATATTGCCAAGTGTCCTAAAGGAGACAATAAGCAGCAGTTGGTTATCAGTACAGTGAATCTGTGTCTCAGTGGCCCAAACCATCCATTATTATAGAACTAGAAGACAGCGGGGGGTTAGCCAACTGTAACAAATTAGTTTGAAGTTGTCTTCTTCGGCTAAACCTCGTGAATACACCAACTCGGGTTTTTTTTTTGGTTGCTTCTAATCACCTATAGTCACTTTTTTAACAAAATCAATGTCAAATTCTTATAAATTGGAGTGAAATTTTTTTCACCTGATCTTAACTTTTAAGATTTTCAGCTTTTACATGAAAAAATTCTTTTGGGGCTGAAGTCAGTTTTTCACCTTTAATTATTTAGTATTAATAGTAATAATAATATATTAAAATATTAATATTAAATATAATAATTACTAACATATTAAATTAATAATTTAATTTTAAATATAATAATTATTAAAATAATATTAAGAATTTAATATTTAAAAAAATAAAAACTTTATTATAAAATAATACTCATTTTGTCCTACGAAAATTGTCTTTTATTGAACTTTTTGTGGTCAATTATTTTCAACTTTGACACATAATTATTTAAATTTATTATTGATAAAAATATAAAAAAATATATTCTAAAAACATCTAACGGAGTAGTTTTTAAATATATATATATTTATAAAACTTAATTATTTAAAACATTTAATATAATTATAGGAAAAGTTTAAAAAATTTGAACCTCGGCCATCCGTGTTGTGCCTTTTGAACCTCGGATAAATGCTCTTATCACGAACAGGGTGATTACTAAGTTAGGATTTCAGAATTCGTTCAGAGTGGAGACGCATGGTTTTAGTGGTGGCATTTGGCTCCTATGGAATGACTCGGTGACGGTTGAGGACTCGCATGTGGCGAATTAGTTTGTGCCTGGTGTTGTTCCATCTGTTGATTGTGGTTCTTGGTTCCAGTTTACGACAGTGTATGCGAGCCCACAAGTGACTAAGCGTAAACACCTATGGAAACATCTGAGGCGCTTAACCCCGGTGATGATGTGCCATGGGTGTTGAGAGGTGATTTTAATACAATTTTAGAAGTGCATGAGTGTGTTGGTGGATCGGTTACTCATAATGGTGTTAGTCGTTCTTTTGCCGATTTCTTATTTGACACTTGCTTACTTGATCTTGGTTTTCGGGGTCCGTCGTTTACATGGTCACGAGGGGATTTGCATCAGAGATTGGATCATTGCTTGGCTAATTCACAATGGCCGTCCACATTTCTAAATGGCTTTGTCAGACACTTGGATAAAATTGGCTCGGACCATGGTCCACTTTTGCTTCATCTCACTGATACGATGGGCATTCCAAAACAAAGACCCTTCCAGTTTTTAACAGCGTGGCAGGATCATCCGCAGTTTTTGAGTTTCTTGAAAGAAGTTTGGGATGAGGGTGCTCCAATCCACCAAAATATTAGTTCGTTTTAGAAGGAGATGGAATTGTGGAATAAGGATTTATTTGGTCATATCGGCAAAACGAAGAGACAATATTTAGTTCGTTTGCGTGGTATAGATAAAGCTCTTGTGCAAGGTCATTCAGATTTTCTCGTTCAGCTTGCTAAGGAGTGGAGAATTGAACTCAATGTTGTTCTTGAACAAGAGGAGTCGTTCTAGAGGCAGAAAGCTTGTTCACAATGGATAACCAATAGGGATCGGAATACAAAGTTTTCCCATGCATCGGTGATGGCTCGTAGATGTGCTAATACAATTTCAGCTCTACAATTGGAGGATGGTTCGTGGTGCTCAGACTAATCGGTACTTTCAAGTTTGGCTTTAGACTTCTATCGAGCATTGTTCACTAGTGATACCAGTATTGGGCATAATTTTCCGATTGTGGGTCATTTTCCCATGATGGATGATTCGACATTGCAATCTTTGAAGGCTGCAGTTACGAATGTGGAAATTTGTGCAACTTGCTTTGATATGGGACCGTGGAAGACACCTGGGATAGATAGGTTGGACGCAGCGTTTTACCAAAAGAATTGGGATGTGGTTGGCGAGTCAATTTGTGGATATGTTCGACATGTTTTTGAGACAGTGGTGATATCATAGGATATTAACCGAACCTTGATGGATCTTCTCTCGAAGGTTGCGGCTCCAACGCATATGCAGAAATTTAGGCCTATAAGCTTGTGTACTGTATTGTACAAAATTATCACAAAGGTGATTGTGAATCGGTTGAAATCGTTGCTTCTGGGATGGGTTTTTGAGAACCAAACAAGCTTTGTTCATAGGTGTGCTATCACATATAACATTGTCATTACCCAAGATGTTATTCATTCTATGCGAAAGAAGCAATGTCGTAAGGGATGGATGGTCATTAAGATAAACTTAGAGAATGCCTATGATCGGTTGGAATGAAGTTTCATTGATGAGACGTTAGCTGCTATTGGTATTCCAAATTCTTTGTGGCTCTTTATTCTTCAATTTGTGTCTACAGTTTCGAATCAGATTTTATAGAATGGGTCAGTGTCGGAGGCTTTCACCCTATCTAGAGGTATTTGACAAGGTGATCCACTTTCACCCTATTTGTTTGTGTTATGTATGGAGAAGTTGGTTCAGTTAATCTAGTTGTCGGTTAATGAGGCAAGTGGCGTGCGTTTTGGACATCACGTAATAGTCTGAAAATTTCGCACATTTTCTTTGCTGACGATATGATCCTCTTTGCAGAGGCTTCCTTGGAGTAGATGTGTATTGTTCATATAGTATTGGAGGACTTCTTTTTCGGTGTTCGGTCATAAGGTGAGTCATGATAAAACGAATATTTATTTCTCCCGCAATGTATTTGATGATCTTCGTCGTGATATTTGTATGGGATTTGGTTTTAACATGGTGTCGGATCTTGGCAAGTACCTTGGGGTGTCGTTACTTCACCAGAGGGTGACAACGACATCGTATAACTATTTATTACAGTTGGCGCAGAAAAAATAGAGTGGGTGGAAGGCTAAGACATTGTTGTTAGCTGGCCGTATTACCTTGGCCAAAGTTGTTCTTACAACGATTCCGACATACACTATGCAGACTGCAGTTATTCCAAAGGTCATATGTCAAGGATTGAAGCGTATTATTAGGCAATTTATATGGGGTATTACTACGGATAGAGGTGGGGTGCATTTGGTTAAATGGGACACGATATGTCAGCTTGTAACTCATGGTGAGCTCGGGATTCGTAAGATTGATGTGTAGAATGAGGCTTTTATTATGAAGCTGACATTTCACTTATTGACACGACCTGATGCTCTATGGGTCCGGTTTTTTCGCGCCAAGTATAAATGCCCATCAAGGGTACCGAAATTTCTTCCTAGACATGCGGGTTCTCGGTTTTGGAAGGGGCTCAGTGTGGTTTGGCAAGACGTGCGCATTAACATTACTTGGAGTGTTCGACATGGAAGGGATATTGATTTTTGGTATGATGCACAGATAAAAGATCTTGGACTGTTAATTCAATGTGTTTTCTGGTATGAGATTCGTGGCGAGGGGCACGTTTGTTGCCGCAATGGCTAATGCGAGTGGTGTTTTTAATAATTATTAAATTTTCCCAAGTAAAGGAACAATCCCATGAAATGTTTTATTGAACTTTGTTACTCATATGGATAAAGTTTTAAGTCTCCTTGTAGCGACTATTTTTGTGAAAAAAAAATCATTTTCTTCAAAAATTTAGAGTTTCCACATATCATTTCAAAAGGGTAGACTGGACACACAAAAAAACTAGAGAAAAATTTGTGTCCGAGAGTTATTTACGTATGGGGAAAGATTAGCACCCGCACTATGCCAAAAATTGGTACCTACAGGTTCACATCGTATTTATTAAGAAAAATAAAAATTCGAGTTAATTTAATTTTAATCTCTAAAATGCATGACAATTTAAAAATTACCCTGATATTCACAACAGTCAGAGGAGATGACCTGGAGATCGGGATGCTACTCCCAATAGAATACCGGAACAATAGGGCCTACACTAGATGTAACAACTATATGCATGATTAATTAATTCGATAGAAACTTCAACAACACATAAACGAATTATAAAATAATATTTACGATACGAACATAAGCATATATGAACATCATATACTACAATGTGTCAAAGTATTAATATAATTATAACTATAGTATAGGCAATATAGTACATATACAATATAATACATAATAATATATATAGTAACATGTAATAATAATAATAACAATACTATATAGTAAATAATAGTATAACGACAAATAAATATTAATAAGAATAATAAATTAACCTAATGATAATATAATAATAATGATAATATTACAATAATACTAACTATAATAATAATAATAATAATAATAATAATAATAATAATAATATAATTGAACATAATAAACATAATAATAGTAGTAACCTGATGATTAACATTATAATAATAATATTAATAATAATATATAGCATAATATAATAGTATATTATAATAATATATAATATATTAGGGTAAACTACACCAGTGACCATCGAACTATTAAGGCGGACCTATTTTAACCACCGAACTATCGAACTCGTCAATTAGACCACCAAACTTATTAAATTGACCTATTTTGACCACCGCCGTTAAAAAAACTAACCAAAGGGTGACATGGCAGTTAACTGAAATTTGTAAAATTACATATTTAGTCACTGTTATTTACTTATTAAATCAATTTGATCCTAATTTTATTTTAATTAAATAAAATTAATCAACCAATCAGATGATGACATGTGTCATCACCCAATTGGATTAATTTATTCAAATTTTAATTTATTTTATTTAATATTTAATATATTTTCCCTCCAATCAGGTGGTGACACGTGTCACTATTGTGTGTTTAGAGTGCTTCGCAATTGGTGCAAGTGTACACATCGCAAGTTATAGTATAAAATAGATATTGTCTCCACAGGGATTGGTGCAACTTCTGGATTCTAATTTCACACTGAAAAGAAGAGTAAATTGGTGATGATTGTAGGAGTTCAAATTGAAAAATAAAAGAGCAAGTAAATAAAAGGAAATTATAATAGAATAAGAGAGAGTGGGCTAGGTTATCGTGAGTTGTGGTGTGATTGTCGGATGGATCATCGTGGTAGTTGGTTGCTGAGGCAACGCAATTGGCTTGGTAATTAGAACCAGTTGGATTGCTTGGGCAATTCATCAATTGCCGTTGCAACTGGGAATGGTGCGATTGCCTTGGCAACTGAGCAACTTCCTTCAAAGCTCGGCGAAGCGTTCTTCAATGGCTTTTTGTTATCCCTAACTCGAAACACTGGTAAATTGTGCATGCCTTGGTGATACATCCCTGCGTTAACCATGGGTGAACAACAACCAATTTTACGCTTCTTTGTCGTTGAAATCCACAACTTATCCCTAAGTCAGGTTAGTCTTCACCAGCGATTGTTAGAATGAAGACCATGCTCATTCGTTTCTTGAATCTAACTCTCCTGATATTAGATAAATGAATGAATTCACGAGATCCTCTCCCAATTCACTCACAATCAAATTAAGAACCAAGAATGAACAAAGTTTGAATTTAAATTGCAATCCAAAAACCTAAACAACTCCAAGCATTTTCACAACCACAAAAAACAATAACCCAAGCCAATTAAGTTTAGTTCATGGCTGGGTGCAGAAGAAATACAAGATAAAAATTCCCCAACATGAATCGAATAGAAACATTGATTGAGAAGAAAAAGTCAAACAACCCCTAATTTTCTCTATCAAAATCAGCTACTCCTTGGGTTGTGGCCGAGTCTTCTATTTATAGGAGATGATTAGGTCAAGTTGTTGTAGATAAGGATGAATTTAAGTTGGGATTAATTAGAAAAAAGAAATAATAGATTCCTTTTTATCATTATCCTCCAAAAACTCCTCATAAACTTGAAGTTTTAATCTCATTTGATCTCTGCCTGGAATTCCAACTCTTTAAGATTTATCCTTGATTCTAGTGCTCAACTTGAACGAGGTGGATTTATCCAATCATCAAATTAGCAGCTTCTTCATCTTTATCCTCAATTGCTTCGGCAATTTCATGCTTACTAAGGCAATTAATTCCTGCACACAAAATCGCACATACCGACAGTATCTTTTCCACAAAACTAACCATATTGTGTTATCAAACTTAACGGTGAAGGAAACCATGAAATAATGAATGAATGACTAGATATGCAACTAAAATGAGCTTAAGTCTAACAATAATTAGGAGAAAAAATGTATAAAATATAGTGCTTTTGCACACTTAACACACCCCCAAACTCGAACTATTACTTGTCCTCAAGCAATGCAAAACTAATAGTTACCCGCCAAGACTTCGATTATAAAAAAATTGCTTTGTACATGTCTTCAATCCTCAGAACCGTGGCACAAAGTATGATTACCTTTCAATTTTTTAGATGGCACAAAATTTACTCAGAATTGAACTATAATGCTCATGACTATGTGTGTGTTGAGTTGTGTACAAGTTGATTATCAAGATTCCATGTGAACAATAGGTTTTTATCAAATTAATTACTGGGGCTTTCATTTTTATTTTTACCAAATCCAATTTCAGGCACCTCTAGCAAAGCATGCAATTACTAAATTATTTTTTTTCGACTAGAGCCAATTTTGGGCACCTCTAGCGATTCTTTCACGTGTAACAACTAGAGCCAATTTCGGGCACCTCTAGTAAGAAAGAAACTTTGAGTTTCAATTTCCCCAATTTTTGAGCAACCTAAGTTCACTAAGTCTCCTTTAATCAATCAAGTAACAACGATGTCAAATTATATTCAACATCATAGTAGAATTCTAAGTGTTTTCTATGCGAATCCTAAAACCGAAAGTTCTATCAATTAAGTGCAGTGGTAAATTATTCATCTTGGATATTCAACAAGTCTTTGCAAATTAAATTCAATCAAAGTCATGGCAAGTAATATATGCAACCTATATGCGATAACTATAGATAAATGCAACTAAAGATGAAACTAAATAAAAACAAACAACTCCCCTAAAACTCGAAAGAAGCATTGTCCCTAATGCATATGAGTTAGTCGGATAGGTCGTCACCTTGAATGATGAGTTTCCTTCGAGCTGTTTGCTTGATTCGTTTGCCGGTTCGTGGTGGTTGAATGCGTGTGGCTGGTGATGTGGCTTGACTCTTACTTCCGTAACCTCATCTCTTACTTTAGACTCTCGATTGGCCTCTTCAATGATAGAAGCTTTTGCACTTCAATTTTGGTTGTGCAGTAAGTGGCGATGTCACTGGTTCAGAGATAGGCTCGTCTGAATCTGTAAATCCATGTAGAGGTTCAGTATGAGTAGGTTCAGTCATAGGGGCTTTACCTTTATCGTGTGCAGCAGTTGTTGTGGCTTTCTCAGTTACCAAGGCAAGTAAGTTGGCAGGAAACACCGAGAAAGGTACGGTGTTATCGGGGTACTTCTCAAGGATCACTCGTGTGATAGCTACGTTATGGTTCCTCATGTACCGCATGAATTTTAGTTGCTGGGCCTCTATTCGCTCCAATCTTTGTGTCAACGAGTATAGCATTGCTTCGATTTGATTCATTATTGCCGAAGTAAGTTCACTTGCCTGGGCATCTATACTTTCTGAGGCAATGTTGGTTGCCCGAGCAGTGGCCAGTGCGAGAGATTTCTTTGGAGGCACTGGTTTCTCACCCATGATTTGTAGGTATTGCGTCCGATTCCATCCTTTTCTAGCAGGCAATTTCTCGTCCGTATCATTACTTGGCACTTTTTCTTCCTTGCATAATTGAGATATTAAGCTTGGGAAGAAAAGGGCACCTGCGTCTTTTTGACTACAAGCAAATATTTCATCACAAATAATTTGTCCGATGTTGATAATTTGCTTGTGTAAAATAGAATGTAATAACAAAATACGAGAATAGAAAACCGTGGTGTTGTGAGTAGTGGGCATTAAATAGGTTTTAATGAATTTATTCCATAGTTTTGCTTCGGGTTTCAACATGAGTTGATTTACCATTTCCTTCAAGGCTCTCCAGTTCCATTCGACACCTTCGATTGTGAGATCCTTGAATACCTTCACAAATTCTTCGACCGTGATGTTGTCAACAAAAGCTTTGTGTTCATATTTTTCAATTTATGTCCTATAAAAGGTATTGATCGTGTTGGCATCAATGAGAATTGCCCTGCCATGAACATAGACATAGGGGTTGTTGGGATTAGAAGCATGAGAATAAAATTCTCTTACCCATGATACATTGCCGAGCTGTGGTTGATGGAAAAGAATTTTCCATTTGTGGTGCTCGATGACTTTAAAGATGAACTCATCAAGGCCGAAGTTCTTGCGGGAGACGGTGTAGTCAAATCATTGTTCCTCCCACACCTTACGACTTGTGACTTGCGAACTTGGTGAGAAAGCGATCTTTGATGTCGGTGTTGCAAACCGGTGGAAAAGGGTTCCTTAGAAGAACTCGGGTGAGGCATAGTTTTAAGATTCTTGGCCATGGGAATTGTTGGGTTGTGATTATGGAAGAAAATGAAGTAAAACTTAAAGAAGTCTTAAGTTCAAAGATGAGTGAAAGAATGAATAAAGATGGCGTATGGTGGATGGTTTAATGGTGGAGTGGAGATATGGTAGAGTTGATGGTTGATATCCGAATAATGAGAGGAAATAAAGAAAGAAAGTGAAAAAGAAAGTAAAGGGGTTGGGGGAGTGTGCGGCAAGATAGATTGGAGGAAGGTGAAGGATTTTTTTGGGCGGCTAGGGGTTTTGGAAGAGATTTAGGGGAAAAAAATTTAGGGTGCAGCTACACTTTAATAAATGTTTGAATCCCTCAAAATCAGCCCATTGTCCCTTGGTGGACTCTATCTTGATTTCCAACCCCTTCTCTTCTTGAACTTTATCCTTAAATTCAAAACAAAAAGATAAATTAATATTAAATAAAGATTAATCCTAAATAAAATAAATCAAGATAAAAAAATAGAAATAAAAGATGATTATCCTAATAAAAACTATAGATGTAGAAAATAAAAACTAAACAATAATAAAACCTAAAATCAGAAAAGGAGAAAAAAATAAAAAAATTAAGTCTAAAATAAAAATAATGCAAAAAATAAATACTAGGGAAGAGCATATTCATGCATCTCCTAAAGTAACAGCTTCCTTGTCGCGTTCAACATGGTTGCCGAAATAAAGCTTCAACCGTTGTCTGTTGACTTTAAACTCATGTCAGTCGATGATGGACTTGATTATAACAACACCATGGGAGAAAGGTTTGACCACTTCAAATGGCTCGGACCATCTTGATCTTAGTTTTCCCGAAAAGAGTTTTAACCGAGAATTAAAGAGAAGCACTAATTGCCAGGGCAAAAATTGCCGCGACAATAGCTTCTTGTCATGCCAACGCTTCATTTTCTCCTTATAAATTTTTGCGTTGTCGTAGACTAAGGCATAGAATTCTTCGATCTCGTTTAGGTCTAGTAATCGTTTGTGCCCTGCACTTTCCTAATCCATGTTAACGGTTTTGATTGCCCAATACGCCTTATGCTCAATCTTCACCAGAATGTGGCAAGTCTTGTCGTAGACAAGTCTGTAAGGTGACACGCCTAAAGGCATCTTGAATGTTGCTCGATAGGCCAATAGTTCTTCATCGATTGTTGCAGACCAATCCTTTCGAGAAGGATTGACAACTTTTTCAAGGATAACCTTCAATTTACGATTACAAATTTTGGCTTGCTCGTTTGTCTGCGGGTGATATGTCGTGGCAACTTTGTTTGTCACTCCAAAGCACTCCAACATTTTAGCAATTAGCCTATTGTCGAAATGTGTGCCCTCATCACTGATAATTACCCTCGGTATTCCGAATCGGGTGATATGTCTTGGAGTCATTTTTGGGAACTGCAACTGCCTCAACCCACTTAGACACATAGTCTACGACGAGTATAATATAGAGGTTACCGAACGAGGATGAGAAAGGCCCCATAAAATCGATGCCCCATACGTCAAATAATTCCACATTGAGTATGTTTTGTAATGGCATCTCATGTTTCCTTGATATATTCCCCGTTCTTTGACAACGATCACATCCCTTGTAGAAGTCGTGGGCATCCTTGTAGAGGGTAGACCAGTAAAAACCAGATTGTAGAACTTTGGCCATTGTTCGAGTTCCACCAAAGTGGCCTCCATAAGGTGAAGAGTGGTATTGGCGTAGCACATTTTGCTACTCCTCTTCGGGGACACAACGTCGTATCACCTATTTTGTACATTTTTTAAACAAAAGAGGCTTGTCCCAACAATAATGCTTATCATTATGTCAGAACTGCTTCTTTACTTAGTGAGTAAGATCATAAGGCAAAATACCACTAACCAAAAAATTAGCCAAGTCGACATACCAGGGAATTACCGTGGCAACTAATAACTGCTCGTCCGGGAATATGTCATGGATCTCTAAGAAGTCTAAATCTTCATCGCCTTTTTCTAGCCTTGATAAGTGATTGACAACTTGGTTCTCCGTTCCTTTCCTGTCATTAATTTTGATGACAAACTCTTGTAAAAGTAAAATCCAACAAATCAAACGAGGTTTGGAATCTTTCTTAGCAAATAGGTACTTAATTGCTTAATGATCAGTATGAACAATTACCTTAGTACCAATCAAGTAGGAGTGAAATTTGTCAAATGCAAAAAATACTGCTGGTAATTCTTTTTTTGTCATGGTGTAATTTAATTGAGCACCATTTAGAGTTTTACTAGCGTAATATATCACATGGAAAATTTTACCTCTTCGTTGACCTAAACTGCTCCTACCGCAAAATCACTTGTGTCACACATGAGTTCAAAAGGTAAAATCTAATTGGGTGGAATAACAATAGGTGTTGTGGCAAGTTGCTTTTTCAAGGCTTCGAATGCTTGGACGTAGAAATCATCAAAATTAAAAGCTTTGTCCTGTTCAAGCAAGTTACACAAAGATTTATAAATTTTAGAAAAATTATAAATAAACCTTCTGTAAAAACATGTATGTTTGAGAAAGCTTTAGATTCCTTTGACTGAAGTTGGTGGCGGCAATCTCCCAATCACGTCCACCTTGGCTTTACCCACTTCGATTCCTTTGGATGAAATTTTATGGCCGAGCACAATACCTTCGTCCACTATAAAATTGCATTTCTCCCAATTGAGCACTAGGTCAGATTCTTCACATCGTGCTAACACCTTTTCCAAATTGCCAAGGCAATTGTTAAAGTTATCTCTGTATACCAATAAATTGTCCATGAAGATTTCAAGGAAGTCTTCAACCATGTTGTAAAAAATTGTCATCATGCATCTTTGGAAGGTTGCTGGAGCATTGCATAATCTAAATGGCATCCTTTGAAATGCACATGTACCATATAGGCATGTAAAAGTGGTATTTTCCTGATCATCTGGTGCTATGGCGATCTAGTTATAACCTGAGTAACCATAAAAATACAATAAAAGGATTTACCTGCAAGACGGTCAAGCATTTGGTCAATAAAGGGTAGAGGAAAGTGATCTTTCCTAGTAGCTTTATTTAACTTACGATAATCCATGCAAACTCTCCAATCGGTCATAGTCCTAGTTGGAATGAGTTCATTACTTTCGTTACTTACCACGATTATACCTCCCTTTTTCGGTACACATTGTACCAGACTTACCCATATATTATCGGAAATAGGATATATGATACCAGCATCAAGCCACTTGATGATTTCTTTCATCACAACCTCTTTCATGGAGGGGTTAAGTATCCTTTGCACCTCAATTGAGGGTTTATGATCACCCTGCAGTAGGATCTTGTGCATACATACCGCCGGACTAATTCTCTTCAAGTCTGCAATTGTCCATCCTATTGCCTTTTTGTGCAGCGTTAACATGTCAATCAATCTCTTTTCCAGTTCAGGCTGCAACTTAGAAGAAATAATTACGGGCAGTGTGTCATTGGTTCCCAAATAAGCATATTTTAATTTTCTTGGCAATGGTTTTAATTCGAGTATCGGAGGTTGCTCAATAGAAGGTTTTTTGAGTTTACCTTCCTTACTTGAGTAGTCCAATGGTTCGAAATACTTACCTAGTCGACTTACTATCTAGTTCGCTTCATCTTGCTCTTTGTCGATCAGTTTCTCAAGTTTTTTTGGTTCGACAATGCAATTGCCAAGGCAATTCTCTTCCATGTCAAAATCAAATTCGGGTATGGCATTCTTCTAGATTGTCAACTTGCTTCAAGGTTTGAGACACATTGAGTTTGACTTGTTGATCATTGAATCTCATAGTGAGTTCCCCTCTTTTGACATCGATCAACGTACGACCTGTTGCTAGGAACGGTCTCCCAAGAATAATTGGTGCGAACTCATCTGCTTCACAATCCAAAACAATAAAGTCAGAGAGAAAAATAAATTTATCCACTCTTACTAGTATATCTTCAATTTTCCCTCTAAATGCACATAAAATCTGTCTGTAAGCTGCAACATAACTGTTGTGGGTCTCGCTTTCCCGATTCCCAACCGTTGAAAAATATATTTAGGCATCAGGTTTATTCTTGCTCTAAGATCACATAATGCCTTCTCGATATAGTGATTTCTGATAGCACATGGTATAGTGAAACTGCTGGGATCCTTAAGTTTATGTGGCATTCGATTGTGCAACATGGTCATGCATCCTTCTGTCACGACAACTGTTTCAAACTCACCTAGCCTTGTTCGCTTAGAAACAATATCTTTATGGAACTTAGCATAGTTCGACATTTGCTCTATCGCCTCAACCAATGGCAAGTTGATGTGGACTTGCTTCAAGATGTCAAGAAATTTCTTGAACTGTTATTTGTGTTTTTGCCGTTTCAGCCTCTGTAGGAATGGTGGTAGAATTCGGATATCCTCTTCATTCTTTTCTGATTTGGGATGGTTATTGCAAATTGCCTGGGCATCGAGATTTGCATGGGCAATTGCTGATTCATCAATTTTTGTTGATGTGTCTTTTTGGACAGGAGATCGTTCTGCTAGTTGATTGTTCTCTATGGGTCTAGGAAATGCATCATTTAGCCTTTGTCCACTCCGATTAGTGACTACCTTATATTGCTCGTGGCCTACTCCCTTTACGACCTCAATATCGCTGCCTCCTAGTTCTGCAATTTCATCTCGGTCCTGTTAATGAAAGCATAAGTTCTTTTCATGAAACTACTATTCTCAACCATATAAGATTCAATTATTAACATGAAATCATTGAGATAATTTTCCAAAGAACTAGATGGTGTCGATTGTTACTGCAGCATCTGTTACCGTGGCATGTTCTATTGGAACCCTGATGCGTGTGTATTCTGACTAGTCTGATTAATGGCATTGTTTAGGTTGCTCCGTGAGAAATTAGGGTGCTTCCTCTAGGCTGGATTGTATGTGTTGGATATCACATTGTTGTTCTGGTTGTAGTTTCCAACGTAAAAACTAGACTCTGGGTTCTGCGGACACTCAGAAGAATCAACGTTACATAAATCACAAAATGAGTCTACTACCTTGATCTCCTGTGTGTTGCTAGGTCGCTGCATATTTTTAATCAAATTGGTTAATATGGCTAATTGTGCTGAAATAGTATTTGACAGGCCAAGTTCAATTGCTGAGGCATTTTGCCTGGCTATTCCTCTTCTACTAGTTGGGAACTGATAATCATTTTTGGCAAGCCTGTTCAAGATCTCTTTTGCTTCCTCTGGTGACTTGTCTAGAAGTATGCTATTTGTCGAGGCACCTAGCATCATCCTTGTCAATGTGTTCACTGAATTGTAAAACATCATCACTTGTGTCCATTCCAAGAATCCATGCATGGGACATTTGAACAAAATTTCCCTGTAACGTTCCCAAGCCTCGTATATGGACTCATCTTTTGCTTGCCGAAAAGAAGTAATATCGTTACGCAATTTATCAGTCATATATGTAGAACTAAATCTAGCAAGAAAATCACGATATAGACCCGTCCAAGATTTTAGAGATCCGAATGAGATACCATTCAACCACGATTTTGCCCTATCCCATAGTGAATAGGGAAATAATTTCAGCCTTAGAACATTAGCAGTGACTCTTTGTAGCTTGAATGAATTGCAAATTTCCCGGAACGATTTGAGATTTTGTCTGGCATCTTCAGTTGCTAATCTGCCAAATTGACCAATTGTACTGATCATTTTAAACATTAATGATTTTAATTCAAAGTGCTCACCTTCAATTTCAAGTGTGGAGACGATTTGGGATTGGCAATAACGACTTTATTTTTAGAGTGTTTCGCAATTGGTGCAAGTGTACACGTTGCAAGTTATAGTATAGAATATATATCGTCTCCACAGGGATTGGTGCAACTTGTTACGTGTTTAGAGTGCTTTGCAATTGGTGCAAGTGTACACGTCGCAAGTTATAGTATATAATAGTTATCGTCTCCACAGGGATTGGTGCAACTTCTGGATTATAATTTCTCACATTGAAAAGAATAGTAAATTGGTGATGATTGTAGGAGTTCAAAGTGAAAATAAAAGAGCAAGTAAATAAAATAAAATTATAATCGAATAAGAAATAGTGAGTCAGGTTATCGTGAGTCATGGTGTGATTGTCGGATAGATCATCGTGGTAATTGGCTGCTGAGGCGACACAATTGACTTGGTAATTAGAACCAGTTAGATTGCCTGGGCAATTCATCAATTGCCATGGCAATTGGGAATGGTGCGATTGCCTTGGCAACTTGGTGACTTCCTTCAAAGCTCGGCGAAGTGTTCTTCAATGGCTTCTTCTAATCCCTAACTCGAAACAATGGTCAATTGTGCATGTCGTGGTGATACATCCCTGCGTTAACCATGGGTGAACAACAACCGATCTTACGCTTCTCTTAGCCATTGAAATCCGCATCTTATCCTTAAGTCGGATTAGTCTTCACCAACGATTGTTAGAATGAAAACCGTGCTCATTTGTTTCTTGAATCTAACTCTCCCGATATTAGATAAATGGATGAATTCACTGGATTCTCTCCCAATTCACTCGCAATCAAATTAAGAACCAAGAATGAATAAACTTTGAATTTAAATTGCAATCCAAAAACCTAAACAACTCCAAGCGTTTTCACAACCACAAAAACACAATAACCCAAGCCAATTAAGTTTAGTTCATGGCTGGGTGCAAAAGAAATACAAGATAAAAATTCCCCAACATGAATCGAATAGAAACTATGAATGAGAAGAAAAAGTCGAACAACCCCTAATTTTCTCTCTCAAAATCGGCTACTCCTTGGGCCGTGGCCGAGTCTTCTATTTATAGGAGATGGTTAGGTCAAGTTGTTGTAGATGATGATGAATTTAAGTTGGGATTAATTAGGATAAAAGAAATAATAGATTCATTTTTATCCTTATCCTCTAAAAAATCCTCATAAACTTGAAGTTTTAGTCTCCTTTGATCTTTGCCTAGAATTCTAACTCTTTAAGATTTATCCTTGCTTCTCATGTTCATCTCGAACGAGGTGGATTTATCCAGTCATCAATCAACAGCTTCTTCATTTTTATCCTTAATTGTTTCGGCAATTTCCTGCTTACTAAGGCAATTAATTCCTGCACACAAAATCGCACATATCGGCAGCATATTTTCCACAAAACTAACCACATTGTGTAATCAAACTTAACGTTGAAGGAAACCATGAAATAATGCATAAATGACTAGATATGCAACTAAAATGAGCTTAAGTCTAACAATAATTATGAAAAAAGGGTAAAATATAGTACTTTTGCACACTTAACAATCACCACCTGGTTAAAGGAAAATTAAAGAAAAATGAAGAGTGACATTAATGTGGTTTGAACTTGGGACCAAGAGGGCAAATTTCTATCCCTTTACCACTGAGCCAAGCTAACTCTTAATGATACAAATTGCATATATTTATATACATATCTTATATTGCAGTAAATGTTAAAGGAAAATTAAAAAAGAATGAAGAATGGCATTAGGGTGGGTCAAACCTAATACCAAGAGGGTAAATTGCTTACCTTTACCACTAAGCCAAGCTGTTGTTAGTGATATGAATTGCACATTTTTATATACATATCTTATACTACCCTAAATGATAGGGGAAAAAGAAGTGAAAATAGTTGAAAGGGGACTCAAACTTAGATCACTTGGGATATGTATAATTACACATGCATTCGATTTAATTTAAATCTGAAAGTTATTAAATATTTGACTTTTAATATTCGATTCAAAAGAAAAGAAATTTGATTTAAAATATTCGAATATTTTTTCTTTTTCAAATTTAAATTAAATTGAATATTTGTTAAAATATTAAATATTCGATTTAAAAATATTTGATTTAAAAGAAAAGAAATTTGATTTAAAAAAGTATTATATTTTTTAGATCGAATTTAAAATACTTAAAATATTCGAATATTTTAAATATTCAGTTTTAAAAAATATTTGATTTAAAAGAAAAGAAATTTGAGTTAAAAAAGTATTTGATTTAAATCAAATTTAAAATACTTTAAATATTCGAATATTTTAAATATTTGAATACTTTTTAAATTAAATTTCTTTTCTTTTAAATCAAATATTTTTTTAAATCGAATATTTATCATTTTAATAAATATTCAGTTTAATTTAAATATGAAAAAGAGAAAAAAAATATTCAAATATTTTAAATCGAATTTCTTTTCTTTAAAATCAAATATTTTTTAAATCGAATATTTAATAATTTTTAGATTTAAATTAAATCGAGTGTTTGTGTGATTATACACATCATGTGTGATCTAAGTTCGAGTCCCTTTTCAACCATTTTTACTTCTATTTTCCCTAATATTTACTGAAGTATAAGATATGTATACAAAAGTGTGCAATTTATATCACTAAGGGCAACTTAGCTTAGTGGTAAGGGCGTGGCAATTTACCCTTTTGGTCCCAGGTTTGACCCACCCTAATGGCATTCTTCATTCTTCTTTAATTTTCCTTTAACATTTACTGCAGTATAAGATATGTATATAAATATGTGCAATTTGTATCACTAAGAGCTAGCTTGGCTTAGTCGTAAAGGCATGAGAATTCAACCTCTTGCTCCTAGGTTCACCACCCCATTGCCACTAAAATAAATTAAAATTTGAATAAATTAATTCAATTGGGTGATGACACATGTCATTATCTGATTGGTTGATTAATTTTATTTAATTAAAATAAAATTAGGATCAAATTGATTTAATAAGTAAATAACAGGGACTAAATGTGTAATTTTACAAATTTCAATTAACTGCCACATCACCCCTCTGTTAGTTTTTTAAATGCGCTAGTTAAAATAGGTCAATTTAATAAGTTTGGTGGTCTGATTGACGAGTTCGATAGTTCGATGGTCAAAATAGGTACGCCCTAATAGTTCGGTGGTTACTGGTGTAGTTTACCCAATATATTATGATAACGATAACATGAGTACTAAAAAAATAAAAGAAACAAATTAAAGAACTAAAATTAAAATAAATAAAGGGCTGGATTGAAAAGACTAAAAAACTACTAGGGATCACGGAGATGAATATTTTAGGGCAGAGGGACCTATACTGTTATTTTTCCAATTTTATTAAAATTAAAGATTAAATTGGATCAAAAAGGACCGCAATGAAAATCTAAAAAAAACAAAAGGGACCAGTGGCGGAATTATACTATACATCAGACCATGAATGAAACAAGTTTGATGCGGAGGGGTTTAATATGTAATTTATCCATTTTATACACATATTTAACCTAAAATCAAAGAGTTGCCAAATTCATTCTCTTTCCTTTTTTGCTTAAATCGTCCGTCTCTATCCCCTTTTTGTTTTTTTTCATTTTTAACCCTAAAAAATTAAAACTTTCCCCTTTTCCATACTCAAAATCAAACCCCCCTATGTTTGATGTCCGATTGAGATGCCAACGGTTCAGAGTTGGTTAGGCACAATGACAATAGGCTCGAAAGAATCGAGGTAAGATTCGAAATCCTTTTTCTTTTTTTATACTTTTGCGCTTTTCACATTTGAATGAAAAGGTAAGGAAATATACCTATATCTTTCGTACTTGAGATATGGATCTGAGAGTTTTTTGGACCTGAAAACTTTTTCTTGTTTTTTATTTCCCTCTTTTTTGTTAAAAAAGAGCTCGAATCTGGAAATTTTCTATTCGAAAGGAACCCCCATCTCGATTACAAGCTCGAGTCTTTATATACCCGTTTTAGTACATTAAAAATATGAAAAAAAATAGGCATTTAAGGTTGATTTTGCCTAGTAATGATATTTGGCATAATATTAATCCCCATTTCTTTGCTTTTTGCAGGTGCTTGGGCGATGGAACAGACTTGTCAGGTGGTGGCTGGCCAGGGTGACGCATATGGTGACCATGAGGCATTGGAGAGCTGCGCGTGGCAGCCACGCACGGGGAAAGTGAAGGGTTGAAGGGTGTGGCGGCAGATGAAAAGTTTCTAGGGTTTAGGTTAATTTTTAGGGTTAAAGGTATTATTGTAATTGTGGTTTTTATTAGATTTAAATATTAGGGTTTTGTTTTTAATTATCTATGTCTGATATGGGTTTGTTAATTGGGTAGGCAAATTTGGGTTATTTGAATTTGGGCCGGTTTGCAAAGGCTATTGGGTTGTGGGTTTGGTTTTATGTAAATGGGTTATTGTAATTGGTATTAGTTTGTAATGGACATGGTTGAAATAAAAACAAATTTATTAATATTATTTTTGGACTTGGTTTTGGTTTAATGTTTGGGTCTGGATTTTGAATTTGGGTTTAAGCCCAAGGTCTCTCGAACAGTCATCTTGGTACAATTGGATAACTTGGGGCGTGGGATCCTACTTCCTTCTGCAACGAAAGTCGCATTTACAAATTCTACAGCTTGGAAAAAACATTCTACAGTGTCTTCATTAGGTAATATATAAGGGGCATCGGACGTCACTGAAGCAATGATGTCTTGTTCTGCTCCAACACTGACCAATTTCCCTTTAATTACAAACTTCAGCTTTTGATGCAACGATGAAGGGACAACACCGATGGAATGGATCCATGGTCTCTCTTGTAAGCAGTTGTACGTTGGCTTAATGTCCATCACCGCAAAGTCAACGACACCGAGGGAAGGGACAACACCCTTTAATTACCCTTTGCAGTGGGTAGTAATGTTTAGTGCCTTGGTGGACCCCATGATTCGGTCTAACTTGGCCACAAAAATGTTATCCGGAATAAATGTTTGATTTAACACCTTCATGAGTGCATTACGGTGCTTTTTTTTAGCTTAAGAGCAACTCAAGTATTGTGATTCTGGCTTGTTGTTTGCGAAGTTGTCAACAACGCTATATTTACTGTGTCTCAAAAACTTCAAGAATTCTTGCGCTTGTGCTTCAGTCACTAGTTCGTTTATTCTTGGGGGTGGCTCCTCGCCAAATATTTTTCAGTCTCGGTATTCACATCCTTGTCCATCCCCGTCTCTGCGGCCTTCAAAGTTCTTGGTGAGTAACATCGACCGCTTTTAGTAAAATGCCCTACCTCATTTACAACTTCGGCTCTTGACACCTCTGTCTTCCCTTTTTGTGCGGATTCTTTTTCAACATGTATTTCTTTTTCTTTTTTTAATTCTGGCATGGAAACGCGTGTGGCATAATTCCAAGGAACTCTTTGTTTGTTTTCGAACGAGAAAGGGGTTGAAGTTGAGATGGTAAGCTTTGAGACTACCTTTGCATTTTCCACTCGGGGTGAACTATTCTCCTTTGGCTTAGATGAATTGACAAAAGGTCGGTCAGCACTGTATTTGATGATGGGGTTGTCTGATGCGCATACGTCCATCTGTCTCATTCCTTCAACCTTTTCAAAGAACTCAATTTCTTTACTCTCCATCATCTTTTGAAACAACTGTCTGAACTGCTCACAACTTTAGATCCCATGCCATTCTTCTTGGTGGTACTCGAATTAGGGTCCACATCCTTCTTGTACTATTTCCATACCCCTTTCTATTAGATGTGCCATGCACAATTGCTAGAACACTCATCTGAGAGGGGACTTAACCTCAAATACACTCTTCTTAGCCTTCATGTCACTTCCATCTTCAATAGTGTTCACGTTGCGCCCTCCATGGTTTGGTAGGGGATTAGCAGCCACGTTTGGGTTATCAAATTTTAAAATTCCCGTATTTATCAAATTCTGGACAAATTTTTTAAAAGCAATGCAGTTTTCCATCGTATGTCTTGGGGCGCCAGCGTGATAGTCGCAGTGAGCTTTTTCATCATACCATGCAGGAAAAGGGAGTTTGAATGGCGTAACAGGATAGGGCTGAACCAAGTCGGCTTTATACAACTGAGAATACAACTCAATGTATGATAATGACAGTGGGGTAAAATATATCCTCTCCTTTTCTTTCCTAGGGGTTCTATCTTCTTTCTTGTTTGATCCCTGTGTATTCCCAGTAGAAGCCCGGGGTTAAGAAATAGTGAAGTTTGTAGGGGCATTGTAGGTGCTGGTGACATTCACCTCATTATCCTTCTTCTTGTAATGTTTCCGAGAACTTTCCCCAATATCAATCCTCATATTTTTATAGCTACTTCAATCGACTCCCCAGCTCTTACTAAATCAGCAAATTTCTGAGCGGTGTTTATCAGACGTTCAAACAATGCTCATCTCAGAGTATTTACAAACATCATAGTGGTCTCATGTACAAGAATAGACGGATGAATATGTGCTACTACATCACGCCATCTTTAAGCATATTGACGCAAACTTTTGTTTGGTCGTTGTTTCATTCCTTCCAACATAGCTCGACTGAGGGTCATGTCGGAAACATGTTTGTAGTGTTCAATAAAGGCTCTGGAAAGGTCTTTCCATGATTTAATACTATCCTGACTGTAACGACGTTTTTTCCTTTCGTTTTTTTTTCTAAATAGGGATTAAATCACTTTTGAAATCTTGGCTTAAAGAGATTTATTTTGGAAACTCTTATTCCTTTGAAAAAACGATTTAAAACTTAGAGTCGCCACCGGCCACTTGGATAAGGTAGGTCGAACACCACGAAACTAGAGATTTGTTATGAAAGGAGGGTTCGGGAGTTGGGTACGTGTGGGGAAGGATTAGCACCCCATCATGCCTGAAAATCGGCACCCAAAATATTTGTTGCCTTTAATCGAAGGAAATTGTCGGAACTTGAAAAGAATTTAATTCGGTGACCTTAATTGAAAATTAACCATAATTGAACGGGCTTTATCAAATTGGTGGGTTCAAATTAATTGGGCATTTAATTAATAAGGTTGGCGATACGTCGGATCATAGATTAAATCGACATCGAATAAGCCCGACTACCGTGTTAATTTATGGTTCGAATCCCGCACGTCACCTTTATGAATGGTGCAAGCAGTTAAGATATGATTTAATGATTTTATCAACTTTTAACTTTATCTTGGGACGATAAGAATTAATTTAGATATTTGGTCAACATCTTTTAAGCTCGGACTGTTACGAAACAAATATCGGAGTTAATAAATATCTCCCTTTTATGATTTAGATTAATTAATGCAAAATTAAAAGGGCGTACGAATGACAATTAAGAAATGGCAAACAAAGACACAAAATAAACACAAAAGACACAACGCAAGACCTAACCTATAAAGGCCCAAATGATAATCTAATTATTAATTAGGTGATTCTAGTATTTAATCCTAGGTTAATTTCCCTAAAAGATTAAAAACTCTAACAACTTATGATAATTAATTCAATGCTAATCTGAACTTTGAAGTTCATTTTATCCTAAAAGTTATTAAGAAATGTTCGATTAATTTAGTGAATTTAATATTCACTCAAATGAGCCGAGAATGAATTTAAATTCACTAAACTAATTCGATCTCTAATCTAACTAAGGCTCCAAAGAAACTAAGCCTAGAATTAACTTAATTAATTTAAGAATCGTGCCCCTATGAGACGAGCACACGATCTAAATTAATTAAACTAATTCTCTAAACCTAATCTAAAGCCCAAAAACACTAAAAATTAGGCCCAAACTATATTAAGAAGGCCCAAACACATTAAAACACATTACATTAAAACTGTGTTATATATTTAAAGACGTATTGTTTTAAGAAAACCATATATGTTATATACTCTTGTGAAATTACATATATTATACATTTAAAAGACTATATTATATATAAAAAACTATATATATATTGTAAGCTTTATGAAACTATATATTTAAAGAAATATTATAATATATATTATATAAAAAACTTATGTTATATATATATTAAAAATTATATCTTATATATTTTATAAAAAAACTATATGTCATATCATGTAAGAACTACATGCTATATAAAACTATATTATACTTTATATACATATAAGAAACTATGTGCTACATATCTTATAAAAACATATTATATATTACACTATATAGATAAATATCATACATGTAAGTATGTTGAAATTACATATAAACTACAAAGGTATATAAAAAAACTAAGCATAAATTACATCACATAATATATACATATGTTATAACAAATAAACACTTCAATAACATCAGATTTGGGCTAATTCAAAAGGGTTGGAAGAGGGTACCATCAACCCACTACTTTGGGCTAACCAAACGGATCCGGGTCGCTAGGGCGGATCGGTGCTCGGGTCTGGATTCGTGTTTCCCCACCCGTACAGGTCAGATGATAATAGGGATTTTATCCCTTTTATCCCTTAAACCCACATTAACCCCCTCTTTCTCAAATAAAAGCAACCTCCCCCTGAAAGGAAAACCCTAGCCGCCTCTCCCGCTCGTGGCTGCCGCTCCGACGAGTTCTCCGGCTAACCAAGACCATCGCTTCAAAGCTCTCGACCCCCTCTTTCTTTATATCCAAAAGGATTTCTCCTAAAACGGCCGCAAACGCTCCAAATCAGAACCGAACTCGAAGGGCTTTGGAAGCGCGATTCGTCGCCGTTGGATCGCGGTGAAACCGGGATATATTACTCCCCGCTAGCCGCACAACCTTCTAACCGTTGGGATTCGCCGTATGAGTCTCCAATCGCCGGAAAACACCAAAGCCGAAAGGGTAATCCTTTAAATGCTTCGGCTTCTCCACCGTCGATCTACATACTCTGCCGTCGGATCGAGGCAATTCTGGGATATGTTAACCTCCTCGCCGAGACGACCATCTCCACCATTGGGATTACCGAGATAGAGCTCCGATCACTGGAATTCGTCAAGGCCGGGGTATGCTTTCTTCCTTTCTCTCTTTCTTTTTGTTTCGAACAAAAAAAAAACAGAGAAAACCCCAAAAACCTAGAAGTATATTCTTTGTATATTGATGAAAAAAATCTCTCTTTGTTTTGCTTTTCGATTCAGAAAAAGAGGAAAAATTAGAGAACAAGAATTCTGAAATGCTGCTTTTTCATTGATGCTTGAATCTGCTCTCTGCCCCCTTACATTTTGTTTATGTTTCGGCTCTTATAGCCAGAATTACAGTGAAAAATATAATATGAAATAAAAATCTAAACTTCAATTTGTTGCTGAATTTTTTGTTGTAATTCATTGATTGCCCATGTTTTGTTTGTATTCATCTGACCCTCTGCTTTTCTTGTTGCTGTGTGAATTGGCTGGTGGAGAGGGGACCAGATTCGGTTGTTTGTTTGTGGAGATGAAGCACGGTTCACGTGGGCGGTCGAATGAGGACCTGCAAGGGCTGTACAAGGTCTGATCTTAGTTCAAATCTGGGCCATTCGATCACCCTTGATCGGACGGTAGAAGATTAACTGCACAAGGGAGATTGATATATCAGATTAAGGTTTCAGATATATTATTCTGGGCTCAAGTTGGGCTTTTGTAATATGTATTTAACTTTTGGTTTTAGATGTAATATGGACTTTTTATATTTAAAGGACTTTGGGTTTTTATTTAACTAACATAGTATTTATATATGTTGTTTTATTGGGCAAAATATATATATATATATGTATAAAGAGAAACTTGGGGTTCTTATTTATACTAATCTTTTTTGGTTTTGGGTTTAGTTCTAATAGTAATAACAATAATAATATAACCATAATAGCAATACTAATAACAAACATAATAATAATAATAATGAGATATAGAAACAAAATATAATAATAATGATAATGATAACAAAATAATAATGATAAGGGATATTAATAATAAAATATACTAATATTTTGGATTTTTTCACATATTATACCATGATAATAAATAGCAACATATATATTCAATACTATTATAATACAAGACCATAAGGTTTAACAAATAATACTAGTAACAACTTTTTGGTGCTTTCGGGTTTTAATAAAAAAATAAAGTAAACAAAGCTTTTAATACATTTTTATATTTAGTGTAGTACCATATATATATATATATATAAGCCCATTATTATAAAGAACAAAAATAAAAACGGATCCCTCCCGAACAAAATTAGTGATTACACCGACTAAGCTGCGAGTACCAACGGATTACCGACCAGTCACACTATCTTGGAAATAGTGGATCAGCAGTTTCTCGTTTTTTATGAAGGGTGTCATTTTCCTGCAATACATGTTTATGTGAGCGATGGACAAGTGGTTTTGTCGTATTTATCAAAATCTGGTGTTTTGAACTTCAGTAGGAGAATCAAATCTGACACGAGGCTCAAGTCACTAGCCTCATTCCCCTGTTCGCTCACTCCTAGCATAGCTCTAAATTGCTCTGCAAAGAGACAAAACCTTTATTCTTTTTTATTTTCCAACTCAGCTCTAATTTTTTCCACTATGTTCAAATCTGGTACTTCTTCCTCGTGGAGTGTCTCCACATCAATCGGTTGTTTCACAATTGCTCATTTTTGCTGGCTGGCAAACGTACCAGCAGTATTAATGTATATTCTCTTTTGGGGTATCGATGTCTCCGGTTGAACCCTAACGTGAGATGTAGTTGCAGTGTCTTCTAGTTCTTCAACGATGTCATCTGAAATCTTATATTTACTAAGCATTGAAGCTATTTGAGCCAAAATTGCAACTTGTGACTGGGCAATCTTTTCACTAATGTTATGTTCCGGCCCGATCGATACGAGATTCAAGTCCTTCTATCCTCGTTCTAGGTTGACTACTCTATCTTCCATTATCTTTGTTTGCAAACGAGTACCGTATCGATACGGAATGATTGCAGTTTGAATTAAACTTTCTGTCATGATATTTGCAAAATTAATTCAATTGTTCTTAATAATGTATTCAAGATATGATGTAAAAATAAATGTTAAATGTTATGTTATGTTAGAATGAATGCAATAGAGCGTTGATTTTTAAACAGTCCTTAGAGAGACTTTCATTAGATGAAGAGGTATGATTACAAAAAGCGAGCATAACGCACTATGGATAATGTCTAGCTTTTATTCCTAAAACCTCGACTTCTTGAAGTAAAGTATGTACTCGGGACCCTAATGGTGTCTCCAGACTGACGCGCGTATGTAGCTCACGTGCTTCCATTGCCAAACCTTGGACGTGTCGGGCAACCCTCTGTGCTTGTACCATGACGTCCATCATTGCTCTATGTTGGTCTCGGATTAGCTGGCTGGCTTGTTGAAGTCCATACACTATCCAGTGATTATCTTCTTGCAAGGCTCCTTCAAAAGAGACAAGTCTCTCTTTGCAATCCTGAAGAGCATCTTCAAGTTCGGCCACCCTTGCTTTTAGCAATTCATTTTCATCTCGAACATTGTTTTGGTTATGGTAATCCTGCAGAAGTCCCTCCAGCTCCATGATTTGAGTTTCAAATTCTTCATTGTGGCTCTTAGTCCCTGATTTTGAGCTTGACTAACAGCCAACTCTTGAGCAATCGTTTCTAACTCATTTGTCTTCTTCTCTACCTGCTTCTGGCCAGCTTCATACTTTCGGGCATAGTTGTCGGCCCTTTTTCTTTCTTTCTTTCTTTCTTTCAGGAGCTTAGTGGTTAATTCTTTGGCAGTAACGCTTAAACTATTCCTTTGCAAGTTCTGCTTTAGTTATTGCCAATCCTCCCTCAATTTTTCGTGGTTCTTTTTGAGTATTTACTTTTGTTTCAAGACATCTTTTCCTTGTTTCTTGTATTTCTCCACATCTATCGAGGCCAAATAATTTGCCGCTTCTAGGTCAAATATACGTTTTTTCTAAGGCGCGTACCTCTTTCTCATGGGCCCTTTTAGCCTTCTCCAAATCTGAAGGAGCATTTTCCATATGTTCTCTCATGGGTCGAACATTTCGTTGGTTTGAAGAAAGAATGACATCATTGACCCAGTTAAGTCTCCATTGCTCGTAGCCTGAAGTGAATGGCGAATCATAAACCTCGATCATATGCATATTTTTCCAAGAGTGATTCATATTTTTGACTTTTGCTTTGTAACTGTCACCTTCATATTTAAAAGAAGAAGTATTCAAACCGTGAGTAGCAGGAGTGAACTGCATCGAGCCATACCGACGTGACACAAGCAAGGAACAATATCCAATTCCTCCCCAAATTTCGGGCAAGGGCACCCAATCATATTCTCCACAACGATAAAGAAACTCACTCAAAATTAACCACGATACATTCCACCTAACAGTGTCATCTCAGAGGTCTCAAAAGCCATCCATCCATTGATCTTCAATCATAGCTTCGGCTTGATATTCTTCCAAAAAGACTTTTATAAGAGAGAAGGTGGTAAGGCACATTCAATAGGAAAACTTCAATTCCAGAGATGACTTCGGATCCAGATCTCCAGTAATGGTACACATCCCAGGAATTTGCCTTCTCCCATTTTCCTGCATGTGTTTAGTGACCGAAAAGTCTCTACTAGGATGGGTGGTGCTGGATTAATACCCCTTTTAAGCTTGTCAGACATGTCTTCTATGGCGTAATCTATGTGCCCTAAAACTTTTGGAAAGATAAAAATCCCATAAATGCTGAAAGCGAACAAATACCTCTTCTTCAGCGGGTCAGGATAGCGAAGGATTAAATCTCGAATATGCGGCCAGGCTATGCAATCGGTCTTTCCCTTTCTCGTAATCTTTCCTCGAAACCATTCATTTCTCATCCCGGTGATGCCAGTTAGACTTTGTAGGAAAGGTATTTACAGTCCTACTCGTGCTACATGGTAACTAGTTTCTTGATTTCCCGTACATTCTTATCCTACTGGATCTACTCTAAGTTCATTGGTACTTCAATTCAGTTTGTTAAGACGAGCTGGATTTATTTTCCTAATCTATCATAACCTATTGTAATTGTTTATTTATATAGTTCTTGAGTTCGGAAGAGGGATTATGCAAGTTTCTATTTTAGTTATGTATAAGAATAAATGAATGGTCTTATTCTTGCATATCTTGATCTATGCACAACATTGCTTAAATGGTGTTGTGGTTGATTGTCTTAACAAATCTGCTATTTAGATTTAGTTGTCTTAACATAGGTTTCAACTTTATAATTGGGCTAAAATTACAGCATAATAATCTAGTTTACTCGTCAGAATTCTGTAATGAGTTGGGTTTAGAGAAACTGACGAGTGTCAGTAGGTTGGTGATAATGCCAATTTTACTTTGTTGCTTGTCTGCTTCTTAATTTTGTAATCATAAAGAAATAATGATTGCTTCTTGTGTCATGTGTCTCCATGCACGTAGGGAATTTAAGAACAGAGTTAGCATCAAATTTTCAGGTTGTACAAGGAGTTGTAGCTACTTTGTGGAGCATCAGTGATGGAGATGAGTTTTTTTTTTTTGTTGTTGAAAGAAAATGAAAATCAGTGATGGAGATGAGGAACGTTGGTGATTGGGTCTTTTGTGGTGGATGTACTAGATGGGAACATTAAAGATGAAACAGATCAGTGTTAGAATCAAAGTATACCCAAAACATAACATGTATGAAAACTTAATAACCAAGATTTATCATGTCAAATCATCAAGAACAATAAACTGAATAAACTGAAGCGTTCCTGAATATATCTATAAACTATATATCTATAAACTAAAAACTTTGAATCTTTAATGAAGAAGTTGTGATCTTCCAAGAAGATATGTTAGCCCTTGCTGTAAAAATTCTCTGACGGGGACAAGAGTAATACAAGTTAACCTATTTCTAGGGGACCACTACCTCTTTATATAGTTTATTGTTAAATCAACTATTAAATATTTATAATTCTGTCCCTCGTTGAATTATAAATATATCTTATAGTATCTACACTTTTATTTCAATGATACTTTAATACCTATGACACACCTAACAAAATTGGTCACTTAATTTTGTGTCATACTTTATAATAGCATCATACATTTTACATATGTACCTACAATAGTAGATTTTAATCCAAGAATCTCCCACTTGAGCAACATATGTTTCCTGATAATTGTACAACCTTATGCGCTCAAAAATTGCTATTATTCAATAGGTATTCTATAACAATCTCGTCCATCAACTATATCCATATAGGATCAAAGCAGCATTTGCCATATTTATCATGACCAAACCCATCAATGGTCACATATACAAGTATAGTCAAATGACATAGATCAATCATGGATGTGTAACATGGAAAATTACATGAAATGTGAACCGAATATGTTTATTTTCAATTGGTCCTCCTAAACCTTAGTAAGATCAAACTTTACTAAATTCAAAGTGTGCATAAATCAAAAGAACTTTATTTCTGCAGAAAATAATCTTAAATAACTTTAAACTAAAGTAACCAAAATTGTGTCTAAAACGAATGAGCATTCTTCAAAATTACAAACTCCCACTAAAACTGAATATCCTTAAATAATATTATACCCACATGAGTAGTGTGCTCATGAAAGACCTAGGGTGACAGTTTCTAAATATGCGCACAATTATGGAGTTTGTACCAACAAGCTCTATAGACACACAACTACTCTAAATTTTCTTTAACAACTAGGAACTTAATATTTATGTGCTTCAAATTTGAAGTGTTCCTCATGAAAATTACATGAAATGTGAATCGAGCATGTCTATTTCCAACTGGTCCTCCTAAACCTTAGTGTGATCAAATTTTACTAAATTCAGAGTGTGCATAAACCAAAAAAACTTTATTTCTGCAGAAAATAATCTTAAATAATTTTAAACTGAAGTAATCGAAATTGTGTCTAAAACGAATAAGCATTCTTCAAAATTACAAACTCCCACTAAAACATATAATTTGAGTTAAGCCCACTCTTCAGGCTTGAATGGGTGGGTGATGCCAGTGAGGGTGAAAGTGATTTGAGGTTTGAGTTTGAAGTTTTATTTTAAATTATTTTTTATTTAATAATAAAATATAATTTATTTTTATTTTAAACTTCTTTTTGTATTTAGTAATAATAAAATATATTAAGTCATACTAAAATATTAATAAAATAATTCAGAGTGACCAAAATAGGTTAGAAAATAAAATTCAGTGAGTAAATTGGTCGTTTTGAGAGTTTAGAGACCAAAATAGGTCAGAGAGCAGAGTTTAGTGATGATACGTGTAATTTACTCATTTTATTATGATATTCAGTTATTAAGCTTAAATAATAATTTAAAGATTTATATTTTCATATAAATACATTTATAACTATGTAAATTAGGAGAAATTATATCATGAACTTGGTTTACTACATCAATTATGGTCCCAACCAATGAAAATTACTCGCTACACTATTTTTTCCATGTTATTTTTCTATTATTTAATAACTTCTAAAAAATTGTTTTTAAAATAACATGTAAAAAATACTAGTGAAGATTTACTAGTTGAAAAAATGACATGGCAAAAAATGGTGTAGTTGGTAGTTTCCATTGGTTAGGACCATAACTGATGTGGTAAGCTAGACCCATAATATAATTTCTCGTAAATTAAGCATATTTGTTTTTTAATATGAAGTATTTGTTTTAAATAAAAAAATATTTACATTATATAAGATATATATATATAATTATTTAAAAATAACGCTACACTTAAAATGATATACATCAACAGTGACGGATGCATGCATCTCTTTAGAAGAGCAGATGCATCCCCATTTTCTAGGAAACACACTTAAGATGGTGTGAATTTCTTGAATAATTTTTTTTAATTTAATGTGTAAATGTAAAAAAATATTTTTGCATACCCATTTTAGAAAAAAAAAATATTTTGAGCCCCCATTTATACATCAATACTTATATATACCAATACCAGATATAACACAATATGTTCAATTCTTATTCACCAATACAATATTGACTACATATACAAGTGCACCCACTTCTTTCCCAACCCACCTCCATCCAAATCTTTTAATCAACCATTTAGACTTAAGGTTGGACACCTTAATACATGGATTTGAGTCATTAGTTTCTTTAATACTTCCATTTCAAAGGAGGAGGATATGCTTATTCGAACACATGGTTGAGAGTTGTCCATGATTTTCTTTAAGATTCACGGATAGATCATGAACTTTTCTGTATTTTTAGTCTAATTTCTAATTCATTAGCAATACAAGTTACTGTCCATCAAATTCAATTACATAATAAGAAAATGTATGTTCATCCAAGAAAGAATCTCAGAATAACCCTTTCCCAATTCTGGATTAGAAGTTGGGATAAACTTTTATGCTAAATCAACATCATTTTGAAGGCAAAACAAAAGGCAGATTCGAGGACCCGAAGAGGAAAATCATAATAACGGAGTGTTGTTTGTAGAAAACGAACTCAGATGCAACCTCGTATCACAAAAAGTCATGAATTAATGGCCGCCATAATGATTTTCTAAAATTGTTCACTCAAAGGACAAAACAAACCCTCTAATTCTTCAACTCCTATCTATCCATCACTTAAATCCTTTGTGGCTTCAATTAAGCCTCCAACTTTGTCGTCTTCTTCTCCTTCCTTTTGAACTTTCTCTTTCAAAACAGTTTTTCATCTCTTTCATCTACGGAAAACATTCTCACTTCCCATCGGATATGCAGAGATTTTCCCACAGAGAGAGTGTTCTTTTAAGCTACAGTCCGCCCAAGACACCAGTTTCAGACTCCGA
This sequence comes from Hibiscus mutabilis, assembly GCA_019671005.1. NCBI lineage: Eukaryota > Viridiplantae > Streptophyta > Magnoliopsida > Malvales > Malvaceae > Hibiscus > Hibiscus mutabilis. The sequence goes on from CM033717.1 coordinate 57,863,405, forward strand.
TATAGACTTCAACGATGTCTTTGGAGGTCAGCCGAGGAGGTCGTCTGTTCAGCAGACACGGCACCGTTTCAGTGAAGAAACGGATTCTTATTCACCGTCTGGTTTCAGAAGCAGTGATGAAACGTCGTTTTCTGCATCAAGTGAAAAGCCCGTGTTCGGGGAAGAAGGGATGAACCGGAGGAGACAGTCGAGAACCGATTTCTATGATGATATTTTTGGAGGGTATGACCGGTCTTTGAGTTCTCCGAGGAAGTATGAAATGAAGAACCCTTTTGCATTCAGTTCGCAGTTATCAAGTCCCGCTAGGTTGCCACTAACGGCTGAGCCTTTTGCTACTTCACTGCCTACTCGATTCAGGTTCTGCTTTCCCCTTCATTTGTTTTATAATGCTACACAATACCAACTACAAAGCACAAGAGCTTCAAATTGGGAAAAAAAAGGGAATTTGTGGTTTCTTACTTCTTTCAGAACTTTTTTCACTTGTTTCTTAATTCTTAGTTATGTTCAATCCTGTAGTTTATTATGTATTTTCATACTATTTTCATACTCTAATTATGATTTAATCTCTCTATGAAACAGAAATTGAAGATTTAATTACTTTATTTCCAACATGCGTTGTTTAGTCCTTATTAGTAAATCCAAAACCATAAACACTGTAGATGATATCTTGATGTCTACTTTATATTCGGTCAATGATATATTTATATGTTCAATTATATTCAATACACATGTCGGAAATAAAGACTATTTTCATACTTAATACTTTATTTTCATACTCTAATTTGATTCTCTTTGTTAATTAGTTGATAGAGTTAAAATGAAAAAAGGAAATGAAATGAAACTTTTTGAAAGAAAATAAACATGAGTTTATATTTAATACACTAGTCCACAAACGCTTTGGTTTAAGGTATGAGTTTAGAATTTAGGAGTAATGGTTAGGATTTAAGTTTATGGTTTTAGGGTAATATGTTGAGGGTTTATATTTAAACCTATAAACCTTAAATTCTAAATCCCTACCCCTAAACCTTAAAATTAAAACACTTGTGGAAACTCTACCGTCAATGTATCAAATAATTATCATTTTAAATTACTTTATATTTCTTTGTTTACCATTTTAATTTAAAATTATTTTTTATTAAGTTATGTTAAAATAATAACATCAAGCCAAATGTCGAGATTCGTACCCACATAAAAAGTGAAACAAATAAGCATATATAACCACCAGTTAAATTAGTAAACCTCTTTCATTTAAAATTATTAATTTTATACATTATTATTGAAATGGCTTACATTCAAATATGTATTTGTATTTTATTTTGGGTAAACATCACCATTGGTCACTAAATTATTCTCACTTTTCTATTTTTGTCACCAAACTGTTATTTTGCGCAAAATCGCCACTAATATTATATTTTCCTATTTTGGTCACTAATGTTACTTTTTTCCTGTTTTGGTCACGAATAGGGATGGCAACGGGGCTGGATCTGGACCAGATCCAAATAGACCTAGATCTATACCTATTTTCACATCCTGGATCCAGACCCGCCCCAGATCCGCATGTCTAGAAAATTGGGACCCATATCTAGATCCAACGGATCTCACGGATCCAGGTCCAAAACGGGCCTGTTAAAAAAACCATCATTCAACCTATTTTTTAACGTAATAAAACTGTTATTGACTAATTTCACATCACATCTCCATTGGAGGACAAATTAATTTCAATACAACTAGTAACAAAATAAAAAAACGATAAAATAAAGTCTCAAAAAAACTCCAACACAATTACACAAATGTCTTTTGAATAACATCCAATAATGATGGATGTGGTATATAACAACCTTCCGGCTATCCGATGGGTATAAAAAATAATTTTATTTAGTGTTGAGAATCAAAGCTGAATACCTTAAAATTGCATAAATCTTCTGGCTATCCGATAGGTATATAACAATCTCTCAAAGTAATTGTAATTCAGAAAGAAGGTGGGTATAAAAATCAACCCTATAAAAACTCACTTTTTGTGGCATCTCACAGTCTCCCTCTATAAAATATTTATATATATTTTAAAACCTATTATGTCATTTATATATATTTTAAAACCAAAGGTGGGTTTTTCTATAAATAGGTTCAGGTCCAGATCTTAGTGTTAGATCCGGACTCATATCTGTACTTTAATCATAGGATTCAAATCTGGCCCGATTCTGTCGGGTCCAAAATTTTAGGATCCAGACCCTATAAAACAGATCTAGATCTACGGATTCAGGTCAGGTCCAGGATCCGTTGTCATCCCTAGTCACGAATCTATTGTTTCTTTCCTATTTTGGTCATTAAATCATTCACGCTTTTCTATTTTTCTATGAGCTTTTTTAACAAAATAGGAAAAAAAAGTAATATTAGTGACTATTTTGTTAAAATAATAGTTTGGTGACCAAAACAGAAAAGCGAGAATAATTTAGTGACCAATGGTGATGTTTACCTTTTTTTAGAATGTGTTTAAAACACTACATGAAAATGTAAATTACTCTAACGTGTAATTATAAAGAATTTTTATTTTCTAGACATGTTTGACTAACAAAGTGTAATTACATCTTAATTTCAGATGTCATGTTTTAGTAGTACAAACTGTAATTGTACATATACATTAACTTAATACTTTTGAACAATTTTTATTTAGGAGAGAAAGAATTTGTTCCTAATGTGTTTTGAACCTATAATATATGAAGGAATGTCGTCTGAGAGCTTTAATCAAGATTGTTGACAACATTAGTTTAAATTTTAAAATAGTACTAATCATAAAATTGAAGAATGTAAAATTAGAGTACACTCAATTTAATGAACTAAAAGATACTAATTTATTAAATATGTTACACTTTTGTATATTATACACTCAATTTCGCGAGACTCATAAAATTATAATAATTTGTAAATATTTTATATTTGCATAATGTCACGTCTAAGAAGAGGCGGGATCATTAATCTCACATCGAAAAAGAGAAGGGAAGTTTTAAGATATACAAGCGGTGGCGCTGCACATCCTATCAGACATGTCTTTTGGGAAGAGAGTAATGGACCCGTGACAAGTGATATTAGAGCGACTCTTTGACTGCTCAATTTCACACCGAGCGACCATGAGTGGGGTAGGCAAGGTGGACAACCGTGACAATTGGCCAATCACGAGAGCGGAAGCTCGTGACAAGGGCGTCACGAGGTTGAGTGGGGAAGAATGTTACGTCTAAGAAGAGGCGAGGTTATTAATCCTATATCGGAAAGGAAAAAGGGAAGTCTTGAGATATTAAGCGGTAGCGCTGCATATCCTATCAGACATGTCTTTTGGGAAGAGAGTAACGGCCCGTGACAATAATTACTTGTAATTACTCCCGAATCCATTTATCATCTACTTTCCAGAGGCGTTCTTAAAATATGTTTAGTTATTCTTTTTTTCATCTAAACTAAGCACACATTGAAGGATTATTATATGAATTCGTTTATGTTTTCATGAAATTTGAAGTGAAGGTGGTTCCATAATTACTCCAATGGCTTACTTTTGCCGCCTTTAATTCCCCAGCCTTATGAACAAAGGAATGGACCTCCCCACATTTGGCTCTCCTACTCGTACCATATCTAGAAACAAGGATGGATCTTCAAATGGCTCAACTTCTCCTCTCTCAGGCCAACAAAATCAAGATAAAAATGATTTCCACTCATCGTCTCGATTCAGTGCTTTGTCTCAGGAGTTATCTACCGACAAAGAAACTAAGGATTCACTAAGCTTGACCAAGAACGATGAAACAGAAGCCACAACCGGCGGCCGTTTTCACTTCCCACTTTATAAACGGGAAGGCAGGGGAATGGTAGCGTTAGTCATTAGGGGAAATGGCAAACTGGAAGAAAGAGATAAACTGCAGAGGTGCTCAGGTGCTAAGGGGTGGATAGCCATGGAATCAAAATCTTTTAGAGTAGAACGCGACGGTAATGGGATTCTAAGCTCTCCAATTGATTCAAGAAACGGAGATGGACAAAGTGTTCGATCCATTTGGGAAGAAAACACTCCCAAGTCCGAACCTGAAATCAATCGTTCCCTTTCTCAGAATGATTTGTGTGATAAACAAGAGAACGACACTAAAAAGGCTCACCCTCAAACTTTGAAAATGCTTTTCCATAAGGACGACCATTACGAACGAGGTATGTACTATTCGATTCGGATTAGAATCGACAGTCTAATCATACTTTTATGATATGATCCGGTGCTTATGTGCTATATCTTATCTGCTATTTTCTTCTATATTTTGCAGGCAATGGTGGAACAGAAGGCATTTCTGAAAAGATTAGAAAGAAGTTATATGAAATTCTAAATGATGAAAATATCAAGAAACCTGATACTACAAAAACTGCTACTTCCAACATGGAAACCAGTACAACAAGAGTAAAAGGTTCCCCTAGGAACTCTGGGGTTAATGGAAAAGGCGGAGTTAGAGGGAAGGTGAAAGATTTCATTAAAATCTTTTACCAGGATGTTTCATCAAAGCCTAAACCGGACACTGTCCATGAGAGTCATAGCTCTAGACGGCCGGAAAGACATACGGTCAAGTCGGAGTATGAACAGTGATGGTGTGATTGAAACGGAGGTGAAATTTCAAATGCCTTACATGCGAGAGCAGAAATCATCTCCCGAAGCTACTATTGTGAATCATATGTTTAATGATGCAGCTGAAAAGAACACTAATATCTCAGTAACAGATCCTGGTTAGTTTCTCTAGTGTTCTATCACTTCAAGTATGCTGGTTTTGGAGATTTCTCACCGGCGTACAAATTTCACTCAAAATTAACCCCTTTCTTCTTCTGCTATTTATGTTGGCATCAGTTTCTAATGGATTCAACAATATCATTGAAGATCCAACAGACTCCGTCGACAACAACTTCATGGTATGCTTTCAGTTTACATCTATTTGTACAATTCCTATAGAATAATTGATGTTCATTGTTATGTACTATATCCTAATTATAATACCACATCAACATGCTTATTGACAGATAGAAGACTTGACACCGGAAGAGAAAATTTTCCCAGACTTGGGCATCGACCCTGAAGAAATCAAGGTAATACATTATAGACCACACTAGATGCTGTCACAGCCATATGCAAAAGCCCCTACTTTGCTTCACATTTTTCAGCCGGTTACTTCATTTAATGCAGGTCATTGATGCTAAAATACAGCAATGGTCAAATGGGAAAGAAGGAAATATCCGTTCATTGTTGTCAACCTTACAATATGTGAGTATTAATGGTAATCTCCAAGATCATGCAGGCCAGTTAGACTAGCCAATTGGTCTGGTCATATTGGTTTTGAGTCGTATCAATACGGGTCATTAAGGGAATGTAACAAATTACCCTTTTTCTGATTTTGAGGCAAATGTAAAGAACTTTCCTTTTTCATGCATAGGTGCTTTGGCCTAATAGTGGTTGGAAGCCGGTGCCTCTGGTGGACATAATTGAAGGGCCTGTAGTGAAAAGATCATATCAAAAGGCTCTACTGTGTTTACATCCAGATAAACTACAGCAGAAGGGTGCAGCCTCAGATATAAAATACATTGCAGAAAGAGTCTTTGATGTTCTGCAGGTAATGCAAAGAATCTGTATATTTGATAGTTGATAATGTTTACAATTGACCTATATATAGGCTTACAAATGAATATACAAGGATAAGAGAAATCAAATATTTAAATACAAGATAAGATTGAGATAGATATAGGATTTGAATGAAATTTGACTAAGAGTTATCTCATAGATTTGAATGAGATAAAAGTTATCTCATCTTATCTTTATCTTTAATACGCCCCTGCAAGATAGATGATCCATCAGAGACTCCAATCTTGGACCGAAAATGGATGAAGAGACTACGACCAAGCGGTTTGGTGAGCTTGTCCACAATTTGAGCTTTGGAGGGAATGTGTTGAACAAGTAGGGAGCCCGTAACAATTATGTCACAAACAAAGAAGTAATCAAGGGCAAGATGCTTCATACGAGAATGAAAAACTGGAATTTTGCAAACAATGTGGCACTAAGATTGTCGCAGAAGAGAGATGGTGGTTTTGGTAATGCCATGACAATTTTTTGAAGAAAATGTTGGACCCAAAGCACTTTCAGTAGTTGCATTTGCCACGACACGATATTCAGCTTCTGTGGAGGAACGAGAAACAGTTTTATGACAAGCTGACTTCCAAAAAATAAGATTGGATCCAATATAAATAGCATATCCAATAGTGGATCAACCATCAATAGAGGATCCTCCCTAGTCCGCATCAGCAAAGGCGGTGAGATGAATGGGAGATGTCGAACGAAAAAGAATGTTATAGCATAATGTTTCTTTAAGATAACGCATGATGCACTTAGCTATTGTCCAATGTGCAAGTGAAGGACCATGCATGTATTGCGACAGACGATTCACGGTAAAAGAAATATTTGGACGAGTAAGTGTGAGATACTGAAGGAGACCAAGTAATCGACGATACCCAAAAATATCAAGTGTTGTGGATGGCTCCGGCGGAGGTATCTTGTCGGAAGAGGACATGGGTGTGGAAATTGCCTTAGTATTTTCCATCTAAAATTGAGTCAAGATGTCAGAGATATATTGAGTCTGAGATAAAAACAACCCAGTAGGAGTAGAAATAGCCTCAATACCAAGAAAATGGCTGAGCAAGATCATATCATTCAAAGCAAACTTCGTAGATAATATGTTGGTGAAATGAGCAATAAAATCAGTGTTATTACCAGTAAGCACAATATCATCCACGTAGACTAGAAAGTATAAAATAAATCCCTTTGCATTATAGATAAAGAGAGAGGCATCAGCCTTTGATTTTGTAAAACCAAAGTGAATAAAAAATTGATAGAGTTCAACATACCACGCCCTTGGGGCTTGCTTGAGTCCTTACAAGGCTTTACGCAACCGATAAGTATGAGATGGGTGAGTAGAATCAACATGCCTCAGAGGTTGTTCTAGATAGACTTCTTCATGTAAGGTGTCATTTAAGAAGGCATTATTAATGTCAAGTTACTTGATGGGTCATGCATGATGAAGGGTAAAAGTGAAAATAATACACACCGTAACATGTTTCATCACAAGACTAAAGGTCTCAAAGTAGTCATGACCAACTTCTTGAGAGTACCCTTTCGCTATCAATCGAGCCTTGTAATGATCAACAGAGCCATCAGCACGCCATTTCACACGGAATACCCATTTGCACCCTACGACAGATTGTGTACACTGTGGAACAAGATCTCATGCTTGGTTGCGTAGCAAGGCATTAAACTCATCAACTGTGGCTTGTCTCTATAGTGGGTCTTTGAGAGCTTGATTAACAGTCTTTGTCTCTATTATGGAAGGCAAAGGGTGACATGTAGTAGTATTAACAAATGAATGACCAAAGAACCTCGAATTTGGCCGACCAATCTGCTATTACGAAAGATCATGTTATGGCAAATCAAGGGAGATAGTTTGTTGTGGCAAATCAGCCAAGGGAACTAATGTGGCAATGGAATCATCAGGTTGTCGTGGCAGGTTACCCAAGGGAACTGGTGTGGTAATGGAATCATTAGGTTGTCGTGGCATATTAGACAAGGAAGCATTAGGTTACCATGGCATATGGAGGACACGTCGTGTAGCAAAAGGGAAGATGTGAGAAATAAACCGAACATGGTGAGAGACATAGATTTTGTTAGTGGTTGGCTCCAGGCATTTGTAAGCAGACTGCGTTACAGAGTATCCAAGAAAAACACATTCAGTGGTCGTGTATGGTCTCAGCCAAGGAAATCACAAGCATCCGAATGGTTGAATCTTGTCATAGTTCGGTGCTTGTTGATGAAGAAGAAGGTAAGACGATACATTACCCAGTATCAGTGTTGGCATCCGATTAATAAGATAAGCAGTTGCCTAAAAAGCATGAGGCCAATACTTTGTTGGGAGGGATATAAAGTGAAGTAGAGAGAATCCAGTCTCCACTATGTGACGATGTCTCCGTTCAGTAGTCTCGTTTTGTTCTGAAGTATGAGGCGGTAAAGTAAAGTGGAAAATATCGCCCAAATTGAAAATGGGCAAGAGCTTAACAAACTTACCTCTATTATTAGAGAATAGAGACACAATGGTCTGATGAAAAAAGCTTTCAACAAGCCTTTTAAACTAAGGAAATATTGTCGCAACATCAGATTTCTTCTTCATCAGGTATAGCCAGATATACTTGGTAAAATGATCAACAAAAACTACATAGTATGAATATCCATCATAAGACACATGTTTAGTGCTCCAAACATCAAAGTAAAGCAATTCAAGAGGACGAGAGCTTGACATAGTATTTTGACCAAATGGCAGTTTATGACTCTTATTAATAAGACTAGAAGTACAATGATAGTTCGTCAAACTAGTTAGGTTATAGGATATATTACAAGTGCGTAATATAGAGGCTAAGACTTTATCGGAAGGGACGACCAAACTTGTGATGCAACTGATGCACATACAAGCAATTAACTGAGTTGACTTAGGGATAAAAGGATCGCGGAGCATAGTAGACACCACTAATTTTATTACCTCGAAGAAGGGGAATTCTCATAGGTCGATCATTAACAAGAAAATAAGAGTCAAAGAATTCAACAGACACATGATTAGTCTAACATTATTTAGAAACCCACACCAAATTTGTATTTAACTGAGGAACACATAAGACATTTGTGAAAGAAAGGGCTTGGTAGCCGTGGGAACAGTGCATCGACCAATATGAGATATAGGTAGAGAGTTACCATTACCCAGATGAACTGTATCATGACCATCATAAAATGAGATATCCTGAAGAGAAGCAGTGGTCATTGTGGTGTGGTGTGAGACACAACTATAAAAAATCCAAGGAGTCGGATCAGATGATGAAAGACCAGTAACAGTGTTCACAACCGATGAGTCAGACAGTGGCTGCTGATAAAAGTTGTTGTTATGAAAGAACTGAACAAGCTTACGACAATCTCGAACAACATGCTCTGGCAAATTACAGAACTTGCACACAACATCTTCTCATCTAGAATGACTAGATTGAGGAACAAAACTACTACCGCCACCAAAAAATGAATGGCCAAAGCGACCACCATCCCATCGAGAATAGTTGGCGAAATAACCATGATTTGAATTAGCCCGATGCGCATAATATGCCGTGACAAGAGGTGTAGCTTGGTCAGATTATTGTAGGAGTCTCTAATGATTAGTTAAGATCTCAAACAACTCAAGCATGGATGTCGATGTGTTTCATATACGAAGGGCAGCAACAATTGGATGAAAATTATCACCCAATTAATTGACAATAGAAATCAAGAGATCTGCATCGGAGACAGGACAATTTGCCAAGGCAAGATTAAAGGCAATATCCTGCATGCCTTTCATGTAGTCGGAGATAAACCTGGAACCACGCGGATTGTGAGCCAATTTGAACTTGAGAGCAAGGATACAACCGAGAGATGCTCGAACATAACTTGCAACTAGAGTATCCCATGCAATTTTGGCAGTGATAGCAGATGAAATAAGTGGTTGAACTTGATCATCACGACTGCCAAGAAGAGCACCGATAAGAATTTGATCCTGACGATACCATCGTAGATATTCAGGATTAGCAATTGTTGTAGCGACATCGGTAAACTTAGATAGGGAAGGCTGTGAACCATCAATATAACCGAATAGCCCAAAACCAATGAGAGTAGCCTCCACTTGGCGACGCCAAACATGAAAGTTGATAGACGTAAATTTGATTGGAAAGTTGGTTGGTGCACTAAGATGCACAAGATCATTGGAAGTAAAAGACGGAGCCATGAAAGGAGATTCGTTTTAAAGAAGAGCGGAAAAGAAGGGGAATGAGTAGAGAAATTCTACTTGGCTCTAATTACCATGTAAGGATTTGTATATTTGATAATTGATAATGTTTACAATTGACCTATATATTGGCTTACAAATGAATATACAAGGATAAGAGAAATCAAATATTTAAATACAAGATAAGATAAGATTTGCATGAGATTTGACTAAGAATTTTCTCATGAATTTGAATGAGAAAAAAGTTATCTCATCTTATCTTTATCCTTAATAGGTTATGCATGTTTTCCCCTGTTTATTCATTCATCTCATTGTTGATAGAAATTATTGCTATAACTCTCCTACCGAATGAGTCTTTTATACGTGTCTTCTAAAAAATCAATATTTTCGTTGGTCAAATTATGATTTTGGTCTTTCTATTATATTCAAAATTGAGATTTAGTCCTTGTAAACATGGCATAATTTGATTCTCTACTTTTTTTGTCATTAGTAGTCAAGAAAGTTAATTAAAATACCATGCAAAATTAATAGTACAAGGACTAAATCTAAAATTTGAACGTAGTATAAAGACCAAAACCATACTTTCATCAATTTTCATCATGAGCCACCACTAAAGAAGTAAAAATAACCTAAAAGCTTAGAACTTTCCCATCCTGCTGCATCTGGCCTACCAAATCCATCTGATGTGATCAATTATTGTACTTATGAAGCTTCACAAGTTTAAATTTCCTACACATGGGATGACAGATTGTTTGCTCACAATCAACATTCCTTCCTATTAGGACAATGGCATTTAGATTTGTCAATCTTTAGTTCATCTTAGTACCTTAGTTTATTAGCAACCCTTGTTTTTCTTTTCACCTCAAATAAGGTCTTATATGTCAGTCTCTTTACAATGATAGAGTTTGGGATTTAATTGCTCTATTATAATTTGATACAAGTTAACCCTTTTACTTCTATAATATTATTAGTAAATTCAAATTAATAACACCGTTAGTTGTTATCGTCAAAGTGATGATTTGAAAACTTTTTCATTCTTATTCAGTCACATAGTCATGGTCACGTGAAAATTCAATCAACCATATTTTACTAATAATAAATTTACATGCTAGTTGAGTGCTTAAAGAAGTTAAACTATGACAATAATGTTCACCAAAGCATTACAAATATTCAAAATAAAAATTAAGCACACCTTCGTGGAACTTATAAACACAGTAATATTGGAGTTAAGATATCATATCGCTACACCTAAAGTAGGAAAACTGACAATACAATTTCTGATTTACCTACCTGTTTGGAACCTCAGGATGCGTGGACTCATTTCAACTCGCTTGGTTCGGTGTGATTTACTCAAGCTCTACTCGACTGCCCACAAAAGGAAGTAAAATTAGGCGATTAGCACAAGGGGGAATGTACAGTGTAAATTCATCATGTTTTTCCACACACCATATTGATTCTTTATATGTTGTGCATAAAGTTTGAGTATACAGCTATGTTTGAACATAAAGTTTTTGACAAAGTCCAAGTCTTGACTCTTGAGGTCATCCGTGTATTTTGATCTTAATCATATTCTAAATATTATAATTTATAATTCGTATTATATAAATTTTATGTCGATTGTGAATTATTTCTTGCGTAATGGTCATTTTCAAAATTACCGGATACTTCATCTGTTGTTCAGCTCGAAACAAACCAAACATCGCCTTGCAACAGCGGACGTAGCACCGTGTTGAAACCACTGGATTCGAAATGAGTCTGGCTTTTAGGTTTTGAAGTTTGATAACTCAGAGATGCCCAAGGGTGAGCTGAACAGGTCGCCACCTGGACAGTACTCCATGACCAGACATCACATAAGTAATGGAAAACATCAAACTTAGTGTTGGGACTTGGAAGGAAAGGGGGATTGAGCATTCCCAGAATGTTCCTCTCCATTTCAGCTCTAAGTAACTTTCTTTAGCTCTAAGTTCGTCCCTTTTATCCGAACAAGGCAGGGATGATGATGGTTGGATTCGATGTGAATGGCAGCTCCAACAATTTGTGTGGTTGATTAGGTGAGTAGTGATGGTGGACGAAAATGATGGGGAGGGACTATGATTTCAATAATTTAGTTAACTGTTATGTCATTTTTTGTTAAAAATAGAAAAAAAATATTTTTTATAGTTCCCGATAATTTAAGTGATTATTTTATAAAATTTAATAAGCAGGTGATATAATTAAAAATAATTTATAGTCGGTCTGCATTGTTTGAAGGAAGATGGTCTAAAAAGAATAGAAAGGTGAAAAGTGGTTGGTCAATTCTTCATGTTGTCTCTACCTTCGTCTACCCAACAAAAAAGAATAGTTGGTATTTTTACGAATGATGAAATGTTAATTCAATAGGAGCCCTGTTTGGTCAGTCAATTTTGAAAATGAAATGTTGTTTCCACTCAAGCAATCATTAAGAATTCAACAAGTGTTCTAGTAAAAAAAAAATATAATATTTATTTTAAAAAATACGAGTTTAAATTGTTCTATTTATAAGATATATATACATTATTAAAGAGTTAAAAATATGTATGAATTAGTCACATTTAAATTATTAAAAAACTAACAATTATGACATTTGAATTCAAATGTTCGTTCAATCTTTAATTAATCAAAAGTGATTGATTAAATTTACAGGGTGAAAATGGAAATTTCTTTTCTCATCATAAGATACTTGCGATTTGTAAATGTCTAGTTAGCGGTAAATAATCAATCAAAAACTATTTCACTAATTATTAAAAAATCGAGTTACTCAAAGTCTCGTGTTATAGTTTAAATTTTATTTAAAATATTTTTAAGTTAAATTGAGTGTATAAAATTATGACTCAAGTCAAATAAAGTTAATTCTTTTTTGTCGAGTATAATTTTATTCATTCATATGCCTAACTTTATAAGTATGTACCAGTTTTGTTATTTTAAATCTTATTTAATTAAATTTAACTTTCAATCGTTAAAAAAATTAAATTTTATTATCAATCTTTCAAAAGTAGTGGAATCATTTTTTAAAAATAAATATTAGTTAAAACGTTGAACTTTTTAATGCGGTTTGACATTAAGTTTTATATGACAATCCATATATACTTTACAGATTTTTTTAAAAATTCTTAATATATATACCAAAATCAAGATAATGAATATGCTATATATTACATTATATATTATATAATATATGCTTCGTTCGTTTATTACATTATATATATATAATTAAACGATTATGTACACGGGAATTATATTTATGAATAAGTTAATATTATATTTTATTATGTTCACAATGTAAATGATTTTTTTACGAAAAATATTTTTATAAAAAATTTAAGGTTTCATGGCACCATTGGTCTCTAAAGTATACACTTTGTACCGAGTTATCATCTGAAGAATTTGTCGGGACGTTCTGTCTCTTTAAGTTCCAATCGTTATCTCTGTTGTCTCCATTTTTTTTCAAAAAAATTACGTAGGCAAATTAGAGTGCACCACGTGACACATTCGACCAAAAAGATCAAGTGATATTTAATTAAAAAGATAAATTTCATGTTAAGCCTGTCAGATTTTATTTTTGTTCATGATAGTCTCTAAAAATATTTATTTAATTTAAAATTGATCCCTATTCATTTATAAATGGCTTAACTATAAAATATGTGCTTAATTATACATCTTTTTTGCTATAGGTGCCTAAGGTATTTTTGGTTGAAATAGGTGCCTAAAGGATCTTTTACCAAAATAGGTGCCTCAACTGACTTTAAAACAAGCAAAAAAATGAAACTTTAGACACCAATTTCAGCAAAAAATGAAACTTTATGCACCTATTTCAGTCAAAAAATCTTTAAACACTTATTGTAAAAAATACATAGTTTGGACACTTATTTTGTAGTTATGCCTTTATAACTTTTTATAATTTAATTTAACATTATTTTTATTATTTTTATTTTGCAAAAGAATATTTTTTTTATTTTTTAGGTTTTATAAAAATCTAATCCAATCATTGATATCATTAATGTTTTTTAATTATTTTATCATTAATACATTCATACTAATTTCAAGATTAAATTATTAAATTTCAGTAAGCACATTTAATAATAATTAAATTTTGATAGAAAATAGTAATGATACTATCAAATAATGCACTAAAATTCTTAAATCCAAAAAATAAGAAACATTTATTTTTTAACTTTTTAAGTAGGCGCTAAATCTGAAACTTTGCAAAAATACAGGGACCGATTATAACCAAATAATAAAAAAAATGAGTTATATATGGACACCGCGGCATAATGGCTAATGGCAATTGAGACATAAGAGTCGAAAGTTAAAAGGGGAGACAAAAAGAAATAATAATAATAATAATAATATTTTTTCATCACTCAATTTTCTTTTTATTCTTATTTTGGTATTAAAGTTTAAAATTTTTATTTTAATCACTCAATTTTTGATTGTTCAGATTTTAATCATTCAATTATTAAATCATAAAAACTGCAATAACATTATTTATTAATATTTTGCTATGACATGTATTTTACCAACCGTAAAAGTAGTTGCACTTTGTAGCAACAGTGCCAACTGGTGTAGTCCCTTTAACAACAATCTAATTATTCGAAGACAACGAAAACAACAAAATCAAAAACTAGAAAACAACAAATAAAATTGTAAAAAAATCAAAATAAATAAAAGTTAACCGATGATCAAAGTTTTCATTTGAAGATCCAAATGTTAGAAAGACTCTTTTGAGATGGAGAGTAATATATTTTCGTTCGTATTCATCTAACGATAAATGTTGAAGAAAAAAAATCAAAACGATCAACATTAAATTTGTGGAATTTGGATTTTTTTGATTAAATGGTTATTAAATTTACATTTAGTAGGCTAAATGAGTTTGGACAGTTCGAAAAAAGATGAGAGAAAAAAAATTATAAAAAAGATCGCCGGTTATCCTCTTTTATTTATTTCGTTTCTTTTGATTTTAGTTTTATTTTAATAAATCTGCTTCTTAGCACGTTCTTCTGCTTCTTAACACGTTCTTCTGCCTTTTGACAAGTTTTTCTTTTGTTTTGCTTTTCTATCAGGGTTGGATTTGTCGCCGCCACGACTGATCAATATGGCGCTACTTTAGTTATCCTATTGATCTCCCTACTTTGGACCCTCGATTTGGATTTTGATGCAAGTTTAGTCACCGCTATTGTTCGCGATCGAGTTTTAGTAATAAACGTGTTGTCAGTGTACCTCAATTATGCAATATCCATTTTTTAATGTTGTTGTTGATGTTTTTACCTTTACCGTCGAGTTTTGGTGATATTTTGTATCTAGTTTGTTTCGAGTATTTGAATTAGATTTTTTTTTACCTTTTTATGGTCATGTTTGATCTAGAGGCGTTAGTTTTGTTTTAGGGATTTGTCTGGATTAAGTTGTGAACTTTCTTCTTGATTTTTCCTTTATGAATAATACTGACGTACTCATTCTAAAAAAAAAATTACATAGATCTAAAATGATGTTGTTTTGGTGTTAATATAATATTTTTAAAATGATAACATTTTATTGTGTATTGTGTATAATTTTAAAGTTGCGTAATTAAATTAGTTTTTTAAACTCTAGTAACCAAAACAAAGGGATAAAAAATTAATTTAGCCATAATAATAAAAAGACTTAATATCAAAATAAGTGTTCAAACTATCATTTTTTTCTTTTAGGTATTTAAATGTTGTTTTGCTCTTTTTAGGTGCCCAAACTATAATTTTCCCCTTTTAAAATTAATTGAGACACTTATTTTGATCAAAAATATAATTTAGGCACTTAAAAGAACAAAAATTTGATATCTAAAAAGAAAAAATTAGATAATTTGGACAATTATTTTAATATTAAGCATAATAAAAAAAGAAAGATGATGACTTCGCCAATGCCCATTTGACAAGCGTCGTATTTGTCAAATGAATATGCCTTAATCTCAAAATAAAATGAATAAAAGACGTAGTAATGAGAAGAAGGGTCGATCCGCAGGGACTAAGGAGCTTCTACTGTCTAGAGGTTTTAATTCTAACTGTTGCGAGTAAATAAAGTGAATGGGCGGGTTTGATCAAGAAAGCTAGAAAATAAGGTAAAAACAAGTTTTGAAATCTAAAATAACGAAAGTAATTTTGAAGAGAAAACTGATTAAATGGAATAGCCTCAGGCTTAGCTTAGCCTTAATTCAATTTGATCATCGAAAAAGATATTTTCACCTGATACACGCCGGTTACAGTCTACAAGGCCCAACCTTTGTAACTTACTTTTCACTTTTGTAACCAAGAATCCAAAGGCAATCTTTGGAATTCAGTTCTTACTTGGTCTAACCACAATTATCATCGCTAGCGCCAATATAGTTAAGTGTTTAGAAAAGCCTGACTCGGATCATGTTGTCTCAATGAGAAGCGAATCCGATCTCAATTTTCCTTAGCAAATCCGTCGCTAAGTGTGTTCATAGGAAGTCAAATATGCTACAAACCGATCATTCCTCCCAACTTTAAATCAAAATAACATTCAAGCCAACGCGCGGTTTTTGAAATGAAAGTGTTAAGATTTTTAAAAGAAAGGCCGATTGCCGATTTTAGTTTCTTGAAAATTGAGAATGTTATCCGAAGATATTAAGTATTTTTCCATTCTCACAAAATGAATTGATGCATTACTTTAAGCCTTTAGCTAATTGGGAAATTAGTTAAGCATGATTATGGTAAAAATCATATTTAGCATTTTAAAAGAGAATAAATAAAAAAATTTAAAAACAAGAACGTAAAGAAAAAAAGAATTTTATAGAACTTCAAAAGCAAGAACAAACTAAGAATGAGAGATGATTTTCTAGCTTACCCCAATGGGGTATTTATAGTATTCTGAAACCCTAAAAATAACCTAGAAATGATAATAGATAAATCTTAAAAATATTTAAATTTAAATTCTAAAAACAAAAAATAATTCCAAGTTTGAAATTCATAATGTAGATGATCTGCTTATCTGTCCTTGCTAACTAGACCTTCTGGAAGCCCCTGGCTGGATCTTCTAGAAGTCGCTGACTGGATGCCACGTCATACTTCATGCCTAGACTCATGCTTACTAGCCCAGCCTTGATTCCAAAACAAAAAAAACTGCAGAACTCTGGCTTTTAGTGCAATTTCCTGAATTGTAGTCTTACACAGAAAACACACACAAAAAAAAACGTCCAAACCAGCAACATAAACTAATCATTAAGGACATAATTAAAGATAAAATAATACCCAAATTAACCACTTATCAAATTCCCACTCACTTATTCAATGCTTGTCCTCAAGCATGCCTTAGTTAATGGAAAAAATCTCAAGTTACCAATCCATCATCCCACTATATGTCAAGGAACACTAAATGAATCAACGATCACATCAATTATTGGAAACAAGGTGACAATCAAGTATATAGGCTCAACTAGTAAAAAGCCAAGACATTCTAACTATCCATTGACTTCAATGTATCAATATTCAACACCTCACAAGAGTTCGCTCATTAACGCTCAATGTATTTGGGTAAAGGAAATGCTCAGAGCCAAGATTAAGAAAGGTATTACCATAGGCTTGTACATGAATCAAGTCTCCACTACTTAAAATGAACTGGATGTATTAATCAAAGGGTCTTAAATAAGGTTGTAATGAGGCTTAGGTTGGGGTAGGGATAAGGCCAAAAATTGGCTAAAATGTCAAGACAAGAGATGCTAAATGAAGTTCAAGCCACAAAATTCCATGAAGTAAACAAATTTGAAGAAGAAATTAACTTATTCCTTTTGTTTTTTTTCTCTCTCTTTTTTTCCTTTTTTCGAACACTTATTCACTGCCCTTTTTTCTATGTTCTGTTCGAACACCTATAGTAGCAAAATTTTTTCTTTTTTTTCTTTTTTTTTTGTTTCGAATGATTCTTGCCCCCTTTTCTATTTTTCAAACTTCTTCGTGGATCAATCCGATCTTTGTCTTGACATGGGTATCAAGAGAGGGTAAAATAAAAAAGGGTTCGGTTTAGTAATGAGGAAAAACAAAGAAAAAGGGTAAAGGCACAAAATTGGTTCATTAATGGATATTAATGAGTAGGCATTTTTGGGTAGAGAAGTGATTTATTCCTAAGTTCCCTAATCATTTTAAAACATCCAGTTCAACATGTAATCTTGACATATATTTAAGTACAAGTTCTAGAACATCAAAATTAATCCGGCACACTCAATCAAGAACATGAGCAAGAATAAAAAGGTATGCTCATTTAGGCTCAATCCTCACAAGAAAGTGTATTGTGCATTGAATCAAGAATCATAGCAATCAATGAAGTCATGAAATATCAAGCAGAATTTAATGGAAAAAAACCAATCTTGCCATATTACTAGCATGAACCCTAAATTCGATAAAAGAGTCATCATAAATTCATAGAGTATTCAAAGAAACAAAGCAAAAATCAAGATTAAAAATAAGAGATCTCAACAATTCAATCAAGGCAACTTAATTTCAAGCATATAAACAAGAGATAGGCAATTTGATGCAAGCATTTTCTACCCCTCACTCAAGCATATTGTCCCAATATGTAAATGAAAGTACAAGAGAGGGAATAGAGATACTCTCTGGTCTAACGACGGCTGCGGCCACAGCCACGTCTGGATGTGCCCGGGTGAAGGTAAGATAAAATTTTAGCAATACCGGTTTCGATGGAGTTGAGTCGACCGTGTACTTCGTGGATCTCGTTGTGCACATTCGACTTTGGGTTCTCTTCTTGTGCCAGTTGCGGTGCGACCTGCTGAAGGAAGACATGTATTTCGAGGCGTAATGGTACCCAGAGAAACGATATAGGGTACATCGGGGGTGCCGGCTGGAAGTCCAATTATGTCCAAACACCTTACATCTAAAGCATCCATTGCAAAGGCGTAAGTAAATTGTTTAGTGTCAAAAGTCAATGGAAAAAGGCAAGATGCAAGGTGAGTAATATAAGGTCCGAGAATGAGTGGGCGATTGGATCGCACAACTCGCTCAAAAGCGCGGGCGAACCAAAAGCCCAAGTTTACCTTGGTACTGGCTTGCATACACCATAAAAAGAACATTTCAACCTTACTTAAATTGGATGTAGTATCATTACGTCCAGAGTAGTTGTATCTAGGAACCGGTGAATGTAGCGAAGCGTGGGGTTGTGTATGCGCTATCCTTTCGTTGAGTGGGCATCGAACGTCGAACCCGCCAAGCCAGTAAGTCCTTCGTAAGCTAGGTCAGTATCAAAATCCCGCAGAATCTCAAGTAAAGTAGTTAGATACCCATGATCCGCGACGTTCGTCACGAATCCCGTAGAAAAATTAAAATTCGTAATAGACATTTTAAAATACTGACCCATCAACCGAAAAGATATAGCATTGGGCGAATTGACAATAACAACTCAATCTTTCAGAAATGAAAATGTAGTGTAAAATTAAAAAACCAACTCATAGTATGTGCTACATCTAATCTCAGAGTACAATGTCCAGCCAATAGCATCGAAAAATTGCATGACAGATTCACGCGAATGTAAAGTGTCGAGAGTTTGGGAATGAATATATTTGCAAACCTGAAACTTACGATGCCGGGCGCTATTGAATCGCAAAGTGTTGTCGTCGAAGTGCAAGTATCTTTGCAGAACTTCTTCAATCGGGACAGAATAGGTTCGGCCATGACGATTACGCTCGGTCTGCTTCTTTAATGCTTAAAAGCTTTTCGATTTTTAAGGAGACTTCTTACTCTGCTTCTTTAATGCTTAAAAGCTTTCCGATTTTTAAGGAGACTTCTTACTAATCCAATCTTTGGTAACTATCTTTCTTTTTATCCTGCTTCTTCTTCTTTTGTTATCCTCTGTAAAAAAGATAAAACGTTTCGTTCGATTGTACACAAAAGATGAAATTATTATCCAATACAATCAATGTCGTGAAACATTTATTTTTATTTAATTGTACACGTAATATTTTAATTTCAATTTAATTACACACATTTTAGAAAAAATACGATTATTTGTACATGTAATATGTAAACATAAAATGATGTTATGTATCACATTGCATATTTTCACAAAATTTATGTATAATTTTGATATTTATTTTTTAACTAAAAAATCTAACCCAACCATTAAATATTATTAATGTTATTTTTGAAAAAAAATTATCATTAATATATCTATACAATTATACTAATGATATCATCGATTTTTAGAAACAAAAAACGAAATATTGGTTTTTAACTTTTTAAGTAGGGGCTAAATCTGAAACTTTACCAAAATATAGGGACTGATTATAGCCAAATATTAAAAAAATGAGTTATATATGGACACCATGGCATAATGGCAGCGAGAGTCAAAAAGTTAAAAGGGGAAGATAAAAAAAGAAAGAAAGAAAGAAAATACTAATAATAATAGTATACTTTTTCAATTTAATCACTTTGTTCAGGTTTTGGTAACTCGATTATTAAATCATAAAAGGTGTGGTAATATTATTTATTTTGTTAATATTTTACTATTACATGATTTATTATAATAATATTTTACTAATTGTAAAAGTAGTCAACTTTGTAGTAGCAAAAATATAATACGCATATAGTTCAAAATATCTTTAACGTTTGATTGAATAATTATTTTGGACCATATTCACTTTTTGAAATATTTTTAATTTACAATATTTTATTTTTTGTCATTTCGTTAGTAAAAATTGTCATTCAACTCTCCTGTCAAAACGTTATGTGCATTTTTTTGATATTATATTATTATTATATTCAAACGGCATCGTTTTAGTGTTAAATTAATTTTTTTAAAATGATGATATTTTAATAATGTACCATGAATAAATAAAAAGTTGGTAAATACTTTTTAAACCTTAGTAACCATAACAGAGGGATAAAAAATTAATTTAGCTACAATAATAAAAATAAGGCTTAAATAAAAAAACCAACCTTTAAATTATTTTTTATTGTTTTTAGTCTTTAAATTATTTTTTGATCAAAATAAGTATCTAATTTAATATTTTTGGTCACTTTAAATATCTAAACTTTTTTTGGTCAAAATAAGTACGTAAACTATGTCATTTTTACTTTTAGTCCCTAAACTATCTCTTGAGTAAAAAATCTTTATGACGTGTTATCATCTTATTAGTCAAAATAATTTTTTTGACTTAATCGGACTTAAAATGTCCAAAATTAATAACTTAGATATTTATTTTCACCAAAATATAGTTTAAGGAGACTTCTTTAATGCTTAAAAGCTTTGTGGTTTTGTCAACACAATTTAAAGTAGTTAGTTAAAAGTTCCTGTTAGCATCCAATATTCTCTTTTAAGTCTTTCAATTTGAAGGAGACTTCAGCTTACGATCCCATCTTCGGTATCTATCTGTTTCTTCTTCTTTTGTTATCCGCTGTAGAAAAGATGAAACGTTTCATTCAATGCCATCTTGCTTCGATGTTGTAATGGTTATGGCGGCTTCTCTTCATTCGGCGCTTGATGGCCTTTCTTGTACGAATCTGTAGGCTCCCCCCCCCCCCACCTTTCCCTTTTCTTTTTTTTGCTTCTTTATTTTTCTTCGAAAATAATTCTTTTTTTGTGTGGGATCATTGATTAAAAATCTTTCTGATATATTCCATTGTTACTCCTGGGAATGGACACGGTTTCTAGTAGATCTGAAGTGAATCTTTTCCTTTCAGGCAATTCAATTCATTTTTCTTTTCATGGACTATTGCTCGTTTCTTTCATTAGAGTACTAAAAAAAAGATTAATGTTTTCTTGATGAATATGTCAAATGCAGGACTTGGTAGTTAAAAGGGTTACCGTTTTCTGGGGGAAAAAACTATGTAGTTTAATGTGAAATGCAGGGTTAATTAGCCACTCAAGTGATTGGAAGGGTTGTTGAAGCTTTGAGTTGACCCTTACTTTTTTCTGTCTCTATATCTCCTGGTTGTTGATCTTCATTATTATCTTTTAAGTTTGATAAAGATACCTGCAAACCTTTATAGCAGTCTACAGAAATTTATCATTTTCTATGTCATTATTATCCTTTATCATATGACTAGTTCAATTCCTTCTCTGTAGCTATGTTTTTAAGAAATTTTTGGCCCCTAGTTAGTACTGCAAGTGCCCATTGTTCTCTTGTTCTTGTTTCTATCATGATTAGTAAATGGTTTGCTACAAATTATATAGCTAATGTCTGTAGTTTACCTCAGGTTGTATAGGCATTAATTGAAAGTCTGGTCTTGTCCCTGAAGAAATATGGATATTGAGAAAAGGAAGAAATGGAAATTAGAGGTGCCGCCAATTTTGAAAAACAAATCAGCTTCTCGTTGTTTCTTTGCAAAGGTGAAGCCAACAACTAGTTTTGATCCGGGCTGCGCACCGGTGTATCTCAATGTCTACGACCTAACGCCCATCAATGGCTACTTTTACTGGGCAGGCCTCGGTATCTTTCATTCTGGTGTGGAAGGTTGGCTTCATTCCATTTACTTCATTCATTTGTATGTTGTTATCTTTGTTATCAAGCAATGCACTTATATTGGATAGCAGAATTTGTGTTGTTATTTGGGTTTGTGGTCTAAGTTCTGCCTTTTTTCTTATGTCCCCACCGGGACACTTTATACAGTTCATGGTGTGGAGTATGCATTCGGAGCTCATGAGTACCCAACGAGTGGTGTTTTTGAGGTCGAACCACGGCAGTGCCCTTGGGTTCAAGTTTAGGAAATCGATATTCATCGGGACAACATCTTTGGACCCTTTCAAAGTAAGGGAATTCATGGAGTGCAATTCGGCAAGGTATCATGGAGATACGTATCACTTGATTGTCAAGAACTGCAACCATTTCTGCAAGGATATTTGCTACAAGCTGACGGGGAAACACATTCCGAATTGGGTAAATCGACTGGCAAGAATAGGTATCCTTCATATCTCGTAGCGATTGTTGTTATTACATCACTTGCATATGCGTTTTCGGATGTGACATTCCTCATATTTTCTTTGTATTAAGCTCAATGTGCAACTGCGTTCTCCCCGAAGCCCTTAAGACTTCCGTTGTGCAGCACGATCCAAACTATCAGCCATACGACGGTGAGAAGAGGAGGCTGAGATGCGCCTTCAGTTGCTTGACTTCGGTGTCCATGCGACAAAAGTCTTCATTACTTCTACAATCACCCTTAAGAGGCTGTTTACCTCCCTGGGATTCAAAGAAATGAAACGATGTTTTCTAATGAAATGGTAAGACAAGTATATGGGGTTTCTTTGCCTTTATGCTTAATGATTTGGGATTTTTGTTCCGGTGTTGTCCTCTAGTTCATGGGGGTGCATATGTGACATGTAACAACCCCTTCCCCTATTCGTACACCGGATATGAGTCGGAAATGCTATGACTTCTTTATTCCAAGATCAGGGTAATTTAAAATTTTCAGAAAACTTCCCGATGGTCACCCATCCTAAAATTTCTCTAGCCCAAACATGCTTAACTTCACTTAAAATCGACATAAATTATTAATTCAAGTTCTAATCATGAATCAATTATCTTAAAACCCATAACAACTTTAAATGCCAATCTGAACTCGAATACGTTTAGCAAGCATACATGCCACTATAAAAAGCAACCTCAATTAGGATGTCATTACTGTGATTACATGTTGAGCTTTCCAATATTGATGCAATGCTTTTCTCCCTCTCATCTTGATTTACCTACGTGTGTACAATCAAACACACGCTAAGTACGAACTTAGTGAGGCAATAAAGGAAATTAATAACAATAATTTAAACTTTATTCAAGTTCATGCCTACGTTTATGTAGCATGATATATGTCAATGTCATAAGATTTTCATGTATGCCCGGTTATCATAATATGCCTTATATGCATCATGATCACTATATAAATATTACCATCATACCAATCATGTATCAACATAATATAAACCGGATATAAATTTCATACCGATATACTTGCCATTTGCCCTGAGTGTTCATATAAATATGTCCCGAGAGTTCATATACTCTCTAACCTGTTTACCATTTATTATCCCTTTATTTATAGCCCGATTATGAATGATTTCCCAGTGTCCCAATTTCATAGCCCAAATATATCCTTGAGGACCCTGGGTACGCGAGTCAAATATGCACCGAAATGCTAACCCGCACGTTTATAAAGTCGTGCTAACCATTATCCCACACGTTTATAAGGTCGTGCTAACCATTATCCCGCACATTTATAAGGCCGTGCTAACCATTATCCTACATGTTTATAAGTCCGTGCTTACCGTACACTAAGTGTACTTTTAACACTATAGTGTTATCCCGAATTCCCGATTATGCAGCGTGCTGTTGGAATCTATGGCATGCCAACTATACCCTGTCCCTCAATGACTCATTTGGGCAAAATTCCCGAATTTATTCCATCCATGACAATGTATATCAATATAATTTAATATTGGGCAGTTCATACCCGAAATAACATTCATAGCATACCATCATCAATAACTAGTGATCAATGCATTTGTTTTCAACCCTTGACATATTTAAAATATGTCAAATATATGATCAATGATATAAATATCATGCCAACATATAAATCATGTAGACTTATCGCAAGTCTTACCAATGATGTATAAAACAACCATGTATCATGTTATGTATGCATTGCACTCACCTGGTCATTTATTAGCACACCTCACTAAATTCTACTCGATCATTTCCTTTATAGAACCTCGAACTTTCTTTGATTCGACCTTGACTGAAAATCGAGTTTCAGGGCTTGAATCGAGCTTGGAAATTTTTTTCTCTTTCTTTCCCTAGCCCTCATGTTTTTGGCTGGAAAAGAATGTTCATCTTTTCACCATTATTTTACACATATATCTATTAAATGAATATTAAATTCATTTAATAGTGAAATTGCAATTTGCCCTTTTTATCCAATGGTTGAGATTGATTTTATCATCAATCAAGGGCCAAGATTTAATCTTCCATTTTCTCTTTCCAAAATTGCCCTTATAACTTTTTAAATATTTCAAAAATGTCATTGGGGCCAAAGGACCAATTTGTCCTCCAACTAGTTTTTATTTACTAGTTTACCATTCTTGTAAAATTTCAACTAAATCTAGTTGGAATCCAACCAAATACAATAAAATATTCATAAAATAATATTTTATGAATTTTTCTATGTCTTTTGAATCAGTCTTCAAAATTTCCATTCGATTCAATATACCGATAAATAATCCTTTACTCGGAAATAAACGGCATGATTCATCTTGAATCAAACTAAAAATATTTACAACACTTGGAAATGACTTTTATAACCTTTCTCTATCATATGGAAAAATTTCATAATTTTTCAGTTCGATCCGGGTATCCGAATTCCACTTAAACTTTAATTGTGATTTTCCCAATAATCGAAATATCAGATCAAACCAATAATTCCACATTTGATTCATACCCTTAAGTGATCTGTTTATTTATGAAATAAAATCCCTTAACTTTTGGGAAATTACAACTTTAGTCCCCAAACTTTTCCAAAGTTTATACTTTAGCCATAAAATTTCCAAAATTTACATTTTGGTCACTACCTCTTTAAAATTCAATTCCCATTCCAATTTTCCTTGGAGTTAAACCAAACTTTAAGAATACCTTATTCAATTCACTATCTATCACATGAACCCTTTAAACCTTAGAAATTTCCTTTCCAAAACCCATAATTAAATAAATCCCAACTTTCACATTTTTGTCATTTTAGTCACTAAGTTAGCTTTTCCATAATTCACTGCTTTTCCATTACATCCTTTGCTTCCCATGTTGCTTTTTCCACTTGGTGATTGCGCCAAATGGCTTTCACCAATGGTATTTACTTGTTCCTTATTTCTTTGACATACAACTCAGCATACTTGCTCATCTAATAATCCATTCTAGCTGGTATAAAGTGAGCAGATTTAGTTAACCTATCCACAATTACCCAGATAGGATCTTTCTTATTGAAAGTCAATGACAATCTTATCACAAAATCCATTGTAACTCTATCCTATTATCACTGCGGAATAGAAATAGATTGCAATTTCCCTGATGGTACTTGATGTTCAGCTTTCACCTGTTGACAAGTCAAGCACTTAGCAACAAACTCTGATATCATTCTTTTTCATACCAGGTCACTAGTATCGACCCTTCAAATCTTGATACTTTTTTTTGGATGCATAGTCAAGGGACTATAGTGTGCCTTAATAAGCAAATCCTGTTTCAACTCAGCATCTTTAGGAATATACACTTTATCTTTATAGTAAAGACATCCACCGGGTTTAATCTCAAAATCTTTAATTCCATCCGATTCCACTTGCTTTATCTTGGTTATGCAATCTTCATCCCATTGCTGACTTTCTTTAATCCGATCTAACAATGATGATCTCAATTACAACTCTACCAATAACGAACCATTTGATTTTCCCTTTAACTAAGCATTTAAAGCTCGTAATGTAGCGAATGTTTTCCGACTCAAAGCATCTGCTACAACCTTTGCTTGACTTGGGTGGTAATCAATATAAATCCATTATTGGATTAAATCCAATCTTAAACTTAGTCTCTCGATTAAGCATCAAGTCTGATTGCTCCTCTTAAGCAACCCATTTAAAATTTCCAAACAATAGGAATACTCTCCCAACCTATCTTTGATACTCGGTATCCATAGCATAAGTTAAATCATTTTCATATTTATAACAAATTTCAATAAAACTCTGCATGCTCATGCATGCCAATTATCACAACACTCACATGATTGGTTTTGTAGTTTTCTTGAATCCCCAACATTAATTATAAATGTCAGAGAGTTCCTAATTTTCCTTGTCTCAATCTTTTTACGGAACTATGTAATAAATTCAGCTTGGCATTTTTGCCAGAAATCCTCACCACTTTTTTTTAAAGGTGGTTATCTCTATTTACTATTCCTCTTCAGAGCTATGACCTCTATTTAGATATTTTCTTATTCTGAATCCTTCCCATTGCATCCAGCATAATTTACAACTTCATAAATTTTTTTAAATACATAGGGCAGTCAATACTTCTTTATACCTGACCTCTAGCCCTCTATGAACTGTCACAACAGACTCTTTTTTTGTCTGTAGAAAGCAGTTTAGAAGCAAATCAGCTCAGTTTATTAACTTGCACTCATACCCGTAAATAATCCAATTGCTTAAATTAAGATGCAAGAACTCCATTGCATCTCTAGGATAAACTTTGTTACGGAACACTCAAAGAAAGAACTCTAGCTAACAAACTTTTGAGTATGTACCGTAACATTACTTTATCAAATACGGGTCTAATCCTTTCAGACGAGATACTACTTTATTTTTAGTCTCCTCTGATCATCAATATAGAGTTCCTTCAACCTAACCTTTATATCCTTAAACCATAGATTAACAATCATAGAATCTCCATCAATATCTTTCTGAAAATCTAGTATGCCAAAACTCTTAATTCTTTTGAAATCAGTGCCTAAGCAGGCTGATTCAAAATCGAATCTAATGTCTGGAAGAAAAGGTCTTAATCCAGAACATGCATATCATGTTACCCTGGTGCCTCTGCACCATGCTAAGCTGAGGGTAGAGCATTATCATTAACTTTATCACTCTCGTGAATCTCTTGTTGATTCACTTGCCTAAACACCTGTCACAAATCTTTTCTCATACATTGGAATTTAACACTACTAACATAATGAAGTAAGCAATTTCATTCATTCCAACAAGTAAAATCATCAGTAATTCTGACATCCTAGTGGCATGTATACACTTTTGACCTTTACTATACTTCATTTAATGACCAGAACTGGCTAAACCTGTAGCTCTGATACCAATAAATGTAACAACCCCTTCCCCTATTCGTACACGGGATATGAGTCGGAAATGCTATGACTTCTTTATTCCAAGATCAGGGTAATTTAAAATTTTCAGAAAACTTCCTGATGGTCACCTATCCTAAAATTTCTTTAGCCCAAGAACGCTTAACTTTACTTAAAATTGACATAAATTATTTATTCAAGTTCTAATCATGAATCAATTATCTTAAAACCCATAACAACTTTAAAGGCCAATCTGAAATCGAATAAGTTTAGCAAGCATACATGCCACTATAAAAATCAACCTCAATTAGGATATCATTACTGTGATTACTTGTTTAGCTTTCCAATATTGATGCAATGCTTTTCTCCCTCTCATCTTGATTTACCTACGTGTGTACAATCAAACACACGCTAAGTACGAACTTAGTGAGGCAATAAAGGAAATTAATAACAATAATTTAAACTTTATTCAAGTTCATGGCTACGTTTATATAGCATGATATATGTCAATGTCATAAGATTTTCATGTATGCCCGGTTATCATAATATGCCTTATATGCATCATGATCACTATATAAATATTACCATCATACCAATCATGTATCAACATAATATAAACCGGATATAAATTTCTTACCGATATACTTGCCATTTTCCCTGAGTGTTCATATAAATATGTCCCGAGAGTTCATATACTCTCTAACCTGTTTACCATTTATTATCCCTTTATTTATAGCTCGATTATCAATGATTTCCCAGTTTCCCAATTTCATAGCCCAAATATAACCTTGAGGACCCTGGGTACGCGAGTCAAATATGCACCGAAGTGCTAACTCGCACGTTTATAAGGTCGTGCTAACCATTATCCTGCACGTTTATAAGGCCGTGCTAACCATTATCCTGCACGTTTATAAGGTCGTGCTAACCATTATCATGCACGTTTATAAGGCCGTGCTTACCATACACTAAGTATACTTTTAACACTATAGTGTTATCTCGAATTCCAGCCATGGCAATGTATATCAATATAATTTAATATTGGGCAGTTCATACCCAAAATAGCATTCATAGCATACCATCATCAATAACTAGTGATCAATGCATTTGTTTTCAACCCTTGACATATTTAAAATATGTCAAATATATGATCAATGACATAAATATCATTCCAACATATAAATCATGTAGACTTATCGCAAGTCTTACCAATGATGTATAAAACAACCATGTATCATGTTATGTATGCATTGCACTCACCTGGCCATTTATTAGCACGCCTCACTAAATTCTACTCGATCCTTTCCTTTATAGAACCTCGAACTTTCTTTGATTCGACCTTGACTGGAAATTGAGTTTCGGGGCTTGAATCAAGCTTGGAAAATTTTTTCTTTTTCTTTCCCTAGCCCTCACGTTTTTGGCTGGAAAAGAATGTTCATCTTTTCACCATTATTTTACACATATATCTATTAAATGAATATTAAATTCATTTAATAGTGAAATTGCAATTTTGCCTTTTTTATCCAATGTTTGAGATTGATTTTATCATCAATAAAGGGCCAAGGTTTAATCTTCCATTTTCTCTTTCCAAAATTTCCCTTATAACGTTTTAAATATTTCAAAAATGCCATTGGGGCCAAATGACCAATTTGCCCTCCAACTAGTTTTTATTTACTAGTTTGCCATTCTTGTAAAAATTCAACTAAATCTAGTTGGAATCCAGCCAAATACAATAAAATATTAATAAAATAATATTTTATGAATTTTTACATGTCTTTTGAATCTGTCTCCAAAATTTTCATTCGATCCAATATACCGACAAATAATCCTTTACTCAGAAATAAACTGTAGGATTCATCTTGAATCAAACTAAAAATATTTCCAACACATGGAAATGACTTTAATAACCTTTCTCTATCATATGGAAAATTTCATAATTTTCCAGTTCGATCTGGGTATCCGAATTCCACTTAAACTTTAACTACGATTTTCCCAATAATTGAAATATCAGATCGAACCAATAATTCCGCATTTGATTCACACCTTTAGGTGATCTGTTTATTTATGAAATAAAACCCTTAACATTTTGGAAATTTGTCCCCAAACTTTTCCAAAGTTTATACTTTAGCCATAAAATTTCCAAAATTTACATTTTGGTCACTACCTCTTTAAACTTCAAATCCCATTCCAATTTTCCTTGGAATTCAACCAAAATTTAAGAATACCTTATTCAATTCACTATCTATCACATGAGACCTTTAAACCTTAGAAATTTCCTTTCCAAAACCCATAATTAAAGAAATCCCAACTTTCGCATTTTTGTCATTTTAATCACTAAGTTAGCTTTTAAGCAATTATCTTAGTACTAAATGACCCTTAATCAACTTAGTAAATTTTGGGGTATTACATGACACTAGAGTGTTAAAAATCTGTTTTAAGATTTCTGATCATGAAAAGGGCCTTCAAAGTTAGAGAAATTGTAGCAATTATTGCGTTGTATAATATGGGAGGCATTTCATGTATGTTTGCCGGGTGAGTACAATGTTAATGATACACAGATTTTGATACATCGATCACATATAATACAATGGTTATCGGTACAATTTTTTTGGCATAAGTAGAGATATTATATTTTTATGTCGAGATTTGAACTCATAAAATATAATAAGATGAGCATTTTTTGCTACTCGTTCAATTAGCGAATCTTAGTTATCGGTACAATTGACCCTGAAATTATACATTCAAGACCAGAATCTCCAGTGAAGAATTTTTATGATTTAACATATTGCTTTTGATGACGGCTTAACCGTCAAATAGGTGCCCAAACTATGCTCTTTTTCCAGTTAGGTGCCTAAACTATTTTTCGGGCCAAATTGGGACCTAGAGTTTCATTCTATGACCCATTTAAGGTTCACCGTTAATTTTTTCTGTCAAAGGACACGTGTCACCTCTAGAAAATTCCAAAATTATATTAAAAATAAATAAAATTAATAAAAGAAAATAAAAATAAAAATATATCCTAAAATTTTCAAATATTTCCAAAATAGTCCCCAAATACCTAAACCCCCCAAATCCGACCACTCCCACCAGCGGCGGCTGCGTTGCTGGCAATGAAATGAAACGTCCCCTCACCGAACAACCCACACGCTGTTCGCTGCCCATCCTATCGTCGTTCGTTGCAAATCGTTTGAAATAACTATTCGACAATTTCGTCGATTCGCACGCCGTCGTTCAATTTCCTGCAGCGGGGTGGTGGGGGAAATGGTCGTGATAGTCCGAAAACCAATGTGGTGGGGCGGCAGCGAAATCGGCCCAAATCGAGATTTAGGTTTTGGGGTTTTGGAATTTGGGGGCTATTTAATAAAATCTGGAAAATTTAGAGATTTTTTGAAAATTAATTAATTTTATTTATTTTTAATATAATTTTGGATTTTTCTGGTGGTGACATGTGTCCTTTAACAGAAAAAATTAACCGCGAACCTTAAATGGGTCACGGAATGAAACTTTAAGTCCCAATTTGGCCTGAAAAATAGTTTACGCACCTAATTGAAAAAAAGGCATAGTTTGGACACCTGTTTACCTATTAAGCCTTTGATGACAACCATAATTAACTCTCTAGATCTCTAGTAACTGGAAATGAAAAGACAATAAAAGTTCAAAGACCTGATTTAGGAACATGCCAGTTAGCTTCATCTAAATATTCCAAAAAGGGAAGAGTGTAAAAAGCCTCTGAATTTTGTAAACAAAATTAATTAAGTTCATAAATTTATATGTAGATTAATGCCTGAGTTTTTTTATTAATTTTGATCATTAAATTTCAAAAGTTTTTTGGTATAGTGCGTCGTGTCACTGTGTTTTCACTTAACATTTTCAAATTTTTTATTTAAAGAATTCTTTAAAAGTTCTAAAAATTCTAAATATCGCAACCCCTTTCGAGGTGTTTCGACGTTTTGAAAACACAAAATCAACGGAGTCGCCACCAATCTTTAAAAAGGTGTGATTAGATCACCTAAAATAGGTTATTTTAATAAAATCATTTTATTTTATTAAAACAACATTTCCAGTCTGCGAAAACACAAAAACAGGTTCGGGAGTCGATTACGCCTGGGGAAAGGTTAGCACCCCCAGGACGCCCCAAAACGGGTACCTTGTTGATTACAAAAAGTTTTAAAAGTTGAATTTTGCGAATTCACATAGAGTTTAAAATTATTGTCTGTTTATAAATTTAATTCCATTTTAACGACCTTACTATTCGAAAAATAAACTTCAATCACTACCAGCACTTCTGGCGCTAACTCGTCATTCCCGTTTAGTAAGACACCGCATTAATTAAATTTCACTTTCTTTAGCAAACAAACAAAGAAATATTTAGTCTGTTGAAATTTTTTATTAATTCTAAATTAATGTTTATTAGCCTAAATAATCTAAATATTTTACCTATTTGGGTTAAAGTTTAATTAAGTGTGCTTTATTATTTTTTGTGAAAAGAACATTTCATTCAAAGAAAGAGTCTCTAACTAGGGTTTTTAGGTCTAATCCTAAGGTCACCTAAACTAATCAAATAAGAAACAAGAAAGAGACAAGGCAAATTATTTTTTTTAAAGTTTGAAGAATGTTTTAAATCACAAATATTAAATTTTAAAAAAAGGTTTGAAAGTTAATTTAAATTTAAAAGGTCATATCATTCCCAAAATTGGGTCAATGCCTTGTTATTTAAAAAGGAATTATTAACATTGTTTTTTTATGTTTTTTTTAAAAAGAATATTTAATTTTTTTAAAAGGGGAATTTGATATAAAATGGCCAAAGTGAATAAAAATCCAAAATTCATGGCCCAAATTTATTTCTCAAAAAAGTGATTGACTTGTAAGAATTAAAAGCTTTATTTTCGGAACAAAATAATGGGAAGGGGGTTAATGAATGGAAATAACCCAAAAAGTTTTGATTATAAAGCCCATTTTATATAAACATTTTTTTCTCTTTGTTTTAGATCCAAATGGATCAAACACAAAAAAAATCAAAACCCATCATTGTTCTAGGTGTTCTTCAAGAATGAAGAACACCAGTGAACAACCACCGTTCCGGCTGCTCGCCACCGGCGCTGACCACCGTTTGCCGTCGGTGGTATCTATTTTTTCGAAAATAAACCCCAAAAATACTCAAAAATTCAGTTTTAATTCGAACGAAAATCCGGGTTCAAGAAGAAACATCTTTCCAATCATCCAAGGTAAGAACTACATCAAATTAAACATTAAATAAAAAAAATAAAAGATGAACATCATACCAAAATAAGAAAATTTGTTGCTTTGATTCCGACAAATCCGATTACAACGCTACTGAAAATTTGAGCTTCTTCCCTCGTACTTCTACTGAAAATTCTTAAGCTTCTCAAGTGATTTCTTAGATGAGAATCAGATAAAAAGTACAATAGGGTGAGGGGTTTATATAGTTTTTTCCTAGCCTAGAATAGATGGAAAATGGGAATCAAAATCCCTTAAATCCGGCCAAATCATTCTCCGAATTGAAGATTCGGTGTTGACTTGCTTCATATGTCGAAATCAATTCGATTTGGCTCAAATTTAAGCAATTTTCGGATGGTTTTTTCCATATTCGAACTAGGGTTTAATCCCTTTTTCCTTTGCTTCGCAGGTGACCGACAGCAGGAAGCGATGTCGGAGGCTGAGGGCAGAACGACGAGGGAGAGGAGACCTTCGCGGCACCTCTAACGACGGTTGCCGGCATCACTGGCGGCGTGTGGGAGGGCTGCACAGCAGCAACTGCTCGAACATAGGGGTTTGGGAGGAACCACCCCGCGCGCGTGCAGCGCATGCACCAGGTGGTTCTCTCTCCCTTTTTTTTTTTGCTGATTTGATCCTAGCCATTAGATCCCCTTGCCCTAGATCCTATGGCTGCTATTAAATCTTCATATAAAAGGATAAAAAAAGGATTAATTGGGTTTAATGGGCCAAAAATGGGCTTTTATTGTATCATATATTTAAAATAAGTGGACTTATTATTAATGGACACGTTATTTAAATCAAATAGACCTTTTTATTTTTGTATTTTTGGGTTTAAGTTCTAATAATATATATAATTATAAAAAATAAAAAAGGTAAAAATTCAGTGACAACAGCTGCCCCTTTTTTGCTTATTCCAATGAAACAGAGATATAGCAAAGAACACGAGGCATAGATTTTCACCAATCACCAATTTGCAGCTCGGCTCTGTTCTCCTGATGCCTGAACGGTTAGGTGGGTTCTATTCTCCTGATGTCTGAATAGATAGGTGAGATTCATTCTCCTTATGTCTGATCGGATAGACGGGTTCTATTCTCCTTATGCTCAAACGGATAGGCGGATTCTATTTTCCTGATGCTCGAACAAATAAGCAGGTTCTATTCTCCTTATGCCTGATCGGATAAGTGGGTTTTTTCTCCTGATACTCGAATAGATAAGCAGGTTCCATTCTCCTTATGCTTGAACGGATAGGCGAGCTCCATTCTCTTTATGCTCGAACGGATAGACGAGTTCTATTTTCTTGATGCTCGAATAGATGAGCAAGTCCTTTTGCTGAAATGTTTTTGTATACCTGCAAAAACCTAATATGATGCAATTATGATAGGCATGACCCTAAAGATGTCTAAAACATAAATGCATGCTAAGTTTTACAGTCTTTTTTAACCCGTTAGCCCAAACAAGTGGCCATCTCCGCTATCTCTGATTCATCATTCATATTCTTTGTATGTCTTTGTTTTATGGAAACTATTTGATCTTTGCTCACTCAATCCAGTGATCTTGCATTCTTGGTGGGAATGACAAACTTCTTCAACTGTTTCTGCTTTGCCATTCTCGTTCTTTGTGCTTCTTCGTTTCACAGAAAGCATCTAGTTTTCGTATAGGGAAGTCTCATGTTTTCACAAATTCAACTATCATTGTAGTTGATACATCAATATTGGGTGAAAGGCCTATCAAGCGATCCCGGGTACAATTAGGCCCCTCATGAGCTCCCGATCTTTATCACCACCTTGAATGATTCGAAACTAAACAATGAACTGTGTCATAGTCTCTGTATTCTCAGACCATTTCCAGAGTAATACACAAAAATATCTTATATATATTTTTTAGTGATGTTTAACCAAACGATTCTTATTTCAACGTAAGATATTCATACAAGGAAAAAAGGAGGTGTAAGGCAAAAGGAAATTTATTAATGTTGTGGCAAACATGAAAGAAAGATACAAAGCAGAAAGGTCAAAAAGACAAGTATCCAGATATCAAAGGCCTGATCTTCCTTGAAACAACCTCAGGTGTTGCCTTTGTCGAGAAGATTTCGTCTACTACAATGAAGTATGAAGGTATGAAATTCCTTCCTAATGGCCAAGTCTCTGAGGGAGCCATTTGTCGCTTGCAACAATTCGAGCCGCCCTTTACGGGTTTTCAAATCGAATCCTCATTTGGTTTCAAGACGCCATTTGCGGGTTTTCATTTTGAACCTTCATTTTTTTTCTTTTTTTAACCTAAAGCGCCCTTTGCAGGTTTTCATTTTAGATTTCTTTTTTCCCTTTTTTGTCCCTTTTTTTTTCTTGCTTCTTCTCATTTTTTACGCATAGCATTTCTTGACTGAATCAAAATTCACCGAATTCTTGAGCTTGTCTGCATCCATTTCAGCCAGAATTAATGCCCCTCCATCGAAGGCCTTTGATACAACGTAGAGCCCTTCTTAGTTAGGTGCCCATTTTCCTCGCG
The DNA here is from genome assembly GCA_019671005.1 of Hibiscus mutabilis. Lineage (NCBI taxonomy): Eukaryota > Viridiplantae > Streptophyta > Magnoliopsida > Malvales > Malvaceae > Hibiscus > Hibiscus mutabilis. The sequence goes on from CM033717.1 coordinate 57,898,800, forward strand.
AGTCCCTTTAGATTGGCAACATCTTCTTTAACACCAAATCCCCTTCTCGAAACTTTCGCGGGTGGACCCTCTTGTTATATGCTCGTATCATCCTTCTCTGGTACATCTGACCGTTGCAGATTGCTTGTTGTCTCTTTTTATCGATGAGGTTTAACTGGTTGTATCTCGCTTAGACTCATTCATCCTCTTTTAACTCTGTATCCTTCAAAACACAGAGGGATGAAATTTCAACTTCATATGGCAGCACTGTCTCCATCCCGTATACTAAAGAAAATGGTGTTGCCCTAGTAGAAGTTCGTACGGCAGTTCTATAAGCATATAATGCAAAGGGCAATTTCTCATGCCAATTGGTGTAAGTGTCAGCCATTTTTGCGACTATTTTCTTAATATTTTTATTTGCAAACTCTACAACCCCATTCATTTTTGGGCGATAGGTTACCGAAGTGTGATGTTTGATCTAGAATTGCTCACAAACCCCATCTATCATCTTGTTATTTAGATTAGAGGCATTGTCGGTGATGATTCTCTTAGGTAAGCCATAGCAACAGATAATCTTTTTTTTCAAGAATTTACAAATAATCGACCTAGTGACATTTACGTATGATGTTGCTTCTACCCATTTGGTGAAGTAGTCGATAGACACTAGGATGAACCTATGCCCGTTCGATGCCTTGGGGTGGATTTTTCCAATTACATCCAACCCCCACAATGAGAAAGGACACGGAGGGGGAGAAGTGGTGCATGGATTTTATCAGCATAAACCTGACATTTATGGCATTTCTGAGCATAATTAATGCAGTATGTTTCCATAGTGGACCAGTAGTACCCAAAGTGCATAATCCGCCTGGCCATGGTGAAGCTGCTAGGGTGAGTTCCACAAACCCCTTCATGAACCTCCTCCAGGATTGTTCGAGCTTCTTTGGCACCCACGCACCTCAACAACACCTGATCTTGACTCTTTTTGTATAGGACCTTGCCATCGAGGACGTATTCTGCAGCCAACTTCTTGATCATTTTCTTATCATTGTCAGTTTCCTGTGGTGGATATTCTTAGGTCTTTATATACTGTAGAATGTCATGATACCACGGAAGACCATCTACTTCTTCTTCCATATTATAGCAATGGGCTGGGGAGTCAAACTTTTTTTACCTTGACTGACATCATCACGGTGCCCTCACTAGCCTTAAACATAGCAGCTAGGGTGGCAAGAGCGTCAGCCATCTGGTTATCCTCTCTCTCGAGATGCTTAAAGGTGATCTCGTCGAACTCCTTGATTAGTTCGAGGACCAGTCTATGATATTAAATTAATTTCGTATCCTTGGTTTCCTATTCTCCGCAAATCTGATAGATGACCAGTGTAGAATCCTCGAAGACCCTTAAAACTCTGATTTTCCTCTCGATGGCTGCTAGTAGACCTAATATGTAAGCTTCATATTCAACCATGTTGTTGGTGCAAAAAAATCCTAACTGACTGGAAAAAGGGTAATAATTTCCTTCTGGTGAAATTAAGACTGCTCCGATGCCACTCCTTAGAGCATTAGCGGCTCTATCAAATTTTAATACCCATGATTTTACTGTGTTATCCTCTTCTTCAGTCGAGATGCAAATTAAATTCTCATCCGGGAAATTAAAATTCAAGGCCTCATAGTCTTCGCAAGCACGACTTGTCAAAAATTCTAATACGACACTCCCTTTTATAGATTTCTGACTTATATATTGAATGTCATGTTTTGAGAGCAGAATTTGCCAACAGGCCATTTTTCCTAACAAGGCCAGTGCTTCCATCATGAACTTTAGAGGATCCAACTTTGATATCAGCCATTGGTATGGTACAACATGTACTGCCTCAGCCTCTTAGCTGCCAATACTAAAGCGCAACACAGCTTTTCGATAAAGGAATATCTGGTTTCACAATATGTGAATTTCTTACTTAGATAATAGATCACATTTTTTTCTCCCGGTTTCTTCATGTTGCCCCAATACCCACCCTATCAAGTTTTCATGGATAGTTAAGTATAGGATCAGGGGTTTCCCTAGAACATGCGATACCAGAATGGGAGGGTTCATCAACTACTTCTTGATCTCTTCTAGTGTTGTTTGACATTCTTCGTTCCATGTTCCTGGGTTAAAACCTAAATACATGGCTGCATTTCTCTGTTATCTGAGAAATGAAACAGGTGATGTAATTTAACTTTTCGAGGAAACCTCAGACCTCTTTTTGCGTTCGAGGTGGAGGAGGTTCTTGGATGGCCTTAACTTTGTCTGGATCGACCTCAATTCCCTTTCGCTCATGATGAAACCTAGTAGCTTTCCCGATCGTACTCCGAAAGTGCATTTAGCCGGATTGAGCTTAACTGAAACTTTTTCAACCTTTTGAAGAGTTTTTCCAAGTTCACCATGTGTTCCTCCTCTGAGCGGGATTTGGCAATCATGTCATCAACATATACCTCTATCTCCTTGTGCATCATATCATGGAACAACGTTACCATAGCTTGCTAATAGGTTGCCCCTGTATTCTTCAGTCCGAAAGGCATGACTTTGTAATAAAAGGTTCCCCACCATGTCACAAATCTAGTTTTATCCATATCTTATGGGCACATTTTGATTTGGTTGTACCCTGAGAAACCATCCATAAAGGAAAAGAGAGAATGTCGTGCTATGTTATCCACTAGGGTGTCGATATACGGCAAAGAGAAGTTATCTTTAGAACTCGCCCTATTAAGATCTTGGTAATCGACACACATGTGCACTTTCCCGTCCTTCTTTGGGATTAGGACGATATTAGCCACCCATTCTAGTATTTCACCACTTTGAGAAACTTAGCATCGTATTGCTTCCTTACCTCGTCTCTAATTTTCAGAAGCATTTCAGGCTTCATTCTCTTTAGTTTATGTTGCACAGGCCTGCGTTCTGGCCTAATGGGGAGTCGATGCATAACAATGTCAGTTTCCCGACCAGGCATGTCTTGATACGACCAGGAAAATATGTCCTTATACTCTTGTAGGAGCTTGATCAATCTCTGTCAAGTCTCGACGGTGATAGAAGTGTCGATCTTCACTTCACGTTTTTCCTCTTCAGTACTGAGATTTAGAATTTCTAATTCTTCCTTGTGTGGAAAAATCTATTTCTCTTCACTCTCTATTAACCTAAGCATATCGTTAAGTAGATTATATTCTTTCTCGTCCTCGTCCTCGCAATCTTCAACCTCTTCTAAACACATGGGCAGTTTGAAGTCAATTTCCAGGCCAGATTCGGAGTTGTTTATACCGTTGATATTTGGATACCTGAAAGGAAAATGATTGAATATATATACAACGAAAGTGGGAAAACAAACAAATGAATTGAATGATTCTTTTTTTATTTCGAATTTTGTGTTCATTTTTTGTGTTTTTTTTGTTTTGCTTTGGTTTGTTTTAGTGCTTAAGTATTTGCGAAAGAATGTTTTCCACACAAGGTTTATTAGAAAAACATTATTTTATTGATAACAAGAACCATAATGGTTTAAATATGGGCCCTTAACAAGAGATCCCTAATTGCCTTCTGGCCAAAGACAAAAAGGGTGGTTTTGAGCATTACTTTGTGGATGTCCTAAAGGTTATAGGGATTTCTTCCACAGTCCAATTGTTCAACTCTGAGCAAGGGCAAATCATGGAGAGGTACTTGTTTCCCTCATCCTCCTCTGATATGGCATTGATGTTCAGCTCTTCAAAAACCTTCTCAAGATAGTTTTTCCTTTCGCCTCTACATCATTTGAAATATCAGGGTTCATGATGCCTCGTGATCTGAAATTGTGACTTAATGGTGGGAAAGTCATCGGTTCCCACTCTATTTCCTCTCCGCTTAGCCTCACTTTTCTCCTTTCCTATCTCTCTCTTATCGTAACCCTCCTTTGTAAAGGGTTGGGCCTAAAACCCAACCCAAACCGGTCTCATTTGTCAGGAATCATCACAGGATATGGTCTTCACTGAAGCTGCTTACCGATGCCGATGCCTTTGCCACTTTTCCCAAGGTCTGTTTAACTTGCATCTTCGCAGTATTGGATAGTTCTGGCTTGGGAACCTTGCTTCCATCGCAAACGAAGGTGGCATTGACTAGCTCGAGTGTTCTCAAATTCTACGTAAGGGGCACCTGCCGACACTGAATGTAACGCCCCGAATTTGGGCCTAGATGTTAACCGGATTGGCTTGAGGGTTTGGTTAAACCGGTTTTAGCAGTTTGGACTAGTTTCAGGATTAATTTGGTAAAAATGGTCTTTCATCAAAATAAAGTATGGAAAAATATTTTATAATCCTTATTTAATATATATGTGATTATAGTGAAATCAATTTTGGAGAAGCTGATTTGGGAATTTGACATTTTTGGACTAGTGACAAAAATGCAAAATGTGCAAAACTATTTTTAGTGATTAAATCGTAAAATATCAAAACTTTTGAATCTTTAAGGAGCTTTGACCAAGAGTCTAATTAAGGCTTTTCCTTTCTAATTGGCTGACATTTAAATGGTTTTAATTAAATAAAAACATGTTGAGAGAATTAATTACTCACTTTATTTTCCAAAACACGTTTTACGTAACTACCTTTTCTCTCTTCCATTTTCTCTCAAATTCTCTCCAGCCAAACATTCATTTTCTTTCAAAGATTTGAGGTAAACATCATATTTGATTTATCTTTTTAATCTCAAATGGTTTCTTAATGTATTCTTAACAAAACTTTGTTGTTTTATCTTTGTTTTCTCATGTAAATCTTCTCAATTGAAAGGGAAAGTCATCATTAGAGGTAAGGTTTCGTTCTTCTCCTCTAATGAAAGGTTATTTACTGAAATTCCCAAGTTGATCTTTTATAATTGATTTCTAATGGGTTTTGATAATATGATTATGGAAAATTGGTTTAAATGATGTTAATTGATGGATTTTGTAAAGATTTGCTATGATCTGTTAATGTTGGGTTTTATGATTGAGATTTGTGATACTTTGGATGGGTAATAATGTTGAATAAGTGATTTCATCAATGGAATCCCGAAACTAGGTAGGTTGCTAAGTTTTGATGTTGATATTTTTGAGGTTATGGCTTGTTTATGTGGTTAATTGATGGCTGTTGATAATAAGGTGTTGAGGATGTGTTTTTGGGTGTATGTTGATGTTGTTTTGTTGCTAATCTCGCTGGGTAATGTCTGGATATTAGTTAGTAAGGTTCCGTCGATGTTTTTGGTTGTTTCGTTAGGCGAAAACTTGTTTATGTTGAGGCGGAGGTGTTGTTGTGTGTTGCTGGAGGTTTTGATGCAAAGAAGTGCATTAATCCTCTGTTTTACTTTAGTAAGAAGCATGGAATATTGATTTGTTAGCTTCAGAGGGTTTTATGGACGATTCAGAATCTTAAAATCACTTCGGCAAGGCGAACGAGGTGTAGTTGGTGAGTGGCACTGGTTTACAGCTTTTTAAAGGTTTGGATGGAATATTTTGGGGTTTAGATTAAGCTTGAAACACTAATCTAAGCTCGGAAGTAAGTTGAAATGTTTCACTATTGGTTCTCTATTTTTCTCATGGTTTTTAATTGTTCATGCTCATGATTTGAAGTTGGATTTGTAACCTGCTGTTATGCATGTTTTTATGAATTGATAAGTGATTTATGTTATCCCATGAGATTGATTTATGGTTTTCAAGAGGTTACATCTTGATGAGAAAATGCTATGCATTGATTTATGATTTTAAATGGGATATGTTATGGTTTGTGTTGATGCACTGGAAAACTGTAGGTTAACATGGTTTTAAAGTATATATTGGCAAGTGATGATGCTTATTATAATCGGATATAATTGGTCGACCAATAGGATGAGAGTAAACTATAAAAATGTAGCAAAATTTGCATATGAGTGTGGCCTTCAGCTTCGCAATAGCTGATAAACTTTTATGTTAAGGGTACCGAAGTATATTGTGGTGAGAGCAGCAAGCACTTCATGATCTTTAAATGGTGAGAGCAACAAGTACCGCATGATTCTTAAATGGTGACAGCAGCAAGCACCATGAGATCCGCCTTATGGAGAGAGCAGCAAGCTCCATACGTATTGTGGAGAGAGCAACAAGCTCTATCAATGAGTATCCGCATATCCGATGTGTTTATTTAAGGAGACTGTAGCAAGCTCCTTGTTTATAGGGATGGCGAAGCAACCATCCGGGTCACTTGAATGCCAATATATGAGTTTACATGTATCATGGTTTGAAATGAAATTGTATATAAGATTTATACATGAGATTATATCTTGAGATGTGTGGAAAGCTTAAGCATGTGTAGCTTGCTTTAAGATTTGCTTTAGTTTAAAGCATGTGCCTTCATGATATATGTGTTATGAGATAAATGATTTTGCTTTAATAGGTTTTAAAGCATGAGCCTTGTTATGAGCATGATGAGAAATGACTTGTTGAGAAATGGTTTTTGGAAACGCATTGTTAGTGGTTTTGTTTTTGAGCAGCCCTCACTAAGCTTATTGCTTACGATCTCTTTCCTAACAACGCAGATAAGTAGAGAGATCGGGCAGCAAGGTAGCAAGCGAAGGAGTCCAAGCGTTGCTCATACCTCAAGTATGGTTTTACATTTCAATAGTAATAAGTTTGGCAATGGGAGAATACCTTTGGTTTTGAGAGCGTATATTGTGAACTCCTTGGTTTTGGCACAATTGTGTAGTGCCTATATGAGTTGTAAATGGCCTTTATATGCCGGTTTTTGACTGGTTTGCAGTTTGGAGGTCTTCATGGTTACCTTGTTAGGGTGCATGCCTCTAGATTTCATTTGGACTATGATGGCGTATATGATTGATGTTTCTGTTGCAAAATGATGTGGATTGATCCGTAAACATGTTTGTTATGTGCTAGGAGCATTCTTGGGGGTTTAAAAGTGGTTTACGGATTGTTTATCGAACAAAAAGTTACATTACAAGCCCAGGCGTATCGATACTCGGGTTACCATATCGATACCGTATAGCTGAAATAGGCATGGGGTATCGATACCGTGAGCACCATATCGATACGGTGTAAGAAGAAATTGGCCAAGTGTATCGATACTCTAGATCGTATCGATACGGTCTTACGCTACTGGAATTTTGGGTTTGAAAATACAAAGGACTGTATCGATACCGTGGTTAAGTGTATCGATACCCTGTTAGTTAAAGTTCGTTAAAAGCATCTTCTGAAGTTTCTGTTCTTCATGTTTTAGTCCCTGAATGTTTGTAAATGCAATTGGTGATGTTTGGTTGATCGAAGCAAGTTAAAAGTTTGCATGTGAGCATGAAACCTGATTAATTATATGTAGGTAATATCAATTTGGTAAAAAGAACCTGTTTTTGTATAGTTTTACAATTTGGTCCCTAGTTCGCGTAACGGGACATTCGGATGTCAATTTGATGCCCGATTGAATTAAGATTTTTTCCGCTGCTTTCTCTCACGCTTAGGTTAACTAAGTTGTATTTAGAAATGATAAAAAAGGTTGTTTATTGAAGTGAAACTTTCGAGTTTTACTCCAATATTCCTCGTGTGACTCGCTCAATTCGGTCTTGCGATTAGGCCGGGTTAAGGGGGTTACATTTGTTGGTATCAGAGCCAGGTTTACAAAAAATTTGGGTGGTAAGATGGTTGATTCCATGATGTTTGCTATGTACGGCGTTTGATAACATGTTATTGATATGTTAAATGATGATTTGGGGTGAGATTGGGGTACCCATTGCCATTATTACTATTGAGGTAAATAGATTGTTTTCAAATTTCAGCATCTTGGATCCTTGCTACTTGTCGGCTTGACTTTTTTTATTGTTGCATTTTATATGCTAGAGATTCATACTATTTTCATTGTGGGATCGATATGAGAGCCTAGAATTAATGCTAGTAATGCTAAGGTTTGGCATGTTAATGAGTGTGGTATTCGATCTTGAGTTGACTTGGTCCTTGATCGAGAATAGTTGGAAGAGAGTCTCCAAACTGGGGTGAGGATATCCTCATACGTGAGACTATAGGTGGCGTTGGTCTACTGTTTGATTGTTAAGGAAAGTTGTTACCATGGATGTTAGTGGTATATATTTGAAGTTGGGAAGTTTTTCCTTGGGAGATCAATAGCAGGATGAGGAAAAGTGAGAGTTTATGGCTTTGGTGCAATGTAATATGTCTGTTTTAGAGTGTGGGGTTTAGTTTGTCAGGTTGAGCCAATATGCTACTAAGTTGGTTTTCGGTGAGCAAAAGAGACGTGATCGTTTCCATTGTGTCTTGGTGAAGGAAGTGAAGACATATATGCTAGCTTATGAGTATTCAGATTTCGATGTATTGGTCAGTCGTGCCAAGGACATTGAACAAAGTTTGGGTTTGGTCTCTCGCCCAGGGAATTCTAGCTCTGAAAAGAGAGTTTCTAAGTTTGATGGTGGTAGAGACCATAACAAGAGGCAGCGAGATAGGAGTTTCTTTTCAGATCAGAGACGAGGTAGAGGTGGTAATATGGGCTGTGGTTAGCAGGGCCAGAACGTTACGGTTCGTGCACCTGAGTGTGGCCATTGTGGTAGGCGACATGTTGAAGAGTGCTGGGGAAATCCTAATGTTTGTTGAGGTTGTGGTTCGCAGGGTCATGTGAAGCGTGATTGTCCTTTGTTAGTTAAACATGCACTGATGCGTGCTGTTGAGCCTCAAAAGGGTCGTGGGCATGGCCGAGATAATTTTCAGTGTAGGTTGGATGGTCAGATGAATGTTGCTCATCTTGTACAAGCATGCGTAGTTGCTTAAAATACCGGTTGAGTTTTTAGGTGTGGGTATACAAGTGACAAGTTCTTTTGGTGAGACAGTTACAGTTAGGAAGTTGTATAGGAGGTGTCCGTTGGTGGTTCAAGGACATGTGTTTTCTGTTGATATGATGGAGTTACCTTTCTATGGTTTTGATGTTATTCTTGGGATGGATTGGTTAACTGAGCATATGGTTGTGGTTGATTGTGAGACCAAGCGTGTTTCCTTGAGGCTTGCTGTTGATTATGAAGTTGTGGTGGTGGTGGGTGAGAATGTTAAGTTCTTATCTAATGTTGTTTCTGCGATGGAGGCACAAAGGTTGATGAAAGGAGGATGTCAGGCATACTTGGCATTTGTCATGAATCCAAATATGAAAGAGACACGTCCTCGAGATATCCGAACAGTTTGTGATTATTCGGGAGTGTTTTCGAAAGAGTTGTTTGGTTTGCCACCAAATAGGGAGGTAGAGTTTTGTATCGAGACGTATACGAATACGGCTCTGGTGTCTTTTGCTCCATATCGCATGGCACCCATGGAGTTAAAAGAGTTGAAGACGCAACTTCAGGAGTTTCTAGACCGTGGGTTCATTTGGCCTAGTGTGTCGTCTTGGGGTACTCTGGTGTTGTTTGTAAAGAAGAAAGATGGAACCATGAGAATTTACATCGATTATCGACAACTGAACAAGTTGACGATAAAGAATAAGTATCTTTTGCCGTGAATTGACGACTTTTTGATCAATTTTGTGGTGATACGGTGTTTTCCAAGATAGATTTGAGATCGAGATATTACTAGTTGAAGGTGAAGGACAAAGATGTGCTGAAGACAGCGTTTCGTATCCGTTACAGGAATTATGACTTCTTGGTGATGCTGTTTGGGTTGACAAATATGCCTTCAGCTTTCATGGACATGATGAACCAGGTGTTCTATGAGTTTTGGATCAGTTTGTGGTTGTGTCTATCGATGATATCCTTGTGTATTCACGTATTGAAGAGGATCATGATAGACATTTACGAATTGTGTTATCGACCTTGTTGGATAAACAGGTGTATGCCAAGTTGAGTAAATGTGAGTTTTGGATCAAAGAAATGGTGTTTCTTGGTCATGTTGTATCAACGGAAGAGATTCGTGTGGATTCGCAGAAAATTGAGGTGGTTGTGAGTTGGAAACAACCTAAATCGGTGTCGGAGGTATGTAGTTTATTGAGCTTGGTAGGTTATTACCGTCACTTTGTTGATGGTTTTTCTAAGGTTGCTTCTTCGTTAACAAAATTGTTGCAAATAGATGTTAAGTTTGAGTGGGCGGAGGCTAGGCAACAAGCTTTTGAGAAGTTGAAGGAGGCTTTGACACGAGCTCCAATCTTGATTCAGCCTGAATCAAGAAAAGAGTTTGTAATTTATAGTGATGCATCTTGTGTGGGGTTAGGTTGTGTGTTGATACAAGATGGTAGGGTGATGGCTTATGCATCAAGACAGTTAAAGGTGCATGAGTGCAACTATCCTACGCATGATATTGAGTTGGCTGCGGTGGTGTTTATGTTGAAGATTTAGCGATATTTCCTATATGGTGAGAAGTGTATGCTGTATATGAATTATAAAAGCTTCAGTTATTTGATGTCACAGAAAGAGTTGAATCTTAGACAACAAATATGGTTGGAGTTGCTTAAGGATCATGATCTATCGATTGAGTATCATCCGGATAAGGCCAATGTGGTGGCTGATGCTTTGAGTAGGAAGATGGCTGTGGAGTTGAGGGCCATGTTTACGTGGTTGAGTGTATCACGTGATGGTGGGTAGTGGCTAAGTTGCAAGTGAAACCTTCCTTGATTCAGTTGATCAAGGAGAAGCAGTTGCACGATGATTCGTTGGTACCGCATGTTTTGGACATTGCAGAGGGTAATTCGATGGATTTTTGCTTTAATAATGATGCTATTTTGTGTTTTAAGGGACAAATAGTTGTACCGGAAGATGTTGAGTTAAGGCGCACTATTTTGAGAGAAGCGCTTAGTATTCCTTTTGCTATGCATCTGGTAGTACCAAGATGTATCGTGGGTTGAAATATGAGTACTATTGGGTTGGGTTGAAAAGGCATGTTGCCGATTTTGTGGGCAAGTGTATGGTTTGTCAACGTGTGAAGGGTGAGCATCAGTTTCCATCTAGGTTGTTACGACCATTCAAGATACCGGAATGGAAGTGGGGGATAATCACCATGGATTTTGTGTTCGGTTTGCCTTTGACCTCATCAAAGAAGAACTCTATTTGGGTGATTGTGGATCGTCTGACGAAGTGTGCCCATTTTGTGCTAGTGCATACGACATATACCTTAGACAGGTTGGCGGACTTATATATCACTGAGATTGTACGTTTGCATGGTGTACTGATAAGTGTTCAAAAGTACTATTTTTATTACCCTTTTTACTCATATTATTGTTAGACTTAAGCTCATATTAGTTGCATAATTAGTTATTCATGCATTAATTCATGTTTCTTCCCACTGTTGAGCTTGATTACATAACTTGGTGATTTTTGTGGAAAAAGATGCTGCTTTGGTGTGTTTTTGTGTGTGTATGTGCAGGATCACTTGCCAAAGCAATGCCGAGCTAGTTGCCAGGGCAATGCATGAAGGATATGCCGAGCTAGTTGCCAGGGCAATGCATGAAGGATATGCCGAGCTAGTTGCCAGGGCAATGCATGAAGGAGACGCCGAGCCAGTTGCCATGGCAATTGTCGACAAATAGAAAATGCAATAGGGATGTCGAAATTGATGACTAGACATGCCCAAGATGACGTGGAGCAAAGCCCAAACCCAAAGGAATTTGATTTCCATGCAGAGATTAAAAAAGAATTAAATTCCAAGAAGATAGGAGAAGTTCTAGTAGGAATAAAATTATAATAAAGAATTATATTCTTTAAAGATAATTTAATTCCAACTCAAACTCCTCCTCAAAGAAGGACTTTGGCCTAGCCCTATAAATAGCTAGGGGAATTTCGACAAAACCATAGAGAAAAATAGAGAAATTTCGACAAGAGAGCATTAGGAGAAATTTCGACTCTTTCTTCTTCTTTGCTTCCATTAGATTCATGGTTTGGGGATTATTCTTTGTATATCTTTTGAACCCAACCATGAACTAACTTGATTGGTTGGGGTTATTGTCTTTTGTTGTTGTGAGAAACAATTGGAATTTGTTTAGGTAATAAGAGTTTGCACTTTTCTATTCAAGGTTTACTCATTCTTTGCTTTTATTCTTGTTTGCGAGTGAATTGGGAGAGGATCTCGTAACTTCATCTATTTATCTAATATCGGGAGAGTTAGATTCAAGAAACGAATGAGTATGGTCTTTATTCAATCTATTGATGGTGAAGATTAATCCGGCTTAGGAAAAGTTAAGGATTTCAACGGCTAAGAGGAGCGCAAGATTGGTTGTTGTTCACCCTTGATTCACGCAGGGATGTATTATCAAGGCATGCACAAGTAGCTAGAGTTTCGACTTAGGGATTAGAAGAAACCATTGAAGAACGCTCTGCCGAACCTTGAAGTTGCTGCCCAGACGCCCAAGTAGTTGCCCAGGCAACCATCGATTAGTTGCCAAGGCAACCCCGTTGTGCAAGTTGCCACGGCAACTGAGTTGCCCGTGCACTCTTTTACCAAAACGATCCAATCGGCTATCACACCTCAATTCACGATAACCTAACCTATCTCTCTCTTTTTCTCTCATATTTTCTTTTACTTTATTGCTTTCTAGTTTAGTTATTAGTTAAACTCCCATAATCCTTTAATTGTGTTTTTTCTTTTCACGGTGCAGTAACTTAAGCAAAGTGGCCCAAACCAATCCCTGTGGAGACGATACTCGATACTCATATCACTTTATTACTTGCGACGTGTATACTTGCACAATTGCGTAGCACTTATCACATGCAACATGTACCTAAGTCCATAGTTTCGGATAGAGATCCAAGGTTTACAGCGAGGTTTTGGGAATGTTTGCATCATGCCTTGGGTACGCGGTTGAGTTTTAGTACATCTTATCATCCTCAGATAGATGGACAACCTGAGCGAGTTATCCAGGTGTTGGATAATATGCTTCATTGTTCTGTTATTGAGTTTCAATGTTCTTGGGAGAAGTGTTTGTCGTTGGTGGAGTTTGCCTATAACAATAGTTATCAGGCTAGTATACAAATGGCGCCTTATGAGGCCTTGTATGGGAGAAAGTGTAGAACGTCTTTGTGTTGGGCAGAAGCAGGGAAAAAGTTGGTTTCTTTACCGGATATGCTTAAAGGAACAACGAAGAAAGTAAAGATCATTTGTGATCGTTTGAAGGAAGCTTTAGATCGGCAAAAGTCTTACACAGATTTGAAGCGTAAGGAGATAGAGTTTGAGGTTGGGGATAAAGTGTTCTTAAAGGTTTTGCCTTAGAAGAAGGTGATGAGATTTGGCCGAAAGGGAAAGTTGAGCCCGAGGTTCATTGGACCATATGAGATATTGGAGCAAATTGGTCCGGTTGCTTATAGGTTGAAGTTGCCACCTAAGTTGGAGAAGATACATGACATTTTTCATGTATGTATGCTTCGGAGATATAGATCGGATTCGTCGCATGTTATGCCTATAGAAGAGATTGAGTTGAATCCGGATCTGACATATGGTGAAGAGCCGGTCAGAATCTTATACGTGGATAGTAAACTGCTTTGCGGAAAGACAATTGAGTTGTCAAAGTGTTGTGGATGCATCGTGGTGTCGAGGAAGCTAGGTGGGAAAGAAAAGTCGACATGGAGAAACAATTTCCTTATCTTTTCTCGCAAAGTAAATTTCGATGACGAAATTTCTTAAGTGGGGGAGAGTTGTAACGCCCCAAATTTGGGCCTAGATGTTAGCCGGATTGCCTTGAGGGTTCGGTTGAACCGGTTTTAGCGGTTTGGACTAGTTTCGAGATTAATTTGGTAAAAATGGTTTTTCATCAATATAAAATATGAAAAAATATTTTATAATCTTTATTTAATATATATGTAATTATAGTGAAATCAATTTTGGAGAAGGTGATTTGGGAGTTTGACATTTTTGGACTAGTGACCAAAATGTAAAATGTGCAAAACTATTTTTAGTGACTAAATCGTAAAAGATCAAAACTTTGAATCTTTAAGGAGCTTTGACCAAGAGTCTAATTAATACTTTTCCTTTCTAATTGGCTGACTTTTAAATGGTTTTAATTAAATAAAACATATGGAGAGAAGTAATTACTCACTTTATTTTCCAAAACACATTTTACGTAAATACCTTTTCTCTCTTCAATTTTCTCTCAAATTCTCTCTAGGAAAATATTCATTTACTTTCAAATATTTGAGGTAAACATCATATTTGATTTATCTTTTTAATCTCAAATGGTTTCTTAATGTATTCTTAACAAAACTTTGTTGTTTTATCTTTGTTTTCTCATATAAATCTTCTCAATTGAAAGGGAAAGCCATCATTAGAGGTAAGGTTTCGTTCTTCTCCTCTAATGAAAGGTTCTTTACTAAAATTCCCCAAGTTCATGATCTTTTATGATTGATTTCTAATGGGTTTTGATAATATGATTAAGGGAAATTGGTTTAAATGATGTTAATTGATGGATTTTGTAAAGATTTGCTATGATCTGTTAATGTTGAGTTTTATGATTGAGATTTATGATATTTTAATGGGTAATAAAATTGAATAAGTGATTTCATCAATGGAATCTCGAAACTAGGTAGGTTGCTAAGTTTTGATGTTGATATCTTTGAGGTTATGGCTTGTTTATGTGGTTAATTGATGGTTGTTGATAATTGGGTGTTGAGGATATGTTTTTGGATGTATGTTGATGTTGTTTTGTTGCTAATCTCGCTGGGTAGTTGCTGGAGATTAGTTAGTAAGGTTTCGTCGATGTTTTCGGTTGTTTCTTTAGGCGAAAGCTTGTTTATGTTGAGGCGGAGGTGTTGTTGTGTGTAGCTAGAGGTTTTGATGCAAAGAAGTGCATTAATCCTCTGTTTTACTTTGGTAAGAAGTATGGGATGTTGATTCGTTAGCTTCGGAGGGTTTTGTAGACGTTTTAGAAGCTTGAAATCACTTTTTGCAAGGCAGGTGAGGTGTAGTTGGTGAGTGGCACTGGTTTACAACTTTTCAAAGGTTTGAAAGGAATATTTTGGGAGTTTAGATTAAGCTTGAAACGCCAATCTAAGCTCGAAAGTAAGTATGAAATGTTTCGCTCTCGGTTCTCGATTTTTCACATGGTTTTTAATTGTTCATGCTCATGATTTGAAGTTGGATTTGTTACCTGCTATTATGCATGTTTTTATGAATTGAGAAGTGATTCATGTTATCCCATGAGATTGATTTATGGTTTTCAAGAGGTTACATCTTGATGAGCAAATTCTATGCATTGATTTATGATTTTAAATGGGATATGTTATGGTTTGTGTTGATGCATTGGAAAACTGTAGGTTAACATGGTTTTAAAGTATATATTGGCAAGTGATGATGCTTATTATAATCGGATATAATTGGTCGACCAATAGGATGAGAGTGCACTATAAAAATGTAGCAAAATTCGCATGTGCGTATGGTCTTCGGCTCCGCAATAGCTGATCAACTATTGTGTTGAGGGTACCAAAGTATATTGTGGTGAGAGCAGCAAGCACCGTAAGATCCTTAAATGATGAGAGCAGCAAGCACCATGAGATCCGCCTTATGGAGAGAGCAACAAGCTCCATAAGTATTGGTCGAGAGAGCAACAAGCTCCATCAATGAGTATCCGCATATCCGATGTGTTTATTTAAGAAGAGTGCATCAAGCTCCTTGTGTATAGGGATGGCGAAGCAACCATCGGGTCACTTGAATGCCAATATATGAGTTTACATGTATCATGGTTTGAAATGAAATTGTATATGATATTTATACACGAGATTATATTTTGAGATGTGTGGAAAGCTTAAGCATGTGAAGCTTGCTTTGAGATTTGCTTTGGTTTAAAGCATGAGCCTTCAAGATATATGTGTTATGAGATAAATGATTTTGCTTTAATGGGTTTTAAAGCATGAGCCTTGTTATGAGCATGATGAGAAATGATTTGTTGAGAAATGGTTTTTGGAAACGCATTGTTAGTGGTTTTGTTTTTGAGCAGCCCTCACTAAGCTTATTGCTTACGCTCTCTTTCCTAACAATGCAGATAGGTAGAGAGATCGGGTTGCAAGGTAGCAAGTGAAGGAGTCCAAGCGTTGCTCATACCTCAAGTATGGTTTTACATTTCAATAGTAATAAGTTTGGCAATGGGAGAATACCTTTCGATTTTGGGAGCGTATATTGTGAACTCCCTGGTTTTGGCATAATTGTATAGTGCCTATGTGAGTTGTAAATGGCCTTTATATGCTGGTTTTTTACTGGTTTGTATTTTGGAGGTCTTTATGGTTGCCTTGTTAGGGTGCATGCCTCTAGATTTCATTTGGACTATGATGGCATATATGGTTGATGTTTCTGTTGCAAAATGATGTGGATTGATCCTTAAACTTGTTTGTTATGTGCTAGGAACATTTCTAGGGGTTTAAAAGTGGTTTGCGGATTGTCTATCGAACAAAAAATGACATTACAAGCCCAGGCGTATCGATACTCGAGTCACCATATCGATACCGTATAGCTGAAATAGGCATGGGGTATCGATACCGTGAGTACCATATCGATACGGTGTAAAAAGAAATTGGCCAAGTGTATCGATACTTGAGACTGTATCGATACAGTTTTACGCTACTGGAATTTTTGGTTTGAAAATACAAAAGACCGTATCAATACCTTGGTTAAGCGTATCGATACCCTGTTAGTTAAAGTTGGTTAAAAACATCTTCTGAAGTTTTTGTTCTTCATATTTTAGTCCCTGAATGTTTGTAAATGCAATTAGCTATGTTTGGTTGATCGAATCAAGTTGAAAATTTTCATGGGAGCATGAAACCTGATTAATTAAATTTAGGTAATAAAAATTTGGTAAAAAGACCATGTTTATGTATAGTTTTACAATTTGGTCCCTAGTTCAAGTAACGGGACATTCAGATGTCAATTTAACGCCCGATTGAGTTGAGATTTTATCCGCGGCTTTCTCACACTTAGGTTAACTAAGTTGTATTTAAAAATGGTAAAAAGATTTTTTTACTAAAGTGAAACTTTCGAGCTTTACTCTAATATTCCATGTGTGACTCGCTCAATTCGGTCTTGCGATTAGACCGGGTCAAGGGGGTTACACTGAAGCTATGATCTCTTCTTCAGCTCCAACGACCACCAACTGGACATCAACTATAAACTTCAATTTCTGACGCAGAGTGGAAGAAACAACCCCTGTAGTGTGAATCTAAGGGCGCCCCGGCAAGCAACTGTAGGTGGGCTTGATATCTATCACTATAAAATCTATTTCAAAAGTCGACGACCCAATTTGTAGGGGTACTTCTATTTTGCCCAGAACGTCCCTCTAGATTCCATCAAATGCCCTCACAATGTATTGGTAAGTAGTCATATGAGAGCTATCCACTGGCAGCTTCTTCAGGGTGGCTAAGGGTAAAATGTTCAGTCCAGACCCGTTATCAATAAGAACCCCAAGCAGCATGTGCCCCATGCATCGAGTAGGGATATGAAGAGCTTTATATGAACCTCTCCTAACTACTCGAATTTCCTCATCACTGATTGTGATAAAGTTATTCACGACAATGTTGCTGACCAACTTATCCATCTTGTCCGTCGTTATCTCTTTTGGTACGAATGTTTGATTCAAAATTCTTAAGAGGGTATCATGGTGGCCCTCTGAACTCAACAATAATGAGAGCCTCAAAATTCTTGCCATGAGCTTATGAAGCTGCTCTACTACACTATACTCATTGTGTTTGAGTATCTTTAGAAATTCCTAAGCCTTTGACTCCTTCACCAGCTCATGACACGTCTTGAGTTTTCCCAAAAAGAAATCTTTTTCTCCTTCAAGTTATCCAATCACTGCCTTCCTCTGGGCGGCATCTCTATCTTCAACTTCCGGTGGTGAGTAACATCTTCCATTTCTCGTGAAGTTGCCCACCTGATTAACTGGTTTTTCTTTTAGTTCTTCTCTCACTGATGTACCTCCTGGGGTTGTCACTGAGCAAGCGTAATTCCAGGGCACTTGCTTGTTGTCCTTGTATGGAAAAGAGGCAGGTGCTTTTATGATTATTCGGGGGGCTGCGCTCTTCTGTGGTTTAGTGACTTTTGCCTTGGTTTTGATTACCAAAAGCTTTATCCCTGCTTAATTCCTTCTAGCAGTAGACTCATCTAATGCGCATACATCCAACATATTGCTTTCGTTTCCTTTCTTGAAGAACTCAAGCTCTTCATTGTCCATTTTAGCTGGGACCAGCTGTTTAAACTCGAAACAACATTGAATCTCTGTCCTCCTACCTGATGATGTTCGTAGTAGAGCCCATCATCGTCCTTCAACTTCTCAGTTTCTTTTCTCAGTATTCCAGCCTCAATCATCTGAGCCTATACCGACTCCATGGGTGCTTTGACCTTCGCAACATATCTCTTGACTATCTTACCCTCATCCCCGACCACCGCATTCACCTAGTCTTTTGGTGATTGGGCAAAGGGTTATCCTTCTCATCATATGCATCGAAAGATAGCATACCCAACTTCCGCAGATCATATACTACCCTTTTAAAAGTCGTGCAGTTCTCAATGGTATTCCCCCTATTTCCAGCATGATACTCCCATTGTGCTTTCTCGTCATACCATGGTGGGCGTAGGGAGAGAAGAGGGAACATGTCGCGGTAGCACCATCCGTGCTTCGACCAGCTCAGAAAATAATTCAGCGTACGTCATGAGAATGGGAGGAAACCTGGGCTTCTTGTTCCCTTGGTATTTTCGTTCATCCTTCGGTGGGTTTGAAGCCACCTGGTTGGTATTTTGGGCAGTAGACTTATTCAGGACTACCCTTTTTTGAGTAATTAGGGTTGTAAACACTCGTCATACTGATCTCGATATCCTTTTTCTTATATGTTTTTTGGTATCTCCTCCATCAAGCTTTCTGCTCTTGACGGCTGCCAGAATCAACTTTTCATTTATCAGCATGTCCGCGAAACTCTTAGTCGCTTGATTGATCATACAATTATACAAAGCACCTTTGAGGGTCTCCAAAAACATCAGGGTAATCTCGTTCTCCAACAACGATGGCTGGAACTAAGCAGCCACGTCCCTCCACCTTTGGGCATATTGACGAAAACTTTCATTATGCCTCTATTCCATCCCTTGTAGGACAAGCCTGTTCAGGACCATTTTGGTGACGTACTTGTATTGCTCGCTGAATGCTCTTGACAAATCTTTCCATGTTCGGATGTTTTTGCGGCTCAACTGGGTATACCAGCGGGATGCAGACCTTGTCAAGCTATCCTAAAAGCAATGAATTAGGAGTTTTTTGTTGTCCAAATACATTGGCATCCTCCGGAAATACATAGTTAGATGAGCCGTAGGACACGTGGTTCCATCGTACTTATCAAAATCAAGGGTCTTGAATTTTGGAGGAATTGTCAAATTAGTCACCAAACTAAGGTCCCTAGCGTCCGTACTGCCATGAATATTCCTCTCTCGGAAGGTTTTCATCATTTTGTCCAACCTATCACAGCGATCTTCTAACTTTTTGTTCGCACTAACCTTGTCAGCTATTTCATCAAGGTCCGGGACCTCATAGTTTTGAGCTTCCTCTTGGTTGATCCTTGGCTCAACTGGTGCCCGAGCAGAAGATTCTACAAAATGAAGTGGGAACTTGGCTTTGGATGAGGTGGTCCCTTTTTGAATTCCAAGATGGGCATAAGCAATCCCAGGAAACTGTAGCGGGGCATCTATATCTTCACTCCTATCCAGGTTCTTGAACCCTAGCATTGTTGCAATCTGACTGACCGTTTTCCTGTGCATTAATTCCATTTCCTGCTTCAAGTCGTTCTTGATCTTGTCCAGCCTGTCTTGGGTACTTTTGTGGTTGATTTCAAGGGATATCACTCTGTCTTCGGTTCTTTTGTCCATTGCCCTAGTTTTAAAATAGGCACCGTATTTGTGAGTTGCTATTTTGAATTTTCTTCTTAAGTAAATTATTTTGGTTAAATCCTTATGTTATGCATATATATGTAATGATATTAAACTAATGCAAAACAAACAATAAGATGCCTAAAAAGAAAATTGTATGAATGCAAACGAAGGGCCATTAATTCCATAAATAACTGCTCATAGAGCTAGCTTTTTATTGAATAAGAAAATCCTTATTACAAAAGTTTGGACGTATCTATGAATATTTCTCTGCCCAAAAACCCAGCTCCTTTACTTCCTCTATCAACCATATGAGCCTTGGCCCTACTTCCCCGACTGACTTGACGTACTGCGTAGGGTTGTAGCTTTTATAGCTAGCATTATCACATGTTTGGCCATGTGTTGCACTTGGGTCATAACGGTTCTATTAAATTCATCTTGTTCCTGGAACCTTATGGCGTTGTCCCTAAGTCTGGTGAACCAGTAATCATTGCCCCTATTAATGGCATCTTTAATGACCAAAATCTTTATTCTGTACTCATGGATGGTGCTTTCTATAGCTTCCACTTGCTATTTTAGAGTTTTATTTTCTGCGTGATTAGCCTGAAGCTCGATATACGTGTGATGGTTCTGGAGTGCATGTAGAGAATGGCTTAGTTCTGTCACCCTGACCTATAATTCAGAAATAATGGACTGGCATTGTTTCAACCTCTCATGGGTTACATCATACTGAGATTGTAGCTCACACACGCAGATTTTATTGTCATAGATTTTTCTCTTCCATGCATCCACGTTTTCTACCTCCTTCTCAAGGGTTCTTTTGCCTTTCTCATTTTCGACTGCTTGCTTACATTTCTTTCTTTCCTTAGCAAGGGCCCGCCTGTATTTCTCAATTTCATGATTGTCGCGCTCTTTCTCTTTTTCAGTGGCCTGCTCTATTTCTCGCTTCCACTGTTCCAGAGTCTTTCTCAAATCTGCGTTTCAGACCGTGGCTTGAAACTTGAGAAAATCAACTCTTTGTATCTCAAACTTTCCTTCTAGGTCCCTGTACATCTTCAATACCCGATCTCTCTCTCCTTTGTATTTTTCCACCTCTAAGCTTGCCTCATATAGGTCTCTCGCATGTTGCTCTTCTAGAGATTTCATCTTGGCCTTGGTTCTCTTGAGTTTTGCCCTCAAAATATCAACTTCAGATGGGATCACCTTCAGATGCTCTTCTATAGGCTTGGCTTGGCTGATAGGTGGTAGAATCTTGTCATTCACCCTCGTGCGCCTCCATTCATCATAGTCGGGGGTAAGCATACTCCTGTTGTCGTGCTCCACTTTCATATGATAGCAATGTTTCCATGAATCATTGATAGCTTGAATCTTTTCTCTGAATTCTCCTTGAAACTCGTATTTTGTTGAGTCAAGGCCCGCGGTGAAAGGAACAAATTGTCAGGAGTTGTATTACCGCGATACCAGCAAGGGAGCACTACTAATTCCACCCCATAAGCCTAACAACATTAGATGATTATAATCCCCACATTTATACAAAACCTTGGTATGACCTAACCATGGAGCCCTCCAGACGATGTCTTGGTCACGACGGTCTCAGAAAATATTAGTCCACTTTTTCCTCTTCATTACCAGCCATTTTTCTTTTTGAAACTCCTGGAGTGGAGAAAAGTTTAGGGAGAATATGTTGGGTAAAGTCAAGGTTGGGCATTTCCAAAAGTGGCTAAGGGCCTAAACCTGAAGCAATTGAGCACATCCTCTAAAATGCACACCTTCCAACTTCTGACACGCATTCAAAGAGATAAAGGTCTCAGCAAGCACTGCTGACACCGGGTTGGTCCCTCTCTTCAACTGTTCAAAAATATCTAACATGGCCACATCGATGTTACCTAACACTCTTGGGAAGATAACCAAGCCATAAATTTCTATTGCTAGCAAATCTACCCTTTTTCTCTTTATCAAGATGAGTGGGAATTATGTTTCGGATGCTCCACCTTGGGAAGGAAAAACTGCCCCCTATTTTTTGTATTAGACCTTTAACCCATCCGTCTCCCATACCGGCAAAAATTTCGAGCCTCAAGTAAGCGTTCTTGTTCTTAGTTGGCTTAGCATAGACTCGGTCCCTCTTTACTTTGCGTAAGTTAAAAAGTGAAGAATATTCTTCAATTGTGGGCATCATATCATCACCATTGAATGTGAAACAACAACATTCGGGGTTCCAGAACTGGATTATCGCTTTAAGGAACGGTTCATCTACCTCCACATGCAACAGATATGCTATGTCGCCATAGGTGTCAAGGAAGAGTTGCTTAGTTAACTAGTCAAAATGTTCCCAGATTTCACGTAGCTCTTGAACATTATTTTGTTTGACACTAATGTCTCATGGTCACTTGTCAAACTGTCTCATACGTCTATTGGTTGACCTTGGACCAGTGATACACATCCGCATTGTCCTCTTCCTTTTGAAGGAGTCTCTCATCCACGATCAAAAGTTGTTTTCTAACTGAGCAAGTATCTCAGGAATCAACCCCTTCTAAGTATGAAATGATGATGAATATGCAAAACAACAAGCAAGAGAGGGATACCGGATTATTACACTTAACAGCACAAAGATAAAACATAAAAGGTTCAAAATAATTTCTTTGTACGAATAATAACCGGGCAACGCATTCCAACACTTTTGGACATGTCTCCACAGACTATTCTTACGGAAAATTTTTGATCAAACTCTAAAAACTAGGTTATCCCGCATGGCTCTAATGGGGTGGGTTTCTAGATTCTCACAAAGGTTCAGTTCTAAAAGGGTCCCTGAATTGTCCTCGTTGTCCCCTACTAAGGGTAGTAAGGCCCCTGATTCTTGTCCATTATAGGCTTCAAACGAATCAGGTTCAACTCAGGGGGACCCACTCCTATGCCCATACGGAGGATTAGTATCCACACAAAGACATAAAACATGGGTCGCGGAGGTACTTACTAGGCCTATACGGAGAATCAGTATTCCCACGAGAGCAATAGCGTTTCCCCCACTTAAACCAACGAGACAAAGCTCGGGTCTAGATCTTGTAAACGTTTAAATCTTAAATGCGTAAAATGGAATTAAATTCATAAACGGACAATTAAGTTAAGCTTTACGTGAATTTGCAAAATCTGACATTAAAACAAGGTATAATCGACTTGTGGCCCGACTCTCTTTTTTGTAAAAACAAAAAGTTTTCCCCAGCGGAGTCGCCAAGCTGTCGCAACCCCCTTTCGAGGTCAAGAGTTTTTGGTGCACTGCGTCGTGTCACAATGTTTTCACGTGACATTTTTAGATTTTTTATTTAAAGAATTCTTTAAAAGTTTTAAAAATTTTAAATGTCGCAACCCCTTTCAAGGTGTTTCGACATTTTGAAAACACAAAATCAACAGAGTCACCACCAATCTTTAAAAAAGTGTGATTGGATCACTTAAAACAGGTTATTTTAATAAAATTATTTTATTTTATTAAAACAACATTTTCGGTCTACGAAAACACAAAAATAGGTTCGGGAGTCGGTTACGCGTGGGGAAGGGTTAGCACCCCACGACGCCCAAAAACTGGTATCTTGTCGATTACAAAAAGTTTTAAAAGTTGGATTTTGCGAATTCACATAGAGTTTAAAATTATTATCCGTTTATAAATTTAATTCCATTTTAACGACCTTACTATTCGAAAAATGAACTCCAATCACCGCCAAGACTTCTAGCGCTAACCCGTCATTCCCGTTTAGTAAGACACCGCATTAATTAAATTTCACATTCTTTAACAAACAAACAAAGAAATATTTAGTTTGTTGAAATTTTATTAATTCTAAATTAATGTTTATTAGCCTAAATAATCCAAATATTTTACCTATTTGGATTAAAGTTTAATTAAGTGTGCTTTATTATTTTTTGTGAAAAGAATATTTTCATTCAAAGAAAAAGTCTCTAACTAAGGCTTTTACGTCCTAATCCTAAGGTCACCTAAACTAATCAAATAAGAAACAAGAAAGAGACAAGGCACATTAAATTTTTTTAAAAAGGTTTGAAGAATATTTTGAATCACGAAAAAGGGTTTGAAAGTTAATTTAAATTTAAAAGGTCATATCCTTCCCAAACTTGGGTCAATGCCTTGTTATTTAAAAAGGAATTATTAACATTATTTTTTATGTTTTTTTTAAAAGAATATTTGATTTTTTAAAAGGGGGAATTTGATATAAAATGGCCAAAGTGAATAAAAATCCAAAATTCATAGCCCAAATTTATTTCTCAAAAAAAAGTGACTGACTTGTAAGAATTAAAAGTTTTATTTTTGGAACAAAATAATGAGAAGGGGGGTTTAATGAATGGAAATAACCAAAAAAGTTTGGGTATAAAGCCCATTTTATATAAACATTTTTTCTCTTTATTTTAGATCCAAATGGATCAAACACAAAAAAAACCAAAACCCCTCATTGTTCTTGGTGTTCTTCAAGAATGAAGAACACTCGTGAACAACTACCGTGTCGGCCGCCCACCACCGGATCCGGCCACCGTTTGTCGGCGGTGGTATCTCATTTTTCGAAAATAAACCTAAAAAATACCTAAAAATTAATTTAATTTGAACGAAAATCTGGGTTCAAGAAGAAACATCTTTCCAATCATCCAAGGTAAGAACTACATCAAATTATACATTAAATAAAAAAACAAAAATAAAATATGAACATCATACCGAAATGAGAAAAATGCTTGCTTTGATTCCAAAAAATCCGATTACAACGCTACTGAAAATTCGAGCTTCTTCCCTCGTACTTCTACTGAAAATTCTTAAGCTTCTCAAGTGATTTCTTAGATGAGAATCAGATGAAAAATACAATGGGGTGGGGGTTTATATATTTTTTTCCTAGCCTAGAATACATGGAAAATGGGAATCAAAATCCCTTAAATCTGGCCAAATCATTCCCCGAATTGAAGATTCAGTGTTGACTTGCTTCATATGTCAAAATCAATCTGATTTAGCTCGAATTTGAGCAATTTCGGATGATTTTTCCATATTTCGAGCTAGGGTTTAATCCCTTTTTCGTTTGCTTCGCAGGTGACCGACGGAGGGAAGCGGCGTCAGAGGCCGAGGGCAAAACGGCGAGGGCGAGGCAGCCTTCACGACACCTCCAGCGGCAGCTACCGACGTCACTCGCGGCGTGGGGGAGGGCTGCACAACAACAGCTGCTTGAACAGTGGGTTTGGGAGGAACCACCCCTCTTTTTTTTGCTGATTTGATCCTAGCCATCAGATTTCCTTGCCCTAGATCCTATGGCTCTTGTTAAATCTGCACATAAAAGGATAAAAAAGGATTAATTGGATTTGTTGGCCCAAAAATAAGCTTTTATTGTATCACATATTTAAAATAACTGGTCTTATTATTAATTGACACCTTATTTAAATCAATGGACCTTTTTATTTTCATATTTTTTGGTTTAAGTTCTATATATATATATATAATTATAAAAAATAAAAAGAAATGGTGAAAATTTAGTGACAACACTAAAAGACTTATAAAGATTTATAAAATATATTTTTAAAAAAATATGTAAATGCGACATGATAGAACTGTAGTGTATTATATGTCAGTAATATCTAAAAAAACAATCAAGATTTAATGGTCAAAAAGTTTAATTGATTAATTTTTTTAGTTTAAGAACTTAATTGAGTGCAAAAACAGTTCAAGGAATTAATTGTTATTTTCCTCAAAAGCACCCTTTAAGCCTTTCAAAAATGATTTTTAGTTTATTGGGTAAAATACACGGTTCAAGTACTCAATTATCTTCTCACTCCTGTTTTGGTCACTCAACTTTTAAAAATTTTAATTTAATAACTAAATTTTATACATTGAATTTTTTTGTCACTCATCCGTTAAATTTGTAACACCGTCATGAGGTGACCTAATAAAACGAGTTATTTAATCTCTAAAATCCAAATCACATATTAATAGCATTTTTTTTAATATTTTAAAATTATATATCGAGAAAAAAAGTATTAAAGGAACTTTTTCCGAAATTTTTTCAAAATAACCCTCTTCTTCTCAAAACACCATGGTTACTCATAAATATCTTTTTAAATCACCATGACTGCCGCAAACGAGTGAAAATAGTCACGTGAAGATATAATCAACATCGACGTCGTTGAGTCACAACAACATCCGCCTTTATAATTCTTCTTTAAATTCTCTTTAAAACTCTTGAAAACCGAATCATTGAGTCACAATAACATCCGCCTTTATAGTTCTCCTTTAAATTCTCTTTGGAACTCTTCAAAACCGATTTCGTAAATATATATTGTTTGAAAGTTTCAAAGAAGATTTCGGCAAAAACCCAAATTTATTTTTAAGGTAAGAGACGATAATGTAGAGATTGATCGTGAAGGGTTTTGAGATGAATTGAAACATGAAGAGCAATGATGGGTGAAGATTTGAAATTGTGTCAAGGAAAAATATAGAAATCATTTTGATTTTTAACTGGAAATCAATGTTATTGTTGCTCAACACCAGTCATGGTGAAAAGCTTTCACCATAGGAAATCATAACCACATAAAGTTATGGTGAAGAGCTTCTACCACGGCCATGGAAATCTTTTAACTAATATAAATCATTTCCAATCTTTTTAACGAAGTATAATCACAGAAGAAAACAAACAATGGGTAAATGTTTAGATGAAGTGAAAATGAGAGAAAATGGGGAGGAAAAATAAAAAAGGCTAGGTTTGACGGTGTTAATTTTGCCAAGTCATAACTCCGCTACATAATTAACAGTAGAGTGATGAAAAAATTTTAAAAGTTGAGTGACCAAAATAAGAGTGATGAACCGTCTATTTTACCCTATTTTATTTTATATAGAATATTTATATTCATATATTCAGATTAGTATCACAAACCAACCTAAACGGAGACAAGATTTTACATATGCATAATAATAGTCAACTATGTGTAATTTCATGACAAGTTACAAAGAGACGCTCGTAGCACAGATGATCTGTATCTACTGGCAACACGTTCCAAGAATAAAGTTTACAATATAATTGCAAATGGCATTAATTCGAGTTAAATAAGCAGGGAGAAACCACCCCTAAGGTTTGTCAGTGCATTTATAAAAATGCCGGAGCAAACTAAGAAACTTAACTGAGACTCGATATTGATTGAGAGCAAGGCCAAGATACTATCAATCGTCTTTCTGATGCAAAACAGTAGGCGGGAGATTATTACCATTGAGAGCAGCGTGATATATTCGCTTCTCAGCTAGTCCTATATCCGACAGTATCAAATTACCCTGCAGCCACAAAATTATCCAGAAAGTACGACCTACATTAACATGAATGAACAATGCTGATTCAAGTCATATTACTATGAAGACATGGAAGTTTTTTCTAGTGCCTATTGGTAACTGCATGGCACAAAAATATACAATGGCGCTTTAAGCCAGTGCCTCAGAACTCTAGAACAATCAAAATATGGTATCTGCTAACCGTCAACAGAGTAAAAATTTGGTACATGCATACCTCGGTGGCCATCAATCTTCTGACATTATTAGCAAATTGCTTTGGGTCATCCTTCTCTTGCTGTGAGGGGTAGTAGATAGGTAAGTGTATCACTTCCATGTGATTTACAAATTGACACAGAAGAAGAACAACATGCCGTACCTACAGGGAACAATACAGGGTGTTAGCATCAGCCAGAAAATAATGGGGTACAATCACAATACTCATCATAAAAAGGTATTCACAGAAATTTCAATATTTTCTTGCAGGAAGAAATGAATCATAATATCCATCTTAATTGACATTTTCCCAAAAAAAATTCCCTTTAGATATAAGATGCAAATTATTGTCCTCACTCCTTAGCGCTTCTGCAGTACACTTCTGAATATAAGTGAAACTAACACAGATATCAACTATACTAAACAAATGGTTCATATTAAAAGATGCCTAACGGTGAGTAGGATCACCACCTCATAACAACAAAAAGAAACCAAAGTCTCCCATATATATGTATAAACATTTTCAATATCCAATGACCAGACGTATGACACGGCTACTTAATTCAGGAACATATAAGTTCTATTATCAAATTTTACAGGCATTTTGAATTTGCTTTAGAAATACTCACCCCTGTTATTGTGTCCCAGGCTGGACTAAATCTTTGGAATGGGTACCCTAATATAACAGGCACCACAGGTGCTCCAGCCAAAAATGCACCGGCCTTGAATGGGAGAAGGTAATCCCCATTTGTAGTTGTTCCTTCTGTAGTCAAGATGAATATGAATCAAACAACTCTTACTCATTGGGAACTTAAGAGAATATGAAAACCTTAAGCAAATATGAAACATCAGCTACATGCATTCATGCATACACACCAATATTATTTGGGTACATCATGCACCATAAACTAACCGTGTGATAAATGCATATAATGGATTTGTACCCAAAAAAATGTATATAGTGGATCAAAACTATGATTAACCTGGAAAGAGCATCATCATTGGTGCAGATTTATTTTGATGAGCTTCATGAACTCTGTCAGTCACAACACCTGAAAAATTGATCATTCATGCATTTACTTTTGATTCAATAGTAAGTGGTGAAGAACATGTTTGAGATCCATAGTCGTTCTACCTGCAACACCTTTGAAGTCTGATGATTTTGACTCCCGTTGAACATAGACACAACCGAGGCATTTGCTATAACAAACAAGACAAAATATCATTCATCACTCCAAAACATATAATCATAAAAGCACTTGCATACAAGCAACACTCTTTCAAAAACAAAGACTTGTTATATTCAGATATATCCATTAAAAAACACATTGCTGCCTGCAGCATAAGCTCTGAAGCTAGTAGGTTAAGAACTTGAATGTGAAGTAAAACAAAAACGTTTACAATAACTATATCAAGCTTGAAAAACAAATAATAAATAAACTTATCAGTTTGACAAATAGAGAAATTTAGGGGGTTGAAGTAAACTCACCTGATGAGACCAACTAAAGGAATTTTAGCCACAGATCTCTTCAGCAATAAAATCCAAGGGCCCCAATTGACAAAAAAACAAACAAGAAACATGTCGGTTGAGGCAGAAAAATTTAGCCTTTTATGGCATAATCAAAATGCAGCTAAGTTAACAGACCTTGGCAACGAAGCTTGGAAAGGAAGAGGACATGTGATATAATATATCTAAATATGATACATGATTAGATACAATTGCCCCAGGTCTTTCCTGCACTTCTGATAGATGGGTACCCTGTAGAAAAACCAAACACGTAAAAGTTCATAAGAGATAAAAAAAAAAGTTACCTTTTTATGAAAATTTCATTATTCAAGTTTGGGAGTTCACGTAATTGAAGTCAAAGCTGAATAATTGAACTGAAGAAAAAAGTTGGCATACCTTTTTTGAGTTCTCCTGGGTACTTGCTGAATCTTTACGAGTTTCATTAATCCAATAGAACCCCACCACAAAGAGCAATGACCTAGAGAGGAAGCGACCCGACCGGACAATCACGGCCCGCCTCCACCCGCCCAAGTGAGCATAATCCTCCTGCTCCTCCTCCCGGTTCGGAGCTGCGAATAGCGTACAGATTCTACAAATCAAATAATATACAACCAAAATAGTCATCCCAAAAATGATGCGAAGCGGAAGCAGCGTGACGAGGGCGACCCCAAGCAAAAATTTCTCCTTCAACGGCAGTTCCCCACGTCCCATGACACCGTAGACGTCGTTACGAACATAAGCAGCGAATTTCTTCTCGAGCTCCTGGATGTTGTAGTCGGCGGCGGATGAGGAGTCGGGTTTGAGGAGGGGGCGATCGTCTTTGGCGGAGGCATCGTCGTGGGTCGAAACGGGTTGCTGGATCTTCGCCGGCTTTGAATGGAGGTCCTTAAGTTCGGATTCCATGCTGGTTTAAGAGAACTTCAAACTTGGACAGATCCTTGTATAAAGAAATCTGGGAAGTGATTATTTAAAGAGGTAAACAAAGGGTTGGACACAGAATTTGGATTTGAGTAGGGAAGTTAAGTCGACGAACTGAGAACAGAGCTTTAGTTAGATCTGAGAAAAGCGTCATGGTTTTGTAAACTCAATTTCTACTTCTTGTCAGCCCTTCTTTCTGACTGCGAAAATAGCGACTGAAATCCCCCAAAATTAATGGATTCTTTTTTTTAATAGTAAAAAAATTGAGAGATTTCCAGTTGAGTTCAAGAAGGTTCCCAGCTTTGAGTGGTTAAGACTTTACGGGACTGTAGTTCTATTAAAACTAAAAAAAAGGACGAATGATGATAGACGGATAAATGGATAAACGTTTAATTAAATCGAATACTTTTAATTTAATTTGCTGTGTGAAAAATAAATAAGTCAATTTGAATTCTAATTAAAATTCTATAGAAAAAATAAAATAATAAAAGTTGATTATTAAATCAATCAGTTAAATTGCGAAAATTTATAATATATAATAATTAATAAATTTAAAATCTACTAATTAGCCTAGTAATCATGAATACCCATCCACTTCACTTTTATATAGATTCGGATTCTAACATTAGGCTTGATTTTGCGTACAATGGGCGTGCATGTCTTGAACAAGTGTCGCTGCGTATGAGATGCGAGGAGAGGTGGTGTCGTTGGATAATAGAATGTATTAGTTCAGCGAGGCTTGCGGTTTTGATTAATGGTAGTGCTACGAAGGAGTTTGGTATGGAACGAGGGATAAGACAAGGGGATTCGTTGTCGCCGTTATTATTTGTTGTGGTTGCAGAAGTTTTTCATCAATTGATGGTGAAAGCTGAACATATTGGTTGCATTAAGGGGGTTCGCGTGGCTTTGGAATTCCGTGTATCACATTTGCAATTTGCAGACGACGGAGTTATTTTTTTTACTGGGGAATATAGAGATGGCAAGAAGCTTGAAGATGTTGCTCACTTATTTTCAGTATGTCACAAGATTGTCTATTAATTTCTCCAAATATTTGATTTATGCAATTGACATCGAGGATGATGTGGCGACATCGATGGTTGTGATTTTGGGGTGTACCATTGGGAATGTCAATCGGGGTTAATCCGCGATCTCATAGTGTGTAGGAACCATTGTTCCAGAAGCCGTGGATAAAGCTGGCAGGTTGGAAGAGAAATTCATTATCGTTCGCAGCACGAGTGGTTCTGGTGAATTCGATTTTATCAGCTTTGCCAACCTATTACATAGTTGTTTTTGCTATGCTGAAAGGGGTTATTGGGAAGATTGATAAAATACGTAGAGCCTTTTTATGGGGATCGGATGAGACAAAGAAGAGAATGAGTAGAGTAACATGGGATTATGTATGTAAACCAAAACATTTAGGTGGCTTAGACATGGTGAATTTACGGACTAGAAATTTGGCTTTGTTGGTCAAATGGTCGTGGAGATTCGCGGTGGAACCGAATTCATTGTGAAAGTCTTTGGCGGTGGCGAAATATGGGAAAACAGTGTTGAATTGGTAGTTTAGTACAGTTGGTAAAAATAAGATGTCCCAAATTTGGCGACAAATTGTAAAGGTACAAGAAGATTCAAAGGTGCAGCAATTTATGGGTTTTCAATGTTTTTATTGGGTGATTGGGAATAGTGAGAAAATCCTCTTTTGGCATAATCTTTGGTGCTCGGAAGAGCCGTTGCGGGTGTTGTATCCACGCTTATTTTAGATCGCGATTGATAAGGTGGCGGTTGTGGCGGATTATGTGTTGTGCGAGGATGCTAGTGCATGGAGGTTGGGCTGTTTTTTTAGCCGAGAGTTGCGCATTTTTGAGCAACATCAGTTGCATGAGATGATTGAGATAGTAGCAGGTCCGAGGTTGGCTGTGGATGTTGGTGATCGGCTGGTATGGTGCCCGAACATTAAAGGTAGTTTCTCGGTTGGAGAATTGATGAGGTTAATGAGTTCGTTTGGTTTATCAGATGATAGCTTTACAGCATTCTCAGTGTAGGGTGTCAAAGTATCACCGAAGGTGCAATGTTTTCTATGGTTTATATCATTAAAATGATTGCCGACATTATGTTTCTTGGAGGAGCGAGACGTAAACTTGGGTAATATGGAGGTGGCCTGTCTTTGATGTAATGAAGGTAGTGATGATAGTGATCATATATTGTTTTCATGTGTGATAATTAAGGCTTTATGGTATTTGTTTTTCGGCTGGTGGGGGTGGATATGGTGTTGCCATGGTCATTGGAGAGCTTTTTGGTTCAAGGTGTGGGGATGTTTGCAGGGGTAATCAGTAAATGGTGGATAGCTGGGTGTGCGACGGTTCTTTGGACAGCTTGGTTAGTAAGGAATGAGTTACATTTTAACAAGAAGAGATTGTTGTTGGATGAATTATTCTTCTTGGTGAAGCTATGTTCGTTGTATTGGGTAAAAGCGACATTGGGCGAAACAAAAATCTTGGAGTCTAAATGGTGGGAGTGCCCTTGGCAATGCTATACTTTGTCGAAATTATCTTTGGATCAGCCACACACGATATGGCAAGTGCCAGCCCTTGGAGTTTTGAAGTTTAATGTGGATGGTTCGGCTCGTGGTAAACCATGTCCATTAGGCTGTGGGGGTGTCTTACGTAACTCCGAAGGTTGTGCGTTAGCCATATTTTCGTGTTCGTTGGGTGTGATGGAATCGAACAAAGCTAAGATTAGAGCAATAATGGTTGCACTAGATATGATTATGGAGTCGAGATGGAGGGAGGGGGTTCCGATTGTGATTAAGTCAGACTCTCGTGTGGCTGTCTCATGGATTTTGCAGGTAGAACAGCGCCCAAGGCGATTATGGCAATGCCTTTGTGTTATAGATGAGGTATGCCGGCAATTTCCATATGTGTGCTTTAAGAATGTGTTTCGAGAGGCGAATGCGATGGCAGATGCTTTGGCGGAGGGTGGGTTGAGCGTTCGTCGTGGTTTCAAGTGCTATTGTAGATGGAAGGTGTGCGACCATGGTTGCATGTTTTGACAGTGTCGAGTATATGGATTTTGCTCCAACCTTGTTCTTTGCCGCGACAATGTGAGCACTAGGGTGGGGTGTATAAGGCTCTGATGGTACAAGCTGGGAGGAACATAGGCTAAAGATTCTGGTAAGGTTTTGTTTCGAGTATTGGGGGTCTTTGTGATTGTGGATGCATTTTTTTGGTTTTTCGTTTGTTATATGGTTTCGTTGGCTGGTTTTCGTTTGATATCATTCGAAAGTACTCTTTTCATCCATTTTAGGATAGAGAGGTTTTTAATAAGGCTTTTGGATGATTCTTGTATGATTTTTACAACAATGAAATCATGTCTTTGATAAAAAAATTTAGTCATGATTTTAATTTATATCAATAAATTTAACCCACCAATCCGATGGTGACACATGTCCTATTTTCCCCCTTAAATTTAATATTCTTTTTTACAATTAAAATTCAATATTCTTAATTTAATAGATTTAACCAACCAATCATATTGTAAGCATCTAATTGGACGAAAGCAAAGAAAGGAAATAAAATAAGAGCATTGTGTCACGGACCAAACTTTTTGGACCGAGACATTAGCGCGAGCAACAAATAGGGAGGTTGTGCGCAATGCAACGGGCATGTCAAATGTGGCCCAGCACTCGGAGAATGGCGAGGACCATACCTTTGGGACCGAGGCATTGGCGCAAGAATCAGCCAAAGAGAGTTTGCGCGGTGTAACGGGCTTGCCAAGACCATCACACTTGGCCCGGAACTTGAAGAATGCTAAAGAGCCCGCAAGCCCACAAGACTTAGCCAAATCCATGGAGGATTCAGGAGGGTAAATTGGTCAAAGCATTATCCATTTATTTGAATATAATGTATAGATAATGTTTGTGATAATTAGAGATTTGAATTTGAGATTTGATCAGATAAGATAAGATAAGATCAATCTCGACCGTCGATGTAATTTAAACTGAGCCGTTGGATGTAGGGGAGTTCAACTATAAATAGAGGCTCCCTCCTCACTTGTAAATCACTTCATTCATTCAGTTCACTTCACTTGAGTAATACAAGAAGCATTTACTCTAAAACTCTTTCTATTGTTCTTGGTTGTTCTTGAGTGTTCTTCGTTGTTCTAGCTGCCAATCTCTTTCCGTTGTTCTTTGATTAGCTTTCGCTAGAACGATCTTTCGTTCGAGGGCTTCGAGGAGTGTTCGATCTTCCGGAGCGAGAATCTGGTTGAGTTAGGTGTTTGTCGAGAGATCTTCACCTAAGACCGTGTCAAGGTACTTGGGGTGACTTAGTCGACGTTTCAACCGAGAAAGCGACTAAGGTCCGCACACGATTCGTCGGGCAAAGGTATAGCCCCGCGACACAAGTGGTGTCGCGTGACGAGGTCCATCGAACCTCGGAGTCTTGGTCGGCCGTTGTCGGCGGTGAGTACTCACAAGGCTGGTTGAAGGTCGACTTAGGCGAGGGAATCGACCGATTTGCGTCGAAGCGTCTAAGGCCGCCGCACGGATCAGCTAGAGTCAAAATCTAGGTGACAGTTGGTGGTATCGAGCCAAAGGCGGTAGGCGATAGTTGTATCGAGACAGCGGTGGTAGCTGGTAGTGGTGTTCCGTGATAGTAGGCATCGGAGCAAAGTTAGTTGGTGTCGAGTTGAGCGGTGATAAGTTGCTATCGACACGGTAGCGGGTTCCGTGTGAAGAGGCATCGGAGCGAAGTCTTGCTGATAGTTGATATCGAAAGAGCCATGAGAGTTGGTATGAGAGAGAGCCACGAGAGGTGGAATGAGAAGTGCCGTGATAAGTGCTATCCGAGCGAGTCGAGGAAGGACTGCGCGTCGAGCGGCTCGCGATTTGGTCAAGCGTGGTGGTGACTTGTGTTCAAGCCAACTTGCAGGTGTAGTCAAGTGTGGTGGGTTCCGACTTGTAGTTGCAGATAAGCGTGGTGGTGGTTTGCGTTCGAGTTAGTCGAAGTGATCGGGATCGACTAGTTCGTGGCAAAGTGGTGATTGAGATGGCACCAAAGAAGAAGACACCGACAATGGACGATGTAAGAAAGACATCGAACGAATTTGACGAGAGGAGCAACCGTCTTGAAAATAAGGTACACTCGAATCTTGAATTCATAACAATTTGTAGAGGCTTGGGTCGATAAACTCTTGGACTTCAAGAAGGAGGCCGAGGTGGTGTTTGAAGAGCTAGAGCCAGTAAACCTTGAGAAGCTGGGTTCGTTGGATATTGAGATGTTAGAGTCTGTAGAAGGGATCCGGGAGGATGTTCAATTGGCTCTTAATGAATTGGATGTGAAGGTGTCTGAGCGTGGCGATTCCTTAGAGGCTGTAGTGGAAACTCTAAGAGAAGAGGCCAAGAAGACCCGGAGTGTTGTGGAGTCACGTCTTGAAAAGTTAGAGTCCATGGAGGGCAAGTTCAATGACGAGACGCAACGCATCCTCAACGAATTGGAGGTAGTTCGAGAGAGTTGTGCTTGTGAAGCCAAGATGGTGGATTTGCAAAAAGCGGAGAGTTCTTCCAAGGAGGAAACCGTGAAGGAAATCCAAGAAGTTCTCAACTCAATGTACGAGAAGTTGAACCAACAAGATGATTCCCTTCAAGATGCAGTGGAGGCAATGAAGGTGGAATTGGAGTCGTTGGGAAAGAGGGTTTGTAGACTTGAGAAATCCGAGGAGGAGGCCAAGCAGGACCAAGGTGTTTTGAGTCCCGTCTTGACGAGGTAGAGTCCATAGATGACCAGTTCAAGGGACGAGACACGAGAAGTTCTCAACAAGTTGGTGACTGTTCGAGGGAGTAATGCGAGTGAAGCTGAGATAGAAGCTTTGCGAAAAGAAGTGGATGAGCTCAAGAGGGAGCTGCTCAGTTGCAAGACGGCAATGAGCGAATGTGATGCGCTCAAGACCTTCTTAGAGGATTTAGACCGGGGCGAAGCTCGATGAGAGCAGGAGATGCCCAGAGACTTTTCAGAGGCTATCATTGTTGCGAACCTCCGACCGAGCCCGCGAGAATGCAAGCGGCGAGTGTTGAGTCAACCAGCCCATTCGAGAGACAAGGGGAATGGTGAGGCTAAGTCCGTACCAGAGATTTTCGTGATGGTCCTCATTTGATAAGGGGATGTCCCGAGAGAAGAACCGCCTAGCTGCCATGGTGAAGACAGACGAGTCAAAGGGAGAAGAAGCGAGACTTGGGGCGATTGCAGTGTCAATGCCGCCAAGCAAAGGGAGAGTCGTGGTTGACTACGAGTGCCAAAGTAGTTCAGCCGGTGGTGAGACTTGGTGCGATAGCAAGTGAGGAAGCTGTCAAGCCGAGGGTAAAGACGAGGCAATTGAGGTGTTACCGATGGGGGACCTCATAAGTTGCGGAGATGCCCGTTTCGAGCCAAGTGGTCCGAGGGACAGGACAAGGCCAAGAGTAAAGAGCCTGTGAAACTTGGTTCCGAGTTGTCTAGTTCTGCCAAGGTAAGCGGAGACCATGAGCAGAATGGGTTGAAGATGTCTGGGAAGGCTGGGAAAGAGCTTGCCGAGAATGTTCGAGCGAAGAACATTACTTTTGAGACCAGTACAGTGTCGAAGGGGGCTGAGCCGTCGAGGGACATAGCAACCGTTAAGATGCCGCCTATGGGCAAGGTGGGAAAGAAGCAAAGGACTTCGAGGAAGAAGTGCCGACGCAAGTTGAAGCAACTAGAGTGTTACCAGTGTAAGGGGCCTCACAAATTGCGAGATTGCCTGGATCGAGTCAAGCCATCCAAGGAGTTGGATAAGCCAGAAGAGAGCGAGGCTGCATCGCTTGATCCGATAACGTCGAGTTCTGCCAAGGCCAAGGGGGACCGGAAGCAGAAAGGGGTGACCATGTCCGAGAAGGCTACTGAGGAGCTTGCCGAGGATGTTCGGGGTAAGAGCATCACTTTTGAGACCATTGTAGAGTCGAAGGGGGCCAAGCCGTTAGGGGACATAGTAACCGTGGAGACACCACCAATGGGTAAGGTGGGAAACGAGCGACGAACTTCAGGTAGGAAGTGTCGACGCAAGAGAAAGCACCGAACTTCAAGGAAGAAGGATCGATGCAAGAGAGCACCAAACTTCAAGTCAGAAGGGCGGGTGCAACCAGATGCAACGGACTTCAGGGAAGAAGTACCGATGCAGAGTATCGCAACGGACTTTGTGGCGAAAGTGCCGATGCATGCAAAGAACTTCGATGAAGAAGGTTCAATGCAGAGGGGGCCAGACTTCAAGGAGAAAGAAGGGCTGACCCATTTTAGAGTAAATGTGACCGAGGAAAAGGTACATCTCAAACACATTCCTAGTGTTTTTGGTTTTGATTTGCCATTGTTGATGAGCGTAGGTCAAGTACGACCTAGTCTTGATGGGGGAAAGAAGATTGGAAGAGACCTTCAGAGTTCAAAGGGCAAGCGAGTTGTCGATTTTCTGAGAGTTATGTGTTCAATGTTGTGACAACTTCCAAGTCTTTGCCGCAGACCAAGTGGGTCCGAGTCGAGGTAAATCGAGTTTGTGGGAGAGTGCTCCTACAAGGGAGATGTATCAAGAGGCGTGTTAGCACGCGATGTTAGAGTTTGAGCGGCAGTTCATATGGGGAATTGCATGAAGCCGAGGCATCGACGAGTAAACAAGTTTCGCTAAGTCAAGTGGGGAGATTGTGACCAAATTTTGGACCGAGACATTAGCGCGAGCAACAAATAGGGAGGTTGTGCGCAATGCAACGGGCATGTCAAACACTCGGAGAATGGCGAGGACCATACCTTTGGGACCGAGGCATTGGCGCAAGAATCAGCCAAAGAGAGTTTGCGCGGTGTAACGGGCTTGCCAAGACCATCACACTTGGCCCGGCACTTGAAGAATGCTAAAGAGCCCGCAAGCCCACAAGACTTAGCCAAATCCATGGAGGATTCATGAGGGTAAATTGGTCAAAGCATTATCCATTTATTTGAATATAATGTATAGATAATGTTTGTGATAATTAGAGATTTGAATTTGAGATTTGATCAGATAAGATAAGATAAGATCAATCTCGACCGTCGATGTAATTTAAACTGAGCCGTTGGATGTAGGGGAGTTCAACTATAATCAAGAGGCTCCCTCCTCACTTGTAAATCACTTCATTCATTCAATTCACTTCACTTGAGTAATACAAGAAGCATTTACTCTAAAACTCTTTCTATTGTTCTTGGTTGTTCTTGAGTGTTCTTCGTTGTTCTAGCTGCCAATCTCTTTCCGTTGTTCTTTGATTAGCTTTAAAACGATTTAAGGGCTTCGAGGAGTGTTCGATCTTTTGGTTGAGTTAGGTGTTTAAAATCTTCACCTAAGACCGTGTCAAGGTACTTGGGGGGTGACTTAGTCGACGTTTCAATTTAACTAAGGTCCGCACGATTAAATGCGGGCAAAGGTATAACCCCGCGACACAAGTGGTGTCGGTGACGAGGTCCATCAATAAGAGTCTTTGGTCGCAAGCCGTTGTCGGGAGTACTCACAAGGCTGGTTGAAGGCTGACTTAGGCGTAGGAATCATCGATTTGCGTCGAAGGCGTCTAAGGCCGCACGGATCAGCTAGAGTCAAAATCTAGCCCCGTGACAATTGCAACGGGTGGGATTCAATCCTAGAATCAACCGCTGGACCAACCTCTATCAAGATATATTTTCATAATTTGTTTTATTAAAAACCTAGCATAAACTTCTGTTTATTAATTCCAACAAAACACTCATAATCAACCTATATATTAGAGTAGAAATGAAGTTAAAAAGACTGGCAAACAGATGAACATTTTCAAAAGCTTATTATCAGGTTGCGAGGTTTGCACAACAATGTTAGTAAAAAGGTCCATAACCAAAGCTAAATTCACCATAATTTTGTTCCTAAAACTGCAGATTTGAATCACGGAATGTTTCTACAAATACCAAAGCATGCTTTCTGCTAAGTTAGCTTAAACGGTTTGGTGAATGAAGGCATGCTCTTTGTTGGTATTCAAATCTTCCACCCAATCTATCAAGATCAATAGAAGAATTAGACCAATGGTCGGGAAATCCATATCTATATATTTTTTTCAACATAAATGAGATTTTTAGAATATTATTTTAAATGGCAGCTCAATGTTTTGACATTTAATTATTTAGGTCATACAAATTTCAAATA
The DNA here is from genome assembly GCA_019671005.1 of Hibiscus mutabilis. Classification (NCBI taxonomy): domain Eukaryota; kingdom Viridiplantae; phylum Streptophyta; class Magnoliopsida; order Malvales; family Malvaceae; genus Hibiscus; species Hibiscus mutabilis. Next base: position 57,937,684 of record CM033717.1, read on the forward strand.
TCAAGAGTTTGCACAAGCAAAAGCATTTTGTTCAGTCAAGAAACAAAAATTCATGTACCGATTATCTTTTAATAAATAAAAGAGTTACAGCGCTAGCTAGCCCTCAATTCTCCCGGCCTAGGATCAAATCCCACTAGTTGCAATGCTCCCATTTTATTTCTTTTCTTTCGTCCAATTAAACGACATTAAAACTATTTTAATAGTTGAGTGGATTGATTGATAAAATTGGATCTTATAATTAAGTGGTTGTGATGTTATTCTTTGCCTCACGATAAATGTGATGGAAAGTGACATTCCGAAGACCTTGATAAAACGATCAATACCCCAAAACACTTCCCAAAGACCTCAAGGCCGATTATATGTTTGCAGCACCCAACCAATGCAAACGCGCGAGCCCAATTCAACCACTAGACAACGATTTGCCCATTGCGATTTTACAAAGAAATCCAAAGCAAACACAATGGCGTGTAACTCGGCTTTGTTAGAGTCTAAAATTCCCAAGGGACCCGAAAACAAAGCTAGAATCTGACCATCCGCATAGCGAAGGACACCACCAAATCCAGTTGGCCCGAGCTTTCCCATAGTCGAGCCATCGGCGTTGAACTTAATAATCTCACGAGAAGGAGGTTCCCAACCTATCCCAACACGAGCTGAACATGAAATTGAATGCTCAATAAACTGGCTCGGACAACTCCACCACATTGAATCAGATAAATTAGCAACCTTCTTCACAACCTTCACCCAATAAAATGCACGTAGTTTAATCAAAAAATAAATCTCAGCCATTAAAAGATTTTTCTTGTTAAAAATCCACTAATTTCATGCAACCCACAACGAAAAATGCGCAACTACACTCGATATCCATCATTGTTGCCTCTCTCCCACAAACGAGCAATGGAAACTGGGGACAAAAAACTCGACAAGGGAACACGACAACGACACTCCCCACTATGCAAAGAACCAATCCCATATCCCATGCAGCCTTGAACAAGAGAACACAAGATTATTAATGTCTTCATCGGCAAGCTCAAACCATACACAAAAACCTTGATCATCATCAATAGGAATGCCTCTTGCCTGCAGGAAATCAAATGTTGGCAACCTTTGTAACCAAATGAACCACAAAAAAGCGTGGAAAAGAATCCTTCAGGGCATGTTTCGAACACCATGGATCGAACCAAAAAAGAATACTCCCACCATCCCCAAGCTTCCATACAAAATTTAAAATCCTCATATGTTCTTCCACACTCTCACAACATGCAGATGACACAATTTGTTTCCAAATAATCGACATCGAACCGCTATTCATAGTATTAAAATGCCACAACTGCATATTCACTCCGTATTTGGCAACAATTAGTGATTTCCAAAGTGATGAAGTGTCCGTAGCATATTGCCAAGACCATTTAGATAGAAGCGCCAAATTTCAAACACGTAAATCTACAACACCAAGGCCCTCAAGATGTTGAGGGTGATAAACAATATTTTAACCAACTCTACTCATTTTCTTTTGTAATCCAACACCACCCCCAAAGAAAAGCTCTTCTAATTTTATCTATCGCAACAAAAACTCACTTCGGTTCTATGAATATTCCCATGTAATACACCAACAAAGAAGATAACATCGAGATCACCAACGTAAATCGAGCAGCAAGAGAGAGAGAGACACGCTTCCACCCAGCCAATTTTTTTCGAAAGTGAACTATGACTGGCTCCCACATAGCCTTGCACCTCGAATTCACACCCAAAGGCATGCAAAGATACATAAAAGGCATCTCGCCCTTCCTACAGCCTAAATCCTCACCAGTCAAGTCAAAAGTGACATCATCAACACCGGAAACAAGCAAGGAAGATTTCTTAAAATTAATCTTCAGCCCTGAACATACTTAAAGGGAATGTAAAAGACAATGTGCGTTTTGCACACAATCAATCGATGCCTCAGAAAACAATATAGTATCATCCGCGAATTATAGATGTGAAAGAAAAAACCTTCAGTTATAGCCACACCACGGATCACCCCAATATACGACGTCTTCTTCAAAATTTGATGTAGAGCCTCTACCACAATTACAAATAATAAATGTGATAAAGGGAAACCTTGATGTTAACTCCTAGAAAGTACTAATTTTTATGGATATTTTACAATATTTTTGCTTATCTTTAGGTATATATATATGTTTGCATTTAGTTGTTAAAAGCATGCATTTGCATAAGAAGTTATGGAGTTATTCTTTTACCAGTGTGAATGGTTGTTTTGCTGGCATTGATGCAGGATAGGAGTAGGGTAGGCTCGGCAGAGCAGCGCAAGAGCAAAAAGCAAGAAAAGTAGAAGAGAATTGCTAAGTCACAGATGGCAAAGTTGGACTAGAGATTCCCAAGCTCAGTTGACAAAGAATTGATGTCTGATGCCTGGTCAAAATAGCCGTTGAACCTAGTACACGCCAGCCCTAAAATTCAAAAAAGATAAGAGGATAACACGCCTATCTTGGAGTATAATAAAATTTCAAATTTCAAACTCATCCTAGGGTTTTCACGAGTGTCTATTTAAAGAAGACCGATCATTGATCCATGAGCGGGACCGTGGTGAAAAAGAAAGCTAAAGGCAACGTGGTTCAACCATTTTAGATCGAGAGCTTTGGAGCATTTGAAAGGCTGCATCAATGGACCTCTTTCTTTGCCTATTCTCTTAGTTTAATTTTTATTTAAATGGTGATGTTAAGATGCGATGTTTTATGGATAGACCCCCTGACCATGAACTAAGCATCTATAGTTGGCTGGGGATGTTTGTGATTAACGTTCAGTTTATTATTGGTTTTTAATAATTTGAATGCCTTGTCATTATTTTCTATATAGCTTGCACTTTATTTCCTTAAATTCTTTGCCATAAGACAGTTGGCCTTGTTTGCTTATTATGACTTAATATCTTAATAGACTTAAGGGGTAACGATCAATTTCCAGGTACTAAGGAGAGAAACTTCGATTGAAGATGTTCAAGTAGATAAGCTTACTTTGGAAGTGAATATACCTATTAGGAGTATAGATTGAAACTTAATCAAGTTAATTTATGTAAAGATACACTATAAACATATAGAGGTTTTTATCGTGGTTAACTTAGGGTATTACCATCGATAAAGGTAACACTATTCTTGAAATCTACTCGGCAATAAATCCAAGGCAGGACATTATTAATAACTAGCATAGCTAACGTAAAATCCAGGCATCCCTTGCCAATACTCATCATCCATTTGAATACTTCTTCTTGCCAAACTATTTTTACTTTTACCATGTTGTTTTTCGCCATTGTCTAAATCTAAAATCCAAATTAATTTCAATATTTTTCCTTTAACAAGTAAACCATTGAACACTTAAATTCTTGGTCAATCTATGTGGATACGATACGCAGCTTACTGTTGTATTACTTGCTGACATGTATGTTTGCACGCAGTAGGCTCACTCTTGGCGAATAGACTTCATGGGTCTATTTCCCCCATTATTTGGTAATCTATATATCCTTGTGGCCATTGACTTCATTTCTAAATGGGTCAAAGATGTTGCTTTGCCAACAAGCGATGCCAAGGTTGTTGCCAAGTTCCTACATAAGCATATTTTCACTAGATTCGGTGCCTCCAGAGCTATCATTCATGATAAAGGTACATACTTTAAATACAATTTAATTTCTAAAGCTCTGTGCAAGTATGAAATTCAACAACGAATTGTCATAGCCTACCATCCCCAAACGAATGGCCAAGTGAATATCTCAAATAAGAAGATTAAGAACATTTTGGAGATCTCTATGAACCCAACAAGGAATGACTGGTCTTTAAGGATAGATAACTCTCTTTGGGCTTACAAAATAGCTTTTAAGACTCCTTTGGGAGCCTCCTGATAAGTGTTCAAAAGTACTATTTTTACTACCCTTTTTAGTCATATTATTGTTAGACTTAGGCTCATATTAGTTGCATAATTAGTCATTCATGCATTAATTCATGTTTCTTTCCATTGTTGAGCTTGATTACATAACTTGGTGATTTTTGTGGAAAAATATGCTACTTTGGTGTGTTTTTGTGTATGTGCAGAATCACTTGCCAAAGCAAGGCTGGGACCAGTTGCCACGGTAATGCATGAAAGAGATGTCGAGCTAGTTGCTAGGGCAATTTTCGATAAGGGATAAGATGATATGGTAGTCGAAATTGATGACTAGATAAGCCCAAGATGACGTGGAGCAAAGTTAAATCCCAAAGGAGTTTGATTTCCATGAAGAGGTTAAAGAGAAATTAAATCTCAAGAAGATAGGAGAAGTTCTAGAAGGAATTTAAATATATTAAAGAATTATTTCTTTAAAGATATTTAATTCCAACTTAACGTCATCCTCAAAAAAAAGACTTTGACCTAGCCCTATAAATTAATGACCAAGCCGTCAACTGCAAGGGGGGAGAGAGGAGAGAAATTTCGACAAAGAGAGCAAGGGAGATTTCGACAAGAGCTTTGGAGAGATTTTGACAAGGCTTCAACCATTCTTCATCTTTTTCTTTCTTGTTCAATTAGGTTTATGCTAGGAATTCTTTGTTTTGTGTTTCTTTGGAACCTAGCCATGAACTAAATCTATTTGGCTAAGGTTATTGTGTTTTATGGTTGTGAGAAACAATTGGATTTTGTTTAGGAAATAAGAGTTTGCACTTTCAATTCAAGGTTTGCTCATTCATGGTTTTTATTCTTGTTTGCGAGTGAATTGGGAGAGGATCTCGTAACTTCATCTATTTATCTAATATCGGGAGAGTTAGATTCAAGAAACGAATGAGTATGGTCTTTATTCAATCTATTGATGGTGAAGATTAATCCGGCTTAGGAATAAGTTAAGGATTTCAGCGGCTAAGAGGAGCGCAAGATTGGTTGTTGTTCACCCTTGATTCACGCAGGGATGTATTGTCAAGGCATGCACAAGTAGCTAGAGTTTTGACTTAGGGATACGAAGAAACCATTGAAGAATGCTCTGCCGAACCTTGAAGTTGCTACCCAGCCGCCCAAGTAGTTGCCCAGCTAGTCGCCCAGGCAACCGTCGATTAGTTGCCAAGGCAACCCCGCTGTGCAAGTTGCCATGGCAACCGAGTTGCCCTTGCACTCTTTTACCAAGACGATCCAATCGGCTATCACTCCTCAGCTCACGATAACCTGGCCTATTCTCTCTCATTTGATTACATCTTCTTTTACTTTATTGCTTTCTAGTTTAGTTGTTAGTTAAAAATCCTACAATCACCTACCTGTGTTTTTACTTTTTCACAGTGCAAGAGATTAGATTCTAGAAGTGGCACCAATCCCTGTGGAGGCGATATCTTTTATACTATAACTTGCGACGTGTACACTTGCACAATTGTGGAGCACTTATTACGCGCAACAAGTTTTTGGCACCGTTGTCGGAGATTGGCAATAGCAACTTTGTTTTATTTTCTTGCACTTTTTATTTTTCTTGTTTAAGATTCAAAAGGCTAACAAACTTTGGTTTTGCATTCGTATATGACCAGGGCGAGACAGATTACACCAGAATATCCCTTTGATCTAGAAATTGAACGAACCTTGCAAAGACGCAGACAAAGGTTAAGAGTAGCAATGGCTAATTGATAAGTGTTCAAAAGTACTATTTTTATTACCCTTTTTACTCATATTATTGTTAGACTTAAGCTCATAATAGTTGCATAATTAGTCATTCATGCATTAATTCATGTTTCTTTCCACTGTTGAGCTTGATTACATAACTTGGTGATTTTTGTGGAAAAAGATGTTGCTTTGTGTGTTTTTTTGTGTGTATGTGCAGGATCACTTGCCAAAGCAATGCCGAGCTAGTTGCCAGGGCAATGCATGAAGGATATGCCGATCTAGTTGCCAGGGCAATACATGAAGGAGACGCCGAGCCAGTTGCCATGGCATTTGTCGACAAAGACAAAATGCAATAGGGATGTCGAAATTAATGACTTTACAAGCCCAAGATGACATGGAGCAAGGCCCAAGCCCAAAGGAATTTGATTGCCATGCAGAGATTAAAGAAGAATTAAATTCCAAGAAGATAGGAGAAGTTCTAATAGGAATAAAATTATAATAAAGAATTATATTCTTTAAAGATAATTTAATTCCAACTCAAACTCCTCCTCAAAGAAGGACTTTGGCCTAGCCCTATAAATAGCAAGGAGATTTCGACTATCCATAGAGAGAAAAAGGAGGGAAATTTCGACAAGATAGCAAGGAGGGGAAATTTCGACTTCTTCTTCTTCTTTGCTTCCATTAGATTCATGGTTTGGGGATTATTCTTTGTATATCTTTTGAACCCAACCATGAACTAACTTGATTGGTTGGGGTTATTGTGTTTTGTTGTTGTGAGAAACTATTGGTTTTTGTTTAGGTAATAAGAGTTTGCACTTTTCTATTCAAGGTTTACTCATTCTTGGCTTTTATTCTTGTTTGCGAGTGAATTGGGAGAGGATCTCGTAACTTCATCTATTTATCTAATATCGGGAGAGTTAGATTCAAGAAACGAATGAGTATGGTCTTTATTCAATCTATTGATGGTGAAGATTAATCCGCTTAGGAATAAGTTAAGGATTTCAACGGCTAAGATGAGCGCAAGATTGGTTGTTGTTCACCCTTGATTCACGCAGGGATGTATTATCAAGGCATGCACAAGTAGCTAGAGTTTCGACTTAGGGATAAGAAGAAACCATTGAAGAACGCTCTGCCGAACCTTGAAGTTGCTGCCCAGACGCCCAAGTAGTTGCCCAACTAGTTGCCCAGGCAACCATCGATTAGTTGCCAAGGCAACCCCACAGCAAGTTGCCACGGCAACTGAGTTGCCCGTGCACTCTTTTACCAAGATGATCCAATAGGCTATCACACCTCAACTCACGATAACCTGGCCTATCTCTCTCTCATTCGATCTCATCTTTTCTTTTACTTTATTGCTTTCTAGTTTAGTTATTAGTTAAACTCCCATAATCCTTTAATTGTGTTTTTACTTTTCACAAAGGCAAAGAACTTAAGCAAAGTGGCCCAAACCAATCCTCGTGGAGACGATACTCGATACTCATATCACTTTATTACTTGCGGCGTGTATACTTGCACAATTGCGTAGCACTTATCACACGCAACAAGTTTTTTGGCGCCGTTTCGGGATTGGCAATTGGTGTTAGTTGTTTTTGTTATTGCATTTTTTTTCTCTTAGTTTTACTAACTTTTCTTTTTGTTTTTGTTATATATATATATAAAAAAATCTAGGTGCGCTACAAGTTAAGGAACATCAACATGTCGGGAAATAAAAGCCAATCTATTCGAGAGATGATGTTGGAAGATATGAATCAATCCAATCAAGAGTTCCTTGCACCCTTTGATGATTACCTATACCAACCGATAAAAGCCCAAAGAACTTATACCATGGAAAAATCTTGTGCTATGTGTGGAGAACATCATGTGTTTGAAAATTGCCCTCACATTTTTGGTGCATATAACTACATGGAGGACCATAGAGGGAACCAACAGCAAAATTCTTTATGGTATGGTCAAAAAGCTCAAAAAATTTTTTACCATAACAATTTTTTGCAGACAGAATGATATGCCATGGCAATGTAGTCCTTTTCAAGAGCATTCCAATTCCTTGGAGGAAACGTTACTAGCTTCCTTGGCTAGACTTGACGGATCAATTGAAGAGATTCGAGAGCTATCAAAATCTATAGATACGAGGATAGCTCAGTGGGATACAACCTTAGGGGATTCAGAAGATCAATTGGGGAGATCCACATATGTCATGGATAACATGCACCAACAATTCATTCCTAGGGATACTGACGTCCCAAGGCAAGAAATCTCTCCAATGTGTGAGGAACAACTAGAACATCAAAGTCAAGATGATGCCAAAGAGAGAGACTGCCCAACACATGATGAGCATGAACAACAAATTGCCTCGGCAATGATTGAGGGGTCTGAACAGAGCAATGCCGCGACAACACTCAGTGAAGTTGAGAACAACAATACTACAGCAAATTCTGAGGAACATGATGCCCAGAAGGTTACAACGTTGATGTTGAAGCAAGAATCTGTAGATTACTCTCATCTACAATTGCCACAGAAATTACACGACCACATGCAAGATCAACGAGATGATAATACTTTGCCAATGGAATATGAGCAGGTAATAGTTGAACCTTTTGAATTCTTTAAAAACTCACATCGTCCATTGCAGGTATATCTTGAGGAACCGAGGTTGGTAGATTTGAAGCCATCGAAATCTCTACTGATGGAGATGTTTGAGAGGCCAAAAGAAAAATGTGTTTGGATTCATAAAGCTATTCAGAAAATTGGTTCTTCCCTTGACTTAAAGCAAAATTTGACAACTGATTGCCACGGCAATTGGCTTGAGCAGCAATTGCCACGACAACAAAGGCTACATCCAACCATGATAGAAGTCGACAAGAATGAGGTAATTGAATGGTTGAGAATGAATATAATTTTTCCTATTAATATATTTGTGCCTTCAGGAATAGTAGCAAGGTGAAGAGTATACATGGACTACAAGCGAACAAAGAAGAAAGACACCTCCACCATGGTAACACAAAAGGGAGTAGTGGCAAGCACATTGGCCAAACTCTTTTTGGGCATTATTATCACCCGATGGAGGGTGCAGATGGACTATAAGAAGTATCGAAAACGGCAACCTTCAACACGCAGCAACTCCCGTCACGCACGCCTCGGCAACCATGGACGCAAGACGCCTCGGCAACCCCGACGCCTCGGCAACCATGGATGTGCATGCCTCGGCAACCCTCGACGCCACGACAACTACCGATACATTTATTTTTATTTTTATTTTTTGAACTATTTTGTTCTATTATTTTTGTTATTTTTCTCTTTATTTTTAGGATATATTTTATTTTTCTTCATTATCTTTAGTTTCTAGGTTTTCTTTATTTTCTTTTCCACAACAAGACTCACAACCACCATGATAAGGAAATTTATCTCACGACTACTCGCCACAAAGAACCACAACAAAATCGGCGATGCCCGTGCAACAACAATGGCCGGCAACTCGATGCACATGCAAGTAAACCTGCATCGGCAAACATGGACCAAATCAAGGCAATGCTATTCATGCGGTACCAGCCACAAGCATTCAACCACTGACCGGAAATTGAATCAAGCAAACGGCACGAAGGAAACTCATCACTCGAGGTGACGACCTCTCTGACTAACTCATTTCATTTAGTTTCTTTTAAATTTTGTTTCACTTTTACGTGCATTGAGGATAATGCTTCTCTCGAGTTTGGGGGGTGTTGGTTTCTAGTTAGTTTCATGCATTCATCTTTAGCAATCACATATAGGTTGCATATGTTACTTGCCATGCCTTTAATTGGATTTAATTGCTTAAGACTTGTTGAATATCCAATGATGAATTTTTGCCACTGCACTTAATTGAAAGAACCTTTAATTTTAGGATTGCATGAAAAGAACTTAGAATTTTACTATGATGCTGAATTTTTTTCCTTTTACACGGTTGTGGCTTGTCGATTGAAAGAAACTTAGTGAACTTAGGTTGCTTAAAATTTGGGTAAATATAAAATTGAAAATTAAAAGTTAATTTCTTGCTAGAGGTGCCCAAAACTGGCTCTAGTAGTAAATACACTTTCTTGCTAGAGGTGCCCGAAACTGGCTCTAGTAGTTAATGCACATTAAAGAATCGCTAGAGGTGCCCGAAATTGGCTCTAGTGAAAATGAAAATAAATGCCCCGGCAATTAAATTGATAAAAGCCTATTGTTCACATAGAATCTTGAAAATCAACTTGTTCACAACTACGCACACACATTGTCACGAGCACTATAGTTTGGTTCCGGGTAATTTTTGTGTTATCCGAAAAATTAAAAGGTGATCATACTTTGTGCCACGGTTCCGAGGTTTGAATTCAAGTTTGAAGCATGTCTTTGATGATTAAAGTCTTGGCAGGTAATTGTTAGTTTGCATTGCTTGAGGACAAGCAATAGTTCGAGTTTGGGGGTGTGATAAGTGTTCAAAAGTACTATTTTTATTACCCTTTTTACTCATATTATTGTTAGACTTAAGCTCATAATAGTTGCATAATTAGTCATTCATGCATTAATTCATGTTTCTTTCCACTGTTGAGCTTGATTACATAACTTGGTGATTTTTGTGGAAAAAAGATGCTTTTTGGTGTGTTTTTGTGTGTGTATGTGCAGGATCACTTGCCAAAGCAATGCCGAGCTAGTTGCCGTGGCAATGCATGAAGGATATGCCGAGCTAGTTGCGTGGCAATACATGAAGGAGACGAGAGAGGCAGTTGCCATGGCATTTGTCGACAAAGACAAAATGCAATAGGGATGTCGAAATTAATGACTTTACAGCCCAAGATGACATGGAGCAAGGCCCAAGCCCAAAGGAATTTGATTGCCATGCAGAGATTAAAGAAGAATTAAATTCCAAGAAGATAGGAGAAGTTCTAATAGGAATAAAATTATAATAAAGAATTATATTCTTTAAAGATAATTTAATTCCAACTCAAACTCCTCCTCAAAGAAGGACTTTGGCCTAGCCCTATAAATAGCAAGGAGATTTCGACAATCCATAGAGAGAAAAAGGAGGGAAATTTCGACAAGATAGCAAGGAGGGGAAATTTTGACTTCGTCTTCTTCTTTGCTTCCATTAGATTCATGGTTTGGGGATTATTCTTTGTATATCTTTTGAACCCAACCATGAACTAACTTGATTGGTTGGGGTTATTGTGTTTTGTTGTTGTGAGAAACTATTGGTTTTTGTTTAGGTAATAAGAGTTTGCACTTTTCTATTCAAGGTTTACTCATTCTTGGCTTTTATTCTTGTTTGCGAGTGAATTGGGAGAGGATCTCGTAACTTCATCTATTTATCTAATATCGGGAGAGTTAGATTCAAGAAACGAATGAGTATGGTCTTTATTCAATCTATTGATGGTGAAGATTAATCCGGCTTAGGAATAAGTTAAGGATTTCAACGGCTAAGAGGAGCGCAAGATTGGTTGTTGTTCACCCTTGATTCACGCAGGATGTATTATCAAGGCATGCACAAGTAGCTAGAGTTTCGACTTAGGGATAAGAAGAAACCATTGAAGAACGCTCTGCCGAACCTTGAAGTTGCTGCCCAGACGCCCAAGTAGTTGCCCAACTAGTTGCCCAGCAACCATCGATTAGTTGCCAAGGCAACCCCGTTGTACAAGTTGCCACGGCAACTGAGTTGCCCGTGCACTCTTTTACCAAGACGATCCAATAGGCTATCACACCTCAACTCACGATAACCTGGCCTATCTCTCTCTCATTCGATCTCATCTTTTCTTTTACTTTATTGCTTTCTAGTTTAGTTATTAGCTAAACTCCCATAATCCTTTAATTGTGTTTTTACTTTTCACAAAGGCAAGAACTTAAGCAAAGTGGCCCAAACCAATCCCTGTGGAGACGATACTCGATACTCATATCACTTTATTACTTGCGACGTGTATACTTGCACAATTGCGTATCACTTATCACACGCAACACTAATCAACACAGCAATATGAATCAAGATGTTCCAGCAGGAAGAGGAGTGATTCTTGCACGAAACAGAACTATTCGAGTCTATCTTGAAGAAGATCTGGAAGGACTTAATCTAGGAGTTGTCACACCTGAAATTGAAGCCGACCACTTTGAGTTGAAACCGATGATGTTCAATATGATCAACATAATTGGTCAACTTGGCGGCTCAGCAACTGAAGATGCACGACAACATCTTAAATCTTTCCTCGAGATTTGTAATTCATTCAAAATACAAGGAGTCAACCCCGATGTTTTACAACTAAGATTATTCCCCTATTCACTGAGGGATAGGGATAAAGTATGGTTGAATAGTATTCTTACCGGATCAATAGGATCTTGGACCGATCTTTGTCGTGATTTCCTTGCTCGATTTAATCCTACAAATTTGATTGATAAGCTTCGTAACGAAATTACTTCTTTTCGACAGACAGATGATAAATCCATGTACGAGGCTTGGGAGCGATATAGAGAACTTCTACACAAATGCCCCTTACACGGATTCCCAGTGTGGACACAAGTAACAAGGTTTTACAACACTGTGAATACATCAACAAGGATGATGCTAGATGCCTCGGCAAACGGCATACTCCTAGATAAGTCACCGGAGGAAGAAATGCAAATTCTCTTAATGCTTTTATGTTAAAAACTGAATCTTATACGGCTGAGAATAGTAACTTCATAAAAAGAACTGATGCTTTTATTAACAGGATCGAGATGAGATTGCAAAACCAAGAGGCGGCAATCAAATCATTGGAAAATCAAGTCGGATAATTTGCTCAAAACCTGAATACTAGACCGCAAGGAGGTTTACCTAGCGATAATGAAGTCGCAAGAGGAACTGGCCATGAGCAATGTAAGGCTATCACCACTAGAAGTGGCCAACAACTTAAAGAGGCTCAAGCTCGATCATCAAACAAAACTCCACAAAAAGATCAAGACGAACTCAGCAGCAAAGCCTCAGATGCTGAACCAAGAATTACCACGGCAACCAGTGATAAGCATGCCTCAGCAACGGGCGATAAACATGCCTCGGCAACCCCAGTTGATGATGCCTCGGCAACTCCAGTTGCCTCGGTAATGCCATTAATAAGGTTCCAGACCAATAAAAGGATCGAAGGTATCCGGCTTCCACCACCATTCCTACAAAGGTTGAAGCGACAAAAGCAATAATATCAATTCAAGAAGTTTCTTGATATCCTAAAGCAAGTCCACATCAACTTGCCATTGGTTGAGGTGATTGAATAAATGCCGAACTATGCGAAGTTTCTTAAAGACATTGTGTCCAAGAGAATAAGGCTATGAGAGTTTTAAACAGTTTCCCCAACAGAGTGATGCATGGCCATGTTGTACAATCACATGCCACCTAAGTTGAAGAATCCCAGAAGTTTCACAATACCATGTTCCATCGGATACCACTACGTCAGGAAAGCATTATGTGACCTTGGTGCAAGCATAAACTTGATGCCTAAATCGGTTTTCTAGAAACTAGGAATCGGGAAGGCAAGACCTACAATAGTTATGCTACAGCTAGCCGACAAATCCTATGTGCATCCAGAGGGAAAAATCGAAGACATACTGGTAAAAGTTGATAAATTTATTTTTCCCATTGATTATATTGTTTTGGATTGTGAAGCAGATGAACATGCACCTATCATTCTCGGGAGACCCTTCCTAGCGACAGGGAGAACCTTGATCGATGTTGAAAAGGGAGAACTCACAATGAGGGTGAATGACCAACTAGTTAAACTAAATGTGTTCTAAACACTAAGACATGCCGATGATCCAGAAGAATACCAACTTCTTCATGCCACAACAGAGTTTGACTTCGACGAGGAATTTAGTTGCCTCGGCAACTACATTGCCGAACAAGAGGAACCTGAGGAGTATGAAGAACTGATCGATGAGGAACAACAAGAAGAGGCAAATTGGTTAGTCAATCGACCAAGTACATACTTTGAACCACTAGATTAATCAGGTAAGGAAGGTAAACTCGAAAAGCCCTCTATTGAACAACCACCGATTCTTGAGTTGAAACAATTGCTAGGACAACTAAAATATGCTTACTTGGGAACTGATAATACATTGCCTGTAATTATTTCCTCTAAGTTACAGCCTGAGCAGGAAAAGAAGCTGGTCAAAATGTTGATGCTACACAAGAAGGCAATAGGGTGGACAATTGCCGACTTAAAAGGAATTAGCCTGACAGTGTACATACACAAGATTTTGTTGGAAGATGATCACAAACCTTCGATTGAGGCCCAGATGAGACTAAATCATGCCATGAAAGGGGTTGTAATGAAAGAAATCATCAAGTTGCTTGACGCCGGCATCATATACCCTATCTCGGATAGTAAATGGGTAAGTCCGGTACAATGTGTACCAAAAAATGGAGGTATAAGGGTGGTAAGTAATGAAAACAATGAACTCATTCCAACCAGGACTGTGACCAGCTGGAGGGTTTGTATGGATTATCGAAAGCTAAACAAAGCCACTAGGAAATATCACTTCCCATAACCCTTTATTGAACAAATGCTTGACCGTCTTCCAGGTAAACCCTTTTATTATTTTCTTGATGGTTATTCAGGTTACAATCAAATTGCCATAGCACCAGAAGATCAAGAAAAGACAACCTTCACATGCCCATACGGTACTTATGCTTTTCGAAGGATGTCGTTCAGATTGTGTAATACCCCGGCAAACTTCCAAAGATGCATGATGGCTCTCTTTTCAGACATGGTCGAAGACTTCCTTAAGATCTTCATGGATGATTTTTATATTTTTGGGAATGATTTCGACAGTTGCCTCAGCAATTTAGAGAAGGTGTTGGCAAGATGTGAAGAAACCGATTTGGTCCTTAATTGGGATAAGTGTCATTTTATGGTAGATAAACCCAAGGTGGACGTGATCGAGAGATTACCCTCGCCAAGTTCGGTTAAAAGAATCCGAAGCTTTCTTGGACATGCAGGTTTTTACAGGAGGTTCATTCATAATTTTTCTAAAATTACTAAACCATTGTGCAATTTGCTTGAAAAGGATAAAGTCTTCAATTTTGATGATTCTTGCGCCCAAGCATTCAAAACCCTAAAAGAAAAGCTTGCCTCAGCATCTATTGTCATTCCACCATATTGGACGCTACCTTTTGAGCTCATGTGTGATGCAAGTAATTTCGCGGTAGGAGCTGTCCTAGGCCAACGCACATGTAAGACCTTTCATGTGATATACTACGCTATTAAAACTCTTAATAGTGCTCAAGTGAATTACACAAAAACGGAGAAAGAGTTACTAGCCGTAGCTTTTGCACTTGACAAGTTCCGATCCTATTTGATTGGTACAAAGGTAATTGTTCATACGAACCATTCGGTAATTAAGAATCTATTTGCTAAAAATGATGCCAAACCTCGTTTGATTCATTGGATATTGCTTTTACAAAAGTTTGACATTGAAATTAAGGACAGAAAAGGAACAAAAAATCAAGTGGCTGGTCACTTATCACGCTTAGAACGCAATAGAGAGGATGACGCGAATTTAGAGATATGCAATGCATTCCCGGATGAGCAACTGTTAGTTACCTCGACAACTATGGATGCGTATGCCTCGGCAACCCCTGACGCCTCGGCAACCATGGATGCGCATGCCTCGACAACCCCTGACGCCTCGGCAACCATGGACGCGTACGCCTCGACAACCCCTGACGCCTCGATAACTATAGACGCGTATGCCTCGGCAACCCTTGACGCACATGTCTCGGCAACCCTTGAGCATGCCGCGGTAACTCTAGACGCAAACACCTCACAACCATGGAAGCAGTTGCTATGGCAACACATGCCTCAGTAATACCCTGGTACGCGGATTTAGTTAATTTCCTTGTTTGTGGTATTTTACCTTATGACCTTACTCACCAAGGGAAGAAACAATTCTGTAATGATGCTAAATATTACTTTTGGGATGAACCTCTTTTGTTTAAACAATGTGCAGATCAGGTTATACGCCAATGTGTCCCTGAAGAGGAGCATCAGAATGTACTCCGGCAATGCCATTCTTCACCCTATGGAGGATATTTTGGAGGAACACGTACCACGACCAAAGTTTTGCAATCCAATTTGTATTGGCCAACACTGTACAAAGATGCCAAAGAGTTTTACAAGCAATGTGATCGTTGTCAGAGGACGGGCAATATCTTTAGACGACATGAGATGCCCCTCCAAAACATCATCGAGGTAGAACTGTTCGATGTATGGGATATCAATTTTATGGGACCTTTCCCATCTTCATTCGGCATCCTCTACATTCTACTTACCGTTGACTACGTGTCTAAATGGGTTGAGGCAGCTGCAGTTCCCAACAACGATTCCAAGATCGTGGAACGATTCTTGCAGAAAAACATATTTACACGGTTTGGGATGCCGAGAGCAATTATCAATGATGAATGCAAGAACTTCGACAACAAACTCATCGCCAAGATGTTACAACGCTTTGGTCTATCTCACAAGATTGCCACAGCATATCAACCACAAACCAATGGGCAAGCAAAAATTTCCAACAGAGAATTGAAGGTTATACTCGAGAAAGTTGTAAATACCTCTAAGAAGGATTGATCAGTAAGACTAGACGATGCACTTTGGGCATATCGCACTGCATTCAAAACACCCTTAGGTATGTCCCATTTCTGCAAAACATGCCATTTACCGGTGGAAATCAAACACAAGGTATATTGGGCAATCAAGACCGTGAATATAGATTGGGAATGTGCCGGGCAAAAGTGTTTGTTGGACCTCAACGAGATAGAAGAATTTCATGCACTCGCCTATAACAATGCACGAATCTAAAAAGAGAAAATAAAGCAATGGCATGATGAAAAACAATTGCCACGGTAATTCATGCCAGGGCAACTAGTTCTCTTATTCAATTCTCGGCTAAAACTTTTCCCAGGAAAACTGAAATCAAGATGGTCGGGACCATTCGAAGTTGTCAAACCATTCTCCCATGGTGCCGTGATAATCAAGTCCATCACCGACGAGCATGAATTCAAAGTTAACGGACAAAGATTGAAGCACTACAACGGTGCCCATGTGGAATGCAACAAAGAAGTGGTCACCTTAGGAGATGCATGAGCATGCTCTCCTTTCGATATTTTCTTTTTATTTTTCTTTTTATTATTTAATTTTTTTAATTTTTATTTATTATTTTTCTTTTTAAGATAGATTTATTTATTTTCTTTAAGATTAAGACTAAATCTTTCTTTCATATTTATCTAATTGTTTTTAAATTTTAAGTTTAAGAATTTCTTTGCACACATTTATTTATTTTCTTTTATTAGTTTATTTTTAATTTTAATCCTTATTTTATTTGTTTTTGAATTGTAGGAAAAGAGTTCAAGATAAAGAGGAATTTTGATTCAAGAAGGAAACTTCTTCAACAAGAAAATTAATGGGCTGAATCTAAGGCTTATATTAAGCCTCCAATTTACCCTAAATAAAGCCTACATAAGCGGACAAGCCCTACCCCTTCCCTAAATACCCTAGTTGTCCCCTACCCCTAAATCGAAACCCTTGTTTCTTTATTCCAAAATTAATCCCACCCACCATATTTACTACCTATCTTTTCTATTTAACCCATCACCCTTAACTTCCAAGAAACCTATTCCTACTTTTCATCTTGCAACTCTTTAGTTTCTTTTGCTTTCTTTTCTTTGTTTTTACCAAACTCACAACCAAGATCATCCATGGCATCCAAAATCAAATTTTTGGTTCATCCAAGTTCCTCCAAAGAACCAAGATACAAGAAGTTTGCTACACCGGTGGTTCAAGAAAGATTTCACTCTAAGTTTGAAAGCCGAAAAATTTGTAAAGAGCAAGGCTTTGAATACTCCAACTCTCATCAAGATTTCGGCCTTGAACCATTCATCTTCGAAAGGATTGCACATCAAAAGTGGCAAATCTTTTGCCATCAATCAGAACCGGGTAACATCTCATGGGTAAGAGAATTCTATGCTCACTCACCTAACCTGGATAATCCTTATGTTTTTGTTCATGACAAGGCTATACTCATAAGCCCCAAAAACATCAACACCTTTTACGGGCTCTACGTTGAGAAGAACGAGCATCAAGCCTTTGTTGATCAATTCACGCCCAAGCTACTTGACAAGGTACTTCAAGAACTTACTCTACCGGGAACTCAATGGAACGATGGTAAATACAAGGGCACGATAAATCGCCTTCGGCTTAAACCTGAGGAAAAATTATGGAATAAGTTTGTTAAAACTTCTTTAATGCCCACAACACACAATACTACCGTTGATACACCTCGTCTTTTGCTCATATATTCTATCTTGCATAATCACATCATTAACATTGGAAAAATTATTTGTGATGAGATTTTTGTATGTAGCACAAAAAAAAGGGTTCTCTTTTCTTCCCTTGTTTATTTCCAATCTTTGCAAGGAGATGCATGTCCCAAGTGAGTCCACTGATGAAAAGGCCCTACCAAAGTCCGGTTAGAATCGAGCACAAATCCCAAAGCTAATGGGAGAGGCATCGGGAAAATCCTCAACGCCTTCAATTGCCACGGCAACTCCTACCGCCTCGGCAACCCCTAATGCTTAAGCACCTAATACCGGGCAACTGGGCCATCAACCCAGTACAACTTGAAGCACTCTTACAACCGTTGGCGAACCGCCTTAGGCAAATTGAAGACCGAAAACTAATGTTCATACGGTACATGAAGGATCACAACAATGCCATCACCCAAGTCATCCTGGAAAGGTATCCGAACAGCCGCGTGCCATTGCCCATCTTTCTTGCCAAAATCCTTGCCACAGCAAACAATAAAGCAGTTTCCACGGCAACCGCAATAGATGATGTCACGGCAACCTACACCGTGTCTGCCCAAGCAGTTGCCACGACAACCAACACTGAAGATGTCACGACAACCAAAGCTAAAGACGCCCCGGTAACCACTACAAAAGCCAAAGGTAAAATACCTATGCCCGAATCAACTCATACTGAATCATTGTCTTATTTTTTATATTCGGACGAGTCCTCCATTGTACCAACAAAGACCGCACCAATCGAATCCTCCAAGCCCAAGCGAAAAGCCAATGACATTGATGAAGAGGACGATGAGGATAACCCCGTACGAGGATCGATTCCACCATCGGCAACAAGGAATCAACCACCGCGTTTAAGCAAAAGAATCAAGACACCGACCAAAAGTAAACTAATCATCAACGATGACGAACTCTCGGAGTAAGTCCTCGTTTGCATTTTACTTTTCTTTATTTTTATTTTTCTTTGTGCATGCATTAAGGACAATGCCTCACTCGAGTTTGGGGGGGATTGTTATTAGTTACCATGTTTTTTTGCATTCATCTTAAGTATTGCATTTAGGATACATAAATTGCTTTCCATGCCTTTTGTTGGAACAAGAATTGCCTAGATTTGATGAATATTCGATGATGACTTTGTCAATGTACTTAATTGATAGAAATTTTTATTCTAGGATAAACGTGGAAACACTTAGAATCGTACTATGATGTTAAACTTGATGAAACATTGTGTGGCTTGATTGATTTAAGGAATTCTAGCGAACTTAGATTGATAGTTAAAAAATTGGGGGATTAGAATAAAAATTGGATGAATGCTAGAGGTGCCCGAAATTGGCTCTAGTATGTGCTAAAAATTGATCACTAGAGGTGCCCGAAATTGGCTCTAGTATGTGCTAAAAAAATGATCGCTAAAGGTGCCCGAAACCGGCTCTAGTCGAATAAATTAATTAACTTAAGAAAACTAAAAACAAAACACTAGAGGTGCCCGAAACCGGCTCTAGTTAAAACTTGTTAAAAGAACCCAATGAAGTAATTTGAAAACCTTTTGTTTGCATAGAATCTAAAAATCAACTTGCACACAACTCCGCACACACTCACAAGCATTATAGTTTGATTCCGAGTAACTCTTAAGTTTTCCGAAAAATGAAAAGCCAATCATACTTTGTGCCACGGTTCAGAGAATTGAAATCAAGTTCAAAGCTAAGTTTGTGAAAATTGAAGTCTTGGCGGGTAATTATTAGTTTGTATTGCTTGAGGACAAGCAATAGTTCAAGTTTGGGGGTGTGATAAGTGTTAAAAGTACTATTTTTATTACCTTTTTTACTCATATTATTGTTAGACTTAGGCTCATATTAGTTGCATAATTAGTCATTCATGCATTAATTCATGTTTCTTTCCATCGTTGAGCTTGATTACATAACTTGGTGATTTTTGTGGAAAAAGATGCTGCTTTGGTGTGTTTTTGTGTGTGTGCAGAATCACTTGCCAAAGCAAGGCTGGAACCAGTTGTCAGGGTAATGCATGAAGGGGATACCGAGCTAGTTGCTAGGGCAATTTTTGATAAGGGATAAGATGATATGGTAGTCGAAATTGATGACTAGATAAGCCCAAGATGACGTGGAGCAAAGTTAAATCCCAAATGAGTTTGATTTCCATGAAGTGGTTAAAGAGAAATTAAATCCCAAGAAGATAGGAGAAGTTCTAGAAGGAATTTAAATATAATAAAGAATTATATTCTTTAAAGATATTTAATTCCAACTTAACTTTCTCCTAAAAAAGACTTTGACCTAGCCCTATAAATTGATGACCAAGCCGTCAACTCCAAGGGGGAGAGGGGAGAGAAATTTTGACAAAGAGAGCAAGGGAGATTTCGACAAGAGCTTTGGAGAGATTTCGACAAGGCTTCAACCATTCTTCATCTTTTTCTTTCTTGTTCAATTATGTTTATGCTAGGAATTCTTTGTTTTGTGTTTCTTTGGAACCTAGCCATGAACTAAATCTATTTGGCTAAGGTTATTGTGTTTTGTGGTTGTGAGAAACAATTAGATTTTGTTTAGGTAATAAGAGTTTGCACTTTCAATTCAAGGTTTGCTCATTCTTGGTTTTTATTCTTGTTTGCGAGTGAATTGGGAGAGGATCTCGTAACTTCATCTATTTATCTAACATCGGGAGAGTTAGATTCAAGAAATGAATAAGTATGGTCTTTATTCAATCTATTGATGGTGAAGATTAATCCGGCTTAGGAATAAGTTAAGGATTTCAACGGTTAAGAGAAGCGTAAGATTGGTTGTTGTTCACCCTTGATTCACACAGGGATGTATTTTCAAGGCATGCACAAGTAGCTAGAGTTTTGACTTAGGGATAAGATGAAACCATAGAAGAACGCTCAGTCGAACCTTGAAGTTGCTGCCCAGCCGCCCAAGTAGTTGCCTAGCCAGCCGCCCAGGCAACCGTCGATTAGTTACCAAGGCAACCCCGCTGTGCAAGTTGCCCTTGCACTCTTTTACCAAGACGATCCAATCGGCTATCACTGCTCAACTCACGATAACCTGGCCTATTCTCTCTCATTTGATTACATCTTCTTTTACTTTATTGCTTTCTAGTTTAGTTGTTAGTTAAAACTCCTACAATCACCTACTCGTGTTTTTACTTTTCACAGTGTAAGAGATTAGATTCTAGAAGTGGCACCAATCTCTGTGGAGATGATATCTTTTATACTATAACTTATGACGTGTACACTTGCACAATTGCAGAGCACTTATTACGCACAACACCTCCCTATACAGACTCATTTTTGAGAAGGCATGCCACTTACTAGTAGAGTTGGAACATCGAGCTTATTGGGCAACCAAAAAGCTTAATATGGAATGGAGGGCTTTCGGTAAAAAGAGGCTATTAGATTTGAATGAGTTAGAGGAATTTCGAGCTCAAGCTTATGAGAATTCTAAGTTGTAAAAAGAGAAGACAAAAGGTTGCATGATAACAGAATATTGCCAAGGCAATTTGAAGTCGGCCAAAAAGTTTTTTTATTTAACTCTAGGTTAAAGTTATTTTCATGGAAGCTTAAGTCCAGATGGTCGGGCCCATTCGAAGTTGTCAAACCATATTGTCATGGGCCGCTAGCCCATGACAGAGAAGGCCACACACCAAGGGGCCCTTTGCTAGCACACCAAGTGTCATACTCGACTGATGGACCTATGTCTACACCTTGCACACCCACCATGGGGCTGAGTTAAGCACCCCATGTGCTGCCCATGAGAGAGAGACCAGAGGGAGCACTCTACACGCACCTAAAGGGGCCCAACTGAGCACCCTCCATGCTTCCCAAGCCATAGAGCCTGAGTCAGCACCCGATGTGCATGCTTGGGGGCCTAAACAAGCCCCATCCGAGTTACCCACGCGCCTAGGGCTCAATTTAGCACCGAGCATGCTGCCAAGGGGTTTTGGGCAAGCAAATTGGGCCTATCAACGCCCAATCCGCCCAAGAGACCAAGACCCATTGAGGAAGGTCATCTTTTGACCAACACACATGGAAAGATATCTTCCTTTGAGCCATTTTTGGGGAAAGTATCCTTGCCACCTAAGTGTAATATCCTTGAGTGATTCTTTCCTTTGTTTACTTTAGGCAGCATTGTATTATGTGTGATATTATTTCTATAGTTAGGAGATATGTATCTTGAGGATGATCCTTAGCCCTTAGATCGAGTCAATCTAGACCGTTAGATGCTAGGAGGTGAGCCTATAAATAGAGGCTCACTCTCACCATTGTAAAGCATTCCACCATTCCATAATTTCTTAGTTCTTGAGTAAAGTGTCACATCCCGAAAACTGGCCTAATCAGAAATAGGTCCCGGTGATTAGAAAATTTTGAAGCCGATGTGTAGAATGTTGTAATAAATGACCATTGTACCCTCTTATTGTAATAGAATTACATTTTGGCCCTTTATGAGTGAATGGACCCCTTGTATGGAATTCGAAGCCAAAGTGCAAAATTGAGCTAGTCGTATCAATACAGCCATGTGAGTATCGATACAACCAAACCGTCAATAACTAACTTCCTCATTTTGGCGTAGACGTACCGATACGACCATATGCGTATCGATACGAGTCCTATGTTTTGAGTTAAAATGGTGTCATTTTTTAAATAAACGATGATAGGTGATGAGTCACCTCTATGCTTGTCCTATCTCACGTGAAATTCATCAGAATTCACAAGCAAACGAGATTATAAGCCAACTTGGGGAGTTGTTAATCCTTGGCCTTAGGAAACCCTCAAGTAAGGGAAATGATCTTATTGGTTGTTGGAGTGGTGAAGGAATGATTAAGGATTTAATCATTTAAAGTAAATAGAAAAATGATTTCTTCATTTTTGATTATTCCTCCCGAAAGCTAAACTCAAGCTTTGTCTTCCAAATAAGCTAACACCACCATTGCCTTCAACCTAAGCTTAAGCACACACCTCTCTCTAGTCACCTTAAGCTCATCTCCTCTTCAATCTAAAGGCATCATATTAAAGCTATCCATCAGGTAAGGCAAAGCCCTCTTTGGATTAATGAATTCCATTTAAGATGGGAGTTTAATTTCGATTCAAAATCCTAAGCTGGGCTAAGCTATATTGTCAATTTGGTTGTAATGATTCCTATTGTTTTCCTAGCTCAAAACAAGGAGGAAAACAATCCATCAACCCCAATCAAAGCTAGGAACAAAGGAATCAACATTCGGGAATCCTAGAGCCTTCGAATCTTAAGGTGAATGTAGTTATGTCAATGGGTAGGCATGGTGCCTTCCCCTTTGCATTATTTGTGATTATAGCATTTGATCAATGTCTCACGTAGAGCTACTATGTTGGATTCGATTGGTGAACCCAGTAAGTACCTCGTACTATTTTGATATGTGAAAATATGGTTATGATATGCCTAGTATGTGGTTCATGGATTTGATATGAATATGATATATGTTATGGAGCTAGGGCTTGTTTTGATATTTGATATGATATGAATTGAAAGAAAATATGAAATATGTGATCTTTGTGAAATGGTGGACATTGGATAGAATTGGCATGCCATAGGATTATTGAGCTCGGTTAAGTAAGGGTGGACTACGGTTCGGGGATACAACCTATATGTGGGGGAAATAAGGTTGGTTTGTGTAAGGGATTCTCTCCAGAGCTACGACTCAAGGCTATGGCCTATTTCTGATATGTTGGTGTAAAGGGGAATCCGCGTATCCAATGATACCTAATGGAAATTCTATGTGTTTATGAACTTTGATATGAAAATATGAAAGTATGTGAATATGTGAAATAAGCATGAGATTGTGCACATGGAACTATGCCTATGTAAATTACTTGATCATCATGTCATGCATAATATTGATTAATCATTGTATTCATTATAACTACCTAACTAGGCTATGTAAGCCTAACATGTGTGTCTCATGCATTTTTAGGACCTTGAACGATTCCAAGCTATGATCATGTTGTTGCAGTTTCAAGTCACATCTTCACCATATACGTATGCTATCTTTTGCTATAAACTCCTAATGAAGTGGCATATGGTCCGAACATGTTTTGTATAAGCATTTTGATGTTGTGTAATAGCCCTATAATGACCTAGTGTTGTATGCATGAAATGGTATGTTTTGAGAATGTCAAGTTTGCTAAAAAGAGCCTAAAACGAGCCTAAAGTGACAACTAGGTAAATGGATTTGAAAGGCTATAAAATTTGGTATGACAGTAGATTAATGGATTTTAGGCGTACCGGTAAAATTTGGTAATAAACGAACAGCATTTGAGGGGTCAAATTAGGTAAAAACCAGATAAAATCTGTCATTACAGGCCAA
This sequence comes from Hibiscus mutabilis, assembly GCA_019671005.1. Lineage (NCBI taxonomy): Eukaryota > Viridiplantae > Streptophyta > Magnoliopsida > Malvales > Malvaceae > Hibiscus > Hibiscus mutabilis. Next base: position 57,961,937 of record CM033717.1, read on the forward strand.
ACTTATCGATACATGGAAGTCTGTACCGGTAGGGCCTTGCATAATTGGACTTCATGAAGCAGGGAGTATCGATGCACTAGAGAGTGTACCGATACGGATTTGGACAATAAGGTCTAAAAATTTAATTACATCGATACGGCCTCAGGCGTACCGAAACGAGTCAACCCAAGTCAAAGTGTATCGATACAGACATAGACGTCTCGGTACAAGGTCATTGACCTCGAACCTAGAAATTGATAAATTCAACATAGCATATCGATACGGACTATAGTGTATCGGTACGGTGTCAGTTAATTATGTTAAAAGGATTAAGCAACAGTTTAAAAGAATTACAAATTGGCCACTAATAATTAAATGGCTTAAATGGATAGGTAAAAGATATCCGATAACAACGAAACTTCATAAGTTAATAATTAGAGTGTCTAATTACAAGTCAGTAATAAAGGATCCAGATTAGGTCACTAATTTGTAATGTTTACAATTTAGTCCCTTTAGTTTGAAAAGTTTTAAATTAACCCCATTTCCGATTCCGATCTCCGATTCCGCTTTTCGATAATACTTTCTGACCCGGTTCTCTACCAGACTGGGAAGGCGGTGTTACATAAAGAGTTTACATTTTCTCTTCATCATTGTTTTCCTTGCTTTGCCTTAGCTATTTCTTATTTTTCCCACGAGCTTTAGCTATTCTAAGCACTCTTGCTTAGTAATTGTGAAGGCTGACTTAGTCCCTGACTAAGATCGTTGACTAAGGCCGCACGGATCAGCTTGGTCAAACTCTAGCCCTGTGACAATATGCTCATGGAGCAGTTGACATCAAGGATTTGAAGACTAGAACAACTTTCAAGGTAAACGGCCAAAGGTTGAAACATTATTTGGAAGGTAATCAAGTAATGCCAAGGAGATTGTTCTTTTGGCAGAAATTTAGTGAACTCCACCATCATCATTTGATGTATGTACGTAATAGGTTAGATGTTTTTCTTTGATTTTTCAATTTTTGATTCAATTGTTATTTTCATTATGTTATTTTATTTTCTTTTGTTGTTTTGAAAGGTTTGCTTTAAGTGAGAGTAGGTACAAGATACATTATCAGACAATATGCCGAGATCATGGCTGGCACGTGGAAACCAACATAACACAATTGGACTTGTGTGAGTTAGGCACAAAAAGAGTGAAAATTCTAGCTAAGTGCGGGATTAAAACCCTAGCCGCCTAGGATAAAAACTTGAAATTCAATATTTCACCTTATCACTTTATCCCTTTTCTCGCACCATCTCTTCACCTTCGTCCTTTAGCCCATCATTATCCCTTCTCCCTAAACATGCCACTTCCTCATCATTATCCCCATTTAATCACCCAACTTAAATATCCCCATTAAAACACAACCATTTCTTTTTCCCTCTAGTTAAACCCAGATCTTTACCTTAGCCAAAATTTTACACTCTTTCTCTTCATCTTTCTCGGCAAGAAAGCAATAATCCAACTTTTCTTTTCCCAAATTCTTCTAATTTCTCCAAAAGTTTTTTCGTGGCATCTTCTTCAACACCTTTCAAGATCTTCTTTAATGAAGAAAATCAAAAGAAGTATGATGAGAACTTTGCCGCATAAACGTTTTGTTTTGAGAAGAATTTTGAGTTCAAGAGCGAACCCAACTTGAGTTATTTATCGGAGTTCATAGCAGTGATCAAAAAGCACAAGTGGGGTTTATTTTGCCAGCAAGTTGGGCATATCCATTCCAATATTGTCCAAGAGTTTTATGCCTAGCTCACGGCCAAAGATTCACCTTTCTTGCATATACGAGGTACGTGTGTTAGATTTGATGATGGGACTATTAATAGTATGTTTAAATTGGATGGTTGTAATGCCCTGATTTTGGGCCTAGGAGTTTTTAGGTTGATTGGACTGTTTGGTGGACCGGGATTAGAGATTTGAGTCGCATTCAGAATTTAAATCGGAGTAAATATTTTTGTTGTGAGAAAAATATGGGAAAATATCTAAAAATCATTATTTAATATATGTATATTTTTGGTAAAGTCAATTTTTGAAATTGGAATTTAGACATTTTGGCTAGTGACTGAAATGTAAAGAATGAAAACTGTTTTAGTGACTATTTTGAAAAGGGTCAATCTTAGAATCCTTAAGGAGATATTTTACCTAATGTTTTTAAAGAGAATTAATTAAAGGAGGTAGTTATTTCTTAAAAACATTTTTGACGTGACTTTTTCTCAAACTTTTTCTCAACTTTTCTTCAGCCAAACACTTTCTTTTGAATCAAAGATTTGAGGTAATAATCTTGATTTCTTAAACTTTTGATATCTAATAGATTATTCAATCTTGTTTTCCAAAATATTATTGTCTTTCTTTGTTTTTCAAGAGTAAACATCCAATTGAGAGAAAATTCACTCATTAGAGGTAAGGTTCATTCTTCTCCTCTAATGAATGGTTCTTTATTGAAATTTCCAAGTATTTGATCATTGTTTAATGTTTTCTAATGAGTTTTAATGATTTAATTGTGGAAATTGGTTAAATCAAGGTTTAATTGATGAGATTGAGTGATTTTCGTTTCAGATCTATTTTGTTGAGTTCTTGATTAGTTATAATCATGATTTTGATATTTTATAATGTTAATAAGTTGGTTTTAAAATTGGAATCTCAAAACTAAGTGAATCTCTAATTTCTTAGGTTGCTAGTGTTGTGTTTTTGGTGAGTTATGGATGTTTAATAAATGATGGAAGTGTAAGGATGATATTAAGTTGTTTTTTGATGTTAATTGAAGTTAATTGATGGATTAAACCTTTAGGTTTTGGCTGTGTTAAGTTTGGAAGGTGTTTGATGTTGTTTTCGGTTGTTGTGGAGGGGTTTCGATTAAAGTTTGAGGAGGATTGTTGTGAATTGTTGTTGCTGGGTTTGTGAATTCATTTTGATGCATTGAGTCCTCTATTTTTGTGTGTTAAAGTTAGGGGAAGATGATCCTCAAGCTTGAAACATCATTTTGGAAGCTTTAGAGGAATAATTCACAACAGCGAACGAGGTTTTGAGTAAACGGTGAGTGAGAAAGTGGATTTCAGCTTTGAAATGGTTTAAAAGTTATTCTGGGAGTTTAAGTTAAGCTTAAAACGCTAGTTTAAACTCAGAAGTAAGTATGATAAGATTTCTCCCTCTGTCGTGCTTTGGCGAAATTATTTTATGCTCTTGTTTTTTATTACATAGTGCATACTGTTTAAGCATATTTTAAGGTATGTTTTATACTATTTTTGATCATATATTGATGATGGATACGTTGGGAAAATGATCTATGTAAGTATGTGAAATACTTGTTGAAAATGATCTTGCGAGTTACAAACCAATTTTAAATGCGTTGATGGTGTTGTGTTTTGAGCACTCTTCACTAATCCTAGTGTGCTTACGCTCTTTTTATCCATAAATACAGAGAATAAAAGGTTGGAGGCAGCGAGCAAGCGAAGGGAAAATTCAATGACTTGAACAACTCAAAAGTACAGTTTTTGAACTAGACTAGTAGTAATAAAGACAATGGGGTTCATTGTTTTTTGGGAGGGTTATTTGCTAAACTCCCTTTTCATGCAAGTTTATATTGTTGTTGTGGTGTTGTATAAAGCTTTGCATGGTTGGTTTTGTTGTGGATTTATGTTTCGTGTTTTGGATGGTTGGTTTTTAGGAAGCATGTCTCTAGAATCTTGATTGAAGCATGTTCCTACATTATGATCATGTTTCCTTGATATTCTAGTATGAATTGATCCTTAGGTAAGTGGTATATATGTTTATGACTTGTTAAGGCATGTTTGTGTTAAGTGTTCAAAAGTACTATTTTTATTACCCTTTTTATTCTTATTATTGCTAGACTTAGGCTCATATTAGTTGATTTATTAGCCATTCATGCATGTTTGCATTATTTCCTTAGTGGACAAGCTTGATTTAATATTTTGCTTAATTTTGCGGAAAAATATACTGCTTTGGTGTGTTTTGTCTGTGTGTGCAGAATCACTTGCTAAAGAAAGGTTGGAACCAATTGCCAGGGCAATGCATGAAGGAGATACTGAGCTAGTTGCCAGCGCAATGCATGAAGGAGATGCCGAGCTAGTTTCCAGGGCAATTTTCGATAAGGGATAAGATGATATGATAGTCAAAATTGATGACTAGATAAGCCCAAGATGACGTGGAGCAAAATCCCAAAGGAGTTTGATTTCCATGAAGAGGTTAAAGAGAAATTAAATCTCAAGAAGATAGGAGAAGTTCTAGAAGGAATTTAAATTTAATAAAGAATTATTTCTTTAAAGATATTTAATTCCAACTTAACGTCCTCCTCAAAAAAAAGTCTTTGACTTAGCCCTATAAATTGATGACCAAGCCGTCAACTCCAAGGGGGAGAGATGAGAGAAATTTCGACAAAGCGAGCAAGGGAGATTTCGACAAGAGCTTTGGAGAGATTTTGACAAGGCTTCAACCATTCTTCATCTTTTTCTTTCTTGTTCAATTAGGTTTATGCTAGGAATTCTTTGTTTTGTGTTTCTTTGGAACCTAGTGTTGCGCGTAATAAGTGCTACGCAAATGTGCAAGTATACACGTCGCAAGTTATAGTATAAAAGATATCGTCTCCACAGGGATTGGTGCCACTTCAAGAATCTAGTCTCTTGCACTGTAAAAAGTAAAAACACAAGTAAAGGATTATATGAGTTTAACTAATAACTAATCTAGAAAGCAATAAAGTAAATGAAAAGATGAATCCAAATGAGAGAAAGATAGGCCAGGTTATCGTGAGTTGAGGTGTGATAGCCGATTGGATTGTCTTGGTAAAAGAGTGCATGGGCAACTCAGTTGCCGTGGCAACTTGCACAACGGGGTTGCCTTGGCAACTAATCGATGGTTGCCTGGGCAACTAGTTGGGCAACTACTTGGGCGTCTGGGCAGCAACCTTCAAGGTTCGGCAGAGCGTTCTTCAATGGTTTCTTCTTATCCCTAAGTTGAAACTCTAGCTACTTATGCATGCCTTGATAATACATCCCTACGTGAATCAAGGGTGAACAACAACCAATCTTGCGCTCCTCTTAGCCGTTGAAATCCTTAACTTATTCCTAAGCCGGATTAATCTTCACCATCAATAGATTGAATAAAGATCATATTCATTCGTTTCTTGAATCTAACTCTCCCGATATTAGATAAATAGATGAAATCACGAGATCCTCTCCCAATTCACTCGCAAACAAGAATAAGAACCAAGAATGAATAAACCTTGAAATAGAAAAGTGAAAACTCTTATTACCTAAACAAAAACCAATAGTTTCTCACAACCACAAAACACAATAACCATAGCCAAGTAGATTTAGTTCATGGCTAGGTTCCAAAGAAACACAAGATAAACAATCCCTAGCATGAACCCAATCGAACAAGAAAGAAAAGGATGAAGAAGGAGGCTTGTCGAAATCCTCCTTTCCCAAGATGCTTGTCGAAAATTCTCTCATCTTGCCCTCCTTGGACTTGTCAGAATTTCCCTATTGCTCTCTCCCCTTGGATTATCGAAATCTCCTTGCTATTTATAGGGCTAGGCCAAAGTCCTTCTTTGAGGAGGAGTTTAAGTTGGAATTAAATTATCTTTAAAGAATATAATTCTTTATTATAATTGTATTCCTACTAGAACTTCTCCTATCTTCTTGGAATTTAATTCTTCTTTAATCTCTGCATGGCAATCAAATTCCTTTGGGTTTGGGCTTTGCTCCACGTTATATTGGGCTTGTCTAGTCATCAATTTCGACTACCATATCACCTTTACTCTTGTCGACAATTGCCATGGCAACTGGCTCGGCGTCTCCTTCATGCATTGCCCTGGCAACTAGCTCGGCATCTCCTTCATGCATTGCCCTGGCAACTAGCTCGGCATTGCTTTGGAAAGTGATCCTGCACATACACACACAAAGCACACCAAAGCAGCATCTTTTCCACAAAAACTACCAAGTTATGTAATCAAGCTCAACGATTGAAGGAAACGTGGATTAATGCATAAATGGCTAACTATGCAACTAATATGAGCCTAAGTCTAACAATAATATGAGTAAAAAGGGTAAGAAAAATAGTACTTTTGAACACTTATCACACCCCCAAACTCGAACTATTGCTTGTCCTCAAGCAATGCAAACTCATAATTACCTGCCAAGACTTCAATTTTTCACAAACTTAGCTTTGAACTTGATTTCAATTCTCTGAACCGGAGCACAAAGTATGATTGGCTTTTTATTTTTCGGAAAACTTAGAAATTACTCGGAATCAAACTATAATGCTTGTGAGTGTGTGCGGAGTTGTGTGCAAGTTGATTTTTCGGATTCTATGCAAATAATAGGTTTTCAAATTACTTCATTGGGTTCTTTTTAACATGTTTTAACTAGAGCCAGTTTCGGGCACCTCTAGTGTTTTGTTTTTAGTTTTCTTAAGTTAATTTATTCGACTAGAGCCAGTTTCGGGCACCTCTAGCTAAAATTTTCTTAACACATACTAGAGCTAGTTTCGGGCACCTCTAGCGATCAAAATTTTAGCACACGCTAGAGCCAATTTTGGGCACCTCTAACATTCATCCAATTTTTATTCTAATCCCCCAATTTGTTAATTATCAACCTAAGTTTACTAGAATTCCTTAAATCAACCAAACCACAACAGTGTTTCATCAAATTTAGCATCATAGTAAAAATCTAAGTTTTTCCATGGTTATCCTAGAATAAAAATTCTATCAATTAAGTGCATTGTCAAAGTCATCATCGAATATTCATCAAATCTAAGCAATTCTTGTTTCAATTAAAGGCATGGCAAACAATTTATGTATCCTAAATGTAATACTTAAGTGAATGTAACTAAACATGGTAACTACTAATAACAATCCCCCCCAAACTCGAGTGAGGCATTGTCCTCAATACATGTATAAAAATAACAAAAAATAAAGATAATAAAATAAAATAAATGCATACGAGGACTTACTCCGAGAGTTCATCATCGTAGATGATTAGTTTCCTTTTGGTCGGTGTCTTGATTCTCTTGCTTGAACACGATGGTTGTTTTCTTGTTGCAGGGATGTCATTAGCTTTGGTTGCCGTGGCATCTTCAGGGTTGGTTGTCGTGGCATCAGCTTTTGCAGGCACAATGTAGGTTGTCGCGGCATCTTCTTCATTGGTTGTCGGGGCAAGGATCTCGGCAGTAAATTTCCTTAGCATAGTAATTGTGAGTCTTGTTGTGAAAAAGAAAACAAAGAAAACCTGAAAACTAAAGAATATGAAGAAAAATAAAATATCTCCTAAAAAAATAAAAAAAAAAAAAAGAAAAAGAAAAAGAAAATATTGAAAGAAGAGCATGCTCATGCATCTCCTAAGTTGACCGCTTCCTTGTTACGTTCCACATGGGCACCATTGTAGTGCTTCAATCTTTGTCCATTAACTTTGAATTCATGGTTGTCAGAGATGGACTTGATTAACACGGCACCATGGAAGAATGGTTTGATGACTTCGAATGGTCCCGACCATCTTGATTTTAGCTTTCCCGGGAAAAGTTTTAGCCGAGAATTGAATAGGAGAACTAGTTGCCCTGGCGTGAATTGTCGTGGCAATAGTTTCTTGTCATGCCATCGCTTTGTTTTCTCCTTACAGATTCGTGCATTGTTATAGGCGAGTGCACGGAATTCTTCTATCTCATTGAGATCCATCAAACGCTTTTGTCCGGCACTTTCCCAATCCATATTCACAGTCTTGATTGCCCAGTACGCCTTGTGCTCGATTTCCACCGGTAGATGGCATGTTTTGCCATAGACAAGTCGGAAGTGGGACATACCTAAGGGTGTTTTGAATGCAGTGCGATATGCCCAAAGTGCGTCATCTAGTCTTAATGACCAATCCTTCCTTGAGGGATTTACAACTTTCTCGAGTATTCCCTTCAACTCTCGGTTGGAATTTTCTGCTTGCCCGTTGGTTTGTGGGTGATATGCCGTGGCGATCTTGTGTGATATGCCGAAGCATTGCAACATCTTGGCAATTAGTCTGTTGTCAAAATGCTTGCCTTCGTCACTGATAATTGCTCTTGGCATCCCAAACCGTGTAAATATGTTTTTCTGCAAGAATCGTTGCACGGTCTTGGAATCGTTGTTGGGAACTGCAGCTGCCTCAACCCATTTAGACACGTAGTCGACGGCAAGTAAGATGTAGAGGTTTCCAAATGAAGATGGGAAAGGTCCCATAAAATCGATCCCCCATACATCGAACAATTCCACCTCGATGATGTTCTGGAGCGGCATCTCATGTCGTCTAGAGATATTGCCCGTCCTCTGGCAACGATCACATTACTTTTAAAAGTCTTGGGCATCTTTGTACAATGTTGGCCAATACAAACCGGGTTGCAAAACTTTGGCCGCGGTACGAGTTCCTCCAAAATATCCTCTATAGGGTGAAGAATGGCATTGCCGGAGTACATTCTGTTGCTCTTCTTCAGGGACACATCGGCGTATAACCTGATCTGCACATTGTTTAAACAAAAGAGGCTCGTCCCAAAAGTAACGCTTAGCATCATGGCGGAACCGCTTCTTCCCTTGGTGAGTAATGCCATAAGGAAAAATACCACAAACAAGGAAATTAACTAAATCTGCATACCAGGGTATTGCTGAGGCATGTGCTGCCGTGGCGACTGTTCCCAAAATTGCCGAGGCGTGTGCGTCAAAGGTTGCTGCGGCACCAAGAGTTGCCGAGGCGTGTGCATCCATGGGTTCCGAGGCATCGTGGGTTGCCGAGGCGTCTAGGGTTACCGAGGCGTCGAGGGTTGCCGAGGCGTCTAGGGTTGCCGAGGCGTCGAGGGTTGCCGAGGCAACTAAAATTTGTTCATCCGGGAATGCATCGCATATCTCTAGATCCGCGTCCTCCTCCCTATTGCATTCCAAACGTGATAAGTGATCGGCCACTTGATTTTCTGTTCCTTTCCTGTCCTTAATTTCAATATCAAATTCTTGTAAAAGTAATATCCAACGAATCAAACGAGGTTTAGCATCCTTTTTAGCAAATAAGTATTTGATTGCCGAATGGTCCGTATGAACAATTACCTTTGTACCAATTAAATAGGATCGGAACTTGTCAAATGTGAAAACTACAGCTAGTAACTCTTTCTCCGTTGTTGTGTAATTCACTTGAGCACCATTAAGAGTTTTACTAGCGTAGTATATCACATGGAAGGTCTTACCTGTGCGTTGGCCTAGGACTGCTCCTACCGCGAAATCACTTGCATCGCACATGAGCTCAAAAGGTAGCGTCCAATCTGGTGGAACGACAATGGGTGCCGAGGCAAGCTTTTTCTTTAGGGTTTCGAATGCTTGGGTGCAAGAATCATCAAAATCGAAGACTTTATCCTGTTCAAGCATATTACACAAGGGTTTAGTGATTTTGGAAAAATTATGAATGAACCTCCTGTAAAAACCTGCATGTCCGAGAAAACTTTGAATTCCTTTAACCGAACTTGGTGGGGGTAATCTCTCGATCACGTCCACCTTGGCTTTGTCTACTTCAATTCCTTTGGATGAAATCTTGTGGCCGAGCACTATTCCTTCATCTACCATAAAATGGCATTTCTCCCAATTGATGACTAAATCCGTTTCTTCGTATCTTGCTAACACCCTCTCTAAATTGCCGAGAGAGCCATCGAAGTCATTACCAAAAACTGAAAAATCATCCATGAAGATCTCAAGAAAGTCTTTGACCATGTCTGAAAAGAGTGCCATCATGCATCTTTGGAAGGTTGCCGGGGCTTTACACAATCCGAACGGCATCCTTCGGAAGGCATAAGTACCGTATGGGCATGTTAAGGTTGTCTTTTCTTGATCTTCTGGTGCTATGGCAATCTGATTGTAACCTGAATAACCATCAAGAAAACAATAAAAGGGTTTACCTGCAAGACGGTCAAGCATTTGATCAATAAAGGGTAATGGGAATTGATCTTTCCTAGTGGCTTTGTTTAGCTTTCGATAGTCCATACAAACCCTCCAATCGGTCATAGTCCTGGTTGGGATAAGTTCATTATTTTCATTGCTTACCACTGTTATACCTCCCTTTTTTGGTACACATTGTACCAGACTTACCCACGTACTATCAGAGATAGGGTATATAATGCCGGTGTCAAGCCACTTGATGATTTCTTTCATTACAACCCCTTTCATGGCATGATTCAGTCTCCTCTAGGCCTCAATTGAAGGTTTGTGATCACCTTCCAACATAATCTTGTGCATGCACACTGCCGGGCTAATTCCCTTCAAGTCGGCAATTGTCTACCCTATCGCCTTTTTGTGTAGCTTCAACATCTCGATCAGCTTCTTTTCCTGCTCAGGCTGTAACTTAGAAGAAATAATTACAGGCAATGTATTATCGGTTCCTAAGTATGCATATTTTAGTTGCTCTGGCAATTGTTTCAACTCAAGAGTCGGTGGTTGTTCAATAGAGGGTTTTCCGAGCTTACCTTCCTTACCTGAGTAATCTAGTGGTTCAAAGTATGTACCTGGTCGATTGACTAGCCAATTTGCCTCTTCTGGTTGTTCCCCATCGACCGGTTCTTCATACTCCTCAGGTTCCTCTTGATCGGCAATGTAGTTGCCGAGGCAACTAAATTCCTCGTCGAAGTTAAACTCTGCCGTGGCATGAAGTAGTTGGCATTCTTCTGGATCATCGGCATGCCTTAGTGTTTGGAACACATTTAGTTTAACTTGCTGGTCATTCACCCTCATTGTGAGTTCTCATTTTTCAACATCGATCAAGGTTCTCCCTGTTGCTAGGAATGGTCTCCCGAGAATGATGGGTGCATGCTCATCTGCTTCACAATCCAAAACAATAAAGTCAGCGGGAAAAATAAATTTATCAACTTTTACCAGTATGTCCTCGATTTTTCCCTCTGGATGCACATAGGATCTGTCGGCTAGCTGTAGCATAACTGTTGTAGGTCTTGCCTTCCCGATTCCTAGTTTCTGGAAAACCAATTTAGGCATCAAGTTTATGCTAGCCCCAAGGTCGCATAGTGCTTTCCCGACATAGTGATTTCCAATAGAACAGGGTATTGTGAAACTTCCGGGATCCTTCAACTTGGGTGGCATACGATTGTGCAACATTGACATGCATCCCTCTATTGCGGCAACTATTTCGAACTCTCCTAGCCTTGTTCTCTTGGACACAATGTCTTTAAGAAACTTGGCATAGTTTGGCATTTGTTCAATTGCTTCCACCAATGGCAAGTTGATGTGGACTTGCTTTAGGATATCAAGAAACTTCTTGAATTGGTATTCTTGCTTTTGTCGCTTCAACCTTTGTGGGAATGGTGGTAGAAGTCGGATATCTTTAATCCTTTCATTAGTTTGAAACCTGATTGACGGCATTGCCGGGACATCTGGACTTACTGAGGCGTTATCAACTGGGGTTGCCGAGGCATGCTTTTCACAAGTTACCGAGGCATCTTTATCGTCGGTTGTCGAGGCATGCTTATTTCCGGTTGCCGCGACAATTCCTGGTTCAGCATCTGAGGCTTTGCTGCTAGGTTCGTCTTGATCTTTTTGTGGAGTTTTGTTTGACGAGCGGGTTTGAACCTCTCTAAGTTGTTGGCCACTTCTAGTGGTGATTGCCTTACATTGCTCATGGTCAGTTCCTCTTGCGACTTCAGTATCGCTAGGTAAACCTCCTTGTGGTCTAGTATTTAGATTTTGAGCAAACTGTCCGACTTGATTTTCCAATGATTTGATTGCCGCCTCTTGGTTATGCAATCTCATCTCGGTCCTGTTAATAAAAGCATCAGTTCTTTTTATGAAATTACTATTCTCAGCCATATAAGATTCAGTTTTCATCATAAAAGCATTTAGAGAATTTTCCAAAGAACTAGATGTTGTCGGTTGTTGCTGCGGCTTCTGTTGCCGTGGCATATTCTGCTGGAATCCTGATGCTTATGCATTCTGATTGTTCTGGTTTAGAGCATTGTTGGGATTACTCCATGAAAAATTCGGGTGCTTCTTCCAAGCTGGATTGTATGTATTGGACATAACGTTGTTGCTCTGATTGTAATTCCCCACATAGAAGCTGGATTCCGGATTCTGCATACATTCAGAAGAATTATGGTTATCACCACATAACTCACAAAAAGAATATATTACCTTGACTTCATGTATGTTGTTTGGTGTTTGTATGTTCTGGACCATCTTGGTTAAAGTGGCCAATTGTGCCGAAATTGAATCTGATGGTCCTAGTTCATGTATTGTGGCTTGGCGTCTAACTCCTCATCTTCTAGAAGATGGGAATTGATAATCATTCTTGGCCAGCCTGTTTAAAATTTGCATTGCTTCCTCCGGTGACTTATCTAAGAATATGCAGTTTACCGAGGCGTCTAGCATCATCCTTGTTGGTGTATTCACGACATTGTAAAACATTGTTACTTGAGTCCACACCGGGAATCCGTGTAGGGGGCATTTGTGTAGAAGTTCTCTATATCGCTCCCAAGCCTCGTACATGGATTCATCATCTGCCTGCCGAAAAGAAGTAATGTCATTACGAAGCTTATCAGTCAAATTTGTAGGATTAAATCTAGCAAGGAAATCACGACAAAGATCAGTCCAAGATGCTATAGATCCGGTAGGAATGCTATTCAACCATGCTTTCGCCCTATCCCTCAGTGAATAGGGGAATAATCTTAATCGTAAGACATCGGGAGTGACTCTGTGTATCTTGAACGAGTTGCAAATCTCAAGGAAAGATTTCAGATGTTGTCGTGCATCTTCAGTTGCTGAGCTGCCAAATTGACCTATTGTGTTGATCATATTAAACATTACCGGTTTCAACTCAAAGTGGTCGGCTTCAATTTCAGGTGTGACAACTCCTGGATTAAGTCCATCAAGATATTCTTCAAGATAGTCTCGAATAGTTCTGCTTCGTGCAAGAATCACACCTCCTCCTGCTCGAACATCTTGATTCATATTGCCGTCTTGATTTGCCATTGCTTCTTTTATCCTTCGTCTAAGTCTTTGTAAGGTTCGTTCGATTTCTGGATCAAAGGGATATTCTGGTGAAGTCGGTCTAGCCCTGGTCATATACCAATGCAAAACCAAAGTTTGTTAGCCCTTTGAATTTTTAAACAAGAAAAATAAAAAGAAAGTGCAAGAAAATAAAACAAAGTCGCTATTGCCAATCCCCGACAACGGCGCTAAAAACTTGTTGCGCGTAATAAGTGCTACGCAAATGTGCAAGTATACACGTCGCAAGTTATAGTATAAAAGATATCGTCTCCACAGGGATTGGTGCCACTTCAAGAATCTAGTCTCTTGCACTGTAAAAAGTAAAAACACAAGTAAAGGATTATAGGAGTTTAACTAATAACTAATCTAGAAAGCAATAAAGTAAATGAAAAGATGAATTCAAATGAGAGAGAGATAGGCCAGGTTATCGTGAGTTGAGGTGTGATAGCCGATTGGATTGTCTTGGTAAAAGAGTGCATGGGCAACTCAGTTGCCGTGGCAACTTGCACAACGGGGTTGCCTTGGCAACTAATCGATGGTTGCCTGGGCAACTACTTGGGCGTCTGGGCAGCAACCTTCAATTTTCAGCAGAGCGTTCTTCAATGGTTTCTTCTTATCCCTAAGTTGAAACTCTAGCTACTTATGCATGCCTTGATAATACATCCCTACGTGAATCAAGGGTGAACAACAACCAATCTTGCGCTCCTCTTAGCCGTTGAAATCCTTAACTTATTCCTAAGCCGGATTAATCTTCACCATCAATAGATTGAATAAAGATCATATTCATTCGTTTCTTGAATCTAACTCTCCCGTTATTAGATAAATAGATGAAATCACGAGATCCTCTCCCAATTCACTTGCAAACAAGAATAAGAACCAAGAATGAATAAACCTTGAAATAGAAAAGTGAAAACTCTTATTACCTAAACAAAAACCAATAGTTTCTCACAACCACAAAACACAATAACCATAGCCAAGTAGATTTAGTTCATGGCTAGGTTCCAAAGAAACACAAGATAAACAATCCCTAGCATGAACCCAATCGAACAAGAAAGCAAATGATGAAGAAGGAGGCTTGTCGAAATCCTTCTTTCCCAAGATGCTTGTCGAAAATTCTCTCCTCTTGCCCTCCTTGGACTTGTCGGAATTTCCCTATTGCTCTCTCCCCTTGGATTGTCGAAATCTCCTTGCTATTTATAGGGCTAGGCCAAAGTCCTTCTTTGAGGAGGAGTTTAAGTTGGAATTAAATTATCTTTAAAGAATATAATTCTTTATTATAATTGTATTCCTACTAGAACTTCTCCTATCTTCTTGGAATTTAATTCTTCTTTAATCTCTGCATGGCAATCAAATTCCTTTGGGTTTGGGCTTTGCTCCACGTTATCTTGGGCTTGTCTAGTCATCAATTTCGACTACCATATCACCTTTACTCTTGTCGACAATTGCCATGGCAACTGGCTCGGCGTCTCCTTCATGCATTGCCCTGGCAACTAGCTCGGCATCTCCTTCATGCATTGCCCTGGCAACTAGCTCGGCATTGCTTTGGCAAGTGATCCTGCACATACACACACAAAGCACACCAAAGCAGCATCTTTTCCACAAAAACTACCAAGTTATGTAATCAAGCTCAACGATTGAAGGAAACGTGGATTAATGCATGAATGGCTAACTATGCAACTAATATGAGCCTAAGTCTAACAATAATATGAGTAAAAAGGGTAAGAAAAATAGTACTTTTGAACACTTATCACCTAGCCATGAACTAAATCTATTTGGATAAGGTTATTGTGTTTTATGGTTGTGAGAAACAATTGGATTTTGTTTAGGAATTAAGAGTTTACACTTTCAATTCAAGGTTTGCTCATTCTTGGTTTTTATTCTTGTTTGCGAGTGAATTGGGAGAGGATCTCGTAACTTTATCTATTTATCTAATATCGGGAGAGTTAGATTCAAGAAACGAATGAGTATGGTCTTTATTCAATCTATTGATGGTGAAGATTAATCCGGCTTAGGAATAAGTTAAGGATTTCAACGGCTAAGAGGAGCGCAAGATTGGTTGTTGTTCACCCTTGATTCACACAGGGATGTATTATCAAGGCATGCAAAAATAGCTAGAGTTTCGTCTTAAGGATAAGAATAAACCATTGAAAAACGCTCCGCCGATCCTTGAAGTTGCTGCCCAGCCACCCAAGTAGTTGCCCAGCCAGTCGCCCAGGCAACCGTTGATTACTTGCCAAGGCAACCCCGCTGCGCAAGTTGCCACGGCAACTGAGCTGCCCTTGCACTCTTTTACCAAGACGATTCAATCGGCTGTCACTCCTCAACTCACGATAACCTGACTATTCTCTCTCATTTGATTACATCTTCTTTTACTTATTTGCTTTCTAGTTTAGTTATTAGTTAAACTCCTACAATCTTCAACTTGTATTCTTTTACTTTTTACAGTGCAAGAGATTAGATTCTTGAAGTGGCACAAATCCCTGTGGAGACGATATCTTTTATACTATAACTTGCGACGTGTACACTTGCACAATTGTGGAGCACTTATTACGCGTAACAAGTTTTTGGCGCCGTTGCCGGGGATTGGCAATAGCAACAATTTGGTTTTTATTTTCTTGCACTTTTTATTTTTCTTGTTTAAGATTCAAAGGGTTAACAAACTTTGGTTTTGCATTGGTATATGACCAGGGCGAGATCGATTACACCAGAATATCCCTTTGATCCAGAAATCGAACGAACCTTGCAAAGACTCAAACAAAGGTTAAGAGTAGCAATGGCTAATCAAGAAGGCAATATGAATCAAGATGTTCCAGCCGGAGGAGGAGTGATTCTTGCACGAAACAGAACTATTCGAGACTATCTTGAAGAAGATCTTGAAGGACCTAATCCAGGAGTTGTCACACCTATTCGAGACTATTCGAGACTATCTTGAAGAAGATCTTGAAGATCATCAGACTCAATTTTGGCACAATTGGCCGCTATAACCAAGATGGTCCAGAACATGCAGAAACCAAACAACACACAGGAGGTCAAGGTAATGGATTCCTTTTGTGAGTTATGTGGTGGTAACCATAATTCTTCTGAATGTATGCAGAATCTGGAATCCAGCTTTTATGTGGGGAATTACAAATGGAACAACAATGTACAATCCAGCTTGGAAGAAACACCCGAATTTTTCATGGAGTAATCCCAACAATGCTCTAAACCAGAACAATCAGAATGCACAAGCATCAGGATTCTAGCAGAATATGCCACGGCAACAATTGCCGCAGCAACAACCGACAACACTAGTTCTTTGGAAAATTCTCTCAATGCTTTTATGTTGAAAACTGAATCTTATATGGCTGAGAATAATAACTTCATAAAAAGAACTGATGCTTTTATTAACAGGATCGAGATGAGATTGCAAAACCAAGAGGCGGCAATCAAATCATTGGAAAATCAAGTCAGACAATTTGCTCAAAACCTAAATACTAGACCGCATGGAGGTTTACCTAGCGATACTGAAGTCGCAAGAGGAACTGGCCATGAGCAACGTAAGGCGACCACCACTAGAAGTGGCCAACAACTTAAAGAGGCTCAAGCTCGATCATAAAAAAAACTCCACAAAAAGATCAAGACGAACTCAGCAGCAAAGCCTCAGATGCTGAACCAGGAATTACCGTGGCAACCAGTGATAAGCATGCCTCGGCAACCAGCGATAAGCATGCCTCGATAACGAGCGATAAGCATGCCTCGGCAACCCCAGTTGATGATGCCTTGGCAACTCCAGTTACCTCGGTAATGTCGTCAATAAGGTTACAGACCAATGAAAAAATCGAAGGTATCCGACTTCCACCACCATTCCTACAAAGGTTGAAGAGACAAAAGCAAGAATATCAATTCAAGAAGTTTCTTGATATCCTAAATCAAGTCCACATCAACTTGCCATTGGTTGAGGTGATTGAACAAATGTCGAACTATGCCAAGTTTCTTAAAGACATTGTGTCCAAGAAAACAAGGCTAGGAGAGTTTGAAACAGTTGCCGCAACAGAAGGATGCATGGCCATGTTGCACAATCGCATGCCACCCAAGTTGAAGGATCTCGGAAGTTTCACAATACCTTGTTCCATCAGAAACCAGTACGTCGGGAAAGCATTATGTGACCTTGGAGCAAGCATAAACTTGATGCCTAAATAGGTTTTCCAGAAACTAGGAATCGTGAAGGCAAAACCTAAAACAGTTATGCTACAGCTAGCCGACAGATCCTATGTGTATCCAGAGGGAAAAATTGAAGACATACTGGTAAAAGTTGATAAATTTATTTTTCCCGCTGAATTTATTGTTTTAGATTGTGAAGCAGATGAACATGCACCTATCATTCTCGGGATACCCTTCCTAGCGACAAGGAGAACCTTGATCGATGTTGAAAAGGGAGAACTCACAATGAAGGTGAATGACCAGCAAGTTAAACTAAATATGTTCCAAACACTAAGGCATGTCGATGATCCAGAAGAATGCCAACTTCTTCCTGCCACAGCAGAGTTTGACTTCGACGAGGAATTTAGTTACCTCGGCAACTACATTGCCAAACAAGAGGAACCTGAGGAGTATGAAGAACCGATCGATGAGGAACAACAAGAAGAGGCAAATTGTTAGTCAAACGACCAGGTACATACTTTGAACCACTGGATTACTCAGGTAAGGAAGGTAAACTCGAAAAGCCCTACATTGAACAACCACTGATTCTTGAGTGGAAACAATTGCCCGGACAACTAAAATATGCTTACTTGGGAACCGATAATACATTGCCTGTAATTATTTCCTCTAAGTTATAGCCTGAGCATGAAAAGAAGCTGATCAAAATGTTGATGCTACACAAGAAGGCAATAGGGTGGACAATTGACGACTTGGAGGGAATTAGCCCATCAGTGTGCATGGACAAGATTTTGTTGGAAGATGATCACAATCCTTCGATTGAGGCCCAGAGGAGACTGAATCATGCCATGAAAGGGGTTGTAATGAAAGAAATCATCAAGTGGCTTAACGCCGGCATCATATACCCTATCTCTGATAGTACATGGGTAAGTCCGGTACAATGTGTACAAAAAAGGGGAGGTATAACGGTGGTAAGTAATGAAAACAATGAACTCATTCCAACCAGGACTGTGACCGGTTGGAGGGTTTGTATGGATTATCGAAAGCTAAACAAAGCCACTAGGAACCATTACCCTTTATTGATCAAATGCTTGACCGTCTTGCAGGTAAACCATTTTATTGTTTTCTTGATGGTTATTCAGGTTACAATCAAATTGCCATAGCACCAGAAGATCAAGAAAAGACAACCATCACATGCCCATACGATACTTATGATTTCCGAAGGATACCTTTCGGATTGTGTAATGCCCTGACAACCTTCCAAAGATGCATGATGGCACTCTTTTTAGACATGGTCGAAGACTTCCTTGAGATCTTCATGGATGATTTTTTTCGTTTTTGGTAATGACTTCGACAGTTACCTCAGCACTTTAGAGAAGGTGTTGGAAAGATGTGAAGAAACCGATTTAGTCTTTAATTGGGAGAAGTGCCATTTTATGGTAGATGAAGGAATAGTGCTCGGCCACAAGATTTCATCGAAGGGAATTGAAGTAGACAAATCCAAGGTGGACGTGATCGAGAGATTACCCCCATCAAGTTCGGTTAAAGGAATCCAAAGCTTTCTTGGACATGCAAGTTTTTATAGGAGGTTCATTCATATTTTTTCTAAAATTACTAAACCCATGTGCAATTTGCTTGAATAGGATAAAGTCTTCAATTTTGATGATTCTTGTGCCCAAGCATTCGAAACCCTAAAGGAAAAGCTTACCTCGGCACCCATTGTCGTTCCACCAGATTGGACGCTACCTTTTGAGCTCATGTGTGATGCAAGCGATTTCGCGGTAGGAGCAGTGCTAGGCCAACGCACAGGTAAGACCTTTCATGTGATATACTATGCTAGTAAAACTCTTAATAATGCTCAAGTGAATTACACAACAACAGAGAAAGAGTTACTAGCCGTAGTTTTCACATTTGACAAGTTCCGATCTTATTTGATTGGTACAAAGGTAATTGTCCATACGGACCATTTGGTAAGTAAGTATCTATTTGCTAAAAAAGATGCCAGACCTCGTTTGATTCGTTGGATATTGCTTTTACAAGAGTTTGACATTGAAATTAAGGACAGGAAAGGAATAGAAAATCAAGTGGCCGATTACTTATCACGCTTAGAACACAATAGAGAGGAGGACACGGATTTAGAGATATGTGATGCATTCCCGGATGAGCAACTGTTAGTTGCCTCGGAAACCATGGACGCGTATGCCTCGGCAACCCCTGACGCCTCGGCAACCATGGATGCACATGCCTCGGCAACTTCTGACGCCTCAGCAACCATGGACGCATACGCCTCGGCAACCATGGACGCGTATGCCTCAGCAACCCTTGACGCACATGTCTCGACAACCCTTGAGCATGACGTGGCAACTCTAGACGCACACACCTCGACAACCATGGAAGCAGTTACCACGGCAACACATGCCTCCGCAATACCCTTGTACGCGGATTTAGTTAATTTCCTTGTTTGTGGTATTTTACCTTATGGCCTTACTCACCAAGGGAAGAAGCGGTTCTGCCATGATGCTAAGCATTACTTTTGGGACGAGCCTCTTTTGTTTAAACAATGTGCAGATCAAGTTATACGCCGATGTGTCCCTGAAGAGGAGCAGTAGAATGTACTCCGGCAATGTCATTCTTCACCCTATGGAGGAACACGTACCGCGGCTAAAGTTTTACAATCTGGTTTGTTTTGGCCAACACTGTACAAAGATGCCCAAGAGTTTTACAAGCAATGTGATCGTTGCCAGAGGACGGGCAATATCTCTAGACAACATGAGATGCCGCTCCAAAACATCATCAAGGTAGAACTGTTCGATGTATAGGGGATCGATTTTATGGGACCTTTCCCATCTTTATTCGGCAACCTCTACATTCTACTTGTCGTTGACTACGTGTCTAAATGGGTTGAGGCAGCTGCAGTTCCCAACAACGATTCCAAGACCGTGCAACGATTCTTGTAGAAAAACATATTTACACGGGTTGGGATGCCGAGAGCAGTTATTACTGATGAAGGCAAGCACTTCGACAACAAACTCATTGCCAAGATGCTACAACGCTTTGGTGTATCTCACATGATTGCCACGACATATCACCCACAAACCAATGGGCAAGCAGAAATTTCCAACCGAGAATTGAAGGGTATACTCGAGAAAGTTGTAAATCCCTCTAGGAAGGATTGGTCAATAAGACTAGATGATGCACTTTGGGCATATCGCACTGCATTCAAAACACCCTTAGATATGTCCCCCTTCTAACTTGTCTATGGCAAAACATGCCATTTACCGGTGGAAATCGAACACAAGCATATTGGGCAATTAAGACCGTGAATATGAATTGGGAAAGTGCCGGGCAAAAGCGTTTGTTGGACCTCAACGAGATAGAAGAATTCCGTGCACTCGTCTATAACAATGCACGAATCTACAAGGAGAAAACAAAGCAATGACATGATAAGAAACTATTGCCGCGGCAATTCATGCCAGGGCAACTAGTTCTCTTATTCAATTCTCAGCTAAAACTTTTCCCAGGAAAACTAAAATCAAGATGGTCGGGACCATTCGAAGTTGTCAAACCATTCTCCTATGGTGCCGTGATAATCAAGTCCATCACTGACGAACATGAATTCAAAGTATAGGGACAAAGATTGAAGCACTACAACGGTGCCCATATAGAACGTAACAAAGAAGTGGTCACCTTAGGAGATGCATGAGCATGCTCTCCATTCGATATTTTCTTTTTACTTTTATTTTCTTTCGAACTATTTAATTTTTTTATTTTTATTTTTTCGGTTATTTTTCTTTTTAGGATAGATTTATTTATTTTCTTTAAGATTAAAACTACATCTTTCTTTCATATTTATCTAATTGTTTTTTAAATTTTAAGTTTAAGAATTTCTTTTCACATCTTTATTTATTTTCTTAGTTTATCTTTAATTTTAATCCTTATTTTATTTATTTTTTAATTGTAGGAAAAGAGTTCAAGATAAAGAGGAATTTTGATTCAAGAAGGAAACTTCTTCAACAAGGAAATTAATGGGCTGAATCTAAGGCTTATATTAAGCCTCCAATTTACCCTAAATAAAGCCTACATAACCGGACAAGTCCTACCCCTTCCCTAAATACCCTAGCCGTCCCCTACCCCTAAATTGAAACCCTTGTTTCTTTATTCCAAAATTAATCCCACCCACTATATTTACTACATATCTTTTCTATTTAACCCATCACCCTTAACTTCCAAGAAACCTATTCATACTTTTCATCTTGCAACTCTTTAATTTCTTTTGCTTTCTTTTCTTTGTTTTTACCAAACTCACAACCAAGATCATCCATGGCATCCAAAATCAAATTTTTGGTTCATCTAAGTTCCTCCAAAGAACCAAGATACAAGAAGTTTGCTACACCGGTGGTTCAAGAAAGATTTTACTCTAAGTTTGAAAGCCAGAAGATTTGCGAAGAACAAGGCTTTGAATACTCCAACTCTCATCAAGATTTCGGCCTTGAACCATTAATCTTTGAAAGGATTGCACATCAAAAGTGGCAAATCTTTTGCCATCAATCGGAATCGGGTAACATCTCATGGGTAAGAGAATTCTATGCTCACTCACCTAACCCGGATAATCCTTATGTTTTTGTTCGTGACAAGGCTATACTCATAGGCCCCGAAAACATCAACACCTTTTACGGGCTCTGCGTTGAGAAGGACGAGCATCAAGCCTTTTTTGATCAACTCACGCCCAAGTAACTCGACAAGGTGCTTCAAGAACTCACACTACCTGGAACTCAATGGAACGACGGTAAATATAAGGGCACGGTAAATCACCTTCAGCTTAAACCTGAGGCAAAATTATGGAATAAGTTTGTTAAAACTTCTTTAATGCACACCACACACAATACTACCGTTGATACACCTCGTCTTTTGCTCATACATTTTATCTTGCATAAGCGCATCATTAACATTGGAAAAATTATTTGTGATGAGATTTTTGTATGTAGCACAAAAGAAAAGGGTTCTCTTTTCTTCCCTTGCTTAATTTCCAATATTTTCAAGGAGATGCATGTCCTAAGTGAGTCCACTGATGAAAAGGCCCTACCAAAGTCCGGTTAGAATCGAGCACAAAACCCAAAGCTAATGGGAGAGGCACCGGTAAAATCCTCAACGCCTTCAATTTTCGCGGCAACTCCAGCCACTTCGGCAACCCCTAATGCCCATGCACCTAATGCCCGAGCAACTCGGCCATCAACCCCAGGACAACTTGAAGCACTATTACAACCGTTGGCGAACCGCCTTAGGCAATTGAAGACCGGCAATTAATGTTCATGCGGTACATGAAGGATTACAACAATTCCATCACCCAAGTCATCCTGGAAAAGTTCCCCATCTTTCCTACTGAAATCCTTGGCGAACCGCCTTAGGCAACCGCTCCCCATCTTTCCTACTGAAATCCTTGCCACGGCAACCAATGAAGCAGTTGCCACGACAACCGCAACAGATGATGTCGCGGAAACCTACACCGCGTCTTCCCATGCAGTTGCCACGACAACCAACACTGAAGATGGCACGACAACCAAAGCTAAAGACGCCTCGGCAACCACTGCAAAAGCCAAATGTAAAGCACCTATGCCCGAATCAACTCGTACTGAATCATTGTCTGATTTTTCAAATTTGGATGAGTCCTCCATTGCACCAACAAAGACCGCACCAATCGAATCCTCCAAGCCCAAGCAAAAAGCTAATGACATTGATGAAGAGGACGACAAGGACAACCCCGTACGAGGATCGATTCCACCATCGGAAGCAACCACCGCGTTCAAGCAAAAGAATCAAGACACCGACCAAAAGGAAACTAATCATCAACGACGACAAACTCTCTGAGTAAGTCCTCGTTTGCATTTTACTTTTCTTTATTTTTATTTTTCTTTGTGCATGCATTGAGGACAATGCCTCACTCGAGTTTGGGGGGGATTGTTATTAGTTAGTTACCATGTTTAGTTGCATTCATCTTAAGTATTGCATTTAGGATACATAAATTGCTTGACATGCCTTTAGTTGGAACAAGAATTGCCTAGATTTGATGAATATCCGATGATGACTTTGCCAATTACTTAATTTATAGAACTTTTTATTTTAGGATAAACGTGGGAACACTTAGAATCGTACTATGATGCTAAACTTGATGAAACACTGTGTGGCTTGTTTGATTTAAGGAATTCCAGCGAACTTAGGTTGATAGTTAAAAAATTTGGGGGATTAGAATAAAAATTGGATGAATGCTAGAGGTGCCCGAAATTGGCTCTAGTATGTACTAAAAAATGATCGCTAGAGGTGCCCGAAATTGGCTCTAGTATGTGCTAAAAATTGATGGCTAGAGTTGCTCGAAACCGGCTCTAGTCGAATAAATTAATTAACTTAAGAAAACTAAAAACAAAACACTAGAGGTGCCCGAAACCGGCACTAGTTAAAACATGTTAAAAGAATCCAATTAAGTAATTTGAAAACCTCTTGTTTACATAGAATTAGAAAAATCAACTTGCACACAACTCCACACACACTCACAAGCATTATAGTTTGATTCAGAGTAACTCTTAAGTTTTCCGAAAAATGAAAAGTCAATCATACTTTGTGCCACGGTTCTGAGAATTGAAATCAAGTTCAAAGCTAAGTTTGTGAAAATTGAAGTCTTGGCGGGTAATTATTAGTTTGCATTGCTTGAGGACAAGCAATAGTTCGAGTTTGGGGTGTTTTAAGTGTTCAAAAGTACTATTTTTATTACCCTTTTTATTCTTATTATTTCTAGACTTAGGCTCATATTAGTTGCATTATTAGCCATTCGTGCATGTTTGCATTATTTCCTTGGTGGACAAGCTTGATTTCATATTTTGCTTAATTTTGTGGAAAAAGATACTGCTTTGGTGTGTTTTGTGTGTGTGTGCAGAATCACTTGCCAAAGAAAGGCTGGAACCAGTTGCCAGGGCAATGCATGAATGAGATGCCGAACTAGTTGCCAGGGCAATGCATGAAGGAGATGTCGAGCTAGTTGCCAAGGCAATTTTCGATAAAAGATAAGATGGTATGGTAGTCGAAATTGATGACTAGATAAGCCCAAGATGACGTGGAGCAAAGTTAAATCCCAAAGGAGTTTGATTTCCATGAAGAGGTTAAAGAGAAATTAAATCCCAAGAAGATAGGAGAAGTTCTAGAAGGAATTTAAATATAATAAAGAATTATATTCTTTAAAGATATTTAATTCCAACTTAACTTCCTCCTCAAAAAAGACTTTGACCTAGCCCTATAAATTAAGGATCAAGCTGTCAACTCCAAGGGGGGAGAGAAGAGAGAAATTTCGACAAAGAGAGCAAGGGAGATTTCGACAAGAGCTTTGGAGAGATTTCGACAAGGCTTCAGCCATTCTTCATCTTTTTCTTCTTTGTTCAATTAGGTTTATGTTAGGAATTCTTTATCTTGTGTTTCTTTGGAACCTAGCAATGAACTAAATCTATTTGGCTAAGGTTATTGTGTTTTGTGGTTGTGAGAAACAATTGGATTTTGTTTAGGCAATAAGAGTTTGCACTTTCAATTCAAGTTTTACTCATTCTTGGTTTTTCTTCTTGTTTGCGAGTGAATTGGGAGAGGATCTTGTAACTTCATCTATTTATCTAATATAGGGAGAGTTAGATTCAAGAAACGAATGAGTATGGTCTTTATTCAATCTATTGATGGTGAATACTAATCCAGCTTAGGAATAAGTTAAGGATTTCAACGGCTAAGAGGAGTGCAAGATTGGTTGTTGTTCACCCTTGATTCACGCAGGGATGTATTATCAAGGCATGCACAAATAGCTAGATTTTTGACTTGGGGATAAGAAGAAACCATTGAAGAACGCTCCGCTGAACCTTGAAGTTGCTGCCCAGCCGCCTAAGTAATTGCCCAGCCAGTCGCCCAGGCAACCGTCGATTAGTTGCCAAGGCAACCCCACTGCGCAAGTTGCCACAGCAACTGAGTTGCCCTTGCACTCTATTACCAAGACGATCCAATCGGCTATCACTCCTCAACTCACGATAACCTGCCTATTCTCTCTCATTTGATTACATCTTCTTTTACTTATTTGCTTTCTAGTTTAGTTATTAGTTAAACTCCTACAATCTTCTACTTGTATTCTTTTACTTTTTACAGTGCAAGAGATTAGATTCTTGAAGTGGCACTAATCCCTGTGGAGACGATATCTTTTATACTATAACTTGCGACGTGTACACTTGCACAATTGCGAAGCACTTGTTACGCGCAACAGTTTGAAACCAAGTTCGAAAGAAAAACCAGCAAATTTGGACATTACAAGTCCAGACGTACCGATATGCAGGGCTCCGTATCAGTACGAGTATGTATATCGAGTGGCCTCGTATTAGTACATGAGAATGTTTATCGGTACGCCCTTTAGCGACTGGAATCTGGTTTTGTTTTGTGTAGCCTATGTACTGGTACGCCTAGGGACTGTACCGATACGGCTAGCCGTTATGTTAGTTATAGAGGTTTTATGTTTTTGAGATTCTTCTGTTTTGGTCCCTGAAGTTCTTGATGCAATTGCATGAGTTTGGATTATTGTTTTGAGATGAAATTTGTCAAGAAAGCATGTAATTTGATTATTTGAGGTTTGGTAACTCGAATTTTAATTAAATCCAAGTAACTTTCCAGATTTTGCAATTTTGTCCCAAAATTGCAAGTTGCACAATTGGATGTCTAATCGACGCCCAATTTAGTTGAGATTTCACCTGCTGCCAACATGCTCATTATAGAATTTAATGTTGCATTTAGACAAGATAAAAAGAAAAAAAATAGACCTAAGTTTAGTTAACCATTTCAGATTTTATTTGGGTAAAACCCAATGTAGCTCGTTCGGTTTAGTCTGGCATCTAAGTCGGGTCAAGGGGGTTACAATGATGCAAAGGAAGAGTACTCTGGGTTTGATGACTCGTTGGACGCTACTAAAAGACAACGATATTGAAAGACGTATGTAAGCCTGACACTAACTAGAATGTGTCATCAAAAAGCCACCGGACGGTGAAGTAGTTGGCACTGAAGCCACAACCAAAGAGGTGGAACCACTTCTTGAAAGAGAATCTTATGCCAACCACCCATAACAAAACTGTCTTAAAGGAAAGGATGGCCTTGTTGCTTTTGATCATCATAGGCCGTAAGATCAACGTTGATCGTATCATTATAGATGAGACGTATAAATGAGCTGGTAAGGGCAATGATAGTTTGTTTTCCCCTTATTAATCTCTAACATTTGCATGAAGCACAGTGTGCCAAGACTTGATTCGGACAATGTCCAAGAGAGCAAAGTAACAACTATCACTCCTGCCTTGTAGAGGTAACTCATTGCCAAGGAGAAAAGCTGCAAAGCCAGTGTCCAAGGCCAAGGTGCCCAAGGAAGAGCCTACGACTCCTATGTCAGCTGGTTCAATGGCAATGATTTCTCAAATCTACCAGCGCCAGGAGCTCATTCTTCAAAATATGGAGAAAGTAGAGGAACAGAACACCAAGCTCTGGCAATATACTCATATCGAAACTGTGCCTTTAAGAAAACTCTTGAAGGAATTTCCGTACATACATTACCAGTCTTCCTAGAGTTCCCCGCTAACCTTCTTACCAACGATGATATGCTAGTTAGTCCTCATTTTGTCCATACTCCAACGTAATCAGATGCCACCATACCAGTGTCCCCTTTCTAAGTCGAGTCCGCAACAACAACACACTGCCTGAATTTGAAGAAGAAGGAATCCAAGCCAAAGATGTTGCATCACCTGCTGCACCTGACTCATCTATTGCCACTGACATCTCCGCTGCCTCTAAGTCAGTGAGGATTGTTGAGGAGGTCCTCTGTGACATAGGAGCCTCCATAGCAACATCAAAGCCCAACCTGAAGAGAAAGAAACGCATGGCTCCTAATCAAGAGAGCTTTGTCAAGAGAAAGACCCGTGTATCATGCCTATAAAACTCCAACGAGGAGTCCTCCTCCCCTTAAAATCCTTTTATTCATTTTGTTCATTTGTTCATGCATTTCATTTTTTTCATATGTATATATGTCTTCATACATTAGGGACAATGCACACCTTTGGTTTGGGGGTGTGTGTTGCCCCACATCTTTTGTCGTGTCATGCATTCATGTTTATGTTTCTGTTTGATTCTTTTGCCATATAGATTAGGTATAACCATGCATACCAGAGTAAAACAAAAAAAAAATTGTTGCCTCGGTTAAATTTGGAATAATGCCAACACTTTGCTAGCATAGTTAGAATTTGTTTTAGTATACTCTTTTCGATGATGAAATTTGGAAGTCCTTAGTTTACATATGCCGACAGGATAATAATGCCAAGTTTCTTGGCAATTGATCTCTAGCTTAGGAAACTGAAGTCTCTCTTAACATGTAGTATGCATCTAGTTCCCAAACGAACTTTGAATTCTTGAAACTAAGCTCAAAATAATAAAAAAACGATGCCAGGTTAAAAAGATAGAATAAGGCAACAATGTTTTGTCAAGGCAATAAAAAAATAGAACTCTCATTTGCCTCAGAGATAATAAGTAACTTGGGGCTTCCTGGTTTGCTCCCTCTTAGTTCTCAAGTAAAAAAACTTTAGGGTGTGAATTGAAGAGTAAAGCCTAGTAATGTCTGGATTAATGTGCGGGTTCGTGGTATGCTCCCTTTTATTTCTCATGCCAAACAGTATTATTACAAAGCAAGCCTAAAAATATTGGAAATAAAAACCCTTGGTGAATAAAAGAAAAAAAATAATAATTCTAATTTTGGGTAGTAGATTTGACTAAGGGAGTTAAATGATACTTGATGCATACTGCCTGCACTTCATATACACTTCATGACCCTAGACTAATGTTATATTGCTGCACTTGAATTTGCTTATCTGCTTGGCATTGTTGCACTGAGATATTTGAGGACAGAACTAGGGGCCAAATTCTGCTTACTGGCACTTTTTGACATTCAGAACAATTTTGCCGAGGTACCTGTTTTTTATTTTGTTTTCTTAATTTTAGTTGCATTACTTGAAGACAAGCAATGAGCTAGGTTTGGGGGAGTGTTAACTCCTAGAAAATACTGATTTTAATACATGTTTCACAATCCTTTTACTTATCTTTAGGTATAAATGTTTGCATTTGGTTGTTAAAATCATGCATTTGCATAAGGAGTTAGGGAGTTGTTCTTTTGCCAGTGTGAAAGGTTGTTTTGCTGGCATTGATGCATGATAGGAGTAGGGCAGGCTCGGTAGAGCAGCGCATGAGCAGAAAGTAGGAAAAGCATAAGAAAATTTTCGAGTCGTAATTGGTAAAGTTGGATCAAAGATTGCCAAGCTCAGTTGGCAAAGAATTGATGTTCGATGCCCGTCAAAGTAACCGTTGAACCCAGTACATGTCAGCCCTAAAATTCAAAAGAGGATAACACGCCTATCTTGGAGTGTAATAAAATTTCAAATTTCAAACTCATCCTAGGGTTTTCACGAGTGCCTATTTAAATAAGATCGGTTATTGATCCAAGATAGGGTCGTGCTGAAAAAGAAAGCTAAAGGCAACGTGGTTCAACCATTTTAGATCTAGAGCTTTGGAGCATTTGAAGGGCTGCATCAACAGACCTCCTTCTTTGCATATTCTCTTAGTTTAATTTTTATTTAAATGGTGATATTGAGATACGATGTTTTATGGATGGATCCCCCGACCATGAACTAAGCTTTTATAGTTGGTTGGGGATGTTTACAATTAATGCTCAATTTATTATTGGTTTTAATAATTTGAATGTCTTGGCATTATTTTCTATATGGCTTGCACTTCATTTCCTTAAATTCTTTGACATACGACAATTGGTATTGTTTGCTTATTATGCCTTAATATCTTAACAGACTTAAGGGGTAACGATCGGTTTCCAAGTATTAAGGAGAGAAACTTTGACAAAAGATGTTCAAGTAGATGATCTTATTTCGGAAGTGAATCTACCTCTTATAAGTATAGATTGAAACTTAATCAAGTTAATTTATGTAAAGCTGCACTATATACATATAGGGGTTTTATCATGGTTAACTTAGGGTATTGCCATCGACAAGGGTAACGCTATTCTTGAAATCTTCTCGGCAATAAATCCAAGGCAGGACATTATTAATAACTAGCATAGCTAAAGTAAAATCAAGGCATCTCTTGCCAACACTCATCATCCATTTGAATACTTCTTCTTGCCAAACTGTTTTTACTTCCCATTGTCTAAATCTAAAATCCAAATCAATTTCAGCATTCTTCCTTTAACAAGTAAACCATTGAACACTTTAATTCTTGGTCAATCCCTATAGATACAATACTTAGCTTACTACTGTATTACTTGCTGACCTTGTATACTTTCACGCAATAGACTTACTATTGGCATTATTTCCTACATATTTACACTGCTTTCTCAATCTTTTGCCAAGCTTCAACAAAGCCGACACTTGACGTAACCCCCGACCTAAACCAAACTCCTTTGTCATAGAACCATTGAACATGACGAACATTCGAGCAGTACTAACACACTCCCAAATCCAATTACGCCAAATCAAATTAAAGCCCATGTGCATCAAGATATCATTGAGAAACTCCCACCAAACACAGTCATAAGCTTTGGAGAAATCAAGTTTTAAAACAAAACCACCCTCCATGCGATCCCAACACTGAAGTGAATGAATCACCTCATTCGCCAGAAGAATATCGTCCACAATTTGTCGCCATTGAAAAAAAGTATTTAGAGCATACCTTCTTGGGTTATGTTTATCTATCACAAAAAATACACTCCTCTATTTTTTCTATTAAAGAAAATTCATTTATTCAAAATAAAGAACATAATATAAAGGGTAAAATCGAGGTCTATAGAACGCTGGCACACAATGGTAAAAATACATGGCAGGCAAACCAGGCAAAGATAAGAGCAAAACAAAAACCCTAAACAACTCCTAAATTTGTCAACAAATATTCGAGTACATCTCTCATCTTCTAAGAATCTGAGTTCAATATCTAGTAAAAGTATTTTCCCCTTTTCCTTCTCCAAGATTATAAGCATTATTAAAATAATTAAAAAGACGTCAAAGAAAGAGAAGTAGCATTGTCTGTCTAAACCAACGAGAAACCCACCAAATGGGACTTGAATATAATTTTGAAAACTTATCATTAAACTCCCAAATTTTTTTAAGATATTTTATTTTAATCCCCTCAAATTATTGTAAAAATGAGTAACAAACATGTGAATTTGAGCTCTTTTAAAGTGTTAGCTTATCTTACAAGGTATTTTTTTATTTCAATATTTTATTTTTATAAGTTTTTTTATCAAATCATTTGGAGGAAAATTATTTTTTTCAACAATCCCACATAATATTTAAACAATTTTAAACTTTTTTCTTTTTTAATAAAATTTTAAACTTCTTTCTATTACAAACAAAGACAAATTTATATTGGTTCAACATGTTAAGATTTTTATATTAAAAACATCATAAAAATCTAAATTAAATTGACCTAAAATTAAAGGTCTATATCTCTCACTAATTAGCACGTTCATATAGGGCACTAAATTTATAGTTTTTTTAACAAAGCTGTTTCATATAAGAAAGAGAAAAGGTACATAAGTCAACCACCAAAAGAACATGATCATTCTATGGAAAAAAGGAAACAAGAGAAAAGACAAATCAACAAAGACAAAAAGAGAGAAACCTCTCCAAAAACCATTCCCAAATTAAAACATCTGGAAATAGTTGAAGAGAGGCAAAAAGATGAACAACAAGCTTCTTCTTCCTACATCTCATGGAAAGCTGAACAGAATGAGGCAATCTAAAAGGTCGGAGTAAAGATAAAGATGATCTCTGATTTCAGGATAAAACTCGACTCAACCATCAAGTGGCCTTACCCATCACCTATCGTCTTCTATGGCTACCTCAACGTGCGCTGGGACTTCTTCAATCCAAACCATATGTGTAATTGAAGCTTCACAATCCTTAGCTAGTAAATTAGCAACGTGGTTACATTTTCGACGGACGTGCATAAAAAAGGAGCTGAAATTCATTTTTTTACAGCATGAACATTGTTAACTAAAACTACAATGTCTAATCTATAATTCACAGGATTGTTCATCTTGGATATGACATTGAGGGCATCACCTTTAAAAATCACCTTGCGAAACCTGAGATCACAAGCCAAGAGTACAGCTTGTTCGCAAGCTTTAGCCCCTACCATTTTAGAATCCATGGTGAACAAATGTGGGAGAGTGCAAGCTGTCAAAACATGACCCAAAAAATCCCGAAAAATTATGCCTGAAATCAAACTTTTCATTGTAGAATTGAAGCTGACATCAAAGTTGGCTTTCACAGAATCACCTGAAGGAGGGTTCCAGCCATCATAATTTGGGCTTCACAGAGGGAGTGTAACATCCCAAAACCTGGGCTAGTCGGAATAGGATTCCGGCAATCGGAAATCCTACTCTGGGAAGTTTAAATTTTTGCACCGATGTTGACTATGGTCCATTTTCTTAAGGTTGAACCTTGATTGAGTCTAATTTTTGAATTGGATTGGAAAGTTAAAATATTGAATCTGGGCTAAGAGTATCGATACGGTAGGTACCATATCTGTATGGTCTAAAGGCTTTTAACAAACTTACCTGTTTTAGTATGAGCGTATCAATACGGCCACGAGCGTATCGATACGGGTCCTTTGTTTTAAGCCAATTTGTTGTCGTTTTGAAAGGAAATGATTTTGAGGTGCTGACTCAGCACTTTGCTTACTCTCTACCATGTGAAAGTCATCAGAGAAGATGACTATTGAAGTCATTAGCCAACTTGGAAAGTTGATGATCATTGGGTTTAGGAAAACCCTTGGACAAAGGAAATGCTCCTCATTAGTTCAATGTGAGGTGGAGTTGGGTTTAGTAAACCCTTAGTAATAGGAAAGCCTCCTATTGGCACTTGTGGGAGGTGGGAAATAATTAAACAAGTGACCACTTATAATAGATAGATAAGAGCTATCATCTTTGTTCCATATTACTGAAACCAAATCTTCACCTTTGTCTTTAAAAGCAAGCACCTCCATTGTCTTCAACCTTGAGCTCCTAAGTATACACCTCTCTATTTGGACTCTTTTTGCTTAAGCTTCCTTTGATTCAAGAACATTGTTTTATAGCCATCGATCGGGTAAGTAGAAACCCCAAAGCTATTGTCGAAATCCATAAGTATTGAATGAGTAATTTCAAGTTAAAAGCTCCAAGCTAAGCTTTTGATCCTCAAGTTCTAAACTATGAATTTGCCTAATAGTTATCCCAAGTATCTGTATTGTCATATTGATTCTAATGATCCCTTATTGTTCGTCCTAGCTCAAGAATTGGGAGAATCTAATCCACCATCTCCAAAGTAAGTTAGGAGTAAAGGAATCATTATCCTTGTAGCTATGGTGAGTGTAGTCGGTGTCTTAAGGGTTGGCTAGGTGCCCAACTCGAATCATTAAACATTGAATTTGATATTACTAACCATTGAAATGAAGGTTTTTGCATAAAAAGCTATTGTAAGCTATGTTTGGTAAATGAGTAGTAAGTATTGCATTGAATTCATGAGTATCGCATAAACATGATTATTGTTGAGAGCATTGGATTTGTTGATATGTTTATTGTTATGGAGAATATTGATATATGTTTATTATCACTACCTATTGATATGAGATTATTGAACTATTGTTATGAACTTATTGCTATGAAGTTATTGTATTAAACTATTGTGTATTGTACATTGGGATCAAAGTATTGGATACAATTGGCATGCCATAGAATTCATGAGCTCATTAGTACGGGTATTGGGCTTCGACCATGGTGCAACGGAGGGATATGTATTGTATTGGTCAATTGGTGCGGCGGAGGGATAATGAATATGACACGACCATTATTGTTATTGTTGGTGTTGCGGTAGAATTCGCGTATCCAAATACAGTTAAATCGATCCAAGGGAGTTATTGGTTATTGATATTGCTTTTGCTATAATAGTATGATATTGCTCATTGATAATATGATATTATTGATGCCTTGCTATGAGTTAAGAGTATTGAACATGCCATGTTGATCTATATGCCTTGTTATTTTGTTTAGAATTGTCATTGAATCATGATAATTGGCATACCATGTTCGTTCAGTGTATGGCTACCTCACTTAGACTATATAAGTTTAATGTATTCATTTCCATAACATTTCAGGTTAAGAAAGGCTTTGGATCGAGATCGGGATTAGTTGGAAGATCGACAAGTCACCGCAAGCTTAGAGTAATGTGTTTTGTCCTTATGAACTCCTAGAATGGTGGCAAGGTAGTTGAACTAGTTGATTTTGATGCTTTGTCTATGAATATTAAGGCTATGTTTGTATAAAGTTTAAATGCCCTAAATGACATGATAGTATGGCTAAAAAATGGTGTTAATTTGCATAATTGGATCAAAAAGGTAAGAACGAGGTAAATGGATTCAAACCATCCTAAAATTTGACATGCTATTAGAGTTGTTGTATATTATCTTTCTAGTAAAATTTGGTAAAATTTGGATAACGTTTGGATGGGTAAATTGAATAAAAACCAGCAAAATTCTGTCATTACAGGTCAGGGCGTATCGATACGGGTGATGGCGTATCGGTACGGTTAGGCATAAATTGGCGTATCGATACAGAAATTGGTCATTGGAATCTATGGGAAAAATGGTATCGATACGGTTTTAGAGCGTATCGGTACGGGGTCAACGCGTATCGATACGGGATTAGCTGTATCGGTACGGGTTTGACATCCTTGAATATGGAAATATGAAACTAGGATTAGCGTATCGATGCGGCCCTTAGGGTATCGATACGGTGTTAGTTAAAGTTCAGTTAAAAGATGTAGAAACCAGTTTTACAATTTTTACAGAGTGGTCACTGAAAATCATATAGCTTAATTGAATAAGTAAATGAATTCCGAACAGTATGAAAATTTACAAGCTTGTTTTAGTTGAACTGAATTTCATTTTAGTATGGCTAATTACAGAAAATGACCTCTAAATTATCAGATTCACAGTTTAATCCCTAAAACTTGTACAAGTTAAGGAACAGTCCTGCATGACGATCCATTGTTTCTATTTGGGTCAATTGGATTAATGTTTATATTAGTAATGTTTAAAGACATAGTGAAGTCATAATATTGTTTATTGAATAAATTTTTATCGCACCGATCACCGTACCGTTCACCAGTAGTACGCTCCGACCCGGTTCTCGACCAGGCCGAGTAGGGGGTGTTACAGGGAGCCTAACCCTATGAAGAATATCTTATTCCTGAACAAAGGCATAAATAAAGGCAACTAAGTCTCTGATGGTTTGTGACCTGTTCTCTTGCACTTTATTGTTGCGATAGAACCACAGAGCCCACATTGGAAGTGACAAAAATAGTACATTTATCTCTTGGCAGATGATCAAATAAATGAGAAAACCACAATAACTAACTTTGATCAGGAAAAGGAGCCCTCAAATTTAGACTTAAACCAGAGAGGAGTTGTTTAGTGAAGGGGCACGAGCATATAAAATGTTCAACCGATTCAATGTCTCTATTACATAAAGTACATTCCAACGCTATGTTGATCCTTCTGAGAGACAGGTTGGCATGTATAGGAAGGAAGTTATTCACAAATCTCCGGAACATTATCTTAACTTTAGGTGGAAGTGAAAGCGACCAAAAATTACCATAGAAAGATTTTTCTTTATCAGCAATATGGTTATTGTAATCAACAGCCTGTTCTTACGAAGATTGGATAAGAAACTTGTATCTGCTTCGTACAGTGTAATTACTTGAGCGATCGTACCTCTAATACATGGAATAAGACTGAGGGAGAGTGGGGATTGACATACACAAGATTCTCATAGCCTCTTCCTCTGTAAAAAGTTGTCTAATGATGTGCTCATTCTAGGAGTTACTCAAGTGATCGATCAAGTCAGAGACCATAGAGTAGTTGAAATTGATGGATCTGGTACATACTCTCCCATTAACTTGACCGGTAATCCACGCATCATTCCAGATATTAATTGAAGATACTGATCCAACCCTCCAACTTATGCATTGTTCCAACAGACCCCGAGCACACCAAATGCTTTTCCAAGTGTAAGAAGGATATGAGCCAACGTTGGAAGTTAGGAAGCAAGTACTCGAAAAGTATTTCGCCTTCAACACTCGAGCCAAAAGACACTCAGGATTGGTAAGAATACGCCATCCTTGCTTTGCTAATAAAGCAACATTAAATTTACCCAAATTGCGGAAGCCCATACCTCCCATGAATTTAGGAAACAAAGATTTGACCATTGAGTCCAATAAATTCCTTTTTTTGAGGCACTCTTTCTCCACCAAAACTTGGCAATGCTAGACTCGAGTTCACGGCAAAGAGATGAAGGAAAAAGGAAGCATTGCATATCGTAGATAAGTATGGCTTGTAGAACAGATTTGATAAAAACTTCTTTGCCTCTCATCGAAAAAAATCTTGTACTCCATCGTTCAATATGCTTATTCATTCGATCTCTATAATGAGAAAAAGCTGCCTTCTTATGTCGACCCACCATAGTAGGTAAATCTAGGCAATTCTTAAGGCAGGAGGCCACTAGAACCTCAAACAGAGCACCAACATGATCAACAGTAGTGCGCTGGACATTTCTACTAAAGTAAATAAGAGATTTACCATAATTCACACGTTGCCCAGAAGTTTCTCCATAATCAGAGATCAAGCCTTTAATTTTAGAAGCCCCTTGAGTGGAAGCATCACCAAAAGAATATTGTCGTCGGTAAAAAATAAGTGAGTGAGAGGAACACTGGTACGACCAGCCTTGACTCCTTGAATTTGTCCAGAACTTTTAGCATTATTCAAAAGAGTAGATAGCCCCTCGGCGCAAAGTAAGAACAAGTAGGGGCTTAGGGGATCCCCTTGACGTAACCCTCGAGAGGGGAAGAACCTTTCGCCCATGCGACCATTGAACATGACAGAGTAAGAAACTGAGCTGATGCAATTCATGATTAATCGTATCCACCTCGGGTGATAACCTAATTTGATCATGATATTCTGTAAAAAAGACCACTCAACCCTGTCATAAGCCTTGCTCATATCAAGCTTGAGAGCAAATTAACCTTTCGAACCAGATTTCTTCAATTTCATGGAGTGCAAGGCTTCATAGGCAACAAGGACATTGTCTGAGAGCAATCTGCCAGGGATGAATCGACTACAATCGATGTATTGATTGATGATTAGTGATCGTTCATTGCCAAAAAAAAAAATTATAGGTTCATGTAACGCTTATATTGGTTGGTGTAAGTGAGAAGTAGTTTGATATTGCTTAAGTAAATCCTGAGTTTGAGATCTTGTGTATGCAAAAATTTCTTAAAATAAAATTCACCTATCAAATTTAGATGTGCGATACGAATTAATCTGAATTAATCAAAGCCATAAATAGCCTACAACACAACCAAAAGAACATTTCTTTTTTAAACAACTCTTGAATTAAAACATGATTGGAGTGCTAATAAGTCAAGATTGACAAAGTCAAAGAGACTCAAAATGGGGCAAAGGAAGCTTCCTCCGATTTAAAGTAATGCTCTGCTTTTTTGTCTTCATGTTGACAGTAATGTCCCTGGGTTACTTACACCGGATTATTGCATAAGCTGAGCCAACGACGGAAGGCCACGTCATGAGCTTGTGCTCATTTTCCTTTGCTTTTTTATATAAACTGGAGGAGGATCAACATTGTTAACTGTGGGCGGGTAACCCTGGTTAGAAACACAACCCCTCACATATAAATACTCCGCTCTTCTTCATGCAGTGAATGAGCAAATTCACTCACTCTCTTCTTCCTGCGGTCGTTTCAAGGTTAGGTTTCCCCCTTTTTCTTCTTCCTTTTGTTTCTTTCATCTCAGTATTAGTCTTGCTTTAAATTAAAGTAAACGACTGTTTTGCTGTTTCATTTACCATTGTTTTAAGTTTTTCTATGATGCAAAATGCAAATGAATTGCTGATGGTGATGATCTAGATTAGCACATTTTCCTTCTTCTTTGAGTCTGTGATGTTTCGTTTTTAAAATTAATAAACATATATTACTATGCAATCATATCAAAATATTAAAAAAGTGAAACATAATATTTATCGATTAAACGTAGTTTAGTTGATATTATTGTTTGTACAATACACAAGAAAACTTGACATTTAAAATTCTTAAGAGCATAATATCCTAATATTTATTAAGTATGAATAATATAGATATTGTATAAAATTGTATGTTAGAAAAAACATATTTTTTTTATCTATTTTTCTAAAATCAATAACTTTGCATAAAGGAAATGGGCGTTAGTTAACCCCTAATTTAAAAAACCTTTGTAAATTATATAAAATATTAAAAATAAAATTAGCATCACTTTAAATATAATAAATTTATTTGAAAAAGTTTTATACATTATTTTTAAAATTTTGAACATCCTAATCTGTTTTTTTATTCCGTTTACAGGAGTGGTTTTAAAAGAGCGACTATACAATCCCTGAAAAAGAATGATTAAAATGAATTAAATTAGATGTTTACAAGAAAAAATAAAAATTAATTATAGACTAGTGGTAAAACACATATAAAAAGTAAAATGTTGTTGTATTTTATAAATTTTGAGTCTTGTTATACTAATTTTTTATTAAAAAGTAAGTCTACTACACACATAATATATCAACAAACATCTATTTTTTTTTAAATTAAATGCTCAATTTTAATAAATTATATCGGACCTCTGAACCTCTAAACCGCCTTCACCGTCCATTAACCGTACGTCATTTAAAAGTAATTTACACGAGTTAATAAAATTAAATTTTGAGTTCTCAGTGTAACCAAAACTTAAATAATACATCTTTCTTTCCTAATTTTTTCCTTTTACCTCGGTGAAACTTTTTGATAATCATGCTGGATTTTCTTTTACTTTTCATTGGACTTTAAAAATTTTGGTTTAATAATGAGTGAATTTTGTTTAAGATTCAATTTTTCTTGCCAAAATCTAATATGAGATTATGGCATCTAATTAACAATAATTATTAGTGTTTAGATTAAATAATTTATACTGAATATAAATTAAAATTAAGTATTTATTTTAGATGTGAGAGTTGGGTGTTCGATCGAGTCGAGTAAAAAATTTTGAGTTATTTGAATTTACAAGTCTTATTTTTTGATTCAAACTTTATTTAAAAAATTTTCGAATCGGGTCGAGCTTTCAAATTTGTATACAAATTTAATTGTAATTATTTATAACGTTATAATACACATTGATTCTAATTTTAACGAGTTACTATATCATATACGATATACATATATCTTTCTTCATATTTTTCACATGTGATATACATAATATATCATGCATAATTGACAAACTCGACTCAAATTTTAAAACTGATCAACTAATTGTTGGAAAAACGTGATAAAATGGTAACTTTGAGCCATATTTCGAATGGGTAAAGGTAGAGGTTCGAATAAGGATTCGATTGGATCTTATTCTACTCCACGAGACCTTTACAACGGTATCTCATATGCTCAAAACGGACGAGTAATGAATGAGAAATTGATGCTCAAAGTAAGGAGGTGTGAATTGAGAAAAAGAAATGAAAACCCCCAATCCCACATTGATGGGATAAATGGAATGGGAAGTGTTTATATACACTTACTCACTTAGTGGTCATTGAATGACTTGACTTGAACTTGTGCCTCCCGCGCAAAAAGGGTGCAAATCCAATCTTATTCATGTTGGGGCGCACTCGCACAACGTGGGCGACACATATTATTTTGAAATTAAAGGGATATTTTCGGATTTGAATTTATGCTTGCAGTTCACGCAAATATCCGATAGAGGACAAAATCGAAATTTTGGTTTAGTCACGTTTAACCTAATTTTCCCCTATAAATGCATGGCCTCTTTTCAGTTTTAAAACATACGAAAAATACACAGTTTTCAACGTTTTTCTCTCCTAGAAAACCTGCATTATTTTGGTGATAGTCGAAGGCTCGAGTTCGTTCGTATTACTCAGTTGTGCTGCTGAAGATAATCATCTGTTGTTGTATCCTATGAGACCGACGACCAAAGATCTCTAGCACCAAAGAGCGGTCGAATCTGCCTTAAGTAAACTGTGTTCGTGCAGGCCTCAACAACCATATTTTCGGTTATTTCAAACTTGTTTTCTGTTATTCCGAATCCAGTTTTTTTATTCTTGTAATTTATGTTCTTCTTTTTCCTGTTTAATATTAATTTATTTTAAATTTAACCCTATTTGTCCAACAATCTTAAAACAAATTTTTTATATCCAAGGCGATTTGAAATAAGTGATTGTGAGTCAAGCAAATAAATCTGTTTCAGGAATTATCCTGCCGTTTTAACGGGTTTGCTTAGATCTCAAAAATAAACGTGACAAATCTGTGTTACAGAAATTGTCGTTCAGAGTAACTGAGGTTATGGATTTTGTAAAAAATCAAAATTAGAAATAAACGAAATTGAATTTTGATTTATTGGAATTATAATTGATTCCGAGTGTTGATTCTTTTGTGAACATGAACAATGACTACGGAAAAGTTTGCTGATAATGAAGATCAAGTTGATGTGATCTCTAAAGTCAACCTGGTTGACATAAAACCAAGGGAATGGTGGCTAGATACAGGAGTCACACGTCATATCTGTTGTGACGAAAATTCCTTTGCCGAGCTTATACCTAACGACAATTGGGATAAGCTTTATATGGGAAATGTTGCGACTTCCAAGATCAAAGGGAAGAGAACTATAGTCTTGAAGATGACCTCTGGTAAAGAAGTCAAACTACAGAATGTGTTGTATGTACCTGACATATGGAAAAATCTTGTATCTGGAACACTATTAAGTGTCCATGGGTTCAGAATGGTTTTTGAATCTCAAAAATTAGTTTTGTCTAAAAGGGGAATGTATGTAGGCAGAGGATATGTATTGAATGGAATGTGAAAACTCAATGCAATCTCTGTAAAATCAAAAAGCATGAATAAGAATATTGTTTCTTCTTATGTTTATATGATTGAGACTTTAAATTTATGGCATGGTAGACTCAGACATGTTAATTATAATACTCTACGGAGATTAATTAACTTGGAACATATCCCCTCATTTCATATTGATTATAAAAATAAATGCGAAACATGCGTTGAAACAAAACTGACAAGGTCTTCATTTCAAACCATTAAAAGAAGAACGGAACCCCTTGATCTAATACATAGCGATGTTCGTGACTTAAAATTTGTCCAAACTAGATGAGGGAATAAATATTTTATTATCTTCATTGATGATAGCATGAAATATTGTTATATATATTTTCTTAAGAGCAAAGATGAAGCTGTAGAGAAATTTAAACTCTATAAGCAAGAAGTTGAAAACCAACTTAACAGAAGGATTAAGATGGAAAGAAATGATCATGGTGGAGAATACGTAAAACCATTTGGTGAATACTGTTCACAACATGGTATTATTCATGAAGTAACACAGCCTTACTCTACCCAATCCAATAGAATAGCCGAACGGAAAAATCAGACTATAAAGGAAATGATGAACACCCTGTTGGGAAGTTCGGGATTATCACATAATATGTGGGGGGAAAGTTATCCTTTCAGCTAATTGCCTTTTAAATAAGGTTCCCCGGAAGAGAGGTCCAAAGACTGTGGATTATATTTTCATAGGCTATGCAAAACATAGCAATGTCTATCGATTTCTTGTGTATGAATCAAAGAATCCTGAGATTCATAAGAATATGATAATGGAATCAAAGAATGCATCTTTCTTTGAAAATATATTCCCTTGCAAAGATAGAGGAATTAATCAAAGTTCAACGAAACTAACTTTAGAGACTATCAATGAAGATAGCACAGAAGATCAACAGGGGAGTGAGCTTGAAATAAAGCCTCGAAGAAGTAAACGAGCAAGGATAGAAAGATCATTTGGATCAAATTTTCTAACATTTATGCTAGAGGCTGAACCTCAAACATATAATAATGCTATACGATCATCTGAGGGCACCTTATGGAATGATGCCATTAAGAGTGAAATTGACTCCATCCTGCAAAACCATACGTGGGAACTAGTGAATCTTCCTCCGAGAATTAAACCACTAAGTTCTAAATAGATTTTCAAAAAAATAAAAGTAGATGGGACAATTGATAAGTACAAGGCCATATTGGTAATAAAAGGTCAGCGACAAAAAGAATGCCTTAACTATTTTGATATCTACTCTATTGTATCAAGGATAACTTCCATAAGGATGATACTTGCAATTGTCGCCTTGCGAAATTTAGAAGTACACCAAATGGATATTAAGACAGCTTTTCTTAATGGAGATCTTGATGAAGAAATATACATAGAACAACCTAAGGGTCATACAGTTTCAGGTCAAGAAAGAAAAGTATGTAGATTGGTGAAGTCTTTGTATGGACTTAAATAAGCACCAAAATAGTGGCATGAGAAGTTTAATAGTGTCATGATGACAAACGACTTCAAAACAAATGAGTGTGACAAGTGTGTATATGCCAAAACTATAGACATTGGATATGTCATCCTATGTTTGTATGTTGATGACATAATCATTGTTGGAAGCAATGATGAAATGGTAAAACGTACAAAAAACATGTTAAATTCGAGATTTGACATGAAGGATATAGGATTGGCCGATACAATGTGGGGATTCAAATCAAGTGGTCATCTGAAGGTCTCATATTAACCCAGTACACTATGTGGACAAAATCCTTGAGAAGTTTGGCAAGAATGATTTTGGCATAGCCAAAACTCCAATAGACACATGCCAACATTTGTCCAAAAAAAAGGCCAAGGTGTTGACCAAGTGGAATATGCAAGGAACATAGGTAGTCTTATGTACCTTATGAGATGTACTAGACCGGATATTACTTTTACTGTGAGCAGTTTAAGCAGATTTACAAGTAATCTAAGTGAAAACCACTGGAAAGCAATTGTAAGGATACTAAGATATCTCAAATATACTCGAGACTACGGATTGCACTATTCCAAAGATCCTGCTGTGTTGGAAGAATTCTCTGATGCTAGTTGGATATCTGATATTCAATATACCAAGGACACAAGTAGATATGTCTTTACCTTGGGAGGAGGAGCCGTATCATGGAAATCCTCAAGACAAACAATCATAACCAGATCCACGATGGAATCTGAGTTTGTTACTCTAGATAAATCTAGAAAATAAGTCGAATGGCTTAGACAATTTCTTGAGGGTATTCTTGAATGGCTAAAACCTGTGCCCATAGTATATATATACCGCGATAACCAAGCAACGATTGTTAGGGCACAGAATTGTATGTACAACGATAAGTCGAGACATATGCATCGTCGATATAACACCGTTAGACAACTGATCTCAAATGGAGTCTTCTTTGTTGATTATGTAAAATCAAAGGATAACGTTGCAGATCCGCTAACCAAAGGGTTAAGTCGAGATCAAGTTGAGAAAACATCGAAAGGAATATGACTAAAGCCCATGGAAGTTTAAGGCGCTATGTGAAGGAAAACCCTATCTAGTTGACTAGAGATCCCAAGATCTAGGTTCAAAGGGACAACCTAATTACATAGACCTTGTGCGGTTACTGTGAGGGGTTATTCTCCCAAGTCTATTCTTATGATGGAAACAGTGACTAAAAACGGAATAGGGTAAGCAAAGCTTTTAATGACCATTGTGTGCTTTGGTGAGTCAAGCAACATAAGTCACCTATGTGAGAGCGAAGTGGGGCCACTTCAAGGAGACTATTTGGGTATAGTTCTCTCAAACTCTTTCATAAAACCAAGCGATTTCCACGGCCATATGGACATAACCATGAGAACAAAACTCGTGTCTGAAAGGTAGTTGTGTGGAGTATATCATCGTTTACACAAACGGCTGAATAGTTCAAGGACATCTCATCTACTAGATAGCCAGTAAAGTAAATATACTTTCACAAGGGAAGGTTCAAAAGAGGAAACCTACCTATCCTATACAAGTATCAATCATAGAACTATCACCACATCGAGTCGAAACATTTTGATACAATGCATAAATTTCATTCATGTGGGGGATTGTTGGAAAAACGTGATAAAATGGTAACTTTGAACCATATTTCAAATGGGTAAAGGTGGAGATTCGAATATGGATTCGATTGGATCTTATTCTACTCCATGAGACTTTTACAACGACATCTCATATGCTCAAAACGGATGAGTAATGAATGAGAAATTGATGCTCAAAGTAAGGAGGTGTGAATTGAGAAAAAGAAATAGAAACCCCTAATTCCACATTGATGTGATAAATGGAATGAGAAGTGTTTATATACACTTACTCACTTTGTGGTCATTGAATGACTTGAGTTGAACCCGTGCCTCGAGCGCAGTGGGTGAGAATCCAATCCCATTCGGGTTGGGGCACACCCGCACGACGTGAGCGACGCGAATGTCTGGACCGGTATGGGCCTGCAGATATTTTACCACTTCGAATTAATTTTTCCTTTTGTGACAAGCATATTATTTAAAAATTAAAGGGATATTTTTGGATTTGATTTTATGCTTGCAGTTCACGCAAATATCCGATAGAGGACAAAATCGAAATTTTGGTTTAGTCATGTTTAACCTAATTTTCCCCTATAAATACATGGCCTCTTTTTAGTTTTAAAACATATGAAAAGCACATAGTTTTTAACTGCTTTTCTCTCCCAGAAAACCTGCATTGTTTTGGTGATAGTCGAAGGCTCGAGTTCGTTCGTGATTACTCAGTTGTGCTGCTGAAGATAATCATTTGTTGTTGTATCCTGTGAGACCGAAGATCTCTAGCACTGAAGAGCGGTCGAATCTGCCTTAAGAAAATTG
This sequence comes from Hibiscus mutabilis, assembly GCA_019671005.1. Classification (NCBI taxonomy): domain Eukaryota; kingdom Viridiplantae; phylum Streptophyta; class Magnoliopsida; order Malvales; family Malvaceae; genus Hibiscus; species Hibiscus mutabilis. The sequence goes on from CM033717.1 coordinate 58,005,989, forward strand.
TGATCGTGCAAGCCTCAGTAACCATATTTTCGGTTATTTCAAACTTGTTTCTGTTATTCCGAATCAAGTTTTTTATTCTTGTAATTTATGTTCTTCTTTTTCCCGTTTAATATTAATTTATTTCGAATTTAACCCTATTTGTCCAACACTAATTACTAAAAATTTTGAGTTATTCGAATTTTTATTTCATAACTCAGATTTTATTTGAAATTTTTTCAAATTTATTCGAATTTATAAAATTACGAGTTGAGTTAAAATGAGTCGAGTTTTGCCGCCCCGAAATGTAATACAAAGACGTAAAGATGTAGGTTATTGTCTTATTATAAATGGGTAGAAGAATCTTTTGTAGGATGAACGCACAAATGATTTACAGCGGGTTGTCCTAAAAATACAATTAGGTTCTGTTTTACCTAAAATCTATTTAGAACTAGAATCCACTGGACTATTCTAGAATTAACCAAGCCCTCATTTTCAAGACTTGTCCCTGTAAAGTGTAAACACTTTGTGCTGAGATAATGACTCTTTTCTTCTTGGAAAACCAGACAAAAAGTAAAGCCAACTAGGATGACCATGGGTTAGTTTCATCCAACAACAAGCTCCCACGTGCTTGCATGTCGTTCCCTTCATTCGAACCAGGGTTACTTAAATTTTTGTTTATATGAAAAAAATTGTGTTTGTCCAAGGCGTTTACGTTGTTAGGTAGTGGACGGATGTTAAATACTATTTATAGAGGGTGGGATTAAGGAAACCGAAGCGAAGGCAGGCGGGCGCTCACTCTGTTCCCGGTTGCACGTCTTTGAAAGCTGGTAAATGGATTCTTTTAATTTTCTTCTTCTTTCTTTAGTATTCATCAGAGATTTCACCGGATATGTACATGTAAAATCAGCTGGAAATGTTATAAACCTGTTAAGAACCCTCTGTTTGATTGGTCGGAAAAGGAAGAAAAGAGAAACGAAAGCAGAAGCGTAGTATGAAATTATGGTTGCGGTCGACCGGTCGTGGTTGCTGATGCGGTGGTGATGTCGCCGTTGCGAAGTGATTTTTCTCCAAAGACATTCAAAACCATTACGTTACGATGTGACCGTTACAATTGCATTCCTATTTTAATACTATGAGCAGAACTCGAGGGACTTTTTTGGTGTTTTCTTGTTAGCAGTGTACGTTAATGTCAACCAAAGTCAGTCGAAATGAAAGCTAACAGAGACTGATTTTTTCCCCTTTTCACTTTCTTGAAAACACCAAACAGAAAGGAAGTAACCATCATAGGGTGAAGCTGATCGTTTTGTTTCCTTGAATTCTTTTTTCGTGTATCAGATTGAAGGTAGCTATCCAGCAACTCAACGGCAACGCCACTGTAAAGTGAGGTGTGCTTATCTCCTTAGTGTCCTTAAAGAAAAGAGAAATATTTGCTTTGTCTTGTTTAACTGTATTAACTGTGAAAGTTTTCTTTCCATGAGTTACAAAGGAACAAGTAATTTGAGTGGTTACTTGGTCTTGGTCTATTCAGGGATGTTTGTTGTTAATCAACTATATGGATTTTTTTTTCTGATGCTGCATGATTTTCTATATGTGCATATAACGTATCATTTACTAGTGTTTTTTGCGAATTTTTCATTATAATTTATTGTTTTTTTTTCATCTGATTATAATTTATTGTTATTTCTTGATTAGCAGTAAAAACTTGATATCCACCAGCTTGGAAGGCCTTGCCATATATAAACTATTTGGTGATGTGGGTTTCTTTTGGGTTTTTTTTTTTTAGTTTGAAATCAGATCACCGTGGCCACTCGGGCATCTTCCCCACCTACAAATATCGGTTTCACCTGCACCAGTGAGGAGCTCTTTGTCGGCCTCGACAAATTCACTAATGGATCTCCTCTACCAAGCAATGTTATTAATGATGTAAATCCTTACAAATATGAGCCCCAAAACTTACCAGGTAAGAGCTCTCTCGTTTTCCCCTCTTTTCTGCCGTAACTTAATAAATCCATGGTGGACTATAGTGTACTGTAATACCTCAAATGTTATTTCAAGTAAGATCTTATGCATCGAAAAAGCCATATGTCAAGCATATTTATTTCTTTAGGCAGAATGATGCAAAAGGATCAGTCTTCTGGAGATACAAGGCTCATCTTAATCACTTCATGCAGATGATTTTTGGTTCTTGAGTAGCTCAAAGGATAACACCGATATCGAACATGGCCTCTGGAAGACCAGAGAGGAGGCCCTTCAAGTCTTCTCAAACTCTGATATTATTGGTTGGAGAACCACTCTTGAATACCACAATGGTCAAGTCCCTTACGAGCGTAAAACTAACTGACTGATGCAAGTTTTCAGCACTACTCAGAAGAGACTTCACGCTGAAAAAGGTACTCTACTGAAACCGAAAGACTTGCAAGCTTACAGTTTAACTCGTTTGTTTTATTTCAGTTATAAACTCAACCTGCCAATCATTAATCGGTTTGGTTGCTTGATATGCAGGAATCCATCTGCCTCTGTAGAGTTTTTCTTGTTCCCAGCAATGAGATGCAGTGGAATGTATCTAGTGCTCGAATCGGCACTGAAAATCTTTTACCAGAACCTCCTGTTCTAGATGCTAACTGCAGTGCAAGAATAGGTTCCTCGAGCAACCCTCAGGTATCTCACTATCTGCATGTTTACTTTTCTTTGGTCGGTTTGGATGATTGATTTCATTTTCTTTCTGGGATAAATTAGGACAATGGATTTTGACACCAAACTATCAGCTTCCACATTTTGCTTTGACATTGAAATTATTGCAGTCGCCTAAAATATCAGCAAGGTGCCCCTAGGACATGAAACATCTGATTTGATCAGGATTTAGGAATTAGGACTATCCTTCTTTATAGTTTAGCTATACTTCTACTCTAGTCGGTCACAATGCAAATACTTGTGCTACAGTTAAGAAAACCAGACTGGATGATTTTTTGAATCGATTGATTTGTTGAGTACTCCTAGGATGTCTTCCAAGATTGATAAGACGCCAGTAGACAAACATCTTTCAATAATTAAATATTGTTGTTGTTTTGTTTGTCTATTTGAGGTGTAGCAATAATTTGTAGGTGAACAAGCATGATGAGGCAGAAGTATTGCGCGTTGCAGAGAGACTTCCAGAGCCAGAGCATCAAGGAGAAAACATCGTTGAAACAGATTTTTTCAATTTCTTTTCAGGAGGTGACTTTCTGGAATTGAAGGATCTTGACAACCCCGCGTGTTCTTTGAGTTCGGACAATTCAAGCGCCGCAAGCATTTCATCGGATGAATGTTTCGATTCAATGGCTTTCTTGCAAGACCTCGATCAGGACCAAGTTTTGGAACACAATGACACAGGTAAAAAGCTTAATGTCTCTGCATCCAACAGATTGGACGAGGTGGTTATAGTTCCAGCCACTTTAGGTATGTCAACTTTCTGATTTTCTCGTTGCTCGTTGCTTGCCATCTTCATTCTGCTTTGTATCATATGAGACTTTCTTTCACGAGCTTACAATCAGACATGCTAAATACTTTATGACCAATTTTTCTCAATATCCCAAGGAAATGGAACATCATTAAAATAATTTTTTCGTAACAAATATATTTAGCTCTTGCTTGTCTGCTATTAGTTATAATGTGTGTACGTATCTTTGATTTCTTAACAGGATCTCTAGTTAGTATCGAGGGCAGCAATCCGGATAGTGATGAATTGTTTAAAACTACTGGCTTTATGCCCAATTCAGCTTCTGGGAGTAGAAACCTTAACAACAAGGTCACAAAGCGTGGCAAAGGGAATCAAAGGGGTGAAGGTCCGTCGTTGTCAGGCGACGGCTTTACGGCAACCGGGGGTAGAAGGAAGAGGGATGGTTTTGGTAGAATGAAAGAACTTCGGAAGAAGTACTTATGCTTCATCCCATTTTAGATATAGTTCATTCTTCACAGTTATGACACAGTTTTTAAGAGAGTAAATTAGTACCGCATGATTTGGTTGATAAAGCTATCTCACCTAGCATATTTGTCTTCAGATGGACTGTTGTGTTATAGCCTTCTTGAAAGTGAGGGCTTAGGCAAATGAATGAAATTCTTTGTTTTTCTTACATCCAATAACTCGGACAAATAATCTAGAATAGTTCCAAACCGAATGTAAAACTCAAATAACAAAATATGAAATGATTTGACCCAAGAACTCAAATTACAAATTCGAATGGTCTAAACCCATAATATCTATAACACAGCCAAATCCGGAATCTTGCAAACAATTGTCAAGTTGTATATTTATATCTACCAAGGATCGCCTTATGTTTCAAAGCTTTACTCTAAATAATCCCAATAAACAGCAGCCTACGGACAAATTTAAACAGGAATCTAGTTGTAATGAACCGGGATAATAATTAAGAATTTTAGTAGAAACGGAATAGAATACAGAAGAGAAATGACGATAAGATGAGAAATTTAGGATGCTTTCATTCATGATTTCCAACTTAAGGTCATGACAATACCTCATTGTACTCTTATCCTCGAGGATCGAAATCTGGAAATTGAGACATTCACATTGTGCACTCTTCCCCATTTGTATTTTCATAACTCAAGTTTGACCCTTGATTATAGATGCATAGTATTAAATTGCGGCTGCAACGTATCATAATAATTTTGAAGGTCGCCGCAACACCACAAATCACAATTGCGTTTAAAACATAATTTTTTTTAGAGAAAAATTACGACGCAACGTTTGCAACCGCAACATCTCGACCACGACAATAACCACAACCTAATTTGTTTTGTCATTTTGGAGAGTTCATAATACCTGACAGATAACTTGAATTTTTTTCTTAATGCCAGAGATGTTTATCTGCAGGGCAGGAGTTTAAGTTGAACTTCATCATCTTCCCTGAATCCTTTCTCGTATTTATTTCCTTTAGACCCCACAAATACACTTGTGTCCACTTCTTTATCCAGTTTTTTCATGTTGATATTTGGATGAACCCAATCAATTTGTATTACTTATGCTGTTGCAACAGCTGCTATAACAGCCGAAGTTCTCGGTAGGTGACTAATCATCGATTTGTAGAGTCCACCCTTAATCTGGGATGTTGCTAAAACAATGAAGAAGAACTTGGTATTCTTTAATGTCTCCGGCTGTTGTTGATGTAGCATGTGTAGGGGTTTAAATGAATAGAGCGTTTGACGAATTATTCGTGAACCGTTCATATAACGTTCGTTTATGTTCATTTATTAAACTAAATAAACAAGTATGAACAAAATTTTTATATTCGTTTAATAAACGAACGAACACGAATAGAGATATGTTCGGTTCATTTATATTCACGAACAAATTCGTTTATAGGTTCGTTTACAAGCTCGTTTATAGGATGAAAATGCGTGTGGATGTATCTAAATACTACTTTTTGTTGTTGCTAAAGATGCTATATAAGTTCATGTTGGAATGCAAATTTTATTTTGTTGCTTTTGTTTTATCTATTTATTGTTAATTTAATTAACATTACCGATCGGGGACACTTAAACGAAAATGTTTGGGAACACTTAAACGAACACGTTAAGGAACACTTAAATGAAAATGAACACGAACACCTTCCAAAATAAATAAACGAACATGAACACAATATTAAAATTTAACGAACACGAATCGAAGACGAACACCTTCAAAAATAAACAAACGAACACGAACATAGTATTGTTCGTTCAAGCTCAGTTCATTTAAAACCCTAAGCATGTGTCAAAGCTTTTTCGATACATAAACTTAATTTATTCAATTTGTAAGTTCATAAACTTAATTGAATACAAAAAAAAATTCAGAGACTTAATTTTCTTCAAAAATTCCAAAGGCTTATGATACCTTTAAACCATATACTCTCTTTATCCTATTAAATTGTCTAGTATTGACTTTTTAAAAGTCAAAATTTTTACACTTTGACCGTAATTATTTTAAATATTTTAATTAATTAAATTTTATATAATATATATTTTTAAACTACTTGATTGGAGGTTTTCAAAACATGTTTTTTTATATTTTTACCAATAATAAATTTGAAGCAATAAAGAATCAAAGTTTAAAAAAATTGACAAAAAGTCAGTACTAAACATATTCGGTGGGACGGAATGAGTATCAAATAACACTATAATAAAAGAACAAGATAACCCAGACGATGTCATGCCCCGCCAAATGGAACCCACCCCGTTATGAATTTCCATTTTCATTTCGTTTCTTTCGTATTGTTGCCCATTGGATTCGTGAGAGTTAGGGATGGACAAAACTTAACTTGACTCGAAAAAACTGATTCGTTTTGATTCGACTCGTAATAATTTCATAAACTCGACATGAAAATTACAAAATAAAGTTTGAGTTATGAAATAGAAATTTGAATAATTTGAATAACTCAAAATTTTTAGTAATTAGTTGATCAGTTTTCATATTCGGGGTCGACTTTGTCAATTCTGCATGATATATTATGTATATCACACGTGAAAATATGAAGAAATATATATGTATATTATGTATGCATATAGAAAGCTATTAAAATTGGAATCATTATCTGCATCGTCCAGCCCTAAATATTGCATATATATATATGGGTTAGGATCCACTTACATGATGTAAAACTCATTTACTTTTACACTATTTTTGGACCGTTGGATGATGGTAATAAATAGCTAAGATTACTTTCTTATCTTTCTTTTTCAAATGATAATCTTCACATTTTTTACTGTTAATCTCATCCATCTACTTCACTCATCCAATGGCCATTGATTAGTGTAAAACTAAATGAGTTTTACACTATGTAACTAGATCTCATCCCTATATATATTTAAGGTTAGGATCCACTTACATAGTGTAAAACTCAATTACTTTTACACTTTTTTGGACCGTTAGATGATGGTAATTAATGGCTAAGATTGTTTCCTTATCTTTTTTTTCCAAGTGATAATCTTCACATTTTTTACTGTTAATCTCATCCATCCATTTAACTCATCCAATGGCCATGGATTAGTGTATTTTTTACTGTTAATCTCATCCATCCATTTCACTCATCCATCGGCCATTAATTAGTGTAAAACTAAACGAGTTTTACACCATGTAACTGGATCTCATCCCTATATATATAGGGTTAAGATCCACTTACATGGTGTAAAACTCAATTACTTTTATACTTTTTTTGACCGTTAGATGATGGTAATTAATGACTAAGATTGTTTCCTTATCTTTTTTTCCAAGTGATAATCTTCACATTTTTTACTGTTAATCTCATCCATCCATTTTACTCATCCAATGGCCATGAATTAGTGTAAAACTAAATGAGTTTACATCATGTAACTGGATCCCATCCACATATATATATATATATGGTTAGGATCCACTTATATGGTGTAAAACTCAATTACTTTTACACTTTTTTGGACCGTTGGATGATAGTAATTAATGGCTAAGATTGTTTCCTTATTTTTTCCAAGTGATAATCTATATATAGGGTTAGGATCCACTTACATGTTGTAAAACTCAATTACTTTTACACTTTTTTGGACCGCTGGATGATGGTAATTAATGGCTAAGATTGTTTCCTTATCTTTTTTTTCCAAGTGATAATCTTCAGATTTTTTACTGTTAATCTCATCCATCCATTTTACTCATTCAATGGCCATGCATTAGTGTAAAACTAAATGAGTTTTACACTATATAACTGGATCTCATCCCATATATATATATAATTAAATTTGTACAAAAACTCAAATACTTAACTCAACTCGAATTTTATAAATTCGACTCGAAAAAAAATTAAATAAAGTTTAAATCGTAAAATATGACTTGCAAACTCGAATAACTCAAAAAATTTGACTCAATCGAACGTCCAACCCTAGTGAGAGTATTAGGGCTTTTTTGCCCTTTTGTTGATTCACTTAGGAATAGGCAAATTGCCAAACCAACCAACATAAATAAAATTATTATTAAAAAAGCTTAAGGGTGTAAGAATCTATTAAATTTTTTAAAAAATATCAATTAAGCCTTAAATTTGTTTGCATCAAGTAAGCCATTGAACTAAGAAATTGAATTAATTAAGCTTTTGAACCAAAAAAATTGAATCAATTAATCCCTTTGACTAATTTTGACCATTAAATCTTGATAGTTTTTTGGACATGTTATTGTAGTACGCCATGACACAGTGTTTTCACTTGACATTTTCAGAATTTTTTATTTTATTTATTTTTAAAAAAATTCTAAAAAATATTTTTTGAAAAAAATCTGTAAATGCAACATAATAGAACTGTAGTGTATAAGGTGTAGGGGTAGGAATTGGGTGGAAAATATCCGAAAACCGTGGGGATCCGAACTAAAGGGTATGGGGAATAACCGAAATCTTTATCCATGAGGAAGGGGACAGGGGGAAGTTTATTACCGAAGCTCAAATGGGGATGGGGATGAGGATTGCTATATCTAAACCGTAAGGATAACCGAACCGCAATTGTATAAATAACCATGAAGATCCTAAAAAAATATATGCAAGGATCCCGGTATTTTACACAATTTTAAAAATATGTATATTTATTTATTTATATACCCCTAATATATATCTTAATAAAAAAAATCCTAACTATATTGTTATTACTTTAGCTTTCTCTCAAACCTAGTCATACTCAAATTTCTCAATATGTTTCTATCTTAGTTTTTAGATATAAGCTAAAACCCTCGTCTAAATCTTCCTCAACACAACACTCTTTCAATCTTCATAATCTCGTAACTGCTTTCAATCGAAGTATCTAAAATTTATATTTTAAACTAAATTGGCTATTTATTTTGTCAATAAAATAATAATTTTGTTTAATATTTTTGGGCATGAGTATTCCCCGAAAACCGTGGGAATCCGCGTGGGGAGAGTATGGGGACAAAACAATCCCTAAAGCATTTAATAGGTCTCCGAAACCGAAACCGCAAGTGTTGGGAATAGAGTAGAGAATGTAAAACCGTCCTCGCCCCACCCGATTCTCACCCCTAATCATGTGTCAGTAATATCTAAAGAAAAACTGTCAAGATTTAATGGTCAAAGTTAGTCAAAGAGCTTAATTGATTCAATTTCTTGGTTCAAGAGCTTAATTGATTCAATTTCTTAGTTCAATGGTTTAATTGGGTGCAATTTTTTTAAACGATTTAATTAATTTTTTTATTCAAAAAATAAAAAAATCTTAAACTTTAAGCCTTAAAAAATAAACTGAAAATCATAAAATACAATATGTTATTATTTACTTTAAGGCTTGATGCTATTGCTAGCCTGAACTTCTTTAATTTCATCATCGGCTACTGCAAAATCATTCACATTAAATTTATAGTGCTTTAATGTATTAATTATTAATTAATATTTTTTTAAAAAAATTCTAAATCTAATTTTTGTCAGAGGAGAGCAGAATGTGAGACTCTAAAAGAAGGAAGAAGAGTAATCTAAGTGAATTTAGAACTTATGACTTAAAAAATTTTAACTATTTAAAGGACAAAAATGAACAACTTAACTATTAAGTAACACTTTTGTTTAAATAGGAAGAAGTGATGGAAGATAAATACGTAATTTATATTTGAAATAAGCAACATTGAAAAGAAATTACACCAAACATGAAAATGAAAATTGTAATATTTCATTAGTTGAATTTTGGATTGATACTTTATTATGTTTAAATTTAAAATTTATATTTTAATTTAATATTACTTAATTTTTAAATTATGTTACAACTTATCATGATAACATATTTGACGTGAATATCTACTTTTTTGAATAAATATCTAATTTTTAATCAAATGTCTACTTTTTCTACTTTAACATAATTGAGGCATTAACTATTTAGATAAACTAACTGTCTTATAACAAATTTAGATTTTGTCAGATTAACGTAGGTGAATTAAATCCTACTAATAGAAATGAAATACATTTTATAGCCAGCCATTTATCTCTAAGTGAAAATATCCGCGGTGAAAGAATTAGTCACTGCACAAGAGTTTATTATGGAGTGGTGAGTGTGAGGCGGTGGTTAGGTTAGTTCATTAAGTTGGCCCGGTGTTGTTAAGAAATCAACGCCTATGACAAGACAGTTAACAAAGTTGACAGAATAACAAATATCACTTATTGATTATTAAAATGTAACGACCCAATATTCGGGCTAATGAATCGGGTCTCGGGCCTAGGATTGGGCCTTTATCTTGGAAGAATAAGTTAAGAGCTTTTAGGTGAGCCATTGACTTTGGAAGAGAATGTTTGAATTTTTAAATATATGTGGTTGGTAGATAAAGAAGAGAAAGATAGCATGAGGATAGAGAAAAAGGAAAATTATGAAAAGTAGAAGTGAGAGAAAGAAAAGAGAAAAGTTTAGGGGGGAGATTTAATCTCTAATCTACGGAGATTTAGCCGTCCGTTGTTGACACCTCTACTGTCATTGTGTTCATCTCATCGAGACGCACTTGTCGGTACCAATAGAGTCACCATTGGAGTCGTCGTCGGAGGGAGTGAGAGAGAGAAGAAGTTTTCGAGTTTTCCAATTGAGGAGGTTAGAGTGCTCAAATCGGGAAACGAAGGCCACCACCGTGATCAGAAGCCGGAGAACAATCGGTTTGGGCATCGAGCACCACCGTCCAACCACTGAAAGTTGCCACATGAGCCACCACGCGTCGCCCCTGCGCGTGGGCGACGTCTAGCTGCGTGGGCAGCTATACAGGCTCAAGCCAAGTTGTTGGGCCAGCCGGTCGAACCAGCCTGTTAAGCTGACCGCAGTTAAGCCGCAAGCCGAGCCGCAGCCGAGACGCAAGTCGTGCTGTCAATCGCACCGCCAACCGCCGTTGAACGGTGTTGAATTTTTTTTGGGACCCTACCTAAGGGTTTCTCGACGTTCTAAGTCTGATGGCGCGGTCCGTTTCACCAAATTCAAACCCGATAATCTTTTTTCACACATTTGACCCTTCGAAGTCACTAAAGTATGTGATTAAGTGATGTTTATGGTAATAATTGATATAAGAGGATTATTCAGGATCAGATATTGGATCGAGTGGAATATTCAGGAAGCTCGAATGAGGATTTTAGCGATATCGACATAAGGTTAGTACACCTCGAACTCCTATTACTTCATCAACATTATAAATTTGATTGATTTGCGTGTTAGTATCTACAAATTAGGTAGATGATGAATATGCATGTACGGTAGCGATAGTATGTGAATCGATATTTTGAGATGCGTGATGATGTTACAGATATGATGGGACTAGTGGAGGCTTAGAGACCGTGTAGGGTCGTTCGTGATGCTTGTTTGAATAGATTAATTTATTCGATGAAAATTGTGTAAGAGATGAATAATGATAATATTCTAATAAATGTTATGAAGCCGATAATTAATGTTTATTGAACGAATGTGTTAGTAAACAAACCCTAGTGACTTTCACAAGCTTTGGGGATCAAATAAGCATCTTAATATCGTAATTTGAAGATATTGTATGAACTCGTTAATAGGGTATTTGTAATGCCCCGGTTTTGGGCCTAGTGGTTTTGAGGGTTAGATTAGACGGTCTGGTGGACCGTGTTAGAGATTCGAGTCGATTTCGAGATCGTATATTTTTACAAGGGATAAAAATATAAAAAATACTCTAAAATCTTTATTAAATATATATTAATTTTTAATAAAGTTGATTTCGGAAAATAAGAACGAGCCTACAAGTAGTTTGAATTTATGTGATTCAATTCAACTTCAACTACAAATTTAAGCTATCGGGAGATTTTTTTAAGAATAAGACAGATTTCCATTCATTTATCTATAAATAACATCAAGTACATCGATTATAATACATTCGGAGTGTTTATAAGGGTATTATAATTAAAAACTTTTTGTGTCAAATTATGAGTAGTAAAATTTTTTGAACGATTAATGTGTCGAAAATTAATTTCAGTGAATCTTTCTGTTACATCAAAAGTTTCATGCAAATATAAACCAACAATAGAAAAGACGGCTTTAATTGGAGTGTTGTTTTCGCCTTCCGTGAAAGAAATTGCTCAGCACATTACCCAGCTGTAGCAACGTTTTGAAATTCGAAAGTTCGAAGTTTCCCATTTTTATTAAAAACATTATTTAAAGGGATTTTTTTAAAAAAAACAAGCTTTTGAAATAAATAAACTGGAGTCGCCACCGGTCACTTGGGTAAGGTAGACCAGACACCGAAAATAAAACTAGAGATTCGAATGGGCTCGGGAGTCGGTTACAAGTGGGGAAGATTCCGCACCCCCACTACGCCCAAACTTGGTACCAAAATTATTACCGCTTTGTTAATATTGAATTTTGCGAGTTAAAGTGACAAATTAAACCAAAATTTGGTTATACATGCGAGTAAATTTTAAGGGCTCCATTATTCGAGAGTAAACGAAAAATCACCACCACTATGACTGATACTAGCCATGTTTATTTCCGAATAAAAGAGCACCGCATTAACAACTTATATTCCGAATGCAAAGATATGTCAACATGGTATAAATATAGCAAAAACATATAAATAAAGGTACGAGACAAATGAATAAACAAAAAGATCCAAGAATTATATAATACTATACAATTTAGCCATATTATACATATTGTATATATATATGTATGAGTTTTAACTTAAGTATATATATAAAAACTTTGTCAAGAGCCATATATGTATATAACTTTAAACTACATACTAGATAATATACATAAGGCATATAATATGTACATGTAATAAGATACTATTTATATATCTATATACATATATGCGCATAAGCGCATAGAAAAGGAATTAAATTTTGACAGTAGCTGTGCCCATATATTTACGTTCGAACTATGTAATATATATATATATATATAATACAATATCTATACATATAAGTGTACATAAACCAAATATTATGCAAAACATATGTAATATGTATAGTTTGGAACCATAGATCATACATTTTGAAAAATGTGTATAATGTAATATATATGTATATATATAGATCAACCGCATTATATATTATATATAAAAACATATATTATACATCATAAAAACCATATATTACACTATCATATCCTATAAAACAGTTACATGGTATACATACATATCATCCAAATATTATATACTACATAACCATATACATAATACATGGCATATATTATGAACAAAAATATATCGCATACATATTCGCAATATAACTTGGCAAGAAAGACATATAGACAAAATAAGTACGGTAAATTAAATGTGCATGAGAAAAAGGGAAATTGGGGTTTCAAGCCTTGGTTTAGGACTAAGATAACAAAAATTGAAAGTTTAAAGACTAAAATAGGGATTAAACTGTTTAAAAAAACAAAAAAAAATTAGAAAAGGACGAAATTGCAACACTTCAGAAAACCACAGGGATCGCAGCCGTGGTTTAAAAAGGGGGAAGCCCTTACTCGGGTAAAAAGAGGAGGCGGAGGGGTTTATTTGCGAATAAACCATTTTTTAGAACCTTAAAATCATATAAAAGGATGTTTTAACCCAAAAAATGCTCTTTGGTTATTGTTTTCAAAAGAACCAAAACGCTCTCTCCTTTCCTTTCATATGCTCTACTAGGGTTTTGCAAAACCATCAAAACCCCTTTCTTTTTTAAAAAACAAGACCCTCTGTCCTTCCTCGGTTCACCCTGCATGGCTTCCTAGGAAGCCAAGAGGCTTATCACCGGCGTGGATGGAGCAAAACGGCGACGAAAAGGCCAGCAACCGCGAAGGTAAAACTCAAAAACTCTAGGCTTTTTTTCCCTTTTTGCTCTTATATTCAAAAAATAACTAGAAGATATACCTTTGAAATTTTTGCCTTCTGCTTGTATTCCTTTTTTTTTTCAAATATGAATCCCCTTACAAAAAAATGGTTCCTCTCGTTTTATAAACGAGTTTCAAAAAAATATAAAAAGAATACATGCCCATTTTAATCTAGTCTGACATGCTTTTGCCTTGATATGTGTTTTTGCCATTTTTGGTTCATTTCTGGCGATGGAAAGAGGGGCCGTTCGTAGCCTCCAGCGCGGACGAGACATTCAGAAAGCCTGAGGGGTCACGGGCTCGAACGGTGGCCGATGTGGCACGAATCTAATGGCTGGAGATATCCCAATGCGGCTGACGTGGAAGCTTAAAGGACACGCGACATTAATGAGTCCTCCTCAAATCTCGCTTAGCATTAATTTCCCTTGATTCCCGCCCATTAACTGGTCATGTGAAGGGTCAAAAGCCGACAGCTAGGGTTTTCTTTAGCCGAAAGAAATAAGTTATGGGATGTTGGGTTGTAACATATTGGGCTTAATGGTTTTTTATTATTGTAATGGACTGTTATTTAATAAAAGGGTGGGCCATTTACTTGTTTGTGGCTTAATATTATATATATGTAATGGGCCAGATAGAATATAGTGCTTACAGCTGCCCCTCTTTGGTTATTCTAGTGCAACGAGAATAGAGCAAAGATCATAAGCACTAATTTTATCCCATTTTCATGTCTGAGGGTTTGGAGCTGTAAGTTCTTCCTATATAGAACCGTTTACTCTTCCTCTGTTTGGAGCCTCGAAGCCATAAGTTCTCTCATATAGAACCCTTTTTTCTTTCTTGGAAAATTCTTTGAGTCGCAAGTTCTTCATGTATTGAACTTCCACTTTCTCCCCACTTGGGGTCTCGGATCTGCAAGTTCTTTCTATACAGAACCCTTCGCTTTCGAGATCCTAGAGCTATATGTTCTTTCTATATAGGACTTCTTGCCCATTAGTCTTTTCTATATAGAACCACTCGCTTTGAAATCCTCAAGTTCTTATTTGAAATGGCACATCGTTCTCTCATGGTGCGCGTGTCAGAAGACTTTACGCTGCTTCTCAAAAGGCTGAAGACTGGAGATCAAAAGTAATGTTTTGCCTTCTCACCATATTGGCATAAAACCTGTCAAAATTAGGAAAAATATTTTGATGATATGAGTTAGCATGCTCGTAACTTAAAGATATTTAACTATTTATGATGCATGGATAGCAATATCTCAACGTTGCTCGGACGATTCCAATTTTCTTGTCGATCTATCTTGACTTATTCTCCATTTCCTTCTTCTTCTTTTTCGTTGTGACGACGCCACATCTCATATTTGGGTTCAACCATTTTAATCATTCCATTTTGAACTTGTGCATTTTTACTCTAAAATGCATTTTTGGATTTTCACTTTAGATTTGCTTTTCTTAAAGTGCTCTTTCGGGTTTTCACCTTGGTTTTTTTTCTTCTTCTTCCTTTTTTGTTTTTCTATTTTTTGCTCTCTCTCTCTTTTTAGGGTGCCCTCTTGAGTTTCCACCTTGAAATCATTTCACCGATGTGATCCTTTTACTTCTCTCTGATAGGACTAAGCTTTGATGTGGATGATGATCATCACCTTGCTTGAGATCTTCTATGGGATGGGATCTCGGTATACAAAAAAAAGGCTCGAGTTCATTTCTCTCTTTGGATCAACTACACTTAAAATGGTCAGAACACAACAATACCCAGAAAACTTTTGTTTATCATGAATCTACATTAAATCTACTTGCAGGATGCTTTATAGAAGAGATAAGAGAAGGCACGAAGTAATATTACATTAATATTTTTGAAAATTCAGAATGATTAAAGGTCATGACAAACATGAAAGAAAATAGGGAAAAAGATCATGATGCAAAAGTCCTAAACATAGACCGTATGAATGATTCTAGAGCCCATCGACCGAAGCAGATCACTCGCTTGAATTTCTTATCTAAAGCTCCTGATATCCGGGGAGATCCCGTCTGTTGGATGCCTAATCTTGATGACTTGTCTGAGTCGCCCTTTCGGGTTTTCAACTCAGACCCTTCTTTGGTTTTGATACGTCATTTTCGGGTATTCACCTCAAACCCTTCTTTCTCTTTTTTTACCTCTAAGCCGTCCCTTTTCGGGTTTTCACCATATGTATTCTTCTTTACGAAGTGTCATTTTGGGTTTTCACTCTGCCTTTCCTTTTTCTTTTTCTTTACACATAGTATTTTTTGACCGAGTCTGAGTTTACTGGATTGCTTAACTCATTTGCATCCATTTCGGTTAAAATCAATGCTCCCCTAGAAAAGGCATTTTTAAAAACATAAGGCCCTTCTCAATTAGGCATCCATTTTTCTCAGAAATCTCTTTCAGTCTGCAAGATCCCTTTAAGAACTAGATCCTCTTCTCAAAATTCCCTTGGGAGAACCTTCTTATCGTAAGCTCGCATCATTCTTTTTTGGTACATTTGACCATGGCAAATGGCTTTTAGTCTTGTCACATCCCGAAAACTAGCCTAGTCAAAATTAGGTTCCGGTGGTCAGAAATCTTGAAACCGATATGATAATGTCTGTAATTATTGACTTTTTGTACCCTTCTTGATTAATAAAGTTATATTTTGGTCCTATGTGAGTAAATGAACCTCCTTGTATGAGATTCAAAGCCCAAAGTGCAAATCTGAGCTAGTCGTATCGATACAGCCATGCCAGTATCGATACGGCCCAACTATCAATAACTAACTTACCCATTTTAGCATGGGTGTACCTATACGTCCATAAGCGTATCGATACGGGCCCTCTGTTTTGAGCCAATGTGATGATGTTTTGAAAGGAAATGATGAAAGGTGATGAATCACCTCTATGTTTATCCATTCCCACGTGAAACTTATCAGAACTCGTAAACAAATGAAGTCATTAGCCTATTTAGGAGGAAAATGGGCTTTGGGTTAAGCAAACCCTCAATAGGAGGAAACTTCCGTATTGGTCATATGGGAGGTGGGTTGTCATTAAGATGTTAAATCCCTTTTAATAAGTCAAAGAAAAGAGCTCTCTCCATTTGTTTTAATCTTTTCGAAAGTTAAACTCAATCTTTGTCTTCCACCAAGCTCACACCACCATTTCCATCTTCTACCTTGAGCTTCTATTTGAGCTAAGCTAGCACCTCAGTGCAATCTCCAATTTTTGTTCAAGTTCAATATGCCATTTGAAAGCCCACGCTACGGTGAGTAAAACCCCTATATTGATTCTATGATTTTACCTTCCATTGAAGTTTAATTTTGAAATTAGGTCGTCTATATTCAAGGGAAGGCCTATGAGTTAGGATGTTGATTTCATCAATTCAATGTTGACGTTAAAGCTTTGGTGAGCTTGAAACACATTTCTGAACTTTAAATTAAATTCTAAATTCAAACCCCTAATTTTGTTCTAGTTCAAGAAGTGTATAAGGATTCCTCGTCATCTCCAAAGAAAGCTAAGCACAATGGGATTGTGATTTGAGAGCCTCGTAATCAAGGTGAGTGTAGTTGTGTCAAGGGATAGGCTCGGTTCCATCCCGTTGCATTATTTGGTATATATGTTTGCATTTGATTAAGGGCTCATGTAGAGCAACTATGTTGGATTCGATTGGCGATTTCGGTAAGTGTCTTGTATTGATTTGATATGTGTAAGTTGGATATGACATGCTGTAGAGCTAAGGCTCAATTTTGATACTTGATACGTTATGATCCGATAAACATGGAATATGTGATTTTGTATAAATGTGGACATTGGATACAATTGGCATGCCATAGGATTATTTGAGCTCGTATAAGTAAGGGATGGACTACGGTCCTAAGCTATGACCTATATGTGGGGGGGAAATAAGGATGGTTTGTGTAAGGGATTTCTCTCCTGAGCTATGGCTCAAGGCTACGGCCTATTTTCCGATATGATTGGTGTAAAGGGGAATCCGTGTATCCAATGGTACAAATTCAAGAAATAATGTATGCATAAGAAGTATAACTTGATGATTATGAATTTGTATGATTTGTGGATTAAGCATGAGATTATATGTTTCAAATCATGCATACGTTATCCAATTGATCATTATGTCATTCATGACACTAGCTATTATTTGCACTAGTTATAAGTACCTCATTAGGCTATATAAGCCTAACATGTGTGTCTCGTGCATTTTTTGGACCTTGAAAGAATTTTGGCTTTCGATCGTGTACTTTCGTTGTCAGTCACCTCTTCGTAAGATACAATATGCATATCCTTACTTTAAAATCATAGTAGAGTGGCATATGGTCTAAATATGTTTTGTATAAGTATTTTGATGGTTGTGTAAAAGTCCTATAATGAATTAGTGTTGAATGCATGAAATGGTATGTTTTGAAAATGTTTAGTTTATTAAAATGAACCTAAAATGAGCCTAAAGTGAAAACTAGGTAAACGGGTTTGAAATACTATAAAATGTGGTATGGTAGTAGATTAATGGATTTTAGGCTTGCTAGTAAAATTTGGTAATGATTGGAAAACATTTGAGGGGTTAAATTAGGTAAAAAAAACCAGATAAAATCTGTCATTACAGGACAGGCATACCGATACAAGGCTAGCTGTATCGATACGGCCTTACATAATTGGACTTGATGAAGCATGGAGTATCGATACACTAGGGAGTGTAGTGATACGGACCTTGGCAGTAAGGTCTGAAAAAAATAATTGCATCGGTACGACCTCAAGCGTACCGAAACAAGTCAACCTCAGTCAAAGTGTATCGATACGGACTTAGATGTATATGTATGGGGTTGTTGACCTTGAATCTGGGAATTGTGAAATTTAACATAGCGTATCGATATGGCCTAAAGTGTATCGGTATGGTGTCGGTTAATTCCGTAAAAAAGCTTGAGAAACAGTTTTAAAAGATTATAAATTGGTCATTAATATTTATATGGCTCAAATGGATAGGTTAAAAATATCTGATAGCAACGAAGCTTCTTAGGTTAATAATTGGTGAGTCTAATTACAAGTTGGTAATAAAGAATCTAGTTAGGGTCGCTAAATTGTAACGTTTGCAATTTTGTCCTTTCTGGTTTGGAAGGTTTAAATCTAACCCCAATTCTGATTCTAATCTCCAGTTCTGTCTTCTGATTACACTTTCTGATCTAGTTCTCTACCGGACCGAGAATGGGGTGTTACAGTTATGGTATCCGAGCCTAGGTTTAATCGATTCTAGGACTAAACAAGCGTTTTTTATGAGTTTGTGTCTGCATATGCTACCTAGGAGTTAACTGTATACGTTATCTGTGACTTGCAGCTTACACGATTCAATTCTTCTGTATGAATAGATCTGAAAATTTCAGCACCTACTGATAGGTGTGCTATAAACGAACCTAATCTCGACTCCTCCTCTACTCAGGGGGATAATCTGAGGCTAGGACTAAGGCCCGAACGAGTGGGGCAGAATAACTCGCCTCATCCACCTCCGATGCCTCCGGCTCAGCAGAAGTATCTTTTGTCGATGGCGGATATGATTAAGCAAGTTGTGGTGTCCCTCCGATAGGAACCACTTCCTCAGCCTACTGAAGCTTCTCAGCCTATGTCCCGAGCTCCAATTGATAAGATCAAATAGTACCAAGTCTATACATTCATTGGCCAGGATCTGGATAACCCTGAAATCACAGAGTACTGGCTAGAGAATACCTTGAAGGTGCTGAGTAAACAAATGAAGTGCCCTGAGGTGCACAAGCTGGAGTGTGCCCTAGCCCTGATCGTCGAAGAAGCCCAGAGTTAGTGGGATATAGTGATACTTACAGTGCCTAAACATCGAATTACTTGGGAATTCTTTCTCTAGGAGTTTCGCAAAAAGTACGTAAGTGATCACTACATCGCCGAGAGGCGCAAGAGATTCCTCCACCTAAAGCAGGGAGGAAAACCGGTGGAGCAGTACATCCAAGAATTTTGCAAGTATGCAAGATACGGTGCAGAAATTATTCGCACGGAGAAGGAGAAATGCAAAATATTTGTGGATAGCCTCTGTGATGAGTTGCTACCTCTTTCCATTATTCTGGATTTGGAAGATTTCTAGACATTAATCAACTGAGCCATCGCTACTGAAGCCTCCCAGAAGGCTTCTGAAAGAAGGAAAGGGAACCAAGCCCGATCTGATAAAATATTTCGTGATGAATTTAAGACTTTTGTATCTCAAAAGAAAGGCAGACATTAAGACCAGAAGTCTGCTACCTTTCTGGTTACGTGCTTAAGCTCTAGTCTGCAAGAACACATGTTACCCATACAGCTTCAATGGACAGCACTGGCGGATCAGTAAAGGGTTCCCAGATCCCTTTGTGCAACTTCTTCCAGAAGAGGCACCTAGGGCAGTGCCAGAGGTAGTCTAATTCTTGTTACCTCTGTGGAGAGTCTGGCCACTTTATCCGGTAATGTCCGCAGAATCCACATGCTCCTGCATCTGTAGCTTCTCAGAACAATCCTAACAAGGGGAGAAGAACGAAGCTGATGCCATCCAGATCTGTGGGGAGGCCCCGCAACACCAACACTCATGCAGTTGGTCGTGATACACAAACCTCTGCTCAGATGTATCATGTCTGAGGCCGTGTACAAGAGGATGACCCTGATGTGATTGCAGGTATGGTGGAGCTATGTTTTAATAATGTTTATGAATTGATAAATCCAGGCTCTACGCACTCTTTCACTAGTGAACCTTTGGTTGAGATGTATGTCTTAGAATCGGAACCAGTTACTTCCGAGATTATTATCTCTAATCTGTTAAAATATAGTATGATCATCCGATGGATTTGTAAATCATGCCTCTGAGGATCCAAATGATCTCGTTTCTGGCCAATTTGATGGCCTTGCCATTCTAAGAGTTCGATCTCATTCTAGGCCTTGATTGGCTAGCTGAACACCAAGCATGGGTGGATCGTTCAAAGAAAAAGCTATACCTTCGTGGGCTTGGTAGGGAGAGCATAACCGTGATGAAATCTGAGCCTGAGTCTAAAAAGTGCCTTATGTATGCCATAGAATCTAAAGGAGACTCAAAGCTCGAAGATGTACCAGTTGTGAGAGAGTTTTTCGATGTGTTTCTCGATAAACTTCTGAGACTTCTTCTCACTCGAGAAGTGGAATTCGAGATAGAAGTACAGCCTGGGACTACTCCAGTCTCTATTACCCCGTATAGAATGGCCATGTGGAATTAAAAGAACTAAAGGCCCAAATCCAAGACCTTTTGAATAAGGGATTCATCCGAATGAGCTCCTCGCCCTGGGGAGCACCAGTGTTCTTCGTTAAGAAGAAAAATGGATCGATGCGTCTGTGCATTGACTATCGCCAGTTAAATAAAGTCACAATAAAAAATAAGTATCCACTTCTGAGGATTGATGACCTTTTTGATCAGTTGAAGGATGCTTCCATCTTCTCCAAGATAGATCTCCATTTCGAATACTACCAAATGTTGGTAAAAGAGTCCAATGTCCCAAAAATGGCTTTCTGAACTAGATATGTTCACTATGAATTCTTAGTGATGCCTTTCGGGCTCACGAATGCACCTATAGCTTTCATATACCTAATGAATCGTGTATTCCAGCCCTATCTCAATAAGTTTGTGGTTATATTTATAGACGACATCCTGATCTATTCTAAGGACTCTGCTGCTCATGAAGAACACCTTCAGATTGTACTGAAAACTCTTCGAGAGAAACAAATCTACGCCGAGTTCAGTAAATGTAAATTTTGGTTATCCGAAGTGTCTTTTTGATTTCTTCTGAGGGAATCCAAGTTAACCCAAAGAAGATCCAAGCCATCTTTAGCTGGATTCCTCCTAAGAACTTTAGAGAAGTTCGTAGCGCAAATTCGTTAAAGGATTCTCTTTGATTGCTGCACCCTTAACGAAACTTATTCACAAAGATACTTATTTTGCATGGACTGTGGATTAGCAAAGGAGTTTCGATCAGCTCAAACAAGTCCTTACTCATGCTCATGTCTTAGTGCAACCAGAGTCAGGCAAAGACTTCACCGTCTACAGTGATGCATCCCACTTGGGATTAGGCTTTGTTCTGATGCAATAGGGCAAAGTCGTAGCCTATGCTTCACGTCAACTCAAGCCACATGAGTTAAACTATCCGACCCATGATTTGGAGCTAGTCGCGGTTGTATTTGCTTTGAAGATTTGGTGGCGTTATCTATATGGTGAGAAGTGTTACTTTTACACCGATCACAAGAGCTTGAAGTATCTTTTAACTTAGAAAGAGTTAAACCTTCGTCAGCACCGGTGGATGGAGTTGTTGAAAGACTGCGATTTGGTCATTGACTACCATCCCGGTAAAGCCAATGTGGTGGCTGATGCTCTTAGCTAGAAACCTATTTCGTCTCTAAGGTATTTGAATGCCCATTTTCGACTCAAGAAGTGTGGCAAGTTGTTGGCTGAATTGATAGTACAGTCGACCATTGTATCTCAAATCAAAGCACTCCAGGAATCTGACAAGGAGCTACAACCTCTTATTGCCAAGGTTAAGAATAACCCAGATCCTAGCTTTGCCATAAACTCTGAGGGCTTATTGTGTTTCCGCAATCGTATTTGTGTCCCCGACGATGATGTTCTTTAGAATCAGATCCTAAGTGAAGCTCACTGTAGCCTTTTCTTCATTCATCCATGAGCTATAAAGATGTACAAAGATTTAAAGGAGTTATATTGGTGGTCTGGTATGAAAAGTGAGGTCACAGGCTTCGTGGCTAGGTGTTTGAATTGCCAACGATTCAAAGCCTAGCATAAAGTACCAACTGGCTTACTGCAACCTATCGAGCTTCCATAATGGAAATGGGAACGCATTACGATGGATTTTGTCAGTGTTCTACCACTAAAATCGAAGAAAAATGATGTTATTTGGGTCATTGTAGACCGATTCACCAAATATGCCCACTTTCTTCTGGTGAGAATGGATTTTAGTTTACCTAAACTCACGGAATTATATATCCGTAAAGTTATTCGGTTACACGGAATTCCTATATCTATCATCTCTGATCGTGATCCGCAGTTCGCATCTCAATTTTAGAGGACCTTACACAAGGCTTTGGGAACTAAAGTGCACCTTAGCACTGCTTTCCACCCTCAAACCAACGGCCAATCTAAAAGAGTTATCCAGGTAACTCTAAATCCTTCTTTGAATCATATGTGTACGTATTTGTACCAACCTCGACTCTCCCTTATAGATTTTGGAGGATATGCTCTGAGCTTGTGTCCTTGACTTCGGGAACACGTGGGAGAAATCCCTACCCTTAGTCGAATTCGCTTACAACAACAATTACCAGGCTTCAATTCAAATGGCCTCATACGAAGCCCTCTATGGAAGAAGATGTAGAACTCCTCTTAGTTGGACCAAAATCGGTGAAGGCAAGACGTTAGGCCCTGATTTACTTCGAGAAATCGAAGAAATGATAACCATTATTCGTGATCAACAAAAAGCTACCTCTGACCGTCATAAGTCTTATGTTGATCTGAAAAGAAGAGACATCTAATACGAGGTTGGTGAAAGAGCCTTCCTTAAGGTATCTATGTGGAAGAAGATAATTCGCTTAAACAAAAAGGGGAAATTAAGTCCTCGTTTCACCGGTTCGTTCGAAGTGATCGAAAGTATTATACTTGTTGCCCACCGATTAGCTCTTCCTGAGAAGTTAATTCAGATCCACAACGTCTTTCATGTGTCTATGCTACGTAAGTACCAATCAGATCCGTCCTACGTGATTGAACTGGAATCTGTTGAGATTCTATCCAATCTGATGTACGAGGAAGAACCTGTACAGATCCTCGTACGAGAAGTTAAACGAATTTGTAACAAGTCTGTTCCCTTAGGGAAGGTTTTATAGAGAAGTCATTCCGTTGAAGATGCAACATGGGAACCCGAGGAAACTATGTAAAAGCAATACCCCCAATTGCTCAGTTAAAGTGAAAATTTGAGGACGAATTTTCTTAAGGGGAAAGTTGTCACATCCCAAAAACTGACCTAGTCGAAATTAGGTTCGGTGGTCGAAAATCTTAAAACCAATATGATAATGTTTGTAATGATTGACTTTTTGTACCCCTCTTGATTAATGAAGTTTTATTTTGGTCCTGTGTGAGTAAATGAACCTCCTTGTATGAGATTCAAAGCCCAAAGTGCAAATCTGAGCTAGTCGTATTGATACGGCCATGCCAGTATCGATACGACCCAACTATCAATAACTAACTTACCCATTTTAGCATGGGCGTACCAATATAGCCATAAGCGTATCGATACGGGCCCTCTGTTTTGAGCCAATGTGATGACGTTTTGAAAGGAAATAATAAAAGGTGATGAATCACCTCTATGCTTATCCATTCCCACGTGAAACTCATCAGAACTCATAAACAAGTAAAGTCATTAGCCTATTTGGGAGGCAAATGGGTTTTGGGTTAAGTAAACCCTCGATAGGAGGAAACCTCCTTATTGGTAACGTGGGAGGTGGGCTGTCATTAAAATGTTAAATCCCTTTTAATAAGTCAAAGAAAATAGCTCTCTCCATTTGTTTTAATCTTTCTGAAAGCTAAACTCAATCTTTGTCTTCCACCAAGCTCACACCACCATTTCCATCTTCTACCTTGAGCTTCTATTTGAGCTAAGCTATCACCTCGATTCAATCTTCGATTTTTGTTCAAGTTTAATATACCGTTTGAAAGCCCACACTACAGTGAGTAAAACCCCTATATTGATTCTATGATTTTACCTTCCATTGAAGTTTAATTTCAAAATTTGGTCTTCTATATTCAAGGGAAGACCCATGAGTTAGGATGTTGATTTCATCAATTCAATGTTGACGTTAAAGATTTGGTGAGCTTGAAACACGTTTTCGAACTTTAAATTAAATTCAAAATTCAAACCCTTAATTTTGTGCTAGTTCAAGAAGTGGAGAATGATTCATCATCATCTCCAAAGAAAGCTAAGCACAACGTGATTGTGATTCGAGAGCCTAGTAATAAAGGTGAGTGTAGTTGTGTCAATGGATAGGCTCGGTGTCATCCTGTTGCATTATTTGGTGTATATGTTTGCATTTGATTAAGGGCTCATGTAAAGCAACTATGTTAGATTCGATTGGCAATTTCGGTAAGTGTCTTGTATTGCTTTGATATGTGTAAGTTTGATATGACATGCTTGATATGTTAAACATGTGATATGTGGAGCTAAGGCTCGATTTTGATACTTAATATGTTATAATCCGATAAACATGGAATATGTGATTTTGTGTAAATGTGGACATTAGATACAATTGGCATGCCATAGGATTATTTGAGCTCGTATAAGTTAGGGATGGACTAGGGTCCGGGGCTACGGCCTATATGTAGGGGAAATAAGGATGGTTTGTGTAAGGGATTTCTCTTCGGACCTATGGCTCAAGGCTACAGCCTATTTTTTGATATGATTGGTGTAAAGGGGAATCCTTGTATCCAATGGTACCAATTTAAGAAATAATGTAAGCATAAGCAGTATAACTTGATGATTATGAATTTGTATGATTTGTGGATTAAGCATGAGATTATATATTTCAAATCATGCATATGTTATCCAATTGATCACTATGCCATTCATGACATTAGCTATTATTTGCACTAGTTATAACTACCTCACTAGGCTATATAAGCCTAACATGTGTGTCTCATGCATTTTTTGGACCTTGAAATAATTTCGGCTTCCGATCGTGTGCATTCGTTGCAAGTCACCTCTTCGTAAGCTACATGTATGCATATCCTTGCTTTAAACTCCTAGTTGAGTGGCATATGGTCTAAATATGTTTTGTATAAGTATTTTGATGGTTGTGTAAAAGTCCTATAATGACTTAGTGTTGAATGCATGAAATGGTATGTTTTGGGAATGTTTAGTTTGTTAAAATGAACCTAAAATGAGCCTAAAGTGAAAAATAGGTAAACGGGTTCGAAATACTATAAAATTTGGTATGATAGTAGATTAACAGATTTTGGGCATGCTGGTAGGATTTTGTAATGATTGGACAGCATTTGAAGGGTTAAATTAGGTAAAAAAATAGATAAAATTTGTCATTACAGGAGAGACGTATCGATATGAGGCTTGTTGTATTGATACGACCTTACATAATTGGATTTGATGAAGTATGAAGCATCGATACACTAGGGAGTGTACCGATACGGACCTTGGTAGTAAGGTCTGTAAAAAATTATTACATCGGTACGACCTCAAGCGTACCAAAATGAGTCAACCCAAGTCAAAGTGTATCGATACAGACTTAGATATATCGGTAAGGGTCGTTGAGCTTGAATATAGGAATTGTGAAATATAACATAGCGTATCGATACGTCCTAAAGTGTATCGGTACGGTGTCGGTTAATTCCGTAAAAAAGGCTTGAGAAACAGTTTTAAAAGATTATAAATTGGTCACAATTAATTATATGGCTCAAATGGATAGGTTAAAAATATCTGATAGCAACGAAGCTTCTCAGGTTAATAATTGGTGAGTCTAATTACAAGTTGGTAATAAAGAATCCAGATTAGGGTCGCTAAATGTAATGTTTGCAATTTTGTTCTTTCTGGTTTGGAAGGTTTAAATCTAACCCCAATTTTGATTCTGATCTCCAATTCCGTCTTTCGATAACAGTTTCTGACCCGGTTCTCTACCAGATCGGAAGGGGGTGTTACAAGTCTCTTCTCTTTAATAAGATTCAACTGATCGAACCGTGCTTGTACCCACTCGGCCTCTTCCAACTTTACCTCATTCAATACCCGAAGTGACGGAATCTCAACTTCAATAGGTAGAACTACTTCCATACCATAAACCAAAGAATATGGTGTTGCCCATGTTGATGTGCGTACAGACGTTCAATAGGTGAACATGGCAAACGATAACTTTTTGTGCCAATCTTTGAAGGTGTCAGTCTTCTTCGAAATAGTCTTCTTGATGTTTTTGTTTGCCGCTTCTACTACCTTATTCATCTTAGGACGACAAGTGGTGGAATTATGATGCATTATTTTGAATTGCTCACATACATCAGTTATCATCTTGTTGTTCAAATTGGAAGCATTTTCGGTGATGATCGCAAATGATTTCTTTCTTAAAGAACTTGCAAATTGTCATTCTTGTGATATTGGCATAAGAGGCAACCTCTGCCCACTTAGTGAAGTAGTCGATGACCACTTGAAGAAAACGGTGTCCATTAGAAGCCTTTGGATGAATCTGACCAATGACTTCCATGCCCCACACAGCAAACAGCCACGGCGAATTCACGGTGTGCAAAGGTAACGGATGAGAATGGATCTTATCGGCATATACCTGACATTTGTGCCACTTCTTTGCATAGTCGATACAATCCCTTTCTATGGTCGACCAAAAGTACCTGTATCTCATAATTTTTCGGGCCATTGAGAAACTGTTGCATGTGTCCCACAAAACCCGTCATGTACTTAGGCCAAGATGTTCCTAGCTTCTCAAGCTTAGACACATTTTAACAATATTTGGTCTTTTCCTTTCTTGTATAAGATCTCCCCGTCTAGAACATATCCCGCTGCCATCCTCCTAATGGTTCTTTTATCATTTTCATTGGTCACATTGGGGTAGGACTGGAACTTGATATACTGAAGAATATCATAGTACCACGGGTTGCCATCTACCTCTTCTTCCAATCTATAGCAATAAGCTGGCACTTCAAATATTTGCATCTCAATTGACTTTATTTATGCTTTAGTGCTTGCTTCAAACATTGCGGCCAAGGCCACCGAAGCATCTGTCATCGGATTGTCCTCCCTTGGAAGGTAAGCAAAGCTAATATTCTCAAAGTTTTTAACTAACTTGGATCAATTCTTAATACTTAACCAACTTCGAATCTCTTGTTTCCCATTATTTCCAGAGTTGATAAACAACCAAAGATGAATCTCCAAAAACTTGAAGCACCTTGACCTTTCATTCAATGGCCGCATGTAATCCCATGACACAAGCCTCATATTCTGCTATATTGTTTGTGCAAAAAAATTCCAATCTACTTGTGCAAGGATAATAGACGTTTTCTAGAGAGATTAACACTACCCCTATGCCGTGACCTAATGCATTGCATGCCTCATCGAAATAAAGCCTCCACGACTTTTCTTCTAGCAAAGCATTGCATTTTCTTCCATCAAAAATTTTAGCGGATCCAACTTGGATATCAACCAAGTGGTATGGTACAACATGTACTGCCTGAGCCTCTTGGTAGCCCACACTAGTGCACAACACAATTTTTGAATTGGTGGGTACCGAGTTTCACAATCGATGAACTTCATGCTCAAATAGTAGATAGCCCTCTCTTTTCTTTCGGACTCGTCATGTTGTCTTAACACGCAACCCATCGAATTTTCAAAGATTGTTAAGTACATGATTAATGGTCTATCTGGAACAGGTGCCACTAGGATCGGAGAATTAGTCAAATACTTCTCGATCTTGTCTAGAGCCTCCTAACACTCTTCATCCCATACTCCCGGGTTATCATGTCGAAGTAATCGAAAGACAGGGTCACATTTTTTCATTAACTGAGAAATGAACCGAGATATATAATTTAACCTCCCCAAAAAACCCTAAACTTCTTTTTGTGTCTGAGGTAGAGGGAGATATTGAATAGCTTTTACTTTATCAGGGTCAATCTCGATCCCTTTTCAGCTAACCACAAAACCTAAGAGCTTCCTAGATATGACAGCGAAGGTGCACTTGGTCGGGTTGAGCTTTAACTGGTACTTTCTCAATCTTTGGAAAAGCTTTCTCAAATTTGAATATGGTCCTCCTCAGTTCGTGACTTGGCAATCATGTCATCCACATACACTTCAATTTCTTTGTGCATCATGTCGTGGAATAGGGTCACCATGGCTCTTTGATAAATCACCTCAGCATTTTTTAGCCCAAACGGCATCACCTTGTAACAAAACGTGCCCCACATGGTTACAAATGTAGTCTTTTCCATGTCTTCGGGATGCATCATTATTTGGTTGTACCTTGAGAAACCGTCCATAAAAGAGAACCATGAATGCCCCACGGTGTTGTCGACCAAAGTATCAATATGGGGTAAGGGAAAATTATCCTTAGGGCTTGCCCTATTGAGATCTCTATAGTCCATGCACATTTGAACTTTCCCATCTTTCTTAGCCATCGGGACTATATTTGCCACTCACTCTGGGTATTTGGCAACCTTTAGAAAACTGGCCTCATACTGCTTTTTCACTTCCTCACGAATTTTTAGCAGCATGTCCATCCTCATTCTTCTTAGTTTTTGCTGAACTAGCTTGCATTTTGACCTTATCAGTAGCTTGTGTACCACAATATGTGTGTTTAACCCTGGAATATCTTGATAAGTCCAAGCAAAGACGTCCTTGAACTCTGATAACAGATCTATCAACTCGTGCCTAGTCTTGGGTGGGATAGTGGTGCCAATCTTCACTTCTCTTATTTCTTCATCAGTCTCCAAATTGAGGATCCCCACCTCTTCTTGGTGGGGTAGGATCTACTTGTCCTTATTTTCCATTAACCTAAGTAATTCATCCGGGACTTCACATTCTGTCTCATCTTCTCCTTCATCAATTTCTGCCAGATATAAAGGGTGCTCAAAATCTATCTCGGGATCAGATTGAGAGTCATTCATACAGTTAATAACAGGGACCATGAAATGGTTTGGAAATGAATAGGTATTGGGAAGAGAAATGAATATTCTTATGGAATGAATGAAATAATAAATAATAAATGTAATAAAAGAATGTAATAAATATGATGTTTGCCATTTGAGAAAATGTGCAAAGCATCATTTTTTATTGAAAGTAAGCAAGTTAACATAGAAGCCTTTTACAAAAGATCCCTACTGCTCGCAGGCAAAAGGAAGTAGGGTTGGTTATGAGCATTACTCTTATTTAGACTTAAAAACTACAGGTAGGTCCACACTGGTCCAATTGTTGAGTTTCTCTCATGGGAAGCAAGGGCGGATTCCAGACAGAAACTTGTCATTCTTTCATTCTTCGGTTATCATGTTAACATCCATCTCTTCTAATGCCTCGTTGAATCTTTCTTCATCATTGAGTTTGCCACTCTCTAGATTTGCCTCATGCACCTTTTGTTCGGCATTGATTATCCCTCCAAATAAGAAAATATCCTTCATGTTTGAGTAAGTCATTAGTTCCCACAGAATATCTTTGCCCCTGAATCTAGCCTTCCTTTGTTCTTCTCTCTTTTTCCATTCTAGCTTCTTTTGTAGAAAATTGGGCTTGTAACCGAGCCCGAACTAGTCCTTCTTGTTGATGACACTTTTGGCTTGCAGACAACTTTGGAGGTTCCTTCGAAGACCTTTTCCTTTCTTGGCTCTTCATCCGAAAGTTTCCTAAACTGCCATCTTGGTACAATTGGACAGTCTAGGGCACATGATCTTGTTTTCTTCCGCCACAAAGGTGGCATTCACAAATTCTAAATCTCTAAAGAAGCACTCAATGGCCTCCTCATCCATTTAGATGTAAGGATCATCGATCGTTACAAAGACAATAATGTCTTGCTCGGCTCCCACGCTCACCAACTTTCCTTTGATAACGAATTTTAATTTTTGGTGTAGTCATGAAGGTACGGCCCCGGTCGAATAAATCCACAGCCTTTCTAGCAAATAATTTTAAGTTGGCCTGATATTCAACACCAAAAACTCAACCATGTACTCGGTAGGCACAATTAACAGAGGTACTTCGATATTCTCGATCACATCCCTTTGAGTTCCATCAAAAGCACTGACAGGGTTATGGCAGGCCTTTATGTATGAACTATCGATGTACAACCTTTGTAGAGTCACCATCGGTAACACATTCAAGGCGGATCCGTTGTCAATGAGCACCCCCTGCAGAACATGCCCTTTACAATATGTTGTAATATTCAATGCTTTGGTTGATCCCATACCCCCGTCTGGAATCTCATCATCGCTGAAGGTAATGTAATTACCTGCAACAATATACCCCACTATCCAATCCAACTTACTCACTGAAATATCATTTGCGACGAAAGTTTAGTTCAAAACCTTCAATAGTGCACTACGGTGTTTTTTGGAGCTCAACAATAGTTTAAGCACTAAAATCCGAGCTTGTTGTTTCTGAAGTTTTTCAACGATGCTATACTCGATGTGCTTCAAGAATCTTAAAAACTCTTGTGCTTGTGTTTCTGTTATCGGCTCATTTATCGTTGGGGGAGATTCTTCCCCAAATATCTCCTCGGGCTCGGTCATTACAGCCTTACCATTATCTTTTGGTGCTTCCGTCGCCTTTGATGTTTCCGGTGAATAACACCTATCGCTTCTTATGAAGTGCCCTACCTCGTTTACTGTCTCAGCTTTCAGATTTGCTGATTCTTCCTCTTGTACTAGCTTCACCTTTTCAAGTGACTTCTCATTTCCTTGTGGTTCTAAATCGTCTGGTACTGAGATGTTGGCACCGTAGCTCGAAGGAACTTTTTGAGTGTCTTTGAAAGGAAATGAAGTTGGAGGTGAGATTACAAGCTTAGGGGACATCTTAGAACTTCCTCCTTGAGGCGGGCTTTCCTCTCTTGGCTTGAGCGAGATCCTAAACTGCCTATCTATCCCGTATTAAACCTTGGGGTCATCTGACGTGCACACATCCAATTCCTTCTTTCCTTTGACCTTTTCAAAGAACTCGATCTCCTTATTGTCCATCAACTTTTGAACTACTTGCTTGAAATCTTCACAATACTGGATTTTATGTCCCTTCTCTTGGTGATATTCACAGTAAGGGCCACATCCTTCTTGTACTATTTCCATGCCCCTCTCAATTAGGTGTGCCATGCATAACTATTAGAATACCCACCTCAAAAGGGATTTAATCTTAGCCACAATCGCTTTTACCTTCTTAGTGTATTCTTCTTTGATGGCATACACACTATGACCTCCATAGTTTGGTAGCGGGTTAGCACCCACATTTGGTTTATCCAATTGCAATACCCATATTTGGTTTATCTAATTGAGTGCCCCAGGACACCAGCGTGATAATCGCAATTTACCTTGGGATCATACCATGCGGGGTAGGGTGGCTCAAATGGAGTGACATAATATGGTCTAACCAAATCATCCTTATTTTCCTTCTTTGCGGGTCTTGTTTCTTTCTTGTTTGGGTCTTGTATACCTATAAGTATAATCCGGTTGCGCCTCGTGGTTGAGAGTTAGTAAAATTCTTCAGGGTAGTGTATGTGTTTGTTGCATTCACCTTATTATCTTTCCTTTTGTAGCTCCTTCAAAAATTTTATCCATTATCATTTCTCTTACTCTTTATAGCCATCTCAATTGATTCCTTGTTTCTTACAATGTCGGCAAAATTTTGGGTGTTGTTGTTTATCAATCGATCAAATAACGTGCCCATCAAAGTGTTTAAAAACATTAGTGTAATCTCATACTCGGGGATTGGCGGTTGAATCTGAGCAGCCATATCGCGCCACCTTTGAGCATACTAACGCAAACTCTCGTTTGACCTTTGTTCTATCCCTCCTAACATGATTCGATTTGGTGTCATGTCGGTCACATACTTGTATTGCTCTATAAAGGCCCTTGAAAGATCCTTCCATGATTTAATATTAACTCGACTGAGCTGAGTATACCACCGGGTTGCAGAACCGGTTAAACTATCTTGAAAACAATGAATGTAAGCCGAGGGGCAAGTGGTTCCATCATACATATCAAAATCAGGAACTTTGAATTTTGGTGGAAGCTAAATCCACCACGAGGCTCAAATCACTAGCGTCGTTCCCTTGTTCATCTATCCCTTGCAAGGCCCTAAACCTTTCTTCAAAGAAACAAAACCTCTCCTCGTATTTATTTTCCACCTCGGCCCTGACCCTCTCTCCTACCTCATTCATAATGTTTAGATCTGGCACTTCGTTATCTAGACCTGCCTCTACATCGACGGGATGATTCACAGAAACTCCCTGATTGTGGCTAGGAGATGCTCCAGCGAGATTGATGTATACTTTCTTTTTCGAATTTTGTATTTCTGGTTGGGACTTCATCATTCAAGCTGTCAATAGAGACTCATTCCTTGCCAAGCTTCTTGTCTAACAGAGCGGTCAACTGAAACTTGCAACTGGGTGATCTGATCCCTGATGCTTTGTTTAACCCCGTCCAAACGTGCTTCGAGATCCCTTTGACCTTGTTCTACCATGGTCATCATTTCTTCCATTGCCCTTGTTTGTGAGCAGGTATCGTACGAGCGCGAAATGGTCACAGATTTAAACTTTCACTTTCTTTCTGTCAGGATATTTCTCACAATTAATTTCATTGGTTAATTGATTAATGCATGATATATGCGGTGGAATGTAATGCACGGCACAAATGATGAAAATAGATATGTACGAAAATATATGCAGATAAAGGTGTTGATCATATAGGTGATCACCCTAGGACAACTTTCATTGAAAATAATAAGGTCTTCATTACAAAACAGACAAAGCGAATTCTTACAAATAGGCGCCAGCCCTAACTCCTAGTTCTTCGATAGCTCGAAGTAGTTGAATGAATCTTGGTGCTTCGCCCATCCCTGGGGCAATAAAAGGGCGCAGAGCTTCGACTTTCGCAGCTAGAGTCCTTGCATGTTGGGCTACTTCTTGTACCTGAACCATCAAAGTGGTGTTGTAGTCATCCCGGTCTTGAATCATCCTAGTGGCATCACGAAGTCGCCTTAGACAATAATTGTCTCCACCCTCTGCAGCTTCCTCGAGGACCAAGATTTGACCCAAGTAGTCTTGAACTGTAGCCTCTAGTGTCTCAAACTGGGCTCGAAGTGTCATATTCTCTTGTTGGCTAGCCTGAAGTTTGAAGAAGCCATTCCGATCACGGTACTCTTGGAGAGAAAGATCCAACTCCGCTATCCTTGCTTCCAACTGGGTATTATGGGCTCGGCTTTGATTCAGACTCTCAAAAGTAATGTTATACAGATTTTGCATCTCTTGCAGCCGATTCTTGTTGTCATGTGCTTTTCTCTTCCATGCGGCACTCTTTTCTTTTTCCCAACTTACCGCTTGTTTACCTTTCTCTTCCTCTTTCTTAGCTTTCTCTCTTTCCCGATGGATTGTTCTCTTACAAGATTTTCTCTCGTTCTCGATGATCAACTTGATGTTTTCCCTTTCTTTCTCAATCTCTTGCTTGCCTTTCCTCTTTTCTTCATCAATTAAACGTAGGCCATTTTCTCTTTCTTTCTCAACTGCTATAAATCTATTCTGATCGGTGTTTCGTGCCAAAGCTTGAAGCTTGATAGTATCATTTTGTTAAATGGTATTTCTTCCTTTTAGATCCGCGTTTTCTTTCTTTAGGTCCTTGATTGTCCCATCGCGTATGTCCACATCCAAACTCACCTTGTAGAGCTTGCTCACATGCTCAGTTTGCAAAGCTTCCATATTCTTCTTAACCGCTTCGAGCTCACTCCTCAAAATGTCAGCCTCGGAAGGGACTATCCTCATGTGCTCTTCTAATGTCATGGTTGGTCCTTGATCTGGCCTTGGAGTCTCATCATTGATCCTCCAACGTCTCCAAAAATCATAATCGAGAGTGAACATATACGTGTGATCTTCCTTGACCCTTATACGGTAGCAATGATCCCAAGCCCGAGATATATTCTGAACTTTCTCTTTGAACTCACCCTTGAAAGAAAATTCAGTACGGCTCAATCCTGAAGTAACAAGAATAAATTTTCGAGACCCAAATTGCTTGGATACCAATAAAGAGGTGCAACCAATCCCTCCGCACAATCCCAGAAGCATTAGCCAATTGTAATCTCCGCACAGATACAAGAAATAAGGGATACTGCCTAACCAAGGTACCTGCCAAACTATATCATTATCTTGGAGGTTCCTAAGAATCGTAGCCCATTTAACCTTTTTGATGCCTTCTCGCCACTCCTTGTCCACATACGCTTGCAAGGGAGAGAAATCCTCAAACAAAACGCCAGGCAAAACCCTTTTTGGCGTCTCCCAAAAATGACTTTGGATCTAAACCTGCAGCAACTGTGCACAACCTCTAAAATTCCCCCTCTTCATGCCTTCGGATAGCATTCAGAGAAATGAAAGTTTTGGCCAAGATTGTCGGTGCTGGGTTCGCCTTCCTCTTCAAGCGCTCGAGCACATCTAAAACAACCACATCAATGCCATTCAAAACCCTCAGAAAAATGATCAATCCATATATTCCTAGAGCAACCAAGTCCATATTCATAACCTCATCGGATGTGTGGGTATTAAATCTCAAATGCACTCCCACGAAAAGGATACACTGTCTCCTCGATGCTGGATCAGTCATTTTACCCAATCTTTACCCATTCCGGTTATGTCTTTGAGCTTGGCTGGATAGTTCTGAGACTTTGGATGTTTAGAGTAGATCCAATCCTTCTCGACACCTTTGTGATGAAGCAGTGTCGTATACTCTTCGATCGTAGGCGTCAAATTCTCCTCATTAAAGGTGAAACAACAAAAAGCAGGATTCCGACATTCAAATAAGGCTCGGAACAAAGGTTCATTAATTCTAACGTACATCAAGTCGGCTACGTCACCATAATTCTCACAGAACAAATTCTTCAATCTTTGGTCCCAACTTTCCCATATTTCTTTCAACTCGTAGAGATCACTTTTTTGTAGACTTATGTAAGTGTACCCCGGTACTTTGCGTTCACTCAGCAAACTGTCACCTTGAACTCTTTAGTTGACCTCGGACCAATGTCGAACTTGCGAGTTGATTTCTTCCTTCTTAAGTAACCTCTCATCCATAATGAGAGCTCTCTAATCGGGCAAACCACCTCAATTCAACACCTTTATGTCATGAAATGAATGCAAAAGCAAAACAAAAGCAAAAACCAAACACAAAAGAAATAAGTTAGTATTGGATAAAATAAATAATGAAGCAGTAAAACGCAGAAGATAAACAAACGGAGCAAGAAAATAACAACCCTATTTACATCTCGTCTAAAACACCTAGGTTAACCACATGGCTCTGAAACGGGTGGATTTTCTATGTTCGCTACACGTAATTTTTGTACTAGAAGGTACCCGAATTATCTTTGTTGTCCCCTACTAAGGGTAGCAAGGCCCCCGATCGCCACCCATTATAGGCTCATTTCAACTGAGTTCAATTCAAGGGGACCCTTTCGCTATTTCCATACGAAGAAACAATATTCCCACGAAAACATAGGGTAATCGAGCCCCGAAGGTACTTACTAGGCCCATACAGAGGAACAATATCCCCCACGAAAGCACTAGTGTTTTCCCCATACTTAAACGTACAGGTTTATATGTCAAGTTTTAAATGCGTTAAAATAAACTCGCATTTATAAACAAATACCAACTTAATTGTCACTTTAATTCACAATTTCCAATATTAAATAAGCGGTAAAAAAATTAGGCATGACTCTCTTTTTGTAAAGAACAAAAATTTTCCCCAGCGGAGTCTCCATGCTATAGCAACGTTTTGAAATTCGAAAGTTTGAGGTTTCCCACTTTTATTGAAAACATTATTTAAAGGGGGATTTCTTAAAAACGTGCTTTTGAAATAAATAAATTGGAGTCACCACTGGTCACTTGGGTAAGGTAGACCAGACACCGAAAATAAAACCAGAGATTCGAATGGGCTCGGGAGTCAGTTACAAGTGGGGAAGGTTTTGCACCCCCACTACGCCCAAACTTGGTACCAAAATTATTACCGCTTTGTTAATATTGAATTTTGCGAGTTAAAGTGATAAATTAAACCAAAATTTGGTTATACATGCGAGTAAATTTTAAAGGCTCCATTATTCGAGAGTAAACGAAAAACCACCACCACTACGACTGGTACTAGCCACGTTTATTCCCGAATAAAAGAGCACCGCATTAACAACTTATATTCCGAATGCAAAGATATGTCAACATGGCATAAATATAGCAAAAACATATAAATAAAGGCACGAGACAAATGAATAAACAAAAAGATCCAAGAATTATATAATACTATACCATTTAGCCATATTATACATACTGTATATATATGTATGCGTTTAAACCTAAGTATATATATATAAACTTTGTCAAGAGCCATATATGTATATAACTTTAAACTACATACTAGATAATATACATAAGGCATATAATATGTACATGTAATAAGATACTATTTATATATCTATATACATATATGCGTATAAGCGCATAGAAAAGGAATTAAATTTTGACAGTAGCTGTGCCCATATATTTACGTTCGAACTATGTAATATATATATATAATGCAATATCTATACATATAAGTGTACATAAACCAAATATTATGCAAAACATATGTAATATGTATAGTTTGGAACCATATATCATACATTTTGAAAAATGTGTATAATGTAATATATATGTATATATATAGATCAACCGCATTATATATTATATATAAAAACATATATTATACATCATAAAAACCATATATTACACTATCATATCCTATAAAACAGTTACATGGTATACATACATATCATCCAAATATTATATACTACATAACCATATACATAAAACAAGCATATATTATGAACAAAAATATATCACATACATATTCGCAATATAACTTGGCAAGAAAGACAAATAGACAAAATAAGTACAGTAAATTAAATACGCATAAGAAAAAGGGAAATTGGGGTTTCAAGCCTTGTTTTAGGACGGAGATAACAAAAATTGAAAGTTTAAAGACTAAATATGGATTAAACCATTTAAAAAATAAAATAAATTAGGAAAGGACGAAATTGCAACACTTCATAAAACCACAGGGATCGCAGCCGTGGTTTAAAAGGGGGGAAGCCCTTACTCGGGTAAAAAGAGGAGGCGGAGGTGTTTATTTGCAAATAAACCATTTTTTAGAACCTTAAAATCATATAAAAGGATGTTTTAACCCCAAAAAATGCTCTTTGGTTATTGTTTTCAAAAGAACCAGAACGCTCTCTCCTTTCCTTTCATATGCTCTGTTAGGGTTTTGCAAAACCATCAAAAACCCTTTCTTTTTTAAAAAACAAGACCCTTCGTCCCTCCTCGGTTCACCATGTATGGCTTCCTGGGAAGCCAAGAGGCTTATCACCGGTGTGGATGGAGCAAAACGGCAACGGAAAGGTCAGCAACCGCGAAGGTAAAACTCTAGGCTTTTTCCCTTTTTGCTCTTATATTCGAAAAAATAACTAGAAGATATATCTCTAAAATTTTTGCCTTCTACTTATATTCCTTTTTTTTCAAATCCGAATCCCCTTACAAAAAAATGGTTCCTCTCGTTTTATAAACGAGTTTCAGAAAAACATAAAAAGAATACATGCCCATTTTAATCTAGTCTGACATGTTTTTTGCCTTGATATGTGTTTTTGCCATTTTTTGTTCATTTCTGCCGATGGAGAGGAGGGTCGTTCGTAGCCTCCGGTGCAGACGGGACATTCGGCAAGCCTGAGGGGTCACAGGTTCGAATGGTGGCCGACGTGGCACGAATCTGACGTGGCATTACTGAGTCCTTCTCAAATCCCGCTCAGCATTAATTTCCCTTGATTCCTGCTCATTAACTGGTCATGTGAAGGGTCAAAAGCCGACGGCTAGGGTTTTTTTTAGCGAAAAGAAATAAGTTGTGGGTTGTAACATATTGGGCTTAATGGTTTTTTATTATTGTAATGGACTGTTATTTAATAAAATGGTGGATCATTACTTGTTTGTGGCTTAATATTATATATATGTAGTGGGTCGGATAGAATATAGTGATTACACTAGCACAAATAGGTATTAACAGAGGCAATGATTTGTTATCGCTGCTGACACGAGACAATTTTGGCGACACTGCTCAGGTCTGAGTGGTGTTGGATCTGCACTATGGCTGGGATCTTATTGCTGTGAAGGTTTGGGTTGTTTTAACTTGATGTTTAAGTGTTCTGGGTGCAAATAAGAGATAATGGTGTTGGATATTTATGTTTATGCCAACTATTAGTCTAGACGGGTGCACAACCTAGTGATTTCGAATGAGATGGAGCCATGCAGCAGGTTTTGTAATCACTCATTTTTGTCCGGATATAATATTATTATATAGTATTATTATATCTTATTATATTATAATAAAAGTAAAAAAAGGAAAATGTGCATGTGTGCCACGTGTACACCCACGTCACCCCACCATTTGCCTATAAAAGGCAGGTGGGGAGGTTGCCAAACAAAGACAAATTGGCCATGGAATTACAATCGCAATTAAAAGCAATTGGCATGGCGCAAGCCTTGGGGCAGTGCCCTTTGAGAGTCGAGAGCAGTGCTCTTGAATGGGGAATTATTTTTCGGACTATTTATTCGATCGAAGGTCTTGCTGAGGCTCGTTCGAATAAATTTTTGGGTCATGACTAGATGATGTCGAGATCTCGCTAGTGGTCGGTCGAGGTTCTCTATTCGAGCTTCTAGTAGGGTAAATTTTGATCTTTATCTTTGTATTTAATTTGGCTTAGATATAGGGTAATATATATTGGCATGTTTTTGTAATAAATATGTTCAGTATGTCATGTTTGTATATTTTAAGTTGAATGAATTATTTACAATGTTCTTTTAATTATCGGTATGTTCTTATATTTTTTATGCCATGTTTATATATTTTAAGTTGTATGAATTATTTACATGAATAAAATATATTTAATTCTAAATTATAATTTTTAAAATAGATTTTCCTTTTAATTTTTCTTTTTATATGTATTTTTAGAATATTAAATTTGGTTTAATATTAAGGGAATATTTTCCAATTTATTTCGGGAACTGGCTAGGAAGTGGTATCCTGACTCATTCAAGTATCATCTTTCTCGGTTTTCGTAAATAAGGAAATATTCTCCTTAGACCGTTTTTTGGGCTTAAATTTTAAATTAAATTCGAATTTTTATTTTCTTACAAAGACAACACCAAATCAACGTGGTACCAATTTTGGGCATTGTGGGGGTGCTAATCCTTCCCCACGTGTAATTGAATCTCGAACCCCAAACATTTTCGAATCTCTAGTTATTTTTAAGGTTTCTGGACTACCAAAGTGACAGGTGGTGACTACATCCCTCATTCTTCCCGTTTTTCAAAAAAACACTTATTACAGATGGCGACTCCGCTGGGAACACTTTTTAAGAGAATCGGGCCAATGTTGATTTTGTTATCTTGCAAAAAAATTAAAAAATTGGTTTAATTTAATATTTAATCCCTCGGCATTCATGCATGAGCTTTTTACTCGGGTTCCTCACCTTGTTAAGTGGGAGTGATTACTTTGCTTCGTGGGGTCTTCACCTCCGTATCGTGTTGTAATTCACTTCTAGAATTCGGTCTTTACATTTCGTGGGGTCCATACCTCCGTATGGTATAAAGGGTCGTATTCCCCTAAATCGATGTCCTAGCACAGTTCAGGTACCGCTCACTCTAGAACTTAAACCGCATATAGTGGACCGTAGGAGCCCACTCATTTTAGAACCCTTAAGTGGGAATAATTACTTCGCTTCGTGGGGTATTCACCTCCGTATAGTGTTGTAATTCATTTTCGGAATTCGGTCCTTATATTTCGTGGGGTTCACACCTTTGTATGGTGTAAGGGTCATATTCCCCCGAATCGATGTCCTAGCGACAGTTGGGTACCCTTTATTTTAGAACCTAACTGCACATAGTGGACCGTAGAGCTCACCTTTTAACCATGCCAAAACTCCATCCATTTAGCGGTAACCCTGTTAGGCCTTGTTTGATATATTTATGCTTTTGTTTGTTATATATGTCATATATGTACTTTTAATTGCTTTAATTCATTACCTTTATCGTTTTGTTTTTTTATTTATTTGATTATCTTATCATACTAACTTAGTTTTTTGTTAGTGTTTATTTTTTGTTTTTCCCTTTTTCTGCATTTACGTTGCATACCACATCATACCATAAATGTTGATTCGAGAACAGTCCAATTTAGAGGGCATTCGACATGGGAGAGAAGTTTGTGATGCCAAGAGCAATAATGCTACAGTATCGGGTTGGGCCATACGAAAGCCAACAGAGAAAGAAAACAGTTTTACGATGAGACACGTGTCAAAGCCCTCTTCAAACTGGATTGACAAGATTTGCCCCGGAAGAAGACTCTTGTCCGCATTCTACATGTACGGGTTAGTGATCTTTCCAGAAGTTTCGGGGTACATAGATTACACTACCGTGAACTTTTTGAGTAGTAGAAGAGAACAGTGAGATTGCCCTTCAGTCCGGAAGTGACGTTAAGACATGAAGTGCGAACCTTGCTTCACGAAGTCAAGATGTCGAGCAGAGAAACTAACTGTTATCTGTAATTCATTATTTCAACTTCTTGCAATCATACATCTTCTCCGTTAAACTGGTGTCTTTCTAAAGACTGTTTACGATTCAACATCATAATTGCATTCATTGTATTTTATACATATTGTTCGACCTTCTAGTCTTTTATTCATGACATATTCCATGCGTTGACAAATTAAATGATAAAGATTTTTTCGTGTTAGTTGAGGCTTTATCATGAATGAAAGAATTGAACAAACTTAGAGATCAAGACTAGAGCAGCTAGACGATAAATTCGAGAAAGAGAGGCGCTGGGACATTCTACCAAGAAGTGGGGCAAGCTTACACCTCACCTAGAAGACCAGAATAAGTTGACACCATTACAATGACTGGAATTTTGGCAAGACCGACTGAAATGTCAGCATAACGTGCTTAAACACGGTAAAGTTTAAAACAATAGATAATTCAAATATCCATCGAAAATCCATTTTTACGAATGGTCAAAGGAAAATAAATCCTTTGTAAAAATCCAATATCATGATTAGTATAAACTAATTGTACCCAGGGAAATGGTACAACTAGCCCGGAGCAAACGGCTACCGGTAAAGGCAACTCAAAATTGCTGATCCATGTGCATTCTGGAAAAATGCAATGGATAATTAAAATATCCATCAAAAATCCATTTTTACGAATGGTCAAAGGAAAATAAATCCTTTGGAAAAATCCTATGTCATAATTGGTATAAACTGATTGTATCTAGGGGAATGGTACAACTAGCCCAAAGCAAACGGCTACCGGTAAAGGCAACTCAAAATCGTTGATCCCTGTGCATTTGGGAAAAATGCAATGGCTAATTCAAATATCCATCAAAAATCTATTTTTACGAATGGTCAAAGGAAAATATACCCAGGGGAATGGTACAACTAGCCCAGAGCAAATGGCTACCAATAAAGGCAACTCAAAACCGTTGAATCTTGTGCATTTGGGAAAAATGCAAAAGAAATCCATGAGCTAAGCTATAGTCAGAGTGTAGTTATTTTTGTCATAATGAAAATTTCATTTAGAAAATATTTTTGCATTCTTCGATTCTTTAAATATTTCATTCATTGCTCTGGAGTGGTTTTTATTCTCCCATATACATTCACACGTTTAAAAAAAGGGGTATGTATATATCATTTTTATTGGGACCTTAAATCTCAGTTGCAATAATACATTTGAGTCAAATCCAAAAGATCAATTCCAAGCAGCATATGCTTAGAAAGAATTGAATGTTGTAAGAATATTGCAAATGCGAGTCTTTGATAATCTATTTAGGTTAATGGGGGAACAAAATGAGTGTTTAGATAATGGGTAGATCTTATTTTAGGAAATTTCCTTCTCAGGCATTTGTCGTTTATGATCCTTGAATCGAGTGTTAACCCTAAACCTCTATCCCCTGAATAATTTCTCTTAACATCTATGAATGGGACGACGAATGGCATTCACACTTTTAAATATGAGGAAATGATTGAAATCAAATGCCATAAAATCAACAAAGGAAAGCGATTGAAGACTGTAAGGAAAATACCATGCAAAAAATTGAAGTAATCCAGAATTAGCACGATAAGTTAAACAGTACAATGAAGAAAAAGATAGAGGTAAATGAATAATTCACCAGCATCAAAAGAGCCATGGAGTATTGATTACTTTGAAGCAGAAATAAA
This sequence comes from Hibiscus mutabilis, assembly GCA_019671005.1. Classification (NCBI taxonomy): domain Eukaryota; kingdom Viridiplantae; phylum Streptophyta; class Magnoliopsida; order Malvales; family Malvaceae; genus Hibiscus; species Hibiscus mutabilis. The sequence continues at coordinate 58,048,743 of CM033717.1, forward strand.
CGTCAAGGTTTAATACAGATACAATAAAAGAAGAGAGATTCGAGATTGAGACCCTGAATAGTCAGTTTAAAAAGAGAGAAAGAGAGAAAAGAAAAAAATAAGAAAATAAAGATAAAGTATTTTACATGAGCACGCATAGATCAAGCAATACAAAAATAAAGCTTTAAGTTGAAGAAATGAGTATGAGACTTCAAGTACTCTTGATTTTGAAGAACCATGGAAGATCAATTATCTCTAAATAGAAAGCAAGTATCAATATCCAGCTAGAATACATCTTGAAAATAAAAGGAAAATAGTAGACTGTCTGAGCATATTGGCATTTATGCCTGACCAGAATACGTCGATCTAAGGACACAGAAAAAAAATGAAGTCTAGAGTAAAAGCCCAAAGAAATGGGCAATCTAGAGTGATTTGAGTAATGAAAGAGAAGAGAATATTTCAGATCAAATGAAGTGTGATTTTGTTTAATCATCACACATGGTCTTCAGTACAAGCCCATAAAAGACCATTTTGATCATTCATAGATATCTAAGTTGAGAAAGATTGTCTTCATATTACATTTCGCCTATAAGGGTTAACCTTTCTTCAAGGAACGTTAAACTTCAAGTGCCTGATCGACACCAAAATAAGGAAAAGATGGGGCATGGTGAGTTAGTGAGATTAAGAGAGCCACCTAAAATGGGTTAGAACTTAGGTATAGGAATCGTTCTTCTCAGAAGCCTAATAGACTGGAAGAGGCTACACACGTGCATATATCCTTACAATAGTCAAGATATTCTAAACATACTCTTATTGGAATTAATCTTTGTCAATTTGAAACAAATATGCTATTGCATTTGATATTTTGAGGCCGAACATTAGTTTTTGAAAGTGTTTGGCATTTTTCTCCCAAATTTCAACATATCATTACTCATGCATCATAAAGTATGCTCATGTATCATCTTTATCATATTACCTAAAAAGCATTCGTACGGGGAAATTGAACATGTAGTTTCCAAGAAGATGACTTTGGCAAGAACTTCATGCACCTTTGCACCAGTCAAGAAGACACGCGCTTGAGTGTCACCTGCATTGATATGATTATCTCAATTAAAAAAGGTAGAAGTTATCCAATAGTCTCAAAGCAAGATATCACTTTTAGACTTTCGAGCCGTCGTCATTGATGGATTTCTTTTGATGTCAAGACGGGTAGAAATCGGGGTATCATCTCAAAGATTTCCAATCTTCAGCCTTTCGGGAAGTAGTAGACTCGGGGCATAATGACAACCTTACTTTGATGTCAAGACGATAAAAAATCAAGGCATTATCTCAAAGATTTCCAATCTTCAGCCTTTTGGGAATAAGTGGAAATTTTTCGGTACCTATACCATAGGAAATGTAGTGTCATTCCTAAAGATAAAGGTTCTATATAGAAAGAACTCGCATTTGAAGTAAAAGGTTCTATATAGGAAGAACTCATAACTTCAAGATTTTAGAGCAAAAGGTTCTATATAGGGAGAACTTATAGCTCAAAAGACTCGAAGCAAAAGGTTCTATATAGGAAGAACTTGTAACTTTAAGATTTCAGAGCAGAAGGTTCTATATAGGAATAACCCATCAATTTCTATATAGGGAGAACTTATCGCTCAAAATATTCGAAGCACAAGGTTTTATATAGGAAGAGCTCGCTGCTTCAAAGATTTTAGAGCAAAAGGTTCTTTATAGGAAAAACTCGTCGCTCCAGCATTCAGAGTGAAAAATTCTATATAGGAAAAACCAGTAGATCCAGTTGGTAGCCTTTTGGCATGAATCCTTCTTAAGTTCTTCGGGCTTGATGTTAAACCTTATTTTGATTCTGAAACGATTAGAAAATGGGGTATTTCGATAGTCTCAAAGCGAGATACCATTTTTCTCAAAATCAGATCTCTTAATTTATCCTTCCATAAGGATATTTCTCTTAAAAATCAAATTTCTTAATTTAATCCTTTCATAAGGATGTTTTACTTAAAAACGCAGATCTCTTAATTTATCCTTCCTTGAGGATATTTTTCTCAAATTCAATTTCTCAATTGATCTTTCCATAAGAATATTTTTCTCAAAATCAATTTCTCAATTGATCCTTCTATAAGGATGTTTTGTCAATATCAATTTCTTAATTTCATCATTCTATAAGGACATTTTTCTTAAAATCAAAATTTCTTAAATTAATCCTTTCATAATGATGTTTTGTGTAAAACCAACTTCTTAGAACCGAGTTTCTTAACTTAATACTTTCATAAGGATGTCGTCCCAAGACTAAGATTTAAGCTTGCTAACTCATACTATTCAAGTGTCTTGTCTGTTTTCTTATTAGGTACTCAAAGGAATAGGGGAAGATAAGATCATTTGCTTTGCAGCTGAGGAAGCAAATATTAATAAATAAGCAAGAGTCAAACCTGACCAGGATATTCGATTAATGGCACCAAGACAATCAGAAATCGGGGCATCATCCCGAATATTTCCATTCTTCGGGCTTCAAGGAAGCATTGGAGATTATCGATACCTGTGACACTAGAGAGCAAAGTGCCTCTATTGAAAAAATTATATAGAAAAACCTTATGACTTCAGGACAAAAGTTCTATATATGGAGAGCTGGTAGTCCCAAGATTTTGAAGTAAGGAGTTCTATGTAGGGAGAACTCATGATTCGAATACCCCAAGGTGAAAAAGTTCTATATAGGAAGAATCTGCAGCTTGAAGTTTTCGCCTCATAGAGCAAAATGTTCTATATAGAAAGAATCTGTAGCTTAGAAGATTTTGAAGTATAGAGTTTTATATAGGAAAAGCATCTACTTTAAAATTCCGAGACGAGAAGTTCTATATAAGGAGAACTACCAGTTGAAGAAACCACCCAGGACACGGAAGATTCTATACAGGAAGAACCCGCAGTGTTGGTAATCGAAGGCAAAAAAGTTCTATATAGGAAGGACTTGCAGCCCAAAAGATTTTTCCAAAGAGAAGTTGAATTCTATACAGAAAGAATTCGCGTGTCCAAGGCTCCAGATAGTGGAAGAGTGAACTGGTTCTATATAGGAAGAACTCGCAGCTCCAGGACTTTAAAGCGAAGAACTTGCAGCTCCATGACCTTAAAGTGAAGAACTCGCAGCTCCGGGACTTTAAAGCAAAGAACTCGTAGCTCCAGGACTTCAAAGCGAAGAGTTTTATATAGGAAAAACTTGTAGCTTCAAGATTTTAAGGCGAGAAGTTCAATATAAGAAGAATATATAGCTCAAAAACTATAAGGTGGAAAAGTTCTATACAGGAAGAACTTGCAACCTAAAAGTTCTTGTGACTCAAAGAGGACAAGCTAAAAAGTTCTGTATAGGAAGAACTTGCAGCTTGAAGGTTTCAGATGGAAGAGAAGTGAACAGTTTTATATAGGAAGAACTCGAAGCTTCGTATCTCCATACACAGAAGTGGCAAAAATGAGTGCTTATGATCTTTGCTTTGTTCTCGTTTCATAAGAACAAACAAAGAGGGGCATCTATAATCACTCATTTTTGTCCGGATATAGTATTATTATATAGTATTATTATATCTTATTATATTATAATAAAAGTAAAAAATAAAAAAAAGAGGAAAATATGCACGTGTGCCACGTGCACACCCACGTCACCCAACCATTTGCCTATAAAAAGCAGGTGCGGAGGCTGCCAAACAAAGACAAATTGGCCATGGAATTGCAATCGCAATTAAAAGCAATTGGCATGGCGCAAGCCTTGGGGTAGTGCCTTTCGAGGCTCGAGAGTAGTGCTCTCAACCGGGGAATTATTTTTTGGACTATTTGTTCGATCCAAGGTCTTGCTGAGGCCCGTTCGAATAAATTTTTGGGTCATGACTAGATGATGTTGAGATCTCGCTAGGGGTCGGTCGAGGTTCTCTGTTCGAGCTTCTAGTAGGGTAAATTTTGATCTTTATCTTTGTATTTATTTTGGCTTAGATATAGGGTAATATATATTGGCATATTTTTGTAATAAATATGTTCAGTATATCATGTTTGTATATTTTAAATTGAATGAATTATTTACAATGTTCTTTTAATTATCGGTATGTTCTTATATTTTTTATGCCATGTTTATATATTGTAAGTTGTATGAATTATTTACATGAATAAAATATATTTAATTCTAAATTATAATTTTTAAAATAGATTTTCCTTTTAATTTTTCTTTTTGTATGTATTTTTAGAATATTAAATTTGGTTTAATATTAAGGGAATATTTTCCAATTTATTTATGGGAACTGGCTAGGAAGTGGTATCCTGACTCATTTAGGTATCATCTTTCTCGGTTTTCATAAATAAGGAAATATTCTCCTTAGACCGTTTTTTGGGCTTAAATTTTAAATTAAATTCGAATTTTTATTTTCTTACAAAGACAACACCAAATCAACGCGTTCGGTTTTCATAAATAAGGAAATATTCTCCTTAGACCGTTTTTTGGGCTTAAATTTTAAATTAAATTCGAATTTTTATTTTCTTACAAAGACAACACCAAATCAACGCGTTACCAATTTTGGGTGTTGTGGGGGTGTTAATCATTCCCCACGCGTAATTGAATCTCAAACCCAAACGTTTTTGAATCTCTATTTATTATTAAGGTTTCTGGACTACCAAAGTGGCCGGTGGCGACTCCATCCCTCATTCTTCCCGTTTTTCAAAAAAAACACTTATTACAGGCTTGATGTATGATTTTGTACCTATGTTGAACTTGATATGTTGCACTCTTTTTTCTCCATTTAGGGGTGAGGAGGTTTTTTAACGAGGCTCATATCATCGTCCTGTATTGTATGCGCAATTTAATAAAATTCATACAATATCTTCCTTTCAAAAAAAAAAAGAAAATACGGCTTTAGAATTAACCAATCGATTCATGATACTAATTGTATCATTTCGTGGTTTTGCCGATACGTCAAAAACAAGCGACAGGAGATTTTGCTTTCTTCATAAAACATTTTGGTTAAAGTAGTTGATTGCTAGATTTCTTTCGGACGATTATTCAAGTTGATTGCTAGATTTTGCTTTTTTATGTCTTTTGCACCCTTTGAATTTTAATGTTTGCGATGTGATTCTTTTATAACCCCTCCACTTTGAATATAATCCAGTAAATCTTTCTTGTTAAAAAAAATTGCATCCCTTCAATAATGACTAAGGACCATTGTTGCTTACGTTAGAGGTGAGCGTTCAATCGGATAGAGTCGATTCAAAAAAATTCAAGTTATTCGAGTAGACGCATCATATTTTACAACTCAAACTTAATTTGAAGATTTTTGATTCAAGTCGTGTTCTATTCGAGTTGAGTTTTCGAGTTCTTATACAAATTTAATTGTAATTATTTATCACGTTATAGTACGGTTTGGTTCCAATTTAAACGACTTTCTCTAACTATATAAGATATGCATATATATTTCTTCATATTATTGTTCACATGTTTAAATAAGATTTGTAATATTATTTAATAAAAAATATCATCTAAACTTCTAAAATATATTTATAATGTTTTTTAAATAAAGAACTTTTGGAGATAAAGTATTTATGGGAGTATAAATGAGTCAGTAATTTGATGTGAAGAAAAACTTTACAAAAAATTTCAGTTGAATGATCAAATTGAATAAAATTTTGTAAAACCTTTATTCTATTTTGATATAACAAGGAATTTCAAGGACTATTTTATAAAATTGAATAAATTTTTAAGTACTCAAAAAGTCTCACAAATTGATAAGGATTCGAACTTAAAATAATTTCTAAGTCAAAAACTTAAACCCCAAATATTTTCTAAGTGTCTTGGTGCTCAAATTAGCCAAATTGGTCCAGGCGTATCAATACACCCTTGGTCATATCAATACGAGTCTTAGCTACTGGAATTTCATTTTAAACGTGAGGCTAAAGGGTACCGATATGCGTGTAGACGTATCGGTACGTCATTCAACCTGGGAACCAATTTTGCCTTTGAGTATCGGGGTGTTTAGATTTGATAAATCTTTTGAAATAAATTTTTTATCGTTGCATTGTCAGTTTATTGGAACCGTAAATTTTGAAAAGTGGTTATACCGTACCGATACGCCCTTAAGAGTACCAATACATTTTTCCACTTACTTATTTCTCAAATTTCAGTGAGAAAACCAATATTGATATTGTACGGCCTGTACCAGTACGGCTTTGTAAAATACACTTTTCGTACCGATATACCCTCCCACGTATCAATACTCCTTTGTACAATAGCATTTTCTCCTTTTGGCAAGTATCAATACGACAGCTCGTGTACTGATACCGAGGGTCAGTGAACAGCATTTATTGCGGGAAAAATACAGTCTAACGGCTATATTGATGATCTCAACCACCCAAACGATTAGAAATCAATGAGAGGGTATATAAACAAGTCTCCAAAGCCACAACAACAACTATTGAGCATTTGATCAAGTCTTAAGCATTCAAGCACAAATCCAACCTTCTTTGAGCCTATTAGAGTCAAATCTTGTAATCCACTTGAGTGTTCTTATTTGTAATCATTTTTATTCAAGTATTGGGTTTGAGTGAAATTGTATTTGGGCAAACACACAACCTTTGAGAGGATTTTCGGTTTGCTATTCAATTTCTTGTAGAAGAAAGTGTTTAATCAAAGCTTTGGGTAGAAAGCTTTGATTGTGTACAAGGTTGCCTCCTTAGCCTAGAAAAGGGGAAGAATTTCAATAGTGAATTTGGAAAATCTTTAGTAGGAAGCTAAGGTAGTGGATGTAAATCTTGTTAGAAGGTTGAACCACTATAACTCTTGTGTCTCAATTGTTTTTATTTTCCAATTTGCCTCCAAACCTTTTAATTGCAAATTCACCCCCTCTTGGTCACTTTCACCATTAATTGATCATCCCAACAAAAATATAAAGTTAAAGGACTAAATTAAAAAAATTGTTAAAAATATGAATTGAAGTCACATACATATTATTTAGTGTTACTGAATCACGTGGTTTAATTTTGGTCAAAATAGACTTAAAACGAAAGATAAATTGAAGAAATAAGAAAGCATTCAAAATTTAGGGGCTAAATTGAAAAAATAGAAAAATTATTTTTAAAAATGTGAATTGAAGTTAAATGGGTATTCTACAGTGGTTCAAGAGCATGTGATTTAACTTTGAGGAAAATGGACTTAAAACGAAGGAGGGATTGAAGAAATGAGGAAATCATACAAAGTTGAGGGGCTAAATTGCAAAAGAATGAAAATTATTTTCAAAAATATGAATTTAAGCTAAGTATGTATTCTACATTGATCTAGGAACATGTGGTTCAAATTTGGTCAAAAAGAACATAAAATGAAGGAGAAATTAAAGAAAAATGAAATCATGGACTATATTGTAAAGCTGTAAAAATCAGTTTTTTCGAGTTGAAAAATTTTCAACTCGAATCAAATTCAAAATTAAAAAAATAAAATTTTTGAGTCGAATCGAGTTTTACTCACCTCTAACTTAGGTGCTTCAACGGGCTTAGCATCTAACATGTTTGACACTCGGGTGGCATAACCTGCCAAGAACAGCCCATGACAGTCGCTCACAACCCCAACAACCCCCTCGCTACGCAATCCGCCATACGCCCCATCAACATTAATTTCAATTTGTTCCGTTTCCGGCTTGAAAAAATATTGAACATTAACTTCATTATTATTTTTATTCTGGCTTGAAGATTTTCGTTATAATATTTTAAGTATGTTAATGGTCTGAATAATTTAATCTCCGTTAGTTATACCTTGTCTATCTCATTAAATTAGTCTTTTATTAACATTTTTTGTGATTTTTTTTTACTTTAACTTATTATCATTTAAAATTTATTATTGATAAAAAATATAAAAAGAATATATTTTAAAATTTTTTGTTCATGTAACCTTTAAATATATATTTTATAAATTTAATCATTTAAAATAATTATAGTCAAAGTTTGGAAACTTTAATGGGACGAAACGAAGAGTATATGATAAAAATATATTATGTAATGAATTATAAAAGAAAAAGAAACATATATAATAATTTGGATCTTAATTCACTTGACACCATTGTTTCTTATAACAATATGCAAAGTGTGAAATCGAATACATTTAAATGCATAATATCTCTGAAATTGATTAGTCGACTAAAATTACATCCAACACAGGTGTATAAAGGAAATAGCTTGGCAGATGGGGGTATAGAGATCATTTCATAATTTTCAAGGCTAGTAGAGTTAGTAAAATGAGTAATACATGATTAAACATTGGGAATAAACAGCAATAGAGGTAAATGATCCCACAACAGTCCAACAATGCACAAATTCAGCAACCAAATTTATTAGTGTATGTAAAATGGGGAAGCTGCATGCTTCTTTCCTTGGTAAACATTGGGTTATTAGTGATTGATGCGTTGGGAGGTAGTTAAGTAGATAAAATGGAAAGACTCCATTTTTAAGTGCTTTATAGAGTTGAGAAAAAGCCATTCCTAATTTATTGTATTCGTAGCTGTAATGATCCATTAACTCTAAAGCTTAACCAATGATTCATGACTATCCTTGAAGAGAATGATATCGAATAAGTTTCGGACCTTGGATTTTATATCTATAATCTCGAATAAGTTGATACTGATATCTTTCTTACAGGTAAAGACCAAAGGCAGCCATGAATATGACATCTTTGTAAAGCTAAAATGGAAACAGAAAAACATGGTGCAGTCTGATAGCAAAGGGGGCACCACACTCTCTATCAATTATTGAGAACTTTAAAAACGTGTATCCTTCCTTTCCATCTTTAGGAATCAAGCTCCCCCCTTATTAGCAAATATTTCTCCCCTTTAATATATATATATATATAAGACGTAGGCAGTGGCTATAAATAAGAATATATACATTTCAAGATATCCACTTCCCCAAGTCGCAAGTACATTCAAGCAAGCTTTAGAAAGGAAGCCACAAAGGGACTTCTTAGAGGTCTCCTAACCAAGTTTAGGGTTATATCTACACTAACTACTCTACCAAAATGGAACTGAACCTCTATAGCTCGAAATAAGATAATAACGTACTAACAAGGACCACAAGGATCAACAATCCACGGTTACATATGTTACAGATATCACTACCAAGTGCCAGGGGGAAGAGGAACATTAGGAATACCGAGTATCTGTTAGCGTTGTGGCATTGGTAACCAAACTCGAAAGCCGGTCTGATCATTCTCCTCCGTGTCACTTGCAAACGGTCTTCAATCTCTTTGCAGCCTGAAAAAATCCCTTGATCACCTGCAGCTCATCCATTTGCTACACCAACAGAAGGCAAGTTTATCACATAATTAGATTTTTTTTCCCAGAAGCTGATAGATCTCACTCTTATTCAAAAGGAAGTGAAAAACTAATATACAACTGACTTAATAAATAGAAACTGTCTTAATAAACTACAATTTTGTTTTCACTTCCAAGGTAATTCAACCAGTTAAACAAAGTTGGTACTGCAACCTAAAAAGGCAAAGAAGAAAAATACCAAAGGGTGGCTATCGCAGTTAAGTTACCTGTGACATGAAATGCCTCTGAACGATATCAACTAGTTGCTCTTTTGAGGGATTGGGACTGGCATCCACCTATAAATAGCAAAAGCAACAACATTTAAACTCTTTTTTCTTCAGTGATACACATGCTTAAGGCCGTGCTGGTAATTTACTTCTATTTAATGTTTCAATGGGAGGAACTTACAAGATTGAAGTGTCGCCAATATCTCAATAGAGCAGCCATCTCAAGTTTGCTGAGGTCAACTTTCTATAGAGGAGATATTATGAAAAAAAATAAACCTTAATTAGGCAAAAATAGACAGCTAACATACTTTTGCAATAGCTTATTATTGGTAAAATGTGATATCAAAAACTATACACGAAAAATAGAGGTTTAAAAACTATATACCGTTGAACCGTGGGGTGTGGAAACAGAACTCTTAGACTGTGAGTCACAAGAAAGAGACCTGCTCATAGTCTTCTGAGAAGACCCCGTTGATTTATGTGATCTATGCCTCGATCTGTGGGACTTTTGAGTGTCATCGGATGCTGGAGATTGAGAGATGGAACAAGCAGGATTAAGAAAACAAAAGAAAAGAAAAGCATGGTGGGACCAATAAAAAAGAGACAATGGAGCTTTTAGAAATAGTGAAAGTTAAAGGTGAAGACACAATGGATCCTATGCACCAACCTCAACTACTTTTCACCAGAGAATATTATCATCCAAATCACTATATCAGAGGTATTAAGTATTGGCGTAGTTAATCACAACATTAAATATCATTAGAGATCAAAACCCAACACGCATTACCATAGCACTCCCCTTCCAAGGCATAGCATTTCACCAGAAATCATTAACTGTATCCCAAAGTCGGCACAAGAAAATATCTTTTCTACTGATGAAAAATAACCCACCTATATATGCCCAAAAAGAAAATAGACACAAGTGAATTTAGACTCAGATGGTTGACTCTCTCTAGAGGATTGTTTTTCGATCGAAAGGGCAGAAGAATTCAACCTTAAAAAATTGCGAGGAATACCCAATATTTAAAATAAAGAGGAAAAGAGAGCTCACCCATGTCTGATCCATTGCACTGCATGTTTCCGAATTCAAGGTCTTCGTCGTCTTCATTACCAGTGGGAGCTTCGATCACGCTGAGGGCATTTCTCTGTAGCTTTACTTCTATGCCATTTGTAAGAACCTGTGATTTTATTAGTTGGACAAACAAATATCACCATCAACTACAAAGTAAATGATTAACGCAATGCTCCCATAAGTGGATATTTGGCAAGAAATAATAGGCAGGGAAGAAAATCAAGCACAGATGTCTACAATTGATTGTGAAACTACCAAACCAAAATAAATTAGGAAATTATTGATTGTGATATAGCAGTCGGTTAGACTTTAAATTGTCAATTTTGTATTTCAAGCCACTAGCTCACCTAGAATTTAAAAAATAACATAAATCAAGTACAGATGTCTACAACTCATATAGGTGGAAAAAAGAAGCTCCATCTTTTCAGCACAGAAACAGGTGGAAACAGTTGTAGTTGAATTGAATCAAAATATGATCATTTCCAGCAAAGCTATGAATTAATCCTATATTCAATCATGCCATTCATAGATAGAAGTTACAAAAACTGCAGAGAAAAAAAGAACAGAAAAAGGACTCAGAGTAGATCAAGAAAAGCAAAAAAAAAAAAAAATCTTGAGGGAATATATATCCGGGCAGAACCAATATCAGAATTCAGAATCTAAAACATGGCATTCCCAAACCAAGTTCAACAAGATCCCCAAGAATACCCAGTTCATGCAATCATATAAAGATAAACACCTGATAAATTTAATTTAAAAAATGAAACATCAATGCTTTGGAGAAGATTTTGAACACGAAGTAAAATAAAAGGAAGACTAACAAACCCCAAAAAATTAAGATTCAATGTAGAAATGCATGCTAAACCCCTTCAAAACACCAGATCCAGTTACAGAAACTTACATGCAAACAAACCCCAAATCTAAACCCCAACTTTGCAACTTGTGAATAATAATACAACCAAAACCCAATGCAAAAAGAAGACAGTAAAAAGCCCAATTTGCTGTTTTATTCAAAATAAATCTTATATTACAGGACATGCAATTGCATTAGATAGAAAAATTCAATGCAAAAATCACAAAATGGGAAAATATAAATAAAATGAAGTGAAACCAAGACGTTTACTTGATAATAGCTCAAATTGTGGTACCTTAAGAAAATCAAAATTGATTTTACTTGAAACTTGAAGAAAATATCCACATTATAAACCAAAAAGAGTAAAGAGCAAAACAATTGCCAGTAAAAAGAAGAAAAAAAACCCAAACCCCATTTCCACCAAAACTGAAAAAATTCAAAAGAATTACCAGCCAATGCCACCCGCCAAGTCCAACTGCCTTCTTGACCACGCCTTGAAGACCAACGAGAACCGATTTGGTACGGTTATTCCCAGTGACAACCACCTTGGTGTGACGTGGCAACACCGAGAGTTCCTCTTCACTACTGTCTCCGCAGCTCTGTAACTGTGTGAAACCACCGCCATTGACGGAACTCTCCATTGCCTCCATCATAATTTCCCACCAAACCAGCTCAGTGAGTCAAAATCAGGCTGGGGTAAAACTCGATGGGAATTCGGAAGCGTTAAGGGTCAAAATTGCATTGAATCGGAAGGTCATGCATCAGTGAATACGTATAGGGTGTTTTCGTAAGCAAGAGAGAGCGAAATTGGGGAGAAATTTTGGAATTTTGTGGAGAGGAAAAACACAGTTTTTGAAAGGGAAATCAATTGAAAAGAAACGAAAACTCAGTGTGTTTTTAGTGAGAGAAACAACAAATGAGAGACAGTGGTATTTGTTTATTGGTTGGTGTTCGCTGTGAATCCCGACTACTCGAAAATCACCAATCGGAGAACGCCACGTAATCATATGAGTGCTTTCTCGTTAATCATGCGCTACAGGGAGAAAAAACGAGTTGGAAAGAAATGCTTGTTTTACGCCATGGTTCCAATACCACTAGCGGTTATTTTTATTTTTATTTTTATTTTTATTTTATGTTTTAGGTAAATTACATAAATATTTATCCCGTAAAATTGCATGTATATAATAATAACTATTTTTTAATTTCACAACTATGATAAATCTCAGATTATTTTAAAAAAATATAATATTTGTTATAAAGTTTTTAAAGATGGTGAGCTTAGAATCAGACTTTAAACAATAATATATTTTTTTACATTAAAAATATTAAAGATTATAAGTTTACATTTCGCATTCATCACGTGGCAGATTATTATTGACTTTATTGCCATCGAAGGAAGATTTTTTAATCAAAAAAATTCGTACACTATTTAAAGTCAAATCTAGCTCCCACCAACTTTAAAATCGCGTTAGCAATTGCAATAATTTTTGCAAATAAATTAAGTTGTGTTGTACTTGTGAAAATAAAAAAAAGGGAAGAGCAATATTTATACAAAGCCTCTATGATCCTGACTATAGAGATTTCTTTTACGTAAAATTTAATAAAAATTGACATAATAACACATTTAATCATCTATATTTGTACATTTAATTAATTTAGTTTAAATTCAAAAAAAAGTTAATAAGTTTTGTCATTTTTATTTACTTATTCTACCAATGCAGCTTTTTTTATTTAACTCTCCAGTCCGATAACGTAAATAACTCTCTGTCCAGCCTTTGTTTTGTATGATGAATTAATCAATAAGTGATGCTTGTTATTTAGCATAAATTTTCATGTAACACACTCAACCCGGATGTTACGTTTGGGCCTCCAGCCCAACTCAAGTGCATAAAATTTTTCAACTTGGTTTAGTCCAAATAAAATGCTTTCCAAAAACACTTAAAAGCCAACGATTTAAAAATAAATATATAAATGATTAAAACGTTACAAGGGAGCTTCAATTAAATTAAAACGTTTAGACATTTGACTTGATTAATACAATTTAAAAAATAAGGATTACATACTCCACCATGCAAAGTCTTATGAATACATAGCCCATTAAATACAAGTATCGTGCTCCGAAGATCACCACATGCTGGAACCTCGTAACGATAGTGCTCCTCGATCCAACAATCAACCTACGTATGGAAACAATAATTTCGAGCGCTGAACTTACAAAGCTCAGTGGTACACATCTACACTACTATAAAATCTCAAAAGCCCTAATTTGATTCAAAAGCCCCAATTTGATCTATAAACCCTAATTTCTTTCTCATGTAAATTCTCGTCAATCAAGCATGGATTCCATGAATTATTGATATCAAAAGATAGAGCTTGAAGAGTAGAACAACTTTGTAGTCGAAGAGATTACCTGAAAACCGAGTTTCGGGGCTTGAATTGAGCTTGGAAAAAATTTTCTCTTTCTTTCCCTAGCCCTCACGTTTTTGGCTGGAAAAGATGAACATTTGGTTCATCTTTTTACCATTATTTTACACATATATCTATTAAATGAATATTAAATTCATTTAATAGTAAAATTATAATTTTGCCATTTTTATCCAATGGTTGAGATTGATTTTATCATCAATCAAGGGCCAAGATTTAATATTCCATTTTCTCTTTCCAAAATTTCCCTTATAACTTTTTAAATATTTCAAAATTGCTATTGGGGCCAAATGACCAATTTGCCCTCCAACTACTTTTTATTTATTAGTTTGTCATTCTTGTAAAAATTCAACTAAATCTAGTTGGAATCCGACCAACTATAATAAAATATTCATAAAATAATATTTTATGAATTTTTCCATATCTTTTAGATCAGTCTCCAAAATTTCCATTCGATCCAATATACTGATAAATAATCATTTACTCAGAAATAAACTGTAGGATTCATCTTGAATCGAACTAAAAATATTTCCAACACTTGTAAATGACTTTTATAACCTTTCTCTATCATATGGTAAAACTTAAAAAAAAATCAGTTCGATCCGGGTATCCGAATTCCACTTAAACTTTAACTGCGATTTTCCCAATAATCGAAGTATCAGATCAAACCAAAAATTCCGCATTCGATTCACATCCTTAGGTGATCTATTTATTTATGAAATAAAAACCCTTAACTTTTGGGAAATTACAACTTTAGTCCCCAAACTTTTCCAAATTTTATACTTTAGCCATAAAATTTTCAAAATTTACATTTTGGTCACTAAACTTTTAAACTTCAATTTCCATTCCAATTTTCCTTGGTATTCAACCAAACTTTAAGAATACCTTATTCAATTCACTATCTATCACATGATACCTTTAAACATTAGAAATTTCCTTTCCAAAACCCATAATTAAAGAAATCTCAACTTTCGCATTTTTGTCATTTTAGTCACTAAGTTAGCTTTTAAGCTATTATCTTAGTACTAAATGACCCTTAATCAACTTAGTAAATTTTGGGGTATTCCAATTCTCTCCCTCTTAAGAAAATTCGTCCTCAAATTTTTCAATACTTACTTGGTTCCAAAAGGTGAGAAAACTATTTTCTTATATTTTCTTCTTATTTCTCTCAAATCTTTTCTTTAACCTTGTGATTTTTTTTTCAAAGAACTTTAACAAACAGGATTGTCTTGTTTTCTTAGTTCTTTGACTTCATGTGCTAGGATCTTTACTAGTTCTTTTTCATAACTTAAATCCGGCTGAATCTCTATTTTCTCCGGAGTAACAACATGTGAGGGGTCTAATCAATATTCCTAGAGCATCGATACATTATGAATCTTGTTCATTTCCAAAGATAAAGCTAACTATTAAGCTTAACTATCAGACTAACTCCTTTCACAATTTCTTATAGCCCAATAAATTGTGAACTTAACTTTCTCTTTGTCTAAACCATAACACATTCTTCCAAGGTGAAACTTTTAAGGAATATTTTATCCTTAACTTAATATTAAATATCTTTTCTTTTAGGGTCAACATATAATTTCCTTCATTGAGATAGAAATTCTTCCTTGATAATACAAATATCTATCAAACCTAACTTCCAAGTTTTCAGTTTCACTATTTTCTACTTGTTTGCACCTTGACAACATTTTCATCCTTTCTTTAAAGATATCTTATTTAATCCAATATGGTAAATTTTATTCTTAACTTGACAATCAAAACACCATCTTCTTTTAATGCCAATATTGCATTCATAGCTCTTAAGGCAACAATTGTCTTTCGACTGAGAGCGTCAGCTATCACATTAGCTTTTTCTGGATGATAGTCAATGACCATATCATAATTCTTAAAAAGCTCAATCCAACTTTTTTTACGTCAAGTTTAACTCTTCTTTAGTAAGCATATACTTTAAACTTTTATAACCTATATAAATATAGCATCGTTCACTGTATAAATAATGATGCTATATCTTTTAAAGCAAATACAACCATTGCTAGCTCCAAATTCTAAGTAAGATAATTCCTCTCATATATCTTAAGTTGTCTCAAGCATAGACCATTACTTTTCCTTCTTGCATAAGTACGCACCCCAAACTGTTATAAGAAGCATCGCTATACACCACATAATCTTTACCTGATTCTGGTTGTACTGGTACCGTGGCTTCTATTAAGATCTCCTTTAATGTCTCAAAGATTTCTTAGTATTGATCTGTTCAACTGAACGGCATTTCTTTCCTCAATAGCTTGGTCAATGAGGAGACAATCATCAAGAAATTTTGAACCTCTAAAACATTTTTCAGAGGTTTCCATTCAACTATAATTTGTACTTTCTTGAGGTCTATTCTTATTCTCATTGCCCAATCCACATAACTAATAAAACAGCTTTAGACAACCAATCTCATACTTTAACAATTTAGCATATAGCTTCTTTTCTCGAAAGGTCTGAAGAACAATGCAAAATGGGCATCTTATTCTTCCTTTTTCCTTTAAATAGACCAAAATATACTAAATGAATTCTACCGAAAATTGGTCCAAGCAAAATTAGAATACTTGTTTCATTAGGCTTATAAATGCCATAGGTGTCATCACGAACTCATAGTATTCATACTGAGTCCGAAAAGCTATCTTTAGAATTTCTTCTTTCTTGATTTTTTAACTAATCAAAAGATCATCAGTCTTCGGAAGAAGATATTTATTCTTTACTATTACCTTCTCGAGCTGATAGAAATCAGTCTTTCTCTTTCACAATTAACATTGGTGTGCTCTCAAGATGACACACTTGACTTTATAAAACATCAACCTAACATTCCTTGCAATTTGTACCTTTAAATCTCGAAGTTCGGTCGAAGCCATTTTATACGGGGCCATTAATTTAGGCACAATGCCTGGTAACATCTTCATTTTGAATTTCACCTCTCAATCTAGAGGTAATTCATCTGGAATACATCCGGATATTTTTGGATAGTCGAGTTATTTTTCAATTTAACTTCAACTGCCTGAGCATCTACTGTATTTGCTAATAAAACTTAGCAACCTTATAACAACAATTTCCTTAATAAAAAGCTGAAATTACCTTAGAAAAGGGTTTACCCTTTTATCAACTACTACTATTTTTGTGCCTTCCATGTTTTTCAATATTAATCACTCTATGCGACAATTCATCATGACCTGATAAGAAGGTAACCAATTCATGCCCACAATCATCTTAGACTCCTCAAAAGATAATTCCATTAAGTTTATCGGGAACTCTATTTCTTATGTTTTTATCGAGCAATTCCACATGTTCAGCTCGCCCTTACATTACAACCCAACAAATTTGTGACTGCTATATTACTTGAAATGGGTTCTATAAGGATATCTCACTCACCATTCAACTTCGTACTTATATACGAATGTGTAAAGCTATGACCATCAACATCAATGCAGGTTTATCCAAAAGGATGAGACGTACCTTCTATAATTTTCGAATCATCCCAATCTTTATCAGTCATGATGTTATAAACTCAAACTGATATATGCAATCCTGACTATAAAGCAAATTTAGATGGTTTTCTAATCTAGCTTAAATCTCGAAGCAACAAAATAGCTCCATCCAATTTCTCGGTATCCGTCCAGTGTAATCCTTAGATTATTCAGTTATAAATCAACAATCACTGGACCTTAATATGCTTTTTCTTTCAATTCAGGTGTTTCTAAACTTTTCAGTTCCTTAATCCGGAACAGGCACTTCTTGTTGTACCAGTGCCACTTTCTTGTTCAGATTTATCCGAAGGGTTATTATTAACCTTATTGTTACTACTCTTGATTCCTTCCAAAGCTTCCAATTTACCAGTTCATCACGCTTTCTTGCCTCAAATATTTCTTATAATTCCACCTAATTTACATTAGTAAGGAGCGACATCAATTAAATCGTAAAAACATCAGATCAGTAATATTGGTATCCTAGTGGCATGTATACTCTTTTTAACATAAAACCACTTCCATTTAGGCTGAGAATCGCCTAAACCTACAGCTCTGATACCAATAAATGTAATACTCATTTCCCGTGTTCATAGCTGAATACGAGTCAGAGATATCACAAAACATTTGTAAAACCCTCTACATTTGTAACTCAGTAAAATTTTGTTTCTTTAAAAATGTTACAATGTATTTAGTTTTTATTTACAAATCTAGTTATTCGTGTAAAGTTTAAAAATAATATTTTCATCTTCAAATCAAATTTATTTTCAGGCAGCAACTTATCAATTTAATTTGTCTTGATATAATTAATAAAACTGCTTGATTTAAAATTCCTCCAGATACCAAATAAAATACAAATTCTATCAGAGTAGGCATACCCTTTTAATATGCATGCCAACTAGTAAATATCAAACAGTATCAAAAGATATCTTACTGATATTGATGTACCTTTATTGATTGATGATGTCCGTATATGCTCCTTACTCCAACCATTTCTACTTTCCTACGTGTAAAACAGTTACACGGTAAGTATTTACTTAGTGATGCAATAATTCAAATTTAAGTGCAATTGCCCTAATATCAATCTCAATATTAATTATTAATAATGCATATGATCACCTTACCGTTACATGCTCATTAACATAACTAAATATGTAATAGCATATATGTATATCAAAGTGATAAGATTAGATTTTACTAATATTGGTGCCATTTCCATCCGTAAGCTTTCAATGCTTACCAATACATTTTTCCAACTCTGTCTGCAAGCTTTCAAGCTTATCATTCCATTTTTTATTTCAATTCAGTTTACTTAGCCCAAGGTATCGAATTAAGAGATTCTATGTACACGAGTCATCCCCCCATACCCAACCTTTCTTGAGTATGTATATTATTTGCACTCGGGAGGGAGTGTTTTGCATCAGTGCTTACAGATACTTAGGAGTATACAATATATCCTCATTGAGTTTTTATGAAATTACTCCAAGTGCTTAGCACCGTAATAAGTCTCTGTATACTCAAACCATGCATGACTATACTCCTCAATGAGTATTTATAAAATTTGCACTTTACATGAAGTGCTTAGAATCTTTATACAACTGTTTATGACTCTATGGCTAGCCAACTATACCTTTGAACCTCTATATCATACTTGGGCTTTATATCATCAAATATTTCATCCATGGCAATGTATATCAATTTATATTAACATGAAGCAGTTCATAACCGAATAACATTAATAGTAAATCATCATCAATAACTAATGATCAATGCATTTATTTTCAACCTTTGACATATTTAAAGTAGGTTAAATGTATGATCAATGACATAATTATCATGACAATATATAAACCAGGTAGACTCATTGCAAGTCCTACCTGTGATGTATGAACCATCCATGTATAATGTTATGTATGCATTGCACTCACCTGGGCCATGTATTAGTATGCCTCACTAAGTCCTCTTCGATCCTTTCCTTCATTGTACCTCGAACCTCCCTTGATTTAACTCGGAATTCGATTCCGTTTGTTCTGATAGAAACTAGATTCAATAAGATTTTCAACCATATAAATTAATAGCCGAAATTCAACTTGTACGATTTATGGAGAATTTTCAAAGTCAATTTCCAGTATTGAATTTTGAACGATCTGCTATCTTTGTTTTTCGACCTTTCACCACTTAAAAATTCATATCTTTTTACTCGGAACTCGAAATCAGTTTCCGTTTTGTTGGACATGAAACTAGACGAACAAATCTTTACATCGGTATAAAATTCACCTTCTAACCATTTTTGTAGAATTTATGGTGAATTTTCAAAGTTACTGTCATAAACCAGTTTTTCTACACAACTTCCATAAACAACTTCAACTTTTATACTAACTTCTCCTTACTTCTCTACTTTTCAATTTAGTCCAATCACTAGCTTTAAACCACCAACTCATCACATTCTTCACCAAATAATTATTCACAATAATTCTCCCTAATTTTCCTTATTTACCGAAATAGGTACTAAAATGCAAAGATAAGGATTCATGCTTCTTAACTTTGCAATTTAGTCCCCAATTCAACATTACTACCTTAATTCCATAATTACAACTAAAAATCAGATTTAGCCCTCATACAAAACTTCCATTTCGATTTGGTCACTTAAATTTGACAAATTGTCAAAATGGTCACTAATTCAATTCAACATCAATTTGGCATTCTAACTTCATTTTCTTATCTCTAACATCATTAATAACATAAATACACTCCAAATTCTGAAAATTCAAATTTGGTCCTTCAACTTTTCAATTTGCCGAAATGGTCCCTACACAATTTAACTTAGGGTTTTGCTTCCAAACAACAATTCAAGCTTACTAGATCATTATTTCAACACCACAAACCCTAAATTAAACTTTAATCCATAAACCCTAATCATCTTCATAATAATCAAAACATGTAAAACTTAAATCCCAACTCAATATCATGATTTTTAACATCATACTAGCTTGATTTCAACTTGAATTCAATCATGGAATCATAAAATCTCAAAAGCCCCAATTTGATCCATAAACCCTAATTTCTTTCTCATGTAATTCTCATCAATCAAGCATGGATTCCATGAATTATTGATATCAAAAGATAGAGCTTGAAGAGTAGAACAACTTTGTAGTTGAAGAGATTACCTGAAAACTGAATTTCGAGGCTTGAATCGAGCTTGGAAAAATTCTCTTTCTTTCCCTAGACCTCACGTTTGTTGCTGGAAAAGATGAACATTTGGTTCATCTTTTTACCATTATTTTACACATATATCTATTAAATGAATATTAAATTCATCTAATAGTGAAATTATAATTTTGCCCTTTTTATCCAATTATTGAGATTGATTTTATCATCAATCAAGGGCCAAGATTTAATATTCCATTTTCTCTTTCCAAAATTGCTCTTATAAATTTTTAAATATTTTTAAATTGCCATTGGGGCCAAATGACCAATTTGCCCTCCAACTAGTTTTTATTTACTAGTTTGTCATTCTTGTAAAAATTCAACTAAATCTAGTTGGAATCCAACCAACTATAATAAAATATTCATAAAGTAAGATTTTATGAATTTTTCCATATCTTTTGGATCAGTCTCCAAAATTTCCATTCGATCCAATATACTGATAAATAATCAATTACTCGGAAATAAACTGTAGGATTCATCTTGAATCGAACTAAAAATATTTCCAACACTTGAAAATGACTTTTATAACATTTCTCTATCATATGGTAAAATTTCAAAATTTTTCAGTTCGATCCAGGTATACGAATTCCAATTAAACTTTAACTGCAATTTTCCCAATAATCGAAGTATCAGATCGAACCAAAAATTCTGCATTCGATTCACACCCTTAGGTGATCTATTTATTTATGAAATAAAAACCCTTAAATTTTGGGAAATTACAACTTTAGTCCCCAAACTTTTCCAAAGTTTATACTTTAGCCATAAAATTTTCAAAATTTACATTTTGGTCACTAAACTTTTAAACTTCAATTTCCATTCCAATTTTCCTTGGTATTCAACCAAAATTTAAGAACACCTTATTCAATTCACTATCTATCACATGATACCTTTAAACCTTCGAAATTTCCTTTCCAAAACCCATAATTAAAGAAATCTCAACTTTCGCATTTTTGTCATTTTAGTCACTAAGTTAGCTTTAAAGCTATTATCTTAGTACTAAATGACCCTTAATCAACTTAGTAAATTTTGGGGTATTACAATTCTCTCCCACTTAAGAAAATTCGTCATCGAATTTTCAACATGCACTTGATTCAAAAGGTGATGAAACTATTTTCTTATATTTTCTTCTTATTTCTCTCAAATCTTTTCTTTAACCTTGTGATTTTTTCAAAGAACTTTAACAAACATGATTGTCTTGTTTTCTTAGTTCTTTGACTCCATGTGTTAGGATCTTTACTAGTTTTTTTTCATAGCTTAAATCCGGTCGAATCTCTATTTTCTCTGGAGTAACAACATGCGAGGGGTCTAATCAATATTTCCAGAGCATCGATACATTATGATGAATCTTGTTCATTTCCAAAGATAAAGCTAACTATTAAGCTTAACTATCCGACTAACTCCTTTTACAATTTCTTATAGCCCAATAAATTTTAAACTTAACTTTCTCTTTGTCTAAACCATAACACCTTCTTCCAAGGTGAAACTTTTAAGGAATACTTTATCCTTAAATTCATATTAAATATCTTTCCTTTCAGGGTCAACATATAGTTTCCATCATTGAGATAGAAATTCTTCCTTGATAATACAAATATCTATCAAACCTAACTTCCAAGTTTTTAGTTTCACTCTTTTCCACTTGTTTGAACCTTGACAACATTTATCATCCTTTCTTTGAAGATATCTTATTTAATCCAATATGGTAAATTTTATTCTTAACTTGACAATCAAAACACCATCTTCTTTTAATGCAAATCTTGTATTCATAACTCTTAAGACAACAATTGTCTTTCGACTGAGAGCGTCAGCTACCACATTATCTTTTTCTGGATGATAGTCAATGACCATATCATAATTCTTAAGAAACTCGATCCAACTTCTTTCCGTCAAGTTCAACTCTTCTTTAGTAAGCATATACTTTAAACTTTTATAACCTATATAAATATAGCATCGTTCACTGTATAAATAATGATGCTATATCTTTTAAAGCAAATACAACCATTACCAGCTCTAAATCCCAAGTAAGGTAATTGCTCTCATATATCTTAAGTTGTCTCAAGCATAGACCATTACTTCTGTTTTTTGCATAAGTATGCATCCCAAACCGTTATGAGAAGCATCTCTATATACTACATAATCTTTACCTGATTCTGGTTGTACTAGTACCGTGGCTTCTATTAAGATCTCATTTAATGTCTCAAAGTTTTCTTGGCATTTATCTATTCAACTGAATGACATTTCTTTCCTCAATAACTTGGTCAATGAGGAGGCAATCATCAAGAAATTCTAAACCTCTAAAACATTCTTCAGAGGTTTCCATTCAACTATAATTTGTACTTTCTCGGGGTTTACTCTTATTCCCACTACCAAATCCACAGATCTAATAAAACAGCCTTTGACAACCAAATTCATACTTTAACAATTTAGCTTATAACTTCTTTTCTCGAAAGGTCTGAAAAACAATGCAAAATGGGCATCTTATTCTTCCTTTTTCCTTCGAATAGACCAAAATATACTCAGTGAACTCTACCAAAAATTGGTCCAGGCAAAATTAAAATATCTGGTTCATTAGGCCTATAAATGTCGTAGGCATCATCACGAACTCATAGTATTCATACTGAGTCCGAAAAGCTATCTTTAGAATTTCTTCTTCCTTGATTTTTTTAACTAATCAAAAGATCATCAGTCTTCGGAAGAAGATATTTATTCTTTACTATTACCTTCTCGAGCTGATAGAAATCAGTCTTTCTCTTTCACAATTAACACTGGTGTGCCCTCAAGATGACACACTTGACTTTATAAACCTCGACCTAACATTCCTTGCAATTTGTACCTTTAAATCTTAAAGTTTCGGTCGAAGCCATTTTATACGGGGCCATTAATTTAGGCGCAATACCTGGTATTATCTTTATTTTGAATTTTACTTCTCAATTTAGAGGTAATTCCGAGTAACCCATCTGGGCATACATCTAGATATTTTTAGACAGTCGAGTTATTTTTCAATTTAACTTCAACAACCTGAGTATCCACTATATTTGCTAAGAAAACTTAACAACCTTATAACAACAATTTCCTTAATAAAAGTAACTGAAATTACATTTGTACCTTCTGTGTTTTTCAATACTAATCGTTTTATACGACAATTCATCATGACCTGATATGAAGGTAACCAATTTATGCCCACAATCATCTTAGACTCCTCAAAAGATAATTCCATTAAGTTTATCGGGAACTCTATTTCTTATGTTTTATCGAGCAATTCCACATGTTCAGCTCACCCTTACATTACAACCCAACAAATTCGTGACCGCTATATAACTTGAAATGGGTTCTATAAGGATATCTCATTCACCATTCAACTTCGTACTTATATACAAATGTGTAAAGCTAGGACCCATCAACATCAATACAGGTTTATCCAAAAAGATGAGATGTACCTTATATGATTTTTGAATCATCCCAATCTTTATCAGTCATGATGTTATAAACTCGAACTGATATGTGCAATCCTGGCTATGAAGCAAATTCAGATGGTTTTCTAATCTAGCTTAAAACTCGGAGCAACAAAACAAGCTCATCCAATTTCTCGGTATCCAAATAGTAGAATCCGTCCAGTGTAATCCTTAGATTATTCAGTTATAAATCAACAATCACTGGACCTTAATCTGTTTTTCCTTTCAATTCAGGTGTTTCTAAACTTTTCAGTTCCTTAATCCGGTATAGGCACTTATTGTTGTACTAGTGCCCCTTTCTTGTTCAGATTTATCCGAAGGGTTATTATTAACCTTATTGTTACTACTCTTGATTCCTTCCAAAGCTTCCAATTTACCAGTTCAACACGCTTTCTTTACTCAAATATTTCTTATAATTCCTCCCAATTTACATTAGTAAGGAGCGACATCAATCAAATCGTAAAAACATCATATCAGTAATATTGATATCCTAGTGGCATGTATGTTCTTTTTAACATAAAACCATTTTCATTTAGGCCGAAAATCGGCTAAACCTGTAGCTCTGATACCAATAAATGTAATACCCATTTTCATTTAAAAGGTGTGTCCTAAATCTGGCGGACCAGTTCAGTTCCCTGGTTTTAATGGTAATTTCAATCAATCGTCTTTTCAGTCAATAAAATCTATCTTCTTGCACTGATAATTTCTTTTGATGTTTTATCTGCAGGTGAATTGATTTGTCCTGCTTACCACGAACTCTGTAGCACTGCCGCGGTTTCTGTGTCTGGCCAATGTGCAAATTCTTGTAATTTTAACGGCGACTGCATGGTCACGATTGTAGTAAAAGTGAGCTCCACGATCTTTCTCAAAGTCATTATTTAGTTGACATAAAAATATGGTATGTCAATTCTCTTCCAAGATCCTTTTAAATAAACTGATGTTATTTTTCTGGCCTTTGTGTTTTATATTTTCAGGATCTTGCCCCAGCAATTGCAGTGGGCATGAAAAGTGCCTCTCAAACGGGGTATGTGAATGTGATAACGGCCATACCGGCATTGACTGCTCCACTGGTAATATGTGTACATATTTGACTAGATACTCGTTTTCTATCCTTTTAAGTTGTTTCTCTATCTTATTTTTGGATGAAAATTTGAGGGGTTTCTATATCGGTAATTCCTTTTCTGGCATTGTTAAGAATAAATATATGAGATATGATCTCTTTATTATTCCTTCTATTTTCAAGAAAAACGAAATGAAGTCCTGAGTGCTGTTTCAATGAGATATTGAAACCATTTCATGTTGTGTATGTTGGGAAAAACTGCAGTCAATTAATTGGATATTTCCTGTTTGTGTGTCCTTGTTCTTACCATTTTATTTGGAATTGTATGCCAGCTGTTTGCGATGAGCAATGCAGCCTCCACCGTGTTGTCTGTGACAAAGGAGTTTGTGAGTTCCGCTGCTCTGACTATGCAGGCTACACATGTCAGAATAGCTCTACACTCCTCTCGAGTCTTTCAGTATGCAAGGATGTGTTGGAGAGGGAATTGTCTGGGCAACACTGTGCACCAAGTGAGGCAAGTATATTACAGCAGCTAGAAGAAGTTGTTGTCATGCCCAATTACCACCGTCTATTCCCTAGCGGTGCGCGGAAGTTGTTTAATAATGTATTCGGGAGCAGCTACTGTGATGCAGCTGCCAAGCAACTGGCCTGCTGGGTAAAGTAGCTAACCCCGGCTCTTCTATTTCCAAGCATTTTTTTTCACCAGTACTTATCTCCATTTTGTTTCTTTTCACTTAATTCTTTTCCTCACCAGATATCGATCCAAAAATGCGATAACGATTGGGACAATAGGCTGCGGGTATGCCATTCGGCATGCCAGTCATATAACCTAGCATGTGGAGCATCACTAGACTGCTTGGACCAAACTCTCTTTAGTAGCAAAGAGGAAGGTGACGGCCAATGCACCGGCTTTGAGGAGACGAAGGTTTCCTGGTTTAACCGCTTTCGAGCTAGTTCCTTTTACAGAAATACGCCTTTGAAAAGGTTTGTTTGAAAAAAAAAAGCAGTATTAGCATCATCCCCAGCCTGCCCTTCCCCCCTCCCGCTTTTCTAGGGTTCCGGAGTAGGAAAGGTGGCACTTAAATGCAGTGCCCTAGGTATAGAGTTTGGCCCAAAATTCAATTAGAAAATTTGGGCGTGGTTAGTTTTCCCAATTAAAAAGCCTCGTGTAGAGAAAATCGAAAAAAAAAAAAAAAAAAATAGCAGCAGCTCTGTGGAGCTAGTGATCCATGTTTGGCCGAAGGCCTTGAAAGGAAAGGAAAAAGTCCCATGTTTTTTTTTTTTTACTTGTTCATGTTTGGCTTCTTTAATGGTTATTAGGTAATATTTTTTCATGCTTCGGTTTGTATTGTTTAACCATGTAGTGTTGCATGCACATAAGTAGGGATTTCTCTTTCGTATGGATGTGGAAATCATTCACATTGCTCGACTTCTTTTATTAATAATTATTCAATTTAATAATGTAAAATTGTACTTATAGTTTTTTTTTTATGAAAGCTTATATTACATATAAGTATTTAAAGTATACTATTTTTTTATTTAAGTACCTAAAATATTTTTTGGTCAAAATAAATATTTAAAATATACTATCTTTTTGTCAAAATAGGTACTTAAAGTATTTTTTATTAAAATTAAAATAATATATATATATATATATATATATATATATTTCATCTAGATTCTTAAAAGTTGACATGTGGCAATTGGCATTGATTATGAAATAAATTAGGTACCTATTTTGACAAAAAAACATACTACTTTAAGTACTTACTTTGATGAAAAAATATTTTAAGTACTTATTTTAACAAAAAAATATACTTTAGATACTTATTTTAACTTAAAAATACTTTAAGTACCTAAATAAAAAATTGATATATTTTAAATATTTAGTTGTGATATAAGTCTTTTATGAACAAAATTCTGATTAATTCTTTTACATATAATATATAAAATATAAAAGGGTAAAATGATCAAGACAAAATGAATAAGAGTAAGCATTACAAATATTTCGTTTGATTGTTTGCCTGAGTTTGAGCAGCATAATTAATATAATGTGTGTTCGTTTTTAAAAGATAGAATAAGTGATAATAACTATATAGGCTGATTTGAAATAATATTTTCTTTTTGAGATTTAATTGAAAAAATACCTCTCGTTAATGGTTATGTAGAAAAATATCCATTTTTAGTCTACGTAAGGTAATATCGCTTTTGGCTGAATGCGACTTTGAAACTTGTTTTTGGGTAAACGCAAGTTATGTGTAAGGTGGATAGGTAAGAAATTAAAAAATTAATTTATCAAGTTTTTTTTTACACAGAACTCGCTCTTAGCTAAGTGCGAGTTTAAAATTCACTTTTAGCTAAACGCGAGTTTATTTTACGTGGACCGAAGATATATTTTTCACATTTTCTAATAAATTTACTAAAATAATATTTTTTTTCAAATCATTCAATTATATAATAACATCATAATATTTAAAAAATAAATAAATAACGAAAGAAGTAATTATGCAGGGAAATGATTGGGTACAACACATGTACAACTGACGTTGAATTAGTATCACAATCATTGAAAAAAATTATTATATAATTTCGATTCATTATATTATTTATAGTCTCATTTACTAAAAATTAACTAATTGATTTTTATATTTTTTATATCATTTTTTCCCCAAAAATGACTTGCCATATAAATAGGTATCTAGTAATTACATAGAAATTAATTATGAATAAAAAATAATATAAAAAATAAAGATTAATTAGCTGAATTTTAGTTGATGAGATTATAAATAAGGCAGGATCCATATAACAATATCCCAATCATTGCCTTTGAAAAGAGATTGAAAGGTGAGCTGAAGTAGGCATCGTCCGAACTTCCCATATGCTTCAACGCCTTTATTATTTCGTACCACCATCACCATAAATATTCACCAACTGTCAAATCAATTTTGGGTTTTCTACGTAAATGGATCCATGTAATGTGGCACATGGAATCATCTACCTGTCTGAATGTCTAAAATTAACAAACAAAAACTAATAATATTCAAAGCACAGTAAGGCAGTTTTTTCCTTTAAATTGTACTCGCAGTTAATGTCTTGATAATAATAATAATAATAATAATAATAATAATAATAATAATAATAATAATAATAATAAGAGAGAGATTATTCATCTTTTTTTCCCTTACCACAAACAGAGCTTACGAGTGGATTGGGGCGAATTTTGTAATGAGTAATGTAAGCAAGATATAAACAAGCTAAGCCTACATAGATTTTACACACCCTGCTGCAAATTGTTAGGTAAGTGAATAGGGTTGTCAACCCAATTATCACTGCAAAATTTAGTAACCACTTCGGTGTACAGAGTAGTTGTTCATCTCCTTCCCCATGGAAATGGCCCTGGGCTTTGAAATCCGTCAGTAATTGGTCCTTCAACTTGAACCTATCAATTAACCAAGCCGCACCCTCTGCATTGGATGTCGGGATCTCGTTGACCGGTAGACGTTGTACATGGATGTGAACCTCCGATGGATCGACGCCGAATACGTTGTCGAGAAAGAAGGGGCATTGATGCTTGTACGCGATAGTCAGATCGTATACTGCACATACACCAGGCAAATATCAAGAGAAATGCAGAAACATAATCCAGTAGTTAATCATCTACAGTATCGACTATGAACCTGCATCCAAAGAGCCCCGAAGTGCTTCTAAGCAAAGGCAAAACCCCCTTGTTTTCGGCAGCAGCACATTCGTCAACACTGGCAGACCAACTTCAGCTGCAAATTCTTGACTCTTCAAGCATTTTGATTCACTGCATACATAAAACTGACATAAGAATGCAAACATCATGTATTTGCAAAGATGGAAGCTAAGAGATACAGAAAATTTTACGTAAAATCGGTTCCTTCAGGGAAAAGAGCAAGCCACAAAGGATCTTGAGGATTCTTAAAAGTGGAAAGCATTTGGTGCATTATAGTTTTATCAGTTTCCCACTTCCTATCTACAGAAATGAACTCCAAGATGTGAAATCCCCAACCAAGAACAGGCAATTTCATCAGGCTGCTCTTAAGTATATATTTGATGTAGCCCAAGGACCCTTTTCGCATTGCGAGATCCCACAGGTACATCCAATCAACTTCAGTACTGTGATTAACAATAATCAAAATACGTTCCTTTTGTGGAACATTGTCCCCAGAGAAGACCACTTTAGTCCCATTTATTTTTTCAAAGAGGAAGGGCCACATTGATAGCCATAGGCCAAAGAAGAAAGAAGTTGCTTTTCTACTGTAGTGTATGCTGAGATATCGCAATAGGACAGCCCCGGGTCCTAAATACGCTAGCAACATGAAAGCAGTGGAGAGGAACACGGTTAAACATACCAGACCCCTGATAAACCTATACGGAGTCAAAGGGCGGTGCTTTAATTTATCATCTGATTTCAGAGGTTTGCAAACTTCCATCTTTGGTTCTGGCAGCTGCTCAAAGCGTCTCCCCCTCTCAGCTGCCTGCAGCAATAGTCTCAGTGTCACTCAATGTTCCTACATATTATGAGCAGATATAAACAAATAGAAACTGGAATTCGGATCCATCACAACTCTAACAACCAGACTACGCTACTCGGACTTGAATATTTATCCGGACGGACGGATGGACAAGTGTATTACTGGGTGGGTGGCACAAATACCATAAAAGCACTGACAAGAAAGGCTAAGGACAAACTGATTTCTTGGAATCTATTAAAATGATTTTCGCCGGCAACAGTGCAAAAGTCAGCCATTCAAAAACAAAAATAGATTTACATTGAACGTGTGGTCTCAGAACATTGGGATTAAACCTGGGAAACCATTCAAGGCATTGGCATTAGATGCAAGAAACTTCGTTTCCATCAATTCAATGGCAGACTACAAGGAAACAGCATTTACACCCTTTCTTGGGACATCAATTATTACGTTCTTTAATTCATTTATCGTATTTATTACAAACTAGTCCATTTGCACAGAAATAAAGAAATAAACAAACAAACAAGGAAGGAAGGAAATAAAAACATATGAATCGGAGAAATCTACAAGAAACAAAGGCCAGCCCAATATTAAAATATATACATACAAAGATCTCATCCAATGAATGAATGAATGAAATGGATGCAGAATAAAATATGGAAAATTGATGACAGAAATTGAAAAGAGAAACACATTAATTTAATACTACCTCGAATCTCGTGACTTGAAAAAGGAGAAGTGGGAGGAGGAGGATAGTTGTTTTTTTAGAGATGTTGATAATGGAAGGGATAAAAGGATAATTGAAATTGGATTCTTGTTGTGCTTACAAGTCAATCAAATAGGGGATTTGGGGTGTGGAGATTTTCGTTTTTTGTTTTTGGAGAAGGTGAGATGTTAAAGTAGAGAATTTGGCAATGGGGTGGAATGACAGGCGTTGCTTCGAAGGGGTGGGGGTGTCTGTAATTAGGATAAACGTGAATGGAAGAGGCATTGACTTTTTTGCCTTCTTCTATTCTTCTATTTATTAGTGGAACGTTGCCAGATTGGAACACCATTGTCTTTTTGGTTTTATTACGGTTTTACTCCCTTCCTCCATTCTGTAATTTGTGATTCAATTCATCTTTTTTTTTTTAATCCCTAGAGCATCTAACACATTAGTTGACTAATTATCATCGAGTTTTGCAGAAGCTCATTATAGAGAAGACCTTCCCAATTCACTTTTTTCGTTCACAAGGTCAAAATTCGTACATTTGACCTTGCTTAAGGGACCTAACGTCTTATCCTGCTAGATCAATCGGTTGCTGGTGCAATTCATCTACTTTAGTAATTTACTTTATATGTTTTTATAATACCATTAGTAGGTCCAAATCAATAACATAATTCAAACAACAAATTACCTAGCATGAGACCTCGAAGTTATTCATGCCTCATCTTACCATCAAGCCAAGGTATTATAGACTGAATTTTATTATTAGATAAATATGATTGATTGAGTTTTCATGTGATCTTAACAATATAAAAGTTCATAACATCACTTTAATTGCAGTAACTAATAGTGTTATAAAATTGGACCTATCAATAATATGATAAAAAATGAATTAAATTATGGAAAATCAGAGTTGAGAGATTAAATCCCAATAATTAATATAATATAAGGAGTAAAGGCAAAATGAGACATAAAAGTGTAAAGTTGGTGGAAAAGGGGGTTTGGAGTTCCAAAAGGGTGAAGTCATTATTAAATATAAAGAGATGCTTGGTAAAGCCGCAAACATTCGCCTGGAAAAACATATTCCCAACGCATTTTCATTTGGAGTCCGATGTGGATTGCTTTCCTCATTCTTAAAGACGATAATTTAGGCCCATGCCATTAACTATGCATCTGCCCTACTTCATTTAAAGCCCGTTCTCTAATAATAATCACTATTATTTGGGGGCCTTAATCACCAAAATATCACTATTAAAAAATATTTCTCTTTGTAACATTTATAAAAAACTATTTCTCACTTGCTTACTCCATTCCCTTAAGTCTTGGTTCTAAACCTAATAGAAACACTTTTCTCTTTCTCTCCTTTAAGTTTTAAGATCAATTCTTAGTAGGAGTAGTCCCCTTCCTATATTTAAAATAAAAATTATTTCTCAATCCATCATCATTACTAGGGGTGTAAATGCGCCGAGTCAAGTTTGAGTAGTGTTGAGCTCGACTCAGCTCGTTAAGATTTCGAGTAATTTTTATCGAGCCTGAAAAATTTGAGCTCGACTCGGCTCGTTAAGATTTCGAGTCGAGCTCGAGTAATTTTTAACGAGCCTAAAAATTCTGAGCTCGACTTGGCTCGTTAAGAACTCGAGTCGAGTTCGAGCTTGATTCGAGCCCAATCGAGTGAAGTGTTAACCGATTTTTAACCGTGTTAGACTCAAGTAGCTCACGATCGGTCACATCGCATTTAAAGCCCTATTAGGAAAAAAATTGATACACAAGTTGTGTAAACTCAAGCTTGTTAATTCTAGGGGTTAGGGTGTTAATTTATTGTTTAGAGGTTTAGGTTGTTGGGTTTAGAATTTAAGATTTTGATTTTAAGGTTTAGGACTTATATTTAGGGTTTATGTTTTAGGGTTTTAGGTTTAGAGATTTATATTTTAAATTTTTAAAAATAAAAAATTTAGTATATTATATTTTCAAGTAGCTCGAGAGCTTTTCGAGTCGGGTATCAAGTAGCACGGCTCGGCTCGGCTCGGCTCGTTAATAACTCAAGTCAAGTTCGAGCTTGAGTCGAGTCCAATCGAGTCGAGCTTTCACCGAGCTGTGACCGAGTTGAACTCGAGTAGCTTGTGATATGTCTCATCTCATTTACGGCTCTAATCATTATAGTTAGGGGTGAGCGTTCGATCGAGTCGAGTCAAAAATTTTGAGTTATTCGAGTTGACGCATCATATTTTACAACTCAAACTTTATTTGAAATTTTTTCGATTCGAGTCAAGTTTATGAAAGTCGAGTCGAGTTTTCGAGTTCCTATAAAAAATTAATTGTAATTATTTATCACGTTATAGCATAGTTTGATTCTAATTTAAACGACTTTCTCTAATCATATAAAATATGCATTTATATTTCATCATTTTTTTCATATATGACATATATTTCTTCATATTTTTTATATGAGTATATGCATATCCAGAAAAATTGAAGAACTTGACTCGAACTGAAAAATCAATCCATTAATTACTAAAAATTTCGAGTTATTCGAATTTCTATTTTACAACTCAAACTTTATTTGAATTTTTTCGAGTCGAGTTTTTTCGCCTCGAGTCATGTCAAAAATTTCAATTTTTTCGAGCCGAATTTAGTTTTGCTCACCCTTAATTACAATGAACTCGCTAGGTTGACATGACAAATTTTATTATTTTTTAATCTTTTGATAGAATTTCAGTAAAAAAGCCCATCAATAACTTTTTTCATGAAAAGAGATAAAATTGCGTTAAATTTTTGTTGTATTTATTTAAAAATTAAAAAGATAAATAGATAAAACATATTCATTATTTTAATATTATTTATAGAATTTTTCCATTGATAGTGCAATGTGACAATGATGATAATAATTTGGTATATAGTCGGTAAAAAAATTGCAAATAACCTTAAGATGATGATAAATGTCTTTAAAGTGTTTTAGTAATTTGAAATTAAATAATTATAAAATTTGTCATCGTCTACTGTTAGTCTATCAAATAATAATTAAAGATTTATCTTATTTCAACATTTTAGGCTTTAAATTTAATTAGCACATGAAACATTCTTTTTAATTTGTTGTTGAAACTAGAAAGTTGATTTTTAAAGGAAAAAAGAGCAATGCAGTCAAGGATGGCTATTCGACTTAGATTGATATCTTAATGGTGTCGTGCGGAGGCAAAATGAAACATAAAAACATATTTTGAAAACTAATTATTTACATTTAAAAAGACAAATGTATAAGAACCCTACTTTTCTCTGCAACGAGAGCGCCGCATCTTCTTTTGCTTTTACTTCTCTAACCAGTGGTTGACTATTAATTTTAATTTTTTTGTTTTTTATTTTCTTTTAATATTTAATAAAAATCTATGTCCTTATGACACGTTTTTTTCTTGTTTTTATGGCACGTTTTTTTATTTATTTTTTGGTTCGTTTCATCTGTCGTTTGACATGATTTTTACATACCTTAACGGTCGTTTGGTACTCGTACAAATATCTTCACGGCGCTAGTTTTTGATTTTGATTCTGTCGGTGGTCATAGAAAGATAGATCCCCACTCGGTTGATGGTTGTTTGCCGATGTAATCAGACCTGGGTAGCGGAGCATTCTGCTTGATAGTATAGTTCGCTCACCACTCATTTTTATCTCGTAAAGCGTCTTGATTGGATAAAGACAAGGACATTCAGGAAGGTTTCTGAATTTTAATGGTATGCTAATCTCGATGAAAGTGTCTGCTTTTATTTACAACATTGTATGAGATTTTAGTAGATTAGTCCATTTTTTTCTCTTTTTGATGCAATATATTTGTAATATCTTTCTTAGTAATTAATAAAATTCAGATGTCATTGTTAAAAAAAGACAAATATATAACATGTCAAAAAAAGACAAATGTATAAAACTATTCTTTGAATAGAAATGTATAAAATTATTTTTAAAAATGTCTATTACAGAAATTACCCTTAACATTTACTTGTTTTACAAACTTAATATTTATTTATTTATTGTCATTAGTGTCTTTGACGTTTTCACTCGTTACACATGTTGTCTTCTACCGTTAAAAATTATTAAAAAACTTTTGACCAATAAAATCATGTCATGTCAGCGTCTCTTTGACCAGGTTAAACCTTTCTGATTTTAATGAAAGAGGAAAAGGCATATCAAGTATCTCAAATTTTCTTTTTGTTTCAATTTAGTTCTTGAAAAGTTTATATGTGCCTAAAATTGACATATGTTTATTTGTAAATTTTATAGTCAGTCTAATATTTATTATTATTGATAATATTAATTTATTTAAATGTTAATATGTAATTAAAATAAAAATAAAATAATATATTTAATAAAATAATATATTTTCTCACGTAAAAAACGTGAATTGGTAAAAAAAATGATTTTTTTAATTATGAAATATTAAATTATAAAATAAATGTAATTAAATCAAGTCTCTTATGTTCTCTTTTTGTTCAATTCAGCCCCTAAAAAATCTATTTGTGCTTAAAATTGAACCTTTTATGTTTTTAAGTTTTATAATTT
Organism: Hibiscus mutabilis; assembly: GCA_019671005.1. NCBI lineage: Eukaryota > Viridiplantae > Streptophyta > Magnoliopsida > Malvales > Malvaceae > Hibiscus > Hibiscus mutabilis. The sequence goes on from CM033717.1 coordinate 58,083,575, forward strand.
AGTATAATATTTTTTTATTATTGACAATATTATTTTATTTAAATTTTAATATATAATAAAAATTAAATTAAATAAAAAAGTTAATATTTAATAAAACTCTCTCTTTTCTCACATTAGAAGAATAAGAAATTACAAAAATGTGGTATTTTTATTAAATAAAAATAATGTAAAATATTAAATAAAAATTTTCAACTAAATAAGTTAAAGAAAATATATTATAATATTGATAATAATTTTTTTCCTTTTGATTTAATAGGAATATTATTCATTTTTCACGGATGCAATGGAAATTAGAGTTGATCATGCAACTTTGTTTTAGTACCGCCTAAGTTGCAGCTAAATAATAATTTGGATTCAACCTTCGACCTTAAGGGAGTGGAAAAGATCATTATCAAGGGGAATAATTTTTTTCGGAATCATATACTCACGTTTAGTTTAGAAGAATTACTTACATGGGATAATACTACACTCTCAATAGTAGCTTCTTTTTCCCAAAAATGGTGGAAATATCATTCTCATCCTATTCTTAGGTATTGTGTAACACCCTACTCGGTCTAGAAGAAAATCAGATCGGGTGTATCACCGAAAATCAAAATAGAAAACCGGAGAAGCAAATTGTAACCAATTATTTTGAAATAAACATGAAACAAACATGGCATCAAAGTACATTATCAATCATCAGAGTTCATAAGTCAAATGATTTTGATTTTTGTCATTAGAGACCAATTTGTAAAATTTTCACAGTCTAGAGAGTAAGGTGTAAATATTTTAAAATTCAAGGACTTATCCAAAATCATCTTCTAGCTTTTCTTTTACTCAATTTATAGATCTTATTATAACATGATCAGGGTAATTATTGACATATGGGTCTTGATTAACCTTTAGGGATTAAACAATGAAATTTAAAAAATTAGGGACATATTTGTAAATTTCTAAAAGTTTTAAGGATCTTTTAAAACATTCAATTTATTGACTAAATATACTTGTAAACATATATTCTCACAAAATTAAGAACTTCAAAAAAAAGCAGAGATCAATTATGACATCAATTGGTCAAGATACGACTTAAAGACTAAATTATAAACTTTAGGGGATTGGTCGTATTTATAAAAGTATCGATCCTTTTACACTATATGTCGGAGAGATCATTTTATTTAGCTATTGAAATCTTAGTGATCGATCTTTTTTGACAAGTGATCGATCCTTTATGCCTAAAAACTCAATGCATCAAAATTAACCAATTTATTCGTAAATATCACATACACTAGCTTAGAACATAATTCATCACCAAAATTAACACCAATAGTGCATTGAATATCATAAAATTAGTATTTAACATAGTTTAGTTCATGTACCACCATCGCATACACAAACCCAAATACATTAACAAAAGTCATGATCAAAAGCTAGAAATTTCCAACTGCCACTACCATCAAATAATTCACACATATCAAACAAGTCACATAGCTTACCATACACAATCTTTCCTAATTCATATTCATAACAAACCTACTAAACCATATCAATCACATATGCATGTACAAACCAAAACACAAAGAACATAACATATCATACCAACCATGAGATTTGACTCACTAGACATATTACAAACTTAGCAAGCATAGTCAAGAAAACTTGAGCAAACTTCAAACAAAGAATGGAATGTTAGAATGCATCATGAAAATCGAAGTTCAAATGCCACCACTGGGAGTTAGGCAAAATGATACATTACTCAATGCTAAAAAAGAGTGACTTGCAATTGCTCTGACACGATTTGATTACTACGAAGACGAATAGCCTCAATCCAAGCCTAGAGACCTTTTTTTCCTTATTCTACCAATTGTAGTCTCATTCATTTCCATAATTCCATTTTCTCAAATTTGTGATTAAGTTGAAGAAATGGTGATCAAAATGTAAGGAATTTAAGTTTTAATGTTAGGATCCTTCAAGCTCCTTCAATGGTTGTAATGTAACTCCCTCGACTTGGATGTCACATTTGGGCCTCAAGCCCAAACCAAAGGCCATAAAATTTTCAAACTGGTTTAGCCCAAACAAGTTATTTTTTAAAAGCATTAAAAGTCAACAGTTGAAAATATAGATAAATCATTTAAATAGTTACAAAGGAGCTCCACTTTAATTTAGAACATTTAAATACTTGACTTGATTAATACAATTTCAAAAGTAAGGATTACAAACTCAGCCATGTAAGGACTTATGAATACATAGCCCACTAAATACAAGTACCGTACTCTTGAGATCACCATATGCTGGAACCCTGTACTAATAATGCTCCACGATCTCACGAACCAACGATCAACCTATGCACGAAAACAATGATTTCGAGCGCTGAGCTTACAAAGCTCAATGGTATACATCTACTCTACTATACTTCATGCTAATCATAAACATAAGCATGCAAGCTAGTACGAGCAATAAGAAGAGATAAATAAACACGTGGCGCTACTACTAGTGGCCTATACACATGCTCTCATCATAGCAATCATCATATGTGGCACACAAGGCCCAACCATACTCATACCATGTCAATATAACATCAAATACATATGACGCTACCTTTTTTGGGTCATGCTGGTACACCCCATGGTGCAGCGAAAAAATTATCTAGCAATTACCACCAGAGATCCATGTACGAGGAATGAATTAGGGTGAATAAGGGTGAATAATTACCTGCTTAAAATCTGGAATTCTGAATTTGGATGAGATAGATATTCAATCACGATTCCACGATGTCGATCCCTAAGCCGCAACGGTAACGCTCCGACCTCTACGTAGTTCACCCAGATGAAACGAGCATATAAAATCTCTCTAAACTATTTAGAAGGTTTTTTTTCAAAAGGCATTAATGACTGCTAGATCTTTCATGCCTTTATATAGCTTTTGAAATCCTAATTCAACTCATATTAGGATTTCAATATATATATATATATATATATATTAAATATATATAATCTCAATTCAACTTAATTAAGATTTCAATATATATATATATATATATTAAATATATATAATCTTAACTCAACTTAATTATGATTTTAATATATATATACATACTAAATATATATAATCCCAATTCAACTTAATTAGGATTTCAATATATATATATATTGATTTAAATTGAATGATATTATTTATATATATTAAAGAGTCGTAATTACAATAATTATTTTTTTAATATTTATCCAATAGTTAAATTATATATATATATATCAAATATATATTAATTTAATTAAATTCGTGTACAACAAATGTGTACATATATAATTTGTTTAATATATGCTCATTTCAACTGTGGGTGTGACCATGTAGGTTCATGTAACGTTAGTAGTAAATATTAGAACAATTATAATATTACAAGCAATGAGTGACATCTAACAATACATCATTGCTACCTAAGTTACAGGAAGTCGTGGTTCGACATAACCTTTTTTGTGATTAACTCTTTTCATGTATTATATCCTTTTGTCCTTATATCTAGATCGAACACAAGTCATGGAATAGTCACACTTGTATAGTCCATCTAATATTTCTTGATATCTTGAGTAGACTATTATAAATGAATAACTATGATATCTCATATCAATTTATTCGAGCATGGCCATGCATTTCTAGTCTCACTCAATCAAGTGGCCTGTGATATTACTCCTATTATGTAGGAGGGATAAATCCTATCTTGATCAACCATATTCTGCTACATAGATTGCAACATATCAAATATCAGTCTTTATAGCGTAGTCAGTTACGACACACGTTTGATTGTATCAAAATATGTCACTCACGATGTTGAAATAATGATGATCTCAAGTCTTAGGATCATACATGTAGCTATCATCATGAGCAATGTTGTGACTGTCACATAATAATCCAAGAAACATACTCATAGCGAGTCAGTCCTTTATGTCGTTCTCTAACACATACTTATGTATTGATTTTGACATCTCCATGTCAATAACAACGCTTTTTCATCAATCAACAATTTATTAGTCTTAATGCATTATTGTTGTTCACGCCCACAATAATACTCGACTAAGGACATTTAAGAATAACTATATTATTCTAAGGACTTTATTGTTATTTAGTTTATTTACGCACGTAGAATTGTAACTAAAAATAATAATGGCAATGCCTCTTTATGAATAAACAAGGTAAAAAATATCATTTATAATCATCTTATGATTGGTCTTTGGGCATACTCTAACACCTTTAGCCGTCTATCCGTGTTTCAACAGCAAGCACATAGGCTTTACATAACATATAAGTGTAATACCACAATATAGAAGTGAGGCCCAATCCCACTAAGCATCAGAATCATACACTCTAAGTGAAGCTCGGTTCCACTAAGCATCGAGATACATACACTCTTTGGGTGAGGCCTGGTACCACTAAGCGTCAAGATACATACACCTATGCTTGAAATCTCTCATCAAGCATCTTTGAATGAGTCCCGGTCCCACTCAACCTCGGGTTCATACATTCGGGAATCTTCAACTATGGTGTTGCAACATACTCTTTCTCGCACTGGGTATTCAAAACCCATCACTCAAAATGATTCAATCATCTAGGTGTCCATATCAGCACATAGTAAGGACACGTATACCACATAGCATTACACGATCCACCAAGGATCCATATGGTTGCTATTACCATCAAATTACCCAATTAAGTTTACCAACTTATTAATACATTATGGAAATGTACATTAATCATCCTCATTAATTATATTATTAAACCATATTATCTCATTTATATCCAGCGTCAATTCTCATCTTTATTAGCATTATAAATTATTTCGTTCAATGGGTAACGGTACTCGAACACGAGTATCGATAAGGTGCCCCGTGTACCGATACTCATATGCGTACCAATATAGATATTACTTACTAGAAATCCTAGATTTTCTTAATTAATGGTACGAGTCAAACCGTACCGATACAGACCTTAACAGCGTACCGGTACGGCTAAAGCTCGTACCGATACCTTATTCACGGGTTTATACTATTTCCTTGAATTACGATTTACAACACTTTACTCGATCCCTAAAACTTATAAAAGTCATCCATTTAATTAGAATTAATTATTGAATTTATAATGATTTAATCGAGTATTCGTCCTTAAAATATAATTTCCATCAAATCACATCAATTCAATCAAACAAGCATACTAAAGTGTCACAATTATCTCAATCAATCGAACAATCATCAAATATCACACAAGCATCACAAACAACCCTACACGGTCTCTAAAGCCTCCACTAGTCTTATCATACTCATAGCATCATCATGTATCTCATAAATATCGAGTCTCCTAATTACCGGTCTCTAAACATGCTTAATTATTGTCAACCTATTTTGCAGATACTAACTCGCAAAGCAATCACATTTATGATGCTCATGAAGCAAAAGAAGTTTGAAGTGTACTAACCTTATGCTGATATAGCTAAAATCCTCATCCAAGCTTCTCAAACATTCCACTCGACCCGATATCCGATCTTGAATAATCCTCATATTCCAAATAATATCATAAGTTTCTCTTACCCACATACTTTAAAGAATTTGAAGGGTCAAATGCATAAAGATAGCTTACCGGGTTCGAATTTGATTGAATCTGGAACGTTGAGAAATCCTTGAAAAGGGTCCCCTGAAAAAAGTTAACAACGGTCAACAGCGGCGGCGACTGTCAATGGCGTTTGGCAACACGGCTCAACTCGAAGGTCAGCTTACTAGACTGGCTCGACCTGCAGCTTAGGTCGGCTTGGAAGGCCGACTCATCCGGCTGGCCCAACAACTCGAGCCCAACGGCTCGGCTTGAGCCAGTACAGCTGCCTATGCGGCTAGACGTCACCCACGCGCAGGAGCGGCGCGTGGTGGTACGTGCGACGTCTTTCGGTGGCTGGACGATGGTGGTCGACGCCTAGATCTACTGTTCTTCAGCCTCTGATCACGGGGGTGGCCTTTGTTTCTCGATTTGAGCTCTCTAACCTCCTCAACTAGAAAACCCGAACCTTTCTCTCTCTCACCCCCTCTGACGGTGACTCTGATGGTGGTACCGCTAGTACCAGTAAATTCGTCTCGACGAGATGAATACAATGACGGAGAAATTGTCGATAACGAACAACTCGATCTCTGTAGATCGGAGATTAAAACTCCCCACCTTACTTTTTCTCCTTTTTTCTTCTCACTCTCATCTTTATCCAATTTTTTTATTTTCTCTCTCCTCCATCATAACTCTCCACTCTTTTTCCACCAACACATATATTTAAAATTCAAAACACTCTTCTCCAAAATTAATGGGTACACCTAAAAGTTAAGATTTCTTTAAAAAATAAAGGCTCAATTTCAGACTTAAGACTCGATTTACTAACCCGAACATTGAGTCGTTACAGGTAATCTATTTGGAGAAGACAACAATTATATTTTTCCCCTTACTCTTTCAGTAATAGCTCCCAAAATAAGGAATGCTATTTTCATTATTTAACACAAATTAACTAATAAAAAATTAAAATCCATTAGTAAGAATTATTCTTCCATTTTAGTTACCAAATGCTTTAATATCATGACACCTTGCACACACAAAATTTCATGCTTTTCCACTATCTTTAAATTGGGAAAATAAGCATACAACGTTATTCTTTTTTCTTCAAATCATTTTGGTCCTTATCATCAAACTTTACGAAGCTTACAATTAAGTCATTTTAGGTAATTAGACAAAATTCCAAATAAATCCTTAAACTATCAATTACTTCTCGAATTTTCAATATGATTCTAACTTGAATTATTCTTTGATTGAGTTGACTATGATTCATCAAATACTTACTTTAAAGCTAAAAAAAAAAACCTTTTAATTATCGAAAAAATATATTTTTCCATCACCGAACTCAAATACTATCAAACTAGATTGTTTGAGAATGTAACTTAATTATCGAAAAGTAAATTCCAAATGCCAGAAACTCAATTAACTACCAAACTGATTTTAGGGGTGTTACATATTAGACAATTCTCACCACTTTGGACTAAAATACCCTTTAGAATAATGTTTTGTATTCAAATAAATCATTATTTTTCATTTCTCCAACAATATTTTTTTTATTTTGATAGGTTAAAACAATTCCTTATATAACCTAAATTGTTGCATGATAAAATATATAAACCACACTCATAATTAAAAAATAATAATAAATATTAGAAATAGTTTCTAATATTATTTCTTCTTTAAAAATAATGTTTTTTATTTATATGGTAAAAAACTATATTATTCGATTTTAAATCACATTAAAAATTTTGTTTAAATTTTAGATTCTAAAGAATGACTTTTGATTTTTTAAAATAATATAAATTGAGTAATAATACATATAAATATAATATTTATAGTTAGTAATTAATATATTTGATTTAGTAGCGAATGTGATGCTTGTTATAGAAGTTATGAATTTTTCTTGTAATTTTCAAATATATAATTATAATAAATCTAAAATATTTAATATTATACTATAACATTAAAAACTATATTCAATTATTTGTGTAATAACTTTATAAAATAAAACTATATAAATTAAAATTTATAGAAAAGTATATTTCCTATGAATTTTCATACAAATATTTTCACTTTAATATTGGAAGTTTGGTTAGTTAAAAAGAAAATGTATTACAAGGATAATTTTGTAAAATATACATTATGGTAATCTTATAATTCATCAACCAAACACTGTAATTTTACATTCTTATCAAGCAAACCAAACAAAATAATATAACATTCCCAATAATATATCAAATAATAAATCATTCCGTAAATCATGTTCTCAAGGGTAATGTTACATACCATGAACCATACACTCAAGATTTTTTACTAAGTTACAAGTATACAATGATATAACTCTAACTTGTGCAACAAATTATTGTTATTATTTTTGTTAATAAACAAATTATTGTTCACACTCAGATTGAATTATGTTCATTGAGTATCGTTTACGTTCTTTTAGATTTAAGAATGAACAAATCCATCATATTAATCCTTGAGTAATATATATATATATATATATTAGGTTTATTGAAATAAAAAATGAATGAACTGAATTTTGGAGTCTGTCGACCGTTGTCAATGGGTACTGGCGGTGGTGAGGAGCAGTCAATAAGGAAAACTTTGATCAAATTCTGGGATCGGAAGAGTTTTAGGATATTTGTTTTTGAAAAAAATAAAAGTAGTAAAAAATTTATAGGTTAAATTAATATTTTATTTAGAATTTAAAGATTAAATTTAAAATAATTATTTTAACGTATTATATTAAATTAATAAAAGTCAAAAATTTAGTAATTAAATCTAAATAAAACAATAATATAATTCATCAAAATGTGACTTTCGGATTAAATAATCAAAGTAAAACAAAGGTGTGGAACAAAAGTACAGTCGTTTTCCGATTTATTTATCTGTTTATAAAACTTCGAAAGTGAAAATTTTGATAAATTTAGTACGTAATGGTAAGTCCAAAAAATAGATAAAAAAACGTGGACGTTTGGTTGCATGCATCCCAAGATTCATAAATGATGATGGGATTGGATTTTGGTGATATAAATGAGAATCTGCTGCTGACGCCTGATTTTTTTCCAACCCTAATAAAACCCCTTTTCTTTTGGGGTTGAAGAGCAGCCACGTTCTCCATTGCTAATCTTGACTTCCAACAACTCATCAGTTGGCGTTAAAATCAGCGGCGGAATTCAATGAGAATGAGTGGAATTTATAGGACACGGGATGATATTAATGGAAAGCTTTAATTATTTACTTTAAAGATAGTTGATTATAATAATATATTTAAATATATTTTTAAATTAATATACATATTTTTAAAATACAAATTTTATATATACAATTTAAGTTATCATAAAAATATTAACTCTAAATTTGTAATCTACATTTGATTTATCAAATTACATATAAATAAATATTGTTAAATAAAATTATTGTTAAAATCACTTTCAATAAAAAAATCTACTAATTGACCTAGTGAATAGTGATCATAAATACTCATTTGCTTCAACTCTAATGTAAATTTAAATTTTAATATTTTAAAAAATATTATTATAATACTACTTGCATAAAAAAATTGCATTCAATAATTAACCTTACAAATTAAAATGCTTAATTTTCTCTGAATAAAACTGTCTTAACTCCGACTTCTTTTTCTGCATCCCATTCACATGTTTGGAAATAAAATAAAATGAAAATCTTTTTGACTCATCTACTTTACTTCTAGATATTTAATTTCGGCTAAATTAGTTAAATATTCCTTTTTGGAAAAACACTTTTTTTTTTGAAATTATTTGAAAAATACCCCTCATTCAGTACGCGTAAGAACGACTCGCGTTCTACTATGCGATATTTTAAAACTCGTGTTCCAAATGACACGAATTATATTTGATGTGGTGTGTCTTATCCGTTGGCGTATTTTAAATATTCAATTAAACGAGCTTGCGTTTATCAGGACGCGTGAGTTTAGCAAGATAATCAGATAAAACGACTCAATTTATCGTAGTAAATATGAATGGTTGAAAAATAAATGACTGCGTTGAATATACACAGAACTCGCACTGCACGAAACGCGGGTTATTGGGTAATTACAAAACACACATCCTACAGGACGCGAGTTTAATTGAATACGCATTAGAAGCTGTGAGAGTTCTGCTATAAATAGACCCCTACCCCACCCCTTTATTCACACAAAAAAATCTCTCTCAATTCCCTCTATATTCAATTTTTCGTAAAAATATCTCGATTAATATCTCCAGTTTGAAGTAATGGCGGGGTTGATAAGGTTGGATCAGAAACATGTTTTCGATTATTGGCAGATAATTGTAAGTTTTATTTATTTATATTAAATTTATATTTTCAGTTTTTATTTTGTTATATTTTATAAAAAAATAGTTTGGAAGTTTGAAATTGAAATAAATTTGTGGTTGTTTAATTTTTAGGATGGAATGGAACATCGTTTGGAACTTTTTATCAATCGGATGACGAATGGACCCGTCTAGAAGATTATATCTCGAGAGCCGGATTTTTACACGTATCCGAAAATCATTGGAGGTGTAAAATTGGATGTTGATTTGATCAACGCGCTTGTAGAGAAGTGGAGGCCGAAGACACACACATTCCACCTTCCGTAAGGTGAGACGACTATAACCTTGGAGGACATGTCGCATATTCTCAGTCTGCCAGAGAGGCTATTATCTGTCACAGTAGTGGTGACTGTCATAGCCTGTGTTTTGAGTTTCTAGGGGTTGCGCCAGACAGGATGGATGGCGGTTGTGTGTTTCTAAAGTGGCTGCAGAAAATTTTAGCCATTTACTGGATGACGCGAACGAAGAAGTGAAGATGGTAAAAATATTATTTTTTATGAAAATTAATGAAATAATTAAATTTTCATATGTTAATATATATATTTTTCCTATTGTAGGCATATTCTCGCGCTCAATTTTACAAATAATCAGCGGGATATTGGTGCCCGACAAATCCCGCTATAAAGTTCACATGTTATGGTTGCGGTCTTTGCGAGATTTTGATGATTTTGGTATATTGAGCTGAGGATCGGCGGTACTTGCGTTTCTCTTTAGGGAGATGCGCAAGATGACCAATCTAGAGAAGCACGACATTAGAGGTTATCTTCTGTTGCTTCAGTCTTAGGCGTGGTTTAGAACGTCGTTTTTACGCCCTGAATTGAGCGTGTCGAGTCCATATATTTTTTCATTATGCCGGAGGTAAGTAAAAAAAGTAAATATATTTTAAAAAAACTAAATATTTTTTTAATATACATTTTTTAATATTAAAGTTATGTTTGTTATTATGTAGGTGGAGCGGTAATTTAAGTCATGTTGGTCTGGCCAAAGGTTTGAAGGTTATCAGACAGGATATTGAGAATGAATCTGGGAATCAGGTAAATATTTAGAGTTTGAATTTAATATTGAATTTGATGTATTTATTTAAAATAAAATTTATTAATTTAAGTTATAATTGTATATTGTACATATTTTGTGGACACCGTACGCGGATCCAAGTATCCACAAATGCCTCCTGAAATTTTTAGACGGGGCGAAGATTGCTTGGACGGCCATAAGACAACTCATCTTCTATGCTACAGTTGAGTGGCATCCCAGTTTTGTTGTGTCCAAAGAATCTCGGAGAACCTTCCAAATTTTAATGATTTACATAGGCTCACTCGACAAGGGAAGCTCGAGGTAAAATAATTTTAATTGGTTTAGTATTTTATCAATTTGAACGTAGTTTATATTTATAAATAAAAATAAATTTTAATATTGTGTGGTAGGTTGATTGGTCGGTGAGGCACATAGAGTGAATTGCTCAGTGGAGGGAAAATGGATCTTCCGCGACAACAACCCATTCGTGACTACGTATTGTTTGATATGATGGTTAGCTACGATTACGTTACGTGGTACTTGGTGAATGGGAAGCCAAATATTTTGACTCTAGAGGAACGAGCGGTCGTCATTGAGCGTGTGCAACACAACCGCCCACGAGCTGAACGTATGAGGGGAGCACATACAACTTCTGGCGCCGCTTCTTCATCGAAGAGAAATGCTTTTCCCTCCTCAGCACCGGGACCATCTCAGGAGACCTAACTAATCTGACCACAGGCTTTCACCCATTCGATGCACTCATCATTTCATCCACCACCGAGTCTAACGAAAGGTTTTTCACGCATGTTGTGGCTAACCCTTACGGTTCATTTTCGGCCCTAATGAGTGGAACGTCAAGTGTTCCTACATCTTACATACCTTTGTATCCGTTTTAACCAATGGCAACTGATTTTGGGACCGGGTTTGTTTAGTAAATACCGTCACAGTCTCTGTTCTTCACAGATGGGCCAGTTGGAACGAGTGGTATTGCTGGAGATAGAACTGAGAACAAGGACGGTGATGATGACGATGATGAGCAACAAGTTGATCATCTTCTTCGTCGACGCAATCCCGATTGACCTCGGCGTCCACCAGGGTGTGGTACCAGTGGACATAGGCATCATTAGTTATATTTTTTCCTTTATTTAACAATTTTAGTTGTACGTTGTTTTTTTGAAATGCAATATTTCTCTTAGTTTATACATTTTTTAGTATTAAATATTTAACATTTATTTTTTCTAAACGTTTTTAACCAAATAGTTCCTAATTGCATCGATTGTTGGAAACGCCGGTACACCTCATGGCAAAGTAGAAAAATTATTCGGCGTATTCCACCAGTGATCCATGTACGAGGAACAAATTCGGGGTAAAAAGGGATAAAACGTTACCTTAATTAAATTTGAAAAACCGTAGGGAGTTAGGAGAATCCAGTTCTTCTAGCACGATATCGAATGCAAGTCGTTACAATAACGTTTCGACCTCTACGCAATCCACCCGAACAAAACGAACAACATTTTCTCTTCTCTAACTGTTAGAAAGGTTTTTTGCGAAAGCATACTTTGGCTGCTAGACCTTATGCCTTTATATAGCATTTAAAACCTTAATTCTAATTAAATTTGGATTCTTTAAATATACAATATATTTAACCGAATACAATTAAATATATAGAATCTTATTCTACTTCAATCAGGTTTCTTTAGGGATATATATTTTAATAGTATTTGATAATTACAATGATTATCTAGTATTAAAATATATATAAACAAAACTATCTATAATTACAATAATCATAATAATTTCGATTTTTATTTATTTCGTGCACAATAAGTTTTTACACATACTATCTAGTCGATATTTGTTCGTTTCAATCATAGGGTGTGACCCTTGTAGGTTCATGTAACGTTAACAGTAATATCTAGAACAATTCTAATATTACAAGCACTAAGTGACATCTAGCAATACATCATTGCTACCTAAGTTACAGGAAGTAGTGGTTCTACATAACCTTTTTGTGATTAACTATTTTCATGTATTATATCATTTTGTCCTTATATCTAGATCGGACACAAGTCATGGAATAGTCACACTTGTATAGTCCATTTAATGTTTCTTGATATATTGAGCAGACTATTATAAATGAATAACTATGATATCTCATATCAATTTATTCGAGCATGTCCATGCATTTCTAGTCTCACTCAATCAAGTGGCCTATGATATTACTCCTATTATGTAGGAGGGACAAATCTTATCTTGATCAACCATATTCCGCTACATAGATTGCAACATATCCAATATCAGTTTTTATAGCGTAGCCAGTTACGACACAAGTTTGATTGTATCAAAATATGTCACTCACAATATTGAAATAATGATGATCTCAAGTCTGAGGATCATACATGTAGTTATAATTATGAGCAATGTTGTGAATGTCACATAATAATCCAAGAAACATGCTCATAGCGGGTCAGTCTAGTATGTCGTTCTCTAACACATACTTATGTATTGATTTTGACATCTCTTGTCAATGACAACACTTTGTCATCAAATCAACTATATATGAGTCTAAATATATTATTGTTGTCTATGCCCACAATAATACCGACTAAGGATATTCTAAGAATAACTATATTATTATAATTCAGTTTATTTATAAACACATAGAATAAGACTGAAATAATAATAATAATAATGGCTTTATATTAATAAACAAGATAAAATAAGTGTGTCTTTTACAACCATCTCATGATTGGTCTTTGGGCATACTCCAACAATCTCCCACTAGCACTAAGACCAATCACTCATGTATCTAATACCAACCATCTCAAATCAACGATCATGATTTTGTTGTGTCAGAGGCTTTGTTAGTGAATCGACGATATTGTCATCCTTTTGTTCTCTTCATATTTCTACATCCATTCGATCAATAATTTCTCGAATGAGATAGTAACGCCTAAGTATGTGTTTGGATCGCTGGTGAGATCTGGGTTCTTTTGCGTGTGCTATGGCTCCATTTTGTCACAACGTAGGTCTATAGCATTTGATATGCTAGGCACAACCCCTAGTTTAGATACGAACTTTTATATCCAAATAGCCTCTTTTGCAGCATCGCTTGCTGCAATATACTCAGCTTTTGTTGTAAAATCTACTACTGTATCTTGTTTTGAGCTTTTCCAGCTTACACCACCTCTATTAAGGCAAAACACAAAACCTAATTATGATCGAGAATTTTCCTTATCGGTTTGAAAGCTTGCGTCAGTATAACCTTTTATACTTAGCTTTTCCTTATCTTCCATACATAAGGAATGTATCCTTAGTTCTTCTTAAGTACTTAAGGATGTTTTTAACTGCAACCCAATGATCTTCATCGGGATCTACTTGGTACCGAATTGTCATACTTAAAGCATATGGAACATCCAGACTTGTATATATCATAGCATACATGATAGATCCAATAACTGAATCATATGGAATCTTACTCATGCGTTCTCTTGCTTTAGGCGTTGAAGGACACATTTCCTTCGAGAGTGAAATATCATGTCTCATAGGTAAAAATTCTCTTTTAGATTCTTCTATACCAAATCTTTTCAATACTTTATCTATGTATGTATTTTGACTTAGTCCTACGTTTCTTCTTGACCTATCTCTATAGATATTGACTCCTAATATGTGGGTTGCTTCACCCAAGTCTTTCATAGAAAAACATTTTCCTAACCAAGTCTTTAAAGACTGTAATGTAGGTATGTAAATCCTATTATTAGTATGTCGTCCACATACAGTACCAAGAATGTGACAATGCTCCCACTAGTTTTCTTGAAAACACATGGCTCATCTTTATTTTTAATAAAATCAAATTCTTTTATTGCATCATTAAAACAAAGATTCCAACTTCGAGAAGCTTGTTTCAATCCATAAATGGATCTTTGTAGCTTGCATACTTTTTGGGTATGTTTTGGATCGACAAAACCCTCAGGTTGTGTCATATACACATCCTCATCTAATTTTCTATTGAAGAAAGTGGTTTTAACATCCAATTTCCAGATTTTATAATCGTAAAATACATCTATTAGATGCAATATTCGAATAGATTTAAACATATCAACAGGAGAAAATGTTTCATCATAGTCTATACCATGAATATGACGAAATCCCTTAGCGACCAATCGCCCTTTGTATGTTTGTACATTACCATCAATGTCGATCTTCTTTTTAAAAACCCATTTACACCCTATGGGCTTTATCACTTCAAGTGGGTCAACCAAAGTTCATACTTGGTTTTCTAACATGGAATCCATATCAGATTTCATGACTTCTACCCATTACTCGGAGTCTGGGCTCCTCAATACTTCATGATAAGTCATAGGCTCATCTTGGTCCATGAGGAGAACATCACCATGCAATGTGACGAGAAATCCACATCTCTCAGGCGCATTGCGTTCTCTCATAGATCTCCGTAGTGGTTGTGTTTCAAGAATGGTTGAATGTTCCTAAACTATTTGTGGAACTTGTTGTTCAATCTCTGGTTCAGTGATCTGTGGTTGATCTTGAATTTCCTCAAGTTTAATATTTCTCCCACTTTTTTTTGAAAATAAATTCTCTTTCGAGAAAGACTCATATTCGAGCAACAAACACTTTGTTCTCAGAAGGATTGAAGAAATAGTATCCTTTAGTTTCTTTAGGATACCCCTCAAAATTACACTTATAAGATTTGAGATCGAGTTTTGTAGACATCTGATGTTTAACATAAACTTCACATCCCTAAATTTTCATAAATGACATTCTAGGATGCTTCCCAGTCCATATCTCATATGGTGTCTTTTGAACCGATTTAGATGGAATACGGTTTCGTGTAAAAACAGTTGTTTCTATCGCGTGTCCCCAAAAAGAAGTTGGAAGATTAGCATGACTCATCATTGACCGAACCATGTCTAACAATATTCGATTTCTCTTTTTAGAGACTCAATTATGTTGTGGAGTACTAAGAGGTGTAAGTTGTGAGACAATCTCACATTCTTTAAGAAGTTCATCAAACTCTAAGCTTAAGTATTCTCCTCATCGATCTGATTGAAGAGCTTTGATACTCTTTCCTAGTTGGTTTTGTACATCATTCTTAAATTCCTTAAACTTTTCAAGGGCTTCAGATTTATGATACATTAAGTAAATGTACCCATATCTACAGAAATAGTCAGTGAAAGTAATTAAGTATTGAAACCCTTCTATGGCTTGTGTATTTATTGGTCCACATACATAACTATATATTAGACCTAATAAATCACTTGCTCGCTTGTTTTTACCGTCAAACAGTGATTTAGTCATTTTTCAATTAAGCAAGGTTCACATATATTAAATTGTTCGAAAACAAAAGAATCCAAAAATCTATCTTTATGAAGTTCCGATATGCGTTTCTCACTTATATGACCCAAGTGACAATGCTAGAGATAAGTTTGATTAGAGTCATTTGTTTTTGATCTTTTCGTATTTATGTTATATATGGAATTGTATTGATCTAAGATATAAAGGCCATTTATTAATTGAGCCGGACCATAAAAAATATTATTAAGATAAAAGGAACAACTATTATTCTTAATAATAATCTCAAAACCAATCTTGTCCAAACAAGAAATTGAAATAATGTTTTTAGTCAAACTAGGTACGAAATAACAATCCTCTAAATCTAAAACAAGTCCACTAGGTAATGACAAAGTATATGTTCCTATAGTTAATGCAGCAACTCTTGCTCCATTTCCCACTCGTAGGTCCATATCTCATTTTGCCATTTACTCCTTTTTAGTCCCTATACAGAAGTACAAATGTGAGAACCACAACCGATATCTAATACCCAAGAAGTAGATGTTGATATATTAATATCAATAACATAAATACCTGATCTAAACTGTCTATTTTCTCTTGCTTTCTTGATGTCCTAAAGGTAGTTTCTCTTCCAGTGTCCAGCATTGTTGCAATGGAAACACTTTTTTTTTGCAACTCCTCCTTTGGGTTTTAATGCAGCCTTTCCTTTGTCGGGCTTTAGCTTTGCCTTGGTGTTGGGCTTTCCTTTTCTGTTATCCTTTTGGACCATCAGAATAGGTTTGCAGCCAACCTTTTTCATGTTGTTCTCAAATGTTCTTAACAGACCAAGCAATTGAGGCAATGATTAGTTAATTTCATTTATATTGAAATTAAGAACAAACTGATTAAAACTATCTAGAAACGATTGCAGGATAACATCAGTAGCCAATTCAACACTTAGAGGGAAGCCCAACTTTTCAAGGGTCAGAATGTACCCTATCATTTTGAGAACATGAGTTCCCACCGGAGTTCCCTCAACCATCTTGCATCGAAACAAAGCCTTAGAGGTCTCATACCTCTCTCGACGAGCTTGCCCCTCATATAATTCCTTGAGATTTTTAACCATCTCATAGGGGACTATGTCCTCATGTTGCTTCTGAAGCTTAGGGGTCATGGTCGCAAGCAACAAGCATCCGACATCTACCATGTCACTTGAGTATTTTTCAAAGGCTTCCAATTTATCTTTGGAGGCATCATTTGTTGGCTTTTTAGGGACATGTTCATCAATGACTGATAATTTTTATTCTTGTTTGAGGATGATTAATTTGGTTTGCGCTTGAGACATGAGGAATCTTGGGCCAAATTCTATGTTGCCCAAACACGAGTTTTATGATATAAATAGCAGTGAACCATACGCCATGCAAGCTCGAAACAAAAAATAAACTGCGTTGTAGTGCTTTAAGTTTTTAGTTGTATTGTATCTACTAATGGCAACAAACTACGTCTCTGGAAAATTATTTTGTAAAGAAATTTCTCGGATATTATGGTTTGTTAGTATTTGTAGTTTCATTTATATGATGAGTAGATGTTGGTTGGTTACCAGTTCTGGTCAGATGATTGTTTGGTGTTTAGTTCACGAGGAACAATAACGATAAATCACAATATCTAAAAAATTGAGGTCTTTTTGAAGTACACGCGAGGGGTCTTAACCTTTTGTTCTAGGCCGCGGGTTACTTATTTTTACGGCTCAATATTGGAGTCTAGATTAAGACCACCGCATGTAACCGTTTTTAAAGCCCCTACCATAGTCGTAGTACACGATCAGTGGGTAGAAATGGTTGTCTTAGTGGGCTCACGAAATCCACGAAGCTTGGTCATCTGCTCACTTCATGAAAGCATGTTTAGAGGTACAATACTTGGCTTCAATAGACCTCTGAGCTTGAAGATAATGATTGGTTCTCTACTCAGCTCTGGAAGTAAGCCAAGGGTATGTTAACATCTGACTTTGAAAAATACATACCTCAAGGTTTTAAACTTACTGGACTACTCAGGCCTTCAGAAGAAGAGCAGCGGTTCTCTAATGACCTCTGGTTGATGAACTGGGTATGTTAATAAGGAAGACTACGAGTAAAGCATACCCCAAGGATTTAAACTTGCTGGACTATTCAGTCCGGAAGTAGGCTGATATCAACCTCAAATACTAGTCTAGGCTTGAAGTCTTTATTAGCATGTTTAGGAGTACAATTATAGGACTTGAATAAGGATGAAACCAAGAGAGAAAAACAAGTTGAAGATCTTTTATGTTTGTAGAATGTCTGCTATAAATACTATAATAATCTACGAGTGTTTCTTTCTTTTATAAGCTTCTTTTTAGCATGTTTAGGGGTTCATTTTATGTGTTTATATCAAAACTGACACGAACACCTTCAAAAATAATCAAATCGTAGATGATTTACACCTCTATAAATAGTTTCTAAAATAAATGAATGAACAGTTTCTGAAATAAATGAACGAACAGTTTCTAAAATAAATGAATGAACGAAGACTAGTTAATTTACACCCTTATAAATAGACCCCTCTGCATCCTTAAAAACTCACACTTTTCCTTTCAAACTAATTCGCTCAATATTTCTCTTAGTTCATTTTGTTCGTTCAAGCTCTATAATGGTTGCAAACGTAGATGATTTCTCATCTATTGGGAGATAGTCGTGCGATGTTGCTGTCAATAGTGACGGTAAACTAGAAGTTGGGATGATATTCACGACTAAGAAAATCGCGGAGGACGCAATTAAGAACTACAACTTACATCGATAGTGAAGAAAATGAGTGCGGACAACTATATTGCAAAATGTATCCAAAAAGACCATGACTGTAACTAGAGGATCCGTGTATCACGAAGGAAGAGGCTGAATAACATGTGGCAGATAACAAGATACGACGGATAAAACATGGTTAGATAACATTTTTAACTCGATATATACACACTTTAGGATGTCTTATACACGCCAATTTTAGCACTATTGTGAACATATGTTTTAGTCCTACGACGTGAAAGTTAAACAACATCAAAAAGATCGCCTAACATACCACAAAATCAACTTAAACATGCCTATGGACCCATGTTTGCTTGTTCTTCATGGGAAAAAAACATGGTTAGATAGTGTTTTTAAAGCGATTTATACACACTTTAGGATGCCTTATACGCGCCGATCATTACACCATTTTCAAGAGATGTTTCAATACTACGACGCGAAAGTTCAAAAAAATGAAATAATATCCCATAACACCCTGTAATTTCACTAAAACATGCTTATCGAAGCTTGTTTTAACACCATGATTGAACCAAAATCGCATTGTACCAAACGCCAACGGATAAATTCAAGCTCAATATCTCGGGGAACTCGTGCCCTGTTAGGCGGGAGTTCTTTTTACTAAATATTTAAAATACACCAACAGATAAGACACGCCACATCAAATAGAATTTCTATTTTTTGGAATGTGAGTTATAAATTCACGCCTTGTATAACGCGAGTCCTCCTTACGTATATCGTATGGGGGATATTTCTCCAAATTTTCCCCCAAAAGAGAATATTCAACCAATTTAACCATTTAGTTTCTTGGGGTAAAGGAGAAATAATACAAAAATCTAAATCATTAAACACAGACGCCATCCACGACCGCCTGAACCAAACTAAGGCGAAGATGATTTACTGACTTCTAGATACAACTAATACTAAATTAATCATTCCAAATACGACATAATCAGATAATTAAAATAATTTATTGTATAAATTATTTTTTATACATGTAGTGTAAAAGAATAGTGTAGTGTTATCACTTTTTTAACAAATATTAGTCCTACTTGGAGGGAAGAGATAACTCTAAGGAAAAGAATAGAGTGTTTCTAATAAGTCTAGAACCCATGACCTAAAAAGAATGTGAGGGGAGATGAGTAACTTGACCAACCGACCAAATATGCTTGTTATAATGTTATCATTTGATGGGTGAACTACTAGAATAATCACTTATGTTTAGGGTTTATACACTTTTGGTCATCGATTTTTAAATTCGACCGTTATAGTCACTTACGTTTTCAATCTGTAAACTTATGGTTATTGGGACGTTTGTTGCCGTTAAACACTAACAGGATGTTGATTAGTAAAAAGAAGGATAAATTACCTTGATAGCCCTTAAACTGTTACTTCTCTCTCATTTTAATCACCGAAATAAAAATAATTTGTATAATTACACATTTAATCTTCCATATTTACATTTTTTTATTTATTCTCCTATCCACTGTCGCAACCCTTTTTTAGGAGAAGGTTTTGACGTTTTTGGAAAACTTTATAAAAACTCGGAGTTGCCACCAATCTTTTTGAAAAAAGTGTGATTGGATCACTTTTAAAACAAGGGTATTTTGATAAAACATTTTATTTATCAAAAATTACATTTTGTTCCACAAAAAAAGAGAAAATATGTTTGGGGTCGGTTACGTGTGAGGAAGGGTTAGCACCCCCACAACGCCCAAAACTGCACCTAATTGATTTCAAAATGTGTTTTTAAAAAAATGGAATTTGCAAGTTCTCAAAAGTTCGATTTTATTTGTTTGTGAAATGACTGTAAATCTATTTTAACGGCTTTATCGCCTAACAAATGAACTTTAATCACCACAACACTCATGGCGCTAACTCGTTATTCCCATTTGATAAGACACCGTATTAATTAAGTTTTCACTTTTTAAACAAATAAATAGGAAAATTAAATGTGTTAATGTCTTTTAATTAAAATCTAAGTAGTGAATAATCCTAAAGAAATGTCTATATTCCTTTTAATTATTAAAATTTAAATATAATTAAGTGTATTTTATTGAAAATGAAGAATATTTTACATACATGTCTCTAATCTAAGTTTTAAGTCCCTAATCCTAAGGTTTAACATCCATACAAATATATACATAAAAGGCATAAAAGAAACAATTAATTAAATAAATAATAGTTACCTAAAATTAAAATAAGAAAATGATTTTTATATTTTTAAAAAAATAAAATATGAATTAAGGACTAATTTGAAAGAAAACCAAAATGTGAAGGCTAATTCGAAAATAATTAAAACTTTGGTGCCGAATTTATAGGAAAAATGACGAAATTGAAACAATTGAAAATAAAGAGTTGCGGCGTGAGATACGGGAAAGAAGGGCATGAGTTATACTTGGGTTCGGGTGGTCAAACGGGTTAGTATATATACTAAATATTATAACATGTTTCATTTTATAATTTCTCCCCCAAATGAATCAAAAACTAATTTTGTGAAATCCTCTGAAGGCATTCATCGTGTTCTTCATGAATTGAAGAGCACGGTGGTGGTCCGCCGTGCCAGCCGCCTTCCACCAGCACTGTTGTCGGCGGTAAAATTCCTAGATTTCGAAGAAATTTCTAGATTCTGGTAACGTTTCTAACCAAAAAAGGTAAAATAATTATTTTCTTCTTTATTTAAACTGAAATTGAAAGTAAATGGATAGAAAATTACCAAAACTTGCTTCTATTTATTGTTTCCAAACGATGATTACAAACTGCTTGCTCCTATGAATTTCGAATGCTATTGCTATGTGTGATTTCTCTCTGGAATTGTTGTTGTTGTGTTACAATGATTTACAGTGCTATTTATAGTACAAGGAATGCTTGAACATTAAGCACAAATCCCTAATTTCTTCCCTAGATTATCTTCTATTTGATTCGAATTGTTTGATCTTTGCCAGAGGCTTCAATTTAGGGGTTAACCCTTTCCATTTTGCTTGATTTTGGTTGATTTGCCTTTTGCATCTTTGTCCATATTTGATTGTAATTTGATTCTTGATAGGGCACCAATTTAGGGATTAATTCCCCTTTGAATTTCTGGGCTCTAATCTAGGGATTTAACTCTTTTGTTCCTCTGTTTACATGTTTTCGATGATTCAAACGGTACCGGTGAGGAACGATCGGAGCGAGTGAAGCATCGGAGAAGATGAAGTGACCTGTCGAAGCTGAAACGTTGTACGCATGGCTGCCATGCGCGAGTGGTGATGGTGATATACCCCAAAGTAATCTGGGCCATTGGATAGCATCCTAATCGAAAGGCTGAGAAGCTGAGGCGCTATATCATCCCCAACTGGCATGATCTACACCGTTGGATCTGCTCTTTGATCCAACGGTCATGATTCAGCTGCGCAATAGAATGAAACGGGATTAGGGTTTTTTTGGGTTATAAATAGGTCAGCCGTCCCTTTGTATATTGGACTCTTATTTTTTTTATTAATGGATTCTGATTTAAATGGACCTTTTATTTACTCACTAATTACAATTGGGCTATGTGTTTCCATATTATTTGGGTTTTATAACTTATTATATTAACTACTAACTATATCCTATGTTAATTCTATCTAACAATTATATTAATTATAACACACTAAGTACATGTCACCTAAACAACTCTAATCCTAACATTAGTATTTACTACTTTAATACATCAACTATGTTACTATATGCTTTATGACACCTAAATATATGATCAGTAACATTAATATTTACTACTAAACAATATTAACTATGTTATCAATGTTACATAGCTACAATTAACATGACAACTAAAATAAAGGTAAAAATTTAGTGACAACAACTGCCCCTCTTTGGTCATTCT
Source organism: Hibiscus mutabilis (assembly GCA_019671005.1). Lineage (NCBI taxonomy): Eukaryota > Viridiplantae > Streptophyta > Magnoliopsida > Malvales > Malvaceae > Hibiscus > Hibiscus mutabilis. The sequence continues at coordinate 58,106,452 of CM033717.1, forward strand.
GGTAGAACAGGAATAGAGAAAAGAAAATGGGACATTGGTTTTCACAGATTACCAAACCGTTTATGCTTGAGAAGACAAGCAGGTTCTATTCTCCTTGTGCTCGAATAGATAAGCAAGTTCTATTATCCTCATGACCGAATAGATAGGAGAGTTCTATTCTGCTCATGCTCGAATAGATAAGCAGATTCCATTCTCCAAATGCCCGAATGGATAGGCAAGTTCTATTCTCCTCATGCCTGAATAGATATACGAGTTCTATTCTTCTCATGCTCGAATAGATAAGCAGATTCCATTCTCCAAATGCCCGAACGGATAGGCAAGTTCTATTCTTCTCATGGCCGAATAGATAAGCGGGTTCTATTCTTCTCGTGCTCGAATATATAATCAGGTTCCAATCTCCAAATGCCCGAATGGATAGGCAGGTTCTATTCTCCTTATGCCCGAATAGATAGGTGGGTTTTATTCTCCTCATGCTCGAATAAATGAGCAGGTTCCATTCTCCAAATGCCCAAACGGATAGGCAGGTTCTATTCTCCTTATGCCCGAATAGATAGGCGGGTTCTATTCTCCTCATGCTCGAATAAATAAGCAGGTTCCATTCTCCAAATGCCCGAATGGATAGACAGGTTTTATTCTCCTCATTCCCAAATAGATATGTGGGTTCTATTCTCCTCATGCTCGAATAGATAAGCAGGTTTCATTCTCCAAATGCCCCAACAAATAGACGGGTTCTATTCTCCTCATGCTCGAATAGATAAGCAGGCTCCAAAAGGTTACTTCATCCTCCATACGCTTGGATGAATAAGCGAATTCAAAAACCTATCAAAATCATTTGCAAATGAACCAAATAAGATGCATATGCCCCTAGGGATTCTTAATCATGAATGCATGTCTTATTTCTTTTGCTCTTTTTCTTAATATTTTTCTTAATTAGAATAAAAGAAAACTGTGAAGCTCTAGGAAACTTGGATTATATCATCTCAAACATTTTCTCAACTCTGGCAAATAATGTCGCGTGTCTGCTTTGGCCTATCTCATCAGAAAAGACGGCTCTTCAATACAGGTTGGCTTCACCAATTTCTTATTGTTAAAATTCCATCGTCTATTCCTTGGAAAGTAATCTTCACCATTGCCTACTTCATTTGTCATTGTTTGAACATCACTTAATATATTTATCACCTCTTGTGACTTCTGTCTTGATTTTTCAAATAGGGAAGCTCTTTATTGCTATGACACCTAAGAGTGAAACTCCGTAGGGATATGGGGAATGCATCAGTTTGCTATCATTAATGCATGGGAAATCATATAAAAATGCCATTGTATGCTTCGATGATTGACTAAATAATCATAGGTAGTCATCTCTTTCACTTCTAATTTACCATTCTTATTCTTAGCACTTCCATGCTTCATATGATCTTTGCTCATTTGCTCGCTCAATCCAGTTATCTTGTACTCCTGATTGGAAGGACTGAATTCATCCTCATATTCTTTAACACTCTGGTTCTGGCACTTTTCTTCCTTCGGTGACAAAGGTTGCATTGACTAGCTCCAACGTCCTGAAATGACACTCGAGTGCACCCTCATCGATCTCAATAAAGGGTGCATCAGTGGTTACTGATACAATGATTTCTTCCTCGGCACTGACAGTTATTAGTTGACCATCGACCACGAACTTTAATTTATGGTGTAAAATAGATGGGACCGCTCTTGCTCCGTGAATCCATGGGTACCCAAGCAGGAAACTATAGCTAGGTCTTATATCTATAACCACAAACTCAACGTCGAAGGTCACTGGTCCAATTTGCAAAGGCACCTCAATTTTCCCCAATACCTCTTTCTGAGTTCCATCAAATGCTCTAATTGCATTTTGATAAGTTCTCATATGAGAACTGTCTATTGGCAGTTTCTTTAGTGTAGCTAGTGGCAGAACATTTAGTACCGACTCATTATCAATAAGGACACCTGGTAACATATGTCTCTTACATTTGGTGGTGATGTGCAAAGCTTTGCAAGATCTCGTTCCTTCACCTAGTATTTCTTCATCATTGAACAAGAAGAAATTGTTAACGGTAATGTTACCGACTAACATGTCCATCTTATCAATTGTGATCTCCTTTGGTACGAACGTTCGATTCAAAATCTTTAACAATGCCTCACAATGGCCCTCAAAACTCAATAGCAACGAAAGCATAGAAATTCGAGCTGAATGCTTGTGGAGTTGCTCCACGACACTGTATTCACTGTGTTTTAAGATCTTTAAGAATTCCTTAGCCTCTGAATCCTTTATAGGCTCATGATATGTTGTCAGTTTTTCCTTGAAGAAATCTATGTCATCTTCATTTCCAGGCTCTTCAGCTATTGCTTTCCTCTGTGCTACAACTCTAACTTCTATTATTGGCTGGGAATAGAGCGTTCCACTCCTCGTGAAACAGCTCACCTCATTGACCGGTTCTTTCTTCTTCTGAGTATATGTTTCTCTTGAGGCTGTCACATGACAAGTGTAATTCCAAGGGACATGCCTGCTATCCTTGTAGGGAAATGGTGTTGGTGCCTTAATTATGAGCCGTGGGGTCACATTCCTCGCTGGCTCACCAACTCTTGTTTTAGCCTTAATCACTAAAGGCTTCATTCCAGTGTAGTCTCTTCTAGAGGATGACTCTTCTGATGCACATACATCTAGCAAACATCATTTGTCTTCTTTCTCAAAGAACTCAAGTTTTTTCTTATTCATCTTGTCCAGAACTAGTTGCTTAAACTCTAAGCAACAATCAATCTCATGTCCTTCCTTCATGTGGTACTCATAGTATGATTCTTCTTTAATTTTTAGTTTATGGGCCCATTATTTCATCATTCCTACTACCACCATTTGAGCCCATACCACCTCATAGGAGCTCTAACTTCAGCAACACATTCCTTAACCACCTTATCTTCCTCCTCAATGATTGCATTCACTTCTACCTTTTGATGATTTGGCATGGGGTTTCCTTTATTTTTTCTATGTATCAAATGATAACATCCCATATTTTCTTAAGTCATCTACCACTCTTTTGAACGCAATACAATTTTCTATGGTATGCCCCCTAACTCTTGCATGATATTTACATTGTGCCTTCTCATCATACCATTGTGGATATGGTGGTAAGAATGGAGGAACATGTCTTGGCAGCTGTAATAACCCATTTCATCTAGGTTACCAAACTAAACCAATCCAAACAGTACCCATTACCCAAATCAAACCCAACTCGGATCCAAACCCATTAACCTGACTCGATCTAAATGGAAACCCTAATACTAACCCTAAATTATTCTCACCTCCGTCACTGTCTTAAATCCAGTCATCATATCTACCACCGACAAACAACACAAAACCCTAAAATCAACCCCCAAAATAAAAAAACCTAATCTGCCATCTACCATATCTTACCCCAACCAAATCCATCACTGACCACACCCATGCCCTGTCTCACCAACCCGGCAAACTCCACTAAATCCAGCGTGAAATTTGGATTGCTCTCATCATTCAGATCTGCAAAGTTAGAATAATATGGAGTGGTTATTTCAAAGGGGTAAAAAACCCAGAAAAAAAGCTTGTAAAGAGGGGGTTGTTTAGATCGAAAAATAGGGAGAAAAGAGAGGATTTCAGATATGTAATTAGAGAGTTGATATCAAGAAAAAATATCTGTAAGGGAAGCTCTTTTAGAATCAATAAGAAAATTTTCAAAGGGTAAACAAAATTTTATTTCTTTTCTCCTCGCTTTTTATTTTAAATTTTTATTTTTATTTCGAATCAAGAGAAGGAGAAAGATTAGGGCGTTACCTGGCTGGCCGAGCGCCTTCGTTGCTCTTTGTGAGGCTGTCGTGGCCAATGATCGACCGTCTGTAAGCTGGTGCGGCGCCGTTCGATCTTGGAGAGAAAAAGGATGAGGAAGATATGTTTTTAGGATTTTAATCCCATTCAAAATAACCAAAAATAACCTTCATCTCTTTTTAACTGATAATGAGCAAAACAATACCGTTTTGGTGTCTAACTCGCATGGTAACCCAGGGAGGATCCGCGCACGTTTTAATGGGTAAATCACCAAACAGGTCCTCATTCTTTCATTCTGTTTTCATTAATGTACATGGGATAATTTCTCTTTCATTCCCTATTTCTCTTTCTCGCCTTTGTTTCCATCCCTTTTTCATTTTAATTTTGCATCTTTATTTCTCTTTTATTTCAATTTGGTCACATTCTTTTATATTTAATTTCCAGCTTTATTTTTTATATTTTGTGTTTATTTCTTTAGGTTTTATATTTGTTGCATCTTAGTCCTATGATATTTTCTTTTCATGCCATGTAATTAAATATTCATGCATTTTAGTCTCTAGTATTTAGATTTATAATGCTTTGTATATATTAGTTTAAACCATGCATTATGTTATTATTATTATTTAAATTAGATTAATATTTATGTATTTATGTTAGAGTAGTATTTTATTATTTTAGTATTTATTTATATTTTTATCGCATTGTATTTATTTATGTTAATATTTGCTTTCTAAGATTGCATTTCGGATATATTTTGTCAATGTGGTTTCCTTTTATCTGAGCGTAAACGGGGCCAGTATCAGGCGTAGTGATGGTGGTTGGGCGTTTACTCTCGGATAACGGCGCCTTTAAAATCTACTCGCATTTATAACCAAATTTTAATTTAATCGTCACTTTAATCCAAAAAATCTAATATTAACAAAACGATAATTATTAAAGTACAAATTTTGGGCGGTGGGGGTGCTAATCCTTCCCCATCCGTAACCGACTCTCGAACCTGACATTTTAAAATCTCTATTTTTTACGATGTCTGGTCCACCTTGAGTGGCTGGTGGCGACTCTATTTTTAAATAAAACACGATTTTTCCAAAATCCCACGAAAGACATCATTTTCAAAATAAAAAACACCTTTTTTAGCGAGAGGGACATCGCTACAGCAGCACCATCTAGGAATTGATCAACTCATTAAACAATTTTATGTATGTCATCGAGATAAGAGGAAAATATGGTTTTGAGCTCCCTTGATACCTTCGTTATTCTTTCAGAAGATTTCTAACTGCTGGAGCTGTGGTCGAGACATTGGGTTTGTTGAAGACTACCCTATTCGAGTAACTAGGGCTATAGACATTAGCAGCATTGACTTCATCGTCTCTCTTTTTGTAGGGTTTCTTAGTTTCCCCACTATCCAACCTTCAATTTTTCATTGCAGCAAGTATCAATTCTCTATTTATAAGCATGTCCGTAAAACTCTTTGTGGCGTGATTGACCATACGATCATAAAAAGATCCCTTTAGTGTCTCTACGAACATCAAGGTGATCTCACTTTCCAACAATGGTGGCTGGACTTGGGTAGCTACGTCCCTCCATCTCTGTGCATATTCGCAGAAGCTCTCATGGTGCTTTTGCTCCAACCCTTGCAGAACTAAACAAGTTGGTACCATGTTTGAAACATGCTTGTACTGCTTACTAAAGGCTCTGGACAGATCTTTCCAAAATCTGATGTTGATTCGACTTAGCTGCGTATAACAGCGCGCAGCTGACCATACTAGACTGTATTGGAAGCAATAGATAAGCAGCTTCTTGTTCTCCAGATACATTGACATCTTTCTGCAATACATAGTCAGATGTGCTGCAGGGCATGTTGTTCCATTGTATTTTTCAAAGTCAGGGACCTTGAACTTTGGTGGCACCATCAGATCAGTCACTAAGCTCAAATCCTTGGCATCCATTCCTCCATATATACCCCATTCTTGAAAGGACTTAATCATTTCTTCCAATTTCTCATAACGATCCTCCCATTTTTTCATCTTTCACTTTGTCAGTAATTTCATCGAGATCAAGCACCTCAATAATTTCCTCAGACCCTATCTTCCTATCATTCCGCGCCGACGTCTCAGCAACATGTGGGGAAATTTTGACTTTTGAAGATTGAGCTATACTTGGATGAACAAAGGCCATCCCCTAAAATTTTGGTGCAACATTTTCTTCTTCACCAGTTTCCACTACATTAGGGTCCTTAAAACCTAGCATGTCTGTAAATGAACCAATAGTCTTTTGATGAACTAACTTCATCTGATGCTTCAAATCTGTCTCCAGCTTGTCTAACCTATCTTGGGTACTCTTGTGGTTGCTTTCTAAGGCCATCACTCTGTCTTCCATTGCTCTGACTTGAGACCGAGTACCGTACTTGTGGTTTGTTTTTGCTATTTTGATTTTTTGTCATTTTTATTTAAGTTAGATTCTTATTATGTTATGTATGTGTGCACAAATGTAAGCACTAATGCAAAGAAAAACTATTAAACACAAAAGAATGAAATGTAAATGTAAATGTATGGATGCAAGCGAAGGGCCATCAATTCCATAAAATAATTGCTCAAGAAATAACTCTTTTATTGGATATAAAATGGTCTTTATTACATCAAGTTTTGTTTACAAATGTTTTTCAGCTTGAAGTCCCGTTATTTGATTTCTTCAATGAGCCACATAAGCCTTGGTCCCACTTCTCCTGCTGGCTTGATATACTGACGAAAAGCTGCAGCTTCAGTGGCTAGCATCATCACGTGTTGGGCCACATCTTGTACCTAGGTCATGACAGTCCTATCAAACACATCTCGTTCTTGAAATCTTCTAGCCATGTCCCTAAGACTTGTGAACCAGTAGTCATCACCTCCCTCAGTGATGTCTTTAAGGACCAAGATCTTTGTCTTACATTCCTGGATGATGTTATCCATTCCTTCAATCTATTTTTTCAAGGCATCATTCTCACTTAGATAGGTCTGAAGCTCAATATAAGTGTGATGGTTCTGAAATCTATACAACGAGTGGTTCAGATCATCTACTTTGGCTTGCAACCTAGCAACACAAGCCCGACTCTGCTTTAGCTCAGCATTGGTCTGATCATATGCCTTCTGCAACTCAAATAAGCGAATCATGTTGTCGTGGGCTTTTCTCTTCCATGCGGACCCATTTGCCATTTCCATTTTCAGTTGTCAGCTTACTCTTCTCCCTCTCTTCCACAAGGGCTCGTCTGCATTTCTCAACCTCGTGTCTTCCTCGTTCATTTTCTTTCCCTACAACATGCTCAACTTCTTACTTCCGCTGTTCAGGAGTCTTTCTCAAATTAGCATTCTTAACAACAGTCTGAAGCTTGAGGAAGTCAACCCTTTGGATCTCAAACTTCCTTTCTAGGTCTTCATACAACTTCACTACTCGCTTTGTTTCCCCTGTGTACTTTTCAACATCGAGGCCTGACTCGAACTTGTCTCTTTGGTTCTGCTCTTGCAAAGCTACCATCTACAGCTCAGCCCTTCTTAATTCTTCTCTCAAGATATCAGCTTCTGTAGGGACTACCTCTAAGTGTTCCTCTAGAGACTTAGCTTGCCCAGATGTAGGTGTTATGACTTTGTCATTCATTCTTGTATGCCTCCAAATGTCATAGTTTGGGGTGTACATGCAGTGGCTATCAGATTCTAGCTTCATGTGATAACAATGGTTCCATGCATTGCTGATTGTTTGAACCTTCTGTCTGAACTCACCTTGGAACTCGAATTCTGATGAGCCAAGACCGGTAGTGAATGGGATGAACTGCCGAGACCTAAACTGACGAGATACTAGCAAAGGAGCACATCCAATTCCTCCCCACAAACCTAGCAACATTAGGAAGTTGTAATCTCTATATTTGTACAAAAGCTTGGTGTAACCCATCCAAGGAACCCTCCATTTGATGCATTCATCACGATGATCCCTGAATATATCAATCAATTTGTTTTTCTTAATAACATGCCACTCTTTTGCCAAAAATTCCCAAAGAGGTGAGGAGTTCGGGAAAACACGTTTGATAAAGCTAATGTCGGGCACTTCCAAAAATTGCTGAGGGCCCAAACTTGTAGAAGTGGAGCACATCCTCCAAAACGAGCACCTTCAACTTTTAAGCATGCATTGAGATAAATGAAAGTTTATGCAAGTACGGTTGGTATTGGATTGACTTATTTCTTCAGTTGTTCAAGGAATCAAGTAATGCCACATTAATGTTTCCTAGAACCCTCGGAAAGATGACTAAACCATAAATTGCAATGGCTAGGAGATCAACTCTCTTCTCCCTGTCGGGGTGGATTGAAATTATACTTCTGATGCTTGACCAAGGGAAATTAAATGTGCCTTATCTCTTCTGTATCAACCCCTTAACCCAACCATCACTCATACCAGCAAACGACTGAAGTTTTGCATGTGGGTTTTTTGTTTTTAGGAGGCTTGGCATAAACCCAGATCTTTTTTACTTTGCACATGTTGAAAAGGGCTAAGTACTCATCGAATGTAGGCATCATGTCTTCTTTATTAAAAGTAAAGCAACAGTATCCCAAATTCTAGAACTAAACCAAGGCTTTCAGTAACTGTTCATCAACCCTTACGCACAAGAGGTAGGCTATGTCACCATAGACTTTATAGAACAACTGCTTGGTCTCATAATCAAAGTGCTCCCAGATTTCCTGCAATTTTTGCACATTGTTCTGCTTGATGCTGATGTAGGCATATTCTGAAGTCTCTGCCTCATGACCAACTACTAGACTGTCCCCAAATGTTTGTTGATTCACCTCGGACCAATGTCAGACCTTTGCATTCTTATCTCCACTTTTCAAAATTCTTTCATCCATAACAAGAGCTTTTCGAATTTGAGCAATGATTTTGAGAATCAATCCTTTCTAAATATATAATAATGTGGCATGAATGGTTATGCAAAACAACAAGACAATGGGAAGAAATATTAGAATCAAGAAAAACACAGAGAATTTAAAAATAATTATGGGCAGCACATTCCAATACTCCAGGACATGTCTCCCTTTATTACTAAAACCCTAGGTTTTTCGCATGGCTTTATTGGGTGGGCTCTTAAGTTCTCAAACATTTGAGTTCTAAAAGGTACATGAGCTGTCCTTGTTGTCCCCTACTAAGGGTAGCAAGGCCCCTCGTTCTCACCCATCATAGGCTTTAAACGAACCAAGTTCAACTCAGGAGGACTCACTTCCTATGTCTTCTCGAAGAATCAGTATCCTTACGAAGACATGAGGCATATGAATCCCGAAGGTACTTGCTAGGCTCATACGGAGAATCAATATTCTGACATGAGAAAAGCGTTTCCCCTCACTTAGCAATTGGGAAGAGCTCGGGAATAGAGCTTTTTGCAACAAATTTTTTAAAATGCGTAAAATAAAATTACATTCATTAAGAGGACAAATAAGTTTAAACCTTTGTGAACTTGCAAATTCCTTTTCTAAAAATTTTTTTGAAAACAATTCGTGGCCTGATCCTCTTTTGTTTTTTTAGAAAAAACAATATGTCCCCAGTGGAGTCGCCAAGATGTTGTAACCCTTTTTTTAGGAGAAGGTTTTGACGTTTTGGAAAACTTTATAAAAATACGGAGTCGCCATCAATCTTTTTGAAAAAAGTGTGATTGGATCACTTTTAAAACAAGGGTATTTTGATAAAATGTTTTATTTATCAAAATTACATTTTGGTCCATAAAAACAAGAGAAAACAGGTTCGGGGGTCGGTTACGTGTAGGGAAGGGTTAGCACCCCCACAACGCCTCAAAAACTGGTACCTAATTGATTTCAAAATGTGTTTTAAAAAAACTGGAATTTGCAAGTTCTTAAAAGTTCAATTTTATTTGTCCGTAAAATGAATGTAAATCTATTTTAACGGCTTTATCGCCCAAGAAATGAACTTTAATCACCACCAACACTCCTGGCGCTAACCCGTCATTCTCGTTTGATAAGACACCGCATTAATTAAGTTCACTTTTTAAACAAATAAACAGGAAAATTAAATGTGTTAATGCTTTTTATTAAAATCTAAGTAGTGAATAATCCTAAATAAATGTCTATATTCCTTTTAATTATTAAAATTTAAATATAATTAAGTTTATTTTATTGAAAATGAAGAATATTTTACATACATGTCTCTAATCTAAGTTTTAAGTCCCTAATCCTAAGGTTTAACATACATACAAATATATACATAAAAGGCATAGAAGAAATAATTAATTAAATAAATAACTAAGTAGTTACCTAAAATTAAAATAAGAAAAGGATTTTTATATTTTTTAAAAAATAAAATATGAATAAGGACTAATTTGAAAGAAAACCAAAATGTGAGGGCTAATTCAAAAATAATTAAAAATTTGGTGTCGAATTGATAGGAAAAAGGACGAAATTGAAACAATTGAAAATTAAAAAGCTATGACGTGAGATCTGGGAAAGAAGGGCGTGGGTTATACTCGGGTTCGGGTCGGGTCAAACGGGTTAGTATATATACTAAATATTATAACAGGTTTCATTTTATAATTTCTCCCCCAAATGAATCAAAAACTGGTTTTCTGAAATCCTCTGAAGTTATTCATCGTGTTCTTCATGAATTGAAGAACACGGTGGTGGTCTGTTGTGCCGGCCGCCTTCCACCGGCACTGGTCGCCGTTGGCCGCCCCCAGATTCCGGCGACGTTTCGAACCAAAAAAAGGTAAAATAATTTTTTTCTTCTTTATTTAAAATGAAATTGAAAGTAAATGGATAGAAAAATGAACTTGCTTCTCTTTATTGTTTTTTGAACGATGATTACAAACTGCTTGCTCCTATGAATTTCGAATGCTATTGCTATGTGTAATTTCTCTCTGGAATTGTTGATGTTGTGTTACAATGATTTACAGTGCTATTTATAGTACAAGGAATGCTTGAACATTAAGCACAAATCCCTAATTTCTTCCCTAGATTATCTCCTATTTGATTCGGATTGCTTGATATTTGCCAAAGGCTTCACATTAGGGGTTAACCCTTTCCATTTTGCTTCCAATTTTGGTTCTAATTTGCCTTTTGCATCTTTGTCCATATCCGATTGTAACTTGATTCTTGCTAGGGCACCAATTTAGGGATTTAATTCCCCTTTGAATTTCTGGGCTCTAATCTAGGGATTTAACCCTCTTGTTCCTCTGTTTACATGTTTCCGATGATTCAAACGGCGCCAGTGAGGAACGATCAGAGCGACTGAAGCGCCGGAGAAGATGAAGTGATCGGTCGAAGCTGAAACGTCGTGCGCGTAGCTGCCACGCGCGATTGGTGACCCACGTGATATACCCCGAAGTAATATGGGCCATTGGTTAGCATCCTGATCGAACAACTGAGAAGTTGAGGCGCTATATCATCCCCAGCTGGCATGATCTACACCGTTGGATCTGCCCTTTGATCCAACGGTCTTGCTTCAGCTGCGCAATAGAATGAAACGGGATTAGGGTTTTTTGGGTTATAAACGGGCCAGCCGACCCTTTGTATATTGGACTCTTATGTTTTTTTTATTAATGGGTTCCGATTTAAATGGACCTTTTATTTACTCTCTAATTACAATTGGGTGATGTGTTTCCATATTTTTTGGGTTTTATAACTTATTATATTAACTACTAACTATATCCTATGTTAATTTTATCTAACAATTATATTAATTATAACACACTAAGTACATGTCACCTAAACAACTCTAATACTAACATTAGTATTTACTACTTTAATACATCAACTATGTTACTATATGCTTTATGACACCTAACTATATTATTAGTAACATTAATATTTACTACTAAACAATATTAACTATGTTATCAATGTTACATAACTACAATTAACATAACAACTAAAATAAAGGTGAAAATCTAGTGACAACATCTACAAAAATAAAAGAAGGATAAAGGCATTGAAGCAAAAATGATGGATATTTGCCGTAGCGATCACAGTGATATGCCGCCAGCAACCCAACATCAAAAATCAGCTTTGCCAGAGCTTTGAACATTTAGAAAATCCTATGTCTGATGATATATAAGATGGAGCTTGATGACAATAAACAAATGTTTGATATTATTTCTTCAGGTCAATTCATGACTTGCAAAAAGATCATAAACATGCTTAAATTCCATTATTTTTCTAAGCCAAATATTTGCTCCACAATATGATGCATACCTACAAGGCAGATCAATTAAGCATCTGAGCACAATCAAATATGACACATGCTATATAATATAAGAGCCTAGAGACAATATAAATAAGGGACTGGTTGGTCTCTGAGTTGATAAGGAAATTGAATAATCTATATATCATATGATATAAGAGCCTGCAAATTGAAGTAAAATGCAAATATATATGAAACTCATCAATGCCTACTCTGAGGATCCTCAAGTTCTTTCTTCACATCTTCAGGCAAGGCAGCTAATCTGTTAAGAAGGAAATTTATAGAATATTTTTCAGTTCTCTTCCTTGATGAGTCATAAGATAATTTTGTTTTGAAAGGCATAGAAGCTTTCTGCGTAATGAAGGAAAATCTAGAACCTGTAAATAAACTACTAAGTCGAACAAAATTCCAAGTCCATTCGGTCATTAGCATCCTTGTCCTGCTTCAATATATTTCCATAAACGAGACGGGGAAAAACAATAACCCTTCTAAAATCTGACGCATGCAGATACGTAAACGCAAAGCGTTGGTGTTTTGGACTTTTTTTACACCATGGATTTGAAATCACTACAATAGTCATCATCTCCCTATTTATGTATTTGGGAATTAATATACTAGAAATTAGGGATTGAGTTAGATGAAGAAGAATACGAAAGATGGTGAAGAGGAGAAGAAAAAATTATAAATATAAAGGATTAAATGTGTAATTATACAAATTGTTTTTATTTCGATGGTCAAAATAGGAGTGAAGTAATAGTTAAAGGACTATCTAGGTAATTTATCATTCTTTTTACTATGCCGAATCAGCCTCCTGCTAGTGTTTAACGGCAACAAACGTCTCAGTGACCATAAGTTTACAGATCGAAAACGTATGTGACCACAACAGTCGAATTTAAAAATCGGTGACCAAAAGTGTACAAACCCCTAACATAAGAGACCAATCCAGTAGTTTACCCTCATTTGATTATTAAAAAAAGGGTAAATTAAAAAAAATATCACTGAATTTTATTTTCCGACCTATTATGATCATTGAACTTTCAAAACAACAGAGTTTGTCAAATTCTGTTCTAAAGAAAAACCTATCTACACATACAAATTCAGATTTCTAATGAAGTTAAGATTTTTATATAAAATTTTCAAGACAACCATTGCTAACCCTTTGCATCTTCATCCCTTAGGCTTTTCCTTCACTTTTGAGTGTTAATTTTTAATTTTCTAAGAAATAAATATGGGTTGCCTTTAGTATTCATGTAAGTTTATTTGTGCTGTAATTTGATTTAATTTTTTTTAATTTTTAAAATTTATTGTCCTAATCTCGTTCATGCTAATACAAACATGTAAATATCGCGCTGATCTCGTTCATGCTAATACGAGTACGTAAATATTTTTAGGTAATTGAATGTTTACTGCTTGAGAAATTTTGAGTTTTTCTGGGTAATTGAATGCTTTCAGGTTTCATGAGAAATTTTGAGTTTTTTTTTTCTGGGTAATTGAATGTTTTCATGATTTCTTTAAAAATTTACTTGCCGGCGAGGACCATGGTGATTCGAGAAAAAGAGGATATGTTCGATTTGAAAATTTTGAGAAAAAAGGGTGGGTCTGCCGACACTGATGGTTGTTTGAAAAGAACGTGGTGGTGTTTTCTCCGTGGATAAAGTTTTATTGTTGCAGAGCCCTCACTCGTCATGTCTACCTACATCCATGCATTGTTTTTAATTTTTATTGCTTTATTGAGGTGTCTTATTTTATTATTTATTTATGAGAGATTATAACCACGTTAATAAATTAATAATACTGTAAATAAAATAGGTAAATATATAAAGTTCAATGAATAAGTTAGTCGTTTTAAAAGTTCAGTTAACAAAATAAGTTAAGAACAAAAGTCAATAATGATTTTTGTAATTTACCCTTGCCATCATTTGATTATTAAAAATAAATATGTTTGAAACCAATAAATAGTTCAGGTGGAAAAGATGACAATATTTATTTTAGGTGACTTGAATTCAAACAACATTGCCTACAAAATTGTGTGTCTTGTCAAAGAGTTAAAAAATTATAAATAAATATTATATTATCACCTTAAGACTATTTAAAAAATAATATTAAATATATTTTTTGTTCATCGAACAAAATTTAGTTGTTAGGTTTTTTCAAAGTCTTTCTTTAATTTTCTCTTTAAGATGGTAGTCTAGGACGATGATCTTAATATTTTTCGTCCGAATTATTTATTTATTTTTTTCTATTTTTGTCTCAAATAAAATTTTTCTATTTTGGTTTTTCGCATACCTTGTTCTGTTTGAGTGTTTGTCTCTATAATACAATGTTTGTCTGACTTGTGACACGACTTAGTTTATCTTTATGATAGTTTAACGTTCGTATAATGCCAACATGACACACTCTCTAATCAGAAAATGTCGACCGTCTAATATGGTTAAATTATATTTTGTGATAGTTTATCTATACAATCTAAACTAGGGGTGTGCATTATTTGATTTTAATTGAATTAATAGGCCGAACGATTTTTTTGGTTAATCGGTAGGTTAATTTTAGGTAGGATCAGTTAACGTTTAATAGTTTTTTAAAAATTTTGATTATTGGTTAATTCGGTTCGAAACCGGTTAATTAACCAAAATTATTATATATTAAAATTTATATGTATATATATATATTTATTTTTTGTCACTGAACTTTTAAAAGTTATAAAATGATCATTAATTTTTTTGATATATTATAAAATGGTCATTAAAATTTATTAAATTGGTACAAAAATGATCATTAAATTTATTGATTTATTACAAAATGGTCATTAAAATTTTTAAAATTTTAATAATTTATAACGTGGAATGAGTTAATGATCATTTGTAACACTTCAATAAGTTTAATGAATATTTTGTAACATCTGGAAGTTCAATGATTAAAAAGATAATTGTAGAATAGTTTAATGACCATCTGTGTAATTTACCCAAAATTTTATAGCAAGTTTTAGTTAATTCGAAAAAAGACTAAATTAACTAGACATTTTTCGGTTCAGTTAAAAAATTTAAATTTTTTTGTTCGGTTGACGATTTAAACAAAAAAGAATTTAGTTAATAGATTTTGGGTAATTCAGTTCGTTCAGCTAACCGAACCTACCGAAAGCACACCCCTAATCCAAACTGTTAGCGAACTAATTTGTAAAATTGATTTTTTCGATCTCCACTCATAGACCAATATAATGTCTAGTTGGAAAAGACGTGAAAATTTTCATAATAATTGTTGGATATTTTATAAAAAAATGAACGACGTATTTTATAGAAGGTTTAATTTTTTCTCTTCATGTTCTTTGCATTATATGTTTTTAATTTTTTTTTCTTCAATAGTTTTTTTTCTGGGCGAACTTACCCTTGAGATTTTTTATGATACATGTGTATGAAATATATTGTATCTTTCATTATTTTTAATGAAATCCAATTTCTTGATTATGAAAAAACTGCTTATTTAAATATATATAATATTTTATCATGTAAATATTATGCGTTTATTTTTAATATAAATTTATTTTGATTTAAATCTCTTGGATTTTATAATAATTAACGATTATGATAATTATTTAAATATGTATTATTTATAATTATACCTATGTCTTTAAAAAAGCACATGCTATATAATTTTTGCATTTTCAACTGTTTACATTGAATTATTTTTTTAACTTTTTAAAATTTAAATTTATAAACTTATCTTAGAATTTAAATTCGTTTAATATTTGTATCAAATCTGAATTTTACTATCTCATTTAAATCTCAATTAATTAAAATTTTATCTAATTATTCAAATCAATATTCAGTTATTATAAAAATTTGAATCCAAAGTATGCCTATAAAGGGCGCATGAATTTTATTTAGAGCTAAAAACAAAATAAATACTATCAAAAAACCACATTAAGAATATTAAAAATTTAAAAAAACAAATATAATTAAAGTTTTCTCTAAATATCCAAATCCATATTTAGTTAATAAAAAAATCAAAGAACAAATAAAATAGTAATAAATCCACATATCTAAATTATTATATGCTAGAAAACTAATATTCTATCGACAAGGGTTGGGTGCAACGACAAAATACTGAGATGACATTGTTGGAAGGAAAAATAACAAATTCCGATCATAAACCATAAAATGTACGGTGCCAAAGAAAATTAATATTATCATCTCCTTCGAATCTAATTGATTATCTACAATTATCTATCATCCTCAACAGGGGTGCTTATTGAGTTGAGCAGCTCTCAAACAACTCGAGCTCAACTCGGCCAAAATTTGATTAACACTCGATTCGAATTGACTCGAAATCAAGCTCGACTCGAGATCTTAGCGAGATAAGTCGAGCAAGGCCCAACTTGACTTGATAAGTTCGTAACTCTTTATTTTTTATAATTTCTTTTGCGAATTTTTGGAGGCTACCTTAAAATTATGTTCTAAAAAATTTAAATAACAATTGAAAACTCTAGAAAAGTTCAGTGAATTTTTAGTTAATTTACCCATAAAATTTTGGTTAATTTGCCTATAAAGTTCAATGAATTTTTAGTTAATTATCTATCATCCTCAATAGGGGTGCTTACTGAGTTGAACATCTCTCAAACAACTCGAGCACGATTATGTCAAAATTCAGTTAACACTGACTCGAATTGACTCAAAATCGAGCTCGACTCGAGATCTTAGTGAGTCAAGTCGAGCAAAGCCCAACTTGACTTGATAAGTTCGTGAGCAACTCATTATTTTTTATAATTTTTTACTAATTTTTAGAGGCTACCTTAAAAATTATGTTCTAAAAAATTTAAATAACAGTTGAAAACTCTAAAAAAGTTCAGTGAAATTTTAGTTAATTTACCCATAAAATTTTGATTTCAATTTTTCAAAACGTTTTGTATTTCCCGAAAATTAAAAAAATAATTTATATTAATAAGAAATTAAATTATAACAAGTTTTTTTATTATTTTATATATAAAAGTAGAAAAGAGAAAAGTCTTTCACTTTTACTTTTTATATAAAAAAACGAATTAAAGTTAAAACATCAAAATTCTTAAAGTATTTTCTCCTTTGTTGTTCATCGAAGATTGTTAGCAAACTAAAAAGAGTCAGACACTCGAATATTAACTTATCTCTAACTTGATCATGACAGATTCGTTTATTTATCTTCTATTTATCTTCTCAAACCTCACGTTTTCTTCTTCTAAATTTCTATGTTTATATTAAGCTCGAATAATATCACTAAATTTTCCTAATTTCCTCAACTAATATTGTAATGAGCACGAATCGAATAAAATTTTTATCAAACTTAATGAGTAACAAGTCGAGTTGAGCAACGAAATTTTTTAACGAACACTACACATCTCGCACACCCCTAATCCTCAACTAAAGCACAATAGCTAAAACAAATGTATATAGTCATAAAAAAATAAAAACACGGCTACAAATCTACAATCAATTCTCCTAATTGTTATTAATTCATTTACAAACAACTTATGGTGTATACTTATGCACCTACATTTTCCAGTTCGGAAGCAATAAACCGCCCAAAATAGGAGAAATTTAACCCGTTGATCTCCCTAAACTAGGTGATTATATAACAAAAGTTATTAAAAAAAAGCGAGTGAAGAAATTCATTCAAACTTAATTTCAGACTTGGAGTAGCCATAAGAAGAAGAAGAATCACCGTGACCATCAATGTCTTCAACATTTTTCTTTCTCAAATGCATCTTGAGGTAGAAATTGAGGAAGAGACAAAGAATTACGCCGTTGAGGACGGAATTGAAACCCCAAGCTCCCATTCCATTGCACCCTCCTTTGAGGAAATGGAGGAAGATAACTCCAAAATGGCAGATTAAGTTGCAAGCCAAAAGCACCACCTGGCAATTCACCACGAAAGGGAAGCAGGCGCTCGACAGCCCAATGGCCGTCAAGAATCGGTATCCGTACACGACGGAGTACAATAAAGTGGCTAATAAAATGGCCAAGACCTGAAACGATTGAGAGAATTCGAGCCAGAGGAATGACATCCAGAGGAGGATTGATTGGTTGAAGAGGTGGAAGAAAGTTAGTTTGCGGTGGCGGAGGGTGGTGAAGAATGTTCGGAACAGGTGGAGGAAACGGCAGAGGTAAAAGACGTACGACCAGAAGAACACGCGCCCCGAAGGGCGCGTACCGAGCGGGAAGCAGAGGAACCATTGGAATGGGGTGGAGATAGTTTTGGTGCGGCGCCAGAACCAGCGCGTATCTCGAATCTCGGCGGAGGCGGAGAAGAGGATGCCGACGAATATGACGGCGGAGATAAGGGAAACGCAGAGGCTGTGGATGGCGGGGATTGGTCCAAGCTGGACTCGTCGCCGTTTAGATAGAACGAGGGAGAGGAAACTATGGAGGGTGATATTGGCGACGACGTAGACGGCGATGGCGGCGAAGAGGAAGGACCACGTGGAGCCAAACGATTGGGTGTGACTCCAACGGAAGTTAACGATGAACGGATGCTCCGACAACCAATATCTCAGCCTTCGCATCATGATCGGAATTAAAAATCTCACATAAAAATACAATGAAAAAACCCAGAACACCGTTTGGTTGTAAAGAAAATTTAAGAAACCAATGGGAAAATTACTGAGGGAAAATGAAAGGGCGGCGCCGGGTTATTTGTACGAATACTGGTTGAAGGTAGGTTTTGGGAGTTTGCCAGTTTGGATCAATCCAATTTCTGGGTTTCCCCCAACGATTTATTTTTGTTTTAAAACGAAGAAAAGGTTTACCTGGTTTTTGTCTACATTCACTCTATTTTACTAACTTAATTTTGTTTCTGGGTCCCACAAATAAATAAAAAAGGAGCAATTTTCAAGTCCCTTTGTTTTTTCGCTTGAATTTTTTACTTTATTTATGGTTGGTTATAACATAATTGAAAATTAGTAATTTGTTTATACAACAGTAATTAATATAAAAGAAAATATTTTAATACAAAAGTTCATGTAAACTAGTTTACACAATCTTTTTAATTTTTTTAGGGTTTTAGATTATAGTTTAGAAATTTAGTGTGTAGGATGTAAAATTTAAGATTTATGGTTTGAATTTAGAGTTTATGGTTTAATATTTAGGTTTTAGGGTGTTAGGGTTTGAGTTTAAGGTGATGCAATTCGACTACTTCAAGGGCCAAATTGATGTAAAAATACTATATGAGGGAAATCGATAAATTAGAACTACTGTAGGGCAAAAGTAGCAATTAAGCTTGATTTATATTAATAAAATATTAAATGCTTAATGCTGTTATAAGTTATCCAACTTTTAAAAAATCAATTATGTTTCTATTTTTTACCCAATTAAATTTATTACACTGAAATTTCATTGATTCATCCATTTGATCATTAGTGAGCGTTAAATCTACTTAATACGTAAGTAATGTGGACCAAATGTATAATTATACAAATTTTCGTTAACTGTCACTTCACATTTGTGTTAGATTTTAACAACTAATGGCTTAATTGATACTATTTAAATAGTTGAGTGATTTGATTGACAAAATTGAAAAAATGGTGGTCAAAATAGGATCACACATATAGTTTAGTGGCCAT
This sequence comes from Hibiscus mutabilis, assembly GCA_019671005.1. Lineage (NCBI taxonomy): Eukaryota > Viridiplantae > Streptophyta > Magnoliopsida > Malvales > Malvaceae > Hibiscus > Hibiscus mutabilis. Next base: position 58,126,050 of record CM033717.1, read on the forward strand.
GGATGTAGTTTACCCAATAATTTATTAGAAAAATCCTTTTAATTTGAAAACCGATTGAATTATGAGCTTAGTTTGGTTCGATTAATAATTTTTGAAAAAAATATGGTTAGTTAATTATTAAAAGAATTTTAAAAGTTCGATTAATTCAGATAATTTAGTTTGATTATTAACTGAACCGACAGTTTGAACAATCATACATAAAAAAAAAATAGAGATAGAGAGAGAAGAAGGAAAAGGGACAAAAATGGGTCTAAAATAGGGTAATTAAAGCTTTTTAAAATATTGTCGTTTTGATAAGACTTCTTATATCTTAAAATGACATCGTTATAGACATTCAATCCGATATTCAACCTATACTCAACATAGATTCACGACAATGATTTGTGGTACTCAATAAAGACCAATGGGGTTACAACCTCAAAAAAATTATAAATTAAAAATATTTAAGTTGGGGTAAAAGTAAAATTATATTTTAATCTTTTAAAAATATATAATTTATATTATTAGCTCCTTTTAAATTTAAACATTTTTAAATAGTCCCTTCAATAAATAACGTTGAGTTCCACTATTGGTCATGAACTCATTAAGTAAATTAATTATTGTTATTATTAATTATGTGTTTTTGTTCATTTTTTTGTTTTTGTTAAAATATTAAAATATAATTACCTTAAAATTATATTATGTACTATTCAGATTTTTTAAATTAGTTCCTCTACTTTTTATTCTAGAAATTCAATTCTTCTACTTGTCTTTAAAATTTGAGTCCAATTAGTAACATCGTTAATTAACCTATGCTACATTTGAATATGTATTACCCTTTAAATTCTAATTTTTAAATAAAACCTTTAAAGAACTCAACGAGTGTTATAGTGAAAAAGCGGATAATATCCATCCTAGAAGGCACGGTTCAAATCGTTTTGTCTACAAAATACATGTGTATTATCAAAGGATTAAGAATATGTCTGAATAGATATTACCTTATAATCATTTTAAGTTCATTTTAAAAAATAAAACCTTTAAATATTAAAATGTCATTTATTCAAATTTTGAAAAAAAATTTAAAAATTCACTGATGGCTTGGCTAAGATTGCACGGGTGAATGATTACTTATGTCACCGGTTTCTTGAACCATCAGTCGAGGTGTTATCCTTACTACATGAAGATGGCATTAGTGTTTAGGCTTGAGCCGACTGAGTCTGTGCATGTATTATGTTGATGGGACTATCTCGTAAATTTTTATATTTATTATTGCATGTACTTTTTTTTAACTAAAATTAAGTAATTTTTAATGAAACAGATGATAATAATTATCTCTTTATAAAAAAATCTTTAAAAATGCCAATTGGATTTTAATTTTCAAAGCTGACATGTAGATGGATTAGATTCATAGAAATAAAAGAGAAGATTAGTTTCAAAAGTTTGAAAAAACAAGTCCTAGGGGTATATTAAACCTACTTGAAATTATGCATTATTATTAAGACATTTTTTTTGACAAATACTAATTATAATCTTAATCTTACCTAAAAGGGAGGGGAAGGAGACTCTAGGGAAGGAAGAAGGTGTTTTTAGTGGGTTTAGAACTCATGACCTAAGAAAAATGAGAAAATAAAGATGAGCAGCTTGACCAACCGACTAAATGTGTTTGCTCTAAGACATACTTATATTAGAATATAATGTTTAACTTAATTTGGTAATGACTAGAACTGTAACGCCTCTAATTTTCATATGTGATTAATTTCAGAAAATTTTGATAAAACCCAATTACTTATTGTTTTTTAGATAACCAATTACTTATTATTTATGAGATTAGAATTACCAAGCTTAGTATTAAATGTTAGGTAACAAAATAGAGTTCAGATTAAATAGGAAACTAGAATTGAAGATTAAATTGAATAGAAATTAGAATTAGAACTAGAGATTGAGGGAAAGGGCTAGATTGAATAAGGAATAAAATAAGACGAGTTTATGAAGAAATTACACCAAGATTTTAGAAGGAAGGTTTCAAGTTAGTTAGTTGAGGGTTACTTCATTTTCAAATTGCCCCACCACTTTCCTATTAATTCTCTCAATTTCTCATTACCCAAACAATTTAAATTATGATTTTACAAAATTAAACTTGTTTTCATTTTTTGGTTAAAATCCCTTTCAACTCCCATCATATCTTTTCTATTTTCAACCAGATTTTTCAACTTAAGTTTTCAAGAGATTTATTTGAAGATTGTAAACATTAGAATAACATTTGGAATCAATAATGGATTAAAAGTGAGATTTAGTTAATTTTTTTTGGTAAGATTAAAGAAAATCATGTAAAGACATTGATTTGGATGATTAGTAGTGTTTTTCATCTCAATTAGGATTAAAAAGATGTTAGAAAATATTCTTTTAATAAGAGAAACCTTGGGTGAAGGTTTGAAGTAAATCAACAGAGGTTCTAGCTTGAAATTAGTAGTTGAGGAGAAATCACGTTTTCAGTATATTTAGGCAATTTTAGGTTAGATTCGATAAATATCGGGTTGGCAATGCCTTATAGGATTCAAGACTTACTCTAAATATCCAAGTTTAAATAAAATATTTCAGAAATACTTAGATCTCATCCAAAAAAATCACTGTAAGTTGCTGATATTCTAGACTTATAAGAAAACCTCTTTGAAATATTGAAATGATTTGAAAGCCGCCTAGACATACAACACTATGTTTTTCAAGAATCGAACATTGTGAAAACTTCTACTAAAAAAAGGACAAACTGGTTATGGATTAAGACAATAGACAATGAAACGACGTTGGTTTTGGTGCGTATCTTCATCAACTGATTTTATATTGGTTGAGGAATGTTTTCCCCTTTAGACTCTTCTTGCTCTTCCTTAACTATTATTGTACTTGTTTTGGTTGAGGAATGCATTTATTATTTTAAAAAATAATGTGCATGAATGATTTTTTTTTTAATTTTCTATAGCTTATCCCATAAATAAGAGTATGATTGCTTTGATTCTTCCCCCTCTTTGAAAATTATATAATTTTAAATATATAATAATACTTCTCCTTAAAAATATTAGTAAAACATGGACCTTGTTGGATGAATAATCAATTGCAAATTGCCAAGAGGAGGTGAATTGACAATTAAAAATTTGGTGGAAGCAAAAAGATAAAGGCACAAGAAACTTGGAGTGGTTCAACCTTCTCAATAATGTTTATATCCACTACCTTAGCTATCCACACTAAACATTTCTCAAATCCCCTAGATTTGCTTTTCTTTTGAGGCTCAAGGAGATAACCTTACAACTCCTTTAAGGTTTATACCCCAAAACCTTAAGAAAACTCACAAAGTAAAATACAAATTTAAGCAAACTAAAAATCCTCACAAGGTAGAATGGTTGCACAATTATAGGCTTACTAAAACCTCAACACTTGAATAAAAAGAATACAATTAAGATCACTCAAGTGGGTTTACAAGATTTGACAATAAAAGGCTCAAAGATGTTGGATGTGTGGTTGAATGCTTTAGACTTGTTGAATAGTCGTTGAAGAAGCTTTGGAGACTTAATTTTATACCCCTAATTGATTTCTAGCCATTTGGGTAGTTGGGATATTGATTATAGCCGTTGGGCTGCATTTTTCTCGCAATAAATGCTACTTGTCAACACTGGTATCGATACTCGAGCACTCGTATCGGTACATGCCATAAGAAGAAAGAGTTGTTGCAACAAAAGGGGTATCGATACATGGGAAGCTGTATTGATATGGAGTGTCCATTTTACAAAGGGTATCGGTACAATCTGTACGGTATCAATACCGATTTTGCTCACTGGAAACCTTGGAAGTTTTTTTAAAAAACTCGTATCGATACGCCTATGAGGGTATCGGTACGGGTAATCGTTTTTCAAAACTTATGGTTCCAATAAACTAACAAGGCAACGATCGAATAATAAATACAAAAATTTGGAAAATCTTTAACTTCGTACCAGTACAAGCCGTACCGATACTCAATAGCAATTTGGTTTATGGGTTTAATAAGGCGTATCGATACACCTACACGCGTATCAGTACCCTATAGCCATTAAGTATAAAACAATTTTCCAATAGCGAAAAACCATACCGATACGCCATAAGCCGTATCGGTACTCCTGTACCAAATTGGCTATTTTGAGTACCAAAACACTTAGAAAAACTTTAGGGGTTTAAGGTTTTGACATAGAAATTATTTTAAGTTTGAATGCCTGTCAATTTTGTGAGTCTTTAAAAATTTATTCATTTTTACAAAGTAGTCCTTGTTATATCAAAATCAAATATAGGTTTAACATACCTTAAACAAATTTAGCACATTGCTTGTAAAAAAAAGATAAATTGCTGAAATGATCACTTACGTTTGTGTACACTTTTGGTTACCAATTTAAAAAACGCTATGATCATTTACGTTTTTGTTGTGTAAACTTATGGTAACTCGAACATTTCTTGCCTCTAAATTTGTAAAAAGGACTACTTTGTAAACCTATATTTGATTTTGATATAAACTTATGGTCACACATAAGTGATCATTTACTTTTGTTGTGTAACCTTAATGGGAAGTTGATATGGCAGGGGTCACTCGAATGTTTTTTTTGTCATTAAACGTTAACCCCGTCTTCATGAGCCACGCTTAACCACTGTATTGGTCCGGAATCGTCAAGAAAACACTCTTAAAACCTCAAACCCCATCTTCATGAGCCACGTTTGCTGCCATAGTGCCGTGGTTGTCTTCTTTGAGAAACGTCAGTCCAAACATACCATTTTATCGTATTCATCTTCTTCATTGGGTTGAATCTACCCAAGTGAATCAAAGCTCTTGCGCCATCATAAAACCACTATATTTCAGTCACCATTCGCATCAATATTGGTGCTGAATTAAAGCTCAACACCCACGTCAATATTGGGTTGAATCAAGTGACGGTTTAAGGAGCTGCTGGTCTAATCATGGGTGATGGCCTTGCAGCAATGAGCTGAGGCATGCAATAGGCATGTGTGTAAGATGGCTCGGTAGTGTAGCGATGTCCTTTTATGCTAAAAACAACTGGGTTTTCGAAGTGTTTGTGTTTTTCGGGTATTAAAATATTTATTCTGTGGGGTTTTAAAAATATCGTATTTTATTTAAGAAAATGGAGTCGCCACCGACCACTTAGGTAGGCCGAACACCATAAAACCAGAGATTTGAAAACTATTGGGTTCGGGAGCCGGTTACGGATGGAGAAGGATTAGCACCCCCACACCGCCCAAAATTGGCACTTTAATAATTACCGCTTTATTAATATTAAACTTTCCAGATTAAAGTGACGATTAATTTAAAATTTGATTATAAGTGCGGGTAAATTTTAAAGGCCCCGTTATCCGAGAGTAAACGCCCAACCACTATCACTACGCCTGATACTGGCCCCGTTTACACTCGGATAAAAGGGCACCGCATTGACAATTTATTCCATTGCGCGACCTTAGAAAACAAATTATAAAACATACAATTTACGTTGACATGGTGAAAGACGAAATGAATAGTAAAAACACGGATATCACAGAATTAAAAAAAATGCATTGACATGATTAACAAAAACATATCACAATAAAAACAAAAAGCGTAAACAAGTGAGAAAAACATACCCCAAAATTAAAAGAAAAGAAGACATGCTAAAAAATAATAGATCAAATATATACATATAAAGATGCAACATAGGCATGATACACACGTAACATGGTATTAAACTAACAAATCAAAGCAAAAAGCGGACATAAAAACTAGTGCTTAATATATGAGACATTTTAAAATAAGGTAAAAACATGACACTAATATACGACATATATTATCTATTTTTACACGCAACCTAAAATGCAAACGAACATAAAGAAGCTAACATTAAAACATGTTACGAACAGGCGAAGCTAAACACATTGGTACGATAATGCATACAAAAAAAGGACATACATGAACATGATGAAAACAACAACTACGTAAAAACATAAAGGACGGAAATGACATACAAATCATAGGTAGGCATGATACATTCATTATACTAAAACAGAATACATGAGAAACATAGACAAACCAAGCAAGCGAAATAAAGCATGATATAACACATCATAAAAACATAATATTAAACCAATACGAATATAATGAACAACATAACATGCTAAAACACAAAATAAATGATGATGGATATAAACGATTAAAATAGGGGACTAGAATGAAAGAAAGTGAAACAGAAATGACAGAAATTAGAGCAATAAAGACATGATTTAGGGACTTAATTACAGCCTGGAATAAACTTATAAGGACTAGAGTTGTAATAAACCCAAGGGGCAAGCTTGAAGTGAAAAATTCAAAAACGCGGTACGACTAGGGAGGTGATTTTACCATTTATACGCTGATTTGGGTTAATATCGGGATGAAATTGCAATATTTTAAAGGATAAGAAGGACCAGACTTGCGATTATACCAAGGGGCATGCTCAATTCAAAAAGATCATAAACGCGGGAGTCCTTATGAGGGGATTAATCCATTTTTAAAATAAAAGCCTCTATAAATGAGACCCATCGGACCCAAATTTGGCTATTTGCCATAAAAAATCGGTTAAAAAAATAAACTCTCTCTGCCTTTATTATTTTATCTTAAACCGAAACCCCAAACCCTCCGGCTGCCGTTTGCTCCACCGTCGGCCACCGTACCTTAAACCCAAAAATGAAACGCTTTTCACTCTAGAAGCCAAATATCCTTCTGGATTTTAAAAAACTAGCACACTCTACCTTAGATCTAGAAAAAAACTGAGGCTATTTTGAAAAACAAACCCTAAAACTACTTCCCTTTCACCAGCTCACCTTATTTGACTCAAGAGCCCGACGGCTTGTTTCCGGTGAAAGGAGTTCAAATGGCAGAGGTAAACCTTCATCTCCTCTGCGTTTTGTACTATTTCTTGTTTTTAAACATGCATGAGAAGCTAAAAATGATGTATACCTTTTCGGGTCTTTTTTGTGTTAAAAAATAAACGAGTAGATAGGATTTTTTTGTATTTATGAAAACTGATCTCTTTTACACTTTTGTTGGTTTACATATATGCCTGATCTCTGACCATTTTTGGTTGAAAATAACATATAGAAATACATGTTTTTGGCCCAGTCTTGTACTGACAGTCCTTGGTTTCTTGTTTTTGCACGCCCTCTGCACGGTGGTTGGAGCCGGTGGTACGACGGCGTAGTAGTGGTGATCATATGGTCAGAGCGTCCCTTGGCCGTTGGATCAGATCTGATCCAACGGCCGGGGTGATTTGAAGATGGGCGACCAGGATTCGATATGGGGAAAGATGAGACTGCCCAGGATCTTGACATGTGGCGTACGGTGATCTGAAAGGTCTGGAGCGTGCGAGCCACGCGCGCATGGAAGACAGCTGAGCAGCGAGTGGTGTCACGCGCATCAGATGGAAGGTCACCTTGGCTTGATCACAGTCGTTGGATCTGGATTTGATCCGACGGCTCTGGGTTGGCTGCGCACAGATAATAATAAAATGGGGTCAGTGTTATATATATTTTTAGGGTTTTTATTTATTAAGGGCTTTGGCCGGTTGGGCCTATGCAAATGTAATTTTGGTTTTATGTAATTTGGACTTGGACTATCAATGATATTTTTTGTTTTATTTTTTCTTAATACCTTATATGTTTATATATTATAATAATATGTATATATACATACACATGCGCACACATACATGCAACATACGAACCCACATGCGAACATTAATTAATATAATATACTATATACATGCATATATAATAAAACACATGATAATCATGAATATCCACACACATTATACGTACAAACCATGCACTCGTAAGGAATGTAAATACATGCGTGACACACATACACCATATTACTTACTAATGCATATACATGGCTTATAGTATACATGCACACATCACACACCCTATACGTACACTAATCATGCATATATAATAAACATATAATGTAATATGTATACATGCAATAATAATTCCCCATTAATTATTATACTAATATATTAACAATATTTACAAACCGAATAAAAATGAGTGATTACAATTGCCCCTCTTTGCTTGTTCTTGTGAAACGAGAACAAAGCAAAGACCGAAAGCACTCATTTTTATCCAACTTCCTTGCTCACGACTTCGAAATCACGTATTCTTCTGGAACTTGATTCCTTTAAACAAGTAAACTGTTAAACAATTAAATTCTTGGTCAATCCCTGTGGAGATGATACTCAACTCACTACTATATTACTTGCTGACTGTGTATACTTGCATGCAAATGACCTATACTTGGCATTATTTTTAACACATTTACATTGCATTTCTGTTAGACTTATTTTGATATAACTTAAATTTAATTTTAAGATCTAAATTTTAAAAAATTGTAAAGCTAATTTCTCAAAATAAATTTGTCAAAAATTCGATTCAAACTTGTCAAAATGTTTTATAAGATGCGTAACTTTATACCTATATCGAATATACTTTTAAAAGTCAACAAATAGCCAATCTTGTGTTTTTAAATGAAAGTTTCGAAACCTTTTGAAACCTCTCAGGCAAAATGGCCAATTTCTTGAAACCTTAGCAAAGGTTTCGAAACCTTGGCAAGTAATGGCTATATTTTTACAAATCCCATTAAGGTTTCAAAACCTCTAGTAAAGGTTTCGAAACTTCTATGTAGGTGATCATTTAATGCTCAATTTTAATGGCTTCCAACGGCTCCAAAGTCGCTCCAACGTCTCATAACAGTTAGAAAAGTTCAAGAGCATATAGAAGGGGTCTCCAAACAGTAATGAAGCAAAAAGAAAGTTTATCTAAACATTCAAGCAATCAAAACTTCAATTTGTGCTTAAGTTTTCATATTTCTTCTAAACACTAGTCTTGCTCTTCATTGCAATTCATTTGCTATTGTTTCTTGGGTGTGTGAGAGAGCTTAAACTTTGCAAACACCTTCATTGTGAGGATTTTCTAGTTTGCTTATTTGTACTTGTTTTTGGGAAAGTATTCAATAGACTTTGGGGTATAAGTCTATTGAATTGTGTAAGGTTACTCATTATACTAAAAGAAAGACAAATTAGTGGATTTGTGGAAAATCCTTAGTGTGGTCACCAAGGTAGTGGATGTAGACTCCATTGAGAGAGTTGAACCACTATAAATCCCCTTGCGATTTTCTATCTTTCCAATTAGTTTCCACCATTAATTAAAATTCCAATCCACCCCCTTTTGGCTTTATTCGATTGATTGCTACACTAATCAATTTCCACTATTTTGCCAAGTGTTAGCACAGTCGACAAGTTTTTGGCGCCGTTGACAAGGATTGCAATGTAGTTTATTGTTTTGATTTACTTGTTTTGTTTTACTTTATTTATTTGTTGTGTTTAGTGTATGACCAGGAACCGCTCTGAGACGGAAGATTGGCCATACGACCCTAAGATCGAATGGACCTTGTGAAGGTTGAAAAGAAAACTTAGAGAGATGGCTCACAATGGAAATAGTGGAGGATATGGCGTCTTAAACAATGAAGAGAATCCAACAATGCACAATGGGTTACCACCAGCTCCTGCTATTGTTGTTTACAATGCCATATAAAGACCTATTAGAGAATACTTGGCACCAAATCTTGACAATTTGATTCGAGGCCTAGTTGGTCTTGAGGTAAATACAACTAATTTTGAACTTAATCGATAATGATCCAGATTCTTTTGAATGTGGGACAGTTTGATGGATCACCTACTAGAGATCCAAGACAACACTTGAAGCAATTCATTGAGGTTTGCCAATTATTTCAGCAACCTAGAGTGTCTGAGGATACAATGAAGCTGAAATTATTCACATTTTCTGTGAGAGATAGAGCAAAATTGTGGCTAAGTTCTTTGTCACCTAGTTCAGTCACTACATAGGTAGATCTATGCTATAAGTTCCTTTTGCGATTTTAGCCGCCTAAACTTAATGTCGGGCTGAAGAATAAGATCACAACATCCAGGCAGGCTGATGATGAGACCTTATATGATGCCTGGGAAAGATTCAAGGACTTATTGAGGAGGTGTCCTATACATGGATTCCCTAACTGGACCTAGATAGAAACCTTCTACAATGGACTCAATGCTCATGTGAGGACTGTGGTTGATGCTTCGGAAAATGGTTCACTTATAGACAAAAATTATACGGAGGTAGTTGATATCCTTGAAAGGATTGCTGCCAATGATTTTCAGTATCCAACTGTCACACTAGGAACGAGGACAAAAACTGATGGAAAATTGAAGCTTGATGCACTAACGTCCATCAACGTTCAGATTTCCAATCTCACTAGCATTGTGAAAACTTTGCAAAAGGGTAATGAAGTCAAGGCATTAGAACCATTTTGCACTATTTATAGAGAGGATCATCATGTGGATGATTGTCCAACAAACCCTGAATCGATAAATTTTGTTGGCAATTTCAATCAAAATTTTAACCCACATTCCAATACTTACAATACAAGTTGGAAGAACCACCCAAATTTTGCTTGGGCAAACCAAGGTAGTAGCCAATTCAATGCCCAGCAGCAGAACACTAATGCTTTGCTAGGATTCAACTAGAATGCCATATCACAGAGAGCCCAGAACAATTTCCAACAAGGGCAGATATTTAACCAAGAGAACAATCTTACTTATTACATGGAGAGAAATGATGCAACTATCTGAAGTTTGGCAGCGTCAATGCGAAACTTAGAAGTTCAACTAGGGCAAATTGCCAATGCACTTAACAATTGACCCTAGGGAACTTGGCCAAGCGATACGGAGGATGCTCGATATAAAGGCAATGAACAATGCAAATTAGTAACTCTTCAGAGTGACAAGCAATGTGAGACTGATACACCTATCAAGCAGTCAGCTAATTGCCAAGTAAAAAATTGATGCTAGCAAATGACCCCAAAGAAGCAGAGAAACAAGAAACAAAAGCTGATGATGCCAGACAACAATATGATGCCAAACAACAAAATGATACCAAACAACAAAATGATGCCAAATAGCAACATGATGCCAGCACCACTTTGGCAAAGCTAGTGGAGCCAACATTTGTTTATCCACCACCACATTTTCCACAAAGGTTCCAAAAGCATAAGCAAGACCAACAATTTAAGCGCTTCTTAGAAGTCCTTAAACAATTGCAAATCAACATACCTTTAGTGGAAGCTCTTGAGCAGATGCCCAAATATGTTAAATTCATGAATCCCTTGTCTAAGAAATCTTGAATTTGGACCTTCAACTCCTTTAATTCAACTAGGGTCATTCGGTACGGAGTGATAGAGACATGTGGTCCCCGGTTGCACTTCGATTCCAAATTCCACTTCTCGGGTCAGAGGGGGTCCTGAAAGTTCATCAGGAAACACATCTAGAAATTATTTCACAACTGGCACGTTTTCGAACTTTGGATCTTCTTTAGACTCCATGACACATATAAGGCTCTTTTTAGGCTCAGGTTTGGATTTCATCAAGGTTATGCTCTCCTTACCGAGTCCACGAAGGTACAACTTCTTCTTTGAGCAGTCTACCCAGGCTTGATGTTCAGCTAACCAATCAAAGCCTAGGATAAAATCAAACTCACGGAATGGCAAGGCCATCAAATTAGCCAGAAATAGGATTCCTTCAATACTCACAGGACAAGCTTTGCAGATTGATCGAATAACCACACTATCTCCTGTGGGTTAGAGACAACAATCTCAAAAATAATTGGTTCTCATTCTAGAGCATACTTTTCAATCAACGGTTCACTAATGAAAGAATGTGTGGAGCTTAGATCTACCAAAGCATAAATAAGTTCGGTACATAATTCTACCATACATGATATCACATCAGGATCGTCTTCTTGTTCTCAACCTCGAACGTGGTACATTTAAGCTGAGATATGAGGATCACGTCCAACCGAAGGAGCATTAGTGTTGCGAACCCTCCCTACTAATCTAAACTGCACTTGTTTTGCTCCTCTTCCCTTGTTCAGACTATTCTGAGAAGCCACAGTGGTAGGAGCATTTGGATTCTATGAGCACTGCCTCATGAAGTGACCAGACTCTCCACAGAGGTAACAGGATCCAGACTATTTACGGCACTGCCCAGGGTGCCTCTTCTTACAAAAGTTACACAAAGGAAGCTGTGAACCTCTTCCAGAGCCACCCATACTATCAATTGAAGTTGTACAAGCAGCGGATGTCCCCAGAGATTGGGAATGTGGCACATATCCCGACCTTGGTAGCTGCAGATAGGTGGCAGACTTCTGATCCCACTGTCTACCTTTTTTGAGGTATATGAGGCTTGGAATCATCTCAGAACCTCTTTTCGAATTGGGCTTGGTTCCCCGTTCTTCTTTTATAGGCCTTCTAGGAGGCTTTAGTGGCAATGGCTCGGTTGACCAAGGTCTGGAAATCCTCTATCTCCAAAGCAGTAAAAAGATGACGTAGTTTATCGTAGAGGCTGTCAATGAAAATTCTGCATTTCTTCTTTTTCGTGCATATGATCTCAGCACCATACCTTGCATACCTATAAAAATCATGGATATACTACTCCACATGTCTTCCTCTCTGTCTTAGGTGGAGGAACTTCTTACGTCTTTCAGCAATGTAGTGCTCATTGATGTATTTCTTGAGGAACTCTTGAAGGAAGAAGTCCCACGTAACTTTATACTCAAGTACCGTAAGCGTCATAGTGTCTCACCAACTCTAAGCTTCGTCAGAGATCAGCGCCAGAGCGCACTACAACTTATGTTCCTCAGGGCACTTTATTTGCTTATGCAGAACTTTAAGAGTATTCTCCAGCCAATACTATGTTATCTCAGGATTATCCAGGTCCTGACCAGTGAAGGTGTAAACTGGATACTGACGGAGCCTGTCAATAGGGGCTCTCGAAACAGATGAAGGAGCTTCAACATGCTGTGGTGGCAGCTCTTGCCTAAGAGACACGACCACTTGTTTAATTATTTCAGCCATTGACATCAGATACTCCAGCTGAGCGGGAGGCATCAGAAGAGGATGAGGTGGGTCGTTCTGCCCCACTAGTTTGTCCCCCTATTTGTCCCCCTGTGTCGAGGAGGAGCCGGATGCGGTCCATTTACAGCACGCCTAACAATCGGTGCGAATATTTTTCAGATCTATTCATACATAAGGGTTTGATCGTGTAAGTTGCAAGTCACAGATAACATATACAAATAAACTCCTAGGTGGCATATGCAGATGCAGACTCATAACAAACTTCATTTTAGTTCTAGAACCGACTAAACCTAGGCTCTGATACCATAAATTTAACACCCCTTTCCCGGCTTAGTAGAGAACCGAGTCAAAAAGTGCAACCAAAAAACATATCGGAGATTCAGAAGCTTAATTAGAGTACAGAACTTATTCGAATCATTTATTAAACTCTTTTAAGGCTTAACAAGATTATCTTATTAAGACTTACACAATTCAGGATCAATTTTAACCCTTTTTGAACTTAAAGACTAAATTGTAATTTTTACAAATTGAAGGTCCTTATCAAAATTTATTTTTATTGGACTACAATTAAACCTACCAATTATTAACCTGTGAAGTTTCATTATTAACGGAGATCGTTTACCTATCCAATTAGGCTGTACAAGTTTTAGTGACCATTTTACAAGCTTCTTAAAACTGTTTTCTATGTCTTTTAACAGAATTAACTAACTCCGTAGTGATACCTTGGGGCCATATCGGTACGCTAAGCTAAATTTTCAAGTTTTCAAATTCAAGGATAACAACTCGTATCGATACACCTAGACTCGTATCGATACGCATTGACTAAGGTTGAGGTCGTACCGATACCATTTATTTTTCAAACCTTACTGTCTAAATTCGTACCGATACACCTCCTTGTATAGCAATACGCCCTATTTCACTTGTCCCAAATATAGAAGGTTGTATCAATTAGCCATCACCCGTACCGATACGCCTGCCTTGTAATGATAGATTTTTGCTGGTTTTTATTCGAATTAACCTACCATTTGTTGCCCAAACATTACCAAATTTTACCAGTAAGTCTAAAATCCATGTTTTTAATAGCTAGTTTAACCAATTCACAAACATTCCATATTAGCCATTAGACATTTGATCACCTCTAGGCTATTACACACATATGAGAAGGCACATACATAACATTTTTAAACCATATGCCACCTTACTAGGAGTTCAAGACAAAAGATAAGCATACATATGATTTGTATGAGTGACTTGCAACTGTACCACACGATTGAAGGTTGGATTTCCTTAAGATCCTAAAATGCATGAGACACACTTTCGGATATATCTGATACATAATTTATGATCACCAGAGTCTTATTCTGACTAGGCCGGTTTTCAGGATGTGACACAAATTGAAAAACCTCTAATACTTTTAGGGACTGCGGTGTAGAATATTTAAGGGCGGAGGTCCTTATTATGCTATTTTCCATTTATATTTTGGCTATTCAGGCCTAATTGAAAAAATAAAACCTGGTAACTTAATTAAAAGAAAGCTGGTAATGGAAAAACATTTTATAAACCGAGGGACTAGAAGCGTGACTAGACCAAGAGGAAGTGCAAAGGTGTGAATTTTTTGGGCGGAGGGACTTAGTACGTAATTAACCTATTTTGTCCAAGTATTTAACCTAAAACTAAAAGCCTGATTCATTTTTCATCCATTTTTAAAAACCAACCGCATCCTTCTCCCTATTTTCTCTATTATTTAATTTTTCAAACCCTAAAATACAAAACCCCCTTCTTTCGCACTTAAAAAACAAAAGTTTCATAGATCTGGTTGAAATAATAGAATCAAAGACCTTCATTTGAACCCGTTCCTCGGTGGTTTATCCTCTGCCATGCACAGCAGCGATGGTTCAAAATTGAATCGAGGTAAGACTGCAAATCCTATTCTTTTTATTTTTGTGTTTATTTTTGAATAAAAATTAAGAATTATACCTCTTTTTTTTTGTACTCGAAGCTTTGCACCTGGAATTTTTTTCTTCTTATTTCTCATTCGAAAAAATGCTCCCCTAGATTACAAAATGTCTGGGTTTTATACATATTTTCGTTACATATAAAAATATAAAAGAAACCTTTATTTATGGTTTATTTGGCTCTAATGATGATATTTTTGGGATAATAATCCTTTCTTTTCTTTGTTTTTACGGATCTGACGTGACATTGGGCGGTGGAGCAGGCGGTCGGTCAGAGCGGGTAGCAGTGGTTGGCGTGTGGCCTTCACGCGAGCGTTGAAGAGCCACACACGGCGGCCACACGTAGGGAAGGTGAGGAGGCACAAGACAAAGGATGGTAGTAGATGAAAGGGTTAGGGTTGTTTTTAGGGTTAGGGTTATTAAGGTAATTTAGGTTATTTTGGTAATTAAATGGTCATTTTAATTGGGTTTGGGCTGTTGATGGGTGTTTGGGTTGCAATTTGGGCCATGCAAAGTTGGTAAATAATAATAAAATAGATTTATTATTATTATATTAGACTTTGATTTTGGTTTAATTTGGATATGGCCCAAACAAAATGGGCTATTATAGTTGCCCCTCTTTGCTCATTATTGCGTAACAGGAATATAGCAAAGACAAAAGAATAACCATTTTCATTCCGGTGGGTCTGGGTTCCTTCTTCAGGCCACCACTCTTTCTTGGGCTTTAGTTGATCTACTTTGTCACTCTTGGAAGAAAAATCTTCAAAATTGGAGGATCTGTTAGGGAGACAAAATCATCAAACTAGAAATTCAAGGTCACAAGTTCTTCCCACATAGAACTGTTCACTCTTCTTTTGTTTGGTGCCTTGGAGAAGTGAATTCTTCTTGTATAGAATTCAACTTGTTTTTGGCAAAGTCTTCAGGCCGTGAGTCATTGTATAGAACTTTTCACCTTCAACTATCAACATTGTAGGTTCTCCTTGTATATAACCTTCTACTTCCTGGGTGGGTTCTTCA
Source organism: Hibiscus mutabilis (assembly GCA_019671005.1). NCBI lineage: Eukaryota > Viridiplantae > Streptophyta > Magnoliopsida > Malvales > Malvaceae > Hibiscus > Hibiscus mutabilis. The sequence continues at coordinate 58,141,995 of CM033717.1, forward strand.
AATTGAGAGTTCTCCCTATGTAGAACCTTTCGTTTTAGAATCATAAAGCAGATGTTTTCCCTTTATAAAACTCTCTACTTCAAAATTTTCTAAGCTATAAGTTCTCTCTATATTGAACCTTTCGCTCTCTTTGGAGTGGATCCTTCGAGCTATGGGTTCCCTCTATATAGAACCTCTCGCCTTGAAATTTTAAATCCATAAAGTCTTAAGATTACGAGTTCTCCCTATATAGAACTTTTGTCCTGAAGTCATGAGTTCTTCCTATATAGAATCGTTTTTCAATAGTTGTACTTTGTTCTCTAGTGTCGCAAGTATCAAAAATCTCCACTGCTTCCTTGAAGGCTGAAGAATGGAAAACTTTGAGATAATGTCCTAATTTCTGGTCATCTTGACATCATCAATTGAATATCATAATCAGGTGAGTACGAAGGACTCTTGGTTCTTTGTTAAGATTTGCTTCCTCAGTTGCGAAACAAAAAATCTAATTTTCCTTCGATTCTTGAGTACCTGTCAAGAAAAAACCAAGATACCCGGATAATATGAGTTACCATTCTCCTAATCTTAAGGATGCCTATCTATATGATGCATGGGTAATGATATCTCGATATTATTCTGACATTTTTGCTTTGATCACGCAATGTTGATTTTCTTGTCGTTTAGTTCTCTTTCCTTCTTTTTTGGTACACTCCATATGGGTTCAACCTCTTAACTTTTTATTTTGAATTTGAGAGACTGTTCTAAAATGCCTTTTTAGGTTTTCACTTTAGATTTATTTTCCCAAAATGTCATTTTCGAGTTTTCCTCTTTGTTATTTTTTTCCTTTTCTTTTCTCTTTTTTTTCTTTTTCTTTTCTTTTCCTCTTTTTCTTCTTTTTTCCTTCATTTTTTTTTTTTTTTTTTTTCTTTTTTTCTTCTTTTTTTGGATCTGAAAGTTTTTGTGTGTAACCCTGGAATCACGAGTTCTTTTGGAATTTTTTGGTTTTCCTCGGTCAATTTGTCAAGCTGAAAATTCTTTGATGCCTCGAGTTCTAATCGTCTTGACATCAAAAGAAAGTCTAACATCAAGCCCAAAGGACTCAATAATGGCCCGAAGGACTTAAAAATAGAGCCACGCCAAAAAAGCTACCAACATCCCTTGAAATGATGCCTTAGTTTTTACCCTTTCTTGACATCAAAAAAGGTTTACCATCATGCTCGAAGGTCTTACTGATGGCCCAAAGAACTTAAGAAATGGATTCATGCCCAAAAGGCTACAAACATCCCTTAAAATGATGCCTCGATTTCTATCAGTCTTGACAACAAAACAAGGTTTAACATCATGCTCGAGGGTCTTACTAATGGCCCGGAGGACTTAAAAATGGATTAATGCCCAAAAGGTTACCAAAATCCTTTAAAATTATGCCCCGATTTCTATTTGTCTTGACATACAAAGAAGGTTTAACATCATGCCCAAAGGTCTTACTAATGGCTTGAAGGACTTAAGAAATGGATTCATGCCCAAAAGGCTACCGACATCCCTTAAAATGATGCCTTGGTTTCTATCCATCTTGACATCAAAAGAAGGTTTAACATCACGCTCAAAGGTCTTATTGATGGCCCAAATGACTTAAGAAATAGATTCACGCCCAAAAGGCTACCAACATCCTTTAAAATGATGCCATCTTTTCTATTTGTCTTGAAATCAAAAGAAGGTTTAACACATGCCCAGAGGTCTTATCGATGGCCTGAAGGACTTAAGAAATGGATTCATGCCCAAAAAGACTACCATACAAAAATCTTTAACATGACCTACCTCTTCAACATGAATTTTCAGATCAAAATCTTTGCTAGTCTTCAAATACTTACTTAAAATAAGCGAATGCTTTTAAGTTAACATGTTCCTAACATAGGGGTGTCTAACTATATATGATGAATGCAACATTTTTAGGGCTATTTAAAAAGACTTCTAGTCCTCGAAAGTTCATTCTCTGATTTCTTCTTCGCTTTATTTCTTTTTTGTATGCTCTTCAAACTTCATCTTATCAGTTGGATATTCATCTCAAATATGTCTCATCAACACGCTTTTAATCCTCTCATGTGATTATCTTTCTTCTTCTTCAGGTTTATTTCTCATTTTCGCAAACATTCTCCTTTAGTCCCTATTTTATTCTTATATAGGGACCCTTAGCATTCTTTTGTTCACCATTTCCCTATTCAATCTTAGGCTCAACTATTTTCTTGTCTTTGACCCAACATGCGGAGTCTTCATTTATCTCAACACTAGGGTGAACAAGATGCCTTCACTCATTAAACTCATTTTTAAATTCAATCTTCTTGTGGTACCTTGGCAGAGACCAACTCTCAATCCCTATACTTTAATTCTCATTATAAAGTAATGTCAAAAAGGTAATTTGTTTATGTATCTTTCAAAATAAGAAAATAACTAAATTTTGAAAAGAATGGCAAACATTTCTTATCAAAATTTTAGAGAATGTGATAAACATTTAAAAAAACTAATGTTCGACCCCCAAAATATAAAATGTAATAGCAAATCTGTTTCAAATAAAGATCAATTCCAACTCCAACAGCGTATATGCTTAGATGATCTTGATTATTGTGGCGATATAAGCATATGTATAGTTTCCCCAGTCTATTAGGCTTCTGAGAGAAACAATTTTCATACCTAATTTCTAACCCATTTTAAGGTGGTTCTCTTGATCTCACCAACTCACCATGTCGCATCATTCCCTTATTTGGGTGTCGATCAGACATTCGAAGGTTGACGTTTCTTGAAGAAAGGTTTACCCTGATAGGTGGGATGTAATCTAAAGACAATCTCATCCAACTTAGATATTCAGAAGTGATTAGAATAGTCTTTGGAGGCTTGTAGTGTAGACTATGGGCCATGGTTAAGCAAAATCGTGTTTCATCTGCATATACTCATGCGAAATATAATTTTCTCTTTTATTCTCTAGATTGCTTTAGACTACCCTTTTTTCTTGGTTTTTATCCTAGAGTTCATTTTCTTCCTTATGTATTCTGGAATGTATCTTTGGACCAAATTTGCATCTTGACTCAGCATTTCTGCATGTTTCTATTCAAAGTTGATCAACCCTTCATTTCTTCAAAATGGACATGTACTTGAATGGAGGATTATGTAGAAGTTTCTTATTCATTTCTTGTGGTTAAAGCCCTATTCTTTCATTACTCAATTAGGGTGTGCTTATATAAGTATTATTTCCTTTCTCTTTCCTTTTTCCTTTCTAGACTGTCTATTTTGGGCTTTTAGCTCCAAGCTTGTTTCTTTCCTTTTTATTCAAATTATATCTATATTGGACATTGATGCTTGCTTCTGCTTGAATGGAGGATTATGTAGAAGTTTCTTATTCATTTCTTGTGGTTAAAGCCCTATTCTTGCATTACTCAATTAGGGCGTACTTACATAAGTATTTTTTCCTCTTGTATATTTCTCTTTCTTTTCTTTTTCCTTTCTAGATTGTCTATTTTGGGCTTTTAGCTCCAAGCTTGTTTCTTTCCTGTTTATTCAAATTGTATCTATATTGGACATCGATACTTGCTTCTGCTTGAAAGTGATCAATCCTCCATGGTTCTTTAAGATTGATGCTGGTGATTTCTTTCATGTATCTTCTCCTTCTTCTTTATTGCACTTTTTAACTTAGTATGTTCATTCTTGACTGCTTCGGCCTTTTAATTTTTAGTTTCCTCATTTGATCAGTTTATTTGTTAAACTTAATCTTGTCTTCAACTGTTTAACTCTAGTGATTCTATGGCCTTCGTATCCAACATATCTGGTCTCATTTCTTCCTCTTTGAAAAGCAAAAGAATGCAATTCATCGTCTCATTCATAGGCATCCAGAGAAAGCCTTTAGAGAGTAGAAGTTAAGTGCTAACACTCGATTCAAGGATCTTAAATGACAAATGCCTGAGAAGGGAATTCCTTAAATGGGATATGCTCATTATCCAAACACTCGTTTTGTTCCTTCGTTGGCCTAAATGGACTAGCCGATGCTCACATTTGCAACATCCCCACAATATTTGATTCCTTCTAAACATAAGTAACTTGGAATTGATCTTTGGATCTACATCGGAAGTACTCTTGTAATTGAGATTTAATAAAAAAAATGATATGTACATATGCATAGATTTTCCATAAATATGTATATAAGTATAGGAGAACAAAAACTACCTCACGGCAAGGAATGAAATGTTTAAAGAATCAAATAATGTAAAAATGTTTCTCAAATAAGAATTAAGGAAAATATGATTTTATTCTAACAAAATACATGTGTCTTTACAAAATATTCTTACTACTTTAGGGCCTAAGCCGTAGGGTTTTTCTATGTACTGTTCTCAAAAAAGGGGAAACCAAAATTTAAGGAATCAAACTACCATCTTTGCAAAAGATGAGAAACCTAAGCATAGGGACTTTCGAATCATCCTCAAGGTGCCAACTCATTTTGGGCTCTTTGGTACAGTGTAAGCTCTCGCCCCAATTCCTTCGTTTTCCATTGCTGGATCAATTCTTGTGATATGATTCCCTCGCTAACTAGCCTCTTAATTTCTTCTAGTAACGACCTACATTTCTTGGTAGAATGTCCTAGTGCCCCCATATAGAAATCACATGTACTACTTGGGTCAAAATTGTGAGCATAAAAGATAGATGTAATCTTCATCAGTCTAGGAGTGAGGTAGCGACCTTCAACCAAATAAGAAAATATATCTGAAATGGGTATCTCATATATCTCATCTGCACTTGCTCGAGAAATTTTTCGCGATGACTCGAAAAGATCCACAAGCCTTCTTCTCTTGCGATTACGAGAACCTTGAAGGCGATATTCATTTATTTCTTTTTTTTCTTCCATTTCCTAGGTGGTTTGGTTTCTTAACTTAGGTCTCAATTTTCCTTTCTAGATCGCATATCACCATTTCTCCCACCGTCATAAAGTCTTCAAATTTGCTTCTTGATTTCTCCAGCATTATATCAAAGTGGTGGAGGGGAAGAGTCACAAAAAATAAATGAGTCATTTCTTTTTCGGTTATGGGAGGTTGTACCTGGGCTGCCAAACTCTGTCGCCTTAAAGCATAATCCTTAAAGCTCTCTTCTAGTCTCATCTTCATGTTTTGGAGAATCTACCGACTTAGCGCTAAATATAAAGCATATCTATATTGCTCCAAAAAGGTATTAGCTAAGCCACTCCAGGATTGAATATGATTTCTACTCAACTGGTTGTACCATACTGCAGCAGCTCCTGCCAAACTATAATGGAAGCAATTGATCAACATTTTTTCATCCTTTATTTAGCCTTCCATCTTTCTACAGAACATGGTCAGATGAATCTTAGGAAAACTTGTTCTGTGATACTTTTCAAAGCTAGGAAGCTTGAAATCCAAGGGAATGACCAAATCAGGGACTAAGCAAAGCTCATTTGTATTGAAAGTGTCGACTTTTCTTCTTCTCTTGAGCACTTTTTCGAGTCTTTCTTCTAACTACTCGAGTTTGGATTTTTGAGTTCGTGTACACTCAATTTTTCTTCCTTGGCAAAACTTCTACTAGTCCCTAAATTACTGTTATTAAACCCAAAAATTTATTATTTAATTAATTAATTCATGAAATGCGTTATAAATGATTAAAGAGCATAAGGGTAAACAGTACATATGAATACAAATAAAGTGTTGATTCGCCAATAGTCCTTTAGGAAGATTTTTATCAAGAGAAGATGTTTGTGTACAGAAGATTGGAAACATTTTATAGGAATCTGTTAGTCATTTCTCCTAATATCTTAACTTCCTAGAGCAAAATGTGTATTCGGTGCCCTTATCATGTCTCCTCAATATTCGCTTCATGTTCGGATCATTTCAAACTATAGTATTATGAATCTATGTACATTACAAAACGGTTCCCCTATTATAAAGATCTCCTAATATGGAATATTTTTGAATCAACACTTATGATATGCAATTTTAAAATGAAATGCAAATATGTATGCAAAAAGGTATTAGTCGCAAAGTGATCATCGTAGAAAGACTTTCATTAAACAAAAAGTCTTGTGACATCGGATATTATTCTTCTGAGCTTTCCTAACCCCTAACTTTCTAACTTCATCCAATAAACAAGGTAATCTTTCCTTCACAATCTAGTGATGGATCTATATTCTGACTTGGTGGCATCGGTACGTCGGCTAAGTCTATCACTTGTTGAGCCACTCTACGCACTTAGGTGACAGCCATCTTCATGTCATTGTCCCTTTCTTGTATATCTTGCTTAGCCTTTCATAATTGAAGGGTTAGCTTTTCGGCGATTTCATAGCCAGTTTGTTTGTAGGCTTCAGCATGAATCTCGTTCGTATTTAAAAAACCTTGAAGCTCATCCACTTGCTCTTTGAGTGTTGTATTTTCCTTTCGATCGTTGTTGGATTTATCCTCCCACTGTTGCAGGCTTGTTTTTAAAATCTCATTCATAGTTATATTGCTTTCCCGCTCACTCTTAAGAAATTTTCATTGGCCCTCGGCCTCTTCTAACTTTTGGGATAACAATTGAACTCGATTTTTGCGGGTCTTGCCTCTCTATTTCCAATGCCTCAATTATTTCTTCAATCGAATGATTCCATTTTTCTACTCTTGAACAGTGTCACCCACTCCAGCATTTCTAAATACGCGGTGAAGCTTATGATGCTCTTCTCGCAAACTCTTCAGTTTCTCACTCAATTCTTCTCTCTCATGCTTGAGCATGTTATACTCGAATGTGTGCCCCTCTGTTTGAGTATCCATATCCTTGGTTTTAGAATTCGACTCCAAAGAGTGCCTCGCTTCTATACTAGGTTGGCCTCTAGTTTTGAAATCCCATTTTCCAAGTTCCAAAAGAGCTTGAACTCTCTGCTTGAAGGTGATACACTCCTCAATAGTATACCCCTAAATTTTATGATGATACTCGCAATGAGCATGAATATCATACCAATACAAATATAGAGGCTGCATGGGTGTCAAAAAGATCAGACCCACTAACTAGGCCTCAAACAGTTGAGGGTAAAACTCTTTGTACGATATGGGTATTGAGTCAAAATGAGGACCCTTAGCTTTCGTTTTTCGGTTAACAACTGAGAAGTAGGTATCAGGATTCGAACCTTGTCATGGGCACTTATTCTTTTGCAGTTTTGAATCACATGTGGTTACCAACTCAATGTAAAATATGGGCCTTCTGTCCTCGAAACCCAATATTCCCATTTTGATAAGGTCTTGGACTTTTTTCTTCAATGCCCCACAATTCTCAGTGATGTGACCCAAACCTCCTATGTGGTAACTACATCTGGCACAGATATTGTAACCTTTTGGGTAAGAGGGTTCTTTTGACATAAATTGAACCAGGGTAATGAGACTCTTTTCAATGAGTACCAGGAGTAGCTCGGTGTACTTTACGAGAACCGTGATATGCTTCTTCATATCACTTGCTTCTCGGGTTCTTTTTAAATTTGCTTCTTAGATATAACTCGACTCAAAGGTATTTCCCACTGGTTTGTTGACATGAATTACGAGCGGGCTCGAGCTATGGTATTTGCTTCGTACAAGGACATAACCCTGACCATCAAGCTCCATATTCTAATTCTTGATTGACTCTTCTATCAATTCGATAGACCTCTTGCCTTTAGCCATAGCGGTCATCATATTCATCATCTCGGCCATCTGCTTCTTCAATTCTTGTACTTCATTTCGCTCGTCACTGACATTAATATCAGTTACCTTGATTCAAAATCTTTGAATAATCCATCCTCTCTAGTCTTCGTTGTATTCCTAGGATAGTGCCTGACATCTGTCTGCTCCGCCTGATCACGAGACCTCTTGCCCATTATGATCGCCTTTTACAGTGATGGTAACTTGTGAAATTAATACCTTTAATCTTGTCATGAGAATGCAATGCAAAGGGGCAAAACAAACACAAAAAGAAAATTGTGTCAGTGCAACAAGAATAATCTAAGTAAATGGAATGTTAACTAATAAACAGGGGCAATAAATTAACAGCAAATCAAGTGATTAAAATATTCATAAACAAACAATGAAAAGAAAAAAAACAAATAGAAAAGGGCCTAAATAAGTTCACTGCTAAATAGATAGAGTACCGACATGGCTTTAACATGTGGGGTCTACGGTTCACTATATGTGGTCATGTTCTAGACTAAATTGTACCCGAACTGTCGCTAAGATATCGATTCGGGGGAATGCGACCCTTATACCATATGGAGTTGAATACCCCACGAAATACAATGATCAGATTCCAGAAGTGAATCACAACATTATACGAAGGTGAACACCCCACGAAGCGAAGTAATCACTCTCATTTAAAGGTTCTAAACCTAATGCATGATGACAATTTATGAAACATCATGCAATTAACAAACAAGAATTAGAAATTAAAAGTTAAATTAAATTGAATTTAAATTTCCTTAATAATTAGATGTGAACCCATTTAAGGCTTAACTTCCTTTTTATTTTTAAAACAAAAATTAGTTTCCAACAGAGTCGCCATGCTGTAGCGACTATTTTTTTATGAAACAAAAAGGGGTTTCCGCTTTTTATAAAAGATTTAATTTAAAATAGAAATCTTGTAAAATTCATTTTTTGTGAAAATTTGGAGTCGCCACCGATCATTTCAAAAGGGTAGACCGGACAGCGAAAAAATAAAACCAGAGAAAAATTTAGGTCCGAGAGTTGGTTACGTATCGGGAAGGATTAACACCTCACAACGCCCAAAATTGGTACCTAAAGGTTCGCATCGTATTTATTAAAGAAAATAAAAATGCGAGTTAATTAAATTTTAATTCCTAAAATGCATGTATGTATGACATTTTAAAACTTGCCTCGATATTCACAGCAGTCAAAGGAGATGACACCCGGAGACCGAGATGTCACTCCCAATAGAATACCTGAACAATAAGGTCTAATACTATATGTAATAGTTATATGCATGTTCAATTTAATTCGAAAACAAATTACAACAACATATAAATGAATCATAAAACAATATTAAGGTATAAACATGAACATATATAAACATTATTTAATATAATACATTCACATATTATTATATAGTATACTAAAATGACTAAAAACGCACAATACATAATAATATAATATAACAATAATATACAAAAAGTACAATATAATCATACATAATATATTATGACTAGAAATAAAGAAAACATATTAGGGGAACCAAATTGAAAGCAAATAAAGGACCGAATTGAAAAACCTCTAATACTTCTAGGGACTGGGGTGGAATATTTAAGGGCGGAGGTCCTTATTATGCTATTTTTCTATTTTTGTTCCCGCTATTCGGGCCTAATTGAAAAAATAAAACTTGGTAATTTAATTAAAAGAAAAAAGGACTAAATTGAAAAATGTTTTATTAAAAACCTAGTAACTTAATTAAAAGAAAAAATGACCATATTAAAAAATGTTTTATAAATTAAGGGACTAAAAGCGTGATTAGACCAAGCAGAAGTGCAAAGGTGTGAACTGTTTTGGGGCGGAGGGAGTTAGTACGTAATTAACCTATTTTGTCCAAGTATTTAACCTAAAACTAAACCCCTAATTCATTTTTTATCCATTTTTAAAAACCAGTCGCATCCCTCTCTTATTTTCTCTATTCTTCAATTTTTCAAACCCTAAAACATGGAACCTCCTTCTATCACACTTAAAAAAACAAAAGCTTCATAGATCCGGTTGAAATAATAGAAACAAAAGAACTCCATTTGAACCATTCATCGGTGGTTCATCATCGGCCATGCACGGCGGTGATGGTTTGAAATTGAACCGAGGTAAGACTAGAAATTGTAATCACTCATTTTCGCTTGTAAATACATATTAGTATTGCATGTATATTTATTATATTATATGTATGAATGTTACTAATATATATATAAGGTGTGGTGTGTGCATGTATATTATAAACTATATATGTATACGTATTAATAGTGTATGTGTGTCGCGTATGTATCCATAGAGTACTAACGCATTTGTTTAATGTATATAGATGTTATGTTAGTTAGGGGTATGATTATATGTACGTATGCTAGTATGTTATATTAATTAATGTTTGTATAATATAAGTATACGTTTGCGTATGTATGTGTATTGCTATTATAATACTAATTATATTATTATTAATGGGCTGATATAAAATGAAATACAAAAAATTAAATATATTAATCCCAAATAAAAATTACACTCCAAGTCCAAATATCATTACAAGGCCTAAACCCAAACCCTATTTAATTACAATTATTGTGTGCAGGTGACTGTGGGCCGTTGGATCAAGATCTGATCCAATGGCCACGATCCAACCAAGAAGTCAAAAATATCTGCCAGCCGCGTGTTCCACACGTATGGACAGTTTGAGTGCCATGCGCGCGTGTGGTCCACGCACGGACGCTTTGATATCCCACGCGCGAGTGAGCCCCACGCGCTCGACTCCTCATTGAGCTCCACGTGGCAAGATCCGAGCCTTCTCATCAAATCGAGGCTTCATCCGGCCGTTCGTCCCTTCAAGCCATCTCGACCGCGTTAGATCGATCCGATCTAACGGCCGAGAACGCGTCCGTCGGGCCGGGCGAGAACACCCATACCGCCACCATGCCGATATTCAACCACCGTGCTCAGAACATGCTAAATACAACAAGCAACAAGTTTGTCAGTCCAGATCTGAAAAAGCAAGATGCAACTTGCACCAAAACAAAGACAAGCTTATATACGAAACAGAGATCTTGTAAAAGAAAAAAAAACGAAGAGAGACATCGCTACAGATGGCAACTCCGCTGGGGACAATTTTTTGTTTTTCAAAAACAAATGAGAGTCAAGCTTTCAAAATAATTACCGCTTTATTAATATTAGAAATTCCGGGTTAAAGTGACTATTAAATTAACATTCGGTCATAATTGCGCGTTTATTTTAACGCATTTAAAATATGGCATATAAACCCGTCTTTCTAAGTGGGGGGGAAACGCTAATGCTTTCGTGGAGATATCGTTCTCCCGTATGGGCCTAGCAAGTACCTTCGGGGCTCGAGTACCTTATGTTTTCGTAAGGATATCGTTCCTTCGTACGGGCATAAGCGAATGGGTCCCCCTGAATTGAAACCGGTTGAAAGGAGCCTATAATGGGTGATGATCGGGGGCCTTGCTACTCTTAGTAGAGGACAGCAAGGACAATTCGGGTACCTCCTAGAACCAACACTGCATGTAGAGAACATAGAAACCTACCCTATTAGAGCCATGCGGATAACCTAGGTGTCTTAGATGGAATGTAAATAGGATTGCCTTGTTTGCTTATCGCATTTAATTTGCCCTTTTATTACGTACTTATCATTTTTTTCCGGTACTGACTTGTTTTCTTTTGCTTTGTTTTTGCATATCATCGCATTCGCATTACACAGGGGCATTGATTCCCGAGTGATTTCTCCCATAATAGAAGATTGTTCATGATGGACCAAAGGTTCTTTGACCTAAAGGAAGGGGTCCAATTCGAGTTCCATCCCAAGACTAGGACGGTGGACAGTAGAAGAAGAACCATTCAAGGACACGAGCAGATTCGATGGCGAGTGTCAATCCCGGTGACAAGCGAGATGAAATACAAGAACTAAAGAAGCGGATGTCCGAGATGATGGACGGATGAATGCCATGATGAAAGGCAAGCGGCATGTCGAACTCGAGAAAAGATTCGGTCGGGAGCGAGAATGTGGAAGCAGAATGGTCGAATGTCAAAACAGACAACACCGTTAAATATGACAAATCAATCCCTTTGTGATCAATCTCAAGAAGCGGACAAGTAGCATATCGGGGTAGATACCGAGGAGCAGAGGCAAAACCAGGGAAGTTCGAGAATCTAATGACATCGAAGACATTATCCTATACCCATGAGATACACCGAGTTACTTTCGTTGCTTGTCGAAAGGAACCTTATCATACCAATGAAGTTTGTACCAAGAAAACCTCCTTATCCGAAAGATTACAACAGTCGTGTCCGGTGCAGCTACCACATAGGCGATCCTAGTCATCACACTGAAAATTGTAGGGCCCAAGGACGAGTTCGAGATCTTATCGAATGGGAATTTTGGATTTCGAAGACGGACAACCCCGATTCTTCAGCCAGCCAGCCGTTGCCCGAGGGGCAAACTCGAAGGAAGGTCAATACCCAGCCCAAGGTTCGGATAACACAGGAGTGGGTCACTCAAGTGGGATAAAGTTAGGAGTCAAGAATAAAAGCGTCTCAGAAGGTGAACTTGCACGCAAGTGCGGCCAGCTCGAGCATGAGAGGGCTAACTCGAGCATGAAATTAAAGAACGTACAAGACGAGTACGAAGCTGCACTTTGAATTTAAGAGTTTCGGTCTGGGTAACACCGCGGAAGAGTGGGTCAATGGTATGATTCAGCTGAGGAACAGTTCAGAACGCTAGAAGTAGAAATGCAAGAATAGTAAGAATAAAGTCATATCATTATCACAGAAGCTGGAAGAAGCTGAGGGCCAACGCGACTTTCTCCAAAATGAGTTGGAAAGCGATCCGCCATGGAAGATATCCTGAAATCAAGTCTGCACCAGGAAAGGAATGAATCACAAGCCTTTCAAATGGAAAACGCAGCACTCAAAGAACAGATAGCGAGGCTCGAGACTACTTTACATACCAGTGAGATCCGTGCTGGGGCAATGACCGTTAAGCTACAAAAGGCTGAGCAAACAATACGGGAGAAAGATCAGGACATGAAGATGGTTACGACTCAATCCCGACAAGTAGCTCAACAGGTAGCAGATTTAGCCGATGCTGCAAAGCAGCACCAATAACCGAATATGGATCCGGCATTGGACCGCGAAGGAAAACTGACGGGACTATTGAATAAGGTTAAGACATTAGGTGCCAGGGCTCACCGCTATCTGTAAAACCCTAATACCGGATGTAATAAAACCTCTTGGTCTGAATGAAAGATGTCTTATAGGGACAAATCACTTGCGGAATCAATGCTTTATTGCATTCATGCATTGCATTTGCATCACATTCTTTGCATTGCTTTATCATCGCATAGCACTTCATCATTTAACACTTGGGGTTCGATGACAGAATTAGTTGGGAAATGGAATGAATTGAAGAGTCGAGGCTTGACCAGTTAGAAGAAAAAAATCGAGAAAGAGCTTAAGAAGAAAGAGAAGGTAAATGTTTTCAATACGAGGGAACTCGCCTAGTCCCGATTTGGTCATTCCTCCAGATTTCAAGGTTCCCGATTTGCGCAAAGATGACGGAACCAGCTGCCCAAGATTCACTTAACCATGTTTTGTAGAAAAATGGAATGATACATGAAGAACGAAGAATTGTTGATCCACTATTTCCATGATAGCTTTGTGGGACCAGCAAAGAAGTGTGGTATAACCGTTTGAACAGAAAACCAAGTTAGGTCATGGGGTGACCTCGCTAATGCCTTTTGGATCAATACAAATATGCTTTAGATTTAGCACCCGTCGACAGTTTCTTGAGAATGAGAAAATGAGACCAAGTGAAAGCTTCAGGAATATGCATTAAGGTGGCGATGTCCGGCGACCCAAGTCCAACCCCCTATAGCGGAAGAAGAGTTGACTTTTATTTCATGCAACGCTTCCCTCTCCTTCTTCGATGTGATGTTGGAGAAATCGAAAGAAACGGATTCAAGATTTCATGACGATTGGAGAGAGGATAGAATATGCAATCAAAGAAGGAAAATTGGGGTCTAAGTCTAAGGACCGAATCGAAGATAAGATAGATAAGGATGGAGAGGTAAATGAGTGTCATCTCCGTGGTTCGCGTGGCGATAAAAAGAATGAAACAGACCGACAAATCGGGGTCATCAAGGAAAATTCTCTGACGAGCGCAAATTTGGAAGTGTTTGGAATATCTATCTCGGACATTTGGCCTCATCCGTAGAGGGTCACTATCTTGTTCCTAGGCCGATGAAGAGTGCACTGATTTGTATGCCCATAGTTTTGACTCGAGTAGCACATGCGAATTCCATATGGGGGCACCGGGGCATCCCACCAGAAAATGTAGACCTTTACTGGAGGAAATCAAGAAGCTGGTCAATGATGGAACCCTGACACAAGAGCTGATCAAGCAGTGGAAGATCAAGGATGAGAAGCAAATCTACATAGTGCTGAAGAAGCCATAGATGTCTCTACATTAAAATACCTTCCTGAAGTGATACAAGGAATCAACTCTATGTGGCCCCCATGTGGCAAAGATCTTTTGTGATGGGGCATGTTTGTTGATTTTTATTTTCAATAAAGAACACATTTCGCTTAACATATAATGTTTTTGAAAGCACATAGATATTTTCTCGCCGTTGTAGGACGCTGGATATTAATAGCAATATGTGACATTAGATAGATGTCGTGATAACGATGATGTGTGATCTTCCCCACCGGACTCTGGTCAGCAAAGCGAGATTATTACTCTTTCGATGATATTCAAGGATAAAAAAGCTCTAAATGTCAACCATGTAGAGTTGCTTGAAATTGAAGCTCTAGGCATAAACTTCTAGGTAGTAAATATGAAAAAAAGAAGGGGGTGAATCAAAAAAAATGAGAAGAAAGAAAAAAGAAATGAAAATAAAGAATGAGAAAATAATAATAAAAACTACTCCTATGTTCGAAACCTGGTAATAGGCTTGTTCGGATAAGAGTATGGAAATTTTGAGGCACTCCGCTGAAGCGATAGGGTGGAGATATATCATCCAATTCAAGAAACCTTAGCTTCATGAGTGATGGTAATATTTTCAAATCGTGATTATGCCGAGTAACTTGGGGGGCGGTGTTGTTTGCTCCATCGTTGTCCTCAAGACAAAGGACTGTGACGAATTGATTTCCTCAAATAATGATAAAAACAAAAACAAAAAAAAAAAAAAAAAAAAAAAGAAAATAGGCGATATCATGGGAAAAATTAAGACTCGCACCACCCAGAACTCTATTCCTAGAGTAATATTTCTGCGCTCAAGTGGTTATACAAGCATACCCTTTTGGGGGCGGAGTAGATAATGAGAATTGAGAAAGAGTAGTACTCTGCAGCAACGCGGTAATCATGAGGATGAACCGAGTCACCAGGGAAGACTTCACATCTTTGAATTACCAAGTGGTTGAATCTAAGCCACTCTTGCACATGATATCCAGAGCTTCTATGCTGTGTTTTCAAAATCTTGTATGTTAATCTAAATGATACCCTTCAGTGGAACACCAATCAGCAAATTGACAAGTTAAAGCAACAAAAATTTCCATGTATTACTTCAGGTGTAAGATCCAGAACACAAGGTTGTGGATACTATTGGAGCCCCTAACCAGAAATGACCTCACAATGCATAGAATGAAGATGATAACAAAGGTATAGGTGTCAGACAGCTCAAGAACAAGAAGCGAATTCCAGCCACGATGCCTTGTTTGGTTCAAGAAAATGAAGGACGAAACATGACAAGAATGAGCTTACAAAGTGAGGGGACGGTAAAAAGTAAACAGTGAGTCTCCAAAGAATTAAAGCACAGAGATCGATGAATGGTGACCGTCAAGAGGCAACAAGAAGATTGAGGTTAAGAAGTATTTTGCTCACCCCGATGATGAAATTAACAAATACTCAGAATGTTGGGTCAAAAGAACTGGAAGATAGCCGAGCACGATCGAATGGGGCAATGAAGAACAGAAAGAATAGTAAGAATCTTTGCACATGCATGATATAGTGTTTGTTGGTGAAGCAGGCGGAGACCCCGAAGAAGAAAGACGGGTGCTCGTGCAAAAGAACAAGAGCAGATGCCCATTGAGCAAAATTTGACAGAAATGAAGATCAAAATTGAGCATACCGCAAAAGGAAAGAAAATAGAGAAATCTGAAGAATGACTTTTCAGGGCATAAGATTAACAATAAAAAGAAAAAAAGGGGGAGAAAAAGAAACAAAGAAAAAAGAAAAGAGGAGAAAGAAAGCACAACATTACATACATCATATAGATAGGGGCATGTCAATTTTGCTTGTTCCTAAACAGGTATTTGAAGAATTATCGAAGAATTTACCAAAGTCCCGAAAGAACCATAGCCATGGCGGCGTGATATCCAGATGTTAAATCCTTCGGGTCATCGATAAGTCATTCGGGCACGATGTTAAGTCCTTCGGGCCACCAATAAGTCTTTTGAGCGTGGTGATAAGTCCTTCGGGCCATCAGTAAGTCCTTTGGGCATGATGCGGCAAGCATATCGGCGTGGTCCCCATAGAACAATAGCCATATCGTCATCAGATCCAGATGTTAAATCCTTCGGGTCATCGATAAGTCCGCCGGGCACGATGTTAAGTCCCGGGCCACCAATAAGTCTTTTGAGCGTGGTGATAAGTCCTTCGGGCCATCAGTAAGTCCCGGGCATGATGCGGTAGCATATCGCGAGTCCCCATAGAACAATAGCCATATCGGCGTCAGATCCAGATGTTAAATCCCGGGTCATCGATAAGTCCCTCGGCACGATGTTAAGCCCTTCGGGCCACCAATAAGTCTTTTGAGCGTGGTGATAAGTCCCGGGCCATCGGTAAGTCCCGGCATGATGCGGCATGTTAATATCGTGAGTCCCCACCAAGAACAATAAGCCGCCGGGCCATCAAGTCGCATGATCCAGATGTTAAATAGAATTAGCGGGTCATCGATAAGTCCGCCGGTCACGATGTTAAGTCCTTCGGGCCACCAATAAGTCTTTTGAGCGTGGTGATAAGTCCCGGGCCATCGGTAAGTCGCCGGGCATGATGCGGCAAGATATCGGCGTGAGTCCCCATAGAATAATAGCCATATCGGCGTCGATCCGGATGTTAAATCCGGGTCATCGATAAGTCTTTCGGGCACGATGTTAAGTCCTTCGGGCCACCAATAAGTCTTTTGAGCGTGGTGATAAGTCCCGGGCCATCAGTAAGTCCTTCGGGCATGATGCGGCAGCATATCAGCGTGAGTCCCCATAGAACAATAGCCATATCGTCGTCAGATCCATATGTTAAATCCTTCGGGTCATCGATAAGTCATTCGGGCACGATGTTAAGTCCTTCGGGCCACCAATAAGTCTTTTGAGCGTGGTGATAAGTCCTTCGGGCCATCAGTAAGTCCTTCGGGCATGATGCGGCCGCATATCAGCATGAGTCCCCAAAGAACAACAGCCATAGCGGCGTGATATCCAGATATTAAATCCTTCGGGTCATCGGTAAGTCCTTCGAGCATGATGTTAAGTTCTTCGGGCCACCAATAAGTCTTTTGAGCATGGTGATAAGTCATTCGGGCCATCAGTAAGTCCTTCGGGCATGATGCGGAAGCGTATCAGCGTGAGTCCCCAAAGAACGGCAGCCATAGCGGCGTGAGACCGATGATGTTAAATCGCCGGATCATCGATAAGTCCTTCGGGCACGATGTTAAGTCCTTCGGGCCATCAGTAAGTCTTTCGAGCATGATGATAAGTCCTTCGGGCCATTAGTAAGTCCTTCGGGCATGATGCGGCAGTCTTAGTTGCGTAGGTCCAAAAATGGCAACAGCCTCGTAAAAAAAAGGAACCTGCATTTTCAAGCCCCAGTGAAAGGTTCCATAGAGAGAGAACCCTAAACCCAGAATCTCAAAAAGAACTCCAGTCGGAGGAATTCACCTATGACACAAGGTTATATAGGAAACCTTTTGTGAAGAGTCTTATATAGGAAAGGCTCTGATCTTCACTGTCTTAGAATGAAAGGTTCTATATAGGAAGAACCTGTAGCTCTGAGATTTCAGACGCCAAAAGTTCTATATAGGAAGGACTGACGGCTCCAGGTTTTGAAGACTAGTAGTTCTATATAGGAGGAACTCTCAGTCGGAAGAATCCATCAACGGCGCAAAAGGTTTTATATAGGAGAAACCAGCGTTGAAGGCGAAGAGTTCTATATAGGAAGGACTCCAAGCTTTACAGTCTCGAAGTGAAAGGTTCTATATAGGAAGGACTCATAAGTCGAGGCTTGAGTGAAGGGTTCTATATAGGAAGAGCCTCAGAGCTCCAAGATCGGAAGGTGACGAAGATCTATATAGGAAGAACTTACGAGCCTGAAGATTCAGCCAAGGAAGAGCGGAGATGTCCAAAAGAACACGTTTTTCCAAAGCTACAAACAGGGAAGTCTGATAAAAATGAGTGCTTATGAATCTTTGCTTTGCTTCCCATTCCATGAGAACAAGCAAAGAGGGGCAACTGTAATCACTCATTTTCGCTTGTAAATACATATTAGTATTGCATGTATATTTATTATATTATATGTATGAATGTTACTAATATATATATAAGGTGTGGTGTGTGCATGTATATTATAAACTATGTATGTATACGTATTAATAGTGTATGTGTGTCGCGTATGTATCCATAGAGTACTAACGTATTTATTTAATGTATATAGATGTTATGTTAGTTAGGGGTATGATTATATGTACGTATGCTAGTATGTTATATTAATTAATGTTTGTATAATATAAGTATACGTTTGCGTATGTATGTGTATTGCTATTATAATACTAATTATATTATTATTAATGGGCTGATATAAAATGAAATACAAAAAATTAAATATATTAATCCCAAATAAAAATTACAGTCCAAGTCCAAATATCATTACAAGGCCTAAACCCAAACCCTATTTAATTACAATTATTGTGTGCAGGTGACTGTGGGCCGTTGGATCAAGATCTGATCCAACGGCCACGATCCAACCAAGAAGTCAAAAATATTCGCCACCGCGTGTTCCACACGTATGGACGGTTTTTGAGTGCCACGCGCGCGTGTGGTCCACGCACGGACGCTTTGATATCCCACGCGCGCGTGACTCTGACTCGACTGCGGAGCTCCACGTGGCAAGATCTGGAGCCTTCTCATCAAATCGAGGCTTCATCCAGGCCGTTCGTCCTTCAAGCCATCTCGACCGTTAGATCTGATCTGATCTAACGGCCGAGAACGCGTCTGGCCGCTGGCAGAACACCCATACCGCCACCATGCCGATATTCAACCACCGTGCTCAGAACATGCTAAATACAACAAGCAACAAGTTTGTCACCCAGATTGAAAAGCAAGATGCAACTTGCACCAAAACAAAGACAAGCTTATATACGAAACAGAGATCTTGTAAAAGAAAAAAAAACGAAGAGAGACATCGCTACAGATGGCAACTCCGCTGGGGACAATTTTTTGTTTTTCAAAAACAAATGAGAGTCAAGCTTTCAAAATAATTACCGCTTTATTAATATTAGAAATTCGGGTTAAAGTGACTATTAAATTAACATTCGGTCATAATTGCGCGTTTATTTTAACGCATTTAAAATATGGCATATAAACCCGTCTTTCTAAGTGGGGAAACGCTAATGCTTTTCGTGGAGATATCGTTCTCCCGTATGGGCCTAGCAAGTACCTTCGGGGCTCGAGTACCTTATGTTTTTCGTAAGGATATCGTTCCTTCGTGCACGGGCATAAGCGAATGGGTCCCCCGAATTGAAACCGGTTGAAAGGAGCCTATAATGGGTGATGATCGGGGCCTTGCTACTCTTAGTAGAGGACAGCAAGGACAATTCGGTACCTCCTAGAACCAACACTGCATGTAGAGAACATAGAAACCTACCCTATTAGAGCCATGCGGATAACCTAGGTGTCTTAGATGGAATGTAAATAGGATTGCCTTGTTTGCTTATCGCATTTAATTTGCCCTTTTATTACGTACTTATCATTTTTTTCCCAGATGACTTGTTTTTTTTGCTTTGTTTTTGCATATCATCGCATTCGCATTATTACGGGGCATTGATTCCCGAGTGATTTCTCCCATAATAGAAGATTGTTCATGATGGACCAAAGGTTCTTTGACCTAAAGGAAGGGGGTCCAATTCCGAGTTCCATCCCAAGACTAGGACGGTGGATACCAAGAAGAACCATTCAAGGACACGAACAGATTGTAAGCTGATGTCAATCCGGTGACAAGCGAGATGAAATACAAGAACTAAAGAAGCAGATGTCCGAGATGATGGACCGGATGAATGCCATGATGAAAGGCAAAAGCATGTCGAACTCGTAAAAGATTCGGTCGGGGAGCAGAATGTGGAATGAATGGTCGAGGAATGTCAAAACAGAGACAACACCGTTAAATATGACAAATCAATCCCTTTGTGATCAATCTCAAGAAGCGGACATAAGTAGCATATCCGGGGTAGATACCCAGGAACAGAGGCAAAACCAGGGGAAGTTCGAGAATCTAATGACATCAGAAGACATTATCCTATACCCATGAGATACACCGAGTTACTTTCGTTGCTTGTCGAAAGGAACCTTATCATACCAATGAAGTTTGTACCAAGAAAACCTCCTTATCCGAAAGATTACAAACCGTGTCCGTGCAGCTACCACATAGGCGATCCTAGTCATCACACTCGAAAATTGTAGGGCCCTGAAGGACAGAGTTCGAGATCTTATCAGAATGGGAATTTTGGATTTCGAAGACGGACAACCCCGATTCTTCAGCCAGCCAGCCGTTGCCCGAGGGGCAAACTCGAAGGAAGGTCAATACCCAGCCCAAGGTTCGGATAACACAGGAGTGGGTCACTCAAGTGGGATAAAGTTAGGAGTCAAGAATAAAAGCGTCTCAGAAGGTGAACTTGCACGCAAGTGCGGCCAGCTCGAGCATGAGAGGCACAATCTGAGCATGAAATTAAAGAACGTACAAGACGAGTACCAGAAGCTGCACTTTGAATTTAAGAGTTTCGGTCTGGGTAACACCGCGGAAGAGTGGGTCAATGGTATGATTCAGCTGAGGAACAGTTCAGAACGCTAGAAGTAGAAATGCAAGAATAGTAAGAATAAAGTCATATCATTATCACGTGTCGGAAGAAGTCGAGGGCCAACGCGACTTTCTCCAAAATGAGTTGGAAAGCGATCGCCATGGAAGATATCCCGAAATCAAGTCCGCACAGAAAGGAATGAATCACAAGCCTTTCAAATGGAAAACGCAGCACTCAAAGAACAGATAGCGAGGCTCGAGACTACTTTACATACCAGTGAGATCCGTGCTGGGGCAATGACCGTTAAGCTACAAAAGGCTGAGCAAACAATACGGGAGAAAGATCAGGACATGAAGATGGTTACGACTCAATCCCGACAAGTAGCTCAACAGGTAGCAGATTTAGCCGATGCAGCAGCACCAATAACCCAGAATATGGATCCGGCATTGGACCGCGAAGGAAAACTGACGGGACTATTGAATAAGGTTAAGACATTAGGTGCCAGGGCTCACCGCTATCTGTAAAACCCTAATACCGGATGTAATGAAACCTCTTGGTCTGAATGAAAGATGTCTTATAGGGACAAATCACTTGCGGAATCAATGCTTTATTGCATTCATGCATTGCATTTGCATCACATTCTTTGCATTGCTTTATCATCGCATAGCACTTCATCATTTAACACTTGGGGTTCGATGACAGAATTAGTTGGGAAATGGAATGAATTGAAGAGTCGAGGCTTGACCAGTTAGAAGAAAAAATCGAGAAAGAGCTTAAGAAGAAAGAGAAGGTAAATGTTTTCAATACGAGGGAACTCTGCCTAGTCCCTGATTTGGTCATTCCTCCAGATTTCAAGGTTCCCGGATTTGCGCAGTATGACGGAACCAGCTGCCCGAAGATTCACTTAACCATGTTTTGTAGAAAAATGGAATGATACATGAAGAACGAAGAATTGTTGATCCACTATTTCCATGATAGCTTTGTGGGACCAACAAAGCAGTGTGGTATAACCGTTTGAATGTAAAACCAAGTTAGGTCATGGGGTGACCTCGCTAATGCCTTTTGGATCAATACAAATATGCTTTAGATTTAGCACCACGTCGACGTTTCTTGAGAATGAGAAAATGAGACCAAGTGAAAGCTTCAGGAATATGCATTAAGGTGGCGATGTCCGCGACCCAAGTCCAGCCCCTATAGCGGAAGAAGAGTTGACTCCCCTATTTCATGCAACGCTTCCCTCTCCTTCTTCGATGTGATGTTGGAGAAATCGAGAAACGGATTCAAGATTTCATGACGATTGAGAGAGGATAGAATATGCAATCAAAGAAGGAAAATTGGGGTCTAAGTCTAAGGACCGAATCGAAGATAAGATAGATAAGGATGGAGAGGTAAATGAGTGTCATCTCCAGGGTTCGCGTGGCAGTAAAAGAATGAAACAGACTGACAAATCGGGGTCATCAAGGAAAATTCCTCGGACGAGCGCAAATTTGGAAGTGTTTGGAATATCTATCTCGGACATTTGGCCTCATCCGCAGAGGGTCACTATCTTGTTCCTAGGCCGATGAAGAGTGCACCTGATTTGTATGCCCATAGTTTTGACTCGAGTAGCACATGCGAATTCCATATGGGGCACTGGGGCATCCCACCGAAAATGTAGACCTTTACTTGGAGGAAATCAAGAAGCTGGTCAATGATGGAACCCGACACAAGAGCTGATCAAGCAAAGTGGAAGATCAAGGATGAGAAGCAAATCTACATAGTCTTTGAAGAAGCCATAGATGTCTCTACATTAAAATACCTTCCTCAAGTGATAC
This sequence comes from Hibiscus mutabilis, assembly GCA_019671005.1. Classification (NCBI taxonomy): domain Eukaryota; kingdom Viridiplantae; phylum Streptophyta; class Magnoliopsida; order Malvales; family Malvaceae; genus Hibiscus; species Hibiscus mutabilis. The sequence goes on from CM033717.1 coordinate 58,164,585, forward strand.
AAGGAATCAACTCTATGTGGCCCTGTGGCAAAGATCTTTTGTGATGGGGCATGTTTGTTGATTTTTATTTTCAATAAAGAACACATTTTCGCTTAACATATAATGTTTTTGAAAGCACATAGATATTTTCTCGCCGTTGTAGGACTGGATATTAATAGCAATATGTGACATTAGATAGATGTCGTGATAACGATGATGTGTGATCTCCCCACGGACGACTCGTCAGCAAAGCGAGATTATTACTCTTTCGATGATATTCAAGGATAAAAAGCTCTAAATGTCAACCATGTAGAGTTGCTTGAAATTGAAGCTCTAGGCATAAACTTCTAGGTAGTAAATATGAAAAAAAGAAGGGGGTGAATCAAAAAAAATGAGAAGAAAGAAAAAAGAAATGAAAATAAAGAATGAGAAAATAATAATAAAAACTACTCCTATGTTCGAAACCTGGTAATAGGCTTGTTCGGATAAGAGTATGGAAATTTTGAGGCACTCCGCTGAAGCGATAGGGTGGAGATATATCATCCAATTCAAGAAACCTTAGCTTCATGAGTGATGGTAATATTTTCAAATCGTGATTATGCCGAGTAACTTGGGGCAGTGTTGTTTGCTCCATCGTTGTCCTCAAGACAAAGGACTGTGACGAATTGATTTCCTCAAATAATGATAAAAACAAAAACAAAAAAAAAAAAGAAAAAAAAGAAAATAGGCGATATCATGGGAAAAATTAAGACTCGCACCACCCAGAACTCTATTCCTAGAGTAATATTTCTGCGCTCAAGTGGTTATACAAGCATACCCTTTTGGGGGCGGAGTAGATAATGAGAATTGAGAAAGAGTAGTACTGCAAAGCAACGCGGTAATCATGAGGATGAACCGAGTCACCGGGAAGACTTCACATCTTTGAATTACCAAGTGGTTGAATCTAAGCCACTCTTGCACATGATATCCAGAGCTTCTATGCTGTGTTTTCAAAATCTTGTATGTTAATCTAAATGATACCCTTCAGTGGAACACCAATCAGCAAATTGACAAGTTAAAGCAACAAAAATTTCCATGTATTACTTCAGGTGTAAGATCCAGAACACAAGGTTGTGGATACTATTGGAGCCCCTAACCAGAAATGACCTCACAATGCATAGAATGAAGATGATAACAGAGGTATAGGTGTCAGACAGCTCAAGAACAAGAAGCGAATTCCAGCCACGATGCCTTGTTTGGTTCAAGAAAATGAAGGACGAAACATGACAAGAATGAGCTTACAAAGTGAGGGGACGGTAAAAAGTAAACAGTGAGTCTCCAAAGAATTAAAGCACAGAGATCGATGAATGGTGACCGTCAAAAGGCAACAAGAAGATTGAGGTTAAGAAGCATTTTGCTCACCCCGATGATGAAATTAACAAATACTCAGAATGTTGGGTCAAAAGAACTGGAAGATAGCCGAGCACGATCGAATGGGGCAATGAAGAACAGAAAGAATAGTAAGAATCTTTGCACATGCATGATATAGTGTTTGTTGGTGAAGCAGGCGGAGACCCCGAAGAAGAAAGACGGGTGCCCGTGCAAAAGAACAAGAGCAGATGCCCATTGAGCAAAATTTGTGAAATGAAGATCAAAATTGAGCATACCGCAAAAGGAAAGAAAATAGAGAAATCTGAAGAATGACTTTTCAGGGCATAAGATTAACAATAAAAAGAAAAAAAGGGGGAGAAAAAGAAACAAAGAAAAAAGAAAAGAGGAGAAAGAAAGCACAACATTACATACATCATATAGATAGGGGCATGTCAATTTTGCTTGTTCCTAAACAGGTATTTGAAGAATTATCGAAGAATTTACCAAAGTCCCGAAAGAACCATAGCCATGGCGGCGTGATATCCAGATGTTAAATCCTTCGGGTCATCGATAAGTCATTCGGGCACGATGTTAAGTCCTTCGGGCCACCAATAAGTCTTTTGAGCGTGGTGATAAGTCCTTCGGGCCATCAGTAAGTCCTTTGGGCATGATGCGGCAGCATATCAGCGTGAGTCCCCATAGAACAATAGCTATATCGTCATCAGATCCAGATGTTAAATCCTTCGGGTCATCGATAAGTCCTTCGGGCACGATGTTAAGTCCTTCGGGCCACCAATAAGTCTTTTGAGCGTGGTGATAAGTCCTTCGGGCCATCGTAAGTCGCCGGGCATGATGCGGTAGCATATCAGCGTGAGTCCCCATAGAACAATAGCCATATCGGCGTCAGATCCAGATGTTAAATCCTTCGGGTCATCGATAAGTCCCTCGGGCACGATGTTAAGCCCTTCGGGCCACCAATAAGTCTTTTGAGCGTGGTGATAAGTCCTTCGGGCCATCAGTAAGTCCTTCGGGCATGATGCGGCAACATATCAGCGTGAGTCCCCATAGAACAATAGCCATATCGGCGTCGCCGATCCGATGTTAAATCCCGGGTCATCGATAAGTCCGCCGGGCACGATGTTAAGTCCTTCGGGCCACCAATAAGTCTTTTGAGCGTGGTGATAAGTCCTTCGGGCCATCGGTAAGTCCTTCGGGCATGATGCGGCAAAGATATCGCGTGAGTCCCCATAGAATAATAGCCATATATCGCCGATCCAGATGTTAAATCCTTCGGGTCATCGATAAGTCTTTCGGGCACGATGTTAAGTCCTTCGGGCCACCAATAAGTCTTTGAGCGTGGTGATAAGTCCTTCGGGCCATCGGTAAGTCCCGGGCATGATGCGGCAAAGATATCAGCGTGAGTCCCCATAGAACAATAGCCATATCGCCGCCGGATCCAGATGTTAAATCCTTCGGGTCATCGATAAGTCATTCGGGCACGATGTTAAGTCCTTCGGGCCACCAATAAGTCTTTTGAGCGTGGTGATAAGTCCTTCGGGCCATCAGTAAGTCCTTTGGGCATGATGCGGCAAAGATATCGCGTGAGTCCCCATAGAACAATAGCCATATCGGCGGCGCCGATCCAGATGTTAAATCCTTCGGGTCATCGGTAAGTCCTTCCGGGCACGATGTTAAGTCCTTCGGGCCACCAATAAGTCTTTTGAGCGTGGTGGTGATAAGTCCCGGGCCATCGGTAAGTCCGCCGGGCATGATGCGGCCGCATATCAGCATGAGTCCCCAAAGAACAACAGCCATAGCGGCGTGATATCCAGATATTAAATCCTTCGGGTCATCGGTAAGTCCTTCGGGCATGATGTTAAGTTCTTCGGGCCACCAATAAGTCTTTTGAGCATGGTGATAAGTCATTCGGGCCATCAGTAAGTCCTTCGGGCATGATGCGGAAGCGTATCAGCGTGAGTCCCCAAAGAACGGCAGCCATAGCGGCGTGAGACCCAGATGTTAAATCCTTCGGGTCATCGATAAGTCCTTCGGGCACGATGTTAAGTCCTTCGGGCCATCAGTAAGTCTTTCGAGCATGATGATAAGTCCTTCGGGCCATTAGTAAGTCCTTCGGGCATGATGCGGCAGTCTTAGTTGCGTAGGTCCAAAAATGGCAACAGCCTCGTAAAAAAAAGGAACCTGCATTTTCAAGCCCCAGTGAAAGGTTCCATAGAGAGAGAACCCTAAACCCAGAATCTCAAAAAGAACTCCAGTCGGAGGAATTCACCTATGACACAAGGTTATATAGGAAACCTTTTGTGAAGAGTCTTATATAGGAAAGGCTCTGATCTTCACTGTCTTAGAATGAAAGGTTCTATATAGGAAGAACCTGTAGCTCTGAGATTTCAGACGCCAAAAGTTCTATATAGGAAGGACTGACGGCTCCAGGTTTTGAAGACTAGTAGTTCTATATAGGAGGAACTCTCAGTCGGAAGAATCCATCAACGGCGCAAAAGGTTTTATATAGGAGAAACCAGCGTTGAAGGCGAAGAGTTCTATATAGGAAGGACTCCAAGCTTTACAGTCTCGAAGTGAAAGGTTCTATATAGGAAGGACTCATAAGTCGAGGCTTCAGAGTGAAGGGTTCTATATAGGAAGAGCCTGTAGCTCCAAGATCGGAAGGTGACGAAGATCTATATAGGAAGAACTTACGAGCCTGAAGATTCAGCCAAGGAAGAGCGGAGATGTCCAAAAGAACACGTTTTTCCAAAGCTACAAACAGGGAAGTCTGATAAAAATGAGTGCTTATGAATCTTTGCTTTGCTTCCCATTCCATGAGAACAAGCAAAGAGGGGCAACTGTAATCACTCATTTTCGCTTGTAAATACATATTAGTATTGCATGTATATTTATTATATTATATGTATGAATGTTACTAATATATATATAAGGTGTGGTGTGTGCATGTATATTATAAACTATGTATGTATACGTATTAATAGTGTATGTGTGTCGCGTATGTATCCATAGAGTACTAACGTATTTATTTAATGTATATAGATGTTATGTTAGTTAGGGGTATGATTATATGTACGTATGCTAGTATGTTATATTAATTAATGTTTGTATAATATAAGTATACGTTTGTGTATGTATGTGTATTGCTATTATAATACTAATTATATTATTATTAATGGGCTGATATAAAATGAAATCCAAAAAATTAAATATATTAATCCCAAATAAAAATTACAGTCCAAGTCCAAATATCATTACAAGGCCCAAACCCAAACCCTATTTAATTACAATTATTGTGTGCAGGTGACTGTGGGCCGTTGGATCAAGATCTGATCCAACGCCACGATCCAACCAAGAAGTCAAAAATATCCGCCACCGCTTGTTCCACACGTATGGACCGCTCGAGTGTGCCCGCGCGCGTGTGGTCCACGCGCGGACGCTTTGATATCCCACGCGCGTGAGCCCCACACGCTCGACTCTCGATTGCGGAGCTCCACGCGGCAAGATCCGGGAGCCGTCTCATCAAATCGAGGCTTCATCCGGGCCGTTCGTCCTTCAAGCCATCTCGACCGTTAGATCGATCCGATCTAACGGCCGAGAACGCGCGCCGTCCGCCGCTGGTGAGAACACCCATACCGCCACCATGCCGATATTCAACCACCGTGCTCAGAACATGCCAAATACAACAAGCAACAAGTTTGTCAGTCCAGATCTGAAAAAGCAAGATGCAACTTGCACCAAAACAAAGACAAGCTTATATACGAAACAGAGATCTTGTAAAAGAAAAAAAAAACGAAGAGAGACATCGCTACAGAAATCTTATCCTTTTTGCGTTTATTTTCAAATAAGAAAAGAAGTATACCTCTCTTTTTTTGTACTCCAAGTTTTGGATCTATAATTTTTTTGCTTCTTATTTGTCGTTGAAAATAAGCTCCCCTAGATTACAGAATGCCTGGGTTTTATACCCATTTTTGTTACATATAAAAATATAAAGAAACCCCATTTATGGTTAATTTAGCTCGAATGATGATATTTTCAGGATAACAATCCCTTCTTTTCTTTGCTTTTGTAGATCTGACGTGACCTTGGGTGGTAGAGTAGGCAGCCGGTTAAAGCCGGTGGCAATGGCTGGCGTGTGGCCTTCACGCGGGCGTTGAAGAGCGACAGTAGATGAAGGTGATGAGGCACAAGACAAAGGGCGGCAGTAGATGAAATGGTTAGGGTTGTCTTTATAAATAAATATATTTTAAAAGATTATATTCTATCATAATAAATATTATTAAATTATTTTTTAAATAATTTAATATCTAATTTTATCAAAATAAATAAATAATTATCTAATTAATTTTGTAATTATCGAATAAAGTGAAAAAATTAAATCTAGTTTGATTTTTAATTTTGATCAAAATTTAGTTAAATATCATTTAACAACTTCTTAGTTTAACTTGGTGCTTAAATATTTAATTTTTTATCAATGAAGTATTGTGTTCAAGTCACTCCCCTAGATTTTATATTTTATTTTATGTTATTGGTAATTTAATATACATTGAATATAAATGTTAGTGGAATTAAATCAAATACTAGGCCTAGCTTTTATATTTTATATTTTAATATACGTGTCACCACTTGATTGGTTAAATAAAATTAAACAAAAATAATATGGGGAAGAGAGAGAAATAATTAAAAAATATTTTAAAAAATTACATGTCAGCGTTGTTGTTAATTTTTTTAATAGAAATGGACCAAAATAGGAAAAGTATTTAAAGTTAGGGACGATTTTAATGAAAAAATTAGTTAATTGACCAAAAACAGAAAAAGAGTGATAGTTGAGTGACTACTCTTGTAGTTTTCCTTTTTTTAACATATTTTTAAAGAGAAGTGTGAGGTTGACGTTGGTATTCAAACCTCAAAGTCATCGGTTCTCATTCACCAGTATTATTGGCCCAAGCCGAAAGGAACGGAAAAAGTTCTCCCCACACCTATCAAAATAACGTAATATTTGTCCACAAGTCTAATTTGGTCCCTTCCCCTATAACCTAACAAGCTACGTGGAGTAATTTCTTTTTCATCTCCCAATCACGCACCTTCGTATGCATGACTTTTTTTTTTTTTGTTGTTATTTCAGTGGTTTAAAGTTTTGCTTTGATTAATTTACATCGATTTGTGTCGCACAATTAGTTTTGGTAGGTGAGTTTTTCGGCGGAAATTTTCTACATACTTTAAGCATTGAACTCGATACTTATTTAAGGGATATCAAGCTGTTTACCACTTGGATCAGTATGTTAGTTACACTTAGGCCCTTTAATTTGCTTACACATTAATTAATCTGCATAGCCAATGTGAAATACTAGTGTAAATTCTGACCACACCAACTCCTTTTTTCTACTTTATAAATATCATAACAGGGTATAAGTTGGCTCAAGTCAATTACTCTCCTGAACAACAAAGATGGTTTCCATGGGATTTGTTTGCATTTCAAACCCTTCCAAATGGTTCTCCAACAAGGGTTTAAGGTTATGTTTCCCTCGCTTTCGCTCCAAATCCAACTCCTCTGCCTTGCTGATACCGTCACCGCCGGCTGTCCCTCCGCCAACTCTCCATAACACCACTAGAGAAGAACTTAAAGAAGTTTTTTGTCAGTTTGACAGCGACGGAGATGGGAAGATTTCGAGCGAGGAGCTTAGTGCTTACTTCACTTCGATAGGAGACAACGAAAAACGATGTTCAAAGGGTTATCAAAGACTTCGACGATAACGGCGACGACCTGCTGGAATTCAAGGAGTTTATCAAGTTGATGGACGGAGGCAACGAAGGCGACGATGATATTAAAAGAGCGTTCGAGATGTACGAGGTGGATAAAGGCTGTGGGTGCATCACACCGGTGGGATTGCAGCAGATGCTCGGTCGTCTTGGGGATGCGAAATCGTACCAAGAGTGTAAAGCCATGATTGGGGTGTTCGATCTTGATGGCAATGGAGTGCTTGACTTCCATGAATTTCAGCATATGATGAGAGGTGAACAATATAGAAACAAAAAGGAAATGTAAATTAGAGTCCATAAGCCAATCACATTTGATGTTCAATTCCGGTCAACCGATCACATTTGATGTTCAATTCTCTCTCTCTAGGATCCGGTTACGTAATATAAAAAATTTTAAGTTTTACACGTTTTTGGATCATTAAATAGGTGAAACGAATGACTGAGATTAACAGTAAAATATGTGAAGATTATCACTTGGAAAAAAAGTAAAGAGTTAATCTCGTATATCTATTTTCCCCATCCAACAATCCAAAAAATGTGTAAAACTTAAAAACTTGTACACTATGTAAGTGGATCTTAACTATATATATAATATTTACATGACACGTGTATAATCTTTGTTCGCTCATATTTCCTTAAGTCATGGGGTCTAAATTCATTAGAAGTACTCTCCATCTTTCCTCAGATTGTCCCCTTTCTCTCCCCCCAAGTAGGATTAGGATTAGATTTAAGATTTATCAAAAAAATAATAAACTACATGTTCAATTCAAAATAATAAGGCTAAAGGGGTAAGAAGCCCTTAAACTTTTGAAAAAAAAATTAATTAAGCCCTTGAACTTTTCTTACACTCAATTACGGCCTTAAACCAAGAAATTGAATCAATTAAACTCTTTGACTAATTTTGACCATTAAATTTTAACAATTTTTTTAGATCTGTTGGTGCAGTGTGCCATCTCACAATATTTCCACTTGACATTTTCATAATTTTTTATTTTATTTAAAAAATTTTAAAAAGTTATAAAAATTCTAAAAAAACTAATTTTTTGAAAAAAAAAATCTGTAAATAAAACATGATAAAATTGTAGTGTATCATGTGCTAGTAATATCTAAAAAACATTGTTAAGGTTTAATAATCAAAATTGGTCAAAGTACTTGATTGATTAAATTTATTGATTCAATGGCTTAATTGGGTGCAAAAAAGTTCATGAACTTATTTGATTTTTTTCCCAAAAGTTCAAGGGCTTCTTACACCCTTAGGTCATAAAATAATAATAAACTCCAATATTATGTTAAGAAGCTTTAAAATAACTAACAACTAGTTGGTTTGGTGTGATGAGATGTTAGATCTCTTAAACAAGATTAGAGGTTTGAATCTTGACGTTATAAATAGAGCAAATTGAATTAGGAGGGTTGACTCCATAACGAGCTTTTACAATACCCGATATAAATTAGTCAACTAATGAGTCAGATACGGGCGGTTAAATTAAATATTAAAGCTTTAAAATATTCTCTCTGTTTTGAATTAAAGTGAAAAGCTAAAAGCTAGTGTTCAAAACAAAACACAGAAGCTTTAAAATATTCTTAACAAGTCATACCATATAATTCAGTCAAATAAGAATCATGTTTGTGGCCCAGTAATGGAAGAAAGAACCATTCTATGCTTTTGAAATTTTATCCCAAAATCCAGGTCGTGGACAAGAAAATAATACTTGAAAGACAGAAGAATGTCAAAAAAAAAAGAAAAAGAAGGAAATAGTTGGAACGTAGTCATAACGACACCTGATGCAGCGAAGAAATTGAGGGTTTGAATCAAGAAACATATGCCGACAAATTACAAACCAGTTTTGTCCATTTTCTTTCATTTCCAGAGGGGTAAAGACTTCAGCTCGGATTGGAGCACTTGGATAGTGTTTGAGGACTTTGAGACAAAGGTGGGCTCTCACCGGCTTATGATCTGAACTATAGATATCATCCACAGATTCGTAACAGTGTAAAGTTGCTGTAATTTGGTCAGGGTCTTCCATCTTGAACAATATTCTATCAGTCCATGATGGAACTCGTACCTGTCAAAAGTTAATCAAAAACAATTCATAAAACGAGTATCCATTGTTTAAATATAACGACTAAGGCAGGGCAAAATCAGAAAATTTTTGGGTCAAATTTGGATATAAATTTTTATGGGGGTTAAAAAACAAATCATAAAATGAGTATCCATTGTTTAAATATCGAGTTAATATATATCTATATATCACCTTGTAACTTGTATTGTAGTTGCTGCTTCCTGAAGGAGCTGATCTTTGCTTCTCAGCAGTAAATAAGCAAGTTGATGCAAATTGCGCAATGAATTGATGAAAACAGCGGAAATGAGATTACTTTGTGAAGGCCTCTTTGTATTAAGGTTCAGGGCGGGATGTGTGGAGATGCCTTAGAGCCTGTAATTCAGGTCTCCCAACCATACGGTTATGTGTTCGAGCCGGGCGTTTGGATTCCAATCCCTGGAAAAAAGAGAGTGCGAGATATGCCTGCACTCTGAATTCCTCTCTTCTACATTTTCACCATGGGCTGCCATATGTCCAATCAAAAATGACCATAAAAAGACAAACCAAAACTTTAATTCAGAAAACATTCGAATCTAAAATGACCTAATCTATAATTACTTGTACCCAAAATAACCTAAACTTCAATCCAGCCCACATGGCTCTGGTTTTGGTTTGGGACCTCAGATGGGCCTTGTTTAAACAACTTTGCTTTGTTAAATTGGCTTTGAGTCCCATTAATGATTTAAACCCATATTTGTCTGGTTAATGGTGGTGATAATTGAATAAAACATGTCTTACCGGAGAGATGGCAAGTGATAAAGACCATTCTGAATCCTTTGTAGTTTATACTGATTGCCACTGCCCCTTTCTTTCTCCTCCTCATTCCTCCACACCCTCCAACAGAATGCTTATCCACCTTAACTTCTATATTTCAATTACCAAAACCAAATTAAGCTATAACAACAGAAAACAATTGCATATATGGGTGGCTAACATGGACAATAGGAGCGACCTCAAAATAAATTAAGTTAAATACTTTCAATGAAAAAACAAAAGATAAGTTATGAAAATGTTTGAAAAAACAAAAGATAAGTTATGAAAATGTTGATGTACTTCATAGATTTTTAGTTTTATTATACTCATTTTTTATTCAAAAGTAAGCTTATCCTTTGATGAACATGTTTGAATACCTTTTTTAAAAGTGAGGGCTCCATTTTAATAAATTGGAGCATGACTCCTAAGTCTTTGAACCGACAATGATGGCATACCACACCAAAACGACAGGTTCTAACCTTTGATGAACATGTATGAATTCTTTGGGCCGAACACATGTAGTTGCAGAGACTGCATATAGTTGCCTTCCCTAACAATCTGATATATATGCACATAAATATGTGCAGGTTAAATGTGAAGCCGTAATTAGCACAACAAAGAAGGCAAGAAAGAAAGAAAGAGTTGTTTAGCTTACTCGTGAATTTCACGTAGAGCATCCTGCAACAACCGTGCAAGGTTCTTTCGAGGCACTTCTTGCAAGCCAATCACAAGTAGATCAAATCCCGGTTGCTCCCCAGCAGCTCCACCAGATCTTCATACGAAACCTTAATTAATTAGAGGAGTAGATATATCACTAAACTGAAAGATGATAAAAAAAATTCATTACGATAACAAGAAGTGATTCATTTAAAGCTGTCCATTCATGTTCCAAGTTACCACGCAAATACAAAGGTCAGAATTTCTTGAGAAGTCGCAGGCATTATCTGCCTCCAATGTCTTTATTCCATCATGAGTTCCGGCTGGCTTTCTCTTACACTTGTAGTATCTTTTCCTGCAAAAACAAAGACCAATACTCAGTCAATAATGGCCGTTGTAATTACAGAAGATGCTTCACGTACCCTTTACCTGCTTGTATTGTGTTGAAATTCCCCATAGTTTTCCTTTCTGGTTAAGATTACCATATAACCTGCAAACTGAAGAAATTTCACATAGCTCGCTATGAGAAAGACATGCGAATATGAGATTTAACATAAATACGAAAGTTTCTTTTTGCTTTTGGCGGCGAAGATGATTTGAGAGGATATGCATAAAAGTCTAATAGTCTGAAATCTTCTATCATTGATCTCTTAATATTTGAAAACTGTGTAATTTTTTCTATACGAGTTAGGTTAGGCGTTTTTGACGATATGAATTTATATAATCAAATTTGAAAACCACCCATATCTAACAAGCAAACCCTCGCCGGGATATCCACATATTCAAAGCTTTAGAATTTAAAATTTTAAGTTTAGATTTTATAACTTAAATATAAAAAATTATATAATTTATTTTATTAAACATACATAAAAATAAATTGTATTTATATAATCGTCATATTTTTAAGGCTTAAGTGCCCAAACTATACCTTTTTTAAATAGGTGCCTAAAATATTTTTCGAGCCAAACATGTGCCTAGTATTTTCAACGTTACTCAAATAGGTGCCCGTCGTGACTGTCCGTTACAAAAATCTCGTTAGCCAATAAAAACATGACACATGGCAGTGTTAAATATTTTCTGAATTTTATTTTAAAAAAATAAATCAGGATTTTTAAAATATCCTAAAATTTTCAAATAGTCCCCAAATCCGACCACTATCACCGGCGTTGGTCGCGCTTCCGGTGAAAAACTGAAAAGCGCGCTCTCTCTCGCCAAACGACCCATACACCGTTCATCGTCCGTTATGCCATCGTTCGTCACGAATTACTCGATTAACCATTTGATAATTTCGACATTTCGCACGGCGTCGGTCGATTTCATGCAACGAGGTGGTGGGGTGAATGGTCTGATGGTCCGGCGATGGATGTGGTGGGCGGCGGTGTGACAATCAGTGGCAAAATCATGCCAAATCGGGATTTGGGATGTGGGGTATTAGTTATTTTAAATTTTGGGACTATTTTGTGAAATAAAGAAAACATTTTGTTTTATTATTTTTTATTTATTTTTAAATATAATTTCGGAAATTTAAGAAACTAACATGTGTCAGTTAACCGTGAAAATTAACGGACATTGATGACGGGTACCTATTTGAGAAACGTTGAAAATGTTGGGCACATGTTTGGCCCAAAAAATATTTTAGGCACATATTTGGCCCAAAAAATACTTTAGGCACCTATCTGAAAAAAATGTATAGTTTGGGCACTTATTTGCCACTTAAGCCTATTTTTAAATATAATATAAAACATGAAAAAATATTTTATGTACCGAAGGTATAAAACTTGTTTTCCACAAGAGTCTAAATTTTAAGGTTTAAAGGTTAGGGTTTAATGTTTGTGGTTAGATTTTAAAGTTTGAGAATAGATTTATGATTTAAATTTTAGAGTTTAGGATTTAGAGTTTAAGACCCCTAAAATGGATATGTGACAACTTTAGAAACTTGCTTGTGAAAAAAAAAAACATTTTCCACTAATGGTGGATCAAATAATTGCCCTATTAAACATAATCTCTTAAATATATAAAACCATTAAAAAATAAATTTATTTATGTTATACACATCCCAAATTCCTATAAAGTGCAACATGCCTAGTGCCACTAATAGGGACGAAGTCATGTATCGGGTGGAAGTGGGGATGGACAGGTTTTTACAAACGAACCTAATTCAAAAATACAAATTTTTCATTTGAATTCGACTCGACATGTGGTGACTTTTTACTCAATCAAAATTTTAAGATTAAAACCCGGCTCGACTTGACCTAGTCTGACACAAATAATTTTTTTTCTTTTTTATAGAAAATAAAAGGGGTAATATGAAAAAATATAAAAGAGTGGTATTATTGTAATTATTAGTATTCTTCTGCTTTTTTATTTGATAAAATTAACTATGTAACCGAAAAATATATATCGAATTGGGCAGGTCAGGTCGGGTCAGAATTCGTCGGGTTCGGGTCCCATGCACTTCCCTAATAGGGAGTCCCCTAATTTTTTTGTATAATAACATTTTAGGTTATTTTTAGTTTATAAATGAATCAAATAAAGTCTTTATTCTATCCAATTTTCAAATTTAAATGCTTAATAAATCTTTATCCCTTTTAATATTCGATACAGCTCTATCCATGGGCAGTTGAGCACAAGATTGAGGCATTGTACACGCACCTCAGATAGGCTCTAAGGTTTTGAGTTAAGAATGACAACAATGCAGTTCTTTCAAATTGGCAGTTTCTACGTTGCTGAAACTATCCATCGTATGAGCCGTTTAGTTTTTTTTGTTTGTGCAAAAGAAGGCATTATCAAGACTATGTGATCCATTTGATTTGCTTGTACGCTTATTTTATTTTACTATTTATCTTATTAGTCTTCTGGTTTAAAACAAAACAAGGTAAAAGTTCTAACAAGCTTAACGAACAATAAATCGTGCAAAATTTTATCAAGTTTATCGAATATCGAGTTGAGTAAAAAATCGAATAATTTTTTCTCAAATTGAGATGAGCAATGTTCGACTCGTGATCGATTCACCCAATAAATACTCCTAATTCACTTTTATTCTTATGTTCTTATTATGCATGTCCCCATTATTTAAATATTGCTTTTAATCTCTCTTTTTGCTTTTCGGAGTATTTATTGATTTAAATATATAAATTTCTCTAAAATATAAACTTGAATGTCCATATATAATTTAAAATTATCTATATTGTCTCGATTTTTTATCTTTACAAATTACAAAGTACTTCTATGCCAACAACGTTGTTGTTTGGTGAAGATTAAGATTGTGTCAAATTTCAGAAGCCTATCTTCACAGTTGAAACCCTCACCACGAAACAAAACCAAATATATTCCAATCCATCTATATAAATATGTTGTCAGAAGTAGTCAATAATCTTATATTCATTACCTTTATTTCTTGTTCTGGTTTAAGCTTGCATTTTAATTTACATATTTTTAAAGACTTATAAATTTGAGCCATGCTAATTTTTTAATTAAAAGTATTATTTATGCTTTGCTCATAAAATTTAACAATTTTATAAAGGATTATCCAAGTACAGCTTTTTTTCCTATTTTTTCCCTTCGGGCAAAGGTTTATGTAAGTTTGGGTTTAAATTAAAAGTTATCCAACGTACAACAGTTCATGCAGGGGAGAATCAACGTGAAAACTGAAAAATGTCTTTTACGTTATATATGGACTTAATAGTTGTTCTACATTTGTTATGCAATTGCGGAGATACCTCATAGGGAACATATTGCGAATATCTATGAATAATTTTATGTTTGTTTCTTTCTCTTGTTTGAACCAAGTCATGAATTTCATATTCTTTTTTTCTTTACAGTGAAAGAAGTTGGAAAGAAGTTGTTAATAATAGATTACCGAGAGAAATGGGTAAAAGAAATTTCCATCCAAGATTTAATAATTGGTCCATTCTTAACCTAGGTAAAGTCCATCGTGTTGCGATAGAAATAAACAAAATCAAATAAGTTTTAGTTAATGTAATAAAGATACCAATTGTCGTTCCAAAGATTCCATTCATTTTATTTATTTCAAATAGCTCAGGGACGAATACGTACCTAATATAAGAATACAAGAAAGGCCGCCTCACAAATATTGATTAGTAGAATTTTTTTATTTTATTCTTTGCTTTTTTTTATCTATATCTAATACTATCGACTACTATTACTTGTTACTAGACGACTAAGCAATTCTTTAAAAAAAAAAGAAGGGCTTACAACAAAAAACAAAACCCCTTGCGCAACTACGAAAAAAAAAGTCAATTTTTTGATTTCGCATCTAATTGACTTGCGGAAATATGATAATTTCCTTCATGAATTATTATAAACCAACTCGTTGGATTCACGGGTTACCTGATCTTACGTTTCTAGGCCCAAGCCAATAATAGAACCCCTATATTATATATTCTATTTAATATATTCCAGGAATTTGAGGAAATTTTTATTGCATGATACGTGTCCATATAGTCTTTTTCAGGAGCTAGAGGAAATGCATCTCAAGTGCACCAATTAGTAGGTATGAGAGGATTAATGTCGGATCCCCAAGGACAAATGATCGATTTACACATTCAAAGCAATTTACGCGAAGGACTGTCTTTAACAGAATATATTATTTCTTGCTACGGAGCCCGAAAAGGGGTTGTGGATACCGCCGTACGAACATCGGATGCTGGATATCTTACGCGCAGACTTGTTGAAGTAGTTCAACACATTGTTGTACGTAGAACAGATTGTGGCACCACCCGAAGGATTTCCGTGAGTCCTCAAAAGAGGACGCTTCCGGAAAGAATTTTTATCCAAACATTAATTGGTCGTGTATTAGCGGATGATATATATATGGGTACGCAGTGCATTGCTATTCGAAATCAAGATATTGGGCTTGGGCTTGTCGATCGATTCAGAGCCTTTTGAAAACAACCAATATCTATTCGAACTCCCTTAACTTGTAGGAGTACATCTTGGATTTGTCGATTATGTTATGGTCGGAGCCCCACTCATGGTGACCTGGTTGAATTGGGGGAAGCTGTAGGTATTATTGTGGGGCAATCCATTGGAGAACCGGGAACTCAACTAACATTAAAAACTTTTCATACCGGCGGAGTATTTACAGGGATACTGCAGAACATGTACGAGCCCTATTTTATTTTCTTGGCCTCTCATAGTTTCCATCTTCCTGAGCTCTCTTCTGTTGGGCCTTTTCAATTATATTTTAGGCCGGATCTTCTTGTTATTATTATATTCCAAGGCAGCGTCCCATTATGTACAATAAATTAGCCTAAAATGGATTTTATAAATAATACTTATTTATAAAGTGAAAAAGCGGATGATGTTTATACAAAAAAATCGAATTTAATTACAAAATTTGTGAAGTATATGCTTTGTCAATAGGTTTAAAATATAGCTATGAACAGATATTACCCTTAGACTATTTTAAAAATAATACTTATTTATAAGAAATTTGATTGTATGGTTATAACATGGTTTTTTTATACATATGCCTGCATTAAGTTTTAGTGCATATGTATATAATCAGTGACTTAATAAATATTTTATTAGTTATTTATAAAGAATTTTAACGAGCAGTCCAAGTGAAAATATTGATGATGTTCATCCAAATACTTATGTTCGAGTAGTTTTGTCTATAAAATGTTATCAAAAGATTTAAGAAATTATGAACATATACAATTTTATAATCATCTTAAAACTATTAAAATATTAATTATTTATAAAAAAATATCTTCATCATTCATACAAACTTCTCACATCTTGATTGAATTATACATTCACTGTGATTAAAATCATGTCAACTAATGAATATATCTATTTTATTAGTATTAAACAAAATTTTAATTGTTCGATAAAAAACAAATTTTTAATTGACATTTGAAATTCTATTATTATTATTAATTTACATCGTTTAATTATTTAAATAACGTTGTTTTACATTAATTAGACTATTTAATAATTTTAGACTAAATAGAATGTTTTGAAGTTAAATATAAAATTTGAGCTATAGTTTGGAGAGCTTTGGCACTATTAACACTTTGAAGGTTAACCTCAGATTGTGTATTTAGGCAAATAATAATTCATTAAAAATACACCGGGTAAAGTACATCAGTGGCCACCGAATTTTTAGGGCTCGTTTATTTTGATCATCGAACTTTTTAAATTTTTATTGGAATCACCCAATTTTTAGTCTGCTTTTCATTTTGGTCCCCCGTTAACTTACGTTGAAAAAGCTGATGTGACACGTTAACTTTCTTTCTTCTTCTATTTTTTTCTTCTTTCTTTGCTATGTTTTCCCTCCATAATTGATTGAGTATATTAAAAACAAATCACGGTGCTTTCTTCTTTAAAAATTCTATTAAAACAATAAACAAAGAAAATTTTGTAGGATACTCACTTCAGGCTGTGAATGCCCTTCAACTCATTAGGAATCCATCCACTAAATTGGTTGTTTTCAACAACCCTGGCATTAAAAAAACAGAAAAAAATGTGGGTTGATGTTGAATACTCCATCAGCTTCAATGTGTGAAGAAGAATCGAAAACCATCATTTTCCACAAAGTTTATGTGATGGGCGCATTAAATGATGGTTTTAAAAAGAAGAAAGCACCGTGATTTGTTTATAATTCATTCAACCAATTATAGAGAAAAACGAAATAGAAAAAGAAGAAGAAAAAAAAGTTAAAGTACATCAACTTTTTAATGGAAGTTAATGGAAGGGACTAAAATAAAAGCGGATTAAAAATTAAGTGATCTTGTGAAAATTTAAAAGTTCAGTACCTAAAATAAACGCGCCCTAAAATTGGGTGACCACTGATGTACTTTACCCAAAAATATATTTGTTTACAAACTTGTTATATTTTTTAAAAAACAATTTTGTTTGTTATTTATCGGATTACTCTCCTTATATTTAACAAGTTTTGTTTTCCCTAATAGTCTTCAACGAGTAAAATTCTATACTTTCTTCTTTGAAATAGCATAGGAAATTTCAAAATTCAATTCTTCAAAGTATTCTCGATCAGCCGAGTAATGAAATATTTAATGGTGCTCATGAATATATTAAGACATAATAGTAATAATAATAGTATCATGACAAAATTATGTGAAAAGTAAAATATGGTAACTAAATTCACAGGTTAAATAGAGAGCAGGGACTAAAACCAAAATTTCGACCACATCTCAAGACATGCAAGATAACACGACGACGTTTTAGTAAGTAAACGATGAGGGTATTATCGTCTATTCCTTTGTACGTTATCCTCTCCCGGCCTCAGCTATTGAGCTTCTCGCTCAACACGGTCACAAAAAGGCCTCTTATTTGCAATCGCAATCCATTTCCCATTACAAAAATGGCCCTTTTGATTTCTTCCCTGGCGTCATCCCTTTCTTCTCTCTCGTTTTCCTCTCAGATTTCCCGGAATCCAAACAGTATATCAATTCCCCAACCACCGAAAACCCTCCCCATTTCTTTCTCCTCCAAAACCTCCCGTTCCCTTTCCGTTGCCG
This sequence comes from Hibiscus mutabilis, assembly GCA_019671005.1. Taxonomy (NCBI): domain Eukaryota; kingdom Viridiplantae; phylum Streptophyta; class Magnoliopsida; order Malvales; family Malvaceae; genus Hibiscus; species Hibiscus mutabilis. The sequence goes on from CM033717.1 coordinate 58,182,709, forward strand.
CCACTGTGGCAGCCCCGGTCGAAGTGGAACCGGTTGAGAACCTCAAGAAGTACGTTAAGTCCAGGCTCCCTGGTGGGTTCGCGGCTCAGACTATCATAGGGACGGGCCGTCGAAAATGTGCCATTGCTCGCGTGGTTCTTCAAGAAGGCACTGGAAAGTTCATTATCAACTACCGTGACGCTAAGGTGAAATTGATCTCTTTATTTTTCTGGGTGTTCGTAGCAAGTAATTAGTTGTCTTCCAGGTGTTTGATAATATGTCTGTGTTGGGCTAATTGCAGTTGAAAAACAAAAAATTTAGACACCAAATACAACCTTAGGAGTCTGATTATCATTGCCATTTGATGCAGGAATATCTTCAAGGGAACCCATTATGGCTGCAGTACATAAAAGTTCCATTGGTAACATTGGGGTATGAGACGAGTTACGATGTATTTGTGAAAGCTCATGGGGGTGGGCTTTCAGGACAGGCTCAGGCAATCTCTCTGGGCATTGCTCGTGCGTTGTTGAAGGTGAGTGCGGACCATAGGAGCCCTTTGAAGAAGGAAGGGCTTTTGACCAGGGACTCCAGGGTGGTGGAGAGGAAAAAAGTTGGGCTCAAGAAGGCTCGTAAAGCTCCACAGTTTTCCAAACGTTAGGTGGTTGGGGACTTGGATTATGCATTTCTCTCATGCTTGGTTTGTAGACAATCTTTTCTCAGCAACATTTCCTGATGAAGTCTTGCAAACTTTCCAAATTCTGTAACCCTTTTTAAATGTAGATCTTATTCTTGCTGGCTGCTTAAGAACATTCTCCTGCTTTTGTAGTTAATCCCTCCTTAAGTGGAATATTGTGAATTTTTAACATATATTTCATTTTGCTGATTGGAAAGTAAAGCCATTATCTTTAGTTTCATTTACATACTGATTAGGTTGTTGGATCTAATGGTATTGGATGAGAGAGAATTTTACTGTCATTTGACATGGAATTCTTAAATTAATTCATGCAAGTGGTTCATACTTCATAGACCATGGTTATTAATTAAAATTTATATGAATTACTATATTTCCATGGCTTTCCGGATGAGGGATTTTATCATATGTGCGAATTTTTGTGAAATTATATTAAAAATTTAAAAGGGTACGAAATTACAACATTTTATGGGTGCGAAATTAGATCATCAATAGAAAATATAAAGCAAAGCAAATATCTAGACTATTTAAGAATACTACTTAAGAATTTAAAATCTTTTGAGTGTGTGACCGTACCCGTTCTATCCATCCATGTTTACATTGTTGTAAAGTTAATTTACATATTCTAATGATGTGAATCCAAGTTTAAATGGAATGATGTGTGTAATCCATCCAACTTAAAATGTAATGTAATTTTGATTATTAAAATTGACAATTTGTTAGTTGCATTTGGGAATATGAGTAGCCGTGCAAATAAAATTTCTAATCTAGTAGATTAAAATCAAACTGTACCAAAATCTTTATATATCCTATTCCTATATGATAATATACCTGGCATCCAATTCTCTCTTTAACCATATTCTTAGAATTAATCCAAAATCATATAATTAAACAAAGGGGTACCCCAAGGAGCAGTGCGTTTGAAATAAAATTAGTTAGTTGTTTCAAGAAGCATCATGAGAATAATAATAACGTGAGTCATATTTAGGTGTTTAGTTCACAAAATCTAAAATTATCTTAGAAATAAAATGTTATATCATACGGTAAGCGTGCTTGGAGTATGCTATATATCCGGACTCAATGGCATTACAAGAGAATGATATTGTTGCAGCAACAGAATTGGGAGTAGAAGGTTCGGCATATGAGACGTGAGCAGAAACATGCAGCAGATTGTTTGGCAGCCATGAGCCGTGGTAAATCAGTAGGGAAAGTTTTACTCGATACTCCTCCCAATTGTGTGGTGAATTTGATTCAGCTGGAGACTTGAATTAGCATGTAGCATTACTCGCTTATTTGCTCCGTATGACAAAAAAAGTTAATATAATGGCCGATATATATATATTGAATGTAAAGACAGAAATCAAATAGCTAACTTAAGGAAACATTATGAACAGCAACACTATCCCGATGGAGGACCTCCATTGCTGCAGCAAGTGGTTCCAAAAATCTGCCAACCACTCGATTTTGGCCAATTTATCAGCAATCAACTTACATTCTCGTTTTGCATAACTAAATCAACCAACCAATTCCTTCCCAATATAACTGCTAAAGGCTAAAATTGACAAGCTAACTAACGGCTCGCATATCAAATTGTTTCCCCTGAAGTAATGGACTAAATCATCAAATTAAATATGTACTGAATCCAAATTCATTTAAAAGCTTTTTTTTTCATTATGAACTAAAGTAGTAAAAGTAAACCACAATGGCAAACTATTTTCAAAGAAAATCTACAAGGAAATATGGTTGAAAAGGGCAACCAATCGAAAGGTATCCGCGATTCCACGTGAACTATTAAGTTTAGGACCTTGGAACAAAGAAGAAAGGTCATGAAGGGTACGTGCTACAATAAGAAGATCAACAGAGTAGTTGGTCGAGTTTAAAGCAAACCATTTCAAGAGCATACAATATCATCAATACCTCCTTTAGTCTAAAGAGCACTAATGACGGACAACCCAATCAAATTGAGAAACAACTAAATAATACTTGAATTTAGAATTTATTTCACTCGATTCATGCAACCGTTGTTAAGAAGAGGAATCTCATAAATCAAATGTATGATTTGCAGTCTTTGCAACCTATTTTTCTCTATCTCGTACTACGATCTTTTTTTGTACCAGAAAAAATGAAAAACATTCAATCAATATTCTTCCATTTACCAATTGTATCCTCATTTTCGACAGTGACACCAAAATTTCCCCGGTATGTACTTCAGATGAACATGCATAGGTCCGAGGAGTTTCATGGATATCCATGAGTATAACTTAGAAGATTCAAACCTAAAAAAGAACTAAGGATAATGTAAAACCACACTTACAAACATCAATAGTTCTCTGAAACAGGTCTAGAAGGAAAAAGCCTTAGGAGAAATGTCATGAGTGACCAGAGGCAAACCACAGCAAGGGCCTGGAAAGTTCCAATCATTCCGATAAGTGCACTACCTCTCTCGAACATCTCTGGGGTTCTCGGAGAATCTTTCATCAACAACAAAAAGTGCTGAATGAATTGAGTAGCTCTTGTCAACTGATACAATCTATACACCTGCAATATCAATTATGAAGTCATCAATCATCTCACTTTATCTTTAGAATGAGTCTAAATCCTGTAAAGCACCAAATACCTCGAAAATGATAGGAACCAGGGGCCAACAAGATGACTGCCGCTTTTCAAGAGTCGTCTCAAATGCAAATTGAACAGCACAGCCTGCAAGGAAAGGAGCCACTGCAACCAATGCTGGGAAGCCAAGCACCGGCCAAGTTACATAAACGGCAACGAGGGGAGCAATAACCTTGAGACCCGTCGACAAGAATGATGATGTTAGGTATCCCCTGAGTCCAGTAATGAGACCCCACCTCTTGGTACTGAATTGCAAATACGGCCTTTGAACATGATCGGTCACAAGCAGGAACATCCCAAGACCAATGTAGAACATCACTTCAAAGGAAAAAGATGATACAACTTCTGGAAGTCATGATCATGCAAAACAAATTACATTAGTTATTGATTCAAGCAACAAGAACTAAAACTAGAATTCATGAATATGAAAGAAAACGCGAATTGTTATCAACAATGATAATAATAAAACAAGACAAAAGCTTCAAAGGACATATTGACACCTTCTGCAATATATAATCATGCAAAATATTTACATCAGTTCTTTATCTAAACAATACACTCTGAATTATCAGTACCACTAATAAAATTTGACTTCATGAATATGAAAGAACTCACATATGGTTAATTGAGCCTTGAGACAAGCTCTAACTATCAGGGTTTTTTATCCCAATGCAGAGATCAAACAAATACTTAAAAGCTATAGAAATGGCAATGTTTTATCTAATAATTATGTCAAGTTATAAAAAACCATCTACATGAAAGTAAGAAAACGATTTAAGTTCAACTAGGGTGTACCTATGAGTGTCTCGTCCTTGAAGAAAGCTTCAATTGCATTGCTAAGGAAAAACTGTGGAACAATCAATGATGAAATCAATGCAACAGGTGCCAATGCCCAAAGTAATGATCCTTTTTCTTCTTCAAAAGGCGCTGACATCAATTTGCTCTCTTCCACTAGCTGGTGAGTTAGCCCATGAAAGGAAACCGAACCCGATTTACCACGAAATGGTTCCACCCCACCATATATACTAATAGCCCCACCAGATTTCTCCTTCCCAGTAGGTTTCAAATTTGAGTTTGGATCAGAACCAGAGGCACAAACTATCCTCCCTTTGTTCAATCTCCACAATCTAAATTCCTTATCTAACATTTTCACTTCAGGCTCTAAACACCCTGAATTGAAAAAAGAAACATTTCTTTAGTTCAAACACTGAAGCAGGGCAGAACAAATAAGAACACTCGAAAATCAAAAAATGAATATGTAAAACTGTACACTTTGAGACATGTCGAACCCCAGCATTTCCAGTTCTTATTCCAGCCTTTAAATTCTGGTAAATTAGAGACGAGAATGAGTTTCTGCCTCGGATGAAACTAGCTAAACAAAACAAGCGCAGAATTTGGGAGAGATTTACTTACAGATTGAAAACGAAAGGGGCGATGGTTGGGAAATTTGAAGTTTGGGACATGAGCACCAAGGCAAAGGGATTGAAGTTCCATGTCTTAGGGTATTAGAAGAGTTCGCCGACGAAGTTGCTGGTTGTCACCAGCACCGCTTAAACCCCACAGTTTTCTCCCGAAGCTAGGAGATGGCTTTACCGGTTCAAGCCAATAAGAATGCAGACATGTTTGGAAGTTGGGTTTAACTAGGTAAACTTAGGCCCATAATAACTTCTCAGGTCTCGTTCTAGTTTTACTAGTAATTTATAAAGCACGAACAGTTTTAAAAGGCCCAATTTGTAGGTTAGAGTTAGTACAATTAGGGTTCAAGTCTAGTCAAACAATTTCTAGTTAGTAAAGTTAACTACTCATATTTTATAAGCCAAAATGTATTGTTTTTTTATAAGTGGTTTTTATTCATTATCCAAGAAAGTAGCAAAGTGCCACTACTTCAAAAGAGTTTTACATCAGTACGAGCATTCAAATGCCTCAATCTAGACAAAATTAAGCATTTACATCATCGTGTCTATTTATATTTATGTGTTTTACACATACTTTTATAATGTCATGCACCTTAGGAACAATCGATTACGGACCTCTAGTAAGGCCTTTAAAATGCCTTGCGTTCCGTTCCTCGTATATGCTATAAATAAACGCATTACAAGTCATTTTAAGAAGGAATGTGATTTGCGATTTACCCTTAAAGGTGCTCGCATGCCCGGTAGAATTCAAAATTCTAATCCAATCCAATGCCCTCCTTAGTTACCTCCCAAATGCCCTTGGAGAATTCGCATTCAAGGAAAAGATGGTCACATGTTTCACTAGCGTGGCCACAAAGGATACAACGATCATCAAGTAATGTACAATACCCATCCGCAATAGTCGAGCCTTGGTAGGGAGCCTGTCAAGTTTAGTCATCGCATGCTTTGGGATGTGAAGTGAGATGAGGACCACACTAGCCTGTGCCAATTTTTTAAATTGAGTTGTTCAAGTTTCTCTTTAAATTTAAACTTAATTATAAATATTTATAATATAATTATACTAATTTGTTTAAATTTAAATAATTTTCTATAACCATATATAATATAAATATATATATTTCTTTATATGTGATATACATATACTAGGCACGGTTGAGATACTAGACTTAAACTTGAAAATTGATTAACTAATTACTAAAAATTCAAGTTTTTCGAGGCTCATTTTATAACTCAAGTTTTATTTGAAAATTTTTCGAGTCGAGTTTATAAAATTACGATTAGAGTAAAATCAAATCAAAAAAATAAATTTTCTAGTCGAATCAAATTTTGTTCACCACTAAATACAATTTACTAGACCTGACAAACTTGACCCGAAACCCGAGACTCAAACCGATTTACCCGACTCGAGACCCGAACATGATGGTCTAAACTTGACCCAAATCCGAACCAAAACTGAAACCGACTAGAATTTAGCTAAACCGAACATCAACCCGAATAGAAAGCAACCAGAATCGAAAATCAACCCGAACCGAAAGCAACCCGAATCTAATTTGGGTAAACTATATAAATGACCATCATACTATGGTTTTAGTCTCGATTTGATCGCTATACTTTTTTGAAGCAATTAGATCACTCAACTATTAAAATGGACTTAATGTGAACGGAGGGAGTGACGTGGCAGTTAGTAAAAATTTGTATAATTACACATTTGGTCTTCGTTACTTATACGTTCTATCAATTTGGTCCTAATTTTAATTTATTAGAATAAATTAAACATTCAATTACGTGGTGGCACGTGTCAACACCTTATTAGAGGAATTTAACTATTTATATTTGATGGCACGTGTCAACACCTTATTGGAGGAATTTAACTATTTATATTTGGAATTTAACTATTTATATCTGATTTAATAAATTTATTTAAAATAGATTAATAGCCTGTTGTTGCGCGTATTAAGTGTTTCACAATTGGTGCAAGTGTATACGTCGCAAGTTATAGTATAGTATAGATATCGTCTCCACAGGGATTGGTGCTACTTCGGGAATCTAACTTCTCGCACTGAAAGTGAAAACACAAATTGATGATTGTAGGAGTTATAATTAACGAGTAAATAAAAGAGTAATTAAATAAAAGAAAGATGTAATTCAATAAGAGAGAGTAGGTTATCGTGAGTCATGGTGTGATAATTGAATGGACCGTTGTGGTAATTGAGTGCTAGAGTAGCTCAATTGCTTCAATAATTGAATCCAGTCGGATTGCTTGGGCAATTCTGCGATTGCCTGGGCAATTGGGTGACAACCTTCAAAGTTCGGCGAAGTGTTCTTCAATGGTTTCTCGTTATCCCTAACTCGAAACACTATAATTGTGCATACCTTGATAATACATCCCTGCGTGAACCAAGGGTGGACAACAACCTATCTTGCACTCCTTTTAGCCGTTGAAATTCGCAACTTATCCCTAAGTCGAATTAGTCTTCACCACTGATTGATTGAATAAAGATCATGCTTATTCATTTCTTGAATCTAACTCTCCCGATATTAGATAAATGGATGAATTCATGAGATCCTCTCCCAATTCACTCGCAAACTTTAAAAACCAAGAATGAACAAACTTTGAAGTAAAATTGCAAACTCAAATACCTAAACAAATCCAATCGTTTTCACAACCACAAAAACACAATAACCCAAGCCAAATAAAATTAGTTCATGGTTGCGTGCAAAAGAAAAATAAGATAAAAATTCCCTAGCATGAATATAATCGAACAAAGAGGAAGAAGAAAGAAGATGTCGAGCAGCCTTAGTTTTCTCTCCCAATCGTGCATGCCTTTAGGTAGGCGGCTAGGTCTTCTATTTATAGGAGATGGCTAGGTCAAAGTCTTTTTTGAGGAGGAAGTTAAGTTGGAATTAAATAGAATAAAAGAAATAGATCTCTTTTATTATATATTTATTCCTCCAAAAACTCCTTCTAAAACTTCTTGGAATTTAATCTTCTTTTGATCTTCATTAAATGTTGCTTGGAAATCCAAATTTTTAGGATTTATCCCTTGCTTTTCGTGCTTATCCTAATGAGGTGGATTTTTCCCGACATGCCTCGGCAATCTGCTCAACATGGCATTTAGAAAACAACTTCGATTGCCTTGGCAAATCCTTCAGTTTGGCATTTAGAAAGCAACTTCGATTGCCTTGGCAAACCCTTCAGTTTCCTTCCTTAGTTGCCATGGCAATCTCCTACTTGCTTGGGCAATTAGATCATGCACACACAAACACACACACCAGCAGTATCTTTTTCTACAAAATCAACTAAATTATGAAATCAAGCATGACGGTGAAGGAAATCATGAAAACATGCATGAATGCCTAATAATGCAACTAAAATGAGCCTAAGTCTAACAATAATATGAGTAAAAAAAGGTTATACAAATAGTACTTTTGAACACTTAACACACCCCTAAACTCGAACTATTGCTTGTCCTCAAGCAATGCAAACTAACAATTACTTGCCAAGACTTTAATTATTAAATACATGCTTTAAACTTGAATTCAAACCTCAGAATCGTGGCACAAAGTATGATCACCTTTTAATTTTTCAGATAGTACAAAAATTACCTGGAACCAAACTATAATGCTCGTGACAATGTGTGTGCGTAGTTGTGTACAAGTTGATTTTCAAGATTCTACGTGAACAATTAGGCTTTTATTAATTTAATTACCGGGGTATTTACTCATCTTTTTACTAGAGCCAATTTCGGGCACCTCTAGTAAAGCAAGCAATTTCGTATTTTAATTTTTGTCGACTAGAGCCAATTTCGGGCACCTCTAGCGATATTTTTAATGTGCAACTACTGGTGCCGGTTTCAGGCACCTTTAGCAAGAAATTAACTTTTAATTTTCAATTTAATTTCCCCAAATTTTAAGCAACCTGAGTTCACTAAGTTTCTTTCAATCAACAAGCCACAACCGTGTTCTTAATTTTTAGCATCATAGTAAAGTTCTAAGTTCTTTTCATGCAATCCTAAAATTTAAAGGTTCTTTCAATTAAGTGCAATGGCAAAAATTCATCATCGGATATTCAAAAAGTTCAAGCAATTAAATCCAATCAAAGGCATGGCAAGTAACATATGCAACCTATATGCTATTACTAAAGATGAATGCAACTAAGAATGAAATTAACTAGAAACAAACACCCTCCAAACTCGAGAGAAGCATTGTCCTCAATGCATGTAAAAATTAAAATAAAATGCGAATGAGTTAGTCGGAAAGGTCATCACCTTGAATGATGGGTTTCTTTCGAGCCGTTTGCTTGATTCTTTTGTCGATTCGTGATGGTTGATTGCATGTGGCTGGTGTTGCCTCTTGAACTTCATCGCGTGTTTCACTTTCTTCATCGGTCTCTTTAGTATGTGCAACAATTGCCGAGGCATCCTCAGTTACCAGGGAAAGTAAGTCAATTGTCGGTCCTCCATTTGCTCTAATCGGTTGGATAGGGGGCGGAGCATCTCTTGGTTGGGTATCAGGTCTTGCCGAGGCATCGAGAATTTCTGAGGCAATTTTGGTTGTGGTGATTGTGGAATAAAAAAAATAATATGTGGAAATATAAAGATAAAAAGAATAAAAATTAAACTAAAAACATACTTTTATCCTAAAAATAAATCCAAAAATAAAATAAGTCTAAAAATATAAAACTATAATTAAATAAGAAATACTAAAGGAGAGCATGATCACGCTTCTCTTAAAGTAACTACTTCCTTGTCACGCTCAACATGGTTGCGGCATAGTGCTTTAATCTTTCTCCGTTAACTTTGAACTCGTGTCCGTCAATGGTGGACTTGATTATCACATCACCATGGGAGAAAGGTTTTACGACTTCGAAGGGCCCGGACCATCTCGATCTCAATTTTCCCAGGAAGAGTTTCAGCCGAAAGTTGAAGAGGAGTACTAATTGCCCTGGCAAAAATTGCCACGGTAATAGCTTCTTATCATGCCAACGCTTCATTTTTTCCTTGTAGATTTTTGCATTGTCGTAAGCTAAGGCATGAAATTCTTCGATTTTGTTAAGGTCTAGTAATCGCTTTTGTCCAGCTCTCTCCCAATCCATGTTGATAGTTTTGATCGCCCAATAAGCCTTGTGTTCGATCTCTACCGGAAGGTGGCAAGTCTTGCCGTAGACAAGTCTGTAAGGTGACATGCCTAAAGGCATCTTGAATGCTGTTTGATAGGCCCATAGTGCTTCATTAATTCTTGCCGACCAATCATTTCGAGAAGGATTTACAACCTTTTCAAGGATAACCTTCAATTTACGATTGGAAATTTCGGCTTACCCATTTGTCTGTGGATGATATTCCGTGGCAATTTTTTTGCATCACTCCAAATTGCTCTAGCATTTTGGCAATTAGCCTATTGTCGAAGTGTGTGAACCATCGCTGATAATTGCCCTTGGTGTTCCAAATCGTGTGAATGTGTTTTTTTGCAAAAATTTCTGCACAGTCTTGGAATTATTGCTGGGAACTACAACTGCCTCTACCCATTTAAACAAATAGTCCACAGCAAGTAAGATATACAAATTGCTGAATGAGGATGGGAAGGGTCCCATAAAATCGATCCCCCACACATCAAACAACTCGACCTCAAGGATATTCTATAGTGGCATATCGTGTCGGCGTAAAATATTCCTTGTTCGCTAACAACGATCACACATTTTGTAGAATTCTTGAGCATTTTTGTAAAGAGTGGGCCAATACAAGTCAGATTGTAAGACTTTGGCCGCGGTGCGAGTTCCTCCAAAATGGCTTCCATATGGTGAAGCATGGCATTACCGGAGCACATTTTACTGCTCTTCCTCAGGGACACATCGTCTTATAACTTGATCTGCATATTGTTTAAATAAAAGAGGCTCGTCTCAATAATAATGCTTAACATCATGTCGGAACCGCTTCTTTCCCTAGTGAGTAAGGCCATAAGGTAAAATGCCACTAACAAGAAAATTAACTAAATCTACATACCATGGCATTACCGAGGCAACTAACAATTGCTCACCCGAGAATGTGTCATATATCTCCACATCTGCGTCCTCCTTATTGCCAATTTCTAGGCGTGACAGATGATCGTCAACTTGATTCTATGTTCCTTTCATGTCTTTAATTTCAATGTCAAACTCTTAATCCAACAAATAAAACAAGATTTGGCATCTTTCTTAGCGAAAATGTACTTAATTACCGAGTGGTCAGTATGAACAATTATATTAGTACCAATCAAGTAGGAACGAAACTTATCAAATGTGAAAACTACTGCTAGTAATTCTTTCTCTATCGTGGTGTAATTTGATTATGCACCGTTTAGAGTTTTACTAGCGTAGTAAATTACATGAAAAGTTTTAAATGTGCGATGCCCTAGAATGGCTCCTACCGCGAAATCACTTGCATCACACATGAGTTCAAAAGGTAAGGTCCAATCGGGCAGAACGACAATGGGTGCCGAGCCAAGTTGCTTCTTCAAGGCTTCAAATGCTTGGATGCATGAGTCATCAAAATTAAAGGCTTTGTCCTGTTCAAGCAAGTTACACAAAGGTTTAGAGATTTTAGAAAAATTATAAATAAACCTTCTGTAAAAACCTGCATGACCGAGAAAGCTTCGAATTCCTTTGACCGAATTTAGTGGTGGTAATTTTTTGATCACTTCCACCTTGGCTCTGTCGACTTCAATTCCTCTAGAGGAGATCTTGTGACCGAGCACTATACCTTAAACTACCATAAAGTGGCACTTCTCCTAATTGAGCACTAGATCAGATTCTTTACATCGTGTTAGCACTTTTTCCAAATTCCCGAGGCAATTGTTGAAGTTGTCTCTGAATACAAAAAAATTGTCCATGAAGATTTCAAGGAAGTCTTCAACCATGTCAGAGAAGATTGTCATCATGCATCTCTGGAAAGTTGCCGGAGCATTGCATAATCCAAATGGCATCCTTCGAAAAACATAGGTACCATACGAGGATGTGAAGGTGGTCTTTGCCTGATCATCCGGTGATATGGCAATTTGGTTATAACCTGAGTAACCATCAAGAAAATAATAAAAAGATTTACCTACAAGTCGGTCAAGCATTTGGTCAATAAATGGCAAAGGAAAATGATCTTTCCTAGTAGCTTTATTTAACTTGTGGTAATCCATACAAACCTTCCAACCGGCCACAGTCCTAGTTGGGATTAGTTCATTGCTCTCATTGCTTACCACGGCTATACCTCCCTTTTTCGGTACACATTGTATCAGGCTTACCCTGTACTATCGAAGATAGGATATATGATAGTGGCATCAAGCCATTTGATGATTTCCTTCCTCATGACTTCCTTCATATCTGGTTTAAGCCTCCTTTGCACCTCAATTGTCAGTTTAGGATCATCCCCAATAGGATTTTGTGTATACACACTATCGGGCTAATTCCTTTCAAGTCGGCAATTGTCCATCCTATTACCTTTTTGTGCAACGCCAACCTGTCGATCAACCTCTTTTCTTGTTCAGGCTACAACTTAGAAGAAATAATTACGAGTAATATGTTATCATTTCCTAAATAAGCATATTTCAATTGCCCTAGCAATGGTTTCAATTCTAAAACAAGATGTTGCCAATAGAGTGTTTTTCGATTTTATGTTCCTTACCTGAGTAGTCCAATGGTTCAAAATACTTACCTGGACGAATTGCTATCCAATTGGCTTCATCATGCTCTTCATCGTATGGCTCTTCAAGTTCCTCAAGTTCAGCAAGACAATTGCCGAGGCAATTGTCGAGGCAATCTTCCTCCATGTCGAAATTGAATTCAGTTGTGGCTTGGATGACTTGTCACTCCTCTGGATCGTCGACATGCTTAAGGGTTTGGAAAACATTAAGCTTCACATGTTGGTCGTTTACCCTCATAGTGAGTTCTCCTTTCTCGACATCGATCAAGGTTTTTCCCGTCACTAAAAGCAGTCTCCCAAGAATAATGGGTGCGAACTCATCTGCTTTACAATCCAAAATAATGAAATCAGCGGGAAAAATAAATTTATCGACTCTTACCAGTATATCATTGATTTTTCCCTCTAGATGCACATAAGATCTGTCCGCAAGTTGTAGCATCACTATTGTTGGCCTTGCCTTCCCTATTCTCAATCTCTGGAAAACAAATTTCGGCATGAGGTTTATGCTTGCTCCAAGATCGCACAATGCTTTCCCAACATAGTGGTTTTCGATCGAACATGGTATTGTGAAACTGTCAGGATCTTTAAGCTTGGGTGGCATGCGATTATATAGCATGGCCATGCATCCTTCTATCACAATAATTGTTTCAAATTCTCCCAGCCTAGTCCTCTTAGAGACGATGTCTTTAAGGAACTTAGCATAGTTCAACATTTGTTCTATTGCTTCAACCAATGACAAGTTGATGTGGACTTGCTTCAAGATGTCAAAGAACTTTTTGAACTGGTATTCTTTCTTTTGTCGTTTCAACCTCTATGGGAATGGTGGTGGAAGCTAAATGTCTTCAATCTTTTCATTGGTTTGGAACTTGATGGAAGGAGTTACCGTGGCATCAGGACTTGCCGAAGCATGTGCAGTTGTTGAGGCATGTAGAATTGCCATGGCATTCTCCTATTCATCAGTTTTAGTAGAGGTTTTGTTGCTAGACTCGTCTTTTTAGACAAGGGGTTGCTCTCTTGGTCGGTTTATTGGCTGGGCAGGTGCATCGTTAAGCTTCTGTTTGCTCTGGGTGTTGATTACTTTACACTGCTCATGGCCCATTCCTTTGGCGACCTCAGTATCACTGGGTAAACTGCCTGGTGGTCTCATATTCAAGTTCTGAGCGAATTGCCCGACTTGTGTCTCTAAGGATTTCAAGGTTGCCTCTTGATTTTGCAATCTCATCTCCGTCATGTTTATAAAAGCATCAGTCTTCTTCATGAAATTACTATTCTCTACCATATAAGATTCAATTTTTAACATGAAAGTATTGAGAGAATTTTCCAATGAACTAGATGGTGGCATCTGTTGTTACGACATCTGTTGTTGCGACATCTATTGCTGCGGCTTCTATTGTCGTGGCATGTTCTACTAAAATCCTGATGCTTGTATGTTCTGATTAATGGCATTGTTTGGGTTGCTCCATGAAAAATTAGGGTGCTTCTTCCAGGCTAGATTGTATGTGTTGGATATCACATTGTTGTTCCGGTTGTAGTTTTTAATGTAGAAGCTAGATTCTAGGTTCTGCGAACACTTAGAAGAATTGTGGTTACCATTACATAAATCACAAATTGAACTTACTACCTTGATCTCTTGTGTGTTGCTAGGCCGCTGCATGTTTTTAACCATATTGGTTAAAGTGGCCAATTGTGCAGAAATAGAGCCTGATGAATCTAGCTCATTTATCGTGGCATTGCATCTGACTGTTCCCCTTCGGGTGGTTGGGAACTGATAATCGTTCTTGACAAGATGGTTCAGGATCTCTATCGCTTCCTTAGATGACTTATCGAGGAATATGCCATTTGCCGAAACATCTAGCATCATCCTTGTCGGCGTGTTTACTGAATTGTAGAACATCATCACTTGCGTCCACAATAGGAATCCTGCATGGGACATTTGTGTAACAACTCTCTGTACCGCTCCCAAGCCTCGTACATGGATTCATCGCCTGTCTGCCGAAAAGAAGTAACATCATTATATAACTTATCAGTCATATTTGTAGAACTAAATCTAGCAATAAAATCTCGACAAAAATCCGTCCAAGATCCTACAGATCCGGATAGAATACTATTCAGCCATGTTTTTTCCTATCCCTCAGTGAATAGGGAAACAATTTCAGCCTTAGGATATCTTCATAGACTCCTTGTAGCTTGAATTAATTGCAAATCTCCAAGAATGATTTGAGATGTTGTCTGGCATATTCAGTTGCCGAGCCGCCAAATTGACCAATTGTGTTGATCATGTTGAACATCACATGTTTTAATTCAAAGTGGGCGGCTTCTATCTTGGGTGCGACAACTCTTGGATTGAGACCGTTGAGATCTTCCTCTAAGTAGTCTCAGATAGGTTTATTCCGAACAGGTTGTACGAATGGATCTCCTCCTCCTCTTGCTACGGCATTCTGGTTACCATTAGCATTCAAATTGTCGATTGGGTTATTAGGTTGTTCTGCCATTGCTGCTTGTTGTTCTCATCTTTTTCTATAAAGAACTCGTTCTATCTCGGGTTCAAGTGAGTAGTCTTGTGTTATTGGTTTCGCCCTGGTCATACACAGATGCAAAACCAAAGTTGTAAGTTCCTTGAAACCGATTAGGAATAAAACAAAAATAAAAAGAAATAAAGGTGCAAGAAATTAAAAACAAAATTGCTATTGCCAATCCCCGGCAACAGCGCCAAAAACTTATTGCGCGTATTAAGTGCTTCGCAATTGGTGCAAGTGTACACGTCGCAAGTTATAGTATAGTATAGATATCATCTCCACAGGGATTGGTGCTACTTCGGGAATCTAACTTCTCGCACTGAAAGTAAAAACACAAATTGATGATTGTAGGAGTTCTAATTAACGAGTAAATAAAAGAGCAATTAAATAAAAGAAAGATGTAATTGAATAAGAGAGAGTAGGCCGGGTTATCATGAGTCGTGGTGTGATAATTGAATGGACCGCCGTGGTAATTGAGTGCTAGAGTAGCTCAATTGCTTCAACAATTGAATCCAGTCGGATTGCTTGGACAATTCTGCGATTGCCTGGGCAATTCTGCGACAACATTCAAAGTTCGGCGAAGCGTTCTTCAATGGTTTCTCGTTATCCCTAACTCGAAACACTGTAATTATGCATGCCTTGATAATACATCCCTACGTGAACCAAGGGTGGACAACAACCTATCTTGCGCTCCTTTTAGCCGTTGAAATTCGCAACTTATCCCTAATTCGAATTAGTCTTCACCATTGATTGATTGAATAAAGACCATGCTCATTTGTTTCTTTAATCCTACTCTCCCGATATTAGATAAATGGATGAATTCATGAGATCCTCTCCCAATTCACTCGTAAACTTTTATAAACCAAGAATGAACAAATTTTGAAGTAAAATTGCAAACTCAAATACCTAAACAAATCCAATCGTTTTCACAACCACAAAAACACAATAACCCAAGCCAAATAAAATTAGTTCATGGCCGGGTACAAAAGAAAAACGAGATAAAAATTCCTTAGCATGAATCTAATCGAACAAAGAGGAAGAAGAAAGAAGATGTCGAGCAGCCCTAGTTTTCTCTCCCAATCCCACATGCCTCTAGGTAGGCGGCTAGGTCTTCTATTTATAGGAGATGGCTAGGTCAAAGTCTTTCTTGAGGAGGAAGTTAAGTTAGAATTAAATAGAATAAAAGAAATAGATCTCTTTTATTATATATTTTTTCCTCCAAAAACTCATCCTAAAACTTATTGGAATTTAATATTCTTTTGATCTTCATTAAACGTTGCTTGGAAATCCAAATCTTTGGAATTTATCCCTTGCTTTTCGTGCTTATCCCTAATGAGATGGATTTGTCCCGACATGCCTCGGCAATATGCTCAACATGGCATTTAGAAAACAGCTTCGATTGCCTTGGCAGATCCTTCAGTTTGGCATTTAGAAGCAGCTTCGATTGCCTTGGCAAACCCTTAAGTTTCCTTCCTTAGTTACCACGACAATCTCCTACTTGCTTGGGCAATTAGATCCTACACACACAAAAACACACACCAGCAGTACCTTTTTCCAAAAAACCAACTAAATTATAAAATCAAGCATGACGGTGAAGGAAATCATGAAAATATGCATGAATGCCTAATAATGGAACTAAAATGAGCCCAAGTCTAACAATAATATGAGTAAAAAGGGTTATAAAAATAGTACTTTTGAACACTTAACACTTGCCTTTGTTGAGGTTCGAACTTGGGCAAAGGTAAGCTATTAATGAAGTGAGTTTGGCGCAGTGATAAAGCAATTGCACATACTCTACTTTTGCCCAAGTTCAAACCCCCAACAAAGGTAAGCTATTAATCCGTTTTATTTTCTTCCTCCAAAGATTGTGACACGTGTCACAACGTAATTAAATATTTAATTTATTTTATTAAATTAAAATTAAGAAATTGATAGAATGTATAAGTAATAAGGAGCAAATATGTAATTATACAAATTTTTACTAATTGTCATGTCACTCCCTCTGTTAGGTTCTAACGGTAGGTAGTCACATTGAGTCCATTTTAATAGTTGAGTGATTTAATTGCTTCAAAAAAAGTATAATAGTCAAATCGAAAATAAAACTATAATATAGTGGTAAACCAACTGCACATGCTCTACTTTTGCCCAAGTTCAAACCCCAGCAAAGGTAAGCTATTAATCCGTTTTATTTTCTTCCTCCAAAGGTTGTGACACGTGTCACCACATAATTGAATGCTTAATTTATTCTATTAAATTAAAATTAGGAAATTGATAGAATGTATAAGTAATAATGATCAAATATGTAATTATACAAATTTTTTCTAATTGTCACGTCACTCCCTCCGTTAGGTTCTAACAGCAAGTGATCACATTGAGTCCATTTTAATTGTTAAGTGGTCTAATTGCTTCAAAAAAAGTATAATAGTCAAATCGAGACTAAAACTATAGTATAATGGTCATTTATGTAGTTTACCTATTTAATTTCCTCAAATATGTATGTATTATTCTCATCTTGTGTTATATTACTAATTAACAACTACTTTTAGTAATAATTTGATATCATTTTTTCTCCTTTAAAAGATCATATATTCATATATTGACTCAAATTGAAAGATGGCCGATCTGATATCGACCTGACCCGAAAAGCAACCGATGCGACATTGACCTGACCAGAAAAGTCAACTGATCCGATATTGACCCAATCCGAAAATCAACTAATCCGATATTAACTCGCCCGATGTCCGACTCGATCTAAAATAACATAAACTTGAACTAAATACGAATCAGACCCAAATCGAACTTAAACCGAAAGCAACCTGAACCAAAAGTTAACCCGACCCGAACTCAATCTGAACGACCCGATTGCCACCTCTACAATTTACTTATACTCCATAGTTTTTATTATCCCGACTTCGCTCTAGTCTAAAAATTTAATTATAAATGAAATTAACTTTAATTAAATTAAATAATTACTTTTTTTGTTGCCCTCCCAGTTTCTCAAGGCTTTGTCCCGATTAATCGAATCGACTTGCGTTGCACATCTGGTTTTGGTGGACAAGCCTCCATCAGAGATTTTTTGCATACACAATGCATCGAACACGAGCGATACCAAGCTGCTTACCACTTGGACCAACCCAGTTAATAATTAAATAGTTAAATTTAAATATTCTTATATTATATAAATATATTTCAGATTATATTAATTAACAAATAATATAAAATATGAAATTAACTGAAATACAACAAAAAAACATGATAAACAAATTGAAATACGATATAAAAAAAGTCAAATGACGAAACAAATATATGATTTGTCCGACTTCATTACATAATGCGAATTAAAAATAATTTGAATATATATATTGAATTAAACATTAGATTTTATTAAAATAATGAAAAAATACATAAATAAGCATATCTTAAAATATAAAAATAAACGTAAAAAAGCAAACAATATGCAAACATGAATAACAAATTTAAATTTTCCCATAAAATCTTCATCAGTGTGCTTCAAATCTATCACCATAGTAAAATTTTGGAGTGCTCATTGGAAGAGCACAGATCATTGAATTACTCCAATCAACAAAAAGAGAGAAAAACGTCTTGGTTAACTCCATGAACAACCAAACTACGCAATGTTGTGCAATAAGATTCAATTGTAACATGCACCAAGTTGTCGACGTCTTCAATATTAACGTGCCATAGAGACAGATAAAGAACATGCCAAAACAGCCGACGAAAAATAAAAATTAAAAATAAAGAAAGAAACAAAAATAAAAAATAATTAAAAGAAATCACAGCCGGTAGATGACCAAAGTTGCCACTATTGGCTTGAAAAACTTAAAAGCTACTTAGAAACTCCAAAAGAAAAAGATAATCGCTACAGAGAAAATGTGAGAGTGGGAGAAAGTGGAGAGATAAATTTGTGACCCTAATTTGAATATTTAAATATAGGCGTAATGTCAAAAAACGTCCACTGATGTTTGACTAAAAAGTTATTTTAGCCCATATTATTTTTAACTAATTTAGCTCAAACGTTTCACTTTGGGTCAAAATAACCAATCTGAGGATGAAAACTACTAGTCAACTAACGATAAACAACTTGAAATGACAGGTTTGTCACGTCATTTCAAGTCATTTATCGTTAGTTAACTAACAATTTTCATTAGCATGAGATTATTTTAACCCAAAATAAAATATTAGGATTAGTTAAAAAAGAATACATACTAAAATAACTATTCAACAAATATTAGGGGTATTTTTTAGCTTTATGGCCTAAATATACTATTAAAAAATCTAAGGAAACAATATGTAGATCCTAAATAAGTATTTGATTATTTATCCTCCAACCTTTAAAAAAGAAGAAGAATATTTACCCTCCAATTACATCATATAAAAATAATTATTTGAATGATTTAATCTTCAGTTACATCATTAAAAATGATAATCAAATATTTTTTAGATAGTTGGTTGAATCCTAAATAGATTGGCATATGGACGTGGATAAGGAATCTTTTAGATTCAAATTTTAAAAAAATTAAAAATAATTAAGCAATAAAACATTTTCTCTAAATTAAGTCATTATTCATTATAACAATAAAATCAAATCAAGATAACAGTAAAAATTATGTCACAAACACACAATATATACAAAATATTGTTAATAGTCTCATGATAATCATAAAATAATATATTTTCATATATATTTTTATTCCTTTAACAGTATACATACACTGTAGACGAAGCGATTTAAACCTTTAAGATAAATTAGATCAATATCACTGCATAAATTAGATTGTTAACTCATAAAAATCATTAAAATTGTAATAATAAATCTATAAGAATAATTTAATTTAAAATTGATAAAAACAAACTTTACGGTTGAACATCAACAAGCCGCGTATGTATCTTATACAAGTTCTTTTCCAAAAAATTCTATCATATTTTGGTCGAAACTTCTCTGTTCTTAAATATTTTATTTAATTTTAAATTGATACCTATCTATTTTTAAAATTTATAATTCAATCTAAACCTCCGATCTTAACGAAATCAAGCTGTAGAGAAGAAGGGGAAATCTAATGTCGGGCTGATTTGTGAGGTTTTGAAATAAAATATTAGATCAATGCTTAAAAGGAAGTTGCAGAGGGAGAGAATAGGTCTTAAAGGCGGTGTAGCAATAAAAAGAAGATAGAAGAGGAAGAAGAGGGATTTATTGGGGTAACAAAGGGAATGCATAATAAATTAATTATAAATAAATATATTAAATTGCGATATTAGTTATTTTAACAGTGGTTGATGACGGTTATAGTAATGAAAACGAATTAAAAGTTCCGTGATTGTATTGTAAGTTTTAAAAATTTGGTGACTATATAAAAGTACCTTAAAAGTTTAGGAACTATCAATGCAGTTTATCCTAAATAAAAAAAACATAATCCCTTATATTTCAAAAGAAAATTTATAGTTTCGTCCATCAACATCTTGATGAAAATTAGTGTTCAAATTTTACAAATAACCAACAAAATTTATTAAATGCAAATTCTCCTTCTCTTCTCCTAATTATAAAGAAAATTATAAAATTGATTTAAAAATTTTACTTTTTCTTGACCAACAAAATTTATTTTAAAAATACTATTCTATCTATACGGATTTGTTTAATTCAATGATTTAAAAAAAAAAATAAGATGGGGAAAACGTTTTGTGCCCAGAATCTGTAGAAATGGCGTTTGGACACTTGAAATATTTTATTTAATGAAGTTTTACTCACCGTTAATGGACTGTTCTAATCAGCATGGCGTGATTAATGAAATTCACATGTTTTTAATAAGAAAAGAAAACTCAAATTCAATAAACTTGACGTTAAAACCAAGAAGATTACAAGAAAATGAAGGTTTTGTCTGAAACGGGAAGATATTTTATTTCATTCTTTTACCAGCATCGTCAAAGGTTTTAGTGGTAAATAGATGCTTTGTTTATAATTACAAGGGAGAAAAGTTTCTAAACCAAACTTCGTCCATCCCGAACTCGTAGCGTAGTCCTAACAGTAAAAGATAATATATTTTATTTAAGTGATTTAATTTGAACACTATGCGTACATAGTATATTATTAAAAAAATTGAACTGATATCATCTTATAATCACACTAGTATATTTAAAAAAAACTTCGTCCATTCCGACTCAAGTAAGAATTCAAGATTCGGACGGACTTTATTGGGTAGCAAATGGCGAAATTTAACATTCAATTTTGAAGTTTCATTTAATTTTTTTAATAGATCTTATATAATATGATATAAAATTTTGACGGTAATTTTTTCATTGTTTCTTTAATATATAAATACATATTGATGAAAAATTTTAAACAAATAATAAAAATATTCAAATATTTAAAAAGACCTAATGAGATTTTTGAAAATTTCAAAACCCCAAATGAAGAACTTTCAAAAATTTAAAACTATTCAAATATTTGAAGAGAACTAATTATATTTTTAAAAAATTTAAAGAGTGAAATGTCAAATTTTCAAAATTTTTAGGGACCGTGGTTTCCACCAAGTTTGGCCCATGTCTGGTTGTGAAGACATTTTTGGATGTAAATAAATGAATTTTTAGACTAATTTTATTACATCACGTGTTAAATTGTTATAGGTTAGAAATAAAGACAATATGATATGTTATGTTATATTTATTAATTAAATTAAAATTAATTAAGGAATAAATAATGTAAATTAAGGAATAAATTAATTAAGAAATAAATAATGTAAATTATTCTTATTAATTAAAAAATTATAAAAAATTCATTTTGACTAATTAATTTTATTAAGTAATAAATAAATAGTACTTATTTAATATTTAAATAAATTTAAATTAAAAACATAAACAAAAAGAGTTTGATTTTCTGTAAACTACTCTTCTGGACTCATTCTATCAAAATAATGTAAAGGACGTCACATTCAAATCATGAAAAAAAGTTGACAATCTCAAAATAAGAAAAGCTGTCTCCAAAAATTTAAAAATATTAGAAGGCAACAAAAAATTCAAAGAACATTTAAAGAACTCTGCATCAATTCAGAAGAAAACTGTCTTTCAATATTATTTAACAATAAAAAGTAGACAAAACCATACATTAAAGATGTATCATTTGGGGATCTTTTTTTAACATAAGAAAACTTTCTATTTAACAGACTAAATGAAACAATTAAGCAAAAAAGAAGAAAGAAATCTTAAAAAGACTAAAACAAACATGGACAAAGAGCCAACATACGACACAAGAGCACGAGACTAACAAAGTGCATGATAAAAGCACAAAAACAAACAAGCCAAAGACTAGAGGATGAAAAGTCGGAGTCAAAATGAAAGCCATTCATTTCTGAAGCATGTCGATCACTACCGTAAGAGCTCAAAGGTATTGAAAAAGGCCTCTCCAAATCGAAAAATTATAGACCTAATCATAGGGTGGACCACAAAAAATAAATTAGATCCATAAGGAAAAGATGATCAACAAGGTCGGAGCAAAGCCATATGAGCTCCTGCAAGAAGGAAAGAGGCCCTCATAGAACCAAACATGCCAAGATCGCCCAAAATACGAGAAGAAAAACAAGAGGAGACCAGTTGTCCACCACTCCAACCTTCGCGACCCAAACCACAAGGAGGATCTGTCTTCCTTCTCACAAAAGCGAGCCATGATCTGAATCACAGTCGTCGAAGATCAAAAGCACCAACAATCAATTAGAGGAGGCCATTAGAACGAACACCGAAAGAAAGAGAAAAAGAAGACGAGGGAAATAAGAAGCTGTTGTCACTTGATTTTCACCTTCGTTTTAGTTGCTATATTAATTTAGTATTGTTATAGTGTTATACTGATAATATAGCTAAGTGACATTGATAACATAGTTAATATGTTAGGTAGTAAATATTAATGTTACTGATAATATAGTTAGGTATCATATAGTATATAGTAACGTAGTTGACGTATTAAAGTTGTAAATATTAATGTTAGTATTAGAGTTGTTTAGGTGATATATACTTAGTGTGTTATAATTAGTATAATTGTTAGATAGAATTAACATAGGATATAGTTAGTAGTTAATATAATAAGTCATCAAACCAAAAAAATGTAATAAAATAATAGCCCATTTAAATAAAAAGATCCATTAAATAGATAGAGTCCATTAATTGAAAAAATAATAGCCCTATACATTATCATCATTTTAACCCAAAACCCTAATCCCGTCATCTTTCTACGCAACTGAAGCAGGACCGTTGGATCAAGGGGCTGATCCAACGGTGTAGATCATGGCAGCTGGGGGTGATATAGCGCCTCAACTTCTCAGCCGTTCGATCATGATGCAATCCAACGGCTCAGATCGCTTCGGAGTGTTCACGCGGATCATCACTCGCGCGTGGCAGCCACGCGCACAATGTTTCAGCTTCGGCCGATCACTTCATCTTCTCCGACGCTTCACTCGCTCTGATTGTTCCTCGCTAACACCGTTCGAATCATCAGAAACATGTAAACAAAGGGGAAAATGATTAAATCACTAAATTGGGGCATAGCAATTCAAAAATCAACAGGGATAAAATCCCTAATTCAAAGCCCTAGCTGGAAAAATCAAAAGCAAAACGAGAAGGGATAATCCCTAATTCAAAGCCCTAGCGAGAATCAAGCTACAATTGGATATGCAAAAGGAAATTCAGAACCAAAGCAAAAGACCAGAATCCCCAAATCGGTGCCATGGCAAAAATCAAGCAATTAGAGGGGAAGAAATCGGGGATTTAAGCTTAGGATTTAGGCAACTCTTGTAATATAAATAGCATTGTAAATCATTGAAACAACAAGAATTGACAGAGAAGAATTCCATAGAAATCACACATAGCAATTACATAATAGCATTCGGAATTTGTAAGACCAAACAATTTGTAATCATCGTTCAGAAGAAATAAAGAGAATCAAGTTCTGGTAATTTTCCTATCTATTTACTTTCTGTTTTAGTTTAAATAAAGAAGAGAATTGTTTTACCCTTTTTTTGGTTCGAAACGTCACCGAAATCTGGAAATTTAATCGGAATCTAGGAATTTTGCCGCCGACAACGGCGGCCGGCACGGCGGATGTTCATCACGTTCTTCATTTTATGAAGAACACGAAGAAAACATCAGAGAATTATAATGAAACCCATTTTGATCCGTTTGGAAATAAAGAAAGAAAATGAATTTTGTTTATAATTTTGGTTATTTATACTAACCTGTTTGACCCGACCCGAACTCGGATATAACCCGCGCCTTTCTTCCCCGGATCTTCTTCAGTTTTCAATTGTTTCAATTTCATCCTTTTTCCTTTCAATTCAGCACCTAATTTAAAATTGTTTTCAAATTAACCTTTACATTTTACTTTCTTTCAATTTAGTCCTTGATTCATTTTTTATAATATAAAAGTCCTTTTATTTATTTAATTTTAAGTAATTACTTAGTTGTTTATTTAATTATTTGATTATGTTCTGTCTTTTATGCAAACATTTGTATGTTAAACTTTAAGATTAGGGACTTAAAACTTAGATTAGTGACATGTATGTTAAATATTCTTCATTTTCAATAAAATACACTTAACTATATTTAAACGTTAATAATTAAAAGTAATATAAACATTTCTTTAGGATTATTCATTATTTATACTTTAATTAAAATTCCTTAACACATTTAATTTTCCTGTTTATTTGTTAAAAAAGTGAAAACTTAATTAATGTGGTGTCTTACCAAACGAGAATAACGGTTTAGCGCCAGGAGTGTTGGCGGTGATTAAAGTTCATTTCCCGGGCGATAAGGCCGATAAAATAGAATTACATTCACTTTGCGGACAAATAAATCAAAATTTTGTGAACTTGCAAATTCCAGTTTTAAAAATGCTTTTTGAAATCAATTAGGTACCAATTTTTTGGGCGTTGTGGGGGTGTTAATCCTTCCCCACACGTAATCGACCCTCAAACCTATTTTCTCTTGTTTTCATGGACCAAAATGTAATTTTGATAAATAAAACGTTTTATCAAAATACCCATGTCTTAAAAAGAGATCCAATCACACCTTTTTTTTTAAATATTGGCGGCGACTCCTTGATTTTATAAAGTTTTCCAAAACGTCAAAACCTTTCTAAAAAAGGGTTGCGACAGCTTGGCGACTCCACTGGGGAAATTTTTTTCTAATAAAAAACAAAAGAGGGTCAGGCCACAAATCGTTTTCAAAATGTTTTTAGAAAAGGAATTTGCAAGTTCAAAAAGGTTTCAATTTATTTTTCGGCTTAATGAATGTAATTCTATTTTACGCTTTTTTTTTGCAAAAAGCTCTATACCCGAGCTCTACCCAATTGTTAAGTGAGGGGAAAACGCTTTGCTCATGTCAGAATACTGATTTTCCATATGAGCCTAGCAAGTACCTTCGAGACTCATATGCCTCATGTCTTCGTAAGAATACTGATTCTTCGGGAAGACATAGGAAGTAAGTCCTCCTGAGTTGAACTTGATTCGTTTGAAACCTATAATGGGTGAGAACCAGGGGCTTTGCTACCCTTAGTAGGGAACAACAAGGACAAATCGGGTACCTTTTAGAACCCAACTGTTTGAGAACTTAGAGCCCACCCCAATAGAGCCATGCGAAAAGCTTAGGGTTTTAGGTAATAAAGGGAGACATATCCTGGAGTATTGGAATGTGCTGCCGAGATTTGTTTGTGAATACTTAGTGTTTTCTTGATTCTAATATTTGTTCCCTTTGTCTTGTTGTTTTTTATAACCATTCATGCCACACCATTACATATTTAGAAGGGGTTGATTCTCAAAATCATTTCTCAATTTTGAAAAGCTCTTGTTATGGACGGAAGAATTTTGAAAAGTGAAGATGAGAATGCAAAGGTCCGACATTGGTCTGAGGTGAATCAGCGAACATTTGGAGATAGTCTAGTAGCTGATCATGAGACAGAGACTTCAGAATATGCCCGCATCAGCATCAGGCAGAATAATGTGCAAGAATTGCAGGAAATCTGGGAGCACTTTGATTATGAGACCAAGCAATTGTTCCATGAAGTTTATGGTGACATAGCCTATCTCTTGTACGTGAAGGTTGATGAACAGTTACTGAAAGCCTTGGTCCAATTATGGAATCCAGGGTATTGCTGCTTCACTTTCAATAAAAAGGACATGATGCCTACATTTGAAGAGTACTTAGCCCTTTTCAACCTGTGCAAAGTGAAGAAGAACTGGATTTATGCCAAGCCTCTTAAAAACAAAAACCTATGGGTAATGGTTGGGTTAAGGGGTTGATACAAAAGAGGGGAGGCACTTTTAATTTCCCTTGGTCAAACATCAGAAGTATAATTTCAATCTACCCTGACAGGGAAAAGAAGGTTGATCTCCTAGCCATTGCAATTTATGGTTTAGTCATCTTTCCAAGGGTTCTAGGAAACATTGATGTGGCGCTACTTGACTTCCTGGAACAACTAAAGAGAGGAGTGAATCCGATACCATCCATGCTTGCTGAAACCTTCATTTCCCTCAATGCCTGCCGAAAAGTTGAAGGTGTTCGTTTTGGAGGATGTGCTCTGCTTCTGCAAGTTTGGGCCCTCAATCACTTCTGGAAATGCCCGACATTAGCTTTATCAAATGTGTTTTCCCTGAACTTCTCACCTCTTCGAGAATTTTTGGCGAATGAGTGGCCTGTTATTAAGAAGAATAAATGGATTGATATGTTCAGGGATCGTCATGACGAAGACATCAGATGGAGGGTTCCTTGGATGGGTCACACCAAAGTTCTATACAAATGTGGAGATTTCAACTTCCTAATGTTGCTAGGTTTATATGGAGGAATTGGATGTGTCCCTTTGCTAGTATCTCGTCAATATGGGTCTCGGTAGTTTATCCTATTCGCTACTGGTCTTGGCTCATCAGAATTAGAGTTCCAAGGTGAGTTCAGATAGAAGCTTGAAACAATCAGCAATGCTTGGAACCATTGTTATCACATGAAACTAGAATCTGATAGTCACTGCATGTACACCCCGGACTATGATATTTGGAGGCATACGAGAATAAATGACAAATTCATAGCACCTACATCCGGACAAGCTAAGTCTCTAGAAGAACACTTAAAGGTAGCCCCTACAGAAGTAGACATCTTAAGAGAAGAGTTAAGAAGGGCTAAGTTGGAGATAGAAACCTTACAAGAGCAGAACCGAAGGGACAAGTTTGAGTTAGGCCTTAACGTCAAAAAATATAAACGGGAGGCGAAGCGAGTAGTGAAGATGTATGAAGACCTAGAAAAGAGGTTTGAGATCCAAAGGGTTGACTTCCTCAAGCTTCATACTACTGTTAGGAATGTTGATCTAAGGAAGACTCATGAACAGTAGAAGTAAGAAATCGAGCATGCTGTAGAAAAAAAGGAACGAGGAAGGCGCGAGGTTGAGAAATATAGACGTGCCCTTGCTAAAGAAAAGAAGAAGAGTAAGCTGGCAACTGAAAATGGAAGTGGCAAATGGGTTCATGAAAGTGATAAAGAAAGTGTGGCTGCATAGAACAGGAAGGCGTACGACAACATGATCTGTTTATTTGAGTTGCCGAAGGCATATGACCAGACCAGTGCAAAGCTAAAGCAGAGTTAGGCTTGTGTTGCTAAGTTACAAGCAAAATAGATGATCTGAACCACTCGTTGCACAGACATCAGAACCATCACACCTATATTGAGGTTCAGGCTTGTCTAGGTGAGAATGATACCTTGAAGAAACAAGTTGAAGGAATGGATAACATCATGTAGGAATGTAGGACAAAGATCTTGGACCTTGAAGACATCGATGATGGAGGTAATGACTACTGTTTCACTCGTCTTAGGGACATGGCTAGAAGATTCCAAGAACGATATGAGTTTGATAGGACTGTCATGACCCAAGTACAAGATGTGGCTTGACACGTGATGATGCTAGCCACTGAAGCTACAGCTCTTCGTCAGTATTTCAAGCCAGCAGGAGAAGTGGGACCAAGGCTTATGTGGCTCATTGAAGAAATCAAAGAATTAGGAATTCAAGCTGAAAAATATTTGTAAACAAAACTTGATATATTAAGGACCATTTTATATCCAATAAAAGAGTTGTTTCTTGAGTAGATGTTTCATGGAATTGACGGCCCTTTGCTTGTATTCATGCATTTGCATTTCATTCTTCTGTGTTTTATAGCTTTTCTTTGTATTTGTGCTTGCATACATACATGACATAATAAGAACCTAACCTAAGTAAAAATGGCAAAAAATCAAAATAGCAAAAACAAACAACAAGCGGTACTCGGTCTCAAGTCAGAGCAATGGAAGATAAAGTGATGGCTTTAGAAAGCAACCACAAGAATACCCAAGATAGGTTAGACAAGCTGGAGACTGATCTGAAGCAACAAATGGAGATGGTTCACCAAAAGACAATGGGTTAATTGCAGTCATGCTAGGTTTTAAGGACCCTGATGCATTGGAAACTGGTGAAGAAGCAAATGATGTGCCAAAATTTCAAGGGATGGCCTTTGTTCATCCAAGTATAGCTCAATCTTCTAAAGTCAAGATTTCTCCACATTTTGCTGAAACCTCAGCATGAAATGATAGGAAGATAGGTTCTGAGGAAGTCCTTGAGGTGCCTCATCTCGATGAAATTGCTGACAAAGTGAAAGCTGAGAAGAATTGGGAGGATCGCTATGAGAAATTGGAAGAAATGATTAAGTCCTTTCAAGAAGGAGGTATATATGGAGGGATAGATGCCAAGGATTTAAGCCTAGTGACTGATTTGGTGGTACCACCAAAGTTCAAGGTCTCTGACTTTGAAAAATACAATGGAACAACGTGTCCTGCTACACATCTGACTATGTATTGTAGGAAGATGTCGATGTATCTGGATAACGAGAAGCTACTTATCCATTGCTTCCAAGATAGTCTAGTAGGGTCAGTTACGCGCTGGTATACGTAGCTAAGTCGAATTAACATTAGATCATGGAAAGATTTGTCTAGAGCTTTCAGTGAGTAGTACAAACATGTTTTAGAAATGTTACCAACTCGTTTAGTTCTGTAAGGATTGGAGCAAAATCATCATGAGAACTTCCACCAATACGCGCAAAGATGGAGAGATGTGGTTGCCCAAGTCCAGCCACCATTACTGGAGAGTGAGATCACCCCAATGTTTGTGGAGACATTAAAGGGATCTTTCTATGATCGTATGCTTAATCATGCCACAAAGAGTTTTGCGGACATGCTTATAAATGGAGAGTTGATACTTGGGGGCATGAAAAATAGAAAGATTTGACAGTTGAGAGACAAAAAAACCATACAAAAAGAGAGACAATGAAGTAATGCTGCTAATGTCTATAATCCCAGTTACTCAAAGGGGGTAGTCTTCAACAAACCCAATGTCTCGACCACAGCTCCAGCAATCACAAACCCACCGAAGGAAGAAAGAAGATATCAAGGGAGCTTGAAACCGTACTTTCCACCTATCCTGATGACTTACACAAAATTTTTCACTAAATTGATCAAATCCAGATAATGTTGCCAAGACATATTCCTCTATTCTCACCACCATATCCACAATGGTACGATGAGAAGGCACAATGTGAGTATCATGCAGGAGTTAGGGGACATACCATTGAAAATTGTACTGCATTCAAAAGGGTGGTAGATGACTTAAGAAAATTAGGGATGTTATCATTTGATACATCAGAAGATAAAGGAAACCCCTTGCCAAATCATCAAAAAGCAGGAGTGAATGCAATCTTTGAGGAGGAAGATAAGGTGGTTAAGGAATATGTTGCTGAAGTTAGAGCTCCCATGAGGTGGATATGGGCTCCGATAGTGGCGGTAGGGATGCTGGAAGAAGGAGCCCAGAAACTGAAAATTAAGAAAGAATCATACTGCGAATACCACATGAGGGAAGGACATGAGATTGACTGTTGCTCAGAATTTAGGCAACTAGTTCAAGACAAGATGAATGAAAAAAACTAGAGTTCTTTGAGAAAGAAGACAAGGAATGTTTGCTGGATGTATGTGCATCAGAGGAGTCATCCTCAAGAAGAGACTACACTGAAATAAAGCCTTTAGTTATTAAGGCTAAAACAAAAATTGGTGAGCCAACAAGGAGTGTAACCCCGCGGCTCATAATCAAGGCACCAATGCCGTATCCATATAAGGATACCAAATAGGTCCATTGGAATTACACTTGTGAGGTGACAGTCCTAGGAGAAACATCTGCTTAGGAGAAGGAAGAACCAGTCAATGAGGTGAGACATTTCATAAGGAGTGGAATGCTCTATTCTCAACCAATAGCAGAGGATAGAGATGCATCACAGAGGGAAGCAACTGCTGAGGAGCCTGAAAAAGAGAATAATAAAGATTTCTTCAAGGAAAAATCGACAACATATCATGAGCCTGTAAAGGAATCAGAGGCTCAAGAGTTCTTGAAGATTTTAAAACACAGTGAATACAGCATCATGGAGCAACTCCACAAGCTTTCGGCTCGAATTTCTATGCTTTCGTTGCTACTACGTTCTGAGGGCCACCGTGAGGACTTGTTAAAGATTTTGAACCGGACATTCGTACCAAAAGAGATCACAACTGATAAGATGGATATGTTAGTCAGTAACATTGCTATCAACAACTTCATATCTTTCAACGATGAGGAAATACCAGGTGGAAGGAACGGGATCGCACAAGGCTTTACACTTCACTACTAGATGTAAATGATATATGTTACCTTGTGTCCTTATTGACAATGTGTTGCGCGTAATAAGTGCTCCGCAATTGTGCAAGTGTACACGTCGCAAGTTATAGTATAAAAGATATCATCTCCATAGGGATTGGTGCCACTTCAAGAATCTAATCTCTTGCACTGTAAAAAGTAAAAGAACACAAGTAGAAGATTGTAGGAGTTTAACTAACAACTAAGCTAGAAAGCAATAAAGTAAAAGAAGATGTAATCAAATGAGAGAGAATAGGCCAGGTTATCGTGAGTTGAGGTGTGATAGCCGATTGGATCATCTTGGTAAAAGAGTGCAAGGACAACTCAGTTGTTGTGGCAACTTGCGCAGCGGGGTTGCCTTGGAAACTAATCGACGGTTGCCTGGGAAACTACTTGGGCGGTCGAGAAGCAACTTCAAAGTTTGGTGGAGCGTTCTTCAATGGTTTCTTCTTATCCCTAAGTTGAAATTCTAGCTAATTGTGCATGCCTTGACAATACATCCCTGCGTGAATCAAGGGTAAACAACAACCAATCTTGCGCTCCTCTTAGCCGTTGAAATCCTCAACTTATTTCTAAGCTGGATTAATCTTTACCATCAATAGATTGAATAAAGACCATACTCATTCGTTTCTTGAATCCAAGTCTCCCGATATTAGATAAATAGATGAAGTTACGAGATCCTCTCCCAATTCACTCACAAACAAGAATAAAAACTAAGAATGAGTAAACCTTGAATTGAAAGTGCAAACTCTTATTACCTAAACCAAATCCAATTGTTTCTCACAACCACAAAACACAATAACCTTAGCCAAATAGATTTAGTTCATGGCTAGGTTCCAAAGAAACACAAACTAAGAATTCCCAACATAAACCTAATTGAACAAGAAAGAAAAAGATGAAGAATGGTTGAAGCCTTTGTCGAAATCTCTCCCTTGTTCTTGTCGAAATCTCCCATTTCTCCCACTTTGAAATTGACGGCTTGGTCTTCAATTTATAGGGCTAGGTCAAAGTCTTTTTTTAAGGAGGAAGTTAAGTTGGAATTAAATACTCTTAAAGAATATAATTCTTTATTATATTTAAATTTCTTCTAGATCTTCACCTATCTTCTTGGGATTAAATTTCTCTTTAACCTTTTCATGGAAATCAAACTCCTTTGGGATTTAACTTTGCTCCACGTCATCTTGGGTTTATCTAGTCATCGATTTTGACTGCCATATCATCTTATCCCTTATCGACAATTGCCCTGGCAACTAGCTCGGTATTTCCTTCATGCATTGCCCTAGCAACTGCGTCGGCATCTCCTTCATGCACTGCCCTGGCAACTGGTTCCAGCCTTGTTTAGGCAAGTGATTCTGCACACACACAAAAACACACCAAAGCAGTTTTTTTCCACAAATTAAGCAAAATATGAAATCAAGCTTGTCCACCAAAGAAACAATGCAAACATGCATGAATGGCTAATAATGCAACTAATATGAGCCTAAGTCTAGCAATAATATGAATAAAAAAGGTGAATAAAATAGTACTTTTAGACACTTAACACACCCCAAACTCGAACTATTGCTTGTCCTCAAGCAATGCAAACTAATAATTACCCGCCAAAACTTCAATTTTACAAACTTAGCTTTGAACTTGATTTCAATTCTCAGATCCATGGCACAAAGTATGATTGGCTTTTCATTTTTTGAAAAACTTAGGAGTTACTCGGAATCAAACTATAATGCTTGTGAGTGTGTGCGGAGTTGTGTGCAAGTTGATTTTTTGGATTCTATGCAAACAAGAGGTTTTCAAATTACTTCCTTGGGTTCTTTTAACATGTTTTAACTAAAGCCAGTTTCGGGAACCTCTAGTGTTTTTTTTAGTTTTCTTAAGTTAAATTAATTTATTCGACTAGAGTCGGTTTCGGGCACCTCTAGCTATCAATTTTTAGCATATACTAGAGCGAATTTCGGCCACCTCTAGTGATCAATTTTTTAGCACATACTAGAGCCAATTTCGGGCACCTCTAGAATTCATCCAATTTTTATTCTAATCCCTTAATTTTTTAACTATCAACCTAAGTTTGCTATAATTCCTTAAATCAATCAAGCCACAACAGTGTTTCATCAAGTTTAGCATCATAGTAAGATTCTAAGTGTTTCCACGTTTATCCTAGAATAAAAAGTTCTATCAATTAAGTACATTGGCAAAGTCAGCATCAGATATTCATCAAATCTAGGCAATTCTTGTTCCAACTAAAGGCATGGCAAGCAATTTATGTATCCTAAATGCAATACTTAAGATGAATGCAACTAAACATGGTAACTAACTAATAACAATCCCCCCCCAAACTCGAGTGAGGCATTGTCCTCAATGCATACAACAAAGAAAAATAAAAATAAAAATAAAGAAAAGTAAAATGCAAACGAGGACTTACTCTGAGAGTCTGTCGTCGTGGATGATTAGTTTTCTTTTCGCTGGTGTTTTGATTCTTTTGCTTGAACGCGGTGGTTGCTTTCTTGTTGCCGATGGTGGAATCGATCCTCGTACGGGGTTATCCTCATCGTCCTCTTCATCAATGTCATTGGCTTTTCGCTTGGGCTTGGAGGATTCGATTGGTGCGATCTTTGTTGGTGCAATGGATGACTCATCCGAATCTGAAAAATCAGACAATGATTCAGTACGAGTTGATTTGGGCATAGGTGCTTTACCTTTGGCTTTTGCAGTGGTTGTCGGGGCGTCTTTAGCTTTGGTTGCCGCGACATCTTCAGTGTTGGTTGCCATGGCAACTGCTTGGGCAAGCACAATGTAGGTTTCTGTGGCATTATCTGTTGCGGTTGCCATGGCAACTGCTTCATTGGTTGCTGTGGCAAGGATTTCGGCAGGAAAGATGGGGAACGGCACGCGGTTGTCCGGGTACTTTTTCATGATGACTTGGGTGATGGCATTGTTGTGATCCTTTATGTACCGCATGAACATTAGTTACCGATCTTTAATTTGCCTAAGGCGGTTCTCCAATAGTTGTAAGAGTGCTTCAAGTTGTCTCTGGGTTGCTGTCTGAGTTGCCCGGGCATCAGTTGCTTAGGATTAGGAGTTGCTGAGGCGGTAGGAGTTGCCGCGACAATTGAAGGCGTTGGGGATTTTACCGGTGCCTCTCCCATTAGCTTCCGAATTTATGCTCGATTCTAATCGGACTTTGGTAGGGCCTTTTCATTAGTGGACTCACTTGGGACATGCATCTCCTTGCAAAGATTTGAAATTAAGCTAGGGAAGAAAAAAGAACCCTTGTCTTTTGTGCTACATACACAAATCTCGTTACAAATAATTTTTCCAATGTTAATGATGCGATTATGCAAGATAGAATATATGAGCAAAAGACGAGGTGTATCAACGGTGGTATTCTGTGTTGTGGGCATTAAATAAGTTTTAACAAACTTATTCCATAATTTTGCCTCTGGTTTTAGCCGAAGGTGATTTACCGTGCCCTTGTATTTACCGTCGTTCCAATGAGTTCCCGGTAGAGTGAGTTCTTGAAGTACCTTGTCGAGTTGCTTGGGCATGAGTTGTTCAACAAAGGCTTGATGCTCATCCTTCTCAATGTAGAGCCCGTAAAAGGTGTTGATGTTTTTGGGGCTTATGAGTATAGCCTTGTCACGAACAAAAACATAAGGATTATCCGGTTAGGTGAGTGAGCAGAGAATTCTCTTACCCATGAGATGTTACCCGGTTCCGATTGATGGCAAAAGATTTGCCACTTTTGATGTGCAATCCTTTCGAAGATGAATGGTTCAAGGCCAAAATCTTGATACGAGTTGGAGTATTCGAAGCCTTGTTCTTCGCAAATCTTTCGGCTTTCAAACTTAGAGTGAAATCTTTCTTGAACCACCGGTGTAGCAAACTTCTTGTACCTTGGTTCTTTGGAGGAACTTGGATGAACTAAAAATTTGATTTTGGATGCCATGGATGATCTTGGTTGTGAGTTTTGTAGAAACAAAGAAATGAAAGCAAAAGAAACTAAAGAGTTGCTTGGTGAAAAGTAGGAATAGGTTTCTTGGAAGTTAAGAGTGACGGGTTAAATAAAAAAGATAGGTAGTAAATATGGTGGGTGAGAGTAATTTTGAAAGAAAGAAAACAAGGGTTTTGATTGGGGGAAGGTGACGGCTAGGGGATTTGGAGAAGGGTAAGGGTTTGGCCGGCTATGTAGGGTTTATTTAGGGTAAATTGGAGGCTTAATATAAGCCTTAGATTTAGCCCATTAGTTTCCTTGTTGAAGAAGTTTCCTTCTTGAATTAAATTCCTCTTTATCTTGAACTCTTTTCCTACAATTCAAAAACAAATAAAATAAGGATTAAAATTAAGAATAAACTAGTAAAAGAAAATAAATAAAGATGTGCAAAGAAATTCTTAAACTTAAAATTTAAAAACAATTAGATCAATATGAAAGAAAGATGTAGTCTTAATCTTAAAGAAAATAAATAAATCTATCCTAAAAAGAAAAATAATCAAAATTAATAAAAAAATAAAGAAAAAATTAAATAGTTCAAAAAAATAAAAAATGAAAAGAAAATATCAAAAGGAGAGCATGCTCATGCATCTCCTAAGGTGGCCACTTCTTTGTTACGTTCCACATGGGCACCATTGTAGTGCTTCAATCTTTGTCTGTTAACTTTGAATTCATGTTCGTCAGTGATGGACTTGATTATCATGGCACCATGGGAGAACGGTTTGACAACTTCGAATGGTCCCGACCATCTTGATTTCAGTTTTCTCGGGAAAAGTTTCAGCCGAGAATTGAATAAGAAAACTAGTTGCCCTGGCATGAATTTCCGCGGCACTAGTTTCTTGTCATGCCATTGCTTTGTTTTCTCCTTGTAGATTCGTGCATTGTTATAGGCGAGTGCACGGAATTCTTCTATCTCGTTTAGGTCCAACAAACGCTTTTTCCCGGCACTTTCCCAATCCATATTCACGGTCTTGATTGCCCAATATGCCTTGTGTTCAATTTCCACAGGTAGATGGCATGTTTTGCCATAGACAAGTCGGAAGGGAGACATACCTAAGGGTGTTTTGAATGCAGTGCGATATGCCCAAAGTGCATCATCTAGTCTTGCTGACCAATCCTTCCTAGACGAATTTACAACTTTCTCGAGTATACCCTTCAATTCTCGATTGGAAATTTCTGCTTGCCCATTGGTTTGTGGGTGATATGCCGTGGCAATTTTGTGTGACACGCCGAAGTGTTGCAACATCTTGGCAATAAGTCTGTTGTCAAAGTGTTTGCCTTCATCACTGATAATTGCTCTCGGCATCCCAAACCGTGTAAATATATTTTTCTGCAAGAATCGTTGCATGGTCTTGGAATTGTTGGTGGGAACTGCAGCTGCCTCAACCCATTTAGACACATAGTCGACAACAAGTAGAATGTAGAGGTTGCCGAATGAGGATAAGAAAGGTCCCATAGAATCGATCCCCCACACATCGAACAATTCCACCTCGATGATATTTTAGAGCGGCATCTCATGTCGTCTAGAGATATTGCCCGTCCTCTGGCAACGATCACATTGCTTGTAAAACTCTTGGGCATCTTTGTACAGTGTTGGCCAATACAAACCAGATTGTAAAACTTTAGCCGCGGTACGAGTTCCTCCAAAATGTCCTCCATAGGGTGAAGAATGGCATTGCCGGAGTACATTTTGCTGCTCCTCTTCAGGGACACATCGACGTATAACCTGATCTTCACATTGTTTAAACAAAAGAGGCTCGTCCCAAAAGTAATGCTTAGCATCATGGAAGAACCGCTTCTTCCCTTGGTGAGTAAGGCCATAAGGTAAAATACCACAAACAAGGAAATTAACTAAATCCGCGTACCAGGGTATTACCGAGGCATGTGTTGCCGTGGCAACTGCTTCTATGGTTGCCAAGGCGTGCGCGTCTAGAGTTGCCGCGACATGCGCGTTAAGGGTTGCCGAGGCATACACATATAGGGTTGCCGAGGCGTGCACATCAATGGTTGCCGAGGCATACGCGTCTAGAGTTGCCGAGGCGTGCGCGTCAAGGGTTGCCGAGGTATGCGCGTCAAGGGTTGTCGAGGCATGCGCATCCATGGTTGCCGAGGCAACTAACAGTTGCTCATCCGGGAATGCATCGCATATCTCTAAATCTGCGCCCTCCTCCCTATTACGTTCTAAGCGTGATAAGTGATCGGCCACTTGATTTTCTGTTCCTTTCCTGGCCTTAATTTCAATATCAAACTCTTGTAAAAGCAATATCCAACGAATCAAACGAGGTTTGACATCCTTTTTAGGTTTGACATGAACAATTTTTGTACCAATCAAATAGATCAAAACTTGTTAAATGCGAAAAACTAAGGCTCGTAACTCTTTCTCTCCGTTGTTGTGTAATTCAATCACTATTAAGAGTTTTACTAGCATACATATATCACATGAAAGGTCAATGCGTTGGCCTAATGCTTCTACCGCGAAATCACTTGCATCACACATGAGCTCAAAAGGTAATGTCTGTAATCACTCATTTTGACCGGGTTTTAGTGTTATTTTAATAGTAATATTATTAATATAAAATTAATAAAAAAATCAAAAAATAATAATAATATAAAAAGGTAAAAAAGAAGAAGAAGTAAAAGTAAAAAAAAAATAATTAAAAAGCAAAAAAAAAGAAGGAGGAAATTGCACTACGTGGAGCATGCATGCTCCACGTCACCCAAACTTTCCCCCACCCCTTGAAATTGCCTATAAACAGGCATGGAATTCATGCACAAAATAGAGAAGAGCCGAGAGTGGTGCCATTAAGAGAGCCATGCTCTCGGGCTGCCAAGGACCGGGGCAGTGCCCTCAGTCCTAACCGGTTCAATCGGGGTCTTATTTTAGATTCGATCTAGTTAATATTTTTGGAGAGGTCGTGGTAGATCTCGGTGGAGTTCAGTCGGGGTTCGTCATTTGAGCTCCTAGTTAGGTATATTTTCTTTCCTTTTTATTTATGTTGTAATTTTTATGATTTAATGAAGTAGTAGTTAATTTAAAATTGTGTTTTTAGTTTGTATGTTTATTTATGTTTTAGATTAGTATTTATTATGTTTTGAATTTATGTTTTATATTAATATTTTATTTATGTTAAATTTGTTTTTATTTATGTGTTAGATTAATATTTATGAATGTTAGCATTTTACTTATGTTAGATTTGTTTTTATTTATAAGTTAGATTAATATTTATGTATGTATGTATGTATGTATGTATGTATGTTTTAGATTAGTATTTATTTATGTTTTAAATTTATGTTTTAGATTAATATTTTATTTATGTTAGATATGTTTTTATTTATGAGTTAGATTAATATTTATGTATGTATGTTTTATATTAGTATTTTGTCTATGTCATATTATTATTTTATTATGTTAGTATTTATTTATATTTTTATCACAATGTATTTATTTATATTTGCCATGTTTTTAAGATTGCATATCGAAATCTATTAATTGTCAATGCGGTGTCCTTTTATCCGAGCGTAAATGGGGCCAGTATCAGGCGTAGTGATGGTGGTTGGGCGTTTACTTTCGGATAACGGGGCCTTTAAAATTTACCCGCATTTATAACCAAATTTTAAATTAATCGTCACTTTAATCCGGAAAGTTTAATATTAATAAAGCGGTAATTATTAAAGTACCAATTTTGGGTGGTGTGGGGGTGCTAATCCTTCCCCATCCGTAACCGACTCCTGAACCCAAAGTTTTCAAAATCTTTGGTTTTTATGGTGTCCAACCTACCTAAGTGGCCGGTGGCGACTCCTCTTTTTAAATAAAATACGGTATTTTTAAAACCACACATAATAAATATTTTAATACCCGAAAGACAACAAACACCTTTAAAACCTCGTTTTTTTAGCGAAAAGGACATCGCTACAGATGGCGACTTCACTGGGGACATTTTTTCAAACAAAATAAAGTGAGTCGAGCTTTTTAAATAATTACCGCTTTATTGATATTAGAAATTTCGGATTAAAGTGACTATTAAACTAACATTCAGTTATAAGTGCGCGTTTATTTTGACGCATTTAAAATATGGCATATAAACCTGTTTTTAAGTGGGGGGGGAAACGCTAATGCTTTCGTGGAGATATCGTTCTCCCGTGTAGGCCTAGCAAGTACCTTCGGGGCTCGAGTACCTTATGCTTTCGTAAGGATATCGTTCCTTCGTGCAGGCATAAGTGAATGGGTCTCCCTGAATTGAACCCGGTTGAAATGAGCCTATAATGGGTGATGATCAGGGGCCTTGCTACTCTTAGTAGAGGATAGCAAGGACAATTCGGGTACCTCCTAGCACCAACACTGCATGTAGAGAACATATAGAAACCCACCCCTTTAGAGCCATACAGATAACCTTAGTGTTTTAGACGGGATAAATAAGGTTGTTTTGTTTGTTTACCTTATTTAATTTCTCCTTTTATTTATGTATTTATTATTTTTATCCGGTACTAACTCATTTCTTTTTGTGTTTATTTTTATTTTACACATACTTTTGTTGCATTATCATTGCATCCACATTACATAGAGGCGTTGATTCAAGTGGTTTGCCCGATTAGAAAATCTTTAATCATGGAAAAAAGGTGTCTTAGGAAGGACGACATCGATCCAGTCGTACGACATCGGTCAAAGATTAATCAACAAATCCGAGGTAATAATTTGCCAAGCAAGCGTGTAATGCCAAAGTATACACACGAGACCCTGATGGTGGACATACAACGAATTGCAAGGCGTGTAAATGACTTAGCTACCGAATTCGTGGCTCTCCGACCTTTCGTAACCCCAGACATGGAAGAAGCACCAAGGTTTATCAAGTTGCTCAGAGCTATCGAGGAGCTAGGAGGTAGAGCTAGGGCTTATGTGTAGAATTTTGTTTTGTAATTAAGACCTTTTGTAATAGGGACTCTTTTTGTAATAGGGACTCATTTTGTAATGTGGACCCTTTTTGTAATTTGGACCCTTTAGTTCCCATGAAAGTCGTTCGAAAGGGTGATTACCAGCGGAATCAACGCCTTTATTTGCATTCATGTTGCATATGTGTTGATTCAATAGACAGTTCATTAAAAGGCTTTCAAAATAGAAAAAGTCTGCTTTGCCGGAAACGATAATATTACAGTATCAAGTTAGGCCGGGCAAAGACCAATCGAGAAAGAAGACGGTACGATAGTAAGGCACGTGCGACGCAGAAGATTCAGTCAGGGCCGCAGAACCCCAATTTTAAATCTTCACATTTAACCCTTTTGTAAAAATCTCAAAGATTTTAATTTAACTCCTTTAAAAAAATTAAAAATATTATTATTTTACTTTGAATCTTTTGTCCTCCTAAAACTTTCAGAATAATAATAATAACAAAAAGAAACCTAAAAGTTTTATATTTTAAGTAAGTTAAAACTTTTTGATAATAAAAAGGGGGAATTTTTTAAACCAAATGATCTTTGAGAATTTTAATTTAAACCCCAAAAAGTTTTAAAGTACTCCCCTAGGATCGATATAATCTATCCCTGTTTAGACGTATTATTCGTTTGCACCCAGATCTACAGAAGAAAAGCTATTGTCTGCATTATGCCTACACTTGTCAATGTTTTTAGAAGCCAAGGCATGAAGATCATGACGTCACAAGTCTATGGAGTATTATAAGAAGAGAAGATGAGGTCACCCATCATCCTGAAGACGACGTCGAGATGTGGAGCACGAGCTTTGCTTCTCGAAGCCAAGATCTCCAGAAGGAATCTAACTGTCACCTGTAATTCATTATTAGTTTTTTGCAACCAGACATTTTTCTATTGAACGAAAGTCTTTTAAGGACTGTTCGAGAATCAACACCGCATTTGCATTCATACCTTGTATTGCCTCACATTGTACAGTAATGGCATATTTTACATAACATTATCATTACCTTGCTTAAAATTTTACATAGCATTATCATTGCCAAGTAAAAGAAATGAACACGCTCAAAAATCAAGATTCAAGTAGTTAGAAGATGGGCTCGAGAGAAGAAAAGAAGAATGAGGAAAAAAGAAGAAAAAGAAGAAGATTGATGCATTCGACGCAAGAAAGCCCTGATTTGGTCATTCCACCGGATTTCAAGATTCTAAGATTTGTGTAGTATAACAAAACAAGCTGCCCCAAGATTCACCTGACCACGTCCTGCAGAAAGATAGAGGGCTACATCAAGAATGGAAAATTGTCGATCCACTACTTCCACGACAGTCTAGCAGGACCTACCGTGATATGGTACAATTGTTTGAGTAGAGACCAAGTGTAGTCATTCGGAGACTTAACCGACGTCTTTATGGGCAATGTAGATATGCTCTAGACCTAACACCAAGTCGTCAGTATCTCCAGGGTACGAGGATGAAACTTGATGAGAGTTTCAAGGAATGTGCTTTGAGATGACGGAGGTTAGCCGCCCAAGTGCAGCCTCCCATTGCTGAAGAGGAAAGTGACTTCCATGTCTCAAGCCATCTTCCATAAGATGCTCGGGAAATTGATGGGAAAATGTGATGACTTTATAGAATACATGATCCAAGAAGGAAAATTGAGTCTTAATTCAACGAACTAGACATGCCTAG
Source organism: Hibiscus mutabilis (assembly GCA_019671005.1). Classification (NCBI taxonomy): domain Eukaryota; kingdom Viridiplantae; phylum Streptophyta; class Magnoliopsida; order Malvales; family Malvaceae; genus Hibiscus; species Hibiscus mutabilis. Next base: position 58,223,896 of record CM033717.1, read on the forward strand.
GAGCAGAAGGAAAGAAAGAGATAAATGGGTACCACTTTCAAGGTTTTCGTGGCCGTAAAAGAAAAAGACAGACTGACACCTCGGGGTTATCAAGGAAAATTCCTCGGACGAGCGCAAATTTGTAAGTGTTCGAAGCATCCATCTCAGAGATATGGCCTCATTTGGTAGGGGGTCACTATCTTGCTCCTAGACCGATGAAGATTGCACCTTATCTATCTGCCCATGTTTTGACTCGAGTAGTACATGCGAAGAAAAAAGGTTTGAAAGCATGTTAACCTAGATTAGAAATGATTGATCAAATAAGGATTTAAGAGCATACAGTGAAGAAGTAAAGAGATGAAGAAATCTGAGGAATGGCCTTTCAGGGTGAAAGACTTTAAAACAAAAAGAGAGCGAACAAAAAAAGAGAAGAAAAAAAAGAAGAAATAAGAAAAAAAGAAAAGAGAGTGAGGGAAAATGATGATAAAAAGAAGAAGAAGAAGAAGAAGAAAAAGGTAAAAGAGAGAAAAGAGAGAAGAAAAAATAGAGAAAAAAGAAAAGAAAAAGAAGGAAAAAGGAAGGAGAAAAAGAAAGCACGATATTGCATGCATCATATAGATAGAGGTATGTCAATTTTTGCTTGTTTTTAGATAGGTATTTGAAGAATTGTCAAAGAATTTACTAAAGAAAGGAGAGATAACGACAGCCATAGTAACGTGAGGCCCATATGTCAAATCTTTCGAGTCATTGGTAAGTCCTTCGGGCACGGTGTTAAGTCTTTCAGGCCACCAATAAGTCTTTCGAGCATGGTGATAAGTCATTCGGGCCATCAGTAAGTCCTTTGGGCATGATGCGGTAGCCTTAGTAGCGTAAGTCTAGAAAAATCGGCAGCCATAACAGCGTGAGGCCCATATGTTAAAACCTTCGGGTCATCGGTAAGTCCTTCGGGCACGGTGTTAAGTCCTTCGGGCCATCAGTAAGTCTTTCGAGCACGGTGATAAGTCATTCGGGCCATCAGTAAGTCCTTCAGGCATGATGCGGCAGCCTTAGTAGCGTGAGTCCAGAAAGATCGGCAGCCATAGCAGCGTGAGGCCTAGATGTTAAATCCTTCGGGTCATCGGTAAGTCCTTCGGGCATGGTGTTAAGTCCTTCGGGCCACCAGTAAGTCTTTCGAGCATGGTGATAAGTCCTTCGGGCCATCAGTAAGTCCTTCAGGCATGATGCGGCAGCCTTAGTAGCGTGAGTCCAGAAAGATCGACAACCATAGCAGCGTGAGGCCCAGATGTTAAATCTTTCGGGTCATCGGTAAGTCCTTCGGGCACGGTGTTAAGTCCTTCGGGCCACAAGTAAGTCTTTCGAGCATGGTGATAAGTCCTTCGGGCATGATGCGGCAGCCTTAGTAGCGTGAGTCCAGAAAGATCGGTAACCATAGCAGCGTGAGGCCCATAAGTTAAATCCTTCGGGTCGGTAAGTCCTTTGGGCACGATGTTAAATCCTTCGGGCCACCAGTAAGTCTTTCGAGCATGGTGATAAGTTCTTCGGGCCATTAGTAAGTCTTTCGGGCATGATGCGGCAGCCTTACTAGCGTAAGTCCAAAGATATCAACAACCTTGTAAAAAAAAGAAGAGAAAAAAAATGAGAGAAAAAAAGAAGAAAAAAAAAAAAAAAAGAGCAAAAAAGAGGGAAAATAAAAAAAGGAAAAAAAGGAAAAAAGAGAAAAGAAAAATTAGAAGATAAAGGTTCTATATAGGAAGGGCCTGTATTTTCAAGCCCTCGCAGTGAAAGGTTCTTTATAGGAAGAACCCGTAACTACGAGATTTCAGAAGCTAAAAGTTCTATATAGGAAGGACTGGCAGCTCTAGGGTTTGAAGACCAGTCAGTTCTATATAGGAGGAACTCCCAGTCGGAAGAATCTATCCGTGGCGCAGAAGGTTTTATATAGGAAAAACCAGCCGTGTTGAAGGCGAAGAGTTCTATATAGGAAGGACTCCAAGCTTTACCGTCTCAGAGTGAAAAGTTCTATATAGGAAGGACTCATAACTCGAGGCTTCAGAGTGAAGGGTTCTATATAGGAAGAGCCTGTAGCTCAAAGATCGGAAGGTGACGGAGTTCTATAAAGGAAGAGCTTACAAGCCTGAAGATTCAGCTAAGGAAGAGCGAAAAGTTCCAGAAGAACACGTGATTCCGAAGCCAAAGACAAGAAAGTAGGTAAAAAATGAGTGCTTTTGATCTTTGTTTTGTCCTCGTTTCACAAGAACAAGCAAAGAGGGGCAACTATAATCACTCATTTTTTACTGGGTTTTAGTGTTATTTTAATAGTAATATTATCAATATAAAATTAATACAAAAATCAAATAATAATAATAATATAAAAAAGGTAAAAAAAGAAGAAGAATAAGTAAAAGTAAAAAAAATAATTAAAAAGCAAAAAAAGGGAAATTGCACTGCGTGGAGCAGCATGCTCCACGTCACCCAAACTTTTCCCCCACCCCTTGAAATTGCTTATAAATAGGCATGGAATTCACGCACAAAATAGAGAAGAGCCGGCAGTGGTGCCATTAAGAGAGCCATGCTCTCGGGCTGCCAAGGACCGAGGTAGTGCCCTTGGTCCTAACCGGTTCGATCGAGGTCTTATTTTAGATCCGATCTAGTTAATAATTTTGGAGAGGTCATGGTAGATCTCGGTGGAGTTCAGTCGGGGTTCGTCATTCGAGCTCCTAGTTAGGTATATTTTCTTTCCTTTTTATTTATGTTGTAATTTTTATGATTTAATGAAGTAGTAGTTAATTTAAAATTGTGTTTTTAGTTTGTATGTTTATTTATGTTTTAGATTAGTATTTATTATGTTTTGAATTTATGTTTTATATTAATATTTTATTTATGTTAAATTTGTTTTTATTTATGTGTTATATTAATATTTATGAATGTTAGCATTTTACTTATGTTAGATTTGTTTTTATTTATAAGTTAGATTAATATTTATGTATGTATGTATGTTTTAGATTATTATTTATTTATGTTTTAAATTTATGTTTTAGATTAATATTTTATTTATGTTAGATATGTTTTTATTTATGAGTTAGATTAATATTTATGTATGTATGTTTTAGATTAGTATTTTTTCTATGTCATATTAGTATTTTATTATGTTAGTATTTATTTATATTTTTATCACAATGTATTTATTTATATTTGCCATGTTTTTTAAGATTGCATATCGAAATCTATTAATTGTCAATGCGATGTCCTTTTATCCGAGCGTAAACGGGGCCAGTATCAGGCGTAGTGATGGTGGTTGGGCGTTTACTCTCGGATAACGGGGCCTTTAAAATTTACTCGCACTTATAACCAAATTTTAAATTAATCGTCACTTTAATCCAAAAAGTTTAATATTAATAGAGCGATAATTATTAAAGTGCCAATTTTGGGCGGTGTGGGGGTGCTAATCCTTCCCCATTCGTAACTGTCTCCCGAACCCAAAGTTTTCAAAATCTCTGGTTTTATGGTGTCCGACCTACCTAAGTGGCCAGTGGAGAATCCTATTTTTAAATAAAATACAATATTTTTAAAACCCCACGGAATAAATATTTTAATACCCGAAAGATAACAAACACCTTTAAAACCTCGTTTTTTTAGCGAAAGGGACATCGCTACAGCGTCCAATCGGGTGGAACGATAATGGGTGCTGAGGCAAGCTTTTCCTTTAGGGTTTTGAATGCTTGGGCGCAAGAATAATCAAAATTGAAGACTTTATCCTGTTCAAGCAAATTACACAAGGGTTTAGTAATTTTAGAAAAATTATGAATGAACCTCCTGTAAAAACCTGCATGTCCAAGAAAGCTTTAGATTCCTTTAACCGAACTTGGTGGGGGTAATCTCTCGATCACGTCTACCTTGGCTTTGAGTACTTCAATTCCCTTGGATGAAATCTTGTGGCCGAGCACTATTCCTTCATCTACCATAAAATGGCACTTCTCCCAATTAAGGACTAAATCGGTTTCTTCACATCTTGCCAACACATTCTCTAAATTGCCGAGGCAACTGTCGAAGTCATTACCAAAAATGGAAAAATCATCCATTAAGATCTCAAGGAAGTCTTCGACCATGTCTGAAAATAGTGCCATCATACATCTTTGGAAGGTTGCCGGAGCATTACACAATCGAGCACCATCTTTCGAAAAGCATAAGTATCGTATGGGCATGTGAAGGTTGTCTTTTCTTGATCTTCTGGTGCTATGGCAATTTGATTGTAACTTGAAAAACCATCAAGAACACAATGAAAGGGTTCACCTGTAAGACGGTCAAATATTTGATCAATAAAGGGTAATGGGAAATGATATTTCTTAGTGGCTTTGTTTAGCTTTCGATAATCCATACAAACCCTCCAACCGGTCACAGTCCTGGTTGGAATGAGTTCATTGTTTTCATTACTTACCACCGTTATACCTCCCTTTTTCGGTACACATGTGCCGAACTTACCCATGTACTATCAGAGATAGGGTATATGATGCCGACGTCAAGCCACTTGATGATTTCTTTCATTACAACCCCTTTCATGGCATGATTCAGTCTCCCCTGGGCCTCAATCGAAGGTTTGTGATCATCTTCCAACAAAATCTTGTGCATGCACACTGCCGGGCTAATTCCCTTCAAGTCGGCAATTGTCCACCCTATTGCCTTCTTGTGTAGCATCAACATTTTGATCAGCTTCTTTTCCTACTCAGGCTATAACTTAGAGGAAATAATTACAGGCAATGTATTATCGGTTCCTAAGTAAGCATATTTTAGTTGCCCTGGCAACTGTTTCAACTCAAGAATCGGTGGTTGTTCAATGGAGGGCTTTTCGAGTTTACCTTCTTTACTTGAGTAATCCAGTGGTTCAAAGTATGTACCTGGTCGATTGACTAACCAATTTGCCTCTTCTTGTTGTTCCTCATCGATCGGTTCTTCATACTCCTCAGGTTCATCTTGATTGGCAATGTAGTTGCCGAGTCAACTAAATTCCTCGTCGAAGTTAAATTCTATCGTGGCATGAAGAAGTTGGCATTCTTCCAGATCATCGGCATGCCTTAGTGTTCGGAACACATTTAGTTTAACTTGCTGGTCATTCACCCTCATTGTGAGTTCTCCCTTTTCAACATCGATCAAGGTTCTCCCTATTTCTAGGAAGGGTCTCCCGAGAATGATAGGTGCATGTTCATATGCTTCACAATCCAAAACAATAAAGTCAGCGGGAAAAATAAATTTATCAACTTTTACCAGTATTTTTTCGATTTTTCCCTCTGGATGCACATAGGATCTGTCGGCTAGCTGTAGCATAACTGTTGTAGGTCTTGCCTTTCCGATTCCTAGTTTTTGGAAAACCGATTTAGGCATCAAGTTTATGCTGGCTCCAAGGTCACATAATGCTTTCCCGACATAGTGGTTTCCAATGGAACATGATATTGTGAAACTTCCGGGTTCCTTCAACTTGGGTGGCATGCGATTGTGCAACATGGCCATGCATCCCTCTATTGCGGCAACTGTTTCAAACTCTCATAGCCTTGTTCTCTTGGACACAATGTCTTTAAGAAACTTGGCATAGTTCAGCATTTGTTCAATTGCTTCAACCAATGGCAAGTTGATGTGGACTTGCTTTAGGATATCAAGAAATTTCTTGAATTGATATTCTTGATTTTGTTGCTTCAACCTTTGTAGGAATGGTGGTGGAAGTCAGATATCTTCGATTATTTCATTGGTCTGGAACCTGATTGATGGCATTCCCGGGGCAATTAGAGTTGTCGAGGCATCGTCAACTGAGGTTGCCGTGGCATGCCTATCGTTGGTTGTCGCGGCATCCTTATCAGTGGTTGCTGAGGCATGCTTATCGCTGGTTGCCGCGGTAATTCCTGGTTCAGCATCTGAGGTTTTGCCGCTAAGTTCATCTTGTTCTTTTTGTGGAGTTTTGTTTGATGAGCGAGCTTGAGCCTCTTTAAGTTGCTGGCCACTTCTAGTGGTGATCGTCTTGCATTGCTCATGGCCAGTTCCTCTTAAGACTTCAATATCGCTAGGTAAACCTCCTTGCGGTCTAGTATTCATGTTTTAAGCAAATTGTCCAACTTTATTTTCCAATGATTTGATTGCCATCTCTTGGTTTTACAATCTCATCTCGGTCCTATTAATAAAAGCATCAGTTCTTTTTATGAAGTTACTATTCTCAGCCATATAAGATTCAGTTTTCAACATAAAAGAATTGAGAGAATTTTTCAAAGAACTAGATGTTGTTGGTTGTTGTTGCGGCAATTGTTGTCGTGGCATATTCTATTGGAATCTCGATGCTTGTGCATTCTGATTGTTATGGTTTAGAGCATTGTTGGGATTACTCCATGAAAAATTTGGGTACTTCTTCCAAGTTGGATAATATGTGTTGGACATCACATTGTTATTCCGGTTGTAATTCCCCACATAAAAGCTGGATTCCGGATTCTGCATACATTCAGAAGAATCATGGTTACAACCACATAACTCACAAAAGGAACCCATTACCTTGACCTCCTGTGTGATGTTTGGTTTTTGTATGTTCTGGACCATCTTGGTTAGAGTGGCCAATTGTGTCGAAATTGAGTCTGATGATCCAAGTTCATGTATTGTGGCTTGGCGTCTAACTCCTCCTCTTCTAGCAGATGGGAACTGATAATCATTCTTGGCATGCCTGTTTAGAATTTGCATTGCTTCATTCGGTGACTTATCTAGGAGTATGTCGTTTGCCGAAGCATCTAGCATTATACTTGTTGGTGTATTCACAGCGTTGTAAAACATTGTTACTTGTGTCCACACTGGGAATCTGTGCAGGGGGCATTTGTGTAGAAGTTCTCTATATCGCTCCCAAGCCTCGTACATGGATTCATCATCTGCCTGCCGAAAACAAGTAATTTCGTTACAAAGCTTATCAGTCAAATTTGTAGGATTAAATCTAGCAGGGAAATCACGACAAAGATCGGTCCAAGATCCTATTGATCCGACAGGAATACTATTCAACCATGCATTCGCCCTATCCCTCAGTGAATAGGGGAATAATCTTAGTCGTAAAACATCAGGGGTGACTCCTTATATTTTGAATGAATTGCAAATCTCAAGGAAAGATTTAAGATGTTGTCATGCATCTTCAGTTGATGAGCTGCCAAATTGACCAATTGTATTGATCATATTGAACATCACCGGTTTCAACTCAAAGTGGTCGGCTTCAATTTCAGGTGAGACAACTCCTGGATTGAGTCCTTCAAGATCTTTTTCAAGATAGTCTTGAATAGTTCTGTTTCGTGCAAGAATCACTCCTCCTCTTGCTGGAACATCCTGATTCATATTGCCATCTTGATTAGCCATTGCTAATCTTAACCTTTGTCTAAGTCTTTGCAAGGTTCGTTCGATTTCTGGATCAAAGGGATATTCTGGTGTAATCGGTCTCGTCCTGGTCATATACCAATGCAAAACCAAAGTTTGTTAGCCCTTTGAATCTTAAACAAGAAAAATAAAAAGTGCAAGAAAATAAAAAAAAAGTTGCTATTGCCAATCCCTGGCAATGGCGCCAAAAACTTGTTGCGCGTAATAAGTGCTCCGCAATTGTGCAAGTGTACACGTCACAAGTTATAGTATAAAAGATATTGTCTCCACAGAGATTGGTGCCACTTCAAGAATCTAATCTCTTGCAATGTAAAAAGTAAAAGAACACAAGTAGAAGATTGTAGGAGTTTAACTAACAACTAAACTAGAAAGCAATAAAATAAAAGAAGATGTAATCAAATGAGAGAGAATAGGCCAGGTTATCGTAAGTTGAGGTGTGAGGCCGATTGGATCTTCTTGGTAAAAGAGTGCAAGGGCGACTCAGTTGCCGTGGCAACTTGCGTAGCGGGGTTGCCTTGGCAACTAATTGACGGTTGCCTGGGAAACTAGCTGGGCAACTACTTGGGCGGCTGGGCAGCAACTTCAAGGTTCGGCGGAGCGTTCTTCAATGGTTTCTTCTTATCCCTAAGTCGAAACTCTAGCTAATTGTGCATGCCTTGACAATACATCCCTGCGTGAATCAAGGGTGAACAACAACCAATCTTGCGCTCCTCTTAGCCGTTGAAATCATCAACTTATTCCTAAGCCGGATTAATCTTCACCATCAATAGATTGAATAAATACCATACTTATTCGTTTCTTGAATCTAACTCTCCCGATATTATATAAATAGAAGAAGTTACGAGATTCTCTCCTAATTCACTCGCAAACAAGAATAAAAACCAAGAATGAGTAAACCTTGAATTGAAAGTGCAAACTCTTATTACCTAAACAAAATCCAATTGTTTCTCATAACCACAAAACACAATAACCTTAGCCAAATTGAACAAGAAATAAAAAGATGAAGAATAGTTGAAGCCTTTGTCGAAATCTCTCCCTTGCTCTTGTCGAAATCTCCCATTTCTCTCACTTTGAAGTTGAGGCTTGGTCCTCAATTTATAGGGCTAGGTCAAAGTCTTTTTTTTTAGGAGGAAGTTAAGTTGGAATTAAATACTCTTAAAGAATATAATTCTTTATTATATTTAAATTCCTTCTAGATCTTCTCCTATCTTCTTGGGATTTAATTTCTCTTTAACCTTTTCATGGAAATCAAACTCCTTTGGGATTTAACTTTGCTCCATGTTATCTTGGGTTTATCTAGTCATCGATTTTGACTGCCATATCTTCTTATCCCTTATCGACAATTGCCCTAGCAACTAGCTCGACATCTCCTTCATGCATTGGCCTAGCAACTGCGTCGGCATCTCCTTCATGCACTGACCTGGCAACTGGTTCCAGCCTTGTTTAGGCAAGTGATTCTACACACACACAAAAACACACCAAAGTAGTATCTTTTTCCACAAAATTAAGCAAAATATGAAATCAGGCTTGTCCACCAAAGAAACAATGCAAACATGCATGAATGGCTAATAATGCAACTAATATGAGCCTAAGTCTAGCAATAATATGAATAAAAAGGGTGAATAAAATAGTACTTTTAGACACTTAGCACCAAGGTTCGACACTAAATGTTCTTCCACTAACTACACTGAAGAAACTACCAATAGACAATTCTCATATGAGAACTTATCAAAATACGGTTAGAGCATTTGATGGAACTCAGAGGGACGTGTTAGGAAAGATTGAGGTGCCTTTGCAATTTGGACCAACAATCTTTGATGTTGAATTTGTGGTCATGGATATAAGACCTAGTTATAGCTGCTTACTTGGGCGCCCATGGATCCACGCAGCAGGAGTAGTCCCATCTACTTTACATCAGAAGTTGAAGTTCGTGATCGATGGTCAACTAATAGCTATCGATGTAGAGGAGGAAATTATTGCATCGGTAACCACTGATGCACCCCTTATTGAGATCGATGAGGATGCGCTCGAGTGTCATTTCAGGACATTGGAGCTTGTGAATGCAACCTTTGTCACTGAAGGGAGTAAGGTGCTAGAACCTGAATTATCAAGCTGTGCGAAGATGCAGGTAAAACAAACGATTAGGAAAGGAGCTGAAATCAAAAAAGGATTCGGAAAGAGACATCAAGGAAGGCTATATTCTGTAGTAATCCCGGCAAAAAAGGATCGGTTCGGCTTGGGCTTTAAGGCCAACAAATGGCAAAGAAAGGTAGAAATCAGAAAACATCAAGAAAGGAGAAAAGCTAGATTGAAGGGAGAGGAAATCGAGTGGGAACCGATGACTTTCCTCCCTTGAACCATAACTTTATATCTAGAGGTATGCTGGATCCAAATACCTCAGCCAGTGAAGATGCGAAAGGAGAGAGCACTCTATGTGAAGCATTTGAAAAACTGAGCATTCAATGCTGTGACTGACGAAGAGGAAGAGAGCCAGTACCTGTCAATGATCCGCCCTTGATCTGAGCTTGACAATTGGAATGCTGAAGAAATTCTTGTAGTCTTTAAGACATGTTCAGAGTAATTCTCAAAACCAACCCCTTTTCTCCAGGCCCAGAGGCAATAGGGGATCTTATGTAAAGGGCCTATGTCAAATTTTAATTTGAAATTCAATAAAAGATGCGTTCCCTTAAATCTTGTGTGGCAAACTTTCTTTTCATAAATAAAGCAAAACCATAAAACCATAAAAGTTAAAAGCATAAAAAACATTCCATTCATTTCGTTTCCCTTTGTATATATCTTTTGCCTATTTCCTTTTCAGGTCTTCAGATATTATTAACATAAATGAATCCAAGTCTGACTTCAAGGTCGACTTTGAATTACCCCTACGCTTGGAAGAAGTTGGAAATATTGGCGACGAGGAAGAATATGATGTACCCAGTGACATGCTCAGAATGGTAGAAGGAGAGAAAAAGCAGATTCTACCACATAAAGCGGAACTAGAAACATTAAACCTCAGAACTGAAGAAGAAAAGCGAGAGGTGGAGATTGGTACTACCATCACAGTCAAAATTGACAAAGTCTGATTGAGATTTTGAAAGAATTTAAAGATATTTTTGCTTGGTCGTATCAAGATATGCCCGGCCTTGACACTGACATCGTCGTGCATAAGCTCCCTATAAAGGAAGGATGTGAACCTGTAAAGAAAAAGCTGAGAAGAATGATGGCTGATACACTCCTCAAGATCAGGGATGAGGTAAAGAAGCAATACGATGCAGGATTCCTCGAGGTAGCCAAGTATCCGAAATAGGTGTCGAACATTGTCCCAGTACCGAAGAAGGATGGAAAAGTACGAATGTGTGTTGACTACAAGGACCTCAATAAGGCGAGCCCAAAGGACAATTTCCCGCTCCCACATATTGACACTTTAGTTGACAACACAACTGGTCATTCACTCTTCTCTTTCATGGACGGTTTCTCTGGGTACAACCAGATCAAGATGTGCCCATAAGACATGGAAAAGACAACTTTTGTAACGTTATGGGGAACTTTTTGCTATAAAGTGATGCCTTTTCGACTTAAGAATGCAGGGGCAACCTATCAGAGGGCCATGGTCACTCTCTTCCATGATATGATGCATAGAGAAATAGAGGTATACGTCGATGATATGATCGCTAAATCTTGATTTGAAGAAGAACATTTGGTCAATTTAGAAAAACTCTTCCTAAGACTGAAAAAGTTCCAGTTGAAGCTCAACCTGACTAAGTGCACATTTGGGGTCACATCTGGCAAGTTATTGGGTTTTGTTGTAAGCAGAAGAGGGATTGAGATCGACCCTGATAAGATAAAAACTATACAGAAACTTCCCCAACCTCAAACACAAAAGGAAGTGCAAGGTTTCCTGGGACGATTAAATTACATCGCACGCTTCATTTCTCAGCTAACTGATAGGTGTGATCCAATGTTTAGGTTACTCAGGAAGAATAACCTGGGGACTTGGGATAAAGAATGCCAAATGGCTTTGGAAAAGATTAAAGAACAGCTAAGCAATCCTCTAGTTTTAGTACCACCTGTTTTAGGGAGACCACTAATCTTGTACCTAATGGTCTATGAAAATTCCATGGGTTGTGTATTGGCACAACATGATGATACTGGAAGAAAAGAAAAGGCGATATATTACTTGAGCAAGAAATTCACTGATTGTGAAACCAGATACTCGTCAATGAAAAACTATGTTGTGCTTTGGTGTAGACATCTAGAAGGCTAAGGCAATACATGCTTTATCAAGTTACGTGGTTAATCTCGAAGTTAGACCTACTGAAGTTCATGATGGAAGATCCAGCCTTATCAGGAAGGTTAGCATGATGGCAGATGCTACTATCGGAGTTTGATGTCCAGTATGTGAGCCGAAAAGCGATAAAAGGGAGTGCCATAGTATACTTTTTGGCAAGTCGCACTTGTGATGACTATGAAGCATTAAACTTTAACTTTCCTGATGAAGACTTAATGTGTATCACAGAAGATGATGAAGCTTCAATAGAATCTTGGGTTATGAACTTTGATGGTGCAGCAAATGCATTAGGAAAAGGTATAGGGGCAGTTATGGTTTCACCGGAAGGAGACTATTACCCTTTTACCAGTCGTTTGAAGTTCTTCTGCACTAATAATATGACAGAGTATGAGGCTTGTATACTGGGTCTAAGAGAAGCTCTAAGAAGGAAAGTTCGTGCTTTAAGAGTTTTTGGGGACTCTGCATTAGTCATTTATCATATACGTGATGAATATGAGACAAAAGATGCAAAGTTGGTGGAATACCATAAGCTGGTCCTTGAGCTGACCAAAGAATTGGATGAGATCACTTTCAAATATCTCCCCAAAGAAGACAACCAAATGGCTGATGCTTTGGCCACCTTAGCCACCATGTTTAGGGTAAATGAAGGATCTGAAATGATGCCCATCAGGTTATATATGCTTGACTCTCAAGCTCATTGTTATAATGTGGAGGAAGAAATAGATAGATTGCCATGGTATCATGACATCTTACAATATGTAAAATTCCAGCAATACCCGCCTCAAGCTATAGAAAATGAAAAGAAAATGATCAAGAAGATGGCATCAGGTTATGTCCTTGATGGAGAGATTTTATATAAGAGAAGTCGTGATCAAGTGCTTCTAAGATGTGTGGGGACAAAAATGGCACAATTAATTGTGGAAGAAGTTCATGAAGGAGTCTGCAGAACTCATCCTAGTGGTTTCACCATAGCCAGGAGGATCATGCGTCTCGGATATTATTGGTCAACCATGGAAGGTGATTGCATCAATGCCACAAGTGCCAAATTTATGCTGACGAGGTTCATATACCACCTCAACCTCTTCATGTTATGACAGCCCCTTGGCCATTTTCCATGTGGGACATTGATGTCATCGGTCAGATTCACCCTAAGGCATCAAACAGATATCATTTTATCCTGGTAGCCATTGATTATTTCATGAAATGGGTAGAAACAACCTCGTATACAAACGCTACTAGATCCACGGTTTGCAAATTTTTGAAAAAGGAAATCATTTGTCGATACGGCTTGCCTAAAAGTATCATCACCGTCAATGCTTCAAATTTGAACAACGGGATGATAAGTGGAGTCTGTGAGCAGTTCAATGCAAGCATCATAATTCTATGGTATATCGCCCAAAGATGAATGGGGCGGTGGAAGCCGCGAATAAGAACATTAAGAAGATAATTGCAAAAATGATTGATACCTATAAAGATTGGCATGAGAAACTATTGTTTGCCTTATACACTTATCAAACTGCAGTAAGAACTTCTACTGGGGCAACACCTTTCTCATTGGTATATGGAGTAGAAGCTGTGCTACCCATTGATGTGGAAATACCATCGCTTCATGTCTTGTGGAAGTAAAGTTGGAAGAAGCAGAATGGGTTCAAGCAAGATATGATCAACTGAACTTAATTGAAGAGAAAAGATTGAAAGCACTCTGTCATGGGAAAATGTACCAGAAAAGGATGATAAGGGCTCACGAGAAAAAAGTTTTCCCAAGAGAATTCAAAGATGGAGATTTAGTGTTGAGGAAAAAACTGCCAATCCAAAGCGATTCTTGAGGAAAATGGACACTGAATTGGGAAGGACCTTATATTGTCACAAAGGTTTTCTTAGGAGGAGCGTTAATTTTAGCCGAAATAGATGGAGACAAACTCCAGAACCCAATAAATTTAGATTCGGTCAAGAAGTATTATGTTTGAAGAAAGAAGGGAAAAAGAAAGAAGAAAAGGAAAAGGAAAAGAAAAAAAGAAAAAAGGAGAAAGAGAAAAAAAATGGGGTTTAAAATGAAAATCCGCAAAGGGCGTTTTGAAACCAAATGAGGATTTGAGTTGAAAACCCGTAAAAGGACGGCTCAGACAATTTGCAAATAAGACCTTCCTCGGGGATTGGCTTGGGAGCTTCATGTTTTTCTGCATAATCATTATCTTCAGGGTCTGCTCAGCATAGAGGACATTCAAGGCATCTTATGAAGTCATGACAATAGGAGTTTTGGTTTCTAATATCTGAATATCTTTCATTCTTTGACATATTTCCATAAAGCATCTTGCATTGAAATGAGAATTAAAGTTAGACATTATTAGAAATATACAAAAGATTTTTTAGCATTACTTTGAAGTTTGTCTAGAAGGGTATTGGAACTATGATGTATTCAATGGTCAAATTTGGAGCTTAGGGACAAAACTTATAAGGAAATTCAAGATGGAAATAGGTTTTGCTACAAACCTTGGCGGAAAACCTCAAGAGATGCTTTGACTTTGCTTTAAGGAAGCATGTTGCAAAGCAGAGTTGCTAATATAAGATATTCTGCTTTCTACAACAATGAGAACAATTTTACAGACATTAGAGTAAAAGCTAAGGATATGAGACATCGGGAGAGCAACAAGATTCTAGGAAGCTTGTCACTGATTATTGATGTATCAACTACAATGATAATAGAGTGTTGAAGAATATGAGGATAAAGTCAGTCCTTCCAACCAGAAGTACAAGATAACTGGATTGAGCGAGCAAATGTTCAAAGATCATATAAAGCAAGGAAGTGCTAATGAGAATGGTAAAACAGAAGTGATGGAAATGACTATCTATGATTATTTAGTCTACCATCAAAGCATATAGTCACAACATTGATAGGATTTTCCCATGAAAACTGATGCATTTCCCATATCCTCACGGAGTTTCACTCTTAGGAGTCATAGCAACAAAGAATTTCCCCGTTTGAAAAATCAAGGTAAAAGTCGCAGGAAATGATGGATGTATTGTCTAAAGTAATGTGAATCCATGATGTGGCATGGCTAATGAAGGGGTTAAGAATGGACAATGGTGAGATTATTTTTCCAAGGAATAGACGATGGAATTTTAACAACAAGAAATTGGTCTTTTCTGATGGGATGGGCCAAAACAGACACACCATCAGTTGCCAGAGTTGAGAAAATGTTTGAGATAATATAATCTAGGTTTCTTGGAGCTTCATAGTTTTATTTTGTGTTAATTAAAAAAATTTAAGAAAAAGAGCAAAAGAAATAAGACATGCATTCATGACTAGGCATCCCTAGGTGCATATGCATTTTGATTAGATCATTTGCAATTGTTTTTTACAAGTTTTGAATTTGCTTATTCATCCAAGTTCTGGGAGGGTGAAGTCATCCTTTGTAATATGCTTATCTATTCGAGCACGAGGAGAATAAAGCCTGCTTATCTATTCGAGCATGGGGAGAATAGAGACTGCCTATCTATTCGGGCATGAGGAGAATAGAACCCGCCTATCTATTCGGGCATGAGTAGAATAGAACCTGCTTATCCGTTCTGGTATCTGGAGAACGGAACCTGCTTATCTATTCGAGCATGAGGAGAATACAACCCGCCTATCTATTTGGGCATGAGGAGAATAGAACCCGTCTACCTATTCGAACATGAAGAGAATAGAACCCACCTATCTATTCAGGTATGAGAAGAATAGAACCTGCCTCTCCGTTCGGGCATCTGGAGAATGGAACCTACTTATCTATTCGAGTTTGAGGAGAATAAAGCCTGCCTATCTATTCGGGCATAAGGAGAATAGAACTCGCCTATCTATTCGGGCATGAGGAGAATAGAACCTGCCTATCTATTCGGGCATGAGGAGGATAAAACCTACCTATCCGTTCGGGCATCTGGAGAATAGAACCTTCTTATCTATTCGAGCATGAGGAGAATAGAACCCGCCTATCTATCCGGGCATGAGGAGAATAGAACCCTCCTATCTATTCGGGCATGAGGAGAATAGAACCCGCCTATCCGTTCAGGCATTTGGAGAATGAAAGCTGCTTATCTATTCGGGCAAGAGGAGAATAGAACCCCCTATCTATTCGGGCATGAGGAGAATAGAACCCGCCTATCTATTCAGGCATGAGGAGAATAGAACCTGCCTATTCATTCGGGCATTTGGAAACTTGCTTATCTATTCGAGCATGAGGAGAATAGAACCCGCCTATCTGTTCAGGCATTTGGAGAATAGAACATGCTTATCTATTCGAGCATAAGAAGAATAGAACCTGTCTATCTGTTCGGGCATTTGGAGAATGGAACCTGCTTATCTATTCGAGCATGAGGAGAAAAGAACTCGCCTATCTTTTCAGGCAATAACAGTTTGGTAATTGGTGAAAATCAGTGTCTTCTTTTCTTTGCTCTATTCTTGTTTCACTGAAATGACCAAAGAGGGGCAGCTGTTTTCACTTGATTTTCACCTTCGTTTTAGTTGTTATATTAATTTAGTATTGCTGTAGTGTTATACTGACAATATAGCTAAGTGACATTGATAACATAGTTAATATGTTAGGTAGTAAATATTAATGTTACTGATAATATAGTTAGGTATCATATAGTATATAGTAACGTAGTTGACATATTAAAGTTGTAAAAATTAATGTTAGTATTAGAGTTGTTTAGGTGATATATACTTAGTGTTTTATAATTAGCATAATTGTTAGATAGAATTAACATAGAATATAGTTAGTAGTTAATATAATAAGTTATCAAACCCAAAAAATGTAATAAAATATAGCCCATTTAAACAAAAAGATCCATTCATTAGATAGAGTCCATTAATTGAAAAAAAAAACACAACAGGCCTATACATTATACAAAGGGTTGGCTAGCCCATTTATAACCCAAAAACCCTTATCTTATCATCTTTCTACGTAGCTGAAGCAGGACCGTTGGATCAAGGGGCTGATCCAACGGTGTAGATCATGCCAGCTAGGGATGATATAGCGCCTCAACTTCTCAGTCGTACGATCAGGATGCAATCTAACGGCTTAGATCGCTTCGGAGTGTTCACGCAGATCACCACTCGCGTATGGCAGCCAGGCGCACGACGTTTCAGCTCCGGCCAATCACTTTATCTTTTTCAATGCTTCACTCGCTCCGATTGTTCCTCACCGGCGCCGTTCGAATCATCAGAAACATGTAAACAAATGAGAAAAAGGATTAAATCCCTAAATTAGGGCATAGCAGTTTGAAAATCAACAGGGATTAAATCCCTAATTCAAATCCCTAGCTGGAAAAATCAGAAGCAAAATGGGAAGGGATAATCCCTAATTCAAAGCCCTAGCGAGAATCAAGCTACAATTGGATATGCAAAAGGAAATTCATAACCAAAGCAAAAGACTAGAATCCCCAAATTGATGCCATGGCAAAAATCAAGCAATCATAGGGGAAGAAATCGGGGATCTAAGCTTAGGATCTAGGCAACTCTTGTACTACAAATAGCACTGTAAATCATTGAAACAACAAGAATTGACAGAGAAGAATTCTATAGAAATGATACATAGCAATTACATAATAGCATTCGGGATTTGTAAGAGCAAGCAATTTGTAATCATCGTTCAGAAGCAATAAAGAGAAGCAAGTTCTGGTAATTTCGTATCTATTTACTTTCTATTTCAGTTTAAATAAAGAAGAAGAGAATTGTTTTACCATTTTTTGTTCAAAATGTCACCGAAATCTGGAAATTTGATCAGAATCTGGGAATTTCGCCGCCAACAACGGCGGCTAGCGCTGGTGAAAGGCGGCCGGCACGACAGATGTTCATCGTGTTCTACATTTTATGAAGAAAACAAAGAACAAATCAGAGAATTATAATGAAACCCATTTTGATCTATTTGGAAATAAAGAAAGAAAATGAATTATGTTTATAATTTCGGTTATTTATACTGACCCGTTTGACCTGACTCGAACCCGGATATAATCTGCACCTATCTTCCCTGGATCTTCTTCAGTTTTCAATTGTTTCAATTTCGTCCTTTTTCCTTTCAATTCGGCACCTAATTTAAAATTGTTTTCAAATTAACCTTCATATTTTACTTTCTTTCAGTTTAGTCCCTGATTCATTTTTTATAATATAAAAATCCTTTTATTTATTTAATTTTAAGTAATTACTTATTTTTTATTTAATTATTTGATTATGTTCTGTCTTTTATGCAAACATTTGTATGTTAAACTTTAAGATTAGGGACTTAAAACTTAGATTAGTGACATGTATGTTAAATATTCTTCATTTTCAATAAAATACACTTAACTATATTTAAACTTTAATTATTAAAAGTAATATAGACATTTCTTTAGGATTATTCATTATTTAGACTTTAATTAAAATTCCTTACACATTTAATGTTCCTGTTTATTTGTTAAAAAAGTGAAAACTTAATTAATGCGGTGTCTTATCAAACGGGAATGACGGGTTAGCACTAGGAGTGTTGGCGGTGATTAAAGTTCATTTCCCAGGCGATAAGGCCGATAAAATAGATTTAAATTCACTTTGCAGACAAATAAATCAAAATTTTGTGAACTTGTGAATTCTAGTTTTAAAAATGCTTTTTGAAATCAATTAGGTACCATTTTTTTGGGCGTTGTGGGGGTGCTAATCCTTCCCCACATGTAATCGACCCCAAACCTGTTTTCTCTTGTTTTCACGGACCAAAATGTAAATTTGATAAATAAAACGTTTTATCAAAATACCATTGTCTTAAAAATGATCCAATCACACTTTTTTTAAAAAAGATTGGTGGCGACTCCGTGATTTTGCAAAGTTTTCCAAAAAGTAAAACCTTCCTAAAAAAGGGTTGTGATAGAAGCAAAAGAAAGAGAATGGGGAGAAGAAAGGGTGACAACCACTCCTTCGCCGTCCAAGGAAACACCAAAAAATTCTAGAAAAATTAGAAAGAAGATAGAGAGAGTTTTAGAGAGAAGGAAAATATGGTTTTAGGGATGCCTAACCATATCAATCTCTAAACTTTTAACAGTTTTTATGACAAAGGAAATCCATATTAATATGTTTCGCACTTATGAAAACCTACAATAGCATTGGCATCGACGAAGATCTCATGATAAAACAGTTACAATCTTCACTTTTGAGTCAAATACTTCAACTCCCTCTGGCTTCTCACCAACTCTTTTCAAAAGAAATATTTAGACCTATTTGTGAGTCAAACATAACACCCTAAACCCAATCAGACCAATCTAGAGGGTCTAAAATACTATATTCAAATGACCAAAACGACCTATCAATTTTTTTAAATTGTTTTTATCCAAACCAATCATTATCATTAAAAACTTAAATCATATGTACTTAAATATGTGTAATTAAATAAAATGAAGAGTTATACAAAATAAGAAATCCATAATAAAATCTTGTATGTTAATAATAATAATAATATAATTTATAGACTAAATAAAATATTGTAAGGTCCTATAAATAAATAAGTCCCACCAAAATGTTAAGGTTTGTACTATGATATAAGGGTGGTGTTGGAATCCCATGCTAATGTGTTATTTGTACACAAACTAAATTTACTAATCTTCGTATGAAAGACATTCGAACGTTGAGCTTTGTCATACATTTTTACTCTACTATATTTTATGTAAATTATAAACATAAGCATATAATATGAGTATAATCAGAAATGAACATAACAATCCCTTGGGTGTCGGTACTGAATGAAAAACATTGATATTGAATGAATATGGATCGATACTCACCCTTTAAAAAGTCTATTTTAAGCTAAGTTCACATGGTAATGATATCGTACGAATGAGTATCGATACTGAAATTTAGAAAGGTCTAGTTTAAGTCCAAAAATTTGTTAAAAACAAGTATGCTTATAAAATGTAACACTTTCTTTCAAGTTGACACCTTGAAAAAGTTTATCTTCTACTAAGAAATCAATGTTCTTGTGCTTCAAATATGCTTATAAAACTTCAAATGGTTGAAAATAACCTTCAATTTATCATGAATTAATAAAACAATATCCCCAATGTTATGATCAAGTCACGACGACCCATAATCTTTCTCTCACTAAGCTTATTGTGATATTTAAACTATAACAAAATAATGTGTTCTTTCCATATGCCCTCAAATTCGATGATACAACATAAGCGCATATCCATTAAAATTTGAATAATTCTCTCAGACTGACTATCAATATGCAAATAGAATGTCGTATTGATGTTCATTCAAGTACCCACTACCTAATTAAGTTTATTTTATAACTTTAAACTAAATTTGGGGTCTCTATTAGAAATAATCAAAGTTTACTTGCCCTGAAGTCTCACTATCTCATCAATGTACAATTTAGCCAGCCCTCCAAAGTGATGTCTATGCATACTAACAAATATGTACGGTCTTTGTTAACTTATTTGTAATGACCCAGATCACATCATGTCTCCGTCAAGTCATCGACAATCCTATCACAAAATCCATTATCATTCTATTTCCGCTATGTAATCTAGATAGGTTGAAACAAATCCGAAGGAATCTAAAGTTTAGCCTTAATTTGCTAACAAACCAAGCATTTTAACATGTACTTAAATACGTCTCCATTTATCTCGAGCTAACAATAAAAGTGGTGCAACTCCTTATACATCTTAGGGTAAAGTACGCAAACATTCATTGAATTTTTGTTAAAAAAACAAAACGGTAACCAAACTTTCAAATGTTACAAAATGGAAATTAAACTTTTTGTTTTGTAACAATATGGTAACTGAGGAGTTAAACCCTGTTAACCTCTTAACAACAAGGTAACTGTGTTGATCCAACTCACCATTTTTGCTCGTTAGCTTCATCTTCTACCCTACAAAACGTGTCAAACACAAACCCTACAAACCTGGCATGAGAGTTAAGGGCGAGAATGGTCCAAGATTTCCCACACCTGACCTCACCATTTTAGTAATTTGTAATTCATGTGCTCCAAAGACTTTCAACACTTCACATCTCTCTAGGTATTGTTTATCCAAGATTGTCCAAAGCTTACATCTCTTCCTAAAAAAGACATGCTTCTCTCGCTTGGGTCACTATATATCTCCGATAGTCCGTGGCTAAAAGAAGAGTGCAGAAGAGTTAAAGGACTAGAATGGTCCAAGATTTCTCGCATACCAAGGGTTCGCATTGATGGTACAAATTTAATCTATAGGGAACTAGGTTGAAAGTAAAGGTCCAATTTTTGGTTTTGATTCCCCCACCCTCAAATCATAGGTGTGAAAACATTTTAGACATGGAGCAATTTGGTACCAACCATTGAAGAATACAATACTTTGATTTGTTGCCCAAAAATCCAGGTTGATAAAGCCTACTTCAAGTCTCCTAATTCTCCAGCGTTTCAGAGAAAGCTGCTAAAAATGACCGACATGGATGAACAATTGGCTAAAGCTAGGATTAAAGAAAAAAGGGGAAACCAAGTGCATCTCCTGGAGATTCATGCGAGACTTGATCCAAGTTCAATCCAATCAAGAAACACAGGTCGAAATGTTTGCCCTAGCCATATACGGTTGGTTATCTTTCCCAAATCATTGGAATATATTAATGATGCTGTTATGGAACTGTTCGATCACCTTGACAAAGAAATTACCCTTGTTCCAGCAATCCTAGCCGAAACTTCCAAGTCTCTCAGTGCTTGTAGAAGAAGCATTGAGGGGAGGTTCATCGGTTGTGCTCAGCTTTTGTTGGTCTGGTTTCATAGCCAATTTTGGTAGCCGGAGAAATTTTCTTATCGAGCATGCTTTGAAAATTACTCATCGCTAAAAGATTTGGTGTCCACACAAAGGCAGGAGAACATTGCTCATGAAAAATGGATGGCTATTTTCTGAAACCTCCAAGAGAAAGATGTCGTTTGGAAAGCAAGTTGGTTCTTCCCTGACAGTATTAAATACAAATATGGAGACTATGACTGGATCCCTCTAATTGGAATATGGGGTGGAACTGGATATGATCCGTTACTAGTATCTAGGCAATACAGGTCGAGGCAGTTCATCCCAGTAACAAGAGGGTTTGATATCTGCAAATTTTCATACAAGGGTAAACACTACAAGAAAACTGTTTTCGTGATCAATAAGGCATGTAAGTATATTCGCAAGATGGAGCCGTTCGATGAAAAACCTAGAGTTATGCTGGAGTATCGATGATGGAGAAGTAGAAGGATTAATGACGATGTCTCTTTACCAAATCCAGAAAATAATATACCGGTGGAGGAACATTTGTAGGTCGATCCTTCAGAAATGGAAATCGCGGAGCATGATTTTGAAAAGAAGTACTTCGTGATGGAAAGCCAGCTGTCAAGGTTAAAAAATGAAAGGAACCACTTGAATTTTGGTATACAGTTTCAGGAACAAGAGATTGAAAGGCTGGAGAAGGGAAAAAACAAAGCTGAAGAAGATTTGAGCGATCTACGGGGTGATTACAAAAAACTTTGACCATAAGCAAAAATATGCCAGTCTTGAAAAGAAATTTGCCAAATGGAAGCTTGAAATCCGAGAGGAAAAAGACATTCAAACATAGAAAATAGCTATGCAGGAATAATTGTCTGGGAGAATAATCGAGAATATAAATTTGAAAGGCCAAATTATTGAACTAGAAGACTCTTTACAGAGGCACTGTAATCGAGGCTCCATAGCTGAATTAAAAGAAAGTAGGGAGAAGAACGAGACTCTGACAAAACAAGTCGAGGAATTAGAATCAGCTTTGCAGACTTGACATGGGCAAATTAATAATTTCGAAGAAGTTTAAAAGTGGAATGATCGTCGTTGGGAGGCACGGATGCAACAATCTCAGGATCAAGTCCGTGATAAAGACCTTGTTATGATAGAAGCTCTCGTCCAAGTATGAGAAGTAGCAGAGCACCTGTAGACTCTAGCCATTCAGACCGTCGATGTTCTGAGCCTGCAAACTGAGTCAAAATCTAATTGGGGCAAGAAGCTGGCATGGCTCTTTAGGAAGATCAAGATTCTAGGTGTTAAGGCCAATCAGTATATGTGAAATAGGCCCATCTTATGTAAAGAAACTTATTCTAATACAAGTTTCCATTTGAAAGATGTACTAAAATCAAGACCTTTTGTGTAAAATATGCAACACCCCCTACCCATGCTAGAAGCAACCCAGCTCAAGAGCGTTACATTAAGCAAGCAAGGACAATACAAGACAAGGAAATGAACAAGGCAAGCATTGATAACTCATTCCTATTAAATGAGTTACTTAACTAATAAGCAACTAAACATTCATTACTTATCATGCAAGCAACTCATATTTACTTACTTAGCAAACAAGTAACCTCATATTTGATCCTTATTTGAACCTAAACCATTCGAATAGGTCACTAACTTAATTCATTTCATGCTTTCATTACAAGTTACTACTTTCATGATTTATATTATAACATTCAATCTTTGACAACTTATCTTATTCGAGTAACCTAAGAGTACCAACATGCTTCATTTCAATTCAAGGTTCCTTAGTTTGTATACATTTAGACATCTCAATCCTATACTTATTAAACATGATTATCTAAACATTCAATAGCATGAAACTAGTTCTATTCAAGCCTTATACTAACTCATACATTCGACTATTTACACAAGATACATACAATTGCATAAACATGTTTTCAATCAAGCCTTACTCTATTCCTATGCATTCGGCAAGCATCATACTAACCTCAAACATATACATCATGGTGTATATACGCACAAGTGACCATATAGTTCTCAATGCATTCGAATAGAAGGCAAGCAATGTGGTTTGGTTATCCTATATTCAATTCAAGCAAGACATGTACACAAACAAGGCATTCAAATGTTATCAAGGTAAACTAAATCAACATTTGATCATTCCATTCTTAAATCACCATATGCACAGCAACAACATTCATTACAAGAACTTTAGGTTCATTACATACTTAACAATAGGTTTATAACATAGTAGGCCCATCAAGATCAATATATACAAGTTCCAAAATACATGATCAATCTAACTATATACATTCTAACGCCACCATTCTAGGAGATATACAAAACAAGTATGAAATCATACTTAGGCAAAGCTTGTGCATCTGATTGAGGATGAAAGGTTGTACTAAGATGCACTTTAGCTCCAAGAGCCTTCTGTAAGGAATTCCAGAATCGAGAAGCAAATTTGGGATCACGACCAGAGATTATAGCTGTAGGTACACCGTGTAATCGAATCACTTCACGAATGTATAGCTCGGCTAAGGTTTCCAAGCTCATGTTCATTCGAACATGGATGAAGTGAGTAGACTTTGTGAATCTATCAACAATCACCCATACAACATCATTCTTTCTGGGAGTGGAAGGAAGACCAATAACAAAATCTATTGTAATTCGATCCCATTTCCACTGAGGGAATTCAATAGGTTGAAGCAATCCAGTAGGGACTTGATGCTCAGCGTTAACCCTTTGACAAGTTAGGCACTTCGATACAAAGTCTGTGATAGCCGATTTCATACCCGGCCACCATTATAGTGGCTTTAGATCCTTGTACATCTTAACAGATCCCGGGTGAATCGAGAAAGAGCTTTGGTGAGCTTTTTGTAACATCTCTTGTCTTAGTTCCTCATTGTTAGGAACACGTATTCTATCCTTGAAATATAGGAGTCCATTCGACTTGAGGGAGAAGTCAGAATTAGACTTAGAGTCTAGCTTGGATACGATCTTCTGAAGATCTAGATCAGTTTGCTGGAGTTCTTTAATTCTCGAGATCAAGCTAGATTGAAATTGAAGTTCAGACAAGAATTTCCATCCTTTGGATAAACAGAAATGAGCATTGATAGCCAAGGAAGCTACAAAGAATACACAAGATTATTAGGGTAGAATTTTTGAGTAGTTACTTGCAAGACAAGTAAGATATTTGAATGGATTACTTGTAATCGAAGAAAGATTAAATTCAATGAATTTTTCTAGGATTTAGATTTAGAGGTTTACCCGAGTATGGTTTGCGACTAAGGGCATCAGCAACCACGTTTGCTTTCTCTGGATGGTAGTCGATAATCAAATCGTAGTCTTTAAGCAATTCTAGCCATCTTCTTTGTCCCAGATTCAAATCTTTCTGAGTCAGGAGATATTTGAGACTCTTGTGGTCTGTGAACAGGTTACATTTCTCCCCGTACAAGTAATGTCTCCATATTTTGAGGGTAAACACGATAGCTTCCAATTATAGATCGTGTGTAGGGTAGTTTGACTCGTGTGTTTTTAGTTGCCTTGAAGCGTAAGCTACCACTTTTCCATCTTGCATTAGGACACAACCTAGTCCTAAATGAGATGCATCACTATAGACAGTGAATTCTTTGCCCAATTCTGGTTGGATAAGAACCGATGCAAGAGTCAAATCTTGTTTAAGTTGATCAAAGCTTCGTTGTTGGTTCTCCGACCAAACAAACAAAGGGTGTATCTTTATGGGTTAGCTTAGTTAAGCATGTGGCAATGGTTGAGAATCCATTGACAAAACACTGATAATACCCGGCTAAACCAAGAAAGCTTATGATTTCACCAACATTCCTTAGAGGTTTCCAATCCATGATGGATCGAATTTTGCTCGAGTCTACTTTAATTCCTTCTGCTGAGATGACATGGCCAAGGAACGAGACTTCCGAAAACTAGAATTCACACTTAAAGAACTTTGCGAACAATTTACGTTCTCGAAGAGTTTGCAATACAATTCGTAGGTGTTCAGAATGTTCTTCCTTATTCCGAGAATACACCAGGATGTCATCGATGAAGACGACAAAAAACTTGTCAAGATATGGCTTGAATACATGGTTCATGAGGTCCACTGAAAGCAACCAGAGCATTCGTTAACCTAAATGGCATTACAAGGAATTCAAAGTGGCCATATCGAGTACGAAAGGCTGTCTTGGGTACATCTTCTTCTTTTACCCTTATTTGATAGTATCCCGATCGAAGATCGATCTTTGAGAACACTGAAGCATCCTTGAGTTGATCGAAGAGATCTTCTATCCTTGGGAGAGGATTCCGATTCTTGATAGTAAGCTTGTTCAATTGTTTGTAATTAATACAGAGTCTCATAGTCCCGTCTTTCTTTTTCACGAACAAGACTAGAGCACCCTAGGGAGATGAGCTAGGCCGAATAAAGCCTTTGTCTTGTAGCTCTTGGAGTTGCTTCTTGAGTTCTTTCAATTTAATAGGTGCCATTCGATAGGGTGTGATGGACACCGAAGTTGTTCCAGGTTGAACTTCAATCCCCAAACTCAACTTTTCTGGTTGGAAGGAGACCAGGGAGTTCCTCGAGAAAAACATCAATGAATTCAGATACAATTGGCATACTAGGTAAGCCAAATTCTAGGAGGATTGATTCCTTCCCTAAACCCCAGAGATACAGTCTCCTATTCTGGCAATTTATCCATGCTTCATGTTTGCTTAGCCAATCTAGTCCTAACACTAGATCGAATTCACAAGAAGGCAAGACATAAAGGTCTATAGGAAAAGGTACATTTCGAATGCTTATAGGACATTGCTTGCAAAAGAAGTTAATAGGCATATTTCTTCCTATAGGGTTCGAAACTACAAGGCTAGTCTTAACAAGTTCAGGTTTTAAGTTTAACTTAGCAATCAAGGAAGAACATATAAAGGAGTGGGTAAATCCCGAATCAATCAAAGCATATGCAGGACTTGAATTTAATTCAATAGTACATGCGATAACATCGGGTGTTTCTTCTTCCTCTTTCCCACGAATGTGGTAGATTCAAGCAAGGGCTCGGGATTCTTGGTGTGTAGGTGTCGAATGTTGGCCTCTACCTTTGCTTTGATTCCCGGACTGAGCTTGTCTCGAGCCTTTGTTTCGATTAGATGGAGCTGAGTATATTGAGAATGCAGTGTAAATAAGTAAATTAAAACAAAACAATAAATTTTGTTGCAATCCTCGGCAAAATATTGAGAATGCAGTGTAAATATGTAAGAAATAATGCCAAGAGTGAGTATATTGCGTGCAAGTATACAAGGTTAGAAAGTAATACAATAGTAAGCTGAGCATCGTATCCACAAGGATTGACCAAAAATTTAAATGTTCAATGGTTTACTTATTAAAAGAAGAATGTTGAAATTGATTTGGATTTTAGATTTAGAAAAATGGCTAAAATAAAATAGTAAAAGTAAAAATAGTTTGGCAAGAAGAAGTATTCAAATGGATGATGAGCATCATCAAGGGATGTCTGGATTTTATGTTAGCTATGCCAGTTATTAATAATGTCCTTCCTTGGATTTATTGTCGAACAGATTTCAAGAATAGCATTACCTTTGTCGATGACAATACCCTAAGTTAACCATGATAAAACCCCTATATGTCTATAGTGCAACTTTACATAAATTGACTTGATTAAGTTTCAATCTATATTCCTAAGGGGGTAGATTCACTTTCGAAGTAAGTTCATCTACTTGAACATCTTCTGTCAAAGTATCTCTCCTTAGTACCTGGCAATTGATCGTTACCCCTTAAGTCTGTTAAGATATGCAGGAATAATAAGCAAACAATACCAACTGTCATATGGCAAAGAATTTAAGGAAATAAAGTGCAAGTTAGATAAAAAAATAATGCCAAGTCATTCAAATTATTAAAAACTAATAATAAACTGAGCGTTAATCGCAAACATCCCCAACCAACTGTAAAAACTTAGTTCATGGTTGGGGATCCATCCACAAAACATCGTATCTCAACATCACCATTTAAATAAAAATTAAAGTAAGAGAATAGGCAAAGAATGAGGTCTGTCGATGCAGCCCTTCAAATGCTATAGATCTCTCAGTCTAAGATGGTTGAGCCACGTTACCTTTAGCTTCCTCTTTCACCACGGTGCTCTCTTTTTGATCGATCTCTTCTCTTCTTTTAAATAAGCACGCGTGGAAACCTAGAATGGGTCTGAAATTTAAAATCTGATTATACACCAAGATAGGCGTGTTATCCTCTTTTGAATTTTAGGGCTAACGTGTACTAGGTTCAACGGCTACTTTGACCGGGCATTAGAAGTCAATTCTTTGCCAACCAAGCTTTGCAATCTCTAGTCCAACTTTGCCAACTGTGACTCGAAAATTCTCGTATGTTTTTCATGTTTCCTGCTTTTACGCGGCTCTGCCAAGCCTGCCGTACTCCTATCCCGCATCAATACCATCAAAATAACCCTTCACATTGGCAAAAGAACAACTCCCTAACTTCTTATGCTAATGCATGATTTTAACAACTAAATGCAAACATATATACCTAAAGACAAGCAAAAGCATTGTGAAATATGCATAAAAATCAGTACTTTCAAGGAGTTAACAAGAGCTTCAATCTATTTTTTATTGTTCCAAATTTGTAGCTAAGGTATTTCATATCATTTAGTTCAATTTTTAATTTGAATTCCATGTTTTTATGGAATAAGGAGGTGATTTGGGGTTTATTCAAGTTTGATCCAAAGAGAAGAAGTTGAGGAAAGTAAGTAGGTGAAGCAAATTCAGGAGTTTTGCTAAAAGGTCAGTACATCTCTAATTCCTTTAATTCTTGAGGATCATAACTTAGTTGTCTTGCTTGATTTTATAGTTTTGGTTGGGTGTTTATGTGTTAAACATGATTTGAGGATTTAAGTAATGGTTTTGGTGTTAAAAGTAGGATTAAATGATCCTTGGATGCTCCAATATGACTTAGTAAGTTTTGGTAATCATTGGTTCCTTGTATGAGATGTTTTGGGGGCAAGTTAGAGTTATTTTTGGGGATTAAGGTCTCGAAACCATATGAACAAGTTTCGATACCTTATGAATTTCTACGAAAAAATTAGATTCTGGAGTAAAGGTCTCTATACCTTTAGAAAGGTTTCCATACCATTGGGGAAAGGTTTCCATACCTTTAGGAAGGTTTCAATACCTTATGAAGAACGATGTTGGGGATTGTTCTAGATATTGAGAGATGTTCCAAATGGGCATAAAAGCGATGCTTCATCGATTAATGGCTAATGACATGATTAAACCCTTGAATAAAATGTTTATCCACTAAAGGTGATGGTGTTGATTAATAAGTTTGTGATAATTCGATAATGAGACTTGAATTGTAGAAATGATTGGATATCTTCTATAATGTATTAAAGGCTTGATGGTGGGGCCTTGGGGCCCCTTACCCCATGATGGGGTGTATCAATGCTCGGGGAGCATTACTTATCTTATGAATGTTACATAAAGGAATATGGATACCCTAAAGTAACACTCGATGGCTATGTGTTTCTGAGTACTAGATATTCGTTATTCGATGGCTATGTGTTTTCGAAAACAAGACTCCCGCTACTTGATGGTTATGTGTTTCCAAGTATGTGATGAACCTTACTCGGTGGCTATGTGTTTCCGAGTATGTGTTATCCTCTACTCGATGGCTATGTGTTTTCGAGTAGATGACCCTTGTTATTACTCGATAGTTATGTGTTTCCGAGTATGTTTTGTCCTCTACTTGATGGCTATATGTTTCCGAGTAGATGACCTCTGTTACTACCCGAGGGCTATGTGTTTCTGGGTAGGTAACTAATGGAAGGACTCGGATTTGAGGTGGTTCCAGGTTTGACTACTACTATGTTGACATTTTTCAATTCCTTCATTTGCATGCCTTATGCTCTATGCTTATCTTTGCATGCTTACTTTTATGAACACCATGAATTATCTTAGAGTATACATGTACCACTAAGTTTTGTAAGCTCAGCGTTCAGAATCGTTATTTTCGTTTG
Organism: Hibiscus mutabilis; assembly: GCA_019671005.1. Lineage (NCBI taxonomy): Eukaryota > Viridiplantae > Streptophyta > Magnoliopsida > Malvales > Malvaceae > Hibiscus > Hibiscus mutabilis. The sequence goes on from CM033717.1 coordinate 58,253,320, forward strand.
CAAGTTTGTAGGTTGTTCGTAGCCGAGGAGCACATCAAGAAAGGATTCCCAGCACTGCATCGCTTCAGAGTAAAGTGCTTAGTATTTAGTTTTAGGCTTGTGTATTCCTAGGACCTTACGAGTTATTGAGTTTGTAAACTCTATTTGAAATATTATTTTAGTATTTGGTGTTTTAAACTTAGAGCTCTCATTTTGTAAACTTAATTATAATGCTTATTTAACTTCATGGATTTTTGAATGTTTAATGTTTTTAAATGATGGCTAAACTTATGGTTTGAATTTAGAAATTTGATGGGTTGGTTTTTGGGTGACCCGAATGTAGTACTTCAGATCTGACCGGTATTAGTGTGTTACGGTTTGAGATTTAGAGTTTGGAATTTCAGGTTTGAAATTTAGAAAATAGAGTTAGAGTCTAGAGTTTAATTTTTTAGTATTGGGGCATAGATAGAGGGACCAAAAAGTAGCATAAGCTTATTGCTCGGTTAAGAAAATTACATTAACCCTATTTTAGGATTCTTTTCTCCTTACAAATTTAATAAAATAGGGATATGAAACACAATTAATCTTAACTTTCAATCGTCAAAACAAATAAGCATCCCACCAGATTGCAAACTCCATAGTCAAATTCCATTTGTGTATAGCCTAGTATTTAGGAAACAAATAAAAAAACGTATTTTTATCTAGATTCGTTTATGGGTGGGGATTGCCTTTTCTATTATATTTTAAATCTCCATTTTTGGTTTTTTTTGCAAGAATGGGTCGGAGCAGTAGCCAATGCCCAGATTATATTAGGCACTATATTGTTTTGCCTCTCTTTAACAGTATAACAATTATCTCCCTAATGTATTGAAGGCTTGAAGCTTAAAAGCATGGAACTCTAAGCTACAATCTTTATTAAGTTATTAATTGAATACATTGCAAGGTAGTCAAGTTATCTTTTAGTTTTTAATTTTCAAATAGACGTCGGTAAAAGAATAGTTTAAAAGAGGGATAAAACAGAGGAAGGGGGAAGTAATAAACAGTCACGCGAGCTTTTTTTAATTTTAATTGTTTTTATATTTTTTAAATAAATTTTATTAAATTGAAATTATATTTTATATATAAAGATGTGATAGGTTAAAGCCATGTCATTTAAAGTGTATTTTAAATGTGTATTCTATGTCATCACCGTTAATTATTTAACTGTCTAGTCAAGTTTAGAAAATGATGGGGTGTTTTTATTTCTTTCAACTATGCCCTTTAATTTCAATATTGTTTATTTATTTATTTATTTATTTCGCAATAATTAGATATCATGTCTTTTTTTATACAAAACAAGAATGGGGGTAGATAGCATGATGAGTAGGATTTTATTCTTTCGAAAGCATGTTAGGTAGAGAAGCATGTTCTAGGAATATTTTAATTCGGCTCTTTTATTTTTCTTATATTATTTATATTGAGACTAACGTGTTTTGTTTTGTCTTTGATTTTCTTTTCCCTTTTATTGAACTTTTTCTATTAAAAAAGTGTGTTGAGGCAAGTTCAACCGTTATAAAGATCTGCTATGGAGAACCGATTTCTTGATAGGGTGGAAGGAAACCTAGGCATGCAGAGGTGGTCAAAAAAGACTCAGCACCAGAAAGGGGACAGTCTGCCAGAAGGTGAAAAGTTAGAGCTCTAGGATTTCACTAGTATTAGATCGACTCAGAACCAACTGAGGGAGTTAAAAGAAATTTGGGACTAGTAGGACGAAGAGAACAAGTAGTTTTTCTACAGCAACTACGGTGATTTACCTTATCTGCTAGATGTGAGTATCGACAAAGTTTTATTTTGAGCCCTTGTCCAGTTCTGGAATCTTACCTATAGTTGCTTTACTCTGGGAGATGCCGATTTGGTACCAACCATTGAAGAATACAATGCTTTGATTCGTTGCACAAAAATCCAGGTTGATAAAGCCTACTTCAAGTCTCCTAATTCTCCAGCGTTTCAGAGAAAGCTGCTAAAAATGACCGACATGGACGAACAATTGGCTAAAGCTAGGATTAAAGAAAAAAGGGGAAACCAAGTGCATCTCCTGGAGATTCATACGAGACTTGATCCAAGTTCAATCCAAGCAAGAAAAACAGGTCGAAATGTTTGCACTAGCCATATACGGTTTGGTTATCTTTCCCAAATCATTGGAATATATTAATGATGCTGTTATGGAACTGTTCGATCACCTTGACAAAGAAATTACCCTTGTTCCAGCAATCCTAGCCGAAACTTCCAAGTCTCTCAGTGCTTGTAGAAGAAGCATTGAGGGGAGGTTCATCGGTTGTGCTCAGCTTTTGTTGGTCTGGTTTCATAGCCACTTTTGGTAGCCGGAGAAATTTTCTTATCGAGCATGCTTTGAAAATTACTCACCGCTAAAAGATTTGGTGTCCACACAAAGGCAAGAGAACATTGCTCATGAAAAATGGATGGCTATTTTCTGAAACCTCCAAGAGAAAGATGTCGTTTGGAAAGCACGTTGGTTCTTCCCTGACAATATTAAATACAAATGTGGAGACTATGACTGGATCCCTTTACTTGGAATATAGGGTGGAACTGGATATGCTCCGTTACTAGTATTCAGGCAATATAGGTCGAGACAGTTTATCCCAATAACAAGAGCGCTTGCTATCTGCGAATTTTCATATAAGGGTGAAGACTACAAGAAAATTGTTTCCATGATCACTAAGGCATGAATGCATATTTGCAAGATGGAGTCGTTCGATGAAAAACCTAGAGTTTCTGAGAAAGCGAACAATTGGCTAAGGCTAGGGTTAAAGAAAAAGGGGAAACCAAGTGCATCTCCTGGAGATTTATACGAGACTTGATCCAAGTTCAATCCAAGTGAGAAAAATAGGTCGAAATGTTTGCCCTAGCCATCTATGGTTTGGTTATCTTTCCCAAATCATTGGAATATATTGATGATGTTGTTATGGAACTGTTCGATCACTTTGACAAAGGAATTACCCTTGTTCCAGCAATCCTAGCCGAAACTTTTAGGTCTCTCAGTGCTTGTAGAAGAAGTTGCGAGGGGAGGTTCATCGGTTGTGCTCAGCTTTTGTTGGTCTGGTTTCATCGCCACTTTTGGATGCCGGAGAAATTTTCTTATCGAGCATGCTTTGAAAATTACTCACCGCTAAAAGATTTGGCGTCCACACAAAGGCAGGAGAACATCTCTCATGACAAACGGATGGCTATTTTCTGAAACCTCCAGGAGAAAGTTGTCTACTGGAAAGCACGTTGGTTCTTCCCTGACAATATTAAATACAAATATGGAGACTATGACTGGATCTCTTTACTTGGAATATAGGGTGGAACTGGATATGCTCTGTTACTAGTATTCAGGCAATACAGGTCAAGACAGTTTATCCCGGTAACAAGAGGGCTTGCTATCTGCGAATTTTCATATAAGGGTGAAGACTACAAGAAAATTGTTTCCATGATCACTAAGGCATGAATGCATATTTGCAAGATGGAGTCGTTCGATGAAAAACCTAGAGTTACGTTGGAGTATCGACGATGGAGAAGTAGAAGGATTAAAGAAGATGTCTCTTTACCAAATCCAGAAAATAATATACCGGTGGAGGAACATTTGCATGTCGATCCTTCAGAAATGGAAATCGCAAAGCATGATTTTGAAAAGAAGTACTTCGTAATGGAAAGCCAGCTGTCAAGGTTAAAAAATGAAAGGAAACAATTAAAGTTTGGTATGCAGTCTCAGGAACAAGAGATTGAAAAGCTGAAGAATGGAAAAAACAAAGCTGAAGAAGATTTGAGCAGTCTACGGGGTGATTACAAAAAACTTTGAGCATCAAAAAAATATGCCAGTCTCGAAAAGACATTTTCCAAATGAAAGCTTGAAATCCGAGAGGAAAATGACCGAGCTGATCTTTGGGAAAAAGATTCAAAGACATTCAAACACAACAAATAGCTATGCAAGAATAATTGTCCTGGAGCAGAATCGAGAATATAAATTTGAAAGGGTGAATTATTGAACTAGAAAACTCTCTACAGAGGCACTGTAACCGAGGCTCCATAGCTGAATTAAAAGCAAGTAGGGAGAAAAATGAGACTCTGACGAAACAAATCGAGGAATTAGAAATAGCTTTGTAGACTTGCCATGGGCAAATTAACAATTTTGAAGAAGTTTAAAAGTGGAATGATCGTCGTTGGGAGGCATGGGTGCAACAATCTCAGGATCAAGTCCGAGATAAAGACCATGTTATGACAGAAGCTCTTGTCCAAGTACAAGAAGTAGCAGAGCACCTGCATACTCTAGACATTCAGGCTGTTGATGTTCTGAGCCTGCAAACTGAGTCAGAATCTAATCAGGGCAAGAAGCTGGCATGGCTCTTCAGGAAGATCAAGATTATGGGTGTTAAGGCCAAGCAGTATATGTGAAATAGGCCCACCTTATGTAAAGAAACTTATTCTAATGCAAGTTTCCTTTTGAAATTTGTACTAAAATCAAGACCTTTTGTGCAAAATATGTTGTGGTACTAAAATAATATGTGTTTTGCATGTGCATCATATTTTCTCATTTGCATTTGCATCATGTTGCATCATACTACATCATTTTCACTACGCTTTTAATTTCTTAAAGAATTATTATCGCAGTAATTTTGGGACATACAAAACCACATATTAAACACCATTAATTAACCAGAAGCAAAGCTAAAGGAATGGAAGAGAGATTGGCAAAAGTTGAGAAAATATGTGAAGACATCAAGAAGGATATTGAGAACAAGTTAGAGAAAACGCAGCATGAGGCTCGTGCCCATATTTTGCAGTAGCGAGAAGATTTGTTAGCAAAGATAGCTGAGATATTGGCTAGGAGGGATTCTAAAAAGAAGAAAAGAGTGGTTATAAATCCCAATACACTGATAGAAGACCCGGGTAATCCTCTCGGCAAAACCTATCCACTAGTAGAGACTTCCATAGCAAAGCCACAGTTTGGTTAGGCCAAATCTTCCTTGCGAAGAATAATGGTAGTTCAGGATGACCCTAGTGAATAACTTGTTCCGGATTAAAATGAAATCGACAAACTAAAAGTCGAGCTACCCAAACAATTCGAGGATCGATGGAAATAGTTGGAAGACAAATTCAAGGCTATAGAAAAATGTTAACCAAGTTCCGGGAGTGGATGCAAGAGAGTTAAGTTTGGTTCCCAATTTGGTGCTACCTTTGAAGTTTAAGATTCCCGATTTCAAAAAGTATAATGGGACCACTTCTTCCAAAACTCACATTATAATGTTCGTTAGGAGAATGACGGGGTACATCAACAATAACCCTCTTTTAATTCATTGCTTCCAAGATAGTTTGACGAGATTCACGGCAAGATGGTACAACCAGTTGAGTCATGCCAAAATTAACTCTTGGAAAGATCTAGCACATGTATTCGTTAAATAATACAGCCATGTGTTGTCACTGATTTTTAGCCTGACATAAAAAATAAGGGAAGAGATCGCATCAAATATGGAAAAAGGGAAAAAAATCCCAATCAATGCAAATCAGACTAAAGTCAAAGGGGAATCTGAATCATTCAAGTAAGGCAAGAAATCGAGCATAATCATAACAAACATGGAAAGTCAAGGATTCATTACTACGGACTTATAGCAAATTTCTGATTGGATCCAAGCGTTTTCAGGCCAAGATATCTTCTTAAGTATTGACCGTCTTTCAGTTACATTTCTAACGCATCTTGAAACGCCTCAATCAGATGTCGAAAGCTCAATATATGCTCATTTTACTAAAGAAAGCACGTGCATAAAATCATATACTGGTTCAATACGGGATTTTGATCTTAATACAAATTTTCAATGGATTTATTGATTATTTTTTATTAAAATCACACTTATATATTTCCTTATTTTTTTAAGATTGTATTGAATGTGGTCTGATTCTTTTCCATGTATACCAAGCATAAAAAAGGAATATACTTTAGGATTTTTAGGTTTTTAGGGTTTTTGAAGCCTATAAATAGGCTTCATTCCATTGTAATACTCATTCATTTACTCACTCACAGCTTATCTTTTTACAACCACTTACCTATTTACCACACTCATAGAAGCATATAAGAAGCAGTTGTATTTCGAGATTCTGAGCAATAAAAGTTCGAAGCCTTTGTTGAGGTATATTGTTTAATTTTCTATCTCTTTTACATAATTTACTTTTGTTTTGGTTTTGTTTTCAAAAGAAAAGGATAAAAGAAGTGTTCTTGGGATTTTGGGAGTTCAATCTTAAAAAAAATGTGTTTGGGAAATGATTCTATGTTTATGAAGATTCAAGTAATCTTTTAAGTGAAGAACAAGGCAATGTTCTTGGTAAAAAGGGTTTTGATCCAAAAACTTTAAATATTTCTAAATTTGGAAGATTTGATTGTGCCCTTTATTATTTATGCTATTTATTTACTTTTAATTAGACCCTTTAATTTATTTCCCGAATGTATTTAATTTTGACATTTATCTTTCATTATGTTTTATTTCATATTTTAATTAACTTTTAGTTTAGGTAAAATCCTTAGGACTAGGTTCTTAAATATCCTAGTTAGAGCTAAAAAATGAAAAAATTCTTCTTTACTCTAAAATTAATAAAATACACTTAATTACATTTGAACTCCAATAAGTAAAATTCACCTAGACAATTCTTAGGGTTAATCACTAACATAGAATAATAAAAGCTTCAGCCAACTAATTGTTTCTTTATTTGTTCTATTAAAAAGCAAAACTTAATTAATAAGGTGTCTTATCAAACGGAAATGACGGGTTAGGGCCAGGAGTGTTGGCGGTGATTGGAATTCATTTTCCGAATGGTAAGACTGTTAAAATAGATTCATATTCATAAATGGACAAATAAATCGATTTTTTCGTGAACTTGCAAATTCCAACATTAAAACATTTTTGTAATCGGCTAGGTACCAATTTTTGGGCGTTGTGGGGGTGCTAATCCTTCCCCACGCCTAACCGACTCCTGAACCTGTTTTGGTGTTTTTTCGCAGACCAAAATCGTTGTTATAGTAAAATAAAATGTTTTATTAAAATGACTTGTTTTTAGGTGATCCAATCACACCTTTTAAAAGATTGGTGGCAACTTCGTTTTTCTTATGTCGAGCCCAAAAAAGGGTTGTGATAGCTTGGCGACTCTGTTGGGAAACTTTTTGTTTATTAGAAAAAATAGAGTCAGACAACAAGCCGATTACATTTTGTTTTAACGTTGGAAATTGCAAGTTCACATAAAATTTAATTTAATCGTCCATTTATGAATATGATTCTACTTTACGCATTTAAAAATTGGTTAAGCTCTTTACCCCGAGCTTCGTCCCACTTGTTTAAGTGAGGGGAAAATGCTTTGCTCATGTGAGAATATTGATTCTCCGTATGAGCCTAGCAAGTACCTTTGGGACTCATATGCCTTATGTCTTCATAAGGATAATGATCCTTCATAAAGACATAGAAAATTAGTCTTCTTGAGTTGAACTTGATTCGTTCGAAACCTATAATAGGTGAGAATCAGGGGCCTTGCTACCCTTAGTAGGGGACAGTGAGAACAGCTTAGGTACCTTTCTAGAACCAAACCATGTGTGTGAATCTAGAAGCCTATCCCATTAGAGCCATGTGAAAAATCTAGGTTTAGATTTTGGTCAAAATTATTTCGTAAGAATAATCTGTGGAAACATGTCCAGAAGTGTTGGAATGTGCTGCCCAGTATTATTCATACAAAGAAATTATTTTGGACCTTTTATTTTTGATTTTTTTAAAGAGTACTAATCGTTTCTTTTTATTATGTTGTTATTTTTGTTTGTTGCATGCATCTCATATCTAAAATGAGTCAAGTCTAAAGCATGTTGCTCAATTAGAAAAAGCTTTTGCCATGGATGGAAGGTACCTAAAGAAAGAGGAAGACAACGCGGATGTACGTCACTGGTCTGAGGTCAACCATCAAGCGTATGGGATAGTTTGACAGATTGATCATGTGACAGAGACATCGGAGGATGTCCATGTCAGTGTCAAGCAGAATATTGTGTATAAGCTGCATGTGCTATGTGGCCACTTCGACGGTGCAACCAAGCAGTTATTACAAAATGAAGATCTTGGTTTTAGAAGATGCTAATGAAGGGATGATTATTCGTCCACTCGGCTTAGAGGCAATGTCAGAAGGATCCAGGAGCAAGACAAGAGGTATCACATCCTGAATTGAAAAAGTAGTTAAGAATGTGATGATTCTAGCTACAGCTCTTTACCCATACATTAGACCAATAGGAAAAGTAGGGCCAAGGCTCCAAAGACTGATTGAAGAAATAAAGAATTTAGATTCTCGAGTTGAGACATATTTGTAAAAATGTCAAAATATTTTGTAATAAGGATCTTTGGCATCCAATAAAAACTACTTCTAGAGCAATACTTTAACGGAATCGATGACCCTTCGCTTGCATACATGCATTTACATTTTTGTTGTTTCTTGCATTAATTTATGTTGTGATCATTGCATACATACACACATAAAAAAGACAACTTATGGTAAATTTTGGAAAACTCCAAAAATAGCAAAAGGCTCGCGTAAGTGTGATACTCGAACAATGGCCGCTGAACTAAAACTGCAAGAGTACGCAAGCTTAGTGGAACACAGCCACGTTGAGGTCTAGTTTGCCTAGAAACAATAAGGATCTTTCTGTAGGGACATCCATGGCGGGTCTGTAGATTATTTTCATTTCAATGAAGGATACGTCCTTGACCAAGACACCTCAAATATATGTATATATCATCCAACCCTTGTAGGTCTTCGAATATCAATTGCATGTTGTGGCATTAATTCTAGTGTAGAGATCAATTGATTGTTGCGAAAACGATGAAGTATGATTTGCTTCTCAAACTACTCGAGTCGGCAAAGTAAGAAAAAGAAGATTGCTACGCCTTTGATGACGTTCGATGATGAGAAAATCTTGGAAATTTATAAATGTGGAATCGTGAACTAGACGAGTTTAACCAAGGAGAATTGCTAGAAATTGGAACTCTAATGATAGTCTTCTATACCCACTAAAGACACATCGATTGTAACTAGTAGCTCAAAGAATATCTCATGGGCATTCCGCTAAAGCTATAATGTTGAATATCTAATAAGGAAGCAATTATCCACCTATTTTATACATTGGCTTCATGAATGATTTTCAAATCCTGACAAAGTCAAATCTCTAATAAGATGAAATCCCGAGATAAGTAAAAATGACCAGTAAAAAAACCTCGAGGGTACTCCGTTGTAGCCATGAGGCCGAGTATCTAATAAGATAGCAATGCTCTATATGCTCAATGCCTTGGCTTTACGAGTGATTTTCAAATCTTGACAAAGTCAAACAAATTAATGAAATGAAATCTCAAGGAGATCGAAAAAAGAAAAAACTGATAAAAAAGTGGCTAGTTGCAATTAGAAACGCACACATGCACTCGTAGAATCTATTCTTAGAAAGATATTTTTGCACTCTCTTGGTTAAGCAAGTCTAAGAAGCGTGAAAACATTTTTGAATAGAGAAAAATGATGAGAACTGAAAAGGAGTTGTTTTCGACTGGATCAAGTAATGCGATAATCATAAGGATGAACCTAGTGGTCTGAGAGAAATTTCACAACTTCAAAATATCGCCGCAACATTCAAAAAAGAGTTAAGATATGCTTAAAGTGATCACTGGAAGATTGAGTCAGAGGCACTCATGCACTTGATATCAGGGGCATCTTATTTTATTTTAAAAAAATGATTACAGTGGTCTAGAAGGCATCTTTCATTAAAAAAACACCTAATAAGCAAATCATGCCATCCGATTGGGGCAGTTTACGTTGGCCAATGATTTAAGGCCCTCAGCATTAATAGGCGCAAGGGGGAGAGATTAAAGCACCAACATCATTCAAAGGCATTCAAGGTGGAAATAAGCTTCATTGTAAGGATTTATATACAAGCGCTTCAAGGTTCCCTGTAGGGGCAATAATTTGACAACTCATGAGAGACACTGAGGGTGCTTGATATTATTTTAAGAGATGCTTGAATGGCAAAGCGGATTATTTTGATAAATGTCTGGATCAAAAAGATTAGATGTTTTCTATAAAGCAAAAAGATACGAAGAATGAAACGGCATAGCATGGTTGTCTATCTGAGTTGAACGAGCAAATATACAAAGAGACAAAGAAGAAGGAAAAAGAAGAAAAACCCAAAAAATATAAGAGAAAAGTTTAAAATAAAAAAAGAAAGAGAAAACAAAATACATTCATGTGTTAGGAATCCCTAGGGGCATGCTCATTATAATCATGGCATTTGTTAAATTTTGACAGGTGTAGAACCTGCCTATCCGTTTAGGCATAAAGAGAATGGAACCCGCCTATCTATTCAGGCATAAGGAGAATAGAACTCGCCTATCTATTCAGGCTTGAGGAGAATAGAACCTGCTTATCCATTCAAGGATGAGGGGAATGGAACCTTTACTTTTCAGTACCTGCTTATCTATTCAAGCATGAGGAGAATAGAACCTTTATTTTTTAGCTTGCTTATCTATTCAAACATGAGGAGAATAGAACCTGCTTATCCATTGGATCATAAGGATAACGTAACCTTTATTTTTTCAGCCTCCATATCTATTCATCAGGAGAATAGAACCTGCTTATCCATTCGAGCATGAGGAGAATAGAACCTTTTATTTTTCAGTACCTGCTTATCTATTCGAGCATGAGGAGAATGGAACTTTATTTTTCAGCCTGCTTATCTATTCATCAAGATAATAGAACCTGCTTATCCATTCGAGCATAAGGAGAATGAAATCTTTTATTTTTCAGCACATAATCTATTCGAGCATGAGGAGAATAGAACTCGTTTATCTATTCGAGCATGAGGAGAATGGAACCTTTATTTTTTAGCACAACGCCTATTCGTTCGGGTGCAAGAAGAATGGAAACCTTTTTTTCAACAATTGCCTATTCGTTCAGGCGCGAGGAGATTGGAACCAAGCTTTGATGTCCATCAACCAATTTTTTTGTGTGAATGGCTAAAATCAGTGCCTTTTGTTTTATGCTCTATCCCTGTTTCACAGGAATGAGCAAAGAGAGGCAGTTGTTGTCACTGGTTTTTAGCCTGATGAAAAAAATAAGGGAAGAGATGGCATCAAATATGGAAAAAAGGAAAAGAAATCCCAAATCAATGCAAATCAGACTAAAGTCAAAGGGAAATCTGAATCATTCAAGTAAGTCAAGGAATCGAGCATAATCATAACAAACATCCAAACTTTGGTTAGGGAGGTGAAAAGGGAAATTCAAAAGCACAACAAACTGCAACAAACGGACCTCCTAGATTTCAAGAAAAGACTCAGAGGCAGAACCAAAGAGCTTCTAACTTCAACTCTAATTCCTTTGATAATTCTTATTAGAATTTAATGGAAATTGCATGTGTCATTTTGCAGGATCAAGCAGCCCACCTGAGAAAACATAGTGACTTGCTCACAACGCAAACTACCATGTTGCAAAACCAGCAATCAATCATGCAAAACAACACCACCTTAATAAGGTCCTTAGAGACTCAAGTTGAGTAGATTACCCAGATGTTAAAGAAGAGACCACCCGACGAATTACCTAGTGATACTGAAGTTACTAAAGCCATTAATGTAGAGAAATGCAATGCCATCACTCTATGTAGTTGTAAAATTCCAAATTTTGGCTAGTGACTAAATTGTAAATTTTGAAAGTTTAGAGGGTTAAAGTATAAACCTTGGAAAAGTTTGGGGACTAAAGTGTAAATTTCCCCAACAAGTAATTTTATTCAGTAGAATAGTGAATCGGATCGAAATAAGTACCTTGATATCGGCTTTAAGAATTAAGATGCAGAAAAAGGTACCGAATTTGGATCGAATGAAATTGTATAAGTCCTTGGAAAATGAAGTTTTATATGATAATAGAGTTTATTCCCGAATATGGAAATATAGAATTTTCGGAATAAATCCAATAGCTCAGAAAAAGGTAAAATCGCAGTAGAAGTATTTTACGAATATCGGGAGATCGGATCGAATCAAAATTTCAGAGGCTATTCCATAAGCCATGGAAAAGTCCTAAAATAATATTTATGGACTAGAGGCTGGCTGGAAATGAACTAATTTAGTTGGATTGTAATGGGATGGCAATTTTGAAACAAGCTAGTAAATAAAAGCTAGTTGGAGGACAAATTGATCATTTTGTCCCAATGGCATTTTTGAAATATTTAAAAAGTTACAAGGGCATTTTTGGAAGAAGGAAATGGAAGATTTAATCTTAGCCCTTGATTGATGATAAGATCAATCTCAACCGTTGGATTAAAAGGGTATTTTAGTAATTTCACTATTTAAAATTCATTTATACTTTACAAGTGGCTTAATTGGATGAAATAACAAATATGATGACAATTCTTCATCCCAAAAATTTGAAATTTGAGAGGGGAGAAGAGAGAAATTTTTCCAAGTTCGATTCAAGCCCCGAAACTCAATTTTCAGGTAATATTTCGAACTACAAAGTTGTTCTACTCATCAAGCTCTATATTTTGGTGTAAATAATTTTTGGAAAACATGCTTGATCGATGAGAATTTTGTATGAGAATAAATTAGGGTTTATGGACCCAATTGGGGCTTTTGAGATTTTATGATTCTATGTTGAAATTCAAGTTGAAATCAAGCTTTTGTGATGTTAAAATCATGTTACTGAGTTGGGATTAAAACTCTACATGTTTTGATTATTATGAAGATGATTAGGGTTTATGGATCCAAGTTTGATTTAGGGTTTGTGATGTTGGATAAATGATCTAGTAAGCTTGATTTGTTGTTTGAAAGCAAAACCCTAATTTAAATGTTTAGGGACCAATTCAGCAAGTTTAAAAGTTGAAGGACTAAATCTGATTTTTATGGAATTGGTGTGTATTTATGTTATTAGGGATGTTGAAGATATGAAATTGAAGTTAGAATGCAAAACCGAAGTTAAATCGAGTTAGTGACCATTTTGACAAATTGTCAAAGTTAAGTGACCAATTCAGAAATGAGGTTTTAGAGAAGGATTAAATCTGATTTTTAGTTATAATGATGGAATTAAGATAGTAATGTTGATTTGTGGACTAAATTGCAAAGTTAAGAAGCTATAATCCTTATCTTTGTATTTTAGTGACTATTTTGGAGAAGAAGGAAAATTAAGGAGAATTATTGTGAATAATTATTTGATGAAGAAGGTTATAAGATGGTGGTTTAAAGAGAGTAATTGGACTAAATTGAAAAGTAGAGAAGTAAGGAGAAGTTAGTATAAAAGTTGAAGTTGTTTATAGAAGTTGTGTAGAAAAACTAGTTTATGGTAGTAACTTTCAAAATTCACCATAAATTCTAAAAAAATGGTTAGAAGGTGAATTTTATACCGATATAAATATTTGTTCGTCTAGTTTTTCCTCCAACAAACGGAAACTGATTTCGAGTTCCGAGTCAAAAGATATGAATTTTTAAGTGACGAAATGTCAGAAAAACAGTATGCAGTCTGTTCCGAAATTAGCACTGAAAATTGACTTTGAAAATTCGTCATAAATCGTACAAGTTGAATATGGGCTATTAATTTATATGGGTGAAAATCTTATTGAATCTAGTTTCTTTTGAAACAAACGGAGTCGAATTCTGAGTTGTAGATTATTTTATAGAAATATTTCTTTTGAGGTACTGCAAACTGCCAGAAAATGAGAATTGATACACTTTGTATCTAAGGTTGATTAGTAAGCTTGAAAAGGGTTAATGGAAGTTCAAATTGTTCACTAAGAACCATAATGAGTTTTTTAACAATACAAGGAATAAATCAAAAACTTTGGAAATTTTGTATATTCGAATGATTAGATTCGATAGCATGTTTTAAGTATTGTTAGATTTGAATCTAACGAATGTTATTTGTATTTATATGATCAATGAAGTTTGATTTGGATCAAAAGAAGGGTCGAGGTATTATGAAGGAAAGGATTGAGTAGAGCTTAGTGAGGCAAGCTCAAAAATGGACCAGGTGAGTGCATTTTTATTTATTTATTATTATGCTATGAGATAAACTTGTGATAAGTCAATCTCGAAGGTTAAAGGTAAAGGATTTGAATTATCTGAAATGTTTGAATGGTTTATAAATGATTTAGGGTATGAACTACCCAATGCAAGTTTCTATATATGAAAGTTATTTTTTTATGATTTATTGGTATTATTGATAAAAAGGAAAGTTCATATTATTGAAATGTTGAATGCCCATTGTATGTCTATTGAGAGTCTTGGTATATTGGCATGCCAAAGAGTTAGAGTATATTGGTTTAATACTGCTACTAAACAAGCGATACATTTAATACTGCTACGGCAGGCGAGACGGTGAGTTGTGTTTTACAACTATGATCCAGTGAAGGTTATTAATGTCGTTAAGTTACGGTAGTATTTCTAGTGATACACTAGCATTGATCTATTGATCCAAACACAACTAATTAGTTGTTGTGGGCACATGTGCATTACTCATCATTAAACTCGCATACCATGCATTCTCAATTACATTACCTTGGGCTATGAAATGAATAAAAAGTAACAAGTACAAGTGATCTAAACTAAAGTGAAAAGTGAAAGTGATATGATTCAAATGAAAATAAGTGATTTTCTGGATAATTGATTTGACGTGACATTGCCTTATATATGCATATGAGATGTTGACTTTTACAGGTTACATGACAAAGGAACGACTTCGATAAGTCATTCTATACGATTCTAAATTCTTATATGTTATATTCAATATTTTATTTATTATGCAATTTTCATTAAAATTAAAGTGCTTTAATTTGATTTATAAGTTTTCCCTCACTATGTTCGTATTTAGCGTGTGTTTGTTTCACACGTAGATTAAGATGGAGTATTTGAAGAGGAGTCAAGCATGCTGATCAAGCTTCAATCTGCAAAACATAAGTAAGATATTCTATCTTATGATAATCTCTAGTGGGCATGTAATTATTTAATTGCTAGTAGAGTATGATGCATTAAATTAGACTAAAGGATAGATAAGTAATCAGTTTTGATGATGAATCGTACATGAATAAAGCAAAATAAGGCATTAGCATTGTAACAGAGTAAAGCTAAGGTAGAAAGGATAATTACTTTGCTAATAAGAATAATCGGTAATCGCATAAAGATTTTAAAGTCAAGAAAGGGCCTAGATAGCGAACCTAGTTTTCACCCTGAATTGAACTGTTGTTTTTCAATAATTGCCAAATATGTTTTAAAATAATTAATTTAGGATTGAAACTAGCTAATTGCACATAGGTTATGTTTTCAAGAAAATCGAGAAAGAATTAGATTTACAAACTAAAATTTGTAAATACTTGCAAAAATAAATTCATAAGTCGAGATTTCTTTAAACGACTCTGTAATATCTTTAATGTATATTTGATTTACGAGTATACCTTAAGGGTGTTACATTTAGTGGTATCAGAGCAAAGGTTTAGCCGGTTCTAGATGCTAAACCGAGTATAATATGATTTTTATTAGTAAATACATGCCCCTAGGATGTCATATTAATGATGTACTGATTGTATGACTTGATGCTGCTCCTCATTAGTATAAGGTGAAATGATACTAGAATAAGGAAAGTAAAACGATAATGGATTTCATCAGTGGACGAATCTTAGAGGTTAAGAAAGGACTCATAGAGGATATGATACATTAATTATAAGATACTCGGATACGAAGGAGTAAGAAAATGAAGTATCTTTACTTTAGAAATATATATATGTTTGAAGATAACAATGTCACTAGATGTCGCAGATGTAATCTGGCGATATACTCAAGATAAATTAAGGATTGAAGTTATGATGGAAATAACTCAGTGGTATCTTATTATAAGATGTTTGTACTGTCAGTACATAAGGGAGAGTTGGAAAGTTAAGTAATGATACTACTGAGATGATTAGAAAAGAAACTAAGAAAGAAATTGATCTGTAAAGAGATTATATTTGAAGCTCAAAAAGAAGATGTTAGGTACGAATCAATCAGAGGTTTTAACTTCCGGCATCTGTATATAATAAAGCATTGACTGTGAAAAAGTTTAAGTTTTGGGAACCTTAAAGGTTATGATGAAAGGGTATTTATAACTGCTTATTTGAAGACGAAAAATGACAAAACTTCTATAGAATATTTGAGATGTATTAATATTGAAAAATTAGAAGAAGTAATGTTGATACAGAGGAGGAAGTTTGGAAAACTTCTTAGAAAAGTGATAAAGAATTGGATATGGTGAATTGTTCATAAGGAAATTATTTCACTGATTTATGAACTTTGACAAGGTACTCACATTATTTATGAGGAATAGTGTGAGATCAGTGGGTTAAGCCAATATGCCAATGGCATATTAATGGATCTTATCTTCAGAAGTGAGCAAAAGTCTATAGTATATGTACTTATGTTTTGGGGGCATTGACTGAATTATTTACATGTCAACACTCCTGAATAAATTGAGATGCAATTAGATTTGATGCATGAAGAGGAGTTAGTAGAAATATCGGTTTATAGAATTAAAGAATTAAGGAATAAAAAATTTCATTGAGTGAAGTTTTGAGGAAAAATCACAAGGTCGAAGAAGCCACTTGGGAGGCTGAGAAGAAAATAAGGAAGTAATATCCGCAAATGTTTGGAACAGGTATGCACCAAAAATTCGAGGATGAATTTTCTTAAGGGGAAGAATTATAATATCTCAAATTTTGGCTAGTGACTAAATTGTAAATTTTGAAAGTTCCGGGGGTTAAAGTATAAACCTTGGAAAAGTTTAGGACAAAACTGTAAATTTCTCCAAGAAGTAATTTTATTCAGTAGAATAGTGAATCGGATCAAAATAAGTACCTTGATATCTGTTTTAAGAATTAAGATGCAGAAAAAGGTACCGAATTTGGATCGAATGAAATTGTTAAGCGTGCTCAGGCCAAAGAAATACAAGGATGGGTGACCTTCGGGAAGGTCCCATAAAAGTGTTTCTAATCGATATTTTGGACTCAGTAAGAGTAGAGAAAATTCGTATGGATTATCGATAAAGGAATTCTAAGAGGAATTTTATTCTATGAAGATTTTCGATAAGTATCGAGAAAATAGACTGAATTAAGAAAATTCAGTATAAGTCCTAGGAAAATGAAGTTTTATAGGATAATAGAGTTTATTCCCGAATATGGAAATATAGAATTTTCGGAATAAATCTAATAGCTCATAAAAAGGTAAAATCACAGTAGAAGTATTTTACGAATATCGGGAGATCGGATCGAATTGAAATTTCAGAGGTTGTTCCATAAGCCATGGAAAAGTCATAAAATAATATTTATGGAATAGAGGCTGGTTGGAAATGAACTAATTTAGTTGGATTGTAATGGGATGGCAATTTTGAAACAAGCTAGTAAATAAAAACTAGTTGGAGGGCAAATTGGTCATTTTGCCCCAATGGCATTTTTGAAATATTTAAAAAGTTACAAGGGCATTTTTGGAATAAGGAAATGGAAGATTTAATCTTGGCACTTGATTGATGATAAGATCAATCTCAACCGTTGGATTAAAAGGGTATTTTAGTAATTTCACTATTTAAATGAATTTAAAATTCATTTATACTTTACAAGTGGCTTAATTGGATGAAATAACAAAGATGAAGACAATTCTTCATCCCAAAAATTCGAAATTTGAGAGGGGAGAAGAGAGAAAATTTTCTAAGTTCGATTCAAGCCCCGAAACTCGATTTTCAGGTAATCTTTCGAACTACAAAGTTGTTCTACTCATCAAGCTCTATCTTTTGGTGTAAATAATTTGTGGAAAACATGATTGATTGATAAGAATTTTGTATGAGAAGAAATTAGGGTTTATGGACTCAAATGGGGGTTTTGAGATTTTATGATTCCTTGTTGAAATTCAAGTTGAAATCAAGCTTTTGTGATGTTAAAATCATGTTATTGAGTTGGGATTTAAACTCTACATGTTTTGATTATTATGAAGATGATTCTGGTTTATGGATTCAAGTTTGATTTAGGGTTTGTGATGTTGGATAAATGATCTAGTAAGCTTGATTTGTTGTTTGGAAGCAAAACCCTAATTAAGCTTGATTTGTTGTTTGGAAGCAAAACCCTAATTTAAATGTTTAGGGACCAATTCAAAAAGTTTAAAATTTGAAGGACTAAATCTGATTTTTATGGAACTGGTGTGTATTTATGTTATTAGGGATGTTGAAGATATGAAATTGAAGTTAGAATGCAAAACCGATGTTAAATCGAATTAGTTACCATTTTGACAAATTGTCAAAGTTAAGTGACCAATTCAGAAATGAGGTTTTAGAGAAGGATTAAATCTGATTTTTAGTTATAATGATAGAATTAAGATAGTAATGTTGATTTGAGGACTAAATTGCAAAGTTAAGAAGCTAGAATCCTTATCTTTGTATTTTAGTGACTAGTTTGGTAAAGAAGGAATATTAAGGAGAATTATTGTGAATAATTGTTTGATGAAGAAGGTT
Organism: Hibiscus mutabilis; assembly: GCA_019671005.1. Lineage (NCBI taxonomy): Eukaryota > Viridiplantae > Streptophyta > Magnoliopsida > Malvales > Malvaceae > Hibiscus > Hibiscus mutabilis. The sequence continues at coordinate 58,271,836 of CM033717.1, forward strand.
ATAAGATGGTGGTTTAAAGCAAGTAATTGGACTAAATTGAAAAGTAGAGAAGTAAGGAGAAGTTAGTATAAAAGTTGAAGTTGTTTATGGAAGCTGTGTGGAAAAGCTGGTTTATGGCAGTAACTTTAAAAATTCACCATAAATTCTAAAAAAATGGTTAGAGGGTGAATTTTATACCGATATAAATATTTGTTCGTCTAGTTTTGCCTCCAACAAACGGAAACTGATTTCGAGTTCCGAGTCAAAAGATATGAATTTTTAAGTGACGAAAGGTCAGAAAAACAGTATGCAGTTTGTTCCAAAATTAGCACTGGAAATTGACTTTGAAAATTCGTCATAAATCGTACAAGTTGAATATGGGCTATTAATTTATATGGGTGAAAAGATTATTGAATCTAGTTTCTTTCAGAACAAACGGAGTCGAATTCCGAGTTGTAGATTATTTTATAGAAATATTTCTTTTGAGGTACTGCAAACTGCCAGGAAATGAGAATTGATACACTTTGTATCTAAGGTTGATTAGTAAGCTTGAAAAGGGTTAATGGAAGTTCAAATTGTTCACTAAGGACCATAATTAGTTTTTGAACAATACAAGGAAGAAAGGAAAAACTTTGGAAATTTTGTATATTCGAATGACTAGATTCGCTAGCATGTTTAAAGTATTATTAGATTTGAATCTAACGAATGTTATTCGTATTTATATGATCAATGAAGTTTGATTTGGATCAAAAGAAGGGTCGAGGTATTATGAAGGAAAGGATCGAGTAGAGCTTAGTGAGGCAAGCTAATAAATGGCCCGGGTGAGTGCATTTTTATTTATTTATTATTATGCTATAAGATAGACTTGTGATAAGTCAATCTCGAAGGTTAAAGGTAAAGGATTTGAATTATCTGAAATGTTTGAATGGTTTATAAATGATTTAGGGTATGAACTACCCAATGCAAATTTCTATATATGAAAGTGATTTTTTTATTATTTATTGGTATTATTGATAAAAAGGAAAGTTCATATTATTGAAATGTTGAATGCCCATTGTATGTCTATTGAGAGTCTTGGTATATTGGCATGCCAAAGAGTTAGAGTATATTGGTTTAATACTGCTACTAAGCAAGCGATACATTTAATACTGCTACGGCAAGCGAGACGGTGAGTTGTGTTTTACAACTATGATCCAGTAAAGGTTATTAATGCCGTTAAGTTACGGTAGTATTTATAGTGATACACTAGCATTGATCTATTGATCCAAACACAACTGATTAGTTGTTGCGGGCACATGTGCATTACTCATCATTAAACTTGCATAACATGCATTCTCAATTACATTACGTTGGGCTATGAAATGAATAAAAAGTAACAAGTACAAGTGATCTAAACTAAAGTGAAAAGTGAAAGTGATATGATTCAAATGAAAATAAGTGATTTACTGGATATTTGATTTGACGTGACATTGACTTATATATGTATATGAGATGTTGACTTTTACAGGTTATGTGACAAAGGAACGACTTCGATAAGTCATTCTATACGATTCTAAATTCTTATATGTTATATTCAGTATTTTATTTATTATGCAATTTTTATTAAAATTAAAGTGCTTTAATTTGATTTATAAGTTTTGCCTTACTAAGTTCGTATTTAGCGTGTGTTTGTTTCACACGTAGATTAAGATGGTGTATTTGAAGAGGAGTCGAGCATGCTGATCAAGCTTTAATATGTAAAACATCAGTAAGATATTCTATCTTATGATAATCTCTAGTGAACATGTAACTATTTAATTGCTAGTAGAGTATGATGCATTAAATTAGACTAAAGTATAGATAAGTAATCAGTTTTGATGATGAATCGTACATGAATAAAGAAAAATAAGTCATTAGCATTGTAATATAGTAAAGCTAAGGTAGAAAGGATAATTACTTTGCTAATAAGAATAATCGGTAATCGCATAAAGATTTTAAAGTCAAGAAAGGGCCTAGATAGCGAACCTAGTTTTCACCCTGAATTGAACTGTTGTTTTTCAATAATTGCCAAATATGTTTTAAAATAATTAATTCAGGATTGAAACTAGCTAACTGCACATAGGTTATGTTTTCAAGAAAACCGAGAAAGGATTAGATTTACAAACTAAAATTTGTAAATACTTGTAAAAATAAATTTATAAGTCAAGATTTCTTTAAACGACTCTGTAATATCTTTAATGTATATTCGATTTACGAGTATACGTTAAGGGTGTTACAGTAGTGGCACACAACTGAGAACATAAGCCAAGTTTGAGGTAAGCTCTCTAGTAGATCCTAATCCAAGCAAGCCATCTGTTGATGCTCTTGCACCAAGAAAACCAGCTCATATTTTTTGATACAGTGAGAGACCTTGCTCTTAAAGGAAAGGAATATCAAGCTAAGGATACATCTACGTCCAGTAAGTCACATGACGAGCCCAGACCACCACCTCCATTCCCACAGCAATTGAAAGCTCAGAAACAAGATGTCTAGTACTAGAAATTCCTGGAGATGCTCAAACAGTTGCACATTAATGTCCTACTCTTGGAGGCCATTGATCAGATGCTTATCTAAGCAAAGTTTCTAAAGGAGATTATGACAATAAAGAGGAAGGTAAGTGAAGTTGAAATTGTTACTACTACGGGCGAGTGTGTGGCTACGCTGAGTAATTTGCCACCTAAGATGAAGGACCCTGGAAACTTTACCATTCCATGCTCGATAAGCCATAACTATTCTGGTCATGCCTTATGTGATCTTGGTGCTAGTGTGAATTTGTTGCCGAATCCGTGTTTAAAAGATTAAGGATGGGTAAAGCAATGCCTACATCGGTGATCCTTCAATTAACTGATCGATCTCAAATCTGACCCGGGGGTAGAATTGAAGATGTGCTAGTGAAGGTAGATAAGTTTGTCTTTCCGGCAGACTTTATCATTCTTGATTTTGAAGCTGGTGAGAATGCTCTCATTATCTTAGGGGGGACCATTCCTAGCCACCAGGCGCATCGTGATTGATTGTGAAAAATGTGAATTCACCATGAAGATGAACGACCAAAAGATCACATTCAACGTCTTCAGTATGCTCAAGTATGTGGATGACTATGAAGATTGCCAACTCGTAAACACTAAAGAAGCCTTAGTAAAAGAAAGTTTGCCAGAGATGTGTTGTATCAACACACAAACTGATAAAGAGCAACTTGCATTTGATAAAGCCGTGCATGCAGCACAAGAAAGAGGAGAGAACTCCATAGGGTGGCATTTGGCAAAATCAAAGAGTGAAAGCTTACAATTGGGCAGATACAAAGCCCTACTTGTTGATGAATTTAGCAACTCGATTGAACCAACACTAACTCCAACCTTGAAGACCATATTTATGAAGGAGGTTATCAAATGGTGTAAAACTGGGATTCCCACGTCTATCCCAGAATGGTATGCTATTCCTAATCTAAGTAACCTGCGGAGACTGGATTACGTTAAAATTCCGCACAATGTTGATAAACTTTTCTCACCTCAACCGATCAACATGGTCTCAATTTTGGACCGATATCACAACCACACTAGCATGGCAATGCAATGGTTGCATATGTATAATGGAGCACTAGTCCTTCGTGATAAGCTTCTTACGCCGACATTAGAGGATTAGAAAATTCACTTTCGATGCATTTTTAATTTTTTTTTTTGCATTTTTTTACTTCCAGTATTTAGTTTTATTTAAGTTTGAAAATTTTAATTTTAATGTTTTAATGTGGCATTTATCAAGAAAATAAGGCTAAAAGGAGTCTTCACGTCTTTTAGAAAAACCTTGTTCCACAATAGAGGCCCACCTATGTCTACGATTAGTACGAAAACATGAGGAGTTTTGGGCTGCAATCTCTCTCTTCATTCTGATAGTTACACTTCCCAAAGTGCACTCTCGACGCGTTCCTCACGTGGTACCCTAATTACGGCTTTATTCGCTGCATCCATGACCCTAATCACGAAAACATGAGGAGTTTTATTAAAAAAATAAATTTTTATCTATAACTTAATTGATTTGTCAAAAATATAAATTGAATTTAAATTTATTTATTTAAAATTAGCTTGTCGCAAGTTTTAACAAAAATAATACAGAAATATATTACATTTTTATTCTCTTTTAAGTTATCCTTTTCTAAAAATATTGAAAATGAGTTATAGACTAAAATAATATATTTTTTAAATTTTAATTTTGATCTTAATTATGATTGTGTTTTGCTATTTGTATTTTATGATCAATTATATACTAGGGAGAAACCCAACAATAATTGAAGAAATCAATTTTTTTAAAATATTAATTAATCAGTAACTAAAATATTTTTAAATTATTTTTATTAAAACAATAATTATACAATATTTATAAAATATAATGAAAATATAAATAATCACATTTTTCTATTTTTATCTTTTATTTCAATTGAATTTTATTTCTTAAACTTATTCGAGGCTTCAAAAATTAAGCTAAACTTCTGTATTGGGTGGGTCCATTCTTTTTATTCTTTTGAACCTTCAAATTGCTATTTCAACGAGTTTTTATTCATCAATTCAAATTAAGTGGTTCCTAAAAAAATTTATATTTTACATTGAATTGACCCCTTCACCTTCAATCTCGATGATTGAATAAAAAATGGGTTATTATGATTTCGAGCAAGCCGCTATGGTGAAATTGGTAGACACGTTGCTCTTAGGAAGCAGTGCTAGAGCAGCTCGGTTCGAATCCAAGTGGTGGCATAGTATCTTCTAAAAGAGATAGAATAAGTCCTATAATGAATTTAATTCCTTATTTCCATTCCATAAAACCGAGAAACCCTCGCTTTTTTCATCATTTTTATGATTTTTCAACTTTAGAGCATATATTAACTCATATATCTTCTTCAGTCGTTTCAATTGTAATTACAATTTATTTTTTAACTTTATTCTTATTAGTAGACGAAGTCGTAGGACTAAACTAAATGGCATTTGTTTGGGCATGAGGTGGGCCAAGACATAGGTAGATCTAAGCCCAGATCCACCCTTGGAGGGAGGAGAGTATAAAACTCGTGTATTATCCAGAACAAATATAGAAAATTATTATTTTTTGTTGCCCTCGTGGTTTTAGGGCTTCGCCCTGACTAATCTAAATCAATTTGCTTCATACACCTAATTTTAGTGGGTGAATCTCTCAGTGAGAACTTTTTACATACACAACGCCTCAAATTCAAAACTTGCTTAATCGAAATCAAGTTGTTTGACGCTTAGGCTAATCATTGATTAGAAAATCACTCTTTGAAAAGAACTTACAACAATGGAAAAAAATTAAACAAAAAAAGTATACTAGATTGTGTTCAAAGTGAAAAGGATTACAAAAGGATCACACCACAACCATTGAAAATTCAATGCGAAAAATAAATACAGTAAACTTTAAAGAGTGTGAAAGATATGAGAAGCAAAACCCATCACTTTGTAGAAAAACTTGCATAATCTTCTAAATGAAATCCAACAACGATATATTTTGACCATAAAGATATATGAATCAAGCATTCTTTCGCTGTAAGTTCTTGGCACATCAACAAACTACCATAAAAGAATCAGAAAAATATCAGACCGTCAATCTCTCGCAAAATAAAACAAAACAAGCTTATTTATATACAATAAACATAAAAACTAAAAATTAATCGACGACATGAAAACTGTCGTCGAAAATAACTTTAATAAAAAATATTTTAAGAAAATGTTTTAAAATAACTTTTTTTAGTGAAAATAGAAGTAGAAGAAAATAACAATGAAATGAAAATTAAATTGAATATTTTATGTGGTTAAAATGTGTCGTACTCTTTCACTTGGAAATTTACGGACGGTCACCTAAGTGTGATTCTTCTTTGTATTTTAAATATATTAGTCGTTATTTTTGCATATGTAGGGAAATGAGGTTTCCGCGTGACTATTTGGTGGGTGAAGATTAGGTTCGTGATAATAATCAAGTCATTTTCACCGGTTGGAAGCGGCCAATATAATCGTTTTATTTATCTAAATTGGATAAGTTTATCACGTATGACAAATACTGTTAAATATTATTAAATTAATTAATAAAAATTAAATATTTTATGGATTTAACATACAATTAATAAATATTTTAAAAAAATCAATTAAATTATTTTTTATATATATTAAATTTTTGAATATTTTAATAAGAATAAACTACACATTTAGTACCTCATTTATTTTCTGTATTTATATTTTGATATCCAAATTAATTTTTTAACAAAATAGTACCTCATGTTACATATTGTCTATCTTAATATTATGACTGTTAAAAATAAACGAAAACAGTGATGTTACTTGCTTTTAACCAAGTTTCACATATGATGTGAAAAAATAACTTGAACATATAATTTCATCATCATTTACCGCAAAATTTTCGAGTTCCAACTCAAAACTTTTCTATTAAAACAAGATCCTTGAAAGCTCCTAAATTTTTTTTACCATTAATCTACTTTAAATTTCAGCAAATTCTCCATTCCCTTAAACCGAAAGATTATACTAATTTCCAAATTAAAATTTGCATGAACCCTGAAATAATGTGAAAATTTTATGAATGCATTTTAAATATTGTAGTCATTTTTAAATGAACAAAACACACAAAAATAAAGACGAATATAATAGAAATTTATACAATAATTTGTTTTTTTACCTTGATTCAGTGCTCATTTCATTTCTCATCATCATTCTTTTAAATCTTTAGAAAATCAATTATTTTTTGCGGAAAAACCTTTAAAAGAAACAACATTTACCATAAAAACTGGAGAAAATTTTGAAAAAAATGCAAAAAAAAAAACAACGAAATAAAAGAATAACATAAGAAACCCTACTCCTTACTTGCCTATGGTCAGAGCATTTGGGGCAAAGCCATGATGCAATTGGAATACGAACCACAATTGGTCTAAGACATCTCATGTAGAAGCCTGTATCGCATTTATCACAAAGGAGGAGCTCTTCGGGACGTTCACCGGAGCAAGAAAAATGATATTTATCTATTAGGGAATCGGCTATGACAGCACGATAGATATTATTTTAATTTAATTTAATTTTAAAGAAATTTAACATCATTAGAGAATCAGTTATGACAGCACAGTAAATATCATTTTTTGCTCGCTTCTTGTTCTTGTAGGTTTTAGTTAATTTTCACTTTTTCATACTTTACCCTTTTTGTTGTTGTTAAAGTCGATATTGTTTTTGGAAGAATTAAAAAAATAATAGATGAAAATTTGCAGGAAACTTTAGTGATAGTGAAGAAGATGTTAGATACCTAATTTTTCATACTTCGAATGAAAGAAGAAAAAAGAATAAATTTACATTTTTAATCTAAAAATTAAAAATGATGTTTAAATTGATAATATTTTGAACTAAATTGATAGATTGTATAAGTTTTAAGGACTAAAAATGTTATTTAACCAAACAACGTCATTGTTTCCGTTTATTTTAATAGTCAAGATACTAAAATAGAAACAAAACGTAACGTTAGGCACCACCATTTTGTTAAAAAAATTAGTTTGGGTACCAAAATAAAAATACGAAAATAGGTGAGGTACTAAATATATAATTTACTCTTAGCAAAAATAAAAAAATTAATATATATAAAAAATAATTTAATTAATTTTTTAAATAATTATTAATTTTATGTTAAGTCTTTAAAATTTTTAATTTTTAATAATTAATTTAATAGTGTTTAACGTTAGTTGTGTTCAACGATTTCGTCTCACGTCGTAAAATTTTTAATCTAAATTAAACAAATATTTCTGATGTAAATTCCGATTCCGATTCCGATTCCGATTCCGATTCCGATTCCAATTCCAATTGTTTAACACATGTATACAGTGGAGAAGCCGGTTTTTTCCACCTCAAGATCAGTAAGACATTAATATACAGATAAGCATATATAAACAACGTAGAATATATATAGAGCGAATAAAACTCGACTCGATTTAAAAATTTAAATTTTTTAATTTGAATCGAGGAAAAAAAATTGACTCATTTTGACTCGACTCGAAATTTTATAAACTGTACTCGGAAAGATTTTAAAAAAAGTTTAAGTTGTAAACTAAAATGATTTGAACTCGGTTCTCTTGAGAACATCATCTACTTTTTCAGTAAGATCACTTGTTATGTTTAAAAATACTGTAAGCACTTAAATGAAATAATTAATAGTAATTATTTATAATATAAGCTATAAAAAAAAAAAAAAAATTATGGGAAATACTTTGAAAAGCAATACGTATTATTTTTTTAGTTTGAACTAAAATATTTACCGCTGATAACAATAACTAATCCCTGATCGTAAATACTCTCACTAAAAAATAAATAGCTAACCATGAAATATATACTCAAATACGTAAGAGCAGTGAAAACCTTTGATGGAAGTACTTTGAAAAGCAATAGTATTATTAAACTCAAAATATTGTAAATATTTTAAATTTTTTTAACGTAAAACAATTAAAATAAATTAAACAGAAATACTTACAAAAATAATAATAATTTATGTATCGACTAATAAGAATTTTTATATATATAATAAATACATAAAAATCAGTAAATATTTATATATATACCAAAATTTTTATTACTTTTATAAATATCTTTGTAAATATATAAAAGTTGATATAATTTTTTTTACTAATTGTATTAACATTTTTATATAGTGTCATTTTAGCCTTAAAATCACCCAAACATTTCGCGTGTGAGCAGTGGAACCTTTGATGCCCTGACCACTACTATAAATAGACTCCACTTGTCTTCGCCCTTGCAATCCACCTCAGCTTTCCAAAACCAAGTACATTTTTGGTTAATTCCATAATTATTTTTGAGGATATCGGTAATTCTTAAACCGTCCTAATGGCTACTACTTCGTCTTCTCGACCTGCTGCTGTTCTCCCCATTACAGACTTGCTGCCGGAGAACCCATCTGTGCCAGCACCGCAATCAGTTACGTTTTCCCAGCCCGGAGAAACCAAGCTTCCTTTGAAGCAAATTCCGGGGGATTATGGGCTTCCTTTCATTGGTGCAATCAAAGACCGGCTTGGTTTTTTCTACAACCCAGGTCGAGATGAGTTTTTCAGATTGAAAACCCAGAAATACCAGTCAACCGTGATCCGAACCAATATGCCACCCGGTCCTTTCATCGCTTCCAACCCTAAGGTTATTGTTCTACTCGACGGAAAGAGCTTCCCCGTTCTGTTCGTTGTCTCCAAAGTTGAAAAAAGAGACGTTTTCACGGGAACTTACATGCCTTCAACGGACCTCACCGGCGGGTACCGGATCCTCTCATACCTCGACCCTTCCGAGCCCAAACATGCCAAGCTCAAACAACTTGTCTTTTTCCTCTTAAAATCTAGCAGAGATAAAGTGTTTCCCGTGTTTGAAGCTTGTTACACCGGGATGTTCGAAACACTGGAGAAAGAAGTCGCTGAGAAAGGCAAAAGCAGCTTTGAGCCACCTAATGAGCAAGCTGCATTTAACTTCTTGAATCTGGCTTTCTTTGGTTCGAACCCGGCTGATACTAAACTAGGAGTTGACGGTCCGAGTTTGATTAAAAAATGGATACTGTTTCAACTCCATCCGATTCTCTCCCTTGGTCTCCCAAAATAGCTTGACGATCTTTTACTTCATACTTTTCATCTCCCGGCGTTTCTTGTTAAAAAAGATTACAAAAGACTGTATGATTTCATCTACGAGTCGTCTGGTTTCGTTCAAGATGAAGCAGAGAAAATGGGTCTTTCGCGAGAAGAAACTTGCCATAATCTGTTATTCGTCACGTGCTTTAATGCCTTTGCCGGCATGAAAGTCTTCTTTCCCAACATGGTGAAATGGATTGGCAGAGCTGGAGGGAAACTACACATTGAACTAGCACAGGAGATCAGATCGGTCATCAAATCTAACGGTGGGAAACTAAGCATGGATGCCATGGAACAGATGCCGTTAATGAAATCTGTGGTATACGAAGCGCTACGTATCGAACCTCCGGTCCCGTATCAGTACGGGAAAGCGAAGAAAGATCTTCTGATCGAGAGCCACGACGCCGTTTACGAAGTGAAAGAAGGAGAGATGTTGTTTGGGTTCCAACCATTTGTGGCAAAAGACCCGAAAATATTTGAGAGGGCGGAGGAGTTTATCCCCGACAGGTTCAAGGGCGAGGAAGGGGAGAAGATGTTAAAGTACCTGCTTTGGTCGAATGGACCGGAGACGGAGAATACAACGGCAGGGAATAAGCAGTGTGCGGGCAAGGATTTCGTGGTGCTGGTGTGAAGGCTCTTTGTATCGGAACTGTTCAGACGTTACGGCACGTTTGAGATCGAACTCGGGGAGGCGCCATTGGGGGCTTCAGTTACAATAACCTCATTGAAAGGAGCAAGCTTTTAATGTCAAAGCAAAATCGTTAAAAAATGGTGAGGGTGACGAGATATGTATTATGTGGACAATAAAAATAAATCAGTAATGGAATAAATAAGCCCCATATGTTTGAATAAATAATTGAGAAATCGAATTTAAGTTTTATCCTATAGTTTAACAGATGAAACTGCACTAATAACTAAATTGTGAATAAGGAGATAACATGATTTTGAACGCAAATCCTCTTCTCCGATTTGCTGCTCCATCCGTGCTCCCTTTATGAAACTAAGCCACGTGTTATTTTTCTTTTTAAAATGTTTATATTTCCTATAAATTTTATTTTTTATTAGATAGAGATATTACATTCTCGTACCGAGATTCAAACTCATACAAAATAAAGACAATATGAGTATTTTTAATCACTAGGTCAATTAGTAGATATTTTCTTATAAATTTTATTAAACTAATTTCTTTCATATTAACTTTAGAAAAATAATTTTATACGAAGTATTTTTTCCGTCACAAGCAACCTTAATCCATTGGCATACATCTTTAGTTACTATTTTAAATAACTAAAAAATATATTCAAAAAAATATGTCGATGGATTGAAACTACTTGCGGAGAATTTTTTTTACTACTAATGTATCACATAATTACTAATTCTAATATGTCTACAATTACTATAGAATTAGATTCAAATTACATTATAAATATTATATAGTTAAAATGAAAAAAGAATAAACTAGAATATCACTTGATTCTTACTAATTAATTATCATAATACAATGCCATATATATACTTCATCAAGCTAACAACTCAACTATAAGCTAACAAACTAACATCCTCTAACTAATTTCTTAACTGCTATTTAAAACTAAATTAGTCCCTGTTAACACTCCAACTAGGACACAAGATATTCATGTTGTTGAACTCCGAGTGCCTTGATCATTATGTTAGCTATTTGTTCTTTTGAACTTACGTGCTTAACTTCAATGATCCTTGCTTGAATCTTTTCTCTAACAAAATCTCAGTCTATTTCAATATGCTTGGTTCTTTCGTAGAAAACTAGATTTGCTGTTACTTGTAAGGTTGTTTTACTATCACATATCAATTCTGTAAAATTCTTTTCTTTAACTCCCAACTCAGTCAGCAATCCCTTCAACCAAACCATTTTAGCTATTGTTACTGTCATGCTTCTATACTCTACTTCTGTTAAAGACCGTGCCATTCTATTTTTTCGACTTCTAGAAAACTAATGAGTCCTCCAACTTGATGCAGAAGCCTGTCACATATTTCTTTGTTATTGATGTCCAGTCTGAATCACAGTAAGCCAACAACTTGCACTTACACAACTCAAAACAAATAATTGTCCAAGATTCTTCTTAATGTACCTTACAATTCTAATAGATGCATCCATGTGTAATATTTTCGGTTGGTGCATAAATTGACTTAATGTGTGTACAACAAAAGTAATGTCAGGCCTTGTATACTTCCTATGAGTCTTTGAAAGACAAACTTGTCATGTAACAATTTATCTTACTTGTCTTCACTTCCATCGTACTCTAATGTAGTAAACTTTATGTTTTGCTCTAGTAGAGTAAGAGCAGGTTTTGCTCCCCCTGTCCATGTATCTTCTATTAATTTTAGGGCATATTTGCATTGATTTAACACTATCTCATCTTTCGATCTTAAAACTTCGAAACCCAAAAAGTACTTTAACTCACCAAGATCCTTCATCTTGAAGTTCATATTTAAAGTCTTTTGAGCTCTTGAATCAATGCTTCATCATTTTTAATTAAAAGAAAATTATCAACATAGATTAAAATAATTACTATCTTACTCCCTTGTTGTTTAGTGAATAGTCATATTTACTCGGAAGATATCCTGGTGCCAATAAAGCCTCTGCCAATTTTATATTCCATTGCGGGAAGCTTGCTTCAAGCTATAAAGAGATTTTTACCCCCTAGACTCCCCCTGACTGCAAAATCCCTCAGGCAAAGTCATGTAAACCTCCTTAAATAAATCACCTTGTAAAATTGCATTATAAACATCCAACTGATGAAGGGACCAATGAAAAATGGAGGCAAGAGCGAGAACGAGTCCGACAGTCATAAACTTGGCAATAAGTGAGAATGTGTCCTATAATCTACCCCTTCTTGTTGAGTGTACCCTTTAACAACAAGGCGAGCTTTGAATCTCTCCTCTTTATCATTAGCCTTGTATTTAACCTGCATTTATAACTAAACTGTGAATACGGAGATAACATGATTCTGAACGTAAACTTTCTTCTCCGATTTGCTGCTCCCATCTGTGCCCCTTTATGAAACTAAGTCGCGTGTTATTTTTCTTTTTATTTTAAAATGTTTATATTTCTTATAAATTTTATTGAATTAATTTTTTTCATTTTAACTTTAGAAAAATAATTTAGTATGAAGTTTTTTTAGTCACAAACAACCTTAACCCATTGGCATACATCTTTAATTACTATTTAACAAACTAAAAAATATGTCGATGGATTGAAACTACTTGTGAATTTTTTTTTTACTACTAGGGTGCGTTTGGTTTACGGTATGTAAAATTATTTCTGGAAATATGATTCTCAGAATGTAACATTACTTGTAGTATTACTAGGAATGTTAGATTATCTTGTTTGATATATTTGACAGGAATATAAGATGACAGTGTTTGGTTGGAGGAATATAGAATTACTTGAATGTATATTTTACCAACTTGTCCTTGTGATATACTTTCTTTCTAATGGGTTAAACTTTTCATTCTTGTAATAGATTTTATCAAAACTCTAAATTAAAATTATATAAATGATAAAAATTAATACACATAACAACATTATTTATACTAAAAATGTTTATGAAAACAAATACTTGTTTATGATAAATTTTGCAATTGAAATTTTTGTGAGTTAAGAATAGTAAAATTAAATCGTAAAAATGATAAAATTAAAATAAATAACATGTGAATTTATTTATTATTAAGGTTTAGAGATTTTTTATTATAAGATTTGTAATAACATATTCAAACAAATATATGCTAATACCACTATCTTCACTCAAAGAGGCACTAAACAAAAATCTTTCAAACTGATTCAATATGTAGTAAAACTCAATTGAGACCCAACGCTAATCTACTAACACCATTGCCCGCGCTAAAAAACACCAATCACCGTCAAAATGTAGCACTAGCATGAAACAATTTCCATTCATGTAGTGCCCCCTCTATACTACCAGTCACAAACATCACAACACCACCAAAAAATTAACCATTCTTTTTTCCGCAAGATAAAATTTTTATTAATAATTAAAATCACTTATGGATACAAGGGCCCTAGAAAGTAAAAAAAATAAAATCGATGATAACAATGACTAAACAAAACATGAAAGCATGCTAAATACAATCGAAACAAGAAACTCCTCTTTACACCCAACACTATCAATATATGACAAGTAATCCAACACATAGACACCTCAAAATCAAATTCACAAGATATGAGACAATACTAGCTTCACACCCTCTTCTTCAACCATCTAGATTTTCAGTCAATCTTAAAGTTTTGAATTGCCACATTTTTGCCAAAAAGGAGGCTCCTAAAGACCTGACCGCGACACATATCAGCAGCCTCTCAACACTCCCCTCACACGCTTCAACGTTCATTCAACTCCACCTCAATCAAATATATTAGAATCCATCATAGTTTGATTCGGCAACACATTGTTGGACAAAACAAGGTTAAATTCGAAATAATCAGTGAAATAAACTAAAATAATAAAATTATAGTAATAAAAAAGAAATAAAGAAAATACAGATTCGAAATAACCAAACACGGTTGCTGAGGCCTGCTAGAAATGCAATTTTCTTAAGACATATTCGACCGCTCTTTGGTGCTAGAGATCTTCAGTCGGCGGTCTCCCAGGATACAACAACTGATGATTATCTTCAACAGCACAACTGAGTAATCATGAACGAACTCGAGCCTTCGACTATCACCAAAAAAACCAATGCAATTTGGTAGAAGGAAAACGATTTTACTTGTGTTTAAACAACTAAAAAGGATCATGAATTTATAGGGGAGAATTAGGTCAAAAGTGAATAAAAAATATTTCGATTTTGCCCCTAATCGGATATATGAGTGGGCTACAAGAAAAATTCAAATTTCAATCCAAAATTATCCCTTTAATTTCGGGATAATATGCTATCTCAAAAGGAAAAAATAATTCAAAGTGGTAAAATGTTCGCAGGTCCACGTAGGGCCCAATAAGTCCGGACATTCGCATCGCCCACGTCGTGCGGGTGTGCCCCAACCCGAATGGGATTGGATTCGCACCCCCTGCGCGCGAGGCACAATTTCCATTCAAGTCATTTAATAACCACAAAGAGGGTAAGTGTATATAAACACTTCCCATTCCATTTATCCCATCTATGTGGGATATAAGGGTTTCATTTCCTTTACATAATTTGCAACCTCCTTACTTTGAACATCAATTTCTCATTCATTACTCAACCATTTTGAGCATATGAGATACCGTTGAAAAGGTCTTACATAGTGGAATAAGATCTAATCGAATCCTCATTTGAATCTCTACCTTTACCCATTCGAAATATGGCTCAAACTTACCATTTTATCACGTTTTCCCAACAATCCCCCACATAAATGAAATTGATGCATTTTATCAAAACATTTTGACTCGATGTGATGATAGTTTCTATGATTGATAATTGCATAGGATAGGTAGGTTTCCTCCTTTGAACCTTCCTTTGTGAAAGTATATTTACTTTACTGGCTATCTAGTAGACGTGATGTCCTTGAACTATTCAGCCATTTTTGTAAACGATGATATACCTCACACAACTACCTCTCCGAGCACGAGTTTTGTTTTCATGGTTATGTCCATATGGTCGTGGACATCGCCTGGTTCTGCGAGAGTTTGAGAGAACTATGCCCCAATAGTCTCCTTGAAGTGACCCTACTTCACTCTCACATAGGTGACTTATGTTGCTCGACTTCACCGACGCACACAATGGTCATTAAAAGCATTGCTTAGCTATTCCACTTTTTGTCACTGTTTACATCATAGGAATGGACTTGGGAGAGTATCCCCCTATAGTGACCGCACAAAGTTTATGCAATTAGGTTGTCCCTTTGAACCTAGATCTTGGGATCTCCAGTCAACTAGGTAGGGTTTTCCTTCACATAACACCTTAAATTTTTTGGGGCTTTAGTCCCATTCTTCTCGATGTTTTCTCAACTTGCTCTCGATTTAACCCTTTGGTTAGCGGATCTGCAATGTTATCTTTTGATTTTACAAAATCAAAAAAGATAACTCTATTTGAGATCAATTGTCTAATTGAGTTCTAGCTATACTAGAATCATCATTGTCAAATTTCTCAAGAATTTGTCAACATAGTGTGACTGAGTTTATATGAGACCTTCAAGTGACCATTTGATTTGGATGCTCATATCGTCTAGTCTCATATTTAACATGACATTGGTATGTTTTACCATTTCATTGTTACATATAACAATGAGTGTGTCATCAACATAGGATCATGTATCCTAATGCACACTTTTGCCACACTTTTATTTGACATCATGATAATGTTTTCGTTTCGACCTTTTGTTGAACGTATAAACTATTTTTCATCCGAAGTTTGTTCCTTGGATCAACTTCCCTAATTATATAGAAAATATATTTTCAAATAATGAGTCATTCTTTGTTTTCATTATCACATTCTTGTGAATCTATTTGTACACAAGAAATTGATATCCGTTATTATGTTCTATATAGTCAATGAAAATATAGTCCACTTATTTTCATTTACTTCGGTAATGGGAACATTACCTTTACAAGAGACCCCCACATTTTATGTAGTTGTAGGAAGGTTTTATTTCCTTCCATAACTCATATGGTGTCTTGTCTCATTGAGAAGAAGTAAATAGTTGATAGAACAACTCCCTCCACATGTTAGGCACATTTTGAAGTTTCAATTCTTATCTTCAAAATCTTGTACCTTTTGATGTTGCAACGTTACTCACATAGAGTTTCTCCAAATTAACCAATTTATTAAGTTTGGGTTTCAAAATCTTACTTATAGAGAACAATTTCTCTATACCATCTTTGTTTTTAAGCAAAATTAGCTTGTTATATCGTTTGAATAAACATCGCTATGATTCAGATCAAGCGGTTCCGTACTTCTTCGTATGTTTCACATTTGAAACGAAAGGGATGTGTTCCATGTTAATTAGTCTACGCAAAGAATCATAATTAACATGTCCATGCAAAAATTATGTAACTGAAAGAAACAATATTCTTATTTATAATTTTGGGTTTTTATAGAGATTAGAATATATCCTCAACCCACAACCATCCACTTTTGTTAGGCATATAGATCTTCCTCTTCCACAATATTAGTCTCTTTGGCTTTCTTTACATGTCTAAATTTAGAAGATCTGTGCCCCACCTTACTACAGTTGAAGTAGGCTCCCTTGAATTTCTCCTTTTTGGAAATTCCACCATTGGGTCCCAACTTTGTCCTGGCTTGGTGTTGTTTGGGTTGCCTTCCCCTCTTGACTTCGACAATATTTGCCTTAGCCTCCTGAAAGGTTTCTCTATTGAGCTTTCTGGCATTGCCTCTGTTGTCTTCTTCAATACGAAGTCCAACAATTAGTTCCTTCACTCACATCTTCTTTCTTTTGTGCTTCAAGTAATTTTTGAAACCATTCCATCCATGAGGCAATTTTTTCTGTGTTGGCAGCTACTTGAAAGGACTCACTTATCATCATTCATTCAGTAAGAATTCCGTGAATAATCAGTTGGAGTTCCTCCACTTGACTTACTGCTGGTTTTGGATCAACTATAGTAAAATTCAAGATTTCGCGACTAAGAATTTCTTAGCCCCATCATCTTCTGCTTTGTATTTCCTGTCCAATGCAACCCACAGTTCTAATGTTGTTTTGTACACATCATATACCAGATACAACGAGTCTTGTAGTCCATTGAGGATGTAATTCCGACACAGGTAGTCACTATTTTCCCAATCCTAGGTGATGCTGAAAACGGTGAGCTCATCCACATCTCCTTTTTCGTCTCCTACCGTGAGAACTAAAGGATCTTCCTTAAGATACTTTACCAGGTTTAGCACATTCATATAGAAAAACATCTTCTGTTTCCATGTCTTGAAATTCTGGCTTCTCATTGTGGCTCATTTCCACCTCCGTTTTGTTCAGATTTATGGGTTGGCTTGTCTTTTCCGACGTCTGTCCCCGTGCCACCTTTTGTGCGAATGACTTGGGTGATTTGATAAGATCTCTCTTCGTAGTCATTGTTCTTGCTCACAAAGACAAGAATTGGAATTAATAATGATTCCAATAAACTGAAAATAATTTCATTTATTTCTGAATTTTGGTTTTTCACAAAATCCGTAACTTCAATTACTCTCAACTAAAATTTTTGTAAAATAGATTTGTCTTGTTTGAGATCTAAGCAAACCCATTAAAATAGGCAATTGAGAATTGAAATTGAGAGGGAGACAATCGGCTGGGCTTTGGCCAAATAAGGGAGCTTAGGCTCCCGGCTAGCCCAGGACCGGGGCAGTGTTCTCGGTCCTAATCGGTTTGATCGGGGTCCTATTTTGGATCCGATCTAGTTAATTTTTTAGAGAGGTCGTGGTAGATCTCGGTGGGGTTTCGTCGGGGTTCGTCATTCGAACTCCTAGTTAGGTATATTTTCTTTCCTTTTTATTTATGTTGTAATTTTTATATTTTAATGAAGTAGTAGTTAATTTAAAATTGTGTTTTTAATTTGTATGTTTATCTATGTTTTTTTAGTTTTAAGTATGTTTTATATTAGTGTTTTATTTATGTTAGATATGTTTTTATTTATAAGTTAGATTAATATTTATGTATGTATGTTTTAGATTATTATTTTATTTATGTTAGATATGTTTTTATTTATGTGTTAAATTAATAGTTATGTATGTATGTTTTAGATTAGTATTTTATTTATGTTATGTTAGTATTTCATTATGTTAGTATTTATTTGTATTTTTTATCGCAAGGTATTTATTTATATTTGTCATGTTTTTTAAGTTTGCATAACGAACATATATTTTGTCAATGCGGTGCCCTTTTATTCGAGCGTAAACGGGGCCAGTATCAGGCGTAGTGATAGTGGTTGGACGTTTACTCTCGAATAACGGGGCCTTTAAAATTTACTCGCACTTATAATCAAATTTTAATTTAATCGTCACTTTAATCCGGAAAATTTAATATTAATAAAGCGGTAATTATTAAAGTACCAATTTTGGGGTGTGGGGGTGCTAATCCTTCCCCATCCGTAACCGACTCCCGAACCCAAAGTTTTCAAAATCTCTGGTTTTCTATGGTGTCCGGTCCACCTTGAGTGGTCGGTGGCGACTCCATTTTTAAATAAAACACGGGTTTTATAAAACTCCACGCGGAAGGCACCATCTTCAACATTTTCAAAATATTTTCCAAACAAAAAATAAAACATCATGTTTTAGCGAGAAAAGACATCGCTACAGATGGCGACTCTGCTGGGGAATTTTTGTTTTTCAAAAACAAATGAGAGTCGAGCTTTTTTTCAAATAATTACCGCTTTATTAGTATCGAAAATTCCGGATTAAAGTGACTATTAAAGTAACATTCGGTTATAATTGCACGTTTATTTTAACGCATTTAAAATATGGCATATAAACCCGTTTTTTAAGTGAGGGGAAAACGCTAATGCTTTCGTGGAGATATCGTTCTCCTGTATGGGCCTAGCAAGTACCTTCGGGGCTCGAGTACCTTATACTTTCGTGAGGATATAGTTCCTTCGTATGGGTATAAGTGAATGGGTCCCCCTAAATTGAACCTGGTTGAAAGGAACCTATAATGGGTGATGACTGGGGGCCTTGCTACTCTTAGTAGAGGACAACAAGGACAATTCGGGTACCTCTTAGCACCAAAACTGCATATAGTGAGCCGTATGAGCCAACCCCTTTAGAGCCATATGAAACTCTGCCCGATTAGTGGTCACCCTATTTAGGCTCTGGTGCCTTATTTCTTGTTTATGTACAGTTTATTACTCTATTTTTGTTATATTTATCATTTGTTTTATTTAATCATTTTATTTGGTACTAACTCGTTTCATTTTATTCTTATCGCATTGATTTCACCTGCATCATTGCACAACATCATCACAATCTTAATTTTGCATTGCATCGTTTTAGGACACATTTTGCATGCATTCATTTTCAGAATAATAAAACTAATTCTCGGGTTGCCCCATTAAATACAACGAAGATGGTCGATCTAGCACCTTACAAAGCCTCTTACAAAAGTTTGGTCTTGGGGCATGTCCAAAAGCGCCCCACATCTTTTACAAATAGTGTGCCTCTAACAAGGTCCCAGTCCGGGGGCATTCTTTGCCAAGGTCCAGCCTTCATTGCCGAGTCAAACTCTTGCATCTTTGACCACAGTCTGCAAAATTGCACCCAATCCAAAAATAATAATAATGAGCTGCCATGAACCAACACACAATTTATAAACCCAACTTAGGGGGAAACAAAATGTGCTCCAGGGATTCAAATTTGCTATAAGAATATTCTTAGATGATGGCATAAAATGAACAAATTTTTTGGGCATGCTCTCATATGAAAGCTAATTCAAAGAAGAGTGATTGAACCCAGGACAAAGTTGGGGCACCGCCACATAAAAAAAGATCCTGATAGGACCAGTCGAGAGTCAGGGGCATCCCTTTGAGGATCGAAAAAATCATGCCACATTCATGCATTTAGTTGCATTCATCTTGCATTTTGCATACGTCATACATTTATATTAAATGCATACACCAAAATCACCATGCATTTAGGGTAGACACATGCATTTAGACATAAAATTAGATACATTCATGCAATCTTGCTTGTACATAACAGGTCTAGGAAAAAGACCGAGTACCCTCGACATGGGGGCAATGACAAGAAGGCCAACCCTAGTCTTGAAGGAGGCCAAACACGAAGAAGATGGAAACGCCCAAAATAAAAGGTATCACAAAATCTTTGACAATTACTGACTAATGTTTTTTCTTTTGTAGGATTTGATTCCTCTGACAATGGTGTGACGGATGCCAAAAAAAATTCTTTCTAGATCATGCCCTCTGTCGATAGAAAAGCCAGGAAAATTTTTCAAAAAAATTATCTAGCTGTCAGTGGCGCAGTCACCCAACATCTTGTAAATCTTGCCTTCATCGGTGGTGGTACGCCAACTTAATGAAGATCTTGCCTCCGTAGGTGGTGTTGCAGATCAAAATTTCCATCCAGATCCTATCTCTTCGCCGGTAGTGTAATGGATCTCACTTTTTGCTGATCTAGTCTCTCCGGCAGTGGTGTAGCAGATCAAATCCTATCCAGATCTTGCCTTTATCGGCGGTGTTGCAGATCAAAGTTTCCATTCGGTCCTACCTCTTCGTCGGTGGTGTAGTGGGTCCTACTTTTTGCTGATCTAGTATCTCCGTCAGTGGTGTGACTGATCAAATCCTCCCCGGTCTTGCCTCTTCGACGGTGTTGCAGCTAGACCTAAATTTTACTCGGAATTTACCTGTTTATCAATCAAAAAGAAAAAAGAAAAGAAAAAAAAGAAAAAGAAAAAAGAAAAAAATCAAAAAGAAAAATTGAAAAAAATTGAAAAAAATTGAAAAAAGAAGAAGGAAAATGAAATGAAAAAAAGCAAAAATGAAGGAAAAATAAAAAAAATAAAGAAAAAAGAAGAAGAAGAAGAAGAAAAAAAAACTATTTGATCCTGCCTCTTCATCGGTGTCGTAGCTGGATCAAATGTTCAGACCTTGCCTCCTCGTCAGTGTCGTAGTTTGGTCAAATCTAACTTTCGGTTCTGCCTCCTCGTCGGTGTTGTAGCTGAACCAAATTCACTAACTTCCGGTCTTGCCTCTTCATCGGTGTTGTAGCTAGACCAAATTCACTAACTCTTGATCCTGCCTCTTCGCTTGTTGTTGTATTTGGATCAACATTACTAACTTTAGACCATGTCTCCTCGTCGGTGTTGCAGCTTGGTCAAAATTTACTAACTTTCTAGTTGTATCAATGTTGTATCTCAAAAAAAAAAGAAAGAAAAAAGAAAGAAAAATAAAAAAAATCAAAAAATGAAAAAAAAAAACAAAAAATGAAAAAATGAGCTTTCAACCAAATTCTGATCATGCCTCTTCGTCAGAGTTGTAGCTTGATCACAAAAAAGGACAACTATCCGATCCTGCCTCTTCGTCAGAGTTGTAGCTGGATCAAATCCCCGGACCTTGCCTCTTCGTCGGTGTTGTAGCTGAACCTAATTCACTAACTCTCGGTCTTGCCTCTTTTTCGGTGTTGTAGCTAGACCAAATTCACTAACTCTTGATCCTGCCTCTTCGTCAGTGTTGTAGTTGGATCGACATTACTAACTTTAGACCATGCCTCTTCGTCGGTGTTGTAGCTTGGTCAAAATTCATCAACTTTCAAGTTTTATCAATGTTCTAAGAAAAAATCAAAAAAAAAAAAAAAAAAAGAGAAAAAAGAAAAAATATGAAAAAGAAACAAAAGCAGAGAAAAAGAAAAAAGAGAAAAAAAGAAAAAATTGTCAGTTTTCTGATCTCGCCTCTTCGTCAGAGTTGTAGCTGGATCAGACATCAGAACTTTCACCTATCGGTCTTGCCTCCTCATCAGTGTTGCAGCTGGATCGAATTTTGTAAACACTGTCTCTTTGTCGGTGTTGCAGCTGGGTCGAACTCTCTTTAGGTATTAGCTTATTACCAATAATGTAGCAAGTAGAACTCGGTTTGGCTTCCCCAACAAACAACCCCCCATTTTGAAGGTTTTGCTTCCCTAGAGTGACAAGGTAGATCAATCAAAACAAGAAAGAAGACCTGCGCCGAAGAGAAAGAAGATCTACCAAAGAAAGAAGACACGCGTCAAAGGGAGAGAAGTTTAGCCAGATAAGACAAAAATGAGTGCTTTTGATCTTTGCTTTGTTCTCGTTTCACAAGAACAAGCAAAGAGGGGCAACTGTAATCACTCATTTTTGTCCGGGTTTTAGTATTTTTAGTATTGTTGTAATAATATTATTAATCTTAAAAAAAGTAAAAAAAAATAATAATAATAATAAAAAAGGGGGAGGGGAGTGGAGCACAAGGCTCCACGTCACCCACCTCACCCCCTTACATGCCTATAAATAGGCAATTGAGAATTGAAATTGAGAGGGAGGCAATCGGCTGGGCTTTGGCCAAATAAGGGAGCTTAGGCTCCCGGCTAGCCCAGGACCGGGGCAGTGTTCTCGGTCCTAATCGGTTCGATCGGGGTCCTATTCTGAATCCGATCTAGTTAATTTTTTGGAGAGGTCGTGGTAGATCTCGGTGGGGTTTCGTCGGGGTTCGTCATTCGAACTCCTAGTTAGGTATATTTTCTTTCCTTTTTATTTATGTTATAATTTTTATATTTTAATGAAGTAGTAGTTAATTTAAAATTGTGTTTTTAATTTGTATGTTTATCTATGTTTAGATTAGTATATTTTAAATTTATGTTTTATATTAGTGTTTTATTTATGTTAGATATGTTTTTATTTATAAGTTAGATTAATATTTATGTATGTATGTTTTAGATTATTATTTTATTTATGTTAGATATGTTTTTATTTATGTGTTAAATTAATAGTTATGTATGTATGTTTTAGATTAGTATTTTATTTATGTTATGTTAGTATTTCATTACGTTAGTATTTATTTATATTTTTTATCGCAAGGTATTTATTTATATTTGTCATGTTTTTTAAGTTTGCATAACGAACATATATTTTGTCAATGCGGTGCCCTTTTATTCGAGCGTAAACGAGGCCAGTATCAGACGTAGTGATAGTGGTTGGACGTTTACTCTCGAATAACGGGGCCTTTAAAATTTACTCGCACTTATAATCAATTTTTAATTTAATCGTCACTTTAATCCGGAAAATTTAATACTAATAAAGCGGTAATTATTAAAGTACCAATTTTGGGCGGTGTGAGGGTGCTAATCCTTCCCCATCCGTAACCGACTCCCGAACCCAAAGTTTTCAAAATCTCTGGTTTTCTATGGTGTCCGGTCAACCTTGAGTGGCCGGTGGCGACTCCATTTTTAAATAAAACACGGGTTTTATAAAACTCCACGCGGAAGACACCATCTTCAACATTTTCAAAATAAAATATCATGTTTTAGCGAGAAAAGACATCGCTACAACAACATAATCTATATGAGCCTCTAACAGTATGAAGCACAATCAAAATTCTCAAGACTTACAATATAGAAGACAACACACAATCAACAGTAAACACAATCGATACCAATCTAAAATCAATACATCGACATCAACCAAAAGAACTACCACTTCCTCAGCATTCAAGCAACATTGATACCCCTGAAATTCATAGTCACATTCTGTTTTAAGCATGACAAAGTACCCCCTAAGTTATCCTGAATTGTAGCAGAAAAACCAAAGTTAACTTCCTATAATACCATAATTGAGAAGTAAATAAAATCATACTAACAACAATTATAGTTCGGTTTGGCATAATTAAAAACTCCTACAACCTGAACCACCACGAGTAAAAATACGTAATCAAGCTAGTCGTGCAACTGATCCAATATCAAAATTCTCATCAGAAGAAACCCCACAAAAATCTTCCTCTCGTGCTAAAACCTCATACAGATTCCAAATTCAACCAGCATAAAATTTATATCTCTAATATTTTTAAATATTAACAACGTATCGGCCATTACTTGTTCCTTCATATTTGTTGTTGTGCTCAACATTGAAAAATACCCCTAAAGCTCAACTTGATTTTGCATTTGGGACCAACTTTCCCTTATTCTTCTACCCTACTAAGCCCCAAATCGCTCTAAATGATTCCAACTTCACCCAAAACGAAAGCATCAGCTGGTCACCAAATCACAAACTAGGCAAATAACTTTACCCGCTGAAATGTAGTTCATTACTCAAACTTGTAGCAAGATCCATAAAGCAATCTCATCATACGCCCAGCAAGCCCCCGCCTCTACAATTGAGATTCCACATTGCAGATAATTAACAAAATTCTTTACATAACATGAAAGAAGTAAATCATTCAACCAAAATGCTCAATCATAAAATTTTCTTCTTACAATCCATGTGTTAGTTATTGGGTAAGGCAACCCATAAAATTTCAATAGAAAATTTTCATTTAGAAACTCAAATCCCAAGCAAAAACACACAAAAAAATTATTAATTCCTTACCTAATACTCAGTTGGAGTAGAACGAAAGAAAATTCATCTTTTCTCTTTAATTTTCATCACAAATCCTCTTCTCTAGTATCAAGTGTTATAACCTAAGAAAGAATTGACTTTAAAATCTTAAATCTCAATTCAAATTCAAGTTGAATGCCAAAAGAATCAAAGGCGAGAAAGTGAGAATGATAGACGACGAGAAAGCTTTTCTTTCCATGGACATTAAGGTCTAAAACAACAGAACTAACATAATACTTAAGAAATCAAAGGAGATGGTATTTTCATCCAAAACTCAAAAACACGCTACTGTTGGCAATCTTATATTACTGCTTATTAGGAATCTTTCCAATCCAAACATAGATATTAGATTCTGAAAAAGTTTTTTTCTTCCAGTAATGTAGATCATTATTAATTCTTATCTGTCTACAATTACTATAGAATTAGATTCAAATTACATTATAAATATTATATAATTAAATTACATAATAATATTATATAAATATTTCTGTTTTCTATTAATTTTAATCATTTTACTATTAATTTATAAAAATAAAAATTAAACATTTAATAAAATTTACAAAAATTTTATAAATAATAAAGAAAAAATTAGTAACATGTGCCTTAATTTCATAGAGAGACACTGATGGAGGCAACAAATCGGGGAAGGATGATTTGTGTTCCAAGATTATTTATGTAACTAGGAACCTAAGGCTTTTGCTCAAAGAATGAACGTGTTAGTCAATAATTTTTAGAGTAAATAATTAATAGGTTTTAGTTGGTATTTTTCTTTTTTTTAGACAGTAAATTTAATATCTATTAATATGGACGTAGCCATCATGGAAAATAGAGTGTCACATGACATTCTATTTTTTTATTTTTTTTTATAAATTTAATATAAAATAATGCTAAAATAAAATTAACATAATTTTAAATGTATATTGACATTGTTTAAAAAAATTGACACCACTTAAAAGAAAAATAACACTCATTATTTGTTACTATGTATTTAAAAAAAAATCATAAAATTTTAAATTTTGACACTTCAAATTAAATTTTTTAACTTTATCCTTACTTATTATGAGCAAATTTTTCCTTTTTCTCTACCTAAATCGAAATTGTTAAAAAAAATCCCGTTAAAACATCTTATAATACAACCTTTGATAACCGACCCTAACTATTCAATATGACAAAGAATATTTGTTCTTTCAACAAAAAGAACACAGAATATTTGCAGCCTCAAGATTACACAACTTGTACGCACTCTCTTTCGCTCAAACAAAATAATCCCTCAATAACTAAGTGATAATCCCAAACAAAACTATAAGTACAGAACACTCGAAAATTTTATTAAAAATATGTTCAAAAAATAATAATAGACTTAGACTAAAGAGAGGCGTTTGAAGATTTTTGTAATCGTTTATATATATATTTAAAATTGTTATATTTATAATTTATTATTTTATAAATTTTAATATTTTAAATTTTATAAATTTTACTTAATATATTTTTATTTTTATAGTGTTTTTATTTTTAATATTTTATGAATATTTTAATATTTTTAAAATTTTAATAATTTTTACATTCTTATTTTTAGCTTAAAAATCAAATAAATCCTTAAATTTTTAATTAAAATTAATTATGCTCTCGAAATCAGCTAAAATAATAAGTTCAATCACTCTATCACGTCATCATCGCACGTGTACAATCACGTCAGTATTGTTAAATACCACATCAACACCGTAACGGTCAATATCAATCAAAAGACAAATCTATATAATTTAAAAATAAAAATAATATTATTAATTTTGGTTTACTTCACGAATAAGATGATGTTTTAAGCCTAATATGAAATATATCATACGTCAACAAAATGAATAATAAATTTAAATTATTGTATTGAAACAAGTGGGATAAAATCAGACAAATAAAAAAAAATCTTGCCGGCAACTCATCTGACCTGGTCCATGGATAGTTTTGTTTGTCAATTCCTCATATAACCTGGGCCATTAATGCTCAGCTTTGCCACATATCGCATTCAATTTTTTAATTAGATTTAAATTAATTAAATGTATATATATATATATGAAGGATTAAAATATAATATTTAACGGTTCAATAATTATTTTGTAATAAAAATTAAAATTTAACACTTATTATAAAATATTTGAAAATTTAATGATCATTTTATATTTTTAGAAAAGTTTAGTGAACATTTGTGTACTTTAAACTAAATAAAATTAATAAAACATTTTAACATAGCAACCGTAATTAAATTGTCACTGCATATAAATATAAACTGTGATAATTTACACTAGGAGGACTCAAGAACTCTTAGAAACTATGCAGAGGGACAAAACTGCGGTAAATGCATTGATAAAGGAGGACAGGAAGTTGAAATCTGAAGAAATATTCGACTTTCTAGCTATTGGGTTACATTATTCAGTAAACTGCTTGAAGAAGGTGAGCTTTGTTCGCTCAACCAGGGATCTTGGACTGATACTGGTGAATGATCTTTCATTCTTTCCATCGAGTTCGTAAAACCAACATTACTCGTCCGAAGCATAAACAGGCCTCTGTTTTCGATTCCACCCTTCTTACTAACTGCCTTGCTTAGTGGCTGCTTCCTTAGATTCGATGAAGATGAGCACGGAGACACCTCTGATGAAGCTTCACAAGTAATGTCTTCGTCAGGTACCCATCTACTTAGCCTTATTTGTTCCAGTTCAATGGCCACTTCTAGCATTGTTGGTCTAATGTCTCTGTGAAATGATAAACACCTAAAAGCCAGCTCTGCCACCTTATGGATTGAAGACAACGTCCATGAATCACTGTTGGGGTCTAAAACCGGGTCTATGATCTCGTCTAAACGTCCTTTGCTGATTCTATCAGTAGCAACAGCTGCCAAATTCGCTTCGTTTAGGGGCCTAGAAAAGTCCACTACTTTCATTGCTGTTATGATCTCGATGAGAACTACCCCAAAACTATAAACGTCACTTTTGTCTGAAAGATGGAAGTTTTGATGGTATTGAGGGCCAAGGTATCCTGGTGTTCCTTGGGGAGCTGTTGAGATGTGGGATATTTCGGTTTCTCCAAGTCTAGAAAGACCAAAATCCGCTACTTTGGACCTGAAATTGTAATTCAGGAGAATGTTGCTAGACTTGATGTCTCTATGATATATAGGAGGATCTCTAGCAGAGTGGAGATGAGCTATGGCTTGTGCGGTTTCGGCAGCAATGGTAAGTCGAACCGGCCAGGCAAGTCCATCGCCCCGCTCTCGTTGTAAATGCTGGAATAATGTTCCATTAGGCATGAATTCATACACAAGTATTTGTTCACCGTTTTCTATAGAGCAACCCAATAGGCGCACCAGATTCGGGTGGTTGACGGATGAAATCAGCTTGATCTCATTCACCACTTGACCAATGCAATCAGCGTCTCTATGCTTTATCCTTTTAATTGCAACCCATGAATTGTTATGAAGTTTGCCTGCATAGACTGTTCCAAACGCCCCGGTTCGAAGCCTTTGTTTCTCCGAGAAACCATTTGTGGCTTTCTCTATTTCTTTGCATGTGTGAATGGGAATGTTGATGTTTGAAGCTTCAAATAAGAGACTTTTCGTGCTTCGTATTGTTTTCGAATTCGATCGCCTCCGCACGATACAGCAAATTAGAACTGTACAGATCATTAAAGAAGTTACAGCTGCAATGCCTGAAAACATTGAACACAAAAATTAGTGCAGCTTACATAGATAATAAAGTCATCTTCACTGGTTCGAAGCCAACAGCATTAACTATGTTCTACATTGAATTACGATTACCTCCGACGAAAATAAAGACTCGAGTCCTTCCTCTGCACTTGCCAGAAATGTATCTTGCCGGGTTGCAATCTGAAGATGCTGTTGAGGTTTACATGTCAACAAACACATTGAAAACAAATCCATCAATCTTCTGTTCTACATGTATATAAATTCAGTTCAATTATTCTTTCGAACACATCTAATTGAACATATAATGCTTAATCACTTCCTTTGCATCCCCTAATACCATTGGATCCCAAGGCCGTCTTTTTCTTTGTCATTTTCCTTGTTTCTCTATGGATTTTATATACAAAAATGAGTCCATTTGATTGTTGTTTCTAGATTTTACATGTCACATGTCTAGTGCATACGGATTTGCTGCCATTTCTAAGAAATTTCCTAAGGGTCCCTCAATTGAGTTAGGTGGAGCTACCCATTTCAAGTGAACGCTATTCTCTTACAGCATCTTGTCGTTTGTTCTTTGGTTAGACTACTTTTTGGCCAGAAATTGAGGATTTATGATCATTTAACAGTGTTGCGTAGGGATGTGAAATCAGCTAATAGTTTCAGTCAGGTAATGTCAGGTCAAGCTAAATCGGGTGTCAGGTTAATATAATAGATCGACTCGGATCAGTTCGGGTCTGGGTCGACTCGGATTCGGGTCATTATCAGGTTGATTTCGAATCAGGTTGAGTTCGGGTTCGGTCGGGTAAGTCTCAGTTTATGCCAAAACGGTTCGGGTCTAAATCAGTTAATTAACAGGTTAATTCAGGTTTAGATGCACTTCAGGTCAGGTCACGTTCAGGTCAGGTCATATTGTTGACGGATAAAATTCAGGTCGGGTAATATCGGGTTCGGTTGAGCTTCAAGTCGGATAATTACTAATTAGTACTTATTATTACTAGTACAAAATACAAATAGACTTCCTAAGTCCGGGTATGGTAATTGTGTGGGTAAATTTTGGATAAATTTATTTTTTAGGGATTAATATGAATTGGAATATCCCTTATTCTCTTAGGGATGTCTGATAAAAAATAAATTTAATAAACTAAAACTTAAATTAGGACTAAAAAGAAAACATTTAAATGGATAAGGCTTTAAAGAGTAATTAATCTATAACCTAAAAACTAAAATGTGGGCGGAAAAAAATAATTATTTAATTTAAAATTTAAAATTAAATGGGTAAATTATACTTTTGGCTTGAAAATTACCAATTTGGAGGAAAAAGCCCGCCTAATGTTTTAGGTTAGGGGAAATTTAAGTTTTAATCTATATGATTTTAAAATGTTTTCATTTAAGTCCCAAATTTTCACTTTTAGGTTTAACTTAATTCAATCGAGTCCCAATGTAAGTTATAATTGAAATTGAGTCTCATCTAATTCTTTACTTTATTAGACTAAAATATAAAAATTTAAATATTAGACTAAATTACACGAATTAAATATATAAAAAAGATCAATTTCGGTTAAATACGTATTGTAGGGAATTAATTGAATACTAAACTAAAAGACTAAAAACTTAAACCAATATCATAAACCAATAACTCTAAATTACACTACACCATAAGTTAAAGTGTTAATTTTGGTTAAATAAAGATTAATTTCGGTTAAATACGTATTTTGGTTAAATACGTATGATATATAATATATAGATTATATTATAGACTATAGTATAAACCTGAAACCTTAAACTAATATCTTAGACCCTAAACCCTAAACCTTAAACAATACAAATTAATCTATTAAACCAATAACTTTAATCTACAGTATAAGTGTTCAAATATATATATATATATATAAAGTTAAAATATATTTATCTTGTTCATTACGTATTACATCAAAATAATAAAATAAACTTATTGATGTTTAAAGTGATTTCTAATGATTAAGATAATAATTAACAAATGAATCATTTAATACATTTAATTTAATGGTTATAGTTAATTTTTTTAATATGATGATCTACTTAATACAAGGAGAAAATTTTTTAATTTATGATTATAATTAACAAATTGATTTAAATTTTGAATGATAAATTTAAATTTATCAATCTCACGTTATTAATTTAATAAAACTTTTAAATATTATTATGTACTATAATTTTTAAACTATAAATAAGTAAAAATATTAAATTAACGATCATAGTTAATCATGTACTTTAAATTGTGAATATGTAATTGTCACACTATAATATGAAAAATTCATAATCTCACAACTTTATCAGTTGTAACTTATTAGTTATTATAAGTAAGAATGTTAGATAAATATAAAGTCAGGTAAATATCAGATCAGTTCAATAACAAATCAGGTCATTTACAGGTTGAGTCAATTACAGTTCAGGTTCATAACATGTCAGGTTGATAACAGATCGGGTAATATCAGTCATTTATCATGTTAATCTTGGGTTCAGGTTCATATCAGGTCGGATGCAGGTCGAGTTCGGTTATCACATTATCAGGTTGAATTCGGGTTCAGATCGTTCTCAAATCGGGTGCAAGTCGAGTTCAGATTCAAAAGTTCTAGGTCCAACTCAGGTTCAGGTTAACACTAATTCGGACTCGAATCGATTTCGGGTCACCACCACCTCGGATTACCACTAATTTTAATTCAAGTCAGTTTCAGTCAGTTTTTGCAGGTCGGGTCAGTCTTTTACATCCCTAGTATTGCGTGACATATTGATAATATCGTGTTGCAGCCACGCAAAGCAATTACATTCAACCATAATTTGGAGAATGCGTCCCTTCCCATCAACTCACCAATTGTTGTCTCTATGTTAATTATTCTTTTTTTGAGTTAAGTAGAGGTATTGCATTCTCAATACAATTATCGTGATTCGAATTTACTTACGGCAGGACAACATAAATATCATTGACTATTCAGTCAATTAGTAGATTTCAATGTTAATTAAATTTTATTGCATCTACAGCGTGAATGAACGAATTTTTTTTACATCGATAATATGCTGTCAAATTATAATATACCAATTAATTAAAACATCCTTATAATATATAGAGGGTCAATATTTAATGCACAATCGTTAAAATACTTTTTTTTCACAAGCATGTCTATTTAAGCTTTAGAACTTAAAATCTAAAATTATATCTTAAACTCTAAACCCTAAATTCAATACCTTAAAACATAATCTTCTAACCTCTAAACCCTACAATAAACCCTAAGTCTTACCATGAATCTGCTTGTGTAAACTAAAGTTTGCACTGACAGCGCATCAAATATTCTTTTATATATATCCAATTAGGGGTGTAAATAAACAGAGTATTCATGAACTATTTGTGAACTGTTCGTTTATTAAGCTACATAAACGAATATGGAAAAATATGTTAATTTAATAAACAAACGAACACAAACATAAGTGTGTTTGGCTCGTTCATGTTCACAAACAAGTTGGTTTATTGACTTGTTTATCGACTTGTTTACCCATTTCCTCTTTTGCTTTTTTTTTTTTATAATTTAAATATTGGTGAAGATAGAGACTAAATTGTACACATGATGAACTTTAGAGTTCAAATTATAAAGCCTAAGGAGCTTAAAGACTAGTGGTGTAATGTGTGTGAACGTTAAACGAACATGTTCACGAACGTTAAATGGACATGTTCGCGAACATTAAACAAACGAACATAAACGCCTTAAAAAGTAAAAAAATGGAGGATGATTTAAAATTTTAAATGAACATGAATACACTCAAAAATAAATAAATGAACACGAATATAACCTTATTCCTTCAAGCTCTATTCATTTACACCCTTATATGATACACTACCCGATTATAATATTGACAATATTCTCCCAGATTTTTCTCAGCACACCTAATCGAATCTTATCCCGTGATTCAATAGCAAGAGTTACTCTTATCTACCTTCATTAAATAATTCTTCGGTTAAAATTAGCTTGCTAATCGATTTTTACTTTTAAAATATGGATTATATCAAATTTTCACAAGTCAGAGCAAATTATATTACGAAAAAGATAATTTAGGGTTTGGTCCAGGTAATAAATAATTTAGTATTATTTACTCACTCATCAAAACTAAAAGTGAGATAAAATGATCTAAATTAATCAGGGTAAAGCCCCGTACAATCGGGAGGCAACAAAAAATTACTAAAACTGCAGAAATAATTCACTTAGATACCTTTTGCTGGAATGAGGGAAGAAATCGTTTTAATTGCCAAGTTTTGATGCAGCATGAAAATAAAGAAATACTTATATCTTCAATAATTAAATTAAAATTTCCGAAGAGATTCAGTGAAGCAGAACAACTGACCTTTCCGGCAACCATCGCCGTCGCGAAACCCATCGCCAACGAACCCTTTTCGGCATCTGCAATAGGATCTCGGCAGTCGATTAAACGGCGAAACAATTTCATCACAAATTGCATTTTCAGAACATAACTCAGAGCACCGTCCTTCAATCCACCACCTTAGCTCAACCACCTGGACCTCCAGCACACCTGATTCGTTGAAGAATTCCGTCGATATGGACGATAAAAAGGACTTACAGTGAGTTCTGATCACCTTGCTGTAATCAACGAAACCATTAGTTTTGTTCTCCGAGTAGCAACTTATATTGCTGCTACCATTAGCAGAGCAGGCAAGGGCCTCGAAATGAGTGTAAACCATCATCGATGGTATCATGCATGCCGCTGGCACGCTGCAGTTCTGCAGCAGAATTGCGTTTCGAGATGTCGGGGCGTAGTTCGGTCCGTAGAGACGGTGAAGGGCTCGAAGTGGACGATTGCAAGTGGCTTCAATGCTTATTTTTATGCGATCATTGCTTATGTTTAGGATTGGGAAACCAGCAATATTGAGCTGGTGATGGGCGTTTGAGCTGCAGTTTAGAGGGATTCGGCAGCCGGCAGAGAATCCAAATGGATAAGGAACAAGCTTGTCACCACATGATCGGTTGCACTTGGTTGATTGAACCGTGATTAATGAAGGTATCAAGATTGCCAAGAGCAAAAGGATGGGTTCTTTCAGAATCATGATTGGCAAATGGAGACTTGTAAAACTAAAACAAAGAATGTATGCTTAAGAGTGTTTGATCAAAGAAAATGGAATGATTTTCTTCTTGCTGAGATCATTTCTTAGTTGTTGGCTGCTTTGAACAGAGTTTTCTTGAGAAAATAAAAAAGGAAAGGAAATTCATTCTTCTTTCTCATGTGTACTTCACTTATCCTAGCAAGGAAAGACTTTGTTGAATAATACTAGGAATTTGAAGCTTGTGAGATTGAATTTGGTGTGATCTTTGATCAGCAGTTAAACTAACTGCAAAAGTAACAGTAATAACCGTCTTATGTTAAGATATATTTATAAACAGAGATGACCTAAGGGTGTACCAGAGGAGACGGCTTACCACTACAAATTTTAAACTCTTATATTGTTTATGTATTTTTTTATTAAATATGAAGATATTACATTCACATATAAGATTCGAACTCATACAAGATGAGGTAATACGAGCATCTTTAGCTACTAGGCCAATTAGTAGATTTCATTTTCTTTATATTTTCTATCGATGATCTAAGTTTGCACCCCTTAAATCTCTAATATAACTCTCAAACAGTACATAATCCTGACATAAAATTCTGTGTCAATCTTTATTTATATATATATATATATATATATATATATATATATATATATATGGAAGAGTCAAAGGAAATTATTTTTTAAAGATGAATATATTGAACCAAAAATATATTTTTTGAAAAAGGATTATAGTATTCATTATTGAGTAGAGTGAGAAGTCATTGCTAAATCTCGTTTTATATTATTTTTTCATTGGTTTCACATTACTCTTTGTCTTATTGTTCTAAATCCATGAGAAAAACCCAACTTGGAAAGCAACTTTCATTTTCTTTTCCTTTTTTAATATGAATGACCAAAGCATCCCTTGAAAGTTAACCAGACATGAAACTTGGGATGAGACCAGAGATGCTTGCTCAGGAGTTTCCTTCCTTGGCATTCATCACCAATGTAACATTTTATGTTGCCCATGGATTTAGAAATATAATTGAGGGTGAATATATATAAAATTTTAAAATTTTAGAGTGTGTATAAATTATAAATATTACAAAATTTTAAAGACTAATTTATAAAAATTAAAAATATTAAAGGTAAATTTGTTAACTTTAAAAAGTTCAGGGTAATTTCATTACCATGTAGACCTGCCATTGTTTGCTTAACCTTTTACATTTTGTTTGATACTAGAATGTTTCTAATATGAAATTCCTTCAAGGAAACTAAAAGAAGAATAAAAAGGGATTAAATTATGTAAGAAGGTTTAAGGATCAATTATGGTTACTTTAAAACTTTTAAAAAGTAGAGCGTAAAGCAGTGTTGCATTCACACCTTGTTACAAGCATGCATATCATGTCTGCCATAGTGCTTATCCAATAATGTCCTAAAATCATCACAATACAATTGATGCAATAAAAACGGAACCTAGACTCATAGCATCTAACAAATGATGCATGGTTAAAGAGTCAAATTAGGTTTTTCACATATTATGCAAAAAAAAATATTTTAATACACAAGTTATGTAAAAAAATTATGTAATATTTTTATAAAATTTAAAAAGCTTAATGTACTTTTTCTCCCCTAAACTTTATTTATTTTTTCAATTTATCCCCAAAAATTCATTTTAATTACATTTGTCCCTTAACGTTTTGCGACGTTACTCATATTGCCTCTACTGTTAAAAAAATTTGTCTTGACCAATCAGAACAACACTACGTTATTTTCTTTATTTGTTTTTAAATTTTAAAATAAAATAAATATAATAAATATAATAAAATATTTATTAATTTAATAATATTTTTCAAAAGACCCAAAATGCCCCCATCTTCTTCCCCCATCATCTTGTAAACGGGTCACTATCATCGTGCAAATGCTATGTAGTGGCCATCATCTTGTAAACCGGACACCATCTTTTTAGATTTCCGGGGGAATTTAAAGATAGGCGTTTCGGTTCTGCCACTTGGTTGGGGGAACACGGGACCGTCGATGGGTTAGTCGGGACGTCGTCATGGGTAGGACTTACAACGATAAGGTCGATTTCTGAAGCGCCGGCGTCGTTCTTTATGTCATGTTGGCCGGCGTTCCTCCATTCTATGGCGAAACAGTCAAGGAGAGTTTCGAGGCTGTTATGAGAGGGAATTTGAGGTTTCCTTTCAAGATTTTCAGGTCGGTCTCCGCTGGGGCTAAAGACCTATTGAGGAAGATGATTTGCAGAGATGTTTTCAGGAAATTTTCTGCAGAACTAGTCCTGAGTAAGTTTTGAATTTTCAATCTTTTTCTGGATTTTTAACATTGAAAATCAATAAAAAAAAGTGAATCAAATTGCTAAATAAATGTTTCCTGTTCATAAAATGCAGGGCACCCATGGATCTTAAATGGAGGGAAAACAATTTCAATGGATTGATTCAATCAAAAACATTGAAAAGAGCTGGAATTATCATCATCAGTCAAAAGTACAGAATAAATAAGATGGGGACATCTTGGTTCTTTTGGAAAATATAATTAAATTAATAAATATTTTAATATATTTATTTTATTTTAAAATTAAAAAATAAATTAAAAAACGTCGTGACACGTTTTGATTGGTCAAGACCGATTTTTTTTAACGGTAGAGGGCAATATGGGTAACGGTAAAAGTAGTTAAAATAAACTTTAAGGGTAAGTTAAGAAAACATGTAAAGTTTAAGGGAGAAAAGTGTATTAAGCCAATTTAAAACTTAAATCTCAAATCTTAGCACCTTAAGACTTAAACCTTAAATTTTAAATTATAACTATAAACTTTAAATTTGACGGCCTACACACTAAACTTATAAACTTTAAACCCTAAAATTAAAAAGCTAGTCTAACTAAAATTTACACAAACTTATGTATTTTTCAATGAAAAACTACGGGCTATGTCTTTGTTCTTGTTGTCGTATCAAATCAGAATGGTGAAATTATAATGTGAATCCCCCAATCCATCGTTAAATATTAGTCAATATGGGACCAACCCCTTGTATATTTAAGGAACTAACAAGTATCCCGTGATAATGAGAATTGATATATAATACGTTTGGGACCATAATTTGCAGTATTATACACGGCAAACCAACCCACATATTTTGTACTTTACTCTCATGGATTTCAACATTTTCCTTTTTATACAAGGATAAACCTAGAACTGACAATCCATATTGATACACATTACTAACGCTATATATCATTAAATGTTTAATGATTTTTAAATAGTTATAAAAAAATTTAAGGACTCGACGTACAGTTAATCATATTTAAAAAAAAATTAAATTTGGGTTGAATGACACTTTTATCTTTTTGCTTTCTATTATTATTTTTAATCTTTAATTAAAAAACTACTATTAAACTCTTCATCCTTCACAAACCCTAAACATCCCTAAACTTTTATTTTTTTGTTACCACCACTGACGTCGTCGGAGATCATTGTTGCCCATCCAACCTTTTTTGCTGGGGTAATATCTCATCGGTTCTTTATAATTGCTTTTTAAAACGAATTTTTTTGATACACAAGTTGTGTAAACTAAAGTTTACACGTAGCTTTTAGTTTTAGGAGTTAGAGTTTTAGCTTAGGGTTTATTTTGTAGGGTTTAGAATTTAAGGTTAATGCTTAGAATTTAGGGTATATGGTTTAAGGTTTAGGGTTTAGTTTTTTAGGGTTAATGTTAGAAATTTAGGATTTGAGTTTTATAGTGCAAATATGCAAGGCTTGTGTGGGTTTGTTTGGTTCTAGAGAATGAAAACTGTTTTCGTTTTCGTTTTCCAAGAAAATAAAAAAAACAGTGAAGATAGCGTGTTTTGTAGAAAAATTAAAAAATAATTTTTAGAAAATAAAAAATGAGTGAATTTTATTTGGTGAAAGTGTATGCTTTCATTAACCAATTTAAAAACATAAAAAAGATGTTTTCATTATTTTTATTGAAAATGTTTTAGAGAAATGGAAAATATGAAAATAAATTTTTTTAATTTTAACAAGAGTTCGAATCTTTCTAATGCAATTTTTTTAAAACTTTGGTTTATTTTCTCCGTATTGTATTTATTTATTATTATACTAATATTTTTCTAACTATATTTTATTTTAATTATTTAATAATTATTTTTCATTTCTATTTTAAAAGCTAGATACCAAACACATTTTCTCAATTTTCATTTTTGAATACAAGTTCCATCCCTATTAAGCAAACATATTTTCTATTTTTTAGAAAACTGAAACTAAAAATTATTTTCTGAAAATGAAAATATAAAATAAAAATAGAAAATATTTTCTAAAACCAAACAAACCCTTAGTTTTACACAGTTGTGTATCAAAATTTTACCATTTTTATAATGCATATCAATTGTGTTGAGATAAAGATTTTGATATAACTTTTATGAAAAATGTTTTTGCACTTAAACATACTTTAGAAATATTTCAATGTCCGCAAAAATTAAAAAACTATGTTTAAAATATTTTGACTTTGTTTTTATAATGTATATATCTTTTAAAGTTGATTTTTAGCCAGTTTACAAGTTTTTAATGTAGGTTTCGAAACCCCCTATAAGTGGTTCAAAACCAGTTAGGCAGTAAGGCCTAGAAACTGAACCTAGGAAACAGGTTTTGAAACCCCCTTCTTGGTTTTGAAACCCCATGCTTGGTTTCTAAACCATGCCCCTGTAACAACTAGGTTTTCATACTAAAGCCCCAATAGTTTCGAAACCCACACAATGGTTTTGAAACCTCTATGCAAGTGAGCATTCAATGCTCGATTATAATGGCTCCCAACGGCTCCCATCCATCCCAACGGTCATAAACGACCACAAACTTATTAGAGTGTATAAAAGACACCATCAAGTATCCATGGAAGACTAAGAAACAACTTACCAACATTCAATTGTAAAGAAAGTGATTTTTGTACTTAAATTGTCATATTTCTTGTAGAGAACACTTGTTGAGCAAAATTGTTATAATTGCTCGAGTGTTTAGGATTTGGGTGAGTGCTTAAGAGTGCAAACAATTTGCCTAGAGAGGTTTTCCTTGTTTGCTTATTTGTAATCTTCTCTTGGGAGAGAGTGTCTCAAAGCTTTGGGGTATAAGCTTGAGAGTCTTGTAAATGTTACTCTTGATACTTGAAAAAGAAAGGCTAATTAGTAAATTTGTGGAAAATTCTTAGTGGAGAGCTAAAGTAGGGGATGCAGACTTTAGTTAGAAAGTCGAACCACTATAAATTATTGTGCAAAAAAGTTATTTTCTTGTACTTCCACTAAATTTTCTTTCAAGCCAATTCACCCCTCTTAGCGATTCGGTTGACGATATATGAGCCCAACAAATTAATATAATTTTAAATTGGTAAGCACAAATTTATAATTAAAACAATATTATTTTCATATCAATTATTAAAATTTAAATTGCTAGTAAATATGACAATCACGTTGTGAATCAAGAATAATTGTAAGAATGGGTGGGATATTGTCCCTTCTAGCTTCCTATTTAACCAGAGTTTGAAACATATATGAAAATTAAATAGAACCGAAAATCAGGGATATTGTCCCAGCAAAAAAGCTGGACGGCGATGGTGATTTCCACTGGAGGCGGCGGTAATGGAAAGAGAAGGATTTAGGGATGTCTGGGGTTTATTGAGGATGGAGAGTTTAATACTAATATTTTAAATTAAAGATTTAAAAAATAATAGAAAATAAAAGGATGAAAGTGTTATTTAATCTAAATTTTATTTTTGTTTTAAAACATGCTTAATTACATATTGAGTCTTTGAGATTTTTAATAAATATTTAAAAGTCATTAAAAATTTAATATTGTGTACCGGCGTGTAGCTTTATCTAAAATTTTCCTTTGTTATAAATATATATGTATACATCCCGAATCCAATGAATTGTCTTGGATAGAAAAATATATTATTATTCGTAGAAGACTTGAATTCGAATAGCTTTATTTATATGTAAAGTATACATAATTTGAACATGAAGCAATTGTAAGTTATTTACTAGTTTAAACAGAACGTACGACATTAAAGATCAATTTGGATTAGCTAATTTTGTTTAAATAAAATTGACTTAATACATTAAGTAGTTCTAAGTTATTTATGTAACACTCACGACTCGAATGTTATATTTAGGCTTCAAGCTCAAACTAAAATCATGAAATTTCTTAATCTGGGTTTAGCCTAACAAGGTGTTTCTCAAAAATATTTAAAGCCAACAGTTGAAAATATAGTTAAATAATCAAAACGGTACAAAAGAGCTTCAATTTAAATTTAAAACATTTGGACATTCGATTTGATTAATACAATTTAAAAAATAAGGATTACAGATTTCATCATGTAAGGTCCTATGAATACACAACCCACTAAATACAAGTATCGTACTCTGGAAATCATAATATGTTGGAATCTTGTACTGATAGTGCTCCTCGATTCCAAGATCCGACGATCGACCTACGCACGAAAATAACGATTTTGACCATTGAGATTACAAAGCTTAGTGGTATACATCTACTCTACTTTACTTCATGCTAATCATAAAATAAGCATACAAGCTAGTACGAGCAAAAAAAAAAAGAGAAAAATAAACACGCGGCGTTACCACTAGTCGCCTAAACACATGCTCTCATCATAGCAATCATCATACATGGCACACAAGGCCCAACCATACTCGTAATATGGCATCATAACATCATATAGATATTGTGCTACCTCTAGCATCCAAATCATATAGCATAGCAAGAAAGCACAAGCTTCTCACATCATATAAGTATTGTACCATAATATAGGAGTGAGGTCCCGTCCCACTAAGCATCGGGATCATACACTCTAAGTTAGGCCCGGTTCCACTAAGCATCGGGTTCATACTCTCTTTGGGGCGAGGCTCGGTACCACTAAGCATCATGATCAAACACCTATGCTCGGAATCTCTCATCAAGCATCTTCGAATGAGGCCTGGTAC
Organism: Hibiscus mutabilis; assembly: GCA_019671005.1. Classification (NCBI taxonomy): domain Eukaryota; kingdom Viridiplantae; phylum Streptophyta; class Magnoliopsida; order Malvales; family Malvaceae; genus Hibiscus; species Hibiscus mutabilis. The sequence continues at coordinate 58,312,274 of CM033717.1, forward strand.
CACTAAGCGTCGGGATCATACATTCGGCAACTCTAACCATGGTGTTGCAACACTTTTTCTCTAGGTATTCAGATCCCACCAAACAATGGTAACTCAATCATCTAGGTGTCCATATCAGCACATAACAAGGACATGTCTACCGCACAGCACACAACATCACACGATCCACCAAGAATCTCTACGGTTGCTATTATCATCAAGTCACCCAACGTTTACAAAGTTATTAATTATCATGGAAGTGTACATTATCATCCCCATTAATTATCTCTATTAATTTATATTATCTCATCAATATTCCACGTCCATTTCCATATTTTTATTAGCATTCTAGATTATTCTGTTCAACAAGTACCGATACTTGAACACACTTGAACCACAAATAAACCGTATCTCATCAATATTCCACGATCCACCAACAATCAACACGAAGCCCACGCGCGACTGGCGGTGCATGCGGCGGCGGCCGATGGCCAAAATCAGACGATGGGCTCTAGGTTCGCACGGCCTCGGTCGGGAAACTTTGTGGTGGTGATGGCTTGCGGTGGTGAATGACGATTTATGTCAATTCGAAGCTCTCGAAACTTCTCGAGCTTCGCCCAGACGAGTGGTGGCGATGACAGCGTTGGGGCGATCGCGGCCGGGCTGATCTCGGTGAGGTTGAGCTAATGGTGGCGGCGATGTCGTCAACAAACGAACAGACAACAACTAAACTTGGTTCAAACACTTCCTCTCTCTAAAAACTCATTTATTTTTCCAAAAGCCACTTTTTCTTTCATCTTTAAATTTTCATATTCCTCTCCTTGCTCTCTTGTCCGCTTTTCAGCCACTTTAAATTAAATACACCATTTCCCAACAAAAGATGATAACTAATTTAATAAAAGCCCACTTTACAATTCTTCATTCTGCAACTAATCTCAATTTAAATATTCTTAATTTAGACCAATACTTGGGTCTGAGGCTCGATTTGTTAACCCGAAATTTGGGCCGTTACAATTTATCACTAATTGGCCTAATGGCTAAAGATGCTTATCTTGTATGGGTTCGAATCTCGGCATGTGAATGTATTACCTTACTATTTAATAAAAAAGTTATTTACCAGTTTAAACATTTTTCATCAAGTAATTTCTAAGAATGATTTATCGAACATGATAAAAAAAAATAAAATCATCAAATAATTTAGTTTTCAATATTTTATAAAAAAATAGTGAAAATAAATCAATAAAGCAATAATTTAAAATTTTATAACTCTTGAAACTTCAATAATAAAAAAATTATTTTTACTTAATTTAATCATCATTTGTATACTTTACTCTAAATTCTTTACATAATTTTGGTGCTAGAGATACGGTTGCTTCTAAAAAGCAAGCAAAGCAAGAAAATATGTGGTATGCCAGAAGTTTAAAAGTAAAAATAATTTTAAGGGTAAACTACACCAATGACCACCGAACTAATTGGAGATTCCTATTTTGACCATCGAACTAGTGAACTCGTCAATCAGACCACGAACTTATTAAATTGACCTATTTTGACCACCGCCGTTAAAAAACTAATGGAGAGATGACGGAACAGTTAACGAAAATTTATAAAATTACACATTTAGTCCATGTTATTTACTTATTAAATAAATCCTAATTTTATTTTAATTCAATAAAATTAATCATCAACCAATTAGATGATGACATGTGTCCAATCTATTTTTTAAATTTTAATTTATTTAGTTTAATAGATTTAACCAACCAACCAGATGGTGGCACGTTGGTATGAATTGCACTTGTGGGAAATTGATCCCATGCCAAACACATGGAAGGCCAACGCTCAAACCACTAAGCCAACTTCACTAGTGTGATATAAAAATACTAACATATTTTATTAAAGGATTACTTTGTTGGAGAAAACTAAAGAATATAAAGGGGAATTAATGGGATTCGAACTCGGGACTAATTGTACAAAACTAAAATGCAAAACAATAAATGAACCTTATAGCTTAGGAAAATGTGACTACATATAATATACGAATTGAGCCAAGTTTCTTTTCTTTTAAATCGAATATTTAATATTTTAATAAATATTTGATTTAATTTAAATATGAAAAAGAAAAAAAATATTCGAATATTTTAAATCAATTTTTTTCTTTTAAATCGAATATTTTTTTAAAATAGAATATTTAATATTTTCATATTTAAATCACATCGAATATTTAATAACTACTTTAAATATTCGATTTAATTTAAAAATATTCAATTTAAAAGAAAAAAATTGATTTAAAATATTCGAATATTTTTTCTTTTTCATATTTAAATTAAATTGAATATTTATTAAAATATTAAATATTCGATTTAAAAGAAAATAAATTTAATTAAAAATATTCGAATATTTGGTGGTTTGTGTGATTTTACACATTCCAAGTGATTTAGGTTCGAGTCACCTTTCAACCATTTTTACTTTTTTCCCTAACCTTTACTGTAGTATAAAATGTGTATATACAAGGGTGCATTTTATATCATCATGAGTAGGTTGGTGTAGTGGTAAATGTGTGTGTTTAACATCTTTAGGTTTCAGGTTCAATTCTCTCCAAGGTTGTTTATACTCTTTAATTTCCCTTTATACTCTTTAGTTTTCACCAAGAAAGTAATCATTTAATAAAATATGTTAGTATTTTATATCACACCAGCGAAGTTGACTTAGTAGTTTGAGTAAGCGCAATTCATGCCAATTTTATTTCCTCCCATTCTTTACGGCCAATCACCATCTGGTTGGTTGGTTAAATCTATTAAACTAAATAAATTAAAACTTAAAAAATAGATAGGACACGTGTCATCATCTAATTACTTGATTAATTTTATTTAATTAAAATAAAATTAGGATTAAATTGATTTAATAAGTAAATAACATGGATTAAATGTGTAATTTTACAAATTTTTGTTAACTGTCACATCACCCCTCTATTAGTTTTTTAACGGCGGTGGTCAAAATAGATCAATTTAATAAGTTCGGTAGTTTGATTGACGAGTTCATTAGTTCGATGGTCAAAATAAAAATCTCTTATTAATTCGGTGGTCACTGGTGTAGTTTACCCATTTTTTTATTACTGAAGTTAAGGTCTTTAACCGTAAAAATAATTTTTTTAAAAGTAAAAATGCTTCGGATATTAACTGTAATCATGATAGGTGGGGACAATTTAAGCCGTGTCTGCTTCATTTCCTTTACTCTGCTTGTCTAGCTTTCGGGCGAGTCTAATTTGCTGTATGTTCCGGTGGTCCAACTAAGAATATTATAAAATATAGAATTTAAAATTGAAAATGTTATATTTTTTTATAATATTTTAGATTAGTGGTTAAGTGTCGAAATTAAACTTTGAGTATCGATACTTATCACTTCTGATAATATTTTAAACTTTTATAAGTATTGAAATTTGCCTCTAAGTATTGATACTGGCGTAAGACACCAATCTAAAATATTATCAAAAAGTATAATATTTTTTTATTTTAAATTTCGTGTTTTGTAATATTTTCGGTTGGTGTCGCACATCAAACTTTCGATTTTGGAACTTTCAAACTAAATGATTGTGACCAAGTTTTGTTGCCATACATAATCTGGAATAATTTTTTCTGTGTTGTGTTATTTTTTTAAATAAACTATACCTTAAAAGTTAAATCTTTTAATTATTTTTTAAAGAAAAGGCAAGTCTCGTTAATTTCTTTTAACTTATTAAATTGAATTTCAAGATAGCAAACATATTTATTAACAGTAATAATATTAAAATATAAGTTCATGATAAAAACAAAAATCGAACCAAGATATTAACATGGGTCCAAATAATAATTAGTTTGGTGTCGTTTATGCATGTTTTGAGTTCGAGGTTTTGTACATATAAAAAATTCTCATTGAGATACTCATTCACCAAAACTAGATATGTGACACGGGTTGGTTCGGATTAGTCAAGAAAAAATCCTACCGAAAGGGTAACACAAAACGAACCAAGATAAACGACAACAATCAGTTCCTAACTCAAATCTTAAACCACAAATAAACCGGCAAAAGCTAAAAATATAAGGCTCTACACACATGAACCTTAAGTGTCCAAAATTCGCACGTTCCTAACCCATAAAGGGTATTTTTTAACTTAAAATTTAGTCACTCAATTAAAAAAATATTATAAACATATTATTGGGCGTTAAAATGGATAAAAGATTGTGATGTTGTTAGGTATAATAATATCTTTACTCTCAAAATTTATACGATCTATCAATTTAATTATAATTTAAAAAATTTAATAAATTTAACTTTTTTTATTTAAAAATTCTCTCGATTTAATCTTTATTCTTCTCCTATATTGCATGCTGTTCTCCCATAAAATGTTATATTACTTTGGCATAAAGCCAAAAAAACACTCCTAACGTTTGACTAAATAGTCACTTTGGCTCTTATTTTTTTGAGCAATTCAACCCTTAACATTTCATTTTGGGACATAATGGCCCCTGTGTGGATGAAAATTGTTAAAAAAACTAACGGTAAACATTTCAAAATGACTTGACAGAATGATAAGTCAACAGAAAAAATTATTTTATATTTTATTTAATTTTATAGAATTATTTTTTTGACTAATGTAACGTTTTTTCAAGTCAACATGTTTGTCTATATGATACTACCATGTCAGCGTACACTGCCATATAAGTTTGTCCCGTCATTTCAAGCCATTTACCATCATTTGACTGATAGTTTTCATCCTTTGAGGGTCATTTTGACTCAAAATAAATCGTTGAGGGTTGAATTAATCCAAAAAATAAAATAGGAGTCAAAGTGACTATTCGGTCAAACGTTGGGGGGGCATTTTTGGCTTTATGCATATTACTTTTATCAGTAACTTGTTATTGCTTTATGGTAGAAAACTGTTATCCAACTGTCACTTTAATCTGATGAATTCGCTTGGTTTGAAATATCGTATACAAAGAACTAAATGAGTTAAATTTATTGAATTATTTCGAATTTGAACCAAATTGATCGTGTGTATAAATGTTGATGATTAAAACTGCTATTATACCAAGTCACAATAGACATTCATTTTAATTTCAACGATAGATTACTATGTTGGTGACAATTTTTTATTTGAGTGATAAAATTATAATATATTTTTAAAAATCACCCGCTTTATAACTAAATTATAATATTGTTTAATAATCTCTCGTTTTATAACTAAATTGATACTCGACTTGTGACTTATTTTACCCAATTTTTAAAAGAAGTTCTATCATTTTTGTGTACTTGCACGTAAATTACAACATTTATAAATTTGATGTTTGAATTCTATAATATATATATATAAATTATATTTATATTAAGGGTTTTGCTGTGTATAAGAACTATTAAATTCTTATAATTAATTGTTATTTTATATTTCAAATAAAATATATTAAAATATAATTAATTACATTCCTAAAATATTAAACATCATGGATTCATGGTGTTTAATGTAATTACTAATAATGTAAAAAGGTTTAGGTATTTAGGGTTTATGATTTATAATTTTAGGGTTTAGGATTTATTGTTTTAGGGTTTTAGTGTTGTTGACTTTTATGGTTTTAGGGTTTAAGGCTAGAGTTTAGAGTTAGAATTTATAGTTTAGGGTTTTATTGTTTTAGGGTTGTATTTTTATGGCTTTTGAGGTTCAGGGTTGTTGTATTTTTATGACTTTTAGTGTTTAGTGTTGTATTTTTTATGACTTTTAGGGTTTATGGTTTAGGGCTTAGGGTTAGGGTTTAATTATATTAAACACCTTGAATCAATGATGTTTAATATTTTAGGAATATAATTAATTACATTTTAATAGATTTTATTTGAAATGTAAAATAACAATTAATGATAGGAATCTAATAGTTCTTATACTAACTCTTATATTAAAAAGAAAGGTTTATGATTAGTAGTAGACGGGGTAGATTTTGTGTAGTCATCTTAAATGTTTGCTATATGTAATCAAAGAAACCCGAAATTTCGGAAGTTCCCACATCATCATACACAAAAATTAAGGTATGTCTGTAAATATTATAACGAGAGACAACAACATGCTGATAGTGATATAATCAATAGATTTTTATTTGTTTTAGTAAGGGGTGAGTTAATTTAGCTTTGTTAAATCAAATCATGAATGGGTCCATGTGGATATATCATAATGGTGGGTCAAAATCAGATTTGAGGTATGAATACACACTTGACCTTTATGATATGTGACCATTCATTTCCCTGTCCGAGACAAATATGTTGCTTCAAAATGTGAAATACGCGAAATATGCCACGCGTTCATGTTATTTGGATACAAATGCATCCTAATATATCCCCCACAAAACTTAATAAATCACATAAGTATTAGGTATATACATTGGACATACCTCAACTGGATCTAATTATTATTTTTGATTAAATAGAAATGTATTATATTTTTATGCCGAAAAGATGAGCATTTTTAGCCACTAAATCAACTTATAGATCACAATTGAATCTAATTATTCAATTCTTCTCTCTATCAAAAGTTTTGAATTTAATTTTCCTACTTTAATTTTACATAATATTATCTTCCTACTTTTATATTATCATTAGTAAATGGTTTTTACATAATAATTAAGTCTTGAATTTATTTAAAATTGTTAAATTAATTGTGACTGCACAAATTATTAATTCTACTAAATTTAAATCTCGTGACACGTTTAAAAAGTAAACGTGTTCATGGCTTGTACAAGATAGTGTGTAACAGGTCATTGTATGGTATTGGTGCAATTTATACTTGTCTAAATTCAACTTAATCCAAAATATGAGTACGAAGTTTTAGTCAAATTCACTCATATTTATGAATAGCTAATTCAGTACAATGCGAGAGCGGCTTAGGTCACAAAAGGGGATTCTGTAAATTTGTTCCAACCTACCTAAAATAATAAGTTTATGAGCTTGATTTTAATTCACCCAATACTGTACGGCACGATACATCAACTATGTTTGCGTTCATGAAGACACCCCACTCTTTTAAGAGAATTGTGGCATATCAAGTCTTCTCATAATTTCAATGAACCATTTCTTTGAACAAAAGAAAATTAAATAAAGACTTGAAATCTCATTTATCAAATTTTATTGTGGTAGACATAATTTTTCTGAAGAATTAATATCATAACAAATAAAAACATTTTTTGCTACTACTTAGTATCAACAATATGTATGCGAATATGTCTTAATAATATTTTTCGGAAGGTGGAGTGTGAATCAAACTCATGTTTGAGTTGAAGTTGAGATATTGATGCAAATTTTTTACTTTTGAATCAAATGGATTCATATTTGAATGATAATTAATTATTTCAAAATTTACAATTTATCACTCTATTAGGGGTGTTCCAAAGATGTTTACAATCGAGTAAATAGCTCTGCAAATTGATGGATCAAATTGAATTACAAACTAAAAATAATTGTACATATTGTACTTTTTGTTACCACTTTGTGAAAAATTATTAAATACAAATATATTAGATACATGCAACTCGATTGATGAAAATAAAATATCTTTTCAAAAAAATATATTTATACCTCGCAAAAAAAATATTTTGTTAAGACCGGTAAGATATTAAGAAATTATTTATGCGTAAAATCATAATTATTAATGCTAATCTTTTTCACATAAAGGACCATGTACTATTCAAGAATAATGTTTAAAAATTATTTTAATATCACGTATCTTTTTAATATATTAGTTTTCAATTATAATTTTTAATTCCTTATTTATTTTAACTACTACTAAATTTTTCTGATAAATTTACTAAACTAGTAAATTATATCATATTGTACATTTAATTTCACGTGATGTAAAGTATATAACACATAAGAATAAAATAAAATAATATATTTCAATATTAAAAATAGATCGAGTTGAACTTGAGCCTTTAATGTTAGGGTTTCAACCTAATCAATATTATATTAACATTCTAAATTAACCTAATTTCTTGTTCAAATTAATTTTGAGACCTAATATTTGTATTCATACCCTCTAAATGTCGAACGAAATTTCAAATTTGATTATTTAATCCGATTCTTGAGTGAATGTATTAAAATAACAAATTCTATTAGTATTTATTAATATCTTACATCCTCGAAAACCCATCAAACTCCACTAGGAGGAAAACGACACCGGGAAACACGTATTCTAAGAAAATTTATAAGAAAAGTGGATAAATACAGTAAAATGCTGTGGAAATGAGAAGATAGCCCCTTCCCAGAAACTTTTATATTCATTCTTACTATAGTTCTTCATGATATAAATCATCCGTTTTTTTATTAAATAGAGACTGCAATTTTATATCGATATTTGAATTCATACAAAATAGGATAACATAAACATCTTTAGCTACTAGGCCAATCAATAAATCTCAATCTTCCGTCTTTTTTGGTGTTCTTGTTTATACCCACACACTTAAAAATTGGGTTTAAGTTTTAAATTAAGGTTTAGAGTTGAAATTTAGGATTAAAGTTGGGTTTAAAAATTAAAATTTAAGATTCAAGATTAAAATTTAAAATTAGAGCTTATAATTTATTTTTTTTATATTGAGGCGTAGATATAAACACCGAAAAAAATAAAAAATTTGTGTTCAGTTCTTCAAAGATGGAGCCCATGATTACAACATCATATACATGTCATATACAGAAGATGGATTTAGACATTGGAAAATGGGAGAGCATATTTAAAAAATTTGAGAACTTTAAAAATTAATGTGGAATTAAAATATTTAAAAAATTAAAATTTAATGAAAATTCTAAATGGGTAAAATTAAAATATTTTTTAAAAAAATTAAACGGGTAAGCGTGAATTGTCCAAAATTTTAGTCGGTAGGACCCCCTCCGACTCCCAATAACGTACTCATCCGATCATATATAATTATTTAAATTTGATTTAAATTCGTTTCGACCTATTCATATTAACTTTAATTTGTAATTATTATGAACCTAACATGCGGTTTCAGTAAAAAACGGATGATGTTTATCCTAGGAGACTCAGGTTCAATCGCTCTGTCTACAAGATATATGAGTAAAATTAGCCGGATAATTCAATTCTAAAAAAATTAGGAATATAAGGTTCTTCAACCCATATTTTAGGAAATAGGCCAAAATCTACGGTACTCGAGAGGACCACACCGTGTGCACCTGGCGTTGTGGGACCTCGCCATCTCCACATGATGACGAGGTGCAAGGGAGATAGCCTTTAATCGGCTTTGGCTCAGCGCCAGGCTTGCCCTGAGCCAGACATGCAGCGCTGCCATGCAGGCAACTTTGACTGAGCTGGTCAGCTATGGGACAGCACGCCATTTGCACATGGCGAGGTCATGTAGTTGGTCAGCCATGCATGCATGCACACAAACTAGCTTTTCACGTGAAAGCTGGTTAGCTCATTTATCTTTATTTTTTTTGTAAATTTTGTATATATATATATATATATATATATATATAGGATATAGAGAAGAATATGAGTGTATAGGGGTTGAGAAAAAATTGATAGAGTTTGAGTTGAAAATTTAAGAGAGTTTGAGCTGAAAATATATTCGAAGATGGTGGAGATTGTTGAAATATATTTTTTTGTAAATCTTCTCGGTTTCGTAGAAGTAAGTAATTTTTTTGTTTAAATCCGTTGTTTTTTTGAACTATAGGGGGTTTGTAGATTTTTTATGTAATTAAAGATATATTCGAATAATAATTATTTTATATTGTTGAAGGATTTAAAGCATATATTTACACAGTTTATCGTCTAATCCGGTATGTGTTTATATTTTTAAATTTTTTATTAGTTTTTTTTTTAAAATTTTAATGTTGTAGTTGTTACATATATGTAGTTTTTAAATTGTAATTAGTTTTTTTTGAATATTTAGAGAGAATGAGTTCATCAACATATTGTGACACTGAAAATATAGTTGGTCATTGGGGTGAATCGCTTGATAATTTCAGCGAGGATGAAAAAAATATTGTGCCTATTACAGAAGATGGTGACATGCACTTACTTGATGCTGATGATGTTGAGGATGTTATGACATATGCAACTCAGGGTAATAGTCTAGATGTTGAAGATGATGTTTGGGCCATGGTTGTCGCTAGGCTTGAGTTGGGAAATGAGCAAGCAGTTTGGGGTTATATTGAACCAGAGCCTTAGCAACCGGAACCCATTTATCCAGCTTATGAACCTCCAGCCCGCATGTATGAGGTGGACTATACTACAATGCGAGATCCGGAACATGAAGCCCACGTATTTGGTTCTTCATCATCTTCCAACTATGAGGAATTGGTATTGAAGGCTCAATTTGAAACAAAAGAAGCTGGCCAGCTGGCAGTTAAAGAGTACTGCATCAAACGCCATATTTCATTTTGTGTTGCTGAGTCTAATACACAAACCTATTGCATAAGGTGTATTAATTGGAAGAGCAAATGTCCTTGGTGGGTAAGAATTTCATACATGAAGAGAAGTCAAATGTGGGAGGTGTCACGGTTGATTGAGAAGCACACCTATTCAAATATGGCATTATCACAGAACCACATTAATTTAGACTTCGATCTAATATGTGCTTACACCAGGTTATTGGTTGAAAATGAACCAAGGATTTCGATTGCAGTGTTAGTAGTATCAATCCAGAATCAGCTTGGATATATTCCATCTTACTACAAGGCATGGATGGCAAAGCAAAAGGCAATGGCGCAGGTATACGGTGATTAGGATAAATCGTATAATGAGCTACCAGCTCTTTTACGAGCAATGCAAATATTCATTCCAGGAACCATGGTAGAATACGAAACAAAACTGGCGTGCAACTTACAAGGTGAAATAATTCATGGTAAAAGGATATTTAGTAAGTTATTTTGGGCGTTCAATGCTTGCATTGAAGGGTTCCCATTCTACAAACGCATGATTCAAGTGGATGGTACCTGGCAGTATGGAAAGTACAGTCATATATTACTTGTGGCTATTGCACAAGATGAAGACAGTAATATATTCCCAATTGCCTTTGCCCATAGTTGAAAAGGAAGACGCGGATGGATGGGAATTCTTTTTGAAGCATTTACGCAATCATGTAGTAAAATAAGACGAGATTTGCATTATTTTTGATAGGGGGTTGCGCTCTTATCAGTAATTGACAGACGAGAGAGTTTATGGAAGCCTCCACATGCATTTCCAGCATATTGTGTACGACATATTGCAGTAAATGCAAAGATGCATTTCGGAAACAATCAGATCCGGAAAGAGATTTAGGCGCATGTAAATTGTTATTCCTTGTTTATAAAAATTAATAATTTATTTTTAAACTTATCATGCTGATTTATTTAACTTTTTTTTAAAATAGGGTATAAACTAGTTCAACCAAAATTTGACACGAGGATAAGAAGGTTGAAGCAGCACCATCAACATGTTTGCAAATGATATCCTTAGAGAAAGATGGTCACAAGCCTATGATGAAGGTCAGCGTTATGGCCATATGACAACTAACCTTGCTAAGGCTATAAACTCGGTGTTTAAAGGAACACGACATCTCCCAATTGCAAGTATTGTGTGGGAGACTTACTTCAGATTAGGTAAAGCGTGGTCCGACAAAGGGTAGGAAGTTAACGTCTGGATAAACAACGAACAAAATTGGTCACAAACCCTGCAGGATAGAATGTTCGAACTTCAAGCGGATGCCACCTCTATGCGAGTCAGAACATTTGACCCACATGGTTTTGAATTTTCTGTCGAAGTTAAGGTCCGAGGTGAGCAAAGAATGTTCACTGTAAACCTTCATCAGAGATGGTGTGATTGTGGTGCATTTCAAGCATTTAGATACCATTGCTCTCACTCACACTCCGCATATTTGCATTTTCGTATGGACCCTTAAAAATTTGTGAATGAGTGTTATAAACTAGAGACTATGGCAAATATATACAGAATTCAGTTCAATACAATCTCGAACTAAGATTATTGGCCGGTAGAGCCAATATACGAAGAATGGTTACCAAATCCTGAGCTTCGTAGAAAGTTGAAAGGTCGACCGACGTCCACATGCATTCATACGAATATGGATGATCCAGATGATAGAGAGGGGGGAGTTCAAGTTAAACATTGTACTATTTGCAAGGGACCAGGTCACACAAAGAACAAGTGTCTGAACAAATCCAATCTTTCCAATTATCGTGCGGACCATCAACCTAAATTTTGTGTTAAAGTAAACTTTGTGTTAATTTAAATACAATTTTTTTGTTTTTTATTATTTACTCCTACCATAAATTTTTTAATATTTTTAAACCCCAATTACCACAAATATTACATCGTTCTTGAACCAAATGAACCAAATATACAGTTAAAATTCAAAATTCAAAATTCAAAATTAACCATTTATTTTTCCAATTATTTACTATTTACCCAATAACCATTAAATATTCAAAATTAATACCCACTCACTCACCCACCCGCCCCTAGCCTGCCACCACCCCTCCCCTCACTCAATTCAATGCGTCAGCTTGAATTGAATTCAAATTGAAAATTTTTGCCTTCAACCTCAATTATTTCATATTTCTTTCTTTCTTTCTTCATTCTTTTTTAATTGTATTCCATTTTTTGTCAAATTCAACTCTTTCTTTCGAATTTTTCCCTTTCTTTTTTTAATGGAGATTAATTAATAATTTTTAATTTTATTGTAAATGTTTTTTTATTTTTTATTACTTTTTGAAATTGCAAATATTAATCTTTTCTTTTCTTTATTTAATGTATATCACATTTGAAAATATGAAGAAATATTATTATGTACATGAACTTGAAAAATCAACTCGATTCGAATTTTATAGACTCGATCAAATTTGATAAACTCGACTCAGTTTAAAAAAATTTAAAAAAAACGTTTGAATTGTATTGACTGAATGAATTTGAATTTATATTTGAAGGATTTTTTTATTTCTAAAATTGTAATATATTAAATCGAAATAAAATATCAAAATTAAATATATTAAAAATATTTGAATTTAAATATGATTAATTAAATGAAAATAATAAATAATCCAAAAACTAAAACAAACAAATAATGTTTCCGAATTAAAAATGTATTACAAATAAATAAAATTTACTTATTTCCTATTTCTGCCTTCTCCTCGGTAATTCCTGTCGGTGGAATGATGATGTTTGATCGTACCGCCTAGGGGGTTGAACCATTCTTCGTGATTGATCCGAAGTCTGCACATCGTTGAAAATTGATCATCCATCATTTGCATTGAAGATGGTATACCATACATATCTTTCGGATGAAATGATGAGCTACTAATGGCCGTAGTCGACAACAGAGATGTCACACTACCAACACCCATACCTTCCCTATATACGGATGTTTGAGGATACTGAAATTGTGGTATGTATCCTCCATCATCATTGTAAGCCGACTGGGAAGATGAGCTGCCACCAATTGGAAAATTGATTGGTAATTGTTTCAGAACATTATCAAATCCAAATGTTTGATGAAATAATGAGTTTTCTCCAAATGGTAGTTCTTCTGAAACATTACCAAATGGTGGATACCCATGTTCTACTGGTTTTTCCTAAAGATTATTCCTTACATGTACTAGGGGTTAGGATTGCATCGAAGACCACGAAGAATGCCAACCGTAGAACAATCCAAGTTTGGTTCATCTATTGGTTCTTGAGAGCTCTAACCAAACTTGGATGAGAAGTGTATTGTCTTGAGCACCGCGGATCTTCAAGCCATTTATTTACAGCTTCAACAGATGCTATAAACGGTTTTCTATTTTCCAAAAGTCATGAATAGTACTATGTATTAAATTGGAAATCACTAGCTTCAATTGGACTCAAATTTTTATCCCACCGCGTCCATCTTTCCTCCCACAATGAAATGAAATCGGCTTGCTTCACATCCCAATTCTCATTGAATCTACCTCTACGAACAATATGGACATGTTCAATAGCAGGTGGAGCTCTAGAAATGGGTTGATGGAAGTTGAACTGTTGCAACACTCTATCAGCACAATGATACTCAACAATAGAAAATAGATCAAAGGCACAACTGCACCCTAGAATGTTGAACATTGAAGCACACTTTCTGGTATGCAAGCCTTGATTGTTGTATCCGCGTACGACACCCAAATAAACTGTAAAACACAAATATTAATATACATAAACAAACAAACATATTACTTAAAAAAACAAAGTCACAAAATTAATTAATTTAAAAATAATATTATGATACTGTAATCACTAATTTTGTCCGGGGTGAACCCGTTTTATTTTTGTTTTTATAATAATGGGCTTCCTAATTATATGTTCCTATTACTTATAAAGAATATGTATTAAGAGCTTCAATTGTTTTATATCTTATGTAAATGACCTTTTTAAAACCCAAAAATATATTTAGTATCATAGGTAAGGTACCTTTAGTATATGTTATCTACCATACTTGTTATTTATGATGTGATCCAATTTGAAAACCCCTAAATATTATTGGAGTGGTATATTATTTCCCTTATGTTATCTTATTGCTTTTGGTACTATTGTGACATCTTTATTATTATGTTTTGATTACCATTCTTGCTATGTTATTATTGTTTTGTTATTAAACTAAACTGAAAAATAAAAAAGAAAGAGATTAATATGGATAATAAAAACTGCCCCGAGTCTATTAATGTTATCAACCCAAAAATATAGAATATACTATGTTAATAAAAGCCCAAGTTTTAATATACAGTCCATTTACATTAAAAAAGAAAGTGCCCAGATTTTTTTCAATTACATAAGGCCTGTTTGGCCCAAAATTAAACCTAAACCCTAATCCAGGTTGCCTCTCAAACTTGTGCAGCCGCCTAATTCCAACCATCATATCTAGGTGAGATCTGACGGACCGGATTGATCGAAGAGAGACCTTATAGTTCCCGTGTGGATCGAACGCACCAACCTTCCAGCTTCTGCACGCGCTCACGCACGTCCTCCCATCTTTCTAGTCGCGGGTAGAGTCCACCGCCTGGCCAGTTGTCTTCCGGTGACATCTCCCCGTCTCCACGCCAACACGCAAAGCCAGTGGCTGAATGCCACATCATGGTCGCTCACCCATATCAACCGCCACGATGGCAGCCAATTCTTTTTCTCCTCTGGTCCCCTCAGTACTCGAGTCAACCATGTCACTTTAACAAACAAAAGAAAGGAATGTTAGAGGAGGTTAAAAATGCAAGAAATCAACCAAAAATCAAGAAATTCTAGAGAATTGCAACAACACACATGAATAAGAGGGCAGCCAATAGCATTTTAAAACCTTTTTTGCATTTTCAATAATCATGTAATATTCAAGCACTAATATAACTGAACGAAAAAATAAATATAACCCTAAACGAGATTTAAAAGCAATAAAGCAGAAAAGAAACCAAGAGCCTCAAGATTTTTGAGGTAACTCCTTCCTCTTCTTTCATTTCCATATCATCATACACAAACAGATTAGGGTTTATGATCTTTACCTTTTTTATTTCTTTACGGTGTCGTTCTGCCGTCTTTGCGCCCGTCCATCTTTCTTCCTCGACAAAAAGCCTCTTGACTTTCTTAAGGTCGTATGTGGTGATTCGGAGGAAACGATAGCCAGGGAGGTTGGTTTCGGTCCTGGCTTTTTCAAAAGGGGCTTTTATTTTGGTTACGGTTTTTTTTTGAAATAAAGGAGGGGTTTGGTTGTTTTCAAAGGGTTTGAGTTTGGATCAGTGTTCGGATTGGAAAAAGGGGTTCTTTTGGTATGAGTTTTGAGTTTGCCGGCCGCCGATACGACAGCGTACGGCGAATAGGCCACCAGAATCTGGGTTTAGGTGTTGGTTTTGGTTTTATTTTTAGAGAAAAAGGGGTTATATAAAGTTTTTTAGAAACAAATGGCCAAAAGGTTTTTAATCCGGCCGAAATAGGCTTTTTATAAATTATTCGTTCTAAAAATGGTTTAATAGCCATTCAAGGACCTCATCCCCATCTTATTTACGCCCGTAAGGGCTTCCGTATCTTCAAATCTCAACAATAGTCCCTCCGCATGGGATAATTACGAGCCCAAGCCATTATGCATTTCAAAAACTTTCCCAGGTCCCTGGAACTTTTAAAAGCTTTTCAATCTCGCCCATTTTGCTCATTTCGATTTGGCCTTCAAGATTTCTATTTTGTTCAAATTGGCCCCTTTTCGGTATTGAAAACCTTATTTTATTTTATTTTCTTTTCCATGCATTTTAATTTAAATCTTGTTTATATTTATGTTAATTTCCAATTTTAATTCTAATGTTAAATTGTTGATTGCTAGTAATGTTTGATATGTGTATTATTTAGTATAATATATTACATATAGTATATAGTTATTTCTTGCATAATATACAATATATATAGTTTCTATAATAGATATATAAAATATGTTTTTTTATAATATATATTTAATATATAGTTTTCTTGAAATATATAACCTTTTTTATTATAATATATATGATTTTATAAAGATCGTAGTATACATATTATAAGGTTTTAATATATATAATATAAAGTTTTATTTTTTCAAATATATAATATAAGGTTCTTTTCAATATATAATATAAGCCTTTATAATATATAAGTTCTTATAATATATGTAATACATAGTTTTAAAAATATAGTATATATTTTTATATATATAGTATGGAATATATTTATTTTCTTAATATAGGTTTAGTTTAGATGTTTGAGCCTTTTTGTGTTTTGGGCCTAGGATTAGCTTTAGCTTAATGGGCATTGGGCATAATTTAGGTGGGCTTTGTGTTTGTTAAGGCCTTTGGATTAGTTTAGGAATTAATTTAATTAATTTAAGTCGCGTGCTCGTCTCATAGTGGCACGATCTTTAAATTAATTAGATTAATTTAGGATTAGCCTTTTAGAGCCTTAGTTAGATTAGGGTTCGAATAGATTTAGTGAATTTAAATTCGCCCTTGGCTTATTGGGATAAATGTTAAGTTCATTAAATTAGTTTGACACTTCTTAATTACTTTTAAGATAAAATTAACATGGAGATTAGATTGACATTTAAATTAAAGCTATGATTGATTAACTCGATTTATTTTAAATAGTATTCTTGGCTTATTGGAATACTAGTTTGAAATTAATCGAATTAATTATCATATCACGAGATAACTAATTATTTGATTAGGGTTTTCTAACCTTTTAGGGTTAATTAATTTAGGGTTAATACTAGAATCACCTAATTAATAACTAGATCACTAATTGGACCTTACATAACTTGGGCCTTTTAGGTTAAGGCATTGGGTGGGCTTTTGTGTGTTTATCTTTAAGCCTTTGCTTGCCATCCATTCTATTTGTCATTCATATGACCCATTTAGTTTTCATGCTAATGAATTTAAATCATGAAAAATGAGGTATCTATTAGTTCTATATTTGTGTCGTAACAGTCTGAGCTCAAAGGATGTTGACCAAATATTCAAATTAATTCTTACCGACTCAAGGTAAAATTAAAACTTGACAACATCATTACATCATATCTTAATTTCTTGCATCATGCTTAAAGGTGACGTACGGGATCCGAACCATAAACTAACACGGCAATCAAGCTTATATGATGTCAGTTTAGTCAATGGTCTAGTGTATCGTCAACCTTATTAATTAAGTGTCCAATTAATTCTAACCTACCAACTTGATAAATCCATTAAGGTTAAATTTTTGATTAAGTACACCAATTTAAATTCAATTCAAATTCCAACAAATTCCATCAATTTGAAAGCAACAAATATTTAGGTACCGATTTTCAGGCGTGATGGGGGTGCTAATCCTTCCCCACACGTAACCAACTCCCGGACCCTTTCATCATGGATCTCTAGTTTTCTACGGTGTCTGACCCACCTTATCCAAGTGGTCGGTGGCGTCTCCAAGTCTTCATCATTAATTTTAACAATACTAATTTTCGAGAAGGAATCCCCTTTAAAAGAAATTTTAGAAAATATGGGGATACCCCCGTAGCTTCAAAATTTTAAAAGATAGAAATGTCGCCACAGGATGGCGACTCCGCTGGGGAGACGAATTTGTTTTTACAAAACAAAAGAGAGTTAGCCAAAAGAATATTTGTTGCCTTAAAATGATGGAAAATGTTGGAATTTCACTTGATGTTAACAAGGTCGATTCTTTCTTGGAAATGTGACTAAGATTGCAAGGGCTTTGATAATTGCTGGACTTCGGATTAATTTTTCGTTTAATTTCTAAGGAATCACCGACATGTGTTGCATCATGTTCATCAAGATCTATACCGAGCTCCGTCCTTTTAAGTGGGAGTGAAACGCCACATACCCACGTGAGTAGCCCTCCACGGGTTGGTAATTCACTTTTGGAATCCACATCTTCTGACACGTGAGCAACTCTCCATGTCACTAGGTTGTGCTTTCCCCCAAACCGAAATCAATTCACAAGCTTGTAATGGGCCAGAATTGGAGTTCTTGTTGCCTTAGTAGGTAATGAGATAGGTTCGGGTACCCTCGATTAGAACCAAACCATGTGTGAGAATCTAGGAAACCTACCCCGTTAGAGCCATGCGGATAACCCTAGCGAACTAGAATTCATGTGGTTAGGTTTGTTTTCTTATTGGCTTGCCTTGTGCTTATTTCGTTTTGCGTTTATCTCTTCTCATTTTCGTTTTATTGTTTATCTTATAACTAACGCTTCTTTTTGTTTTCTTCTTTTTCCTCTTTTACCTTTTTTTACATATCTTATCATATTATGAAGAACACATTGAGTTGGAAATAGTTTGAAGTTAAAGACTAGATCAATAGGAGACTTAGTCCGTAGCAGTGATGAAATGAATTCTGATGTTCAGATATGGTTGGAAGGGGAGCAACTACATGATGGAGACAGTATTGCCACTGGGTTTAGATCAAACATGTCAGCCATGACATTCATGAATATGGAGTTCAATGATATGTTCGAATTGAAGCTGGTTTGGAACAGTTAGGATTTTAAAACAAAGAGTACTTTCAGAGAAGAATATGGTGACATCGCGTACTTGCTAGAGGTCCTAGTTGATGAAGCACTATTACAAGCCTTGGTGGGTTTTTGGAACTCTGGCTACAGCTGCTTTACAATTGGTAACTTTGATTTAACTCCAACAATTGAGGAATACTGGGACCTTATAAATTGCAAGAAGATTGACATGAATCGAGTGTATTCTAAACCAAGTAAGAATAAAGCTTTCCGAGGTAAGTTAAAGAAGTTCTCAGATATGTTGTCATCTTGGGTCGAGCATCAAGTCACTACTTGGAACAATAAAGAGTATCTTTAGTGGGAGGGGATCTTGGCCTTAGCTTCTGTGCATCCTGTAGGTCGAGTTCAGCAGAATCTCTTTGCTTTGTTGATCTATGGATTGGTACTTTTTCCTCGAGCATTGGTACTCATTGATCCATCAGTTTTGGATTTATTTAATCGTTTGGATAGCAGGACTAATCTAATACCTGTAATTTTGGCTGAAACTTTTTAATCTTTGAGGTTCTGTCGAGAGCATGGTGGAGGTCACTTTCGAGGATGCCCTCAACTTTTGACTGTTTGGTTCTACAGCCACCTTTGGACCGATCCTAGTTTTTCGAGGCTCCTTTATGATGGAAAGTTCTCGCCCTTAGAAAAGTTCCTACGAAAGAATGATTCGCCAACCCGAAGATCCGAGGAAGTATGGCAGGATGTCCTCCGAAATCTAAAGGATGACGATATAGTTTGGAGAGCGCCGTGGATGTTGGCAAAGAACATTCTCTATAGATGTGGAGAGCATTCATGGGTACCACTACTTGGCCTTTGGGGGCATACCACATATGCATCTCTTCTAGTTTTGAGACAGTATGGTTCGAAACAGTTTGTGCCGGCCACCAAAGGTCTAAATGTGTTCAACATGGATTATATGAAGGAGAAGGGCTACAAGACGATGGTATATAATGTTTCCTCAACTTGGAACAATGCAAGATGGGTTAGGATCGTAAATGCTCTGTAAATGGTCACTCCCGAATACGAAGCATGGTGATTTAATCGTGTCAACGATAATATTCCCCACTTGAATCCCGATAGAAAGAGATCTATAGAGGAGAGATTGGCCACGCTTCCTACCGAGGCTGATTTGATGAGAAAGTAACTTGAAGAAGAGAGGATGAGGTACCTCAAGCTCGAGGAGAGAGCCCATCAAGAAAAGTTTGACTTTGAATTAGAGAAGACACAATTTGAAGGAGTGATTAAAGATCTACAAAGGAAAAGAGATGGGTTGGAACTCGAACTCAAGATGGAGAAGGAAGTGATTCAAAAGCTTAAAACGTTAAATATGAGCAAAAGAGTTGTGGAAGGCGGACCAAGTGAAGTGTTAGAGCTCCGATTGAAGAAAAAGAAAGTGAGAGCCAAAAATTACAAAAGAATATTTTACGAGCACAAAGATCAAGTGCTCGCTTTATAACTGAAGAAGTGAAGAATCTACGAATCTCCCATTTGAGACAGATCGAGAAGGAACAACACCAAAATGAAGCCTTGAAAGTTCAAGTGAAATGTTTGGAAAAATCTCTTTTCAAACATAAGGGTTCAACTAGCAAGCTAAAGGCCAGCAACTTGGAGAATCAAGTCTTGATGACTCGCATCGATAAGTTGGAAACCAAGGTTCAACAGCTAAAGGATCATGTGGCAAGCCTTAGGGGAGCGATTCAAGTACGCCTGACGCCGAGTTTGGAGCAACTGCACTTCGCCACCTACAAAATTTGGAGGCAAGAACAAGAGTTGGCACATTGGATGACTCAGATGCAAAAGGTTGCCCAAAAAGTACAAATTTTGGCGGAAGACGCTACTGAACTCCATGACTGTGTGGACAATGAATTCGAAGAAGGATAGAGGATTGTTTGGATTCTGAGGGAGATCATTGACCTTGATACTACCTTGAAGCCATATGTGTAGTTGGTTCTCTTTAAGTTATTGTAGAAAGACAACGTTTCCATTAATGAAAGTCGCTTAACGAAGATATTTGCCAAACTCAGTGTTGCTCTTTGCATTAATGCATGATTCTTTCATTTGTATTCTTTATTAAATGCTAATAATCATCCAATTAGTACATTTGCTTGCATTTTTTTATTAATTGCCATTTATTAATTAAAAGGTTTTCTATTTCATAAAGATTGAATTTTGCTTCTTAAAAAATTATCATCATTCCACACCCTTATCGTACTCGCTCACGGTCAAAGCAAATGGAGGACAACTTTATCAAGTTGGAGGCCGACCTATGTGGCTAGATGGAACGAGCCCAACAAGAATTAAGGGACACCATCATCAAGTCTCAGTTGGACGTGATGAAGGAAATATCCAGTTGCTGCAAGCTCGACTAGGACCAGATTCGAGGGGCAATAAGTACCATTGAGAATCCTGCCTAAAACTCGAGGGATCACCCTCATGCCCAGATCGTCCAGAATCCTCTACTTGTTGATCCCTCTCTAAATCCTCCACAAGGTGCATCTTCTTCTCATATCGGTCCAGTTGCTCAAACTCAACCAGAGGTAATCTTTGGGAATCCCGAGATTATCGGGGACAACATCCCAGACTTTGATGAGTTAAAGAAGTTGAACCAAATGAAAGCAGAATTCACTAAGCAATTGGAGGATACTCAAAAAGAGCTAGAGGAAAGGTTTCGAGTGAAGGAAGACGAGGATGGCTCATATAGGTTAAGTGCTAGGGAACTCAGTTCGGTCCCTGATATAGAAATCCCATTTAAGTTCAAGGCCCCCGAATTTGAAATTTCAATGGAACCACCTACCCTACTGCTCATATAGTGTTGCTTTGCTAGAAGATGGCTGGGTTTTCCAACAACGAGAAGCTCGCAATTCACTATTTTTAGGACAACTTAGTGGGATTGGCTACGAGGTGGTACAATTAGCTAACAAGGGCTCAAATTAAGTCATGGAGGGATCTGACAAAAGCTTTTACTGATCAGTGTAAGTATATAACTGACATGGTTCCCAACCGACTGCTGTTGCAAGGTATGGAACAAAAGCGCAACGAGACCCTTCGTGAATATGCTCAAAGATGGCATGATGTGGCAGCACAAGTTCAACCACCACTTCACGAGCACGAGATCTCCTTAATGTTTGTAGACACGTTAAAAGGGACGCTCTATGATCGATTGATCAGCAACCCTATTAGTAATTTTACGAAGATGGTCATGACTGGTGAGCGCATCAAAGCATCCATTAAGAGTGGAAGAATTGATGTAGGGGATCATTCACACAAACAGTACAAGAAAAAGGACCATGAACTTCACTATCTCCCAACCTAGGCCACAACGGGGAATTCCCGAAACTTCAATAAGAGAGAAGATAGGGGACCCAAAAAGAAAAAGAGGAGAGGTCTTTCACTCTTTTTCCAATCTCTTACACGGAGCTATATTCACAATTGTATAATGCTGATTTAGTTCGTCCTTATCATGTTACTCCTTACAACCCACCTTACCTTGCATGGTATGACCCTAAGGTACATTGCGAATACCATGCCGATGTTTTTGGGTATTCAATTGAAAATTGTGTAGTGTTGAAGAAGTTTGTTTAGAACTTAATTCGGATCGGAGTATTACATTTGGGAGAACCAAGAACGACCAAAAACCCCATACCAAATCATAGAGGTTGAGGAGTGAATGCTATTGAAGACGAGAATACCAAAAAAGCTAGACTGAACGTGTTTGAAGTTCGGTCACCGTTAAGGCTAATTTTTCCAGCGTTTGTGTATGGCACGCCTTATTGACCGCGAAATGGTGATTGTGAAAGAATGTTGTGGCCTATATTGTGAATACCATTAATCGGGAGATCATGAGATTCAAGATTGCGAGAAGTTCCGTTAGCTGATACAAGCCATGATGGACAATAAGGAAATTGAGTTCTATGGAGAATGTGAAGGGAAGATAGAAGTGGAAGTTTATGCATCAGAGAGCCAGGAGACCAAGTATAGTGAGACAAGCGCACCGAAGGTAGCCCCCAAGATGATAATTACTTCTCCAAGGTCATTTCCTTTCAAGGATACGAAGATGGTTCCATGGAACTACACTACAAGCATCACAATGCCGGGTTTCTCTAGTTTACAAGGATGAGAAGATGTAGAAATAGGGATAAAACCCATTCAAGAAGAACCTTTGGAGCCAAAGGCCGGAGAGGTAAAGGATATGGGGCATCTCATGAGGAGTGGTCGATGCTATGCTTCGGAGAACCAAAAGGCACCGGAAGAACTAAAAGAGAAAGGCAAGAAAGTCAAACTTGAACCCGAGAAAGTTTTCGGAGATGACCCGCCATCGAAGATCAAAGAGGCGGTCACAAAAACTCAAGCACAAGAGTTTTTGAGATTCTTGAAGCACAACGAGTATAACATAATCGACCAGGTTTGGAGACAGCCAGCTCAAATTTTCGTGCTTGACCTTTTACTAAACTCAGAGAAATATCATGATGCTTTACTAAAAGTTTTGAATAAGACCTATGTTACAAAGGATATCCAGTTAGGAGGTTGGATCAGATTGTCATCCATATCACCAACATTAATCACATTACCTTTGGTGATGATGAAATTCTGGGGGAAGGTACGAGGTCCACCAAGGCCCTAAACCTCACCACTCACTGCAAAGGTTATGTGTTACCATGCGTGCTCATTGATAATGGCTCCGCATTGAATGTTCTGCCTTTAGCAACATTGCAACGACTACCGATCTACAGTTCACATATGAAGCTGTGTCATAATACGGTGTGAGCTTTCGATGGGACCTAGAGAAATGTGGTCTGGAAAATAGAAGTACCCCTGTTCATTGGTCCTACTGAATATATGGTCGATTTTGTGGTTATGGATATCCAGCTATCTTACAGCTGCTTGTTAGGGAGGCCATGGATACACTCAGCCAACGCTGTTCCTTCTTCACTCCATCAAAAGTTGAAGTTTGTCACCAAGGGGAAATTAGTAACAGTGAATGCTGAAGAGGACATCGTCGCTTCCTTGACTTCGGATACGCCGTACATCCACACTGATGAAGAAGCAATGTAGTATGCCTTTTGAGACTTGGAACTAAAATTAGTAACAGTCAATGCTACCTTTGTTGCCGAAGGAAGCAAGATTCCATGCCCTAATTTGTCCAATTGTACTAAAATGGTGGTATACGAAACCCTAGGCAAAAGAGAAAGAAAAGAGAGAGACTTAGGAAAGAATATGCAAGGATGCCACTACCCCATTAGGGTGATCCACAAAGTTGACTGCTTCGGACTCGGTTACAAGCCAAATTTCTCACAGAAAAAGCAAGAATGGAAGAAGAAGCAAGAACAAAGGAAGGCTAGGCTTAAAGGGGAGGACATTCCATGGGTCCCTATCATCTACGTAGACTTTAAGAGTGTCTTTATATCTAGTGGAATTTGAAATCTGGAGGTGGATGTCCAAGAGGCAAACCGAGAAGGTGAGATGTGCCTTCAGGAAGAGTTGATCAGTGAGGCTTTCCAAGAGATGAATGTGGATATGATTGGCGACGAGAGCGAGGCTAATCAATTTCTGGCCCAGATTCACCCTTACCTCCCAGGAGAAGAGCTCAACAATTGGACCTTTGGGGACATACCATCATTTTTTAGGAACAAATCAAAGTAATGCTCAGAATAATCCTGTTACTTTTACCCGAAAGTAACAAACATTCTTTGTAAAAAGGGCAACTATGTCATATCTATCTATTTTGAATGAAATAGACTATGTCTACATTTTCCATCTCAAATGGAAAACACAACATTAATTCCATTTCATTTCATTTATTACGTATTTATTTATTTATTTATTTATTTGTTTATTAATGTATTTGTTTGTTCATATCACGAGCTATACCTTTCTCTTCCCAATACGCACTTTTAAAATTGTGCAGGCATCTTAATATAAATTGTATGAATGATGTGGAACCTAATCTTGAAGTAGATTTTGAATAACCCATGTACGTGGCGGAGGTAGAAGAGGAGGATGATGGGATTTTCGATGAGCTGCTAAGAATAATGGCCAGTGAGGAAAGGTAAATCCTCCTGCACCAAGAAAAGATAGAGATTTTAAATTTGGGGACTAACGAAGAAAGGAAAGAAGTAAGGATCGGAGGTACACTATCGCCAAAGGTCAAGAAAGAGTTGGTGGGATTGCTTGTAGAATTTAAGGATGTGTTCACATGGTCATACCAGGATATGCCAGGCCTAAACACAGATATTGTAACACACAAGCTCCCCATTAGGCCGGAATGCAAGCCAAAAGCTTCGAAGAATGAGGACAAACATGTTATTGAAAATTAGAGAAGTAGTAAAGAAACAGTTTGAGGCTAGATTTTTGGAGGTTTCTAAGTACCCAGAATGGGTGGCAACATAGTGCCGATACCGAAAAAGGACAGGAGGGTGCGTATGTGCGTAGATTATAGGGACCTTAATAAGGCGAGCCCCAAAGACAATTTTCCCTTACCTCATATTGATACTCTTGTTGATAATACCGCGTGGCATGCTTGGTTTTCCTTTATGGACGGCTTCTCGAGGTACAATCAGATCAAAATGCATCCCGGGGATATGGAGAAGACCACTTTTGTGACCATGTGGGGCACGTTTTGCTACAAGGTAATGCCTTTTGGGTTAAAGAACGCCAGGGCGACATATCAAAGAGCCATGGTGACCTTGTTCCATGATATGATGCATAAGAAAATTGAGGTACACATGGATAACGTGATAGCTAAATCTTGGACCGAAGAGGAACACATCCAAAATCTATGAAAACTCTTCCGAAGGCTAAGAAAGTTTTAGCTGAAGCTCAACCAACCAAATATACCTTTACAGTTACATCAGTAAAGATTTTGGGCTTTGTGGTGAGTCAGAAAGGCATCAAGATTGACCCCGATAAGATCAAAGCAATTCAAGATCTCCCACCGCCTCAAACACAAGAGGAATTCTGAGGATTTTTGGGAAGGTTGAATTACATCTCCTGGTTCATATCCTAGTTGACCGATAAGTGTGACCCCGTCTTAAGACTACTCTAGAAGAATAACCCGAGAATTTGGGATGAAGAATGTCAAGAAGCATTAGAAAAGATCAAGAAGTATCTAACCAATCCTCCAATCTTAGTAGCACCCGTACCAGATAGGCCGTTGATTTTGTACTTAGCAGCTTTTGAAAACTCTATGGGTTGTGTGTTGGGGCAACACAATGACTCAGGCAAGAAAGAAAGGGCGATCTATTACTTGAGCAAGAAATTCACCGAGGGTGAGACACGGTACCTATTGATCCAAAGGTTATGTTGAGCCTTGGTATGGGCTATTAAGCGGCTCCGACAGTACATGTTGTATCACACCACTTATTTGATTTCTCGAATAGATCCATTGAGATTTTTGATGGAAGCACTAGCTTTGACCGGGAAAGTGGCCTGTTGGCAAGTACTTTTGTCAGAATTCAATATCGTTTATATAAGTTAGAAGGTGGTAAAAAGAAGTATGGTGGCGATCTTTTAGCAAGCCGTGCCTCAGACAACTATGAGCCGTTAGATTTCAGTTTCCCAAATGAAGAGTTGATTTGTGATATGTCCGAAAGGACGCCCACTATCATGAATGAAGGATGAAGGCTTTATTTTGATGGGGCATCGAATGCCCTAGGCCACGGAATAGTGGCAGTTTTGGTCTCCCCCGAAAATGTCTACTACTCTTCCACAAGTAGGTTGGAATTCTTTTGCACCAACAATATAGCCAAGTATGAGGCCTGTTTCATGGGACTCCGAGCAACCATAGAGAGAAAGGTCAAGGTGCTCCGGGTTTTCGGAGATTTTTCTTTAGTAATTTATCAGCTCCGGAAAGAATGAGAGACTAGAGATCCAAAGTTGGTCAAGTACTATGACTTGATCCAAGATTTGGTCAAGGATTTTTAAGAAGTCAGTTTCACCTACTTGCCAAGAGAAAATAATCAGATAGCCGATGCTTTAGTAACTTTGGCCACCATATTCGAAGCGAGCCGGGCAGCCAAGATAGGGCTAATCGAAATACAAACCTTTGAGGTACCAACAAATTGCTATAGTTTGGAAGAAGAGAAGGACGGTAATCCATGGTATTTTGATATCCTCCAATATATCAAGTTCCAGAATTATCCAAAGGGGGCTGATGATAATGAAAAAAGGACTATCAGAAGGTTAGCATCATGATACGTCCTTGATGGGGAAATCTTGTACAAAAGATGCAAGGATCAGATACTGTTGAGGTGTGTCAATGCTCGAGAGGCTGAAACCATTTTAGTAGAGGTCCACATGGGCTTATGTGGAACCCACGCCAGCGGATTCTTGATGGCAAGAAAAATCATGAGATATGGCTATTTTTGGTCAACTATGGAATTAGATTGCATCAGTTATGCGAAGAAATGTCACAAATGTCAAGTTTATGCCGATAAGATACACTCCCCGCCGGTGCCTCTCCACACCATGTGTCGCGACCATTTTGAAATCAGAGTGCAGGAAAATAGTCCGACGATTGATTCTCCTAAAAATCAGGTATTTATTCATTTTAATTTATTAAATCTTGAAATTTTGGGTTTTCCATATTAAATTCTTTGCTTAATTTTGAAAACCAATTTGGAGTCGCCACCGGTCACTTTGGTAGACTGGACACCATAAAAAAATAACCAGAGATTCTTTTTAAAACAATTTGGGTTCGGGAGTCGGTTACGTGTGGGGAAGAATTAGCACACACACAAATGCCCGTTATTTGGTACCTTAATTAATTTCACGTGGCATTTTGGCATTTTCGAACAATGGTTTGAACTTAATTTAATCAATTATCATTAGTTGGATTTAAATTCCAAATGAAGATATCTTTTTATAAGAAAATACATTTATTCAAATATGAGGTCAAGAGTGTCCAAATACTTTAGGACATACTTATTCATATTTAAAATGTATTTCCACTATAAAAGGTTTTCGAATGCATGATAATTTATGGTCTTGTTAATTTTAAGTTCGCATATAAAAGGCTCTAATTAATTATATATATTAAAGATTAAAATATTATTTGATTTAAAAATTTCTATGAGATAACACCCAAAAGATTGGGTATTATTCATGTTGAAATTGATAACTCAAATAATATTACTTGTTTTGATTTACTTTTTCTAGTTATTTAAAGTTCCAGGCCTAATAGGGCCTTAATTAATTATCCAAGCCATTTATTCAATTCTAGGTGATAATGTGTACTAAATGTTCCACTTAAGGGTATTTTTGGTATAACACCTCAATACATTTGAGATACCATCCAAGTTAATACACCAAAGCTTTCCAGTTAACCACATTAATTTGCTACAATTATCCCCCTAATTACCTATTTAAACCTAATTAAAGGACTTAAATCTAAGGCTCTAATTATCTAAACTTATCAAAGTGATTTAATTGCCCAATTAACTAAACTACATGCTCAATTTTAAAACATGCAAGCATACATTTAATTACAACAATTTAACTATTGAATTTAAACAATTAAACAATTCAAATTAAAGGTGAAACAAGGATCTAATTGAGCTGTTATTAAAATTTGAGTGTCAAATTACAAGGTAAAAATGACTAAATTGAAAGAAAAAAAGAAAATAGATGGCTAAATTAGGAGCTATTAGTGACTAAATTGTAAGAAATGGATATTGAAGAGCTGCGGTATGAAGCCCGCCAAAGAAAGGCACGGGCTACATCTGGGGGTTCGCGGGCTTGCCGACTCGATTTCTTGTCTATAAAAGACCCCTTCAGACACTCATTTTTTTTTCCATTTTCCCAGAATTTTCAGTTTTTATAAAACCTAAATCCTCTCGTTTATAACATTTTAAACCCAGAAAAACCCTCGAAATGGATCAAAACCCTTAGTTCATCCCATGTTCTTCCTCATATTCATCCATTTCCCATGTTTTGATCCAAACAAACACAAAATCACCCATATTTCCATGTTTTTTCCGATCAAACACTCATTTTTCCTCAAGAACACCACCTATGTTCTTCATATCTCCCACCGTTTAATCCATCGTTGCCCCCTATTACTAACTGCGGCCTGTTTCTCGGCCACCAGAGATGACACCGGCCACTGGCCCGTCATCTCCGGTCATCTTCTCCAGCCAACCCCGCTACTCCGATCACCCCTGTCGTAGCTCCGACCACCGTCTGGTTGAACTCTGGTCACCGTGCTCCACCGTCGGAGCAATTTTCGGCCCCCGCCAGAACCCTAAAATTTCTTAGAATCCTCTTTTTTTTACCCTAAGCCCTAATCTAATGCCTGATTCAACAGAATCGCCCATCTTCCCCGTCCTAAGCTACCTACCCAAAACCAGAAGACCTCTCCCTATTATTTTCAACTCCGCCTTGAAGCCTAATACCCTTTCAACCTCAAACTCAATTCCGAAAATACTCACAGTGGCAGAAACTCAAGATAAGCAATCAAAACTCATCTAGGTTTTCTTTTCTATTTTGAATCTAAGCTTAGATCTAGATTTTAGACTTTATATTACTGTTTTTAGCTTTCTAGGGTTTTAGGTTCCATTTTTATACATGTGGTTGAATCTGGTACTTGTTACATGTTCTATTGCAGGAAAATGAAATAGGGACGAAAATCTACCTTCCGATGATGGTGATTATGCTCCAGTGACGATATTTCGGCGGCCGATCAACTTCTAAGCTCATTTGGTAAATCCTTCCATCTTTCTCTCTCTCCTTCTTTAATGCCAAGTAGTTATTGTACCATTATTTCCCCATTATTGCGTAATTAATTCCCTAATCATTTTCTCTTTCTACTATTTATAGTAGGTTATTGGATGACGACTTTCAATCTGCGTGCTGGGTTAAGGATCAATCTGGGAGTGCCACGTGGCACATGTGAGCGGGAAAAAGAAGTACAAATGGGGTTTTTTTGACCGGTTTAGTGTATAAATGAAGAAACACATATATGTATTGGATTTAAAAGTTGTAATTGGGCCTTTGTAAAAAAGAACATAATATGTAAATGGACATTTGAATCATATTTTGAACATTTTGGGATTATTTCGTTGAATGAATTATTATTTATATTTACTACTTATTATTTTGGGTCTTATTTATAGAGATTTATATACATATAAGAACCCAGACAAAATTTGGGTATCACAGCTGCCCCTCTTTGCTCGTTGCTATGGAACAGGAATAGGGCAAAGACTGAAAAGACACGAATTTTATCCGCCCTTGCTAACTGTTGCTCTGAGCTACAAGGTCTTATTCAAACTTTCTCCTTTCCTCTCTAGAAGCTTGAATAGGTTCTTCTCATTTGGAACCTCCCAATCTTCACCGGTGAACTTTTCTTATTAAGAATTCTACCTTCGCTAGACGAACTCTTCTTATTAAGAATTCTATCTTCATCGGGCGAATTCTTCTTATTAAGAACTCTTTCTTTGCTAGGTGAATTCTTCTCATTAGGAACTCTGTTTTCGTTGGGTGAATTCTTCTTATTAAGAACTCTTTCTTTGCTAGACGAACTCTTCTTATTAGGAGCTATTTTCTTCATTTCCTGTCAAAACAAACCAAAATACATGTATGAGGATTAATATGAGCCTAATTTCTATATGATGCATGAGTTGTATCTTAGGGCTAATCAATCAGTCTCTGCTCTCTGGGGAATTATCTCAGTGCTTTCTTTCTTTTTAAATATCTTATCTCACATTTGGGATTAGCCTTCAGAACCTTCTTTTTGCGTTTCTAGCCTTTTTCTCTAAAGCGCCCTTTCTGGTTTTCACTTTAGATTGCTTTTCTCGAAGTGCCCTTCTGGTTTTTCACTTCAGTTTTTCTTTTTTTCCTTTTTCTTTTCTTCTTCTTCTTCTTTTTCTTTTTCACAAGGCATCTTTTTAGGTTTTCACCTCGTTTTCTCTTTTTATTTCTTTTCTTTTTCCTCTTCTTTCTTTTTTTCAAAAACAATATCAACTATAGATATGTTCCAACTGAGATGCTGTCAAGTAGTCACAACCATCAGACAAGTTCTCAACTACAACAATGCGTTGGTCTTGCGGTTCCAATCATCTCCAGCATCTAAATTCCATCTTCAACTTTATTTCCTATTTCTGAGCTCTTATCGATGTAAGATTTGACACCATCTTTGCTTTATACTCTCCTCTTCAATATTCTCGAGTATTAAAGCTCACCTGCACCTTTTAAAACATAGTAATACCAAGAAATTATATGTTTTTCATCATATCATCCATTTAATGATGCTTTAGAACAAAAGAAAGCTCGAAAGAGAATTCATGATTTTATTGAAGTTTATTAGTAAAAATATAGTAGAATTTAAGGACAAGTCATGGCAAACTGAAACAACAAAATCAAGAAACAAGGTTAGATTTTTGCACTCATAGTATGAAGGATACATACACCTTATCAACCGGAAATAGCTTTTAGCTTAACCCTTTATCCAACAGACTTCAAACGTTGTTTGGACGACTATAGGTGTGAAATCCCTTCTGAAATGCTAAGTGGTTTTCAAGAGGTTTTAACCAACAGAGTCCTATTCTCAAACCATCTGAGCCCCCTTTTACGGGTTTTCAACCCAGATCCTCCTTTGGTTTCAAGACGCCCTTTACGGCTTTTCATCTTGAACCCGCATTCCTTTTTATTTATTTATTTATTTTTAATATCTATAGTGCCCTTTTCGGGTTTTCACTCTGTTTTTTCTTTCCTTCTCTTTTTATATATTATTTTTTTATTCTTCAGGCATAATACCTATTGACTGAGTCAGATTTTACTGGTTTTTGCAACTATTTGCCATCCATTTCGGTCAGAATCAGTGCTCCTCCGGAGAAGGCCTTTTTAATAACATAAGGTCCTTCCCAATTAGGCATCCATTTTCCACAATCATCACAGTGCATTTGTAAGATCTTTTTCAACACAAGAATCTCCCTCTCAGAACTCTCTAGGTCGTACCTTCTTATCATAGGCTCGCATCATTCTTTTTTGATACATCTAAATATGGAAAATAGCCCTCAACCTCTTTTCCTCAACCAAATTTAACTGATCAAATCGAGCTTGTATCCACTCTGCGTCATCTAGCTTTGTTTCAGACATAACTCGAAGGAATGGAATTTCAACCTCAATGGGAAGTACTACCTCTGTCCCATAGACTAAAGAATAAGGTGCTACCCCAGTCGAAGTTCGTATTGACGTTTTATATGCAAACAAAGCAAAAGGCAACTTCCCATGACAATCTTTGTAAGTTTTCGTCATCTTTGATATAATCTTCTTGATGTTTTTATTCGCTGCCTCCACTACCCCGTTCATCTTAGGATGATAGGCCACAAAATTGTGGTGCATAATTTTGAATTGCTCACACACCTTTGCTATCATTTTGTTGTTGAAATTGGTGGCATTTTCAATAACAATTCTTTTTGGTAATCCATACCGACAGATTATTTCTCTTTTTAAGAACTTACAGATTGTTGTTCTTGTAATATTGGCATAAGAAGCTGCTTCTACCCACTTGGCAAAATAATCAATAACCACAAGAATAAAACGATGCCCATTAGAAGCCTTAGGATGAATCTGCCCAATAACATCCATGCCCCAAACAACAAAAAGCCAAGGTTAATTCATTGTATGAAGAGGTACCGGTGGAGAATTAATCTTATCAGCATATATTCGACACTTATGACACTTCTTAGCATATTCAATGCAATCGCCCTCCATGGTTGACCAATAATAACCATATCTCATAATCTTTCGAGCTATAGCCAGCCCATTCGCGTGTGTACCACATATCCCATCATGTACCTCTGCCTCAACAGTATCTGATCTTTTCTCATTTTATATAGAATTTCTCCATCAAGCACATATCCTGAGGCCATCCTTCTAATGGTTCTTTTATCATTATCATTCGCCTCATTGGGATAAACTTGATATTTGATGAATTGCAAAATATCAAAATACCAAGAATTTCCATCTGCCTCTTCTTCTATATTACAACAATAAGCATAGGTATTATAACTCTGCATTTGGATTGTCATCATATCCTCAGGTTTATTGGCTAGAAATACTGAAGCCAGTGTAGCTAGAGCATCTGCCATCTGATTATCTTCCCTGGGGACATATGTGAAAGTAATTTCTTTGAACTCTTTTATCATTTTGAGGATCAACTTTCGATATTCAATTAATTTGGCATCCTTTGTTTCCCATTCTCAACGAAGTTGATAAATAACCAATGCAGAATCTCCATATACCTTAAGGCTCTCTATCTTCCTTTCGATAGCAGCTTGCAATCCCATAACACAAGCCTCATATTCTGCCATGTTATTAGTATAAAGGAACTTTAATTTACCTGTAAAAGGATAATGCAGATTATTTGAAAAAATCAACACTGTCCCAATTCCTCTTCCTAGGGCATTAACAGCCCAATCGAAATACAATTTCCAAGTTTCATTTTCTAGGATTTCATTCTCTTCCGTGGAGATGCTCATCACATCTTCATATGGAAAATCAAAACTCAAGGGTTCATAATCCTCTGAAGCACGACTTGCCAAGAAATCCGCTATAGCACTTCCTTTTATTGCTTTTTGGCTTACATACACGATGTCAAATTTTGACAATAGCATTTGCCAACGAGCCAATCTTACTGTCAATGCCGGCACTTCCATCATGAACTTTAACGGATCAGGGCGAGAAATTAACCAAGTAGTGTGATATAACGTGTATTATTTGAGCCTGCGAGTTACCCAAACCAAGGCGCAACATAACTTTTGAATTGGTGGATATCGTACTTCACACTCTATAAACTTTTTGCTCAAATAATAGATGGCTCTTTCTTTCCTCCCCGTGTCATCATGTTGTCCCCACACACATCCCATCGAGTTTTCATAAACCGTTAGGTAAAGGATGAGTTGCCTGTCTAGAACCGGTGCCACTAATATCGGAGCATTCGTCAAATACTTCTTGATTTTGTCAAACATTTCTTGTCATTTTCATTCCATTCTCTCGAATTATTCTTTTTAAGCAATCTGAAAATTGGGTCACATTTATCGGTCAACTGAGATATGTACTGAGAAACATAATTCAACCCCCCAAGGAATCCTCGAACCTCTTTTTGTGAACTAGGTATTGGCAAATTTTGAATCGCCTTCACTTTATCTGGATCTATTTCAATTCATTTCCTGCTGACAACAAATCCAGGAGCTTCCCTGATGTTACCCCAAAAGTGCATTTATTGAGATTGAGTTTCAACTGGTACTTCCTCAATCTTAAAAATAGCTTTCTTAGATTCTGGACATACTATTCCTCAGTCTGAGATTTAGCAATCATATCGTCCATATACACCTTAACCTCTTTGTGCATCATGTCATGGAACAAGGTTACCATTGCTCGCTGATAGGTTGCTCCGGCATTCTTTAATCCAAACAACATCACTTTATAATAATATGTTCCCCATAAATTTATAAATGTTGTTTTAACCATGTCTTCTGGATTCATTTTTATCTGATTATACCCAGAAAACCCATCCAAGAAGGAAAACCATGAATGCCCCGATGTATTATCCACCAAGATGTCTATATGAGGCAAGGGAAAATTGTCCTTTGGGCTAGCCTTATTCAAATCTCTATAGTCTACGCACATGTGCATTTTCCCATCTTTCTTTGGTACATGGACTATATTGGCCACCCATTCAGGATATTGTGACACCTCGAGGTAACCAGCATCGATCTACTTTTGCACTTCTTCTTTTATCTTGAGTACCATTTTTGGCCTCAATCTTCTGAGTTTCTGCTGAACTGGTTTACATTTTGGCCTTATGGGTAACTTATGTACTACTATATCGGTGTTTAATCCAGGCATATCTTGATATGACCAGGCAAAGACATCCTTAAACTCTTGCAACAAACCAATCAACCATTGCCTAGATTTTGGCAAGAAAGCAGTCCCTATTTTTACTTCTCTCCTGATTTCGTCTGTTCCCAAGTTGAGAATCTCTAATTCCTCCTTATGAGGTAAGATCTGCTTGTCTTCTTTTTCTACCAACCTTAGTAATTCTTCATGGATTTCACATTCTGTTTCATCCTCGACCTCATTGACTTCCATTAGACACACTGGTCGCTCAAAGCCTACCCCGGGATTAGGTTCAGGATCATTCATGCAATCGATAGCCAAAAACCTGCAAAGAAAATGATAATATGTATATTTGGAAAATATGTGAAAAGAAAACAAGAAACATGTTTTCCATTTGTGAATCAGCATTGAAATCATCTTTATTTAAATGGAATAATATAATGGCCCTTTACAGTTAATGCTCTATACCTGCGGGCAAAGGTATAAAGTTGGTTCCTGGTATTTACTTTGTTTTATTGGATACAAAAGTAAGCTCCTCAGCTACCCAGTTTTCAAGTTTCTCACCTAGGAGACATGGGTGTATTTCTTTTAGAAACTTCACGGGTTGGGCATTCTTAAAAATTCCTCCAACAAGCAAACCTTCCAGCTCATTGCCAAAGATCTCCTCTTCATGCATCCTTGCAGTCTCCAGGTTGACCTCCATGAGTTGTTCTTCGACATTCTCGAATCCTTGTGATTTAAAAATCTGGGTCAAGCCAAATAAGGCTACAGGTTCAAAGGGTGCCTTAGTTCCCAAAAGGCGGGCCCTCCTTTGTTCTCGCTTTCTTTTCAAATCCCTCATTCTCTCCTTGATATTTGGCTTGAATCACAGTCTGAAACTGTCTTTTTTCATGACAACAGATTTTGGGCGCAAACACCCCTAGAGACGTTTTCCCAATCCTTTCCCTGTTCTTGCACCTCTCCCTAGTGTTTCACAAATGGTCATCTTAGTACAATTCGACAACCTTGGTCGAGGAAAAGGTTTTGCTTTAGCAACAAAAGTGGCATTGATAAACTTCAAAGCTCTAAAGGAACATTCAAGAGCATTCTCATTAACCTCAATATATGGGGCGTGTGTGGTCACCGAAGCAATGATGTCTTCCTCCGCCCCGACACTAACCAGTTTCCCTTCAATAACAAACTTCAAATTCTAATGCAAGGATGATGGAACCGCTCTAGCTGAGTGAATCCAAGGCCCACCTAACAGACAATTATATGTGGGCTTTATATCCATCACTACAAAGTCTATATTTTAAACTACCGGCCCAATCAACAATGGCACTTCAATCTTCCCTAGTACTTCACGAGTAGTTCCATCGAAGGCCCTCACAGTATTCTTGTATACTTTCATGTGCGAATCATCAATTGGCAACCTTTGAAGAGTTACCATCGGCAAAACATTCAAAGCCGAACCGTTGTCTATCAACACTCCCGGTAGTACATACCCCTTGTAATGTGTGGTGATATTCAGAGCCTTCACGGACCCTATCCCACCTTCAAGAATCTCATCATTAGTGAATGTGATATAATTATCGGTAGCAATGTGATTTACTATCCCGTCTAGCTTACCCACATATATGTCATTTGGCACAAATGTCTGATTGAGCACCTTTATTAAGGCATTACGATGCCCATCAGAACTTAACAATAACTCCAAGACAAAAATTCTCGATTGCTATTTCTTTAATTTTTCAACTATATTGTATTCACTGTGCTTTAAAAATTTCAGAAACTCTTGAGCCTATTCTTCTGTAACTGGCTCATTTATTTTAGGTACAAGTTCTTCCTCAAAAATCATTTCTGGCATTGTCACACTCTTTCCTTTAACTTTTTTTGTTTCCTTAGAGACCTCTAGAGAATAACATCTGCCACTTCGGGTAAAATGCCCCACTTCATTCACTGTTTCTGAACTAGGCTGTCCATCATTTCTCTCTTCTAAAATCATATTGGCTTCCTCCTGCCCTTTGCCCTCTCCAGGCACAGTTACATT
The DNA here is from genome assembly GCA_019671005.1 of Hibiscus mutabilis. Lineage (NCBI taxonomy): Eukaryota > Viridiplantae > Streptophyta > Magnoliopsida > Malvales > Malvaceae > Hibiscus > Hibiscus mutabilis. Next base: position 58,349,128 of record CM033717.1, read on the forward strand.
GGCTGTGTAATTCCAAGGCACCTTGTGAGTACTCTTGTAAACAAACGGTGTAGGAGACGAAATCACAATTTTAGGAGTTACCGCTGATTTCACATCTAAAGAGCTCCCACTCTTAGACCGAACATAAATTACCAAGGGTTTGTGTACTCTATACCTAACACCCGATGGTTCAGAAGTAAAAACCTCACCCGCATTCTTTTCTCCTGTTTTTGCAAAGAACTCGATTTCTTTATTTTCCATCATTTTTTGTATCAAATTCTGGAACTTTGGGCAATGCTGAATCTCATGGTCATGTTCCTGATGATACTCACAATACACCTCAGACTGCACTTCCTCCTGCACTTTCATGCCTATTTTGATCATCCCAGCATTATATAGCTGTTCAAATACCCATTTCAAAGGGGACATGATCTTCGACACATTAGTTTTCAATTGCTTTGCCTTATCGTCCTCCTCTATGGCGTTCACTTCTCACCCCCATGGCTCGACAAAGGATTTGATGTAATGCTAGGCTCATCAAACTTTAGAATCCCATTGTTGATTAGATTCTGCACTACCTTCTTGAATGCTGTACAAGTTTCAATCGTATGTCCCGGTATTCCAGCATGAAATTCACAATGAGCATCAGGTTTATACCATTGAGGGTAGGGAGGTTGCAAAGGAGTCAAATAGTATGGCCTCACCAAATCTGCTTCATACAACTGTGGATACAACTCAGCATATGTCATTGGTATTGGTGTGAAATTCATTCTGTCATTTCTTGGCCCACGAGCATCCTTCTTGTTTTATCCTTGTGAATTTCCTATCACTGTGCCAGGTGAAGTGATAGTCACATTCTTTGGAGCCTCATATGCACCTGTATTATTCACTTCATTGTCTTTCCTTTTGTAATTCTTTCGAGATCCTTCTCCACTTTTGATCTTGCCACTTTTAATTGCTACTTCGATCAATTCCCCGGTCATCACTATATCAGCAAAATTCTGAGTAGCATTACTGATCAACCTCTCAAAAAGTGGTCATTTCAAAGTCTGAACAAACACGTGAGTAACCTCACTTTCCATCAATGGTGGTTGTACCTGGGCTGCTATATCTCTCCACCTTTGAGCATACTATCTGAGCGTTTCATTACTCCTCTGTTCCATGCCCTACAACATAATACAGCTAGGAACCATTTCCGTCACATGTTTGTAGTGTTCCACAAAAGCTCATGAGAGATCTTTTCATGATCAAATGTTTACACAACTCAACTACGTATACCATCGCGATGCCGAACCAGTCAAACTATCTTGGAAGCAATGAATTTACAACTTTTTATCCCTCAAATGAGCAACCATCTTCCAACAATACATTGTGAGGTGAGCTTTCGGGTAAGTAGTCCCATCATACTTCTCAAAATCCGAGACTTTGAATTTTGGAGGAAGGATCAGGTTAGCCACTAAACTCATTTCAATTACTCCAGGTCCTACCTCATTCCCACTAAACTCATTTCAATTACTCCATCAAACGATCCTCTAATGCCTTGCAGCGCTCCTCATAGTTCTTCTCGATTTTAGCCTGGATCTTCTTTATCTCATTGAGAGCATTTAAATCAGGGATATCTTTATTACCCCTAAAATTTGTCCCAATATGAACTAGATGACTGGTGTTGCTCTTACCAGATTAATTTGGACCTTCTTCGTAGGTGGAGGTCCTTCAGGCTGCACCCTTATGTGAGATGTGGTTTTTGGTTGATCATTCATTTCATTAGAAACACTTTCAAGCGCTTTAGCCTTTCCAGACTCTTTCGGTCCCAATAGATTATTCAATTGATTGATTATCTCTCTCTGAGTCTGGGCAAAGTAATCCTTCATGGATTGCTCCATCCTATCAAAACAATTTTGTGTGTCTACTCTATCGTTCTCCAAACTGGCAACCCGATCTTCAACAACCATGGTCTTAGAGATTAAGCGGGTCCTGTAAGAATGCAGAATGATTGTGTCTTATGAAACAAACTGTCATAAAACCTTCTATATTAAAAACTTGTTAAAAAATAGAATAACATAAAAATGCGTGAATACATGTATGCATGAATGAAAAAGGGGTATCGGATCCAAATGCTAGCTTTTAGCAAAACGTTCATTAACCAAAAGAGTTCATTACAAGAAATGAATAATTTCAACTACACAAATCTCTCCGCTCTCACTCCTAAGTTAATTATTTCGTGCAATAGGTGAACAACCTTCTCTTCAAGCTCTAGACCAACATTGGGACGTTGCAACATGGTTGTGGCATCTCTTGACAACATCTGGACATACTCAGTAATATTCCTCACCTGTTCCTGAAAGGTGATCAACTCGGTGTTTTGACTTTGAATTGTGCATTGAGCCGCCCCATAATTGTTTCTCCATACCCTAATTTCTGGCTATAATGCACCTTCGTAGGTTGCAAGCTGTCCCTTTAAACCTTGAACTTCATTCTCTAACTCCGTGATCCTCTTGCACAATTCCTTATTCTCCTAATCCATCCGGGGTTGATCCTCTTCATTGTATCTTATAACTGTTTGCTCTAGCCGTGATACCTAAATCTTTAATTCCTCATTCTTAGCTTGCTCCTCCTCAAGCCTCTTTTTAGCCCTGGTGCTTAACTCTCTTGACTCTCATGCCTTTTTCTCATACATCCTTTTGTAGCTATCCGTTTGTTTGGTCATATCTTCCAATTGTTCTGACATATTCTATACTATTCTGCTTGTACCTTCTTTTTGTGCTTTCTTGCATCCAGAATGAATCTTCTTCAGTTTTGCTAATTCTTGTTCGATTTTCTGTTGTTGCTCTAAAAGTTTTTTCCTCTGATTTTGTTGAACGTCTACCTCTAATGTTGCCATTGAAAGTTCGTGTTTCAGGTCACTGATTCTCTTCGTATATCCTCTCATTTCCTTTTCATGATCATGCTTCACTTTCTCTATTGCTGACGGAGCATCCCTGGCACATCCACTAGCTGAACCACTATCTCATGAATCCTTGTTTGGGAGATTATCATTAACCCTTTTGGCCTTCCATTTTCCATATCCTTTCACAACTTCTTTCTCTTCTTGTAACTCCACCCTTCTTGGTGTTAGCCAAGCTCTTGAGGTGTCAACTACCTTTGGTTTGTAATTACTTGTTTTGTGAGCATACCAAAAGTGTCTATTCCCTTAGTTACAAGGATAAACTGTCTTGACCCAAATTGTCGTGATACTAGCAGTGGGTAGTAGGCTGTTCCACCCTAAATTCCTAGTAACGGTATCCAGTCGAACTTTCCACACCGATATCGATAACTACTCACATTTAGCCAATGAGTCTTCCATACCACATCTGATTCCTTTAAGTTTAAGAAAAACCCTTTCCACTGAGCTTCCGTCTTCTTATCGAGAATACACAAAGTAATGTGTTCCTCTATCGGCGTATAGTCACTAAAAAATCTTCGAACCCTGTAAGGTGTGGTCCATCGATAACCTCAGAACCAAATTTCCAATAGCTGTGCACAACTCCAGAATCGTCCTTCCCCAGACTTTCTACAAGCAGTGAGTGATCTGTATGTTTCTGCCAGGATTGCAGGCACTGGATTTACGTTCTTTTCTAATCTCTCGAATAAGCCTAATGTTGATGGATCTATGCAATCAATAGTCCTTGGGAACAATACTAACCCATAAATACACAGAGCAAACAATTTCCCGTTCCTTTTCTCTGATTCATCACCTGTTAGAATTATACCCTGGATAATCTTCCAATCAATGCCCTCGTTATCTTCCAAAACCTCTTCATTTCCTTTCCTTTTTAACTTGCCCTCAAACCATGCTTCATCCTTGTAACACCCCCTACTCGGGCTAGTAGAAACCCGGCTTGGGAGCGTTACTTAACAAGAAAGCAAGGACATTACAAGACATGGCAATAGACAAGAAGAATACAATACAAGAATCAATCAAGCTTTCACATGCTTATCTAACAAGTAAGTTCTCATTTGATTTCAAATGAAACTAAGGCATTCGAACAAGGCTGAGGCAACCATTCATACATTACTTATTATGCAAGCAACTCACAATTGATTCTTATTCAACCTAAACCATTCGGCTATCTATACAAGACCATTAGATTAATTCCTTTCATGCTTACAATACAAGTTACTACTTTCATAGTTCATATTACCACATTCAATATTTGTTACCTATCCTATTCGAATTACCTAAGAATACCAACATGTTTCGTTTCAATTCAAGGTTCCTTAGTTTTTATACATTTATTCATTTGATTCATATACTTACAAGCATAATTATCTAACATTCAATAGCATGAAACTAGTTCTATTCAAGCTTATTTCCATACCTATGCATTCGACATTCATCTTATACAAGCATACATGACATATACATCAAGGTATATTTACATACAAGTAACCTTTTAGGTCCAAGTCATTCGAATGGGAAGGGATCTACATGGTTCATCTCATACTACTTTCATTTCAAGCAAAACATGTACACTAAACATGGTAGGCCCATCAAGATATACTAGATCAATATTAGATCATTTCATTCTTAATTCACCATATGTGCAGCAAATTTCATTCAATTACATGATACTTATGTTCATTACATGCTTGATACTATATACATAACATGGTAGGCCCATCAAGATCAATACATACAAGTTTCAAGATGCATGTTCAAGCTAACTATGTACATCCAGTGCCACCATTCTAGGAGATATACAAAACAAGTATGGATTCATACTTGAACTATGCTTTTGGAAGTTGCTTCTTGCTCAAGGTAACATGATTCAAGATCAAGCAACCTCGTATCATTTATCCTGTAGGTTGGGAAGAATGAAACAAGAGTGATAAGTACAAGATTGTACTTAGTGAGGTAGTAACTAATCTAACCATTTGTTATTTCAAGTTTCATGTCATTTAAATCAAGTAGAGACCTAGCTAAGGATTTCAAGCATTAGAGTGATCTTAGCTAGGCTTTCAAGCATCAAGATTATCCCATCTAAGGATATCATACATTCGGTCACAAGGGGCAACGCACAAGAATCATACTTCATGAATCAAGCACACATGCTTGCAAAACAAGAAATCAAGGAATCATGCTTTCAAGAAAGTAACATACAATTCATGGCATTCAAGACAAGTAACATATAATGTAGGATTGTTATTTCAATTGTTATTCATTAAACAACCCCCTTGGTACTTAGTTTGTATAGGTAATCGAGTCTCCAACCAACTGTCACCACAAGATGTACCGTAGTGCTGGTCAACCCTCCTATTATCGCCAAAGACCATATAGGTAACCTCCGTCTGTCGCCAAATAGGGGCCTTAGCCCTGGACTATAGTCCACCCTTACACAATGAGCTCTAGACTCTAAGGCATGCCCTTCTACCTAGTCCAACTAGCTACCAAGGTTGTTCAATTTACCATTTATTCAAGTGTTTCAAGATCATGTCAAGCAAGTTCATTTCATATTAGGCCCTTAGGCCATTGAGCCATAGCTTACATGTCAAGTAGTTTCATGTTTCATTTCATCAAGATGAGATGTTATCATATCTCAAACAAGTCATTAGCATTTGATCTCATTGCATCATAACACATACAAGCATCCATGCTATCACTTAATCATGCATAAGCATTCGAAATAGACATATATTCAAGGCTAGGATCAAGTTTCATGTATTAATTTAATCACCCTTCCCTTATTAGGTCAAGTTCATGATTAGATTCATTTAACATGTCAAGAATGTAGCAAGAATAGATTGGTTAGGACCTAGTCCTAACCCTAGAGGTAACTACACTCACAATACTCCAAGCTAGCTAGTCTTGGATCCACACTCCTTTGTTCTTGGCTTTAGGATAATCCACTCTATCCTCTTCCACCAAGTTTACTCCTGGTTCTATCACATTACAAGTACAAACATATGTCAAAACAAGATCATATGATCACCAAATCAGTACAAGGTTACAAGCACACAACAATCACAAATTTGGCAGCATGCTCATATACATTTTCCATTACACTTAACTAAACTTTTCTACATTCTAGTTCATGTAAAACAAGGCATAATCAAAGGCCTAAAACTGTTTACAAGACAGTCTACAAAATGCCACAAAACAGTGTGCATTTGCCTATACAACTGCTGCCAGACAGCTTGCACTCTAGTTACTAAATCATGCATAACTTTCATTTCGTACGTCAGAATTTCAATTGGTTTACACCATTGAAAAGCTAACAATATTTTATCTATGACCATATAAGGCTTGCATTTTAGTTTTTACAAATTAATACAGTCTTTAATTTAAAGACATAGCATTTTGCTTTACTGGGCAGTTTGCACTGTCTCTAGAATTTCTCCTCTACATTTCAGTATACAAACCAGAGTTCAGTTCTGTTTTCTCCTACTTAATTTAGACATACCAAGGTGTTTTACATAGAAATTTCAGCCTTATATTCATTATACACAATTTATAGTGATTTTTTAAAGTCACTGCCCAGAACAGAGCATTCTGGGCAGATTACACTAGGTTGAATTTCTAGCTTCTTAACTCATTTTAGCAAGGTCCTATCATGTAAATTTCATTCATGTTCATACATGTCTAGGTCATCTTAATTCACCTATGTTCTTAAAATAGGGCATTATCATGTTGAACCTAATTTGATCTATTTGATCACATTTACACATCCAATTCATCAACTAGGCAGCCCATTACCTAATTTAACTAGTTAAATTAGGTATAGTCATTTTCCATAAAGTTACCTATTCAATTCAATCTCCATTTTACCTAGAAACATGATCAAAATAGGGTTCTATGTTCATTTGACATGTTTACACAATTTCTCGATCAAAACAGTCCCTAATCAAGACTGTTTTCAATCATGTTCATATACCTCAAATTTCCAGCAACTATATATATATCCTATATCAAATTGGTTACTAGAAATTGCAATTTCAAGTTCAAATTGAAACTAGCATGTTCCTAACACACATAGAAATCATCCAATTCATCAAGGCGACAAAGACATCATCAATTCAAGGTTCAACAATCTACAACAAGTTAGAATCAAGTATTATACCTTCTCCAAGCTAAATTTGATCAATGGATGAACCAAGAAGCTTGAATTTGAAGGTGTTGCATACAAATTTTCTCTCCCCTTTCTCTCTCTATGTTTCGGCCAAAATGGGTGAATTAGGGAGGAAGATGACAATATTTTTGGTCATTATTCCTCCTTGGCCATGAGTCATCATCCAAGTTGGCACATGTTCTCCTCCAATGAGGACATGTGTCAAGGCCTTTAATTCTAATGAATTTTGCTTGCAATCTTCCTAACTTTGCATGTTAACATTTCCATCCTTCTATTTATGCCTTCTAGTTTTCATTTCAATTCAATTTGGTTCAATTTCACTTATTTGGTTCATTCTTCTTTTAATTTGCTTACCACATAAATTAAATTAGCCTATATCGCATCCCTCTCGAGCTCGAAATTTTTGAAAACTTTAATACAAGGAGTCGCTACCAATCTTTTTGAAAAAGTGTGATTGGATCACTTTAAAATACAAGGTTATTTTAATAAAACGGTTTATTTATTAAAATAACGCTTTTAGTCTTTAAAAACCAGAAAACAGGTTCGGGGTCGGTTACGTGTAGGGAAGGGTTAGCACCCCCACAACGCCCAAAAATTGGTACCTTATTGATTTCGAAAAGTGTTTTCAAAATTGGAATTTGCAAGTTCACAAGGTTTAATTTATTCATCCATTTTACGAATATAAGTATATTTTAACGGCCTTACCGCCCAGAAAATGAACTCCAATCACCGCCAACACTCCTGACGCTAACCCGTCATTTCCGTTTGGTAAGACACCGCATTGATTTAGTTTTCACTTTTTAAACAAACCAAAGAAAGGATTAGGTGAGTTGTTATTTTTTAAAGTTTAGTGTTTAAATCCCAAGGAACGTCTAAATTCATTTTATTTGCCAAAGTTATAATATTTAAAGTGTGTTTTATTTCAAAAGGTAAAGAAAGTTTTTAAGCAAACAAGTTTCTAATTTATGCTCAAAGATCCTAATCCTAAAGTTCAACCTATCACTAAAGGCTATCAAAACAAGAAAATTCAAAACTTTAAATTTAGATCAATTTTATTTTGAGAAAATTTCTAGCACTTCAAAAAAACCTTCTTTGTTTTTGTGCTGTAAAGACATTTTTTATTCTTCTATTATTTTAATTGAAGTGTTTTTTAGTTTTTTTAAACTTTAATTATTTTTCTATATTTGAAAAGTTTTTATTTTATGTTTTTAAAACCCTTTTTATCCTATTTTCGAGTTTTTTTCAAGGCCTTTTATTTCCAAAATCTTTATGTATTTTACTTTAAAAACTTTTCAAGCCTTTTTTATTTTTATTTTTTTAAAAATGTTTCTTAAAACCTTTATTTTTCGGAACTCACCATTAAGAATTTTATTAAAAGGTTTATCTATTTACAATTTTAAAAAATGTTTTTTTTTTTAAATTCTTTGGAAGCTTTTTATTAAAAACTTTTCAAGCCCATTTTATTTTTGAGCTTTTTTAAATGTTTCTTAAAAACTTTATTTGTCGGAAATTACCAAGACAAGTCGACCGGCACCAACTTCATCGGCCGCCGTGGCCCAGGGACGGCGGTGGATAGACCGACAGCAGACCAGCCCTTTTCCCCATTTTTTGACATTAGATCCATACCCTTGATTATTTTAGCCCTAGATCTAACGGTCTCGAATAAACCTGAAAAAACAACAACAAATGGGTTAGTTTGGGCCTCTAAAAAAATAAAATGGGCTCCCTTATTATGTTTTAGGGGTGGGTTTTTATTGTATCATATATTAAAATAAGTAGGCTTATTATTAGTGGACACTTTATTCAAATGGACTCCTTTTTTTTCTTTGTATTTTTTTGCTTTAACTATAATAATAATAGTACTTAATAATAATAATAAAGCGGTAAAAATCTAGTGACAATAGCTGCCCCTCTTTGCTCATCTTTGAAACAAAGATAGAGCAAAGACCAAAAGGCACTGATTTTCACCGATTTGCTCATTGGTTCCATTCTCCTGATGCCCTAACGGATAGGCTGGTTCTATTCTCCAAGCGCCCGAATAGATGAGTGAGTTCTATTCTCCAAATGCTTGAATAGCGAGCTGGGTTCTATTCTCCGTATGCCCGAGTAGATGAGCTGTGTTCCATTCTCCAAATTCCAGAACGGATAGACAGGTTATATTCTCCTGATGCCCAAATAGATAGGCGAGTTCTATTCTTCTTATGCCCAAATAGCTAAGCAAATTCCATTCCCAAATGCCCGAACGGATAGACAAGTTATATTCTCTAAGCGCCCGAATAGATGAGCGAGTTCTATTCTCCAAATGCCCGAATAGATGAGTTGGGTTCTAAAAAAGGGTTCTATCCTCCTTATGCCTGGACGGATAAGCAAGCTTTTCTGCTGAAACCTTCATATACCTGTGAACACTGTAGTAAAAAATGCAATTTATGATGATCATATCCCTGGGGATACCTAAAACATAAATGCATGAAAACTTTTCTTTAAAGTCTTTTATTTATTTCCTGTACGGCGGTAACACAGAAGAAGCTATGAACCTGGATTGTATTATCTCAAACATTTTATCAACTCTGGTAAAGAATAATTGGCATCTATTCTGGCCCATCTCCTCATGAGTTCCTTCTCACCGAATCTGACTTTGCACAATGTTATTAGGATCACTACGATCAGGAATACGAGCAACATCCCATCTTCCAATTCTAGTTGGCTCCATCAATTTCTTGTTGTTAAAATTCCACCAACCATTTATTGTAAAAGATTAAACAATGCATTCATCCTTTCCTGTGGCTTCCACCCTAATATTAAAACAGGGAAATCTTTTACTAGACGTTAAGGGCCCTCGTTTGGCATTACAAGGACACCGTAGAGCAACACCCAATGGGTGTATGTATGGGACGCTCAATACATGGAAAATCCCCAGCTCATCGCAACTGTATCCCATAATGGTTGACAAAGTAATCATAGATAGTCATCTCTGCGGTCTAAACTTCGCCATTTCCATTCTTAGTTCCTCTTTGCTTCATAGAGAACTTTTGATCTGGGCATATTTTCTCACTCAATCCAGTTATCTTGTACTCCTGATTAAAAAGACTGACTTTTACCCTTTCATTGGAGTTGATACATCAATATTGAGTGAAAGACCTCTTCGAATGTTCTTATAAGCTTCAAGCCTTCATATGCCTTACTAAACACTCTTGGTGCTTCTTGTGATTTCCCGGATTCTTGATCTTGCAGGGCATTTCAAGTTGCTTGCATAGGAGTCTTTGCAATCTAACTTGAATGTTTTTCCAAGTTAATTCCCCTTTTTAAAATTCATCCCCCAAGTTCTAAACTTGACCATGAAACACCTCATAATCCCTGTGTTTCTAAAAACTTTCAGAGTAATGCTTAAAAACCTTTTGTATGTTTTAATTATGTCAAACTTACTAATTTTCATTTCAATGCATGATACTTCATGGAAATGGAGAATAGGCGAAGAAAAAGGTCAATGAGATGAAACTTTATTCATTATGTGGCGAACAAAAGAAAGTTTACAGGAAAGGAAGATAAGTATTCAAATATCAATAGTCCAAACTTGTCCAATTAAGGCACCTAGAATTGACTTGAATGCCATCTGTGCTGAGAGGACTTCGAAAATGTGGGCGATGCGCAAAAGAATCAAGTTCCAAGGGGATCACTTTGTAATAGGCCTGCCTTGCAAGTTATATGAGCTGCCTTTACGGGTTTTCAACTCAGACCCTCCTTTGGTTTCAAAACGCCCTTTGCGGGTTTTTATTTCGAACCCTCATTTTCTTTTTTTTCTTTTTTCTCTTTTTTTATTTTTATTCCTTTTTCTTTTTCTTTCTTTTTTCTTTTTCTTTCTCTTCTTCTTTCAAACATAGTACTTCTTGACCTAATCCAAATTCACTAGATTCTGGAACTCATCACCGTCCATTTCAGCCAAAATTAATGCTCCGCCTGAAGAGACCTTTTTTACAATATAAGGTCCTTCCCAATTAGGTGCCCACTTCCCTTGGGGATCGCTTTGAATTGGTAGCTTCTTTTTCAATACTAGGTCATCTTGCTAGAACTTTCTAGGGCAAGCTTTCTTTTCATGAGCCCTAATCATTCTTCTTTGATACATTTGACCATGACATAAAGCTCTCAACCTTTTTTCTTCAATTAAATTCAATTGGTCATATCTTGCATGTACCCATTCAGCTTCATTTAACTTGGCTTCTATCAAAACATGTAGCGATGGTATTTCAACCTCAATTGGTAGGACAACCTCTACTTCATATACCAACAAGAACGGTGTTGCCCCAGTAGATGTTCGTACCGCTGTCTGGTAGGCGTATAGGGCGAATGGAAACTTTTGATGCCAATCTTTATAGGTATCAGTCATTTTTGCCACCATCTTCTTAATATTTTTGTTTGCGGCCTCAACTGCCCCATTCATCTTCGGGCGATAAACCACCGAATTGTGATGCTTTATGTTAAACTGTTCGCAGACCCAATCATTCTGTTATTCAGATTAGAGGCATTATCGGTGATTATGCTCTCTGGTAAACCATACAGGCAAATGATCTCTTTCTTTAAAAACTTACAGACTATTGATCTAGTGACATTTGCACACGAGGCTGCCTCGACCCACTTTGTGAAGTAGTCAATAGCTACTAGAATAAAGCGATGCCCATTTGAGGCTTTTGGGTGAATCTGCCCAATAACATCTATACCCCACATGGAAAACGGCCAGGGAGACGACATGACATGTAGAGATTGGGGGGGCACATGGACCTTGTCAGCATAAATTTGACACTTATGGCATTTTCGGGAATAGTCAATACAATCCCCTTCCATGGTTGACCAATAATAGCCCAAGCGCATAATCCTCTTAGCCATAGTGAAGCCACTGGGGTGAGCTCTACAGACTCCCTCGTGAACCTCCTATAGAATCAGCTGGGCTTCTTTCGCATCTACACATCTCAAAAGCACTTGGTCTCGACTGTTTTTATAGAGGATTTCTCCATCAATGACATATCCTCATGTCATCTTTCTAATCATCTTCTTCTCATTTTCTATGGCTTGTGATGGGTAGTGTTGGAATTTTATATACCACAAGATGTCATGGCAAGCCATCTATTTCTTCTTCCACATCATAACAATGGGCTGGGATATCTAGCATTTGCAGTTTGATTGGTATCATCTCAGAACCTTCACTTTCTTGGAACATAGCAGCAAGGGCGGCAAGAGCATCATCCATCTGGTTATCTTCTCTAGGGAGATGTTTAAAAGTAATCTCATCGAATTCCTTAGTTAATTCAATGACCAACTTGTAATATTCTATCAACTTTGCATCATTCGTCTCCTATTCACCACGTATTTGGTAAATGACCAGCGCTGAGTCTCCATAAACTTTCAAATTCTGAATTTTTCTTTCAATGGCCTCCCTCAGCCCTAATATTAAAGCCTCATATTCTGCTATATTACTGGTGCAGAAGAATTTTAAATGACTGGTAAAAGGATAATAATCTTCCTTGGGTGAAACCATGACTGCACCGATTCTTCGTCCTAAAACATTTGTAGCCCCATCAAAATTCATGATCCACAAATGCATTTGAGCTTCATCATCTTTTACTAAGATACACATCAAGTCCTCGTCAGCTAATTGAAATCCAGAGCTTCATAGTCATCACAGGCACAACTTGCCAGAAAGTCAGCTATGGCACTTCCTTTTATTGCTTTTTGGCTAACATACTGAATATCAAATTCTGATAGCAACATCTGCCATCTAGCTAACCTTCCAGCCAGTGCAGGGGCTTTCATCATATACTTTAGTGGTTCCAATTTAGAAACTAGCCAAGTAGTGTGGTATAGCATGTACTGCCTTAGTCTTTTAGCTGTCTAGACCAATGCACAACATTGTCTCTCAATTGAAGAGTATATGGTTTTGCAGTCGGTGAATTTCTTGCTAAGGTAGTATATCCCCTTTTCTTTCCTCCCGGTCTCATCTTGTTGACCCAATATGTAGCCCATGGAGTTTTTGTATACCACTAAGTAGAGGATTAGTGGTTTGCCTGAAACAGGTGGCACCAATATAGGAGGACTAGTCAGTTGCTCTTTGATCTTTTCTAGGGCTGCTTGGCATTTTTCGTTCCGTGTTCTTGGGTTATTCTTTTTAAGTAATCTGAATATCGGATCACACTTTTCTGTTAATTGGGAAACGAATCGGGCAATATAATTTAGCCTCCCCAGGAAACCTCGAACCTCTTTCTGCGTTTGAGGTGGTAGGAGTTCCTGTATGGCCTTTATCTTATTAGGATCAACTTCAATTCCCTTTCTACTCACAGCAAAGCCCAGCAATTTTCCAGACGTAACCCCAAATAAGCACTTGGTATGGTTGAGCTTCAGCTGAAATTTTCTTAACCTTGAGAACAACTTTTCTAGGTTCTCCATGTGTTCTTCTTCAGATCGCGACTTAGTGATCATATCATCGACATATACTTCTATCTCTTTGTGCATCATGTCATGAAAAGAGTAACCATGGATCTTTGGTAAGTTGCCCCGGCATTCTTTAAACCAAAAGGCATCACTTTATAGAAGAAAGTTCCCCAAAGTGTAACAAAGGTTGTCTTCTCCATATCTTCTGCGCACATCTTTATCTGGTTATACCCAGAAAACCCATCTATGAAGGAGAAGATAGAATGGCCCTCTGTATTATCTACCAAGGTAATGTGGAGGTGGAAAATTATCTTTAGGACTTGCCTTATTAAGAATTCTATAGTCAACACACATTCATACTTTTCCATCTTTCTTCGGGACCGGAACAATATTGGCTACCCATTCAGGATATTTAGCTTCTTCAAGTAACCCAACATCATATTGCTTTTTCACCTCATCCTTGATCTTCAGCAGTGTCTCAGTCTTCATTCTTCTGAGTTTCTGTTTTACAGGCTCTCATCCAACCTTTATAGGGAGCATATGCATAACAATGTCAGTGTCTAATCCAGGCATATCGTAATAGGACCAGGCGAATATGTCCTTATACTCTTTTAGAAGCTCAATCAGGCATTGCCAAGTTTTGGTTGTAATAGTGGTACCAATCTTCACCTCACGCTTCTCCTTTTCAGTACCTAGATTCAAAATTTCCAACACTTCCTTGTGGGGTAAAATTTGTTTTTCTTCCCCTTCAACCATTCTGAGTAAGTCATCGGGTAAACCATATTCTTCCTTATCGTCCACATTTCAAACTTCTTCAGAGCATAAAGGCACATCAAAGTTAATTTTGGAGCCAGACTTAGAGTTTTTTGAACTGTTGATATCTAAATACCTGCAAAGAAGAGTACAAGGAATATATACCAAGGAAAAGATAAATGAATGGATAATTTGATTTTTATTTTTGGTTTGTTCACATTTTTTTGTTTTAATGTTTTATGGTTTTTATTCATGAAAGAAAATTCGCCACGCATGATTTTTGGAAAAATATATATCTTTTATTGAATTCAAAATCAATTATTTGACATAGACCCTTTTACATAAGATCTCTAATTGCCCCTGGGTCTAAAGGCAAAAGAGTTGGTTTTGGGAATTACTCTGAGACTGTCTTAAAAACTTCAGGGATTTCTTCTGCGGTCCAATTGTTCAGTTCAGAGCTAGGGAAATCTTGGACAAGTATTGATTTTCTCTTTCCTCGTCCATCAGGGCATTGATGCTCAGCTTCTCAAAAGCCTCGCAGAGGTCGTTCTTTCCTTCCTCCTCTTTATCAAATCGGGCATCAGGATCTAGAAAACCTCCAGTTCTAAAATTGTGGCTTACGGGCGGGTACGTCATTCGTTCCCACTCAATCTCTCTTCCCCTTTCAGTCTTGCCCTCCTCCTCTCTTGGTGCTTCCTCATCTCTTCTTTTCTTTGCCATTTACTGGGCTTGAAGCCCAAGCCAAATCTGTCTTTTTTTGCTAGAACAACCACAGGATGCAGTCTTCCTTGGTGTTTCTTCCCAAACTATTTTCATACTTCGGCTCATTTTCCAAGCGTCTGCTTTACCTGCATCTTGGCACAGCTTGACAACTCTGGCTCAGGTACCTTACTTCCTTTAGTGACGAATGTTACATTGACCAACTCTAATGTCCTGAAATGACATTCAAGCACTCCTTCATCTATCTCAATGTAAGGTGCATCAGTAACTACCGATGCAATGATTTCCTCCTCTACGCCAACCGTCACCAACTGTCCATCCATCACAAATTTCAGCTTCTGGTGAAGGGTAGAGGGTACAACATCTGTTGTATGAATCCATGGGCGCCCGATCAAGCAACTATAATTGGGCCTTATGTCCATGACCACGAAATCTACCTCAAACGTTGATGGTCCAATTTGCAGGGGAACTTCAATTTTCCCAAGCACATCCCTTTGGGTCCCGTCAAAGGCCCGTACTGTATTTTGATAAGCTCTCATGTGGGAGCTATCAATAGGAAACTTTTTCAACGTTGCCAAAGGGAAAACATTTAAAGCCGACCCATTATCAATAAGAACACCGGGCAATATATATCTTTTACATCTAGTAGAAATATGGAGAGGTTTACACGATCCTCTTCCCTCCATAGGAATTTCTTCATCATTAAATGAAATGAAATTGTTAACAGCAATATTGTTGACCAACATGTCCATCTTGTCGGTCGTGACCTCCTTGGATACAAAAGTTCTGTTCAAAATCTTTAACAAGGTGTCCCGATATCCCTCGGAACTCAGTATCAAAGATAACATAGAGATTCTAGCAGAAAGTTTGTGTAACTGCTCCACCACAATATACTCACTATGCTTGAGTATTTTCAAAAATTCTTGAGCCTTTGACTCTTTCACTGGCTCATGAATTACGGGTGTTTTTTCTTGAAAGAAATCTTTTTCTCCTTCCATATTTGGCTCGCTAGCAGCTTTTCTCTGCACCGCATCTCTGTCTTCTATCTTCGGTGGGGAATAGAGCCTTCCACTTCTCAAAAATCAGCTTACTTTGTTGTCAGGTTCTTTTACTTTCTCCTCTTCAGCCGACATGCCTCTTGGGCTTGGTACTGTGCAAGCATAACTCCAAGGAACTTACTTGCTATCCCTATAAGGGAAAGGGATAGGTACCTTGATAATCAATCTTGGGGTTACGCCCCTGGTAGTTTCATTAACCTTTGTCTTGGTTTTGATCACCAAAGGCTTCATTCCAGTATATTTCTTAGAGGACGACTCCTCTGACGTGCATACATCCAACATGTGCTCCTCACTCCCCTTCTTGAAAAACTTCATTTCTTTGTTATTCATTTTTTCCTAGACTAGTTGCCTAAACTCCTGGCAACACTCAATCCAATGTCCTTCTTCCTTGTGGTACTCACAATACATCCTACCTCTTACGGTCATCTCCTTAACTTCCCCTTCCAGTATTCTGGCTACAACCAACTAGGTCCATACCCACCTCATGGATGTTTTTACCTCAGCAACATCTCCCCTAATTACTCGGTCCTTATCTTCCACGACTACGTTCACTCCTGCCTTCTGGTGATTTGGTAGAGGGTTTCCCTTCTCTTCTGAGGTATCGAATGATAACATGCTAGATTTCCTCAAGTCCTCTACCACCCTCTTGAACACGGTGCAGTTTTCAATGGTGTGTTCCTGGATTCCTGCATGATAATCACACTGCGCCTTCTCGTCATACCATGGTGGGTATGGGGACGAAAAAGGTGGGACATGTCTTGGTAACACCATTTGAGTCTTGACTAATTCCTCAAATAATTTTGCATATGCCATTGGGATAGGCGAGAAGTATGGCTTTGAGTTTCCCTGATATCTTTGTTCTTCCTTGGGTGCGCTTGTGGTAGCAGGTGCTGTGGTTGTGACAATGGGTTTTCTAAAAACCACACCCTTTGAGTAATTAGGGTTGTAAACAATGGTTGCGTTGACCTCATTGTGCTTCTTCTTATACTGCTTTTTGGTTTCTCCTCCATCTAGCCTTCCACTCTTTATAGCCGCCAAAATTAGCTCCCCACTTATCAACATTTCTGTGAAGCTTTTGGTTGCATGATTAAACATGCGATCATAAAAAGATCCTTTCAGCTTCTCCACGAACATTGGGGTGATTTCACATTCCAACAATGGTGGATGTACCTGAGCAGCCACGTCCCTCCACCTTTGTGCATACTACCAAAAACTTTCATGATGCTTATGTTCCATCCCTTGAATGACTAGACGGTTTGGAACCATATCACTAACGTTCTTGTACTGCTCGCTAAATGCCCTTGACAAATCTTTCCACGATCGAATATTAACCCGGCTCAATTGTATGTACCAGCCAGATGCTGACCCCACTAAGCTATCCTGAAAATAGTGAATAAGTAATTTCTCATTATCTAAATATTCTGCCATCCTCCTGCAGTACGTGGTTAGATATGCTGACGGGCAAGTAGTTCCATTATATTTTTCAAAATCATGGAGTTTAAACTTCAGAGGAACTATAAGATCAGTCACCAAACTCAGGTCTTTGGCCTTCATATTGCCATGATTATTCCCTTCTTGGGATGATTTAATCATTTCCTCAACCTTCTTGTAACGATCCTCCCATTTCTTCTCATTCTTGGCTTTATCAGCAATTTCGTCGAAGTCAGGTACCTCGCGAATTTCTTCAAAATTTGCCTTCACTTCATAATGGACAGAGGATTCAGCAAGGTAAGGTGAAATCTTCACCTTGGATAAGGCAGCTTCTTTCTTATGGGCAAAGGCCATCCTCTGGAACTTGGACAACATGTTTACTTCTTCACCACCTTCTAACGCATCTGGATCCTTGAATCCAAACAAAGCTGCAATTGAACTTATAGTTTTTTGATGTGTCAGCTCCATTTCCTTCTTAAAATCATTCTCCATATTCCCAAGCTTATCTTGAATGCTCTTCTGGGTTGTTTCAATGGTTGTCAATCTCTCTTCAGTGTTCATGGCTCTGGTCTGGGCTCGCGTACCGTACTTATGGGTTGTTTTAGCTATTTTGGAAATTCTGCCATGTTTTTCTATCTTTGATTAGTTTTTGTCGTGTATGAATGTATGCACAAATAATAAACTGAATTTCACACAAAAGAAGCAACACAAGCAATGAAAGAAACAGTGCAAATGCATGAATGCAATCGGAGGGCCATTAATTCCATAAGACATTTTGCTCATAAAAAACAACTATTTATTGAATTCGAAAAGGTCCTTTATTACAAGAAGTTTAAATCATAAATACATCTCAGCTCGGACTCCTAACTCCTTGATTTCTTCAACCAACCACATAAGTCTGGGTCCAATCTCTCCCACTGGCTTAATATATTGGTGAAAGGCAACAACTTCTGTGGCTAACATCCTCACATGTTGAGCTACGTCCTGAACCTGGTGCATTACAGTCTTGTCGAACTCATCTATTTCCTTAAATCTTCTAGCATTGTCTCTGAGACGTGTGAACCAGTAATCATTTCTCCATCGATGGCATCTTCAAGTACCAAGATCTTGGTTTTGTATTCTTGGATGATGCCCTCCATTTCGTCCACATGTTCTTTTAAAGCTTCATTTTCATTTAAGCTAGCTTGGATCTCGGTATAAGTTTGATCATTCTGTAACTTGTGGAGAGTATGGTTCAAATTTGCCACTTGAGCTTGTAGCTTTGCAACCATAGTCTGGCTCTGTTTTAACTACTCACTGGTCTTATCATATGCCGTCTGCAATTCTAACAAACAGACCTTGTTGTCACAAACCTTTCGCTTCCATACAGTCACATTTTCTTGCTCCTTCTCACGGACCCATTTACCTTTTTCCTTCTCTGCAGCTTGTTTCTCTTTCTTTATCTCCTTTTCCAAGGCTTGCCAGAGTTTTTCGATCTCACGCCTACTACACTCTTTCTCTTTCTTCACAGCTTGCTCCATTTCTAGCTTTTACTACTCCGGGCTCTTCTGAAGAATAGCATTTTAGACTATTGTATGGAACTTGAGAAAATCCACTCTCTGGATCTCAAACTTCTTCTCCAAGTCTACATAAAGCTTTGTCACCCGATTAACCTCCCCTTTATGCTTATCTACGTCAAGACTGGATTCGTATTTGTCCTACCGATTTTGTTCTCGTAAAGCTTCTATCTCCAACTTGGCCCTTCTAAGCTCTTCTCTCAGAACTTCAGCTTCAGTGGGGACAACCTTTAAATGTTCCTCCGGAGTCTTGGTCAGTCGAGAGGTAGATGGCATGGTATTTCCATTCATTCTTGTGCGTATCCAAATGTCATAATCTGAAGTGAACATGCAGTGGCTATCAAACTTTATGTTCATGACATAGCAGTTGTTTCAGGAGTCACTAATTTTCTGTATCTTCTATCTATACTATTCCTGAAATTCAAACTCTGATGTACTAAGTCTAGTCGTGAAAGTAATGAACTGTCGGGATCCGTACTGTCTCGACACCAACAAAAGGGCACACCCAATTCCTCCCCATAAACCCAATAGCATAAGGTAGTTGTAATATCCACACTTGTACAAAACTTTAGCATGACCCATCCACGGAACCCTCCATCTGATGTCTTGGTCACGGCAATCTCTGAAGATTTCTACCAATTTGCTTCTCTTAACGACCGACCAATCTTTTGTTAAAAATTCTCGAAGAGGAGAGAAATTCGGGGAGAACACATTTGATAGAGTCAAAGTTAGACACTCCCGAAAATAGCTAAGGGCCCAGACCTGGAGCAAAGGAGTACATCCTTCGAAGAGCACACCCTCTTCAACTGAAGCGCACGCATTTAAAGAAATGAAAGTTTCAGCTAACACTGCAGGGAATGGATTAACTGCCCTCTTTAACTGTTCTAAGAAATCCAGCAAGGCCACATCAATGTTTCCCAACACCTTTGGGAAAATAACCAAACCGTAAATTGCGATAGCCAAAAGATCTATCCTCTTTGCTTTATCTGGATGCACTGGATAATGTTTCGGATGCTTGACCAAGGAAAGTTAAAACTTCCCCCTCTTTTTCATATCAGGCCCTCGACCCATTCATCACCCATTCCAGCAAATGCAGCAAGTCTCAAATGTGGGTTTTTGATCTTAAGGGGCTTACCATATACCCAGCTCTTATTTACATTAGGCAAGTTAAACAGGGCCAAGTACTCCTAGAACATGGGCATTATATCCTCCCCATTAAAAGTGAAACAACAGTACCTTGGGTTCCAACATTAGATCAAGGCTTTCAGAAACGGTTCATCCACCTTCACATATAAGAGATATGTTATGTCACCGTAAGTTTCATGGAATAACTTCTTGGTCTTATAGTCGAAACGGTCCCAAATCTCACGCAGCTCTTACAAGTTGTTCTGTTTGACACTGACGTGAGCATAATCTGAAGTTTCTGTCTCATGATCAGCAGTGAGGCTATCTCTGAACATTCGCTGATTAACCTCAGACCAATGACGCACTTTGGCATTCTCATCCTCACTCTTTAGGAGCCTTCTTTCCATGACAAGAGTTTTTTAATTTGAGCAAAAAAAGTTCTTTTCGAGAACCAACCCCTTCTGAATATGACATGACGAATGGATATGCAAAACATCAAGGCAAGAAAAAAGCAAGGATTAAGAACAAGACAACAAAGGAAATCCAAAACAATTTCATTGCATAAATAATTCTAGGCAGCCATTCCAACACTCCAGGACATGTCTCCATGGATTACCTTTGCGAAATAATTTTGGCTTAAAACTAAAACCCTAGGTTTTTCGCATGGCTCTTTTGGGGTAAGGTCTAGATTCTCAAACTTGGTTCAGTTCTAATATGGTACCTGAATTGTCCTTGATGTCCCCTACTAAGGGTACATAGACCTTGGTTCTCACCCATTATAGGCTTCAAGCGAACCAAGTTCAACTCAGGATGACTCACTATCGATGCCTTCTCGAAGAATCAATATTTTTACGAAGACAAAGGGAATGAGTCCCGAAGGTACTTGATAGGCTCATATGGAGAATCAATATACAGACATGACCAAAGCGTGTTCCCCTCACTTAAACAAACGAGACAAGCTCGGAGTAAAGCTTTCAAACATTTTAAATGCGTAAAATAGAACTATATTCAATTAAATGGACAAATAAATCAAGCCCCTTGTGAACTTGCAAATTCCTCATTTTTAAGAAAAAAACTTTTTTTGAAAACAATTTGAAATCAATTAGTGGCCTGACCCTTTTTGTTTTTTAAAAAACAAATAGTCCCCAGCAGAGTCGCCAAGCTGTCACAACCCTCTCGAGCTCGACATTTTTAAAAACTTTAATACACGGAATCGCCGCCAATATTTTTGAAAAAGTGTGATTGGATCACTTTGAAATACAAGGTTATTTTAATAAAACGGTTTATTTATTAAAATAACGTTTTTAGTCTTTAAAAACCAGAAAACAGGATCGGGTTCGGTTACGTGTGGGGAAGGGTTAGCACCCCCACAATGCCCAAAAATTGATACCTTATTGATTTCAAAAAGTGTTTTCAAAATTGGAATTTGCAAGTTCACAAGGTTTAATTTATTCGTCCATTTTACGAATATAAGTCTATTTTAACAGCCTTACCGTCCGAAAAATGAACTCCAATCACTGCCAACACTCCTGGCGCTAACCCGTCATTTATGTTTGGTAAGACACCGCATTGATTTAGTTTTCACTTTTTAAACAAACCAAAGAAAGGATTAGGTGAGTTGTTATTTTTTAAAGTTTAGTGTTTAAATCCTAAAGAACGTCTAAATTCATTTTATTTGCCAAATTTATAATATTTAAAGTGTGCTTTATTTCAAAAGGTAAAGAAAGTTTTTAATCAAACAAGTTTCTAATTTAAGCTCCAAAATCCTAATCCTAAAGTTCAACCTATCACTAAAGGCTATCAAAACAAGAAAATTCGAAACTTTAAATTTGGATCAATTTTATTTTGAGAAAATTTCTATCACTTCAAAAAAAACCTTCTTTGTTTTTGTGCTGTAAAGATATTTTTTATTCTTCTATTCTATTAATCGAAGTGTTTTTTTAATTTTTTTAACTTTAATTATTTTTTTATATTTGAAAAGTTTTTACTTTATTTTTTAAAACCTATTTATTCTATTTTTTGAGTTTTTTTTCAAGACCTTTTATTTCCAAAATCTTTATGTTTTTTACTTTAAAAACTTTTCAAGCCCTTTTTATTATTTTTATTTAAAAAACATTTCTTAAAACCTTTATTTGTCGGAACTCACCATTAAGAATTTTGTTAAAAGGTTTATCTATTTACGATTTTCAAAACTTCTTCTTTTTTAAATTCTTTGGAAGCTTTTTATTTTTCCGAAAGTTAAATCTAATATATTTTACATTTTAAAGAAACACTCTTGTTTTAATTTGTAAAAAAAAAACCTTATTTAAACAACAACACTTTTTTTATTTTTAGAACGAGATGGATCAAACAAAGTTTAAAGAATACATTTTATATTATGTTTTTTTAGGACTTTTATCATTTTTTAACAAAAGATCAATAAAACAATGAGAATAAAAGTTACCAAGCACAAAATTCAATCTCCAACACCAAATTGCAATATAAAAACATGAACAAAACAAACAAACAAGAAATTAACCAGAAAAAATCAAATTAAAAGAGTACAAAGAAAAGAAAATTATACCGTTAATGGAGATATTTCAAGCTCGAACTAATTCCAAATGCCACGGAAAAAGCTTGATTCTTCTTCAAGAATTCGAACCGAAGCTACTCCAAACTCGAACCAGCTCCAACAATTTTCCCACAATTTTTAGAGAGTTTTTGGGTGATTTCGGATGAATTTTCAGTGTATTTTCAACAAAGCAAAAGGGGCTATTTATAGGGTTTTAGGGGATTAGGGTTCAATGCAAATTGGGGACAAAATCCCCATTTTCATCCCTAAAAATCATCCCTCCAGATAAGAAACATTCTGAATCATTGAAAACTAGCGAAATTTCATCCAATTTGGCTCGAATTTGAGGAATTTTGCCCTTAAATTAAATTTGGGTTCGAACCCCTTTTCCCTCGAATTGGTGAGTTACCAGCAATGGCAAGGGACGGGGTCGGCAGCAATAGACTCAACCAGCCAAGACGAGTCGACCAACACCAACTTCATTAGCCGCCGTGGCCCAAGGGCGGCAGGGGATAGATCGACAGCATCCCAGCCACCGTTTTGAACTGGGATTTTAGGGAGATGATCTCGCACCCGTGCATCGCACGCGCTGGCGCGTGGCGGTGCGAGATCCACCACTTTTCCCCATTTTTTGACATTCGATCCATACCCTTGATTATTTTAGCCCTAGATCTAACGGTCTCGAATAAACCTGAAAAAAAACAAATGGGTTAGTTTGGGCCTCTAAAAATAAAATGGGCTCCCTTATTATGTTTTGGGGGTGGGTTTTTATTGTATCATATATTAAAATAAGTGGACTTATTATTAGTGGATACTTTATTCAAATAGACTCCTTTTTATTTTTTCTTTGCATTTTATTTTTTGCTTTAACTATAATGATAATAGTACTTAATAATAATAATAATAACAATACTAATAAAGAGGTAAAAATCTAGTGACAACAGCCTATAGTTTAGATAGTGGTAACATTTCTAGGCCAATTTTTAGGGTGTTACAATTCTCCTCCCCTTAAAAATAAATTCGTCCTCGAATTTACCTGAATCGAATAGGTGAGGATATTGCTTCTTCATGACCTCTTCAGATTCCCATGTTTCCTCTTCAACCTTGTGATTTCTCCACAAGACTTTGACAAGAGGAACATTCTTGTTTCGAAGTCTTCTGACTTCCTTATCAAGTATTTGAATAGGCTCTTCTTCATACGATAGATCGGGATTCAATTCCACCTTTTCGAGTTCAAGAATATGAGATGGATCAGACCTATATCTTCGGAGCATAGAAACATGTAATACATTGTGGATCTTATCGAATCCACTAGGAAGTGCCAATCGATAAGCCACTGGACCAATTCTTTCAATGATTTCAAATGGTCTGATAAACCAAGGGCTGAGCTTTTCTTTTCTTCCAAACTGAAGGACCTTCTTCCAAGGAGATACTTTGAGGAATACCTGGTCTGCAACATTGTATTGGATGTCTCTCCTTTTCAAGCCAGCATAAGCTTTTTGCCTATCAAAAGCTGCCTTTAATCGATCGTGTATGATCTTCACTTATTCTTTAGTTTCTCTAAGCAATTGAGGTCCTAAAACCTTGCTTTCTCCCAATTCAGACCAGCACAAGGGAGTTCTAATCTTCTTCCATATAGAGCTTCGAAGGGAGCCATCTGAATAGATATCTGATAGCTATTGTTGTAAGCAAACTCTACTAGGGGTAGAAATTTCTCCCAATTCTTTTCGAAGTCTATAACACAAGCACATAGCATATCTTCGAGTACTTGAATAATTCTTTCAGATTATCCATCTGATTGAGGATGAAAGGTTGTACTAAGATGCACTTTAGCTCCTAGAGCCTTCTACAATGAATTCCAAAATCGAGATGCAAATCTAGGATCACGATCAGAGATTATAGCTGTAGGTACACTGTGCAATCAAATCACTTCACGAATATATAGCTCGGCTAAGGTTTCCAAGCTTATGTTCATTCGAACATGGATGAAGTGAGTAGACTTTTTGAATCTATCAACAATCACCCATACATCATCATTCTTTCTTGGAGTGTAAGGAAGACCAGTAACGAAATCCATTGTAATCTGATCCCATTTCCACTGAGGGAATTCGATAGGTTGGAGCAATCCAGTAGGACTTGATGTTCAGCTTTAACCCTTTGACAAGTTAGACACTTTGATACGAAGTCTATGATAGCCGATTTCATACCCGACCACCAGTATAGTGGCTTTAGATCCTTGTACATCTTAACTGATCCTAGGTGAATCGAGAAAGAGCTTTGGTGAGCTTCTTGTAACATTTCTTGTCTTAGTTCCTCGTTGTTAGGAACACATACTCTATCCTTGAAATAGAAGAGTCCATTCGACTTGAGGGAGAAGTCAGAATTAGAATCAGAGTCTAGCTTGGATTCGATCTTCTGAAGATCTGGATCAGTTTGCTAGAGTTCTTTAATTGTCAAGATCAAGCTAGATTGAACTTGAAGTTCAGACAGGAATTTATGTCCTTTGGATAAACGGAAGTGAGCATTGATAGCCAAGGAAGCTACAAATGAAAGAACTAGATCATTAAGAGAAAAATTCGAGTAGTTACTTGCAAAACAAGGTGTTCGAATGGATTACTTGTAATCCAAGAAAGTTCATATTCGATTGAAATATTCTAGAATTTAGATTTATGGGTTTACCCGAGTATGGTTTGAGACTAAGGGCATCAACAACCACGTTTGCTTTCCCCGGATGGTAGTCGATAACCAAATCGTAATCTTTAAACAATTCTAGCCATCTTCTTTGTCTAATATTCAAATCTTCCTAAGTCAGGAGGTATTTGAGTCTCTTATGATCTGTGAACATGTTACAATTCTCCCCGTACAAGTAATGTCTTCATATCTTGAGAGCAAACACGATAGCTGCCAATTCTAGATCGTGTGTAGGATAGTTTGACTCATGTGGTTTTAGTTGCCTTGAAGCGTAAGCTACCATTTTTTCATCTTGCATTATGACACATCCTATTCCCAAATGAGATGCATCACTATAGACAGTGAATTCTTTACCCGATTCTAGTTGGATAAGAACCGGTGCATGAGTCATGGCTTATTTAAGTTGATCGAAACTTTGTTGTTGGTTCTCCGACCAAACAAAGGGCGTATCTTTACAAGTTATCTTAGTCAAGCTTATGGCAATGGATGAGAATCCTTTGACAAATCATTGATAGTACCCGGCTAAACCGAGAAAGCTTCTAATTTCACCAACATTTCTCAGAGGTCTCTAATCCATGATGGATCGAATTTTGCTCGGGTCTACTTTAATTCCTTCTGCCGAGATGACATGGCCAAGGAATGAGACTTTCGATAGCCAAAATTCACACTTAGAGAACTTTGCGAACAATTGACGTTCTCAGAGAGTTTGCAATACAATTCGTAGGTGTTTGAAGTATTCTTCCTTATTTCGAGAATACACCAAGATGACATCAATGAAGACGACCACAAACTTGTCAAGATAGGGCTTGAATGCATAGTTCATGAGATCCATGAAAGCAACCGGAGTATTCGTTAACTTGAATGGCATTACAAGGAATTCAAAGTGGCCATATCAAGTACGAAAGGCTTTCTTAGGTACATTTTCTTCTTTTACCCTCATTTGATAGTATCTCGATCGAAGATTGACCTTTGAGAACACCGAAGCATCATTGAGTTGATCGAAGAGATCTTCTATCCTTGGGAGAGGATACTGATTCTTGATAGTAAGTTTGTTCAATTGTTTGTAGTTAATACAAAATCTCATAGTCCCGTCTTTCTTTTTCACGAACAAGACTGGAGCACCCCAAGGAGAGGAGCTAGGCCAAATAAAGCCTTTATCTTGTAGCTCTTGGAGTTGTTTATTGAGTTCTTTCAATTCAATAGGTGACATTCGATAGGGTATGATGGACACCGAAGTTGTTTCAGGTTGAACTTTAATACCGAACTCTACTTCTCTGGTTGGAGGGAGACCAGGGTGTTTCTCGGGAAAAACATCGATGAATTCAGATACAATTGGCATACTAGGTAAGACGAATTCAAATTCATCTTGCATAGTCATAGCAGCAATGATTGAGGTTGGTTTTCTATCAATTAGAATGATTGATTCTTTTCCTAAACCCCGAAGGTACAGTCTCCTATTTTGGCAATCTATTCAGCCTTCATGTTTGCTTAACCAATCTAGTCCTAACACTAGATCGAATTCACAAGAAGGCAATACATAAAGGTCCATAGGAAAAGGTACATTTCGAATGCTTATAGGACATTGCTTGTAAAAGAAGTTAATAGGCATATTTCCCCCTATAGGGTTCGAAACTACAAGGCTAGTTTTAATAAGTTCGGGTTTTAAGTTTAACTTGGCAATCAAGGAAGAACATATAAAGGAGTGGGTAGATCCCGAATCAATCAAAGCATATGTAGGACTTGAATTTAATTCAACAGTACCTGGGATAACATCGGGTGCTTCTTATTCCTCTTTCCCACGAATGTGGTAGATTCGAGCAGGGGCTCAGGATTCTTGATGTGTAAGTGTCGAATGTTGGCCTCTACCCTTTCTTTGATTCCCGGACTGAGCTTGTCTCGGGCCCTTGTTTCAGTTAGACTGAGTTGAACTAGCATTTGCAGAAGTTCGGGTTGGAACCTTGTTAGGATTCTGAGGACAATCTTAGATATAATGATCGAAGGCTCCACATAAGAAACATAAGTTATGTTGAGTTCTGCATTACCCGGTGTGGTGCTTTTGACAGAACTTGCAAGTAGGATATTGAGTAGCTTTGCTAGAATTCCCCGTACTATCAACAGAGATGATCGAGGCTGAAGACTTGATTACCATTTGAGGTTTCGCTATGTAATTGCTCTTCTAAACAAGATTGTAAATTGAAGAGTGATCTTTAGAGTGTTTAGCTTTCTTTTACTGCCAATGAGGCTTGTCATCATTTCTAGATCGTTTATCCTTCTAGGAGTTACCACTCTTACGTTTCTCAGAGGCCTTCATCTTTGTCTCGGTTGCAATAACCCGGTTTACTAAATTCTGAAAGTCGGTGATACCTAGGGCAGTAAAAATATGACTTAGTTCATTATTCAGTCCATCGATGAACATTCGACATTTGTCAGCTTCGGTTTTGATGTATTTTGACCCGTATTTACAATACTTGCAGAAGTCACTCACGTATTGTTCAATGGGTCAGCCACCTTGCTTGAGGTATAAGAAACGTTTCTGGCACTCGGCCAGATACTGTTCACTGATGTATTTCTTCCTGAATTCCTCCAAGAAGAATTTCTAGGTTACGACTTTAGTAGGAGCAATCAGGGGAGTGGTTTCCCATCTGCTTAGGGCTTCATCTGCCAACAAAGCTATGGCACATTCTAGCTTGTGTTCATCAGGACAAGGTAGTTGCTTAGTCAAGATTTGAGTAGTGGCCTCTAACCAGTACTCAGCTATTTCGGGATTAGCTTCCTCGGTGCCAGTGAAAGTATATGCCCAGTGTTGATCCAGCTTGTCAATCGGGGCTCTGCTTGGCACAACAACAAGAGGAGCAATAGGATGACCTTGTTTTAAAGCAAATACTAGATGATTGAACATCTCCTTCATACTTAGGAGACATTCTTGTTGCACAGGATTGATAGCAGGAGCTTCCTGTTGAGCAGGAGCTTGAGCTCGGGGTTGAGCTTGTTGTTGAGGAGGATTCTGTTCCATCCTCACACTGTCTCCTTCATTCGAGGAGCCTTCAGGACTTTCATTATCCCGACCAATTCTTGTTTCAGACATTCTACGTTCAAATAGAACAATTAGGGGTTCGGTTTAATAAGCAAGACACAAGCTATTCAATACAAGTCTCCTAGGTGGCATAAGTATCGTATATGATGCATGATAGCCCAGTTTAGTCCTAGAATCGACTAAACCTAAAGCTCTGATTACCAATTAAATGTAACACCCCATACTCGGGCTAGTAGAAACCCGGCTCGGGAGCGTTACTTAACAAGCAAGCAAGGACATTACAAGACATGGTAATAGACAAGAACAATACAATACAAGAATCAATCAAGCTTTCACATACTTACTTATCTAACAAGTAAGTTCTCATTTAATTTCAAATGAAACTAAGGCATTCGAACAAGGCTAAGGCAACCATTCATACATTACTTATCATGCAAGCAACTCACAATTGATTCTTATTCAACCTAAACCATTCGGCTATCTATACAAGACCATTAGATTAATTCCTTTCATGCCTACAATACAAGTTACTACTTTCATAGTTCATATTACCACATTCAATATTTGTTACCTATCCTATTCGAATTACCTAAGAATACCAACATGTTTCATTTCAATTCAAGGTTCATTAGTTTGTATACATTTAGTCATTTCATTCATATACTTACTAAGAATAATTATCTAACATTCAATAGCATGAAACTAGTTCTATTCAAGCTTATTTCCATACCTATGCATTCGAACCACATGGTTCATCTCATACTACTTTCATTTCAAGCAAAACATGTACACTAAACAAGGCATTCATTTGTTTCAAGACATACTAGATTAATATTAGATCATTTCATTCTTAATTCACCATATGCGCAGCAAACTTCATTCAGTTACATGATACTTATGTTCATTACATGCTTGATAGTATATACATAACATGGTAGGCCCATCAAGATCAATACATACAAGTTTCAAGATGCATGTTCAAGCTAACTATGTACATCTAGTGCCACCATTCTAGGATATATACAAAACAAGTATGGATTCATACTTTAACTATGCTTGTGGGTGTTGCTTCTTGCTCAAGGTAACAGGCTTCAAGATCAAGCAACCTCGTATCCTTTATCCTGTAGGTTGGGAAGAATGAAACAAGAGTGATAAGTACAAGATTGTACTTAGTGAGGTAGTAACTAGTCTAACCATTTGTTATTTCAAGTTTCATGTCATTTAAATCAAATAGAGACCTAGCTAAGGCTTTCAAGCATTAGAGTGATCTTAGCTAGGCTTTCAAGCATCAAGATTATCCTATCAAAGGATATCATACATTCGGTCACAAGGGGCAAGAAACAAGAATTATACTTCATGAATCAAGCACACATGCTTGTAAAACAAGAAATCAAGGAATCATGCTTTCAAGTCAAGTAACATACAATTCATGGCATTCAAGACAAGTAACATATAATGTAGGATTGTTATTTCAATTTTTATTCATTAAACACCCCCTTGGTACTTAGTTTGTATAGGTAATCAAGTCTCCACCAACTGTCACCACAAGATGCACCGTAGTGCTGGTCAACCCTCCTACTGTCGCCAAAGACCATATACGTACCCTCCGTATGTTGCCAAATAGGGGCCTTAGCCCTGGACCATAGTCCACCCTTACACAATGAGCTCTAGACTCCAAGGCATGCCCTTCTACCTAGTCCAACTAGCTACCAAGGTTGTTCGATTTACCATTTATTCAAGTGTTTCAAGATCAAGATCATGTCAAGCAAGTTCATTTCATATTAGGCCTTTAGGCCATTTAGCCATAGCTCACATGTCAAGTAGTTTCATGTTTCATTTCATCAAGATGAGAAGTTATCATATCTCAAACAAGTCATTAGCATTTGATCTCATTGCATCATAACACATACAAGCATCCATGCTATCACTTAATCATGCATAAACATTCGAAATAGACATATATTCAAGGCTAGGACCAAGTTTCATGTATTACTTTAATCATCCTTCCCTTATTAGGTCAAGTTCATGATTAGATTCATTTAACATGTCAATAATGTAGCAATAATACATTGGTTAGGACCTAGTCCTAACCCTAGAGGTAACTACACTCACAATACTCCAAGCTAGCTAGTCTTGGATCCACACTCCTTTGTTCTTGGCTTTAGGATGATCCACTCTATCCTCTTCCACCAAGTTTACTCCTGGTTCTATCACATTACAAGTACAAACATATGTCAAAACAAGATCATATGATCACCAAATCAATACAAAGTTACAAGCACACAACAATCACAAATTTGGCAGCATGCTCATATACATTTTCCATTACACTTAACTACACTTTTCTACATTCTAGTTCATGTAAAACAAGGCATAATCAAAGGCCTAAAACTATTTACAAGACAGTCTACAAAATGCCACAAAACAGTGTGCATTTGCCTATACAGCTGTTGCCAGGCAGCTTGCACTCTAGTCACTAAATCATGCATAACTTTCATTTTGTACGTCGGAATTTCAATTGGTTTACACCGTTGGAAAGCTAACAATATTTTCTCTATGACCATATAAGGCTTGAATTTTAGTTCTTTACCAATTAATACGGTTTTTAACTTAAATACATGGCATTTTGCTTTACTGGGCAGTTTGCACTGTCTTTAGTATTTCTCCTCTACATTTCAGTATACAACCCATAGTTCAGTTCTGTTTTCTCCTAGTGAATTTAGACATACCAAGGTGTTGTACATAAAAATTTATGCCTTAAATTCATTATACACAATTTATAGTTATTTTTCAAAATCAATGCCCAGAACAGAGCATTCTGGGCAGATTACACTAGGTTGAATTTCTAGCTTCTTAACTCATTTTAGCAAGGTCCTATCATGGAAATTTCATTCATGTTCATGTTCATACATGTCTAGGTCATCATAATTCACCTAGAAATGTTCTTAAAACAGGGCATTATCATGTTGAACCTAATTTTATCCATTTGATCACATTTACACATCCAATTCATCAACTAGGCAGTCCATTACCTAATTTAACTAGTTCAATTAGGTGTAGTCATTTTCCAGAAAGTTACCTATTCAATTCAATCTCCATTTTACCTATAAACATGATCAAAATAGGGTTCTATTTTCATTTAACATGTTTACACAATTTCTCAATCAAAACAGTCCCTGATCAAGACTGTTTTCAATCATGTTCATATACCTCAAATTTCCAGCAACTATACAAATATCCTATATCAAATTGGTTACTAGAAATTACAATTTCAAGTTCAAATTGAAACTAGCATGTTCCTAACACACATAGAAATCATCCAATTCATCAAGGCAACAAAGACATCATCAATTCAAGGTTCAACAATCTACAAGTTAGAATCAAGTATTATACCTTCTCCAAGCGAAATTTGATCAATGGATGAATTAAGAAGCTTGAATTTGAAGGTGTTGCATGCAAATTTTCTCTCCCTTTTCTCTCTCTATGTTTCGACCAAGATGGGTGAATTAGGGAGGAAGATGACAATATTTTTGGTCATTATTCCTCCTTGGCCATGAGTCATCATCCAAGTTGGCACATGTTCTCCTCCATTAAGGACATGTGTCAAGGCCTTTAATTATAATGAATTTTGCATGCAATCTTCCTAACTTTGCATGTTAACTTTTCCATCCTTCTATTTATGCCTTCTAGTTTTCATTTCAATTCAATTTGGTCCAATTTCACTTATTTGATTTTAAGGATGGCCAATGTTCATTCTTCTTTTAATTTGATTACCACATAAATTCAATTAGCCTATAGTTTAGATAGTGGTAACATTTCTAGGCCAATTTTTAGGGTGTTACAATCCTTTCCAATAACTGCTTTTAACATTTTCTTGAAGCTTGGTGGATGATTAGGCCTTGTATAAATTTTATCACTATGCACCTTTGGACAATTCAACAAAGCCTTATACTCTTCCAAAGTGGGTGTCATATCTATACTTCCAAATGTAAAACAGTTGTAAGTCGGATTCCAAAGCTGCACCATAGCCCTATCATTTCTCTGTCCACTTGTATATACAACAACTTAGTTATGTCACCAAATTCAGACTGAAAATCCTTTCTCATCTCTTCACCCCATTGTTCCCACATGACCTTTAACTTTGGCAAACACTTGCTCTGCCCGGAATTGATTCTAGCAGTCTCCTTATTTTGTGACACATGATCTGCCTGAATACTATCCCCTTTTGAATATTGAGTTTCCTCTAACCAAATCCACACAGTGCCATTATCCTCTCCCTATTTACTAGACTCTTCTGCCATTTGAACACTTCCTAACTGACTAGATCTTGGATCTCTACCCCTTATGGATGCAATAATGTCAAAAAAAAAACACAACAAAACAAAAAAAGAAAATGTTAGTAACTTGTAAACACAATAAAGACAAAGCTTAATATTGAAACAACAACAAAACAGGTTATATTGAGTGCAGAAAATAACCAGAGAAATGCAATTAAACTGGCAACGCCTGTCCTAAGTCCCTGTCTGCCTCTAGTGAGGTAGGTTTCTAATATTCCATATGAGGGTGTTGTTCTAGACTCTTGGGTTCTTGAACTGTCGTTACTGTCTACTGTGACAGTAAGACATCGGTTCGGTAGTATAGGTCCCTTATAGCAGAGGCGTAACCTCACGGTGCATAAGGTTAGTATACCGGAAGAGAGACAAAAATTTGATCACGGAGCTGGATAACTCACGTAGGATAATGTCTCACTCCCACTTAAGGGTGAAAGCCCGTGTAGAAGGCTATGCATGAATGACAGATATATCACAAAATAAAGGCTACCTTCATTCTTTCTAAAAATCCAAGCGATAATCATTGAGGAAATTAAATTCAAATTATTATCCTAAAGTGCCAAAATGCCACGTGAAATTAATTAATTAGGCCTGACTCGCTTTTTATAGTCCCCAGCGGAGTCGCCAAACTGTCGCGACCATTTTGAAATCAGAGTGCCGGAAAATAGCCCGACAATTGATTCTCCTGAAAATTGAGTTTTTATTCATTTTAATTTATTAAATCCTGAAAATTTGGGTTTTCCATATTAAATTCTTTGCTTAATTTTGAAAATCAATTTGGAGTCGCCACCAGGCACTTTGGTAGACTGGACACCATAAAAATAACCAGAGATTCTTTTTAAAACGATTTGGGTTCGGGAGTCGGTTACGTGTGGGGAAGGATTAGCACCCCCCACAAACACCCATTGTCGGTACCTTAATTAATTTCACGTGGCATTTTGGCATTTTCGAACAGTGGTTTGAATTTAATTTAATCAATTATCATTAGTTGGATTTAAATTCCAAATGAAGATATATTTTTTATAAGGAAATACATTTTATTCAAATATGAGGTCAAGTGTGTCCAAATACTTTAAGACACACTTATTCATATTTAAAATGTATTTCCACTATAAAAGGTTTTCGAATGCATGATAATTTATGGTCTTGTTAATTTTAAGTTCATATATAAAAGGTTCTAATTAATTTTATATATTAAAGATTAAAATATTATTTAATTTAAAAATTTCTATGAGATAACACCCAAAAGATTGGGTACTATTAATGTTGAAATTGATAACTCAAATAATATTACTTGTTTTGATTTACTTTTTCTAATTATTTAAAGTTCTAGGCCTAATAGGGCCTTAATTAATTATCCAAGCCATTTATTCAATTCTAGGTAATAATGTGTACTAAATGTTCCACTTAAGGGCATTTTTGGTATAACACCTCAATACATTTGAGATACCATCCAAGTTAATACACCAAAGCTTTTCATTTAACCACATTAATTTGCTACAATTATCCCCCTAATTACCTATTTAAACCTAATTAAAGAACTTAAATCTAAGGCTCTAATTATCTAAACTTGTCAAAGTGATTTAATTCCCTAATTAACTAAACTACATGCTCAATTTTAAAACATGCAAGCATACATTTAATTACAACAATTTAACTATTGAATTTAAACAATTAAACAATTCAAGTTAAAGGTGAAACAAGGATCTAATTGAGCTGTTATTAAAATTTGAGTGTCAAATTACATGGTAAAAGTGACTAAATTGAAAGAAAAAGAAACTATAGGGCTAAATTAAGAGCTATTAGTGACTAAATTTTAAGAAATGAATATTGAAGAGCTGGGGTATGAAGCCTGCCAAAGAAAGGCGCGGGCTACATCCAGGGGTTCGCTGGCTTGCCAACCCGATTCTGGTCTATAAAAGGACCCCTTCAGACCCTCATTTTCTCTTTTTTTTCATTTTTCAGAATTTTCAGTTTTTACAAAACCTAAATCCTCTTGTTTATAACGTTTTAAATGCATAAAACCCCTTGAAACAGATCAAAACCCTTAGTTCATCCCATGTTCTTGCTCATATTTATCCATTTCCCATTTTTTGATCCAAACAAACACAAATTCACCCCTACTTTCATGTTTTTTCCGATCAAACACTCATTTTTCCTCAATAACACCACCTATGTTCTTTATATCTCCCACCGTTAATCCATCGTCGCCCCCTATTACCAACTGCGGCCTATTTCTCGACCACCAAAGATGACGCCGGCCACCGGCCTGCCATCTCTGGTCATCTTCTTCGGCCAACTCCGCTACTCTGATCACCCCTATCCTAGCTCCAGCCACCGCCTGGTTGAACTCCGGCCATCGTGCTCCACCGCCAAAGCGATTTTTGGCCACCGCCAGAACCCTAAAATTTCCCAGAATCCTCATTTTTCACCTTAATCCCTAATATAGTGCCTAATTCAATAGAATCGCCCATCTTCTCCGTCCTAAACTACCTACCCAAAATCGGAAGACCTCTCCCTATCATTTTCAACTCCGTCTTGAAGCCTAATACCCTTTCAACCTTAAACTCAATTCCGGCAACACTCGCAGCGGTAGAAGCTCAAGATAAGCAATCAAAACTCATATAGATTTTCTTTTTATTTCGAATCTAAGCTCAGATCTAGATTTTAGACTTTATATTACTATTTTTAGCTATTTAGGGTTTTAGGTTCCATTTTTATACATTTGTGGTTGAATCTGGTACTTGTTACATGTTCTATTGCAGGAAAATGAAATAGGGAAGAAAAGCTACCTTCCGGTGATGGCGATTATGCTCCAGCGACGATATTCCGGCGGCCGATCAGCTTCTGAGCTCCTATGGTAAATCATTTTGTCTTTCTCTCTCTCCTTCTTTAATGTCAAATAGTTATTGCACCATTATTGCCCCATTATTGCGTAATTAATTCCCTAATCATTTTCTCTCTCTGCTATTTATAGTAGGTGATGGGCTGGCGGTCTTCAATCCGCTTATTTGGGTTAAGGATCAATCTGTGAGTGCCACGTGGCACGGGTGAGCGGGAAAAAGAAGCATAAATGGGGTTTTTAACCGGTTTAGTGTATAAAATGAAGAAACACATATATGTATTGGATTTAAAAGTTGTAAATGGGCCTTTGTAAAAAAGAACATAATATGTAAATGGACATTTGAAACATATTTTGAACATTTTGGGATTATTTCATTGAATGAATTATTATTTATATTTACTACATACTATTTTGGGTCTTATTTATAGAGATTTATATACATATAAGAACCCAGAAAAATTTGGGTATCACACCTTGAATTCTCGATGGCAAGAAAAATCATGAGATATGGCTATTTTAGCAGAGGTCCACATGGGCTTATGTGGAACCCACGCTAGTGGATTCTCGATGGCAAGAAAAATCATGAGATATGGCTATTTTAGCAGAGGTCCACATGGGCTTATGTGGAACCCACGCTAGTGGATTCTCGATGGCAAGAAAAATCATGAGATATGGCTATTTCTGGTCAATTATGGAAGGAGATTGCATCAGTTATGTGAAGAAATGTCACAAATGTTAAGTCTATGCCAATAAGATACACTACTCGCCTGTCCGTGGACCTTTGCTACTTAGGGAATAGATGTAATTGGTCAGATACACCCGAAGGCTTCCCATATGCATCGCTTCATCCTAGTGGCTATCGATTACTTCACCAAGTGGGTGGAAGCTGTCTCATACGCTAATATCACAAGAGCGACGGATTGCAAGTTTCTCAAGAAGGAAATTATGTGTCGCTATGGTCTGCCCGAAAGAATCATATAATACCCCAAAATTTACTAATTTGATTAAGGGTCATTTAGTTCTAAGATAATAACTTAAAAGCTAGCTTAGTGACTAAAATGACAAAAATGCGAAAGTTGGGATTTCTTTAATTATGGGTTTTGGAAAGGAAATTTCTAAGGTTTAAAGGTATCATGTGATAGATAGTGAATTGAATAAGGTATTCTTAAATTTTGGTTGAATACCAAGGAAAATTGGAATGGAAATTGAAGTTTAAAAGTTTAGTGAACAAAATGTAAATTTTGAAAATTTTATGGCTAAAGTATAAACTTTGGAAAAGTTTGGGGACTAAAGTTGTAATTTCGCAAAAGTTAAGGTTTTTTATTTCATAAATAAATAGATCGCCTAAGGGTGTGAATCGAATACGGAATTTTTGGTTCGATCTGATACTTTAATTATTGAGAAAATTGCAGTTAAAGTTTAAGTGGAATTCGTATATCCGGATCGAACTGGAAAATTTTGAAATTTTACCATATGATAGAGAAAGGTTATAAAAGTCATTTCCAAGTGTTGGAAATATTTTTAGTTCAATTCAAGATGAATCCTACAGTTTATTTCTAAGTAAAGGATTATTTATCAGTATATTGGATCGAATGGAAATTTTGGAGATTGATCCAATAGATATGGAAAAATTCATAAAATATTACTTTATGAATATTTTATTATAGTTGGTTGGATTCCAACTAGATTTAGTTGAATTTTTACAAGAATCGTAAACTAGTAAATAAAAACTAGTTGGAAGGCAAATTGGTCATTTGGCCCTAATGGCAATTTTGAAATATTTAAAAAGTTATAAGTGCAATTTTGGAAAGAGAAAATGGAATATTAAATCTTGGCCCTTGATTGATGATAAAATCAATCTCAACCATTGGATAAAAGGGCAAAATTGTAATTTTACAATTAAATGAATTTAAATTCAATTAATAGATATATGTGTAAAATAATGGTAAAAAGATGAACCAAATGTTCATCTTTTCCAGCAACAAACGTGAGGTCTAGGGAAAGAAAGAGAAAAAAATTTCCAAGCTCGATTCAAGCCCCGAAACTCGGTTTTCAGGTAATCTCTTCAACTACAAAGTTGTTCTACTCTTCGAGCTCTATCTTTTGATATCAATAATTCATGGAATCCATGCTTGATTGATGAGAATTTACATGAGAATGAAATTAGGGTTTATGGATCAAATTGAGGCTTTTGAGATTTTAGGATTCCATGATTGAATTCAAGTTGAAATCAAGCTAGTATGATGTTAAAAATCATGATATTGAGTTGGGATTTAAGTTTTACATGTTTTGATTATTATGAAGATGGTTAGGGTTTATGGATTCAAGTTTAATTTAGGGTTTGTGATGTTGAAATAATGATCTAGTAAGCTTGAATTGTTGTTTGGAAGCAAAACCCTAAGTTAAATTGTCAAGGGACCATTTTGGCAAATTGAGAAGTTGAAGGACCAAATCTAAATTTTTAGAATTTGGAGTGTATTTATGTTATTAATGATGTTCGAGATAAGAAAATGAAGTTAGAACGCTAAATTGATGTTGAATTGAATTAGTGACCATTTTGACAATTTGTCAAAGTTAAGTGACCAAATCAAAATGGAAGTTTTGTATGGGGGCTAAATCTGATTTTTAGTTGAAATGATGGAATTAAGGTAGTAATGTTGAATTGAGGACTAAATTGCAAAGTTAAGAAGCATGAATCCTTATCTTTGCATTTTAGTACCTATTTCAGTAAATAAGGAAAATTAGGGAATTATTGTGAATAATTATTTGGTGAAGAATGTAATGAGTTGGTGGTTAAAAGCTAGTGATTGGACTAAATTGAAAAGTAGAGAAGTCAGGAGAAGTTAGTATAAAAGTTGAAGTTGTTTATGGAACTTGTGTAGAAAAACTGGTTTATGGCAGTAACTTTGAAAATTCAACATAAATTCTACAAAAATGGTTAGAAGGTGAATTTTATACCGATGTAAAGATTTGTTTGTCTAGTTTTGTTTCCAACAAACGGAAACTGATTTCGAGTTCCGAGGAAAAAGATATGAATTTTTAAGTGATGAAAGGTCAGAAAACAGTATAGCAGGCTGTTCCGAAATTCAATACTGGAAATTGACTTTGAAAATTCTCCATAAATTGAACAAGTTGAATTTGGGCTATTAATTTATATGGTTGAAAATCTTATTGAATCTAGTTTCTATCAGAACAAACAGAATCGAATTCCGAGTTGTAGATTATTTTATAGAAATATTTCTTTGGAGGTACTGCAAACTGCCAGAAAATGAGAATTGATACACTTTGTATCTAAGGTTGATTAGTAAGCTTGAAAAGGGTTAATGGAAGTTCAAATTGGTCAATAAGGACCATAATGAGTTTTTGAACAATACAAGGAAGAAAATAAAATGTTTGGAGACTTTTTGCTCGAATGATTATATTGGACAATATGTATAAAATATTGTTAGATTGGGATCTAACAAATATTTTACTTATTTGAATTATGAAGTTAAGTTTGAATCAAGGGAGGTTCGAGGTACAATGAAGGAAATGATCAAAGAGGACTTAGTGAGGCATACTAATACATGGCCCAGGTGAGTGCAATGCATACATAACATTATACATGGATGTTTCATACATCACCGGTAGGACTTGCGATGAGTCTACCTGGTTTATATATTGTCATGAAAATTATGTCATTGATCATACATTTGACATACTTTAAATATGTCAAAGGTTGAAAATAAATGCATTGATCACTAGTTATTGATGATGATTTACTATTAATGTTATTCAGTTATGAACTGCTTCATGTTAATATAAATTGATATACATTTCCATGGATGAAATATTTGATGATATAAAGCCCAAGTATGATATAGAGGTTCAAATGTATAGTTGGCTAGCCATAGATTAATAAACAATTGTATAAAGATTCTAAGCACTTCAGGTAAAGTGCAAATTTTATAAATACTCATTGAGGAGTATACTAATGCATGGTTTGAGTATACGGACTTATTACAAGTGCTAAGTACTTCGGAGTAATTTCATAAAAACTCAATGAGAGATATATTGTATACTCCGGTAAGTATACAGAAGCACTTCGGTGCTAAGCACTCCCGGTAGAATGCAAATAATATACATACTCAATAAAGGTTGGGTATGGGGGGATACCTCGTGTACATAGAATCTCTTAATTCGATACCTTGAGCTAAGTAAACTGAATTGAAATAAAAAAATAGAATGATAAGCTTGAAAGCTTGCAGACAAAGTTGGAAAAAGGTATTGGTATGCATTGAAAGCTTACGGATGGAAATGGCACCAATATTGGTAAGATCTAATCTTTTCACTTTGATATACATATATGCTATTACATATTTAATTATGTTAATGAGCATGTAATGGTAAGGTGATCATATGCATTATTAATAATTAATAATTAATATTGAGATTGATATTATGACAATTGCACTTAAATTTGAATTATTGCCTCACTAAGTAAATACTTAGCGTGTAACTGTTTTACATGTAGGAAAGAAGAAATGGTTGGAGTAAGGAGCATATACGGACATCATCAATCAATAACAGGTACATCAGTATCAGTAAGATATTTTTTGATATTGTTTGATATTTACTAGTTGGCATGTATATTAAAAGGGTATGTCTGCTATAATAGAATTTGTATTTTATTTCATATCTAAATGAATTTTAAATCAGGTAGTTTTTATGCAGTTTTATTAATTATATCAAGAGAAATTAAATTGATAAGTTGCTGCCTGAAAATAAATTCGATTTGAAGATGAACATATTATTTTTAAACTTTACGCGAATAACTAGATTTGTAAATAAAAACTAAATACATTGTAACATTTTTAAAGAAACAAAATTTCATCGAGTTACAAATGTAGAGGGTTTTACAAATGTTTTGTGATATCTCTGACTCGTATTCAGCTATGAATACGGGAAAGGGGTATTACATTTATTGGTATCAGAGCTACATGTTTAGCCGATTCTCAACCCAAATGAAAATGGTTTTATGTTAAAAAGAGTATACATGCCACTAGGATATCAATATTACTGATCTGATGTTTTTACGATTTGATTGATATTGCTCCTTACTAATGTAAATTGAGAGGAATTATAAGAAATATTTGAGTCAAGAAAGCGTGATGAATTGGTAAATTGGAAGCTTTGGAAGGAATCAAGAGTAGTAACAATAAGGTTAATAATAACCCTTCGGATAAATCTGAACAAGAAAGGGCACTGGTACAACAAGAAGTGCCTGTGCCGGATTAAGGAACTAAAAAGTTTAGAAACACTTGAATTGAAAGGAAAAACAGATTAAGGTCTAGTGATTGTTGATTTGTAACTGAATAATCTAAGGATTACACTGGACAGATTCCACTATTTGGATACCGAGAAATTGGATAGAGCTTGTTTTGTTGCTCCTAGATTTAAGCTAGATTAGAAAACCATCTGAATTTGCTTCATAGCTAGGATTGCACATATCAGTTCCAGTTTATAACATCATGACTCACAAAGATTGGGATGATTCGAAAATCATAGAAGGTACATCTCATCTTTTTGGATAAACTTGTATTGATGTTGATGGGTCCTAGCTTTACACATTCGTATATAAGTATGAAGTTGAATGGTGAATGAGATATCCTTATAGAACCCATTTCAAGTAATATAGTGGTCACAAATTTGTTGGGTTGTAATGTAAGGGCGAGCTGAACATGTGGAATTGCTCGATAAAAATAAATAGAGTTCCCGATAAACTTAATGGAATTATCTTTTGAGGAGTCTAAGATGATTGTGGGCATGAATTGGTTACCTTCCTATCAGGCCATGATGAATTGTCGCATAAAGCGATTAGCATTGAAAAATACGGAAGGTACAAAAATAGTACCAGTTGATAAAAGGGTAAATCCCTTCTCCAATGTAATTTCAGTTATTTTATTAAGGAAATTGTTGTTATAAGGTTGTTAAGTTTTCTTAGCAAATATAGTGGATACTCAGGCTGTTGAAGTTAAATTGGAAAATAACTCGACTGTCCAAAAATATATGGATGTATGCCCAAACGGGTTACTCGAAATTACCTCTAGATTAAGAAGTGAAATTCAAAATAAAGATGATACCAGGTATTGCGCCCAAATTAATGGCCTCGTATAAAATGGCTTCGACCGAACTTCGAGATTTAAAGGTACAAATTGCAAGGAATGTTAGGTCGATGTTTTATAAAGTCAAGTGCGTCATCTTGAGGGCACACCAATGTTAATTGTGAAAGAGAAAGACTGATTTCTATCATCTTGAGAAGGAAATAGTAAAGAATAAATATCTTCTTCCGAAGATTGATGATCTTTTGATTAGTTAAGAGAAATCAAGGAAGAAGAAATTCTAAAGATAGCTTTTCGGACTCGGTATGAATACTATGAGTTCGTGATGATGCCTACGACATTTATAGGCCTAATGAACCAGGTATTTTAATTTTGCTTGGACCAATTTTTGGTTGAGTTCACTGAGTATATTTTGGTCTATTCGAAGGAAAAAGAAAGAATAAGATGCCCATTTTTTTCATTGTTTTTCAGACCTTTCGAGAAAAAAAGTTATATGCTAAATTGTTAAAGTATAAATTTGGTTGTCAAAGGCTGTTTTATTAGATCTATGGATTTGGCAGTGTGAATAAGAGTAGACCCCGAGAAAGTACAAATTATAGTTGAATAGAAACCTCTGAAGAATGTTTTAGAGGTTCAGAATTTCTTAATGATTGCCTCCTTATTGACCAAGCTATTGAGGAAAGAAATGCCATTCAGTTGAATAGATAAATGCTAAGAAAACTTTGAGACACTAAAGGAGATCTTAATAGAAGCCACGGTACTAGTACAACCATAATCGGGTAAAGATTATGTAGTATATAGAGATGCTTCTCATAACGGTTTGGGATGCATACTTATGAAAAAAGGAAAAGTAATGGTCTATGCTTGAGACAACTTAAGATATATGAGAGGAATTACCTTACTTGGGATTTGGAGCTGGTAATGGTTGTATTTGCTTTAAAAGATATAGCATCATTATTTATACAGTGAACGATGCTATATTTATAGAGGTTATAAAAGTTTAAAGTATATGCTTACTAAAGAAGAGTTGAACTTGACGCAAAGAAGTTGGATTGAGTTTCTTAAGAATTATGATATGGTCATTGACTATCATCCAGAAAAAGCTAATGTGGTAGCTGACGCTCTCAGTCGAAAGACAATTATTGTCTTAAGAATTATGAATGCAAGATTTGCATTAAAAGAAGATGGTGTTTTGATTGTCAAGTTAAGAATAAAATTTACCATATTGGATTAAATAAGATATTTTTAAAGAAAGGATGAGAAATTTTGTCAAGGTTCAAACAAGTGGAAAATAGTGAAACTGAAAACTTGGAAGTTAGGTTTGATAGATATTTGTATTATCAAGGAAGAATTTCTATCTCAATGATGGAAACTGTATGTTGACCCTAAAAGGAAAGATATTTAATATGAAGTTAAGGATAAAGTATTCCTTAAAAGTTTCACCTTGGAAGAAGGTGTTATGGTTTAGACAAAGAGAAAGTTAAGTTCAAAATTTATTGGGCTATAAGAAATTGTGAAAGGAGTTAGTCTGATAGTTAAGGTTAATAGTTAGCTTTATCTTTGGAAATGAACAAGATTCATAATGTATTGATGCTCTGGAAATATTGATTAAACCCCTCACATGTTGTTACTCAGGAGAAAATAGAGATTCAGTCGGATTTAAGCTATGAAAAAGAACTAGTAATGATCCTAGCACATGGAGTCAAAGAACTAAGAAAACAAGACAATCCTGTTTGTTTAAGTTCTTTAAAAAATCATAAGATTAAAGAAACGATTTGAGAGAAATAAGAAAAAATATAAGAAAATAGTTTCCTCACCTTTTGAATCAGGTGCGTGTTGAAAATTTGAGGATGAATTTTCTTAAGGGGAGAGAATTGTAATACCCCAAAATTTACTAAGTTGATTAAGGGTCATTTAGTACTAAGATAATAGCTTAAAAGCTAACTTAGTGACTAAATGACAAAAATGCGAAAGTTGGGATTTCTTTAATTATGGGTTTTGGAAAGGAAATTTCTAAGGTTTAAAGGTATCATGTGATAGATAGTGAATTGAATAAGGTATTCTTAAAGTTTTGTTGAATACCAAGGAAAATTGGAATGGAAATTGAAGTTTAAAAGTTTAGTGACCAAAATATAAATTTTGAAAATTTTATGGCTAAAGTATAAACTTTGGAAAAGTTTGGGGACTAAAGTTGTAATTTCCCAAAAGTTAAGGGTTTTTATTTCATAAATAAATAGATCACCTAAGGGCTTGAATCGAATGCGAAATTTTTGGTTTGATATGATACTTCGATTATTGGGAAAATTGTAGTTAAAGTTT
Organism: Hibiscus mutabilis; assembly: GCA_019671005.1. Lineage (NCBI taxonomy): Eukaryota > Viridiplantae > Streptophyta > Magnoliopsida > Malvales > Malvaceae > Hibiscus > Hibiscus mutabilis. Next base: position 58,393,145 of record CM033717.1, read on the forward strand.
AAGTGGAATTTGTATACCCGGATCGAACTGGAAAATTTTGAAATTTTACCATATGATAGAGAAAGGTTATAAAAGTCATTTCCTAGTGTTGGAAATATTTTTAGTTCGATTCAAGATGAATCCTACAGTTTATTTCTGAGTAAAGGATTATTTATCAGTATATTGGATCGAATAGAAATTTTGGAGACTGATCCAAAAGATATGGAAAATTCATAAAATATTACTTTATGAATATTTTATTATAGTTGGTTAGATTCCAACTAGATTTAGTTGAATTTTTACAAGAATGGCAAACTAGTAAATAAAAAACTAGTTGGAGGGCAAATTGGTCATTTGGCCCCAATGGAAATTTTGAAATATTTAAAAAGTTATAAGGGCATTTTTAGAAAGAGAAATGGAATATTAAATCTTGGCCCTTGATTGATGATAAAATCAATCTCAACCATTGGATAAAAAGGGCAAAATTGTAATTTTACTATTAAATGAATTTAATATTCATTTAAAAGATATATGTGTAAAATAATGGTAAAAAGATGAACCAAATGTTCATCTTTTCCAGCAACAAACGTGAGGTCTAGGGAAAGAAAGAGAAAATTTTCCAAGCTCGATTCAAGCCCCGAAACTCAGTTTTCAGGTAATCTCTTCAACTACAAAGTTGTTCTACTCTTCAAGCTCTATCTTTTGATATCAATAATTCATGGAATCCATGCTTGATTGATGAGAATTTACATGAGAAAGAAATTAGGGTTTATGGATCAAATTTTGGCTTTTGAGATTTTATGATTCCATGATTGAATTCAAGTTGAAATCAAGCTAGTATGATGTTAAAAATCATGATATTGAGTTGGGATTTAAGTTTTACATGTTTTGATTATTATGAAGATGATCAGGGTTTATGGATTCAAGTTTAATTTAGGGTTTGTGATGTTGAAATAATGATCTAGTAAGCTTGAATTATTGTTTGGAAGCAAAACCCTAAGTTAAATTGTGTAGGGACCATTTCGGCAAATTGAAAAGTCGAAGGACCAAATATGAATTTTTAGAATTTGGAGTGTATTTATGTTATTAATGATGTTAGAGATAAGAAAATGAAGTTAGAATGCCAAATTGATGTTGAAATGAATTAGTGACCATTTTGACAATTTGTCAAAGTTAAGTGACCAAATCAAAATAAAAGTTTTATATGGGGGCTAAATCGGATTTTTAGTTGTAATGATGGAATTAAGGTAGTAATGTTGAATTGAGGACTAAATTGCAAAGTTAAGAAGCATGAATCCTTATCGTTGCATTTTAGTACCTATTTTGGTAAATAAGGAAAATTAGGGAGAATTATTGTGAATAATTATTTGGTGAAGAATGCGATGAGTTGGTGGTTTAAAGCTAGTAGTTGGACTAAATTGAAAAGTAGAGAAGTAAGGAGAAGTTAGTATAAAAGTTGAAGTTGTTTATGGAAGTTGTGTAGAAAAACTGGTTTATGGCAGTAACTTTGAAAATTCACCATAAATTCTACAAAAAAATTTAGAAGATGAATTTTATACCGATGTAACGATTTCTTCGTCTAGTTTCGTGTCCAACAAACGGAAACTGATTTCGAGTTCTGAGTAAAAAGATATGAATTTTTAAGCGGTGAAAGGTTAGAAAACAGTATAGCAGGCTGTTCCAAAATTCAATACTGGAAATTGACTTTGAAAATTCTCCATAAATCGTACAAGTTGAATTTGGGCTATTAATTTATATGGTTGAAAAGATTATTAAATATAGTTTCTATCAGAACAAATGGAATCGAATTCCGAGTTGTAGATTATTTTATAGAAATATTTCTTTGGAGGTACTGCAAACTGCCAGAAAATGAGAATTGATACACTTTGTCTCTAAGGTTGATTAGTAAGCTTGAAAAGGGTTAATGGAAGTTCAAATTGGTGACTAAGAACCATAATGAGTTTTTGAACAATACAAGGAAGAAAAGAAAATGTTTGGAGATTTTGTGCTCAAATGATTATATTGGACAATATGTCTAAAATATTGTTAGATTGGGATCTAACAAATATTTTACTTATTTGAATTATGAAGTTAAGTTCGAATCAAGGGAGGTTCGAGGTACAATGAAGGAAAGGATCAAAGAGGACTTAGTGAGGCATACTAATACATGGCCCAGGTGAGTGCAATGCATACATAACATTATACATGGATGTTTCATACATCACCGGTAGGACTTGCGATGAGTCTACCTGGTTTATATATTGTCATGATAATTATTTCATTGATCATACATTTGACATACTTTAAATATGTCAAAGGTTGAAAATAAATGCATTGATCACTAGTTATTGATGATGATTTACTATTAATGTTATTCGGCTATGAACTGCTTTATGTTAATATAAATTGATATACATTGACATGGATGAAATATTTGATGATATAAAGCCCAAGTATGATATAGAGGTTCAAAGGTATAGTTGGCTAGCCATAGAGTCATAAACAGTTGTATAAAGATTCTAAGTACTTCAGGTAAAGTGCAAATTTTATAAATACTCATTGAGAAGTATACTCATGCATGGTTTGAGTATACAGACTTATTACAGGTGCTAAGCACTTCAGAGTAATTTCATAAAAACTCAATGAGGGATATATTGTATACTCCGGTAAGTATACAGAAGCATTTCGGTGCTAAGCACTCCCGGTAGAGTGAAAATAATATACGTACTCAAGAAAGGTTGGGTATGGAGGGATGACTCGTGTACATAGAATCTCTTAATTCGATACCTTGGGCTAAGTAAACTGAATTGAAATAAAAAAAATAGAATGATAAGCTTGAAAGCTTGCAAACAGAGTTGGAAAAAGGTATTGGTAAGCATTGAAAGATTACAGATGGAAATGGCACCAATATTGGTAAGATCTAATCTTATCACTTTGATATACATATATGCTATTACATATTTAATTATGTTAATGAGCATGTAATGGTAAGGTGATCATATGCATTATTAATAATTAATATTGAGATTGATATTATGACAATTGCACTTAAATTTGAATTATTGCCTCACTAAGTAAATACTTAGCGTGTAATTGTCTTACACGTAGGAAAGAAGAAATGGTTGGAGTAAGGACCATATACGAACATCATCAATCAATAACAGGTACATCAGTATCAGTAAGATATCTTTTGATACTGTTTGATATTTACTAGTTGGCATGTATATTAAAAGGGTATGCCTGCTCTGATAGAATTTGTATTTTATTTTGTATCTGGATGAATTTTAAATCAGGCAGTTTTATTAATTATATCAAGACAAATTAAATTGATAAGTTGCTTCTTGAAAATAAATTCGATTTGAAGATGAAAATATTATTTTTAAACTTTACGCGAATAACTAGATTTGTAAATAAAAACTAAATACATTGTAACATTTTTAAAGAAACAAAATTTTACCGAGTTACAAATGTAGAGGGTTTTACAAATGTTTTGTGATATCTCTAACTCGTATTCAAATGCTTCCAATTTGAACAACAGGATGATGACGATGTGTGTGAACAATTCAAAATTGTGCACCATAATTCTACCGTTTATCGCCCCAAGATGAACGGAGTGGTGGAGGCGGCAAATAAGAATATTAAGAAGATCATAGCAAAAACTATGAAGGCATTTAAGGATTGACATGAGAGGCTCCCTTTTGCTTTGTTTTCCTATCGGACATCCGTAAGAACTTCCACCGGGGCAACGTCGTATTCCTTAGTATACGGCACCGAAGCAGTACTACCCGTCGAAGTGGAAATCCCGTCACTTCAAATTTTGAACGAAGTAAAGTTTGATGAAGCCGAATGGATACAAGCCAGGTTTGATCAGTTGAACTTCATTAACAAGAAAAGGTTGAAAGCTATTTCCCATGATCAGATGTATCAGAAATGAATGATGCGAGCTTATACCAAGAAAGCTCACCCGAGGGAGTTTCAGGAGGGAGATCTGGTGCTCAAGAAGATCTTGCTGAACTAAAGAGACTTCCAAGGAAAATGGATGCCCAATTGGGAGGGGCCCTATGTCGTGAAAAAGGCTTTCTTTGGGGGGTGCGTTAATTCTAACAAAGATGGATGGGAAAATTGAGCAGCCCAATAAACTCAGACTCTATCAAGAAGTAATACGCGTAAGAAGAAAATAGAAGAAAAAAAACTCAAAAAAAAGAAAAAAAATGAGGGTTTTAGGTGAAAACCTGAAAATGGGCGCCTTAACACCAAAGAAGGGTCTGAATTGAAAATTCGAAAAGGACGGTTCAGATAGACTTGAATTTCAGCATCCAACTGACGGGCCGTATTTTGGTTGAAGGTCTATGCTTTAGTTTTCATATCATCAGGGGGAAAGGACCAAGGGTGGCCAGCAAAAAAACTGCCAAGGTCGATGGGTTCTTATCATTCATACAGTTGATATTATCTACATCTTTTTTTTCATTTTCCCAAGTTTGCCTAGACTTTCAAAATTATCCTAATATTCCTTCAAGTTTCAATAAAGTATTATTTTAGTCCTTATTGTCTGTTTCACAGATAGATTGACATAGAATAAAAAAGCAAAGGATTTCTTGGCATTACTATGATTTAACCTATTAAGTGCAAGTTTGTTCCCCAAATAGAAAAGGGGTTCGCCAGAATTGTGACAAGAGTACAATGGAGGCAAAGTTGATAAGATCTATCAAGGAAGGGCATCGAATGCTATTCATGTTGAAGTCCGAGGGACTAGAGGCAAAAACCCACAAGGGCGCCCAAGAAAAAAAAAGAAAGAAAATAAAAAATAAAAAATAAAGAGAAAAGAGAAGAAAAGAAAAATTCTCAAAAGTGAAAAACTGAAAAGGCGCTTTAGAATAAAAGGTTCAAGAGTCAAAAAAGAGGCATAAAGGGTGAACCCGAGTGAGGGAGGAAGCACAGCCATCGCGAAGAAGAAAAAATAGAGGACACGAGTCAAAGGGGGCAAGAAGAGAAATTGCCCGAGAAAGTATAAAATCGTGATCATTCATGCATCATGTTTAGTTAGACGTCCCTAGGTTAGGAGCACGCTAACTCATATCATTACAATTTTTATTTCTTCTTAAATATATCCAAAAGAAGGTTGGGTACCTTTCCAGAAGAGGAGTCGGCGACAAAGTAAAAAATTCGGATAAGGTTTTAGGCAAAGGACTTCAAAATTTGCCACATCAAGATTTCAGTGCGAAAGAGGCAAATACCTATAGCTCAAGAATTTTCAGACAGTAAAATTAGAAAGCTCATCCATTCATACCCAAGAATAATGGAACCTTCGTTTGAAGGACTGCTATATGGTTTGTTCACTACCACTTCGGAGGAACACATCTATCTGTTCACTACCGCTTCGAAGGAATGCATCTATCTGTTCACTACCGCATTAGAGAAACATATAGTCCTTATCTGGTCTTGTTTTTCCCTCTTCAGGAAACAAGTTCATCTACCATCCGAGGACATTTGATTTGTTCGCTGCCATTTTGGAAGAACATGTCGTCTTTGTCCGGTTTGTTTTCTGCCATTTTGGGAAAACAAAGTTGTTCAGATTCATTCACTGCCATTTTGAAAGAATGATTCATTTAAAGGTTAGTTGGTTCGTCTGCTGCTGTTTCGGAAGGACATGTCAGCACCACCCGGTTTGTTTTCTGTCGTTTTGGGAAGACAAAGTTATTAGGATTCATTCATTTTCGTTTTGAAAGAATGAGTTGTTTAAGGGTTAGTTGGCTCATCTGCTGTCGTTCCAAAAAGACATGCTAACGTTACCCGGATAGTTTTTGCCGCTCTGGGAAAACAAGTTATTTATATTCGTTCGCTGCCGTTTTGGAGGAGCAAATCGTCCAACAGGAAAGTAAGACAAAATTAGTACTTATGGTCTTTTCTTTATCCTTGTTCCACAAGGATAAGCAAAGAGGGGCAGCTGTAATCACTAATTTTGTCCGGGGTGGACCTGTTTTATTTTTGTTTTTATAATAATGGGCTTCCTAATTATATGTTTCTATTACTTATAAAGAATATGTATTAAGAGCTTTAATTGTTTTATATCTTATGTAAATGACCTTTTTAAAACCCAAAATTATATCTAGTATCATGGTTAAGGTACCTTTAGTATATGTTATCTACCATACTTGTTATTTATGATGTGATCCAATTTGAAAACCCCTAAATATTATTGGAGTGGTATATTATTTCCCTTATGTTATCTTATTACTTCGGTACTATTGTGACATCTTTATTATTATGTTTTGATATTAATGTTTTGATAATCATTCTAGTTATGTTATTATTGTTTTGTTATTAAACTAATCTGCAAATAAAAAATAGAGATTAATATGGATAATAAAAATTGCCCCGAGTCTATTAGTGTTATCAGCCCAAAAATATAGAATACACTATGTTAATAAAAGCCTAAGTTTTAATATACAGTCCATTTACATTAAAAAATAAAGAACCCAAAGTTTTTTTAATTACATGAGGTCTGTTTGGCCCAAAATTAAACCTAAACCCTAATTTAGGTTACATCTCAAATTTGTGCAGCGTCTAATTCCAACTTTCAGATCTAGGTGAGATCTGATGGACCGGATTAATCGAAGAGAGGCCTTCCAGTTCCCGTGTCGATCGAACACACCAACATTTCAGCTTTTGCACGCACTCATACACGTCCTCCCATCTCCCCAGTTGCATGTAGAGTCCACCGTCCGGCTAGTTGTCTTCAGGTGACGTCTCCCCGTATCCATGCCAACACGCAAAGCTAGTGGCTGAATGCCACATCATGCCCACTCGTCCACGTCGACCGCCACGATGGCAGACGGTTTTTCTCTCCTCTGGCCCCCTCAGCACTCGATTTAGCCATGTCACGTAAACAAACAAAAGAAAAGAATGTTAGAGGCGGTCAAAAATGGAGGAAATCAACCAAAAATCAAGGAATTCAAGAGAATTGCAACAACGCACCTGAATCAGAGGGCAACCAATAGCATTTTAGGGCATTTTTTGCTTTTTCAATAATCATGTAATATTCAGGCACTATATAACTGAACAAAAAAATAGATGTAAACTCTAGGCGGGATTTGAAAGTAATAGAGCAGAAAAGAAACCAAAAGCATCGAGCTTTTTGAGGTATACTCCTTCTTTTTCTTTCATTTTCACATCATCATACATAATTAGATTAGGGTTTAGGATCTTTACTTTTTTCTTTCTTTACGGTGTCCTTCTACCGTCGTTGTGCCCATCCATCTTCCTTCCTCGACAAGAAGCCTCTCGACCTTCCTAAGGTCGTATGTGGTGAGTCAGAGGAAACGACGGCCAGGGAGGTTGGTTTCGATCCTAGCTTTTTCAAAAGGGCTTTTATTTTGGTTACAGTTTTTTTTTGAAATAAAGGAGGGGTTTGGTTGTTTTCAAAGGGTTTGAGTTTGGATTAGTGTTCAAATCGGAAAAAGGGCTCTTTTGGTATGGCTTTTGAGTTTGCCGGCCGCTAGCGAGCGACGACCGACGTGGCGTCATACGACAGAGAGGCCACCGAAATTTGGGTTTAAGTATTGGTTCTGATTCCGTTTTTAGAGAAAAAAAGGGTTATATAAAGTTTTTTTTAGAAACAAATGGCCAAAAGGTTTTCAATCCGGCCGAAATAGGCCTTTTATAAATTGTTCGTTCTAAAAATGGTTTAATAGCCGTTCAAGGACCTCTGCCCCAGTTATTTACACCCGTAAGGGCTTCCACATCTTCAAATCTCAACAATAGTCCCTTCGCATGGGATAATTACGAGCCCAAGCCATTCCGCATTTCAAAACCTTTTCCCAGGTCCTTGGAACTTTTAAAAGCTTTTCAATCTCTTCCCTTTTGCTCCTTTCGATTTGGCCTTCAAGATTTCTGTTTTGTTCAAATTGGCCTCATTCCAGTATTGAAAACCTTTTTTATTTTATTTTCTTTTCCATGCATTTTAATTTAAATCTTGTTTATATTTCTATTAATTTCCAATTTTAATTCTAATGTTAAATTGTTGCTAGCTAGTAATGTTTGATATATGGTTTAATATGTGTATTATTTAGTATAATATAATACATATAGCATATAGTTATTTCTTGTATAATATACAATATATATAGTTTCTATAATAGATATATAAAATGTAGTTTTTATAATATATTTAATATATAGTTTTCTTTAAATATATAACCTTTTTTATTATAATATATATGATTTCATAAAGATCGCAGTATACATATTATAAGGTTTTTAATATATATAATATAAAATTTTGTTTTTTCAAATATATAATATAGGTTTCTTTTCAATATATAATATAAGCTTTTATAATATATAAGTTCTTATAATATATGTAATACATAGTTTTAAAAATATAGTATATATTTTTATATATATAGTATGGAATATATTAATTTTCTTAATATAGGTTTAGTTTAGATGTTTGGGCCTTTTTGTGTTTTGGGCTTAGGATTAGCTTTAGCTTAGTGGGCTTAATTTAGGTGGGCTTTGTGTTTGTTAAGGCGTTTGGATTACTTTAGGAATTAATTTAATTAATTTAAGTCGTGTGCTCGTCTCATAGGGGCACGATCTTTAAATTAATTAGATTAATTTAGGATTAGCCTTTTAGAGCCTTAGTTAGATTAGGGCTCGAATTGATTTAGTGAATTTAAATTCACCCTTGGCTTATTGGGATAAATGTTAAGTTCATTAAATTAGTTGGACACTTCTTAATTACTTTTAAGATAAAATTAACATGGAGATTAGATTGACATTTAAATTAAAGCTATGATTGATTAACTTGATTTATTTTAAATAGTATTCTTGGCTTATTGGAATATTAGTTGAAATCAATCGAATTAATTATCATATCACGAGATAACTCATAATTTGATTAGGGTTTTTAACCTTTTAGGGTTAATTAATTTAGTATTAATACTAGAATCACCTAATTAATAACTAGATCACTAATTGGACCTTCCATAACTTGGGCCTTTTAGGTCAGGTCCTTAGGTGGGCTTTTTTGTGTTTATCTTTAAGCCTTTGCTTGCCATCCATTCTATTTGTCATTCATATGGCCCATTTAGTTTTCATGCTAATGAATTTAAATCATGAAAAATGGGGTATCTATTAGTTCCGATATTTGTGTCGTAACAGTCCGAGCTCAAAGGATGTTGATCAAATATTCGAATTAATTCTTACCGACTCAAGGTAAAATTAAAACTTGACAAAATCATTACATCATATCTTAATTGCTTGCATCATGCATAAAGGTGACGTACGGGATTCGAACTATAAACTAACACGATAGTCAGGCTTATATGATGTCGGTTTAGTCTATGGTCTGGTGTATCGTCAACCTTATTAGTTAAATGTCTAATTAATTCGAACCCATCAACTTGATACAGCCCGTGTAATTAAGGTCAAATTTTCGATTAAGTACGCCGAGTTAAATTCAATTCAAGTTCCAACAAGTTCCATCAATTTGAAAGCAACAAATATCCAGGTACTGATTTTCGGGCGTGATGGGGGTGATAATCCTTCCCATGTGTAACCAACTCCCATACTCTTTTATCATGGATCTTTGGTTTTGTACGGTGTCCGGCCCACCATATTACCAGATGTATCTGGCATCAATACCCCGCCAATAATTTGCAATATATATGCTTAACCTGCATACTCAAGTTCTCGGCGAGTAGATCCATCTGTTGCAATGAATTCTTTCTGCAACCATGAACTTCTGAGATGTAGATCGTCCACACATGACTCAGGAGGAACTTTGCCGAAGTACTCCCTGCAAAGTTCAAATGCATTATACTTGTTTTCTCCAACCAATAGATTTTTATTTATTAGGACACCAAGCTGTATTGCTTCATCCTGCAAAGTTATTGTGCATTCGCCAAATGGAAAATGAAATGTGTGAGTCTCTAGTCTCCACCGTTCAATCAATGCGATAATCAACTCGGGGACAATCTTAAATCTACAAAGAAATGAAGCATTATAAAAATCGGTGTGCTGCAAGTAATAAACTATGAGGTCGGAAGGTTCCTTGATCTTCACTCCTCGATGGCGGATGCTATGCTCACACCCTATAATTAATTTATTATAATAAATTATTTCGTATTACGCATGACATAATAAATTTTAAAGTACTTACTTGCTCTTCATGAATATGAGACGAAATGTGCTCATGGTCACGGTACAACAAAACTCCTCCAGATGCCATTTTCTATTTGCATATCTGCAAAACAATTATCATTCGAATATATATACAACCAAAAATGTATTAACTTCAAAAATTTTGATCTATACGAATATAAATTTAAAATATACAAAAACTTACCAGATTCGATGAGAAACCGTGCAAATGTACTGTAAAGACTTTAACAATAAAAAAGTAATTATCATTTGAATATATCTTCAATCACACAAAAAATCTACAAACTCTAATTTAAATAAAACAACAGATTAATTAAAAAAACCAATTACTTACTAACTTCTGGCAAACCGAGAAGATCTACAAACAAATGTACTTCAACAATCGTCAACTCTTCGAATATATCTTCAAAAAAATATCACCTAAATTTTCAGCTCAAACTCTCTCAAATTTTCAACTCAAACTCTATCAATTTTTTCTCAACCCCTATACACTCATATTCTTCTCTATATCCTATACATATACAAAATTTACAAAAAAATAAAAATAAATGAGCTGACCAGCTTTCACGTGAAAGCTGGTCCGTGTGCATGCATGCATGGCTGACCAACTACAGGACCTCGCCATGTGCAAATGGTGTGTTGTCCCATAGCTGACTAGCTCAGTCAAAGCTGCCTGCATGGGAGCTCTGCATGCCTGGCTCGGGGCAGGCCTGGCGTGCTGAGCCAAAGCCGATTAAAGGTTATCTCCTCTACACCTCGCAATGTGGAGATGGCGAGGTCCCACAACGCCAAGTGCACACGGCGTGGTCCCCTCGAGTATTGTAGATTTTGGACTATTTCTCAAAATATAGGTTGAAGAACCTTATATTCCTAATTTTTTTGGGAATTGGATTATCCGGCTAATTTTTCCAGATATATGAGCATTTTCAAAGAATTAAAAATATGTATGAATAGATACTACATTCTAATTACCTTTAGACTATTCAACAAATTTTTAATTACTATTTAATATTGAATAGTTTCTTATTAAATTTCTAAGTGTAAAAGACATAAACTTTTTAATATTTATATTATAATATTATATATTTTAACTTTCAAATGATATTATGTATTTGAATTATGTCAACAATATTTAGAGCATCTAGTTAAATCTCTCAGTTGACACCCTCCCCTTCAACTAGGTTATGGGTTTAAGATCTATTAAGAGCAAAATTTTCCTTTTCCCTGTTCTTAGGTAGAAATTATTCAAAAAAGTATTTGAATTATAATATAGAAGTGAGTAACATTTTTTTAATATTTACATTATAGTATTATATATTTTAACTTTCAAATGATATAAAGTACTTAATATATACATATAGAAATGAATAATATTTTATGAACTTGAAAAATAAGTTAGACCAAACTGAATGAAAACTCAAACTTTGAATATTAGAATTTAAATATAATTCATATTTTAAAAGAATGGATTATATGGCAGACAGATTAAAGGTATATAGAAATATTAGAATGAAAGAGCAGCAAAAGCATCATCCGCCCTCCTCAAAACCACTTGTTTATCCAGGGTTTGCTTGGAATGGGTTGGCTTTATGTAAAGATGGCTGGATATATTAGAATCCATCTTCTCCTGCTCCTCTTGCTCATCATCTTCAGTGCAGTTGTTGTTGTCGTCAATGACGATGTTCCTGTCTGGTTTAGAAAGAGGCATTTTCGGACCTTAAATGGTTAAAACTTGACAAGCGAGTGTAAGAAGCAGTGAATTGGGGGCGACAGGACAGCAGTATTTATAAAGGGAGAATCTATTACAGGATTTAATTGGTAAAACAATTGTGTGTTATTAGTTCAGTTCGGCAATTAACGGATGGATAAAAGTTAATAGCTGATTTAATTGTATAAATGTATTTGGTAAAATTTATTGATAGTTTGATTATTTAAAGGCTTAATAGGCAAATAGGTGCCCAAACTATGCCCTTTTTTCCAGTTAGGTACTCAAACTATTTTTCGGGTCAAATAGGTGTCTAACGTTTCATTCCGTAACCCATTTAATGTTCTCTGTTAATTCGCACCGTTAAAAAACACTGGTCAGCTCCTGAAAATTCAAAAATTATATTAAAACTAAATAAAATTAATATAACAAAATAAAAATATATCCTGAAATTTTCAAATATTTCTAAAATAGTATCAAAATCCCTAAACCCCCGAAATTTGACCACTCCCGCTGGCGTTAGCCGCGTTTTCGGCGACAGAATGAAGCGTCCTCCCCTCATCGAACAACCCACAGGCCGTTCGTCACCCCTCTTACCGTCGTTCGTCACGAATCGTTCGAAAGAGCCATTCGACAATTTCAACGATTGGCACGACGTCAATCAATTTTCGGCGACGGAATGGTGAGAGAAATGGTCGTGATGGTCCGACAACTAATGTGGTGGGCAACAGCGTGACAATCGGTGGCGGATTCGGCCCAAATCGGGATTTGGGTTTTGGAGAGTAAGAGATTTTGGAATTTGGGGTTGTTTTGTGAAATCTGGAAAATTTAGAGAATTTCTAAAAATTAAGTAGTTTTATTTATTTTTAATATAGTTTTGAAATTTTCAGGAGATGACACGTATCATTTAACGGTGAGAATTAGCAGAAAATTTTAAATGAGTCACAGAATGAAACTTTAGGTACCTATTTGGTCCGAAAAATAATTTGGGCACTTAACTGGAAAAATGACATAGTTTGGGCACTTATTTGACAGTTAAATCTTATTTAAACAAGCAAAATGACATATAAGAACATGATTATATTAAATACTTGTTTGAATAGTTTATTAGTTAGTGTTCATATCCAGGAACCTGTATTTTCGGATACCCAAAAATTAGGGTACTTAAAATTTAACCCGTGATTTGGCCCATAATATTCGGGTACCCGTTAATTCGGGTAACAGGGTACCCGGTTCCTTTTTCTTATGCTTCACTGCTGGTTTTGGTTTCAAATCTATTGCTTATATAAATTAAAATTCTTATATAAATTCTTATATTTAAAGAATGAAAATCCAATCGACGTGTCACTGGGAAAGGTAAAATGCCTAAAACGCGAAACTCATTTGTCTCTTTAATCTCTTCTTTTTTTCCTGTTTCTATTTTTTGAATTTTTTTATTTTAGAAAATTTTTGGAGTTAAATTTCTAATTTTTGCAACCAGTTAATCCTAGAAACAACTGACTTTAAAATTTTCATTTTTCCAACTTGGGTTATTATTATTATTATTATTATTATTATTATTATTATTATTATTATTATTATTATTATTTATCGTAGTTTCCTATGAAATTTCAACTAAGGTTTTTTTTTTTTTTTTTCATTTGTGTAAGATATAATCATTTCTGTAGAGTTTAAACTCCATTTTCATCTAGAGTTTTCAAATCCATTTTCATCCGGGACCTCACGACTCATGAAAATGCAAGATGTGGAGGAGGTAAGTGAGGTCAAAGATGAATTCAAAATGGTTTCAGTAAAATTAAAAAAAAACTTGGTATCGGATAGTCGGGTATCCGGTTAAGGCAATTTTATGATCCAGGCCTGACCCGAAACCCGTAAAAAATAGCAGGTTGAGTATCCGACCTGCAAATTCATGCATTTTCATTATAAATACCAGTAATTTTTAACCGGGTCGGCGGTTCAATGAATCGGATAGTTCAAGTCGAGTATTTTTCTAACACTTCTAGTGATCAATATTTTGTATCTATTAATATTAATTAGATTATAAAAAATAATTTGTAGTACAACATTACTAAGCATAGTTGGATGATTTATATATTAAGTTATTGTTTATATAATTATTCTTAATACAATTTAATTAATTATTAAATTTAAATACAAATATAAATGTGTAAGAATAAAAAAAAAAAAAAAAACATTAGTTTACAAATGTCACATTAAATACGGATGATAAAAAATTAAAATATAAAAGGTTAAATTTAAGTTATTCAGAGATTTTTTATAATTGTTAAGGGTAAAAGAGTTTTTGTAATTCTTATGTTAAAACTGCTAATTTTAAAAAGTTAATTAACGGCTTTTTTAAAATTAAAGATTTTACCTCAATTCGCTATTTCAATTTGTTATTCACCAAACATCCAAATTAACAGATTTGACTAGACAATTTCTAAAAAATAACAGATTTGTTATTCCCTATAGGTATTCCCTTAGTTCTGCACCTGTTTGGCACCGGCTGACTTGGTTCTCTTTGCATGTGCCTAGACATACAATAATAGTATGGATGACTCTTCACGGAAGATTAACTACAAAGGATAGACTGGTCTTGTATAACTTGAGATTACTTATGAGTTAGGCGTTGTTTTGTAGCAAAATTCTACTTACTTTAGGTAATAAAATTCACAATTATCTAAAAAAATCTCAATTGAAAAGGTTAGAAAAGGGAAGGAGAAATAGACCTTCAAAATGGAAACAAACAAGGGGGTGAAATCAATTAAATTAAATTTGATTAAAATGTTCTTTTCAAAACATGATGATATCAATTAGAAATAAAAACTCATTAAGTGAACTCAATAGAAAAAGGAGCGTTGTTATTTAGGAGATTTAGACTCAAATAATTCGTTTGTACGATATGTGTGCGTTTTCAAAATATTAAAAGTAAAAGAACATAGATTAACATGTAATCACAATATTAAAAAAATAATTAGAAATAATATGTTGAAAAATAGAAATAGTATGTTATTATATTATATAGAAAGTGGGGGTCTGATTTTCAAACAATCAAATTAAATTTAGTGACTCCAACGTAAGGCATGATGGCATTACATTTAAAGCTTTAAAAACAATATTTGTCATTGTATAAAATGCATTTAAAAAAACAAGGAAATCAGTTAATAAGAAAGGTAAACTATCTCAAATTCTCAATGCTCATCATACTTTTATGGTAGTATTATTATTTTTGTCATTGTTGTTAGAAGAAAAAAAAACATCCATTTCAATCTCAACCGTTAAATCTAGCATTGTTTGATTCAAATTTTAATATATCACTTGCAATAACACAATGACAAATATCACATTATCTGATTGGTAAACATCTAAACCAAACTCCCCAAACATCCGACCATTGAATCAAAGTGATGTTTTGGTAATATTACAATAAATGATTTTCAAGTTATACCGACGTAAAAGTTAATTATATTTAAAATGTTCATATTGTTCGTATTTTGTAATATTACAATAATTGGTAAACATCTAAACCGACTTCAAGAATGTTCATATTGTTCATATTTTGTATGAGTTATAATCTCATATTTATCTTAGGAACATAATATCTTTTGATTTAAAAATCATACTCGACATTTAACCTATTGGAAAAAACATGATAAATTAAAAACTTTGAGACATATTTTCTATGGATAAAGATGAAGATTCGAATGGTGATTATATGGTCTCATATTCTACTCCATGAGGTCTTTATAATGGTATTTCATATGCTCAAAGTAATTGAATGATGAATGAGAAATTGATGCTCAAAGTAGGATATTTGTGAATTGTGTAAAGAAAAAAAAAAAGAACCTATATCCCACATTGATAGGATATGAAATATGAGATGTTTTTATATTCCCCAAACCACTTACCTTTCGTTAAATGATTAGAGTTGAATTGTGCCTTGTGTGTAGTCACAGTGGTGCAAGCTGAAGATGAATGAACCCATCTGGTTTAGGGGTGCATAATGTCACGGTGCATATATTGAGACCATAGTAAAATAATTTTTTTCCTTAAATGTGGCATATGTTTTTAAATATTCAGAATTAAGAGAATAAATATATAAAAAAATTATTGTATATTTTAATTTGAATATTATTTTGATATTGCTTGAGATTCATGAACATATATTCGATATTTATGGTATTAATGACTATTTTTTCGAATACAATATTAATGACCATTATATTCGAAATATATTATTTCCAATAATTCTCTTATGGGAAACTCTTATAAATACCGAGTTAACCTACTAGGTTAAAGACAAATTAGAAATACTTTTTCTTCTCAAATTTTCAGGATAGACGAAGGCAAGGATATAGTTTGTGATCTCTACAACTGTGCAACTATTGCTGATCATCTAGTTGTTGTATTTTAGGAGAAGACGATCAATGATCTTAAGCACCATAGGATTGACCGAAAATATGTCTTAAAAAAACTGAGTAATTGTAGGTCTCAACTCGTTTCCCACTAATCAATTTTTCTATCTACTACAAGTAAACGGTTTCAATTTACTGTTTTAATATTCAATTTATGTTACGAATATTTTTGTATTTATATTTATGATCAGTTTGACTTATCAATAATAGTTTCAATTTTATTTTTACTGTTTATTATTTTTTGAATTATTAACGTTACTTTTTCTAACAATCTACTTCTTAGTTTTAATCCAGACGAACAAATTAATTTTTACTGTATATACGGTTATATATGATTTGGTTTAGTGCCAGTGCAAAAACCGCGATGGAACATGGGTCTGATTATTCTTATTTTACCAAGCAACCAACTGTAAATTTTTGTTGCTTTAAATTCTTTTTGATTACCATATTTGCCATTGTTTTATGACCACAATTTTCATAAGCTTGGTTTAGGAATCGACGACTAAAAATATAACAAGTGTCTTAGTAAAAAGAGAAATGATATTTATCTTAGGAGATACGGGTTGAGATTTTTTCGTCTATAAAGTGTGTGCACGTTGTTAAAGGTTAAGAATATCTATGAATAAATATTAAGTTGTAATCACCTTTAAACTATCCAAGAAAGGAATAAACGTTTGAGCACAAATATTGTGGGATGTTAATTGTTAAGTAGGGGTGTTCAAAAATACTCGGTCCGACTGACCCGGCCTAACTACCCAAAATTGAAAATATTAGGTATTTCTTCGAAAAAATTTTCGGGGCAGGGTACCCGGCCTGCTAAAAAATGTCCGGGTCAAGCCCGGGCCACATAATTATATCTAAACGAGTACCTGATGACCTGGTTAAAATTTTAAAATATATTTTATAGTTTTTTCAAATATATTTTTATATAAAATTATTAAAAATTTAAGATATATTAAAATTAAAAAAAACAACGGTTTTTTGCTTTTAGTTTTGAAATCCTTAAAAAGGGGTAAAGATCTTATGTCACTTTTCGATATCCCTTTCTATGCCTCAACACTAAAAAATTAAATTTTAAGCCCTAACCCTAAATTTTAAACCCTACATCCTAAACCCTAAAAAGTACAACTTACCCCAAATTCCCTAAACCTTAACCTTAAGCCTTACACCTTAATCCTAATTTTTAGTGTGGGGACATAAATAGAGCACTGAAAAAGAGGAAAGGATTTCTATCCCCTAAAAAGCTAAAATTGTTCCTACTTTTAAATGACTATTGATGTATTTACCCAATAATTTTAACTGGAAAAGTGGAAAATGATGTTTGTAAACTTGTTACTACTTTTATTTTTTTAGGATTATGGTAATTGATTATTCTAAAGTTGTTTGAGTTTGATAATTTAAATCTTAAATTCTATGTTTAAATTATATAATTCGAATTTTTATTAGGTGTGATTTTATTTTATAAAATTAAGTGATTTAAAAAAATTATAAAAAAGAAAAAACTATAAATAGGGTACCTATTACTCGATTTCATGGATACTCAAATAACAGGTACCTAAAAAAAATGGGCCAGAAACGAGCCAAAAAAAGTGGTACCCAAAAAATCGGTATCCGATACTTCATGTAACTGGAAATGAACACCCTTAATGTTACGGAACCCACGAATGGTGCTTGCACATGAATGTCGTGGAGTTCTGTACGTTTGAGTTATTTTCCACGCGGTATGATATCATAGTTTGGTTATATTATGGTAATATTTATAGTGCTATTATTATTGTATTCTTTCTAATAATTTTGGTATTTGATATGAAATATTAAATATGACATGAATATAAAATATCTTGACATTCATGATTATTATTAAATGTGATAATAATTATTGATTGTGTGTTGAAAACACTGTGAATTTTATTTTTGTACTAATAATATTTTTTGAAAAATTTTATAGAGAAGAATATGATATCCAAACGAAATTTTGATTTATTTTGGAAACTAAGATCTCATAAATAATTCGTTTTGGAAATTAATTCCTATTATTTTAATGGGTTTACTTGATCTTCCTTTTCAAACAAGAATCAATGAAATTAAAATCAAAGGATTATTTCTTTTTTTTGTTAAACAGAATCAGGTTGCCTTAAATTCTTTTTCCTTAAATGTGGCATATCTTTTTGAATATTAAGAATTAAGAGGATAAATATATGGAAAGATATTGTATTCTTTAATTCGAATATTATTTTGATATTGCTTGATATTCACGAAAATATATTCGATATTTATGGTATTAATGACTGCTTTTTCCGATACAATATTAATGACCATTATATTCGGAATATATTATTTCCAATAATTCTCCTATGTGAAACTCCTATAAATACCGAGTTAACCTACTAAGTTAAAAACAACTTGGAAAAACTTTTTCTTCTCCTCAAATTTTCAGTGATAGACGAAGGCAAGGGTATAGTTCGTGATCTCTACAACTGTGTAATTGTAGCTGATCATCTAGTTGTTGTATCTTGAGAGACAGACAACCAATGATCTCAAGCATCATAGGAGTGATCGAAAATCTATCTTAAGGAAACTGCGTAATTACGGGCCTCAACTCGTTTCCCACTAATCAAATTTTCTGTCTACTACAAGTAAACGGTTTCAATTTACACTTTTTTTAATATTTGATTTATGTTGAGTTGATCAATTGATGGCAAATCACCAAGAGGGGGTGAATTGGTAGTTAAAAAAATGAAGGGTACAAAAAGAAAATTGGAAATTGGAGACACAAGGATTTTAGAGTGGTTAAAGCTTCGAACAAGCTCTACATCCACTACCCTAGCACCCAACTGGGGATTTTAACAATTCACTAACTAGAAAACCGTTACAAATGATCAATCTTTCTACCCAAAGATTGATCCACTTCACTCTTTACAAAGAGAAATAGGCAAACAATAAATAACCTCTCAAATAGGGGGATTTTTGCCTAATTACAATATATCGCACTCCTCAAATTGACAAAAGATAAAACAATGAAAATAACTCAATTGGGGTTACAAGTATTTGACTCTTTAGCTCAAAAAGGTTTGGATATGTGCTTGGATGTTGCAAATAAGTTTAATAGTTGTTGTTGAGGCTTTGGATACTTGCTTTTATACCTTCTCATTGATTTCTAGCCATTTGGGTGGTTGAAGTCATCAATATAGCCATTGACTCCTCTTTTTCCCACCATAAATGGACTTCTTCAACTACCCGTATCGGTACACGAACAGTCGTATCGATACTTGTCTCAAAATAGAAAGAGCTGTTGTGTATAATTTATGTAGGGGCGTATCGATACGCGAGGGACCGTATCGGTACGATCTTAGTATAAAACAAAGGGCGTATCGATACGGGCAATGCAGTATTGATGCAATTTTGTTCACTTGGGCTATTGTCTGAACCTGTATCGGTACGTCTTGAGGGTGTATCGATACGAGTTAACTGAATTTCAAAAACGCACGTTCCCAATAACTGACAAGGCAACATTCGAATTATAAATGAAAAATCTCAACAACCGTATCGATACTCCAGTAGCCGTATCAGTACGTTGTGCTTAAATCTTAAACCCAATATGAAGGCCGTATCGAAACGGATGGATCCGTATCGAAACTCCTGAGTAAAATACTTAGCCCATATGAAGGTCGTATCGATACGGATGGAACCGTATCGAAATAGTTGCTTAGTGGCCTTTTAATTTAAGCCCATATCAAAACGCCTGAGGGTGTATCGATACGCATGGGCGTAAAACTTGAATTTAGCTTCAAAAATACTTAGAAAATTTATAGGGTTTAAGTTTTTGACTTTGAATAATTTTGTACTTGAAACATCCTTGTCAATTGTGAGTCTTTGAGATACTTAAAAAATTATTTTCTTTTGCAAATAACTCCTTAATCAATTTGTTATATCAAAATCAAACTTTAGTTTTACAATCTCCCCCTTTTTGATATAACAAAACTAAGTTAAATTTTTAAGTCTTTGTGAAAAACTCCCCTTACTTTAAGATAGGCTTCAAAAACATTTTTAAAGGATGATTAAAAATTTTATGATCTTTCTTCTCCCCCTTTTTGTTAGATCAAAATCAATGATATTAAAGGATAATTCAAAGAAACATACTTATCATAATTTAATGCATAATTAAAGCAACATACTTATCATTGAAAGTTCAAAGCAACATAATCCAAATCCAACTTAAAACAAACTAAAATCAAAGCATGGGTTCATAGAGAAAATAACATAGGTGCATAAAAATAAAAGCCGAATATGATATGCAATGTAATGTATGTCTATGGAGCATCCTCATTATCCTCGTCCTCTTGATCTTCATCTTCATCATGGGTTTGAGTAGCCTTAGTTTATCTCCATTCTCCATGGAAAGCCGTAAGAGATATGTCCATCGAACCTTGTTGGCTTTCAATGGCTTGAACTAGATCCTCAAATGAAGTAAATCGAGTATCAATGGTCGTAAACCTTTCATTGATGGTTGTCTTCAATAAAGTGAATTGCTCGTTGAGATAAGCCATGAGAACATCAATATCTGGTGGAGCTATCGGAGCTTGAGGGGCGGCTTGTGGAGGAACTTCCGGTTCTTCAGGGATTGCATCATGTGGAAGCTCGGCGAACGTATCCACTCACCACTGAAATAGTGAAACTTTGCACGAACAAGAGAGTGATCATCAATGGGATTGGTAAGAGGCTCAGGAAAGTCTTGCGAGCAACCGATCTCCAATTGAGTAAACAAGTAACTCAAAGCTGTCCCATAAGTGAAGGATGAAACTAGAGAGGTGTGTTGATGTTGGATGAGGTAAACTAGCTCCGCAAACATTATTTAAGCAAGATTGGACTGCTTCTCGTCACGAAAACATCTTATCCAAAAGTCATCCACTTGTCGAATAGTAGAAAACTTACCACCGGATGGCTGAAACCACCAAGTGATCATGAGATGCAAGAAGGGATCATGAGCATCAAGAATTGTGACAGAACCGCCAAGAACATATCCCAATGAGTCTTCATCGTCAATTCCCCCATCTTAGAACCCAAAGACATTGACTAGAGTTTGAGCATCAATACGAAATTTCTTCCCCATTAAGAATGACTCAATAGCAATGACCTTAGAACAATCTTAATTGGGGATGCACCAGGCATTAGCAAAGAAAAACAAAACAAGGTTACAGTACAAAACCCCCGAGATAGTCAAAAATGGAATAAAGTTCCAACGTCTCAAAAGATGAAGATATTTGAACTTGAAACGTTCAGAGTCTAAGAAAGGAACATATGTTACTCTTTCGCAGCGGATTTCGTAGTTTTGGTATTGCTTGAAGTTATTTAAAGACGTCGTGGTTGAAAAACTCTTTTGATAAATGACACTAAGGTTGGGACGTACCGAATTGTCTTCGGTTGAAGACTTGCCAACCTCACTTGTTCTAGCTCTTTTTCTTGGTGTCATAGATAATTTGAAAAACAATTTAGGCACAAAACATATGTATGCATAAATCATCAAATTCAATCCAATATATAATCCAAAATTCAAGGTATTAATGAAAAACTATACAATATAATTTCAGAAAGATTTTGGTAAAAAGAAATTTGGAAAAACAAATTTAAAAATATACGATATATTTTTATATTCGAATAAAAAATTTCAGATTTTGAATGAATTTTTGCAAAAACTTTAAAACCATACTATATGTATACTTTTTAGTTAAAACGGTATACGAAACTAAACGAAAAAGTAAAAAGAAAAGAATGAGTTTATACCTTGATTTGAGGAAATTGGAAGAATGGATGAATGATAATGCACCAATTTGATGAGAGATCTTAGACTTGGTTTGTTGAACAAAACCCCTCAAAAATTTGTGTGAAAAACAAGAGGATTTGATGGGTATTTATAGTTGAAAAACTAGGGTTTCGGATGAATAAGGGCTTAAAAGTTTGATTTAAAGTTGGATACTCATTAAAGACTCATTTAAAGAATTTGTGGTCGCGCGTACCGATACGCCACATGGCGTACCGATATAGGTGTGTCGAAATACAGACATTGTTTTGATACGGACTCACATGTATTGAAACCTATTCTTAAACCCGTATAGATACGGTTGTACCTGTATCGATACACTTGTGCTGAGGAATGCAATATGGGTTGAGTTAAGAATGGTGTATCGAAACACCTTCACCCGTTTCGATTTGAATAACCTAGAAAATGTATTTTGGGCCACAAGTTGCTCAAAAGTTTGATCTTATTCGAACCGAAATGCATGTGTATGATGTATGAACAACATGAATAGGCTAAGATAGATGCATACTCCCCTAGCAACAGGCATAAATGCATCAAAAAGCAAAATCATAAAAGCATGATCATCATTCAAATTCAAGCAAATTTTTGGCACTAAAAGGCTCTAAAAGGTCAAGATAGGCTAGTTAGACCTAGCTTTCTCCTAAGAGTCCAAAAACGTTCTTTGTCTAATGGTTTAGTAAATATATCCGCTAATTGGTTCAAGTTATCGACATACTCTAGAACTACAACATTTTTTAAGATATGATCTCTAATGAAATGATGACTTATTTTTATGTGTTTGGTCCTAGAATGTTGGATGAGATTCTTAGTGAGACAAATGGCACTAGTGTTGTCACACTTAAGGGGTATGGTATCTACTTCAACACCATAGTCTAAGAGTTGTTGCTTTATCCAAAGGACTTGAGCACAACAACTCCCTAAGGATATGTACTCCGCTTCGGTGGTAGATAAGGCTACGCTATTTTGTTTCTTAGAGAACCAAGATATGAGCATACTACCTAGGAATTGGCATGTTTCAGAGGTACTTTTCCTATCTATCTTACATCCCCCATAATCCACATCCGAGAAGGCATGAAGATCAAAGGAGGAATCTCTAAGATACCAAAGACCTAAA
Source organism: Hibiscus mutabilis (assembly GCA_019671005.1). Classification (NCBI taxonomy): domain Eukaryota; kingdom Viridiplantae; phylum Streptophyta; class Magnoliopsida; order Malvales; family Malvaceae; genus Hibiscus; species Hibiscus mutabilis. The sequence continues at coordinate 58,416,340 of CM033717.1, forward strand.
CTAGGTGTATCTCTAAGGTATCTAAAGATTCTCTTAATGGCTACTGGTGAGATTCTCTAGGGCTAGCTTGAAACCTAGTACACAAGCAAACACTAAACATGATATCGGGTCTACTTGCGGTAAGGTAAAGCAAAGAGCCAATCATTGAACGATAAACCTTAGAATCGACACACTTACCTCCGTCATCTTTGTCAAGCTTAATAGATGAGCTCATTGGAGTGGCTTGAGGCTTTACGTTCTCCAAACCAAACTTCTTCAGCATATCGTTGATGTACTTGGCTTGATTGATGAAGGTGTCATCCTTCCTTTGCTTGATTTGGAGCCCCAAGAAAAAAAAGCTCCATCATCATGCTCATCTCAAATTCACCTTGCACTAGCTAAGAAAATTCTTGGCAATAAAACTCATTAGTAGAACCAAAAATAATATCATCAACGTAAATTTTAACTACTAAGATGTCATTGCCATATCTTTTAATGAAAAGTGTAGTACCTACCTTGCTTTTTTCAAAACCTTTTTCAATTAAAAAGTTTGAAAGCCTTTCATACCAAGCTCTAGAAGCTTGTTTTAAACCATATAAAGTTTTGGTAAGTTTGAAAACATGATTTGGAAATTTTGAATCTTCAAAACCCGATGGTTGTTCTACATACACTTCTTCATTTATAAAACCGTTTAGAAAAGCACTTTTTACATCCATTTGAAAAAACTTGAAATCATGAAAGCATGCAAATGCAAGAAGCATCCTAATAGCTTCTATCCTAGCTACGGGTGCATATGTTTCATTGAAATCTATTCCTTATTCTTGAGTGTAACCTTGAAACTATTTTACCACTCTCATCTAATTTGTTTCTAAAGACCCATTTAGTTCCTATTGTAGATTGATTACTAGGCCTATCAACTAATGTACATACTTTACTTCTCTCAAATTGATTAAGTTCTTCTTGCATGACCAATATCCAAAAATCATCTTTTAATGATTCTTTGATATTCTTAGGCTCAATGCATGAAATAAATGCAATATTATTCATAAGTTTGAGAGATGATCTAGTGGTTACCCCTTGGGATGGATCACCCAAATTTTCACCACCTTTGACATAGTTGAACTCCCTTTGGGTAGGTGACTTCCTTTTTCTCAAGAGCCATGTCTTTCAAGGCTTCAAGAGGTGGGTCTTGTGGTTCCTCTTCTTTGCTTGGAATCTCATCCATCTTTGATGTTTGTCCTCTATCAATGGCTTCAATGATCCCTACATCATCATCATCACAAGAATCCTTCCTCGGAAGGAGGTTATCATCAAAAACAACATGTATAGACTCTTCTGCAACGAAAGTTCTTTTATTAAATACCTGATAGGCTTTAGAGTTTAAAGAGTGACCTAGAAAAATAGCTTCATCACTTTTGGCATCAAATTTACCTAAATTATCTTTTCCATTGTTTAAAACAAAACATTTACAACCAAAAGGGTGGAAATAGCTAATGTTAGGATTTTTGGATTTTAAAATCTCATAAGATATTTTCTTCAAAATAGGCCTAATCATTACTCTATTAATTATATAGCAAGCCGTATTAGTGGCTTCCGCCCAAAAATATTTAGGTAAATTGTTTTCACAAAGCATGGTCTTAGCTATTTCTTCTAAAGTTCTATTTTTCCTCTCAACTACCCTATTTTGTTAAGGAGTACGATGAGCCATAAAATGTTGGCTAATACCATTTTCATTACAAAAATATTCAAAACCCATATTTTGAAATTCAGTTCCATGATCACTTCTAACATGTGAAATTTTAAGTTCAAGATTATTTTGGGTGATTTTTGAAAACGTGATGAATTTTTCTAAAGCCTTATCCTTAGTACTTAATAAGAGAACCCAAGTGTATCTAGACTAGTCATCTACTAACACATATGCATATGACTTACCACCCAAGCTCATAGTCCTAATTGGCTCAAAGAGGTCAATATGGATCAATTGTAAACATCTATTAGTAGAAACATCATTAATGGATTTAAATGAGGTTCTTTGTTGTTTACCCTTAGCACATGCATCACAAATTTTATCTTTAGAAAAAATTAGCTTAGGTAAACCTCTTACTAGATTTAGGGAAACCAATTTCTCTAAAACACTAATACTAGCATGTCCTAGTTTCTTATGCCATAACCATGTATCATGTTCATTATGTGCCACAAAGCATGCATTGGATGTATGTATGTCATCTAAATGCACCATATAGATATTACCTATGCGATGACCTATGAACATGATCTTATTAGTTTCAATGTTCATGATTTTACACCCATTAACATCAAATAGAACATTAAAACCCTTATCACAAAATTGACTAATGCTCAACAAGTTATGTTTAACACCGTTTACATAAAGCACATTTTCAATAAAGATTGATGAGTGATTACCAATAGAGTCAATGCCTTCAATGTGGCCTTTGCAGTTGTCACCAAATGTCACCACTCCTCCACTTTTTGTTTTGAGCTCCAAGAATCTACTCTTGTCACCGGTAATGTGTCTTTAGCATCCACTATCAAGGTACCATGTGCTTTTACTTGAAGCTTTGGCCTTGTAGCAATGCTCCCCCTACAAACAAAGAATTAATTCTTGACTTTTGGTACCCAAATCATTTTGGGTCCATGAGTATTAGCTCCCAAAAACTTGGTTCCCTTAGGAATCCAAGAAGCAATAACATTCATATTGTTAGAAACAACAAGTTCCTTAGGAACCCATGCACTCCTAATTTTTTTAGTTCTAGATTGATTTTGAAAGCTTCTTTGTTTGGGGTTAAAAGACTTTCTCTTAACATATTGGGTTTTTGAAGAACTTCCTTTTTCAAAAACACTTTTCCCAATAGTAAGAGAAGTTTTAAGATTATCCACCTCCTTTGTGTGATAATATTGGAAATCGGAAAGAAGTTTTCTAAATCGATAATTCTCTTTTTAAGCTTATTTTAAAGATTTATCAAATATAAAACTTTCTTTTCCAATTTTGAGTTAGTTTTTAAAAAAGAATCATTTTGAGTTTTTAAATTGGTAGTAGTTTTCTTGTTTTTCAAAATTGATTCTTTGAATTTTTCAACTAACTCATCGTAAACATCTTGCAACTCATCATATGCATCATATAATTCATCATAAGTAAGATTAAGAGATGATGAGTTAGAGTTTACCATTTGGTCCTCCTTAAAGGCCAAGAGGTAAAGATTGGCCACCTCTTGCTCCTCATCCTCGGATGATTCTTCTTCACTCTAAGTGGCAAGTTGGGCCTTGAGCTTCTTTTTCTTCACGAAGCTCTTCTTTTTGAGTTGGGGATACTCGGTTCGAATGTGCCTCGGCTTCTTGCACTCATAACATATGAGTTGGTCCTTATCTTCTTCTTTGTCTTTATTCTTGAAGTCTCTCCTTCAGTTGAATTTCCTACCCTGTTTGGACTTCATGAACCGAGTGAAGCACTTGGCTAGCATGACCATCTCTTCTTCTTCCTCATCGCTTGAATCGCTCTCATCAAAGGTAACTTTGAGAGCAATTCCAAGCTTCTTCTTTTCACTCTCTTTCTTCTCTTCTTTCTTATTTTTTCTTCCCTTTCTTGTTTCATAATCTCATGAGTAAGGAGGGATCCAACAAGAGCATCAAGCTTGAGAGTCTTCATAATCTCATGATTCCAGACTAACTTGTCTTTGAGAATGATCTCACCGAAGCCCTTGATAGCATTTACGATGACGGAGAAGCGGTCGAACATATTCGTTATGCTCTCATCGGCCTTCATCTTAAAAATCTCATAACTAAGATTGAGAAGCCCGATCTTCGTCTCATTGACATCGCTTGTCCCTTCATAGGTTTTCTCAAGTGTGTCCCATACTTTTTTTGCGCTTGAGATTGAGGACACTTTCGAGTAGATGTCCGGTCTAAGAGAGCAAAATAGCATCTGCAAGGCCTTGTCATTGACTTGCAATTTCTTTTGATCATCTTCACCCATTTCCACCTTGACAAAAGATAAAACAATGAAAATACACTCAATTGGGGTTACAAGTATTTGACTCTTTAGCTCAAGAAGGTTTGGATATGTGCTTGGATGTTGCAAATAAGTTCAATAGTTGTTGCTGAGGCTTTGGAGACTTGCTTTTATACCTTCTCGTTGATTTCTAGCCATTTGGGTGGTTGAAGTCATCAATATAGTCGTTGGCTCCTCTTTTTCCCACCATAAATGCACTTCTCCAACTACTCGTATCGGTACACGAACAACCGTATCGATACCTATCTCAAAATAGAAAGAGTCGTTGTGTATAATTTATGCAGAGGCGTATTGATATGCGAGGGTGTAGCGATGTCTTTTTTTTCATCATCGCTAATTAAAAACGAGGATTTTTGAAGTGTGTTTGAAAGGTGTTTGTGATTCTTTTGGATATAAAATATTTATTCCATGGGGTTTTAAAAGAAACCGCATTTTAAAAAATGGAGTCGCCACCGCCACTTAGGTAGGGCGGACACCATAAAACCAGAGATTCAAAAAGATTGGGTTGGGAGTCGATTTACGGATGGGGAAGGATTAGCACCCCACACCGCCCAAAAATTGGTACTTTAATAATTACCGCTTTATTAATATTGGATTTTCGGATTAGAGTAGCGATTATTTTAAAATTCGGTCATAATTGCGAATAAATTTTAAGGGTCCCGTTATCCGAGAATAAACGCCCAACCACTATCACTACGCCGATCATCGGCCCGTTTACGTTCGGATAAAAGGACACAGCATTAACAAGTTATAAATCATATGCAATCTAAGTGGCAAAAATATAAAACATGGCAAAATATTTAAATACGATAAATATTGACATAACATAATACTAATCTAATAAAATATTAATCTAAAACATACATACATAAATATTAATCTAACTCATAAATAAAAACATATCTAACATAAATAAAATATTAATATAAAACACAAATTTAAAACATATTAAATATTAATCTAAAACATAAACATGCAAAATAAAAAATAAGACTACAATTTTGAAATAACTAATACTTCATTAATTTATAAAAATTACAACACTAATAAAAAAAGGGAAGAAAATATACCTAACTAGGAGCTCGAGCGACGAATCCCATTGAACCCCACCGAGATCTACCCGCGACCCCTCCAAAAATATTAACTAAATCGGACCTAAAATAGGACCCCGATCGAACCGGTTAGGACCGAGGATATTACCCCGGTCCTGGGCTAGCCGAATTGGCCTGCCCTTGCCGATTCCAATTGTTGCAATTGCAAGAGCAATTGCAATTGCCATTTTTTCCCCCTCTTTGCTGCTGTTGCCTCTTCTATTTATAGGGGGAGAAGGGTGACGTGGAGCCTTGTGCTCCACTCCCCTCCCCATTTTTTATTATTATTATTATTATATATATATATATATATATATATTTTTTGCTTTTTTTTTTTTTTTTATATATATATATAATTTTAGTATTATAATAACACTAATAACACTAAAACCCGGTAAAAAATGAGTGATTATAGTTGCCCCTCTTTGCTTGTTCTTGTGAAACGAGGACAAAGCAAAGATCAAAAGCACTCATTTTTGACCTACTTTCTCATCTTTGGCTTCGAAATCACGTGTTCTTCTGGAACTATCCGCTCTTCCTTGGCTGAATCTTCAGGCTCGTAAGTTCTTCCTATATAGAGCTTCGTCACCTTCCGATCTTGGAGCTACAGGCTCTTCCTATATAGAACCCTTCACTTCGAGACTGTAAAGCTTGGAGTCCTTCCTATATAGAACTCTTCGCCTTCAACGCTGGTTTCTCCTATATAAAACCTTTTGCGCTGCTGATGATTTTTCTGACTGGGAGTTCTTTTTGAGATTTTAGATTTAGGGTTCTCTCTCTATGGAACCTTCCACTGGGGCTTGAAAATGCGGGTTTTTTTTGGAATTTCTTGTATATTTATAGATCTGGTTCCAAAAAACAAAACCCCCCGTACAAAAGAAGGTCGACCCCCCTTACATATGTGCTCTTTTTTCCTTTTTGTAGATCTAATAATAATAAAAAAGATTATCTTTCTGAGATTTGGTTGTTGATAATCTGTTTTTTTACCTCTTTTGAACGTCTGGTGGTTGGACTGATGGTACGGCGGAGTGGTGCCGGCGTGGAGAGAGTGTGGCAGCATCATCTTCGGCTGGATTTACTCACGGCCGTTGGATTAGATATGATCCAACGGCTGTGATTACATGAGGAATGTGCAGCCTAGATCGAGCCTTGAAATACGTGGTGTTTGCTGGAGATGACGACACGTGGCAGAGGATATTGAACGGTCTCGCGCGTGCGTTGCACGCGCGAGTGAGAAGCCGAACGTCCTGGAAGTGTGTTTCACGCGCTGGACAGCTCTCCCAAGGCTGATCGTGGCCGTTGGTTCTGAATTTGATCCAATGGCCCTCCTTCAACTGCTGCAAAAAAAAAATATGATATTAGATATCATATAGGGTTTTAGGGTTAATTAGATGGGATTGGGCTGGCCGAAAATGGGCCTTGTAAATTACATATATATTTTGTAATAATATGGACTTGGATTGTTATTATAATATTTGGGTTTTATATTTTAGATTTTATTTTACATTAGTCCAATAATAATAATAACAATAATAATAATAATAATAATAATAATAATAATAATAATAATAATAATAATATATATATACGTAATGCGTGCACACCCATATAAGTGTAACATACGAATACACATGCAAACATTAATGTAACATACTAACATACATATATATATAATCATACACATAATTAACATAACATCTACACACATTAAACAAATACGCTCGTACTCTATAGATACATACGCGACACACATACACCATTAATACGTATACATACATAGCTTATAATATACACACACACCACACCTTATATATATATTAGTAACATTCATGCATATAATATAATAAATATACATGCAATACTAATATGTATTTACAAGCGAAAATGAGTGATTACAGGACCGTATCAGTACGATCTCAGCGTAAAACAAAGGGGCGTATCGATACGGGAAAGGCTGTATCGATGCAATTTTGCTCACTTGGGCTACTGTCTGAACCTGTATCGGTACGCCTTGAGGGTGTATCGATACGAGTTAACTGAATATCAAAAACGCATGTTCCCAATAACTGACAAGGCAACGTTCGAGTCAAATGAAAAATCTCAACAACCGTATCGATACGCCAGTAGCCGTATCGGTACGCTGAGCTTAAATCTTAAACCTAATATGAAGACCGTATCGAAACAGATGGAACCGTATCGAAACGCCTGCGTAAAATACTTAGCCCATATGATGGCCGTATCGATACGGATGGAACCGTATCGATACACCTGAGGGCGTAAAACTTGAATTTAGCTTCAAAAATACTTAGAAAAAATTATAGGGTTTAAGTTTTTTACTTTGATTAATTTTGTACTTGAAAAATCCTTGTCAATTGTGAGTTTTTAAAATACTTAAAATTTATTTTCTTTTTCAAATAAATCCTTAATCAATTTGTTATATCAAAATCAAACTTTAGTTTTACAATTTATGTTGCAAATATTTTTGTATTTATATTTATGATCTGTTCGATTTATAATAATAATTTCAATTTTATTTTTACTGCATAATTATTTTCTTGAATTATTAATACCATTTTTTCTAACAATCACAAGACAAATTTCTTAATTTTAATCCAAGATAAACAAATTGATTTTTACGATATATACGGTGATATATGATTTGGAGAGTATGCCAGTGCAAAAACCGCGATGGAACATGAGTCTAGTTATTCTTATTTTACCAAGCAACCAACAGTAAATTTTTGTTGCTTTAAATTCTTTTTTATTACCATATTTACCATTGTTTTATGACCACAATTTTCATAAGCTTGGTTTAGGACTCAACGTTTGAGAACCCAACAAGTGTCCCAGTAGAAAGGCAAATGATGTTCATACTAAGAACACGAGTTTACATTTTTTCGTCTACAAGGTGTATGCACATTGTTAAAGGGTTAAGAATATTTATGAACAAATACTATCTTGTAATCACAAATATTGTGGGATGTTAATTGTTAAGTAGGGGTGTTTCAAAAATATCTGGCTCGATTACCTGAAACTGAAAATGTTGGGTATTTCTTCAAAAAAAAATTCGGGCCAGAAAACCGGCCCGCTAAAATGCATAAATTTCCGGGTCAGGCCCGGGCCACATAATCATATCTAAACGAGTACCTGATGACTTGGTTAAAATTTTAAAATATATTTTATATTTTTATCAAATATATATTTTATATAAAATTATTAAAAATTTAAGATATGTTAAAATTAAAAAACAATAGAAAACCGATGGTTTTTTGCTTTCAGTTTTGAAATCCTTAAAAAGGGTTACAAATCATCTGCCCCTTTTCGGTATTTTTTTTATGCCTCAACACTAAAAATATTAAAAATAAATAAATTCTAAGCCCTAATCCTAAATTCTAAAACCTAAACCCTACACCCTAATCCCTAAATAATACACCCTATCCTAAATTTCCTAAACCTTAACCACAAATCCTAACATTGAGCCCTAAATCTTAAACCTAATTTTTAATATAGAGCATAAATAGGGACACCGAAAAGGTCAAAGATTTCTATCCCCTAAAAAGCTAAAATTGTTCCTACTTTTAATTGACTATTGACGTATTTACCCAATAATTTTAACCGGAAAAGTGAAAAATGATGTTTGTATTTTGAAAAATTGTTACTACTTTTATTTTTTTAGGATTATGGTAATTGATTGTTCTAAGGTTGTTTGAGTTTGATAATTTGAATTTTAAACTCTATGCTTGAATTATATAATTCGAACTTTTATTAGGTGTGATTTTATTTTATAAAATTAAATGATTTAAAAAAAGAAATTATTAGAAAAGGAAAAAAAATATCCCGGTATTTGTTATCCGATTTTACGAATACTCGAATTTCACGAATACCTGAATAACGAGTACTCAATTAAAATGGGCTGAAAAATGGTACCCAAAAGATTAGATACCTGGTACTTCAGCTGTCCGGAAATGAACACCCTTAATGTTAAGGAACCCACGAATGGTGCTTGCACATGAAATGTGTTCTGTACGTTTGAGTTATTTTCCATGCGGTATGCTATCATAGTTTGGTTATATTATGGTAATATATATGGTGCTATTATTATGATATTATTCCTAATAATTTTAGTATTTGGTAGAAAATATTAAATATGACATGAATATAAAATATCTTGGGATATATTTGACATTTATAATTATTATTAAATGTGATAATGATTATTGATTGTTGTAATCACTAATTTTGTTTGGGTGGACTCGTTTTTATTTTTTACGGTAATGGGCTTATATATGCTACCACTATTTTTTTTAAAAAAATGGGCTCTTGCTATTTTATCCTTCTATTAAAACCAAAAAAAATCAAAAATTATTGTAAATTAATTACTAGTTCTATTTTAGTTAAGTGTTTATATACATATGTATTGTTGCTTATTATGCTATTTATTATCATATTATATGTTTTTAAAACCCAAAAAAAATACTAAGTGATATATATATATATATATATATTACCATATTATTGTTATATTCTTATATGTTATTATCCAATTAAAAAAATCCTAAAAGTTATTAGTATATTGTTATTTCCTTTGTGTTATCTTAAATATCATTAGTGTTACTATTACGATTATACTATTCTTCTTATTATTATGGCTATAATTTTAATATTATTGTTATGATTTTAAACTAAGTTTAAAAAACCAAAAAAAGAGAAAAGGATTAACTTATAAAATAAAAGTCTCGAATTGCTCTTTCATATATATATGTCTGCCCAAAACACAGTATATATACATGCTATGGTAATTAAATAGAAGCCCAACATCTAAATTAAATATTAGTCCACTTACAGTTTTATATATAAAAAACACCAAAACATTACATATTACATAGCCCAATAGGCCCAACCTAATTACACATCAAAACCCTAACATAATCTACTCTTTGCGCAGCCCATTCTCCACCATCAAATATGGCCAGATCTGATGGTCCATGATCAAACGAGAGTGGACCCTCATCTCCTCACGCGCGTCGATTCAATTTCTCTACGCACCGCATGCACTGTTCCACACGCGCATAGAACCCACGCGCGACGCTCCAGCCCTCCCCGTGACCGTCTAGATCTCCATCAATAGTTGGAATCGCTCCACATCGGTCGTTTGTCCTGGTCCCCTCATCCTCTCTCGCATTACATGCATACACAACAAGGAGACACAAAAATCAGAGCCGACATCTACAGGAAACAACATGAATCTGGCCAAATTACACAGAACAACCAATAGGGGATTTTCTATCTCTATTTTCCCTTTTCTAAGTACATGTAATTTCGGTTATATAAATCAAAACCAACAGTTGTAAAACCCTAAGCATTAATTGAGAATTTTAGAGAACAAAGCAATACAAAAAACAACATTCTGAGGTATTTCCTTTTTTATTTGCATAATATATATATATATATATATATATATATATATATATAAAGCTAGGGTTGTGCTTTTTTATCTTTGAAGCATGTTTATTCGGCCTCCTCGTCCCTTGCTTCTGCCGGTGATAAGGCCTATGGTTCCCTTTGGGGATGAGCGGGGTGAACTGGTGGGAGAGCAATCGTTCAAAAAGGCGGTGGAAAGTGTTTAGGGTCTCGATTTTTATGCTTTTAAAGGCAAAAGGGGTTTGATTTCAAAACACAAAGGGTGGATTGGGTTTCAGATTGCAAAAAGTTATTTTTGCGTTTTGGGTTCGCCGGATACCGGTGAACAACGGCCGATGCGGTGGCGTACGGTGGAGAGGTTGCCAGTTTCTGGAAATATCGCCAAAATCTGAGTTTGGGGATGAACATGCGGGGGTGTTCATCACCGCTTCGGAGAGAAAATAGAGGGGGTGAGAGGTTTTTTTTGTTATAAAAGTTTTTTTTGTTATAAAAAGTTTGTTTTATACTCGAGCCGTTTTAAAAGTGGGGTAATACCCTCATAAATCCCTCCACCCCAGGCTATTTACGCCCGTAAGGACTTCCGCATTTCGTAATAACAAGTTTAGTCCCTCCGTATGGGATAATTACGGGCCCATGCCATTCCGTCTTTGCAAACTATCCCCCGGGTCCTTGGAACTTTAAAGGGCTTTTCAATCTCGTCTCCTTTCTTTTCTTGAAATCTGGCCCTCAAGGTTTTCGTTTGTTCGATTAGGTCCATGACTAGTGTTGAATAATCTTTTTTTTATCACGCATATTTAATTTTTATGCCTTTTTATTTATTCATATTTGTTGTTGATATGCTTGTATTGAGGTTTGGTATTCATTTTATGTGATAGTTATGATATAATGACATATAATATAGTTTGTTTATAAAACATGACATATGGTTTTTATAAAGTATCTTATATAATTTTCTTAAATATATAACATATAGTTCTTATAAAGTATGGTATATATATATACATATATATATAATATAGTTTCTACACCATAATATATTTTTTATATACAATATGCAAAGCTTTTTAATATATATAATACAAGTTTTATAATACATATGATACATAGCTTTTATAATACAATATAGTTTTTTTATACATAATACATAGTTTTTTTAATATATGTATAATATAATTTTAAACATATATATATTAAATCTTTATATATAGTATGTAATATGTAATTAAAGTTTTTTTCTTTATGAATATATATATATATATTAGTACGTGTTTAGTTTAGGTGTGGGCCTTGGTGTTTTTGGGCTTAGGGTTAGTTCTAGCTTAATGGGCCTTTGGTTAGTTTAGGAATTAATTTAATTAATTTAGGTCGTGAGCTCGTCTAATAGGGCATGATCCTTAAATTAACTAAGTTAATTCTAGGATTAGACTCTTTAGAGCCTTAGTTAGATTTAGGTTCGAATTAATTTAGTAAATTTAAATTTATCATCGGCTTATTGGGTTAAATGTTAAATTTATTAAATTAATTGAACATTTCCTAATCACTTTTAGGATAAAATCAATTGCAAGTTTAGATTGACATTTAACTCTAAACCATGGCTAATTAACTCAATTTATTTAAAATAGTGTTCTTGGCTCATTGGAACACTAGTTTAAAACCGATTGAATTAATTATCAAGTTCCAAGATAATTCATATTTTGTTAAGGTTTTTAGTCTTTTAGGGCTAATTAACTTAGGGTTAATATTAGAATCACCCAATTAGTAACTAGATCATTAATTGATTTCTGTAATTTGGGCCTTTTTAGGTTATGGCTTTTAGTGGGCCTTTTGTGTGTTTAATTTTAAAGCCTTTTGTTTGACATTCATTTTATTTGTCATCATTTGGCCCATTTGATTTACATGTTAATTAATTTCACTCATAAAAGGGAGGTAGTCATTAATTTTGACATTTGTGTCGTAATAGTCCGAGCTTAAAGGATATTGACCAAATGTTTGATTTAATCCTTACCGACTCAAGGTAAAATTAAAACTTAACCAAATTATTACATCATATTTAAAATGCTTGCATCATGCATAAAGGTGGCGTGCGGATTCGAACCATAAATTAACACGATAGTGTGGCTTATTCGATATCTGTTTAATGTATTGTCCGTTGTATCATCAATCTTGTTAATTAAATGTTCAATTAATTTGAATCCACCTATTTGATTAAGCTCGTTCAATTAAGGTTAATCTTCAATTAAGGTCACCGAATTAAATTCCTTTCAAACTCAAACAATTTCCTTCAATTTAAAAGCAACAAATATTTTGGTACCGATTCTTGTGCCTAATAGGGGTGCTAACCCTTCCCCACGCGTAATAATCTCCCAGACCCTTTCAAAACAAATCTCTGGTTTCTCACGGTGTCCGGCCCACCTTACCCAAGTGGCCGGTGGAGACTCCAAGTTTTTTTTTGTTTTCAAAAGAATGAAGATTTTCAAAGGTGATCCCCTTTAAAACCAATTTTTAAACAATGATTTTGTGGATAACCCATAGCGCCGAACTTATGAAACACTATGTTGTTTTAAGAAAGAAAAAACGTCTCTACAGCTTGGCGACTCCGCTGGGGACTTCAATTTGTTTTTACAAAACAAAAGAGAGTTAGGCCAAAAGAATATTTGTTGCCTTAAAATGATGTAAAATTGTTGGAATTTTAATCGATTCTAGTGAGGTTGATCCTTTCCTGAAAATGTAGCTAAGATTGTACGGGCTTTGATAATTAGTGGTCTTCGAATTAATTTTTCATTTAATTTCTAAGGAATCACCGACATATGTTGCATCATGATCATCAAGCTCTATACCCGAGCTCCGTCCCTTAAGTGGGAGTAAAACGCCATATACCCAAGACTACACCCACATGAGTAGCTCTCAATGGGTCAGTAATTCACTTTTGGAATCCACGCCTTTTGATAGGTGAGTAGCCCTCCACATCGCTAGGTCGTGCTTTCCTTTGAACCGAAACTAATTTGCAAGCTTGTAATGGGCCATAATTGGGGTTCTTGTTGCCTTAGTAGGTGATAAGATAGGTTTGGGTACCCTAATTAGAACTGAACCCATGTGTGAGAATTTAAGAAGCCTGCCCCCTATTAGGGCCATGCGGATAACCTTAGTGAACTAGAATTCATGCGATTAGGGTTCTTCCTTTATGTGCTTGTATTTCATTTATTTTCCTCGTGTTTATCTTTTCTTGTTTTTGAATTCATTGTTCGTCAGCGACTAACCCTTTTCCTTGTCTTTTCTTTTTTTGCATACTTTGTCATATCATGTAGAGCACATTGAGTCAAAAATAGTCTGAAATTAAAGACTAGATTAATAATAAGTTTGGTTCGAAATAATAATGAAAAGAATCTCGACATACAAATATGGTTAGAAGGGGAGCATTTACATGACGGGGGCAATATTTCAGCCAGAGGTTCAAGTCAACAATGTCAACCAAAACCTTCATGAACGCAAAAGTTAATGAGGTGTCCAAGTGGAAGTTAGAGTGGAATGCTTGAGATTTTGAGGCAAGAAATGCTTTCAAAGATGAGTATAACGACATCTCATATTAGCTAGATGTCCCGATCGATTAATCACTACTTTAAGCCTTGGTTGTTCCACATTTGACAACTTTGATTTGACCCTGACAATTGAGGAGTACCAAACCCTTGCAAGGAGATCAGCCAGAACCACGTCTACTCCAAGATAAACAAGAACGAAGCCTTCTAGGGCAAGATCGAAAGCTTCTCGAGCACTTTGCCATCTTGGGTCGACAATCAAGTCTCAACTTAGAACAAGGAAGAATATTCCAAGTGGGAAGGAATTCTGACTTTAGTTTCAGCACATCTCAAGGGTCGAGTTCGGCGGGACCCTTTTCATAAAGTAAGTCAAGAGTACCAAATACCAATATTGGAGCAATTATGATTCGCCGCCTACACTACTTGGGAGGAAAGACCAAGAATGGGCACATTTGATAACTCATATCCAAGAGATCGTTTGAAGGTTACAATTCCTAGCGAAAGATGCTTCCAAGCTTCCAAGAAAGAATAAATGATTGTTTAGATCTTGGGGAAAATTGTCAACCCAGATACTAAATTAGGACCATATGCGAAGTGATTTTTCTTTGTTTATTGTAACAAAACGATATTCCCATTAATGTAAGTCGTTTAATGATAATATTTGCCGAACCCAGTGTTTCTCTTTGCATTCATTCATGATTTCATAAGTAGCATTATTTTGTGTTGCATTATTATTTTTGAATAATATATATTTGTACATTCACATACATCATATGCATTACTAATCGGGGAAAATAACATTCACCTCATAAAGTAGAAGTGAGGAGGGAATGACTTCTAACTAGTTCGACTCCGGAAATATGAATGACCTAGTAGCTAGGGAAGTTAAGCTCGAAGAGCTCCATGAGCATTTGACTGAAAAGCAAAAAGAGATAATGACGTACGTGAAGGAGTTTCAAGAAGAAACTAGGTGGCAAGTAAAAAAGTTTATGGGAATAATGACCACCATGACCAAGGGAAAGAGTGTGCAGGAAGACTTATTGCAAGAGGAGAGTAAGAATTTGGATCGTGACTTCATATTGGAAAAGATTTTGTCTGATAAAATCCAAGCCATCATCAACCAATATGAGGTAGCATGCACTGCCTCTGAGTGCCCCCATCGAGTTGGTGTTAGATAAAATCAGAGATTCTCTCTCTAGAAAACCTTATCTTCTCCAACAGATAGAGAACCAATTCGGAGACAAAAGCTTCATGAGGAGGCCACAAGGAGCCTTACGACCCTCTAACCTCAAGCTTCAGCCGGGGGGGCTAACGTTCAAATAGGAATGAAACAGGGGGGCTCGAGAGAAAAAATGAGAAATTCACCCCACTGCCAATTTCATACAAGGAGTTGTATGTACAGCTATACGAGGAGGATTTGGTTCGGCCCTATCATGTGGTGCCTCTTAACCCACCTTATCCTTCTTGGTATGGCGCCAATGCTCATTGTGAGTATCATGCCAATATTCAAGGACATACTATTGAAAACTGTGTGGTATTCAAGAAGTTAGTCCAGAATATGTTGAAGTCTGGTAGTGTAGTTGGGAGAATCAAACACCACCGCTCAGAAGGCACATGATTCCCCAGGTCGTATGAAGAGTTCTCGCTCGAACAATCAGTCTCATGGTCGTTCCCATTGTCAATCGCCCTCATTTGCAAAGCCTCTGAAGGTCCTTCATCCGATTCTAATGGCATACATAGACTTGCATCCAATACTTGTCGAAGCGAAACTTTCGGCTCTGGTTCAGTCCATACCAAAGAATCATCCTTATTCCAATGGTCATAATACCAGTGCCATGTGTGACTACCATATGTGAGGTACGTGTCACACCACTGATAATTGTGGAGCTCTGAATAACAGGGTCCAAAGTTTGATTGAGAGCGGGATTCTAAAGCTTTGAGAATGAAGGGTGGAGACGTGACTTTTGAAGATGTTGGTTCCCGGTTTTAGTTTCTAGAAGTTCATGTATAGCTTTTCTTACATATAGCATTTTCTTTTCTTGCGCTTTGCTTTTGTTTACCCAAGGATAGTAATAGTAATCCTTTGTAAATACTTATAGTACGTTTGCTTTTTCTATTTCAATAAAAGAATGCTCTTTTCTTAAAACATGTATATATATATTCTTCTTACCCTCGTATACCCCGAATATCACGTGCATCATGTGGCATTGATTCTAATGGAAGAGATCAACTGAATGTTGTGATAAAGATGAAGCGTGATTTTCCCTCAACCAGCTCTGGTTGGTATAGTGCGAGAAGCGAGATTACTACTCCTCTGATGATGTTTGATGATAAGAAAATCTCCTAGGAGAGCCCAAATAGAGTTGCTTGAATGTACCTCAAAAGGAAAATAGTGTGTTTCAAAACAAAACAAAAAACTTAATTAAGAATTAAAGGGGTACTCCGTTGTAGCAAAAAGGCTAAATAAGGATGTTTTGCTCCACTTACTCTAATTGAGTCAAATGCCTTAGCTATATGAGTAAGTCTTCAAATCATGACTATGCCAAGTAACTCGGGGTATTGTTGTATGCTCCATCATTATTCTCAAGACAAATGACTGTGATGATTTGAATTCCCCTAAGGAAAAGAAAATGAATAAACAAGTTGAATAAGTCCCGGAGCATCCTGATGGAGCTGTAGGGGGAGAACGAATCTAATAAGGAGCCATGCTCCACCTGTTCAATACCCTAGTGTCAGAGATGAATCCTTGAGGACGCTGACACAATTTTAATTATAATTAGAAGTATGCACTTAAGCTTAAGAATTCTTAGAATGACATTATCCGCGTTCCATGGGCTAAATAAAAGTCGAAAAGCTTAAACTTTTTATAGAGAAATATAATGAGAACTTTTTATGGAGAAACAAAAAATATATATATAAAAAGCTAGGGTTCCTCTTTTTTATCTTCAAAATGAGTTTATCCGGCCTCCTCGCCCCTTGCTTCTGCCGGTGATAAGCCCTCTGGTCCCCGTCGAGGATGAGCGGGGTGAACTGGTGGGAGAGCAATCGTTCAAAAAGGGGTGGAAAGTTTTTAGGGTCTCAGATTTTATGCTTTCAAAGCTAAAAGGGGTTTTATTTCAAAAAACAAAGGTTGAATTGGGTTTCAGATTGCGAAAAAGAGTTGTTTTCTGCATTTTTGGGTTTGCCGGCCGACGCGATGGTGTACGATAGAGAGGTCGCCAGTTTCTGGAAATATCGTCGAAATATGGGTTTGGGGATGAACACGCAGCGGTGTTTATCCCCGCTTCGGAGAGAAAATAGAGGGGTGAGAGTTTTTTTGTTATAAAAGTTTTTTTGTTATAAAAAGTTTGTTTTATACTCGAGCCTTTTTAAAAGTGGGGTAATACCCTCATAAATCCCTATGCCTCGGGCTATTTACGCCCGTAAGGGCTTTTGCATTTCACAATAACAAGTTTGGTCCCTCCGTGTGGGATAATTACGGGCCTAGGCCATTCTGCCTTTGCAAACTATCCCCCGGGTCCCTGGAACTTTAAAAGGCTTTTCAATCTCGTCCCCTTTCTTTTCTTTAAATTTGGCCCTCAAGGTTTTCGTTTGTTCGATTAGGTCCATGACCAGTGTTGAATAATCCTCTTTTTTATCATGCATATTTAATTTTTATGCCTTTTTATGTATTATGTTTATCCATATTTGTTGTTGATATGCTTGTATTGAGGTTTGGTATTCATTTTATGTGATAGTTATGATATAATGACATATAATATAGTTTGTTTATAAAACATGACATATGGTTTTTATAAAGTATATTATATAGTTTTCTTAAATATATGACATATAGTTCTTATAAAGTATGATATATATATACACATATATATATATATAATATAGTTTCTACAACATAATATATTTTTTATGTACAATATGCAAAGCTTTTTAATATATATAATACAAGTTTTATAATACATATGATACATAGCTTTTATAATACAATATAGTTTTTTATACATAATACATAGTTTTTTTAATATATGTATAATATAATTTTAAACATATATATACATATATATTTATATATAGTATGTAATATGTAATTAAAGTTTTTCTTCTTTATGAATATATATATATATATATTAGTACATGTTTAGTTTAGGTGTGGGCCCTGGTGTTTTTGGGCTTAGGGTTAGTTCTAGCTCAATGGGCCTTGGGTTAGTTTAGGAATTAATTTAATTAATTTAGGTCGTGTGCTCGTCTAATAGGGGCACGATCCTTAAATTAACTAAGTTAATTCTAGGATTAGGCTCTTTAGATCCTTAGTTAGATTTAGGTTCGAATTAATTTAGTGAATTTAAATTTATCCTCAGCTTATTGGGATAAATGTTAAATTCATTAAATTAATTGAACATTTCTTAATCACTTTTAGGATAAAATCAATTGCAAGTTTAGATTGACATTTAATTCTAAACCATGGCTAATTAACTCAATTTATTTTAAATAGTGTTCTTGGTTTATTGGAACACTAGTTTAAAATCATTGAATTAATTATCAGGTTCCAAGATAATTCATATTTTGTTAAGGTTTTTAGTCTTTTAGGGCTAATTAACTTAGGGTTAATATTAGAATCACCCAATTAGTAACTAGATCATTAATTAATTTCCATAATTTGGGCCTTTTAGGTTAGGGCTTTTAGCGGGCCTTTTGTGTGTTTAATTTTAAAGTCTTTTGTTTGACATTCATTTTATTTGTCATCATTTGGCCCATTTGATTTACATGTTAATTAATTTCACTCATAAAAAGGGAGGTAGTCATTAATTCTGACATTTGTGTCGTAACAGTCCGAGCTTAAAGGATGTTGACCAAATGTTTGATTTAATCCTTACTTACTCAAGGTAAAATTAAAACTTAACCAAAACATTATATCATATTTAAAATGCTTGCATCATGCATAAAGGTGACATGCGAGATTCGAACCATAAATTAACACATCAGTCGGGCTTATTAGATGTCGGTTTAATCTATGGTCCGATGTATCGTCAATCTTATTAATTAAATTTTCAATTAATTTGAATCCACCAATTTGATTAAGCCCGTTCAATTAAGGTTAATCTTCAATTAAGGTCACCAAATTAAATTCCTTTCAAACTCCGACAATTTCCTTCAATTTAAAAGCAACAAATATTTTTGTACCGATTTCCGAGCGTGATGGGGGTGCTAATCCTTCCCCACGCGTAACCAATTCTAGGACCCTTTCAAAACAAATCTCTAGTTTCTCATGGTGTCCGGACTACCTTACCCAAGTGGCCGGTGGCGACTCTAAGTTTTTTTCATTTTCAAAAGAATGAAGATTTTCAAAGGTGATCCCCTTTAAAACCAATTTTCAAACAATGATTTTGGGGATAACCCGTAGCGCCGAACTTTTGAAACACTATGTTGTTTTAAGAAAGTAAAAACATCGCTGCAATTGTGTGATGGAAACACTATAGATTTTATTTTTGTACTAATAATTTCTTCTGTAAAATTTTATAGAGAGGAACATGATATCCAGACGAAATCTTGATTTGTTTTGGAAACTAAGATCTCGTAAATAATTCGCTTCGAGAATTAATTCCTACCATTTTAATGGGTTTACTTGATCTTCATTTCCAAAAAAGAATCAATGAGATTAAAATCAAGGGATTATTTTCTTTTGATTTATGTTTGTTAAACAGAATCGGGCTGCCTTAATATCTTTGTTTCGGGTTTTAGTGCTTCTAATCCCGTCATTAAACAATAGATATAACATTGGAAAAAGGAAGGAATAAATCATTGAATTTATTTCTCCTTTGGAATCTTGTATGATTCTAATTTGGCAAGAAAAATAAATTGTTGAATTTATTTTCGTGGGGAACCTTGTATGATTCTATTTTGCAAGGAAATAAATCGTTGAATTTATTTTCGTGGGAATCTTGTGTGATTCTATTTTGTATGAGAATCTTGTATGATTCTACTTTGGAAAAGGAAATAAATCATTGAATTTATTTCTTGAGAATTTTGTATGATTCTATTTTATAAAAGGAAATAGATTGTTGGATTTTTTTCTTGGGAATTAAGTATGATTCTATTTTAGAAATAAATCGTTAAATTTATTTCTTGTGAATCTTGATTAGTTTGTAAACTGAGATATAGTAAATAAATTTGCTTTGGGGAATTTAGTTCTTGCCGTTTTAACGGGTTTACTATTCTTCTTTTAAACAAAGTGGACAAATCTGTTTTAACAGAACTGTTATTGGAAGTAACATTAGTCACTGATTCTGTTCAACAGAATCTAGAGCGTTGATTTCGACCGAGGACTTGAATCACAACATGGAAGAATCTTGTTTTCTATGTCAAAATTAAATTCTCAAAGCCTAGTTCGGTGCACATTATGAAGTGTACAATGTTTAAAAATGGCTAAAGAATTTGAGGGTTGTTGGACCATAAATACAAAATAAAAGATGTCGGTGCTAAGAAATTCTTAGTTACCAAATCTTTAATGATTGATCCCAAATTGTTGTGAATCAAAGGTAGTAACTTTAATTGATCACTCACGATATTCTCGCAAAAGGAATGTTGATAAGTGAACTCGTACAGTCGTTAGTCATTTGAAAAGCTAACCTTTGCTTTGAATGACTTCAAGAACTTCCTTAAGCATAAGAGAATGAGATCCATCGATGGATGATTGAAAAAAATACAATATGAAAATGCATGTATAAGATTGGTTCTTTGAAAGACCCGGTACTTAAGCGTGCCTAGTGCACCACCTCTCTTTTCATAAGTTACATATATGGTGCATTGTTCATTATTGCGTTTTATAATTCATAATCTATGTTTTTGGTTTGTGACTATGAGTCACAATGTAAAACCAGTGAGATTCAATGAAAAGAATTTCAAAACGTGGCAACAAAGAATGTTGTCTATTTGACCATGTTAAATTTGGTCAAAGATCTGAAGGATGATCTTCCTATTGTTAGAGAGGATAAGGTAAATGTTGTTACCACCTTCAAATGTTGCTAAGGCAAATATTGTTGTGACAAATATTGCTAGGGCAAGTAAAAAAAGGACTTCAAGAAAACAAACAACGGACTAAACGATGTGGAAATGCTTCAATTGCCATAAGATGAGGAACAAGTCTTCGGACTATAGACTTCCAAACGAAGTCAATGTTATTGGCGTAACAATTAACATGTCAAAATATAGTTTGAAGGAATACATTTATTACCTTCACTGACGATAGCACAAAAATAGTGTTATGTGCAAAGATGAAGCTATAGAGGAAATTGTTCTCTATAAGCATGATGTTGAAACCCAAACTTAATTGAAGGATTAAGATGCGGAGAAGCTCTATATGAGTAACTTTGGTACCATAATGTGCCTAAAATGTGGGAGGAAGTTGTTAAATCAACTAGTTACCTTTTAAAAAAAGGTTTCCCAGAATAAAAAAAAATAAGACACCATATGAGTTATGGAAGATAATTAAACTATTAGTGTGGATTCTGATTCTTGCCTTATAAAATTTGTATTGAATGTTAAAATAACAAATGTTTGATTTTGTTCAACAAAAATTCAAGGAGGATGAAGAGAATGGGGGAGAGAGATGGTATGAAAGATGAGTAAATGAAGTGATATAAGCAAAATGATTGTTATTTATACATTAAATACTTAATTATTTGCATCTGATACACTATTAGTGTATGAACATATATAGGACTTACAAATAAATAGTATTTACTATTAAACGCTAGGATTAATTGGAAAATGGTTGTTTTAGGCTAACGAGATAATTTTGTTGTACTTGTGATTCTATACGACTCAACGAAATTAATCTTTACTTAAATCGTTGAACATATAAATTTAAATGTATACATTCTCAATATATTAAATACCTATGTTATCTAGAAACAAAATCATGTATTCGTTTTGTTTTCTTCTTTTTCTTAAGGTTATTGTCATTGATCAATTTCAAGCAAAGAATTCACGTGTCCAATGCTAATATCATTTGCCAAGAAACAAAATAGATGAATGTGATGGGCGATTCTGCTTTACGGCAGTCTAAAAAACGACTAAAAACGGTCATTCTGAAATGTCACAAAAACATATAACATTTTAGATGATAACTTAAAATATTATTCGGTTACATATTTTTATAACAGTTTTTAACCCTACCTTTGCTTATACTCTCCGAATGTGATTAAACTATATCCAGATGATTTTATAGACAAGTGTCTCAACGACCACCTTAAACAACGAACATCAGTGCAACAAGACGTAGTGGCACTCTGATTGTGCACCATGATTGATTGCTGCACTAAATTCTGAAAACCAGGCTTCCTTTGTTTCCATAGTTGGTAAGTAGTTCGACCCTAGTGATCAGGGTCCGAATGAGAGAAACACTTGGGAACTTTAACGTAGTGCGGGACAAGTGGCCTTACAAGATTGGCCTAGCGCTTGCTCCTTACTCCATACCCTATATATATTTGAACTGTACTAAGGGTAGTGGCAGAGTAGCAGGTGACTTGATGAAGGTTCTATGAACATTCACATTCAGACAACACAATCATGCTTTTGTCCTTTCTACGTGGCGGCTTAACAGCTTCTCTTGAAATTTGCAGTCACACCTGTCTCAATGCAATTGGGGCTTTCCTTGTTTCATCGTTTTTATTTGGTTTCTACCTTTTTTTAGTTTTTTCTATGACATTTAAGGCATAAGTTTGTAACATTTTTTTTTTCAATTCATGAAACAATGGACCCAATTTCGGCACCCAATTGTCATACCAAAATCGTATCCGCGATCGTCACCAATAGACTAAGCAAGGTTCTCCGGAAAACACGACTGCAATCGACTCAACGATCTTCAGACAAATGAACAAAGAGCTATTACAATTGCTTCAGGAATCTGGTCTTGCAACTTATACTTAGATCTAAGTACTTGTGCCCAAAGTGTTTCCTTTTCCATGATCAAATTAAAACCAAGCTTGAGAAGGAAGTACTCATTTTGCCAAAGCTTTCTAATACCCAACACACCATTTTCAACTAGCTGAAAATATTGCTTCATCCGACTAGTACAGGTTTGAAATGACCCTCGGAAAAGTCTCATATAAACCCTCGTGCAATTTGCTCAATTTTCTCACAAATTTCCTTAAGGATGAACTTTATCTTTCATGAACGAACAAAATACATTAAAGTTGATTGTCATTTCATTCGCAAAAAGATCCAACAGAGTTTGGTTACCACTGATATGTGAAAACTGGAGAATAATTAAGGGAAATTTTGACAAATATACCTAAGAGAGTTTCGATCAATTATCTATGCAATAAACTGGGTATAATTTGTAGAAAGTGCTTTCGGTTCTTCCCATTATGGGTCACTTCCCCACTTGCTTCACAATCCATTTTACGTGATTAAGGATTACACGATCATGCTATAGCCACTTTCACATTTTAGTTTACGTGAAAGTGGTCGTGTGTGAAAGTGATCGTTGAGGGTGGTTTGTGGCCATGAGGTTAAGGGGCATTATTGTCTAAAAGGTTGGTTTTTGATGGTGAACCAACACTATAAATACCCCATTAGCCTAAGGTCCTTAAGCATCAAATACAAAAGAATCACATATTCCATCTAAGTGAGTTTTTGAGTGCTTAGAAGATCTTTGGCATTTTAGTTTTGTGTAGTCGAATTTGCTATATTCGACGGTGGCTCGAGGCATTGCTACGGTGGTTTCAAGTGTTCGACAGTAGTTCGACGTGCTTGACAGTGGTGCAACCACATCTCAATTCGCATACGGTTTTGACAATGGCTAGAGATATTTATGAATTTCGATCTTTTCGCTGCGTTTTGCTCGATTTATGCTTACATTTGGTATCCGAGTATGGTTAAATCTTTGCCTTTTCATTTTAGGGTTTGTATGTTTCTCAAAATTAAAATGCCATGTTGATCTTTAAATCCTAAAAATTTTGAGAAAATTATGTTGCTAATTCTATTTTAAAATAATAAGATTTTATTAAAAATAAATTTTAAAAATTATTATTATATGTGCCTAAATTAAGAGATAGATATATAACTTATCTAGTAATTAGTTATATACATAAAGTTAGGTACATAAAACTTTAAATCTTATTGCATAAGGTATTAAGCAATAAAACTATAGAATATATGTCTAGGGATCCGAATAATTTATTTAATTAGAGAATTAGCCAGAGCAACTTTAATTAAATAAAATTACGGTAAGGATCTCATAAGGACTAGTCATAAAATATTGCATAATTAGCAACAACTTTAAATAAAGTTTAGGGTTAATATCTAGCTAAGTTGTTTTAATAATTTTATTTAGTTAAAGACTAGCCACAACATCTTTAGTTAAATAAAATTACTAAGGTTAAAAATCACGTAAGGAAAGTTTAGATATTAAATCTCATTACAAAACTTATTAAGGTAAAAAGATGAATTTTTATAATTACCCACATGAGTTATGAAAATAAATCTAATATTTTTTATAAGGGATAGAAAATAGTTCTATCATAAAATGGATCTAATTGAATTAAAATTTTAGCCCACAGACAATTTTAATGTCACTAGATTCATTATTTACATAATTTGCATTGGTAAATTATGACTTATGTTTACCTCAAATTTATGTTAAGCATGTATGTCAATTTATTTTGCAGCATTACAACCTATGAATATGTCTGATAATAGAGTAGATATCCCTGAATTAACCAGTGAGAACTTTAAGTTCTGGAAGGAAGGTATTCTTCTTCAATTAGGGTGTATGAATATTGACTATGCTATAAGGAAATCTGAGCCACATATCACTGACACCAGCAATCAGGCTGATCTTGCTCTATATGAAAAGTGGGAGCGATCCAATCGCTTAAGTATTATGTTCATTCAGAGCAAAGTTCATGCTGATGTTTGTGGCTCAATTGAGCATCATGAGAATGTCAAAGAGCTATTAACAGCTATAGAGAAACAGTTTTAGACTTCTCAAAAGTCATTAGCCAGCACCCTAATCATGAAGTTCACATCACTGAAGCTCACTACAGTGAAAGGTGTGCGTGATCACATCAATAAGATGCGAGATTTGGCAGCTCGACTTAAGGAACTTGAGGTTGAAATGTCTGAATCTTTCCTGGTGCATTATACATTGAACACTCTTCCTCCTCAATATAGGCCATTTAAGATCTCTTATAACACACATAAAGATAAATGGTCTATTGATAAACTTTTGACCATGTGTGATCAAGAAGAGGGTAGGTTCATATTGGAGATGGGAGAGAGTACGCCGACGGTTACTCAAGGAAAGAGGTCAGTCCAAGCCAAACAAAAGGGAAGGCTAAACTGCAACCCCAAGCTGACATAAAGAAAGAGTTCACGTGTTTCTTCTATAAAAATTAGGGACACATGAAGAAGGACTGTGTCAAGTATAAGGGCTGGCTTGAGAAGAAAGGTAAATCAATCTAACTTGTTTGCTTTGAGTCAATTATGGTTGATGTTAATTATAACACATGGTGGATTGATTCTGGTTCTACAGTCCATGTCTCAAATTCCTTATAGGGATTAAAATACCTGAGGGAACCAATGGGAGCTAAGCGACACATCTATTCAGGAAACAAGATGCAGTCGCATGTGGAAGCTATTGGGACCTGGGAATTAGTGCTTATTAGTGACTTTGTTTTAATTTTAGAAAAGACTTTTTATATCCCTAGTTTTTCTAGAAATTTAATTTCCATTTTAAGACTTGCACCCTTAGGGTATTGTTTTAATTTTTCAAATGTTGGTTTCAATTTATTTTATAAATCTGAAATTGTTGGAAATAGAATTTTATGTGATGGTCTTTACTCTATTGATTTACCAAATAATGCCACTCACAATGTTATGCACATTCGAACTGGTACTAAACATTGTGTTATAAATGAAGATCTCTACTTTATGGCACCAGAGATTATAACGCATCTCCTTTGAAAGGATTAAAAGATTAGTAAATGATGGGGTACTCAATACCTTAGATTTTACTGACTTTGATACTTGTGTAAACTGCATTAAGGACAAGCAGACTAACAAGTCAAAGAAAGGTGCCAAGGGGAGTTCGACCATATTGGAAATCATCTATTCTGATATCTATTGCTCAGATATGGATGTGCAAGGTCAGAAATACTTCATCACTTTCATAGATGATTACTCACGGTTCATGTATCTCTAAATGCTTCATCATAAAAGTGAAGCGTTAGAAGCCTTTAAGGTTTTCAATGCCGAAGTAGAGAAACAATGATTGTGAGAACTGATAGAGGTGGTGAGTATTATGGTAGATACACTGAGGATGGACAAGCACCTGATCCATTTGCAAAGTTTCTTCAAGACAACGATATAGTTGTACAATACACCATGCCAGGCTCGCCTGATCATAACGGTGTTGCGGAAAGAATAAACAAAACTTTAATGGATATGGTGTGAAGTATGCTTAGTAGCTCTAAGCTTCCTAAGTCTTTATGGGTTGAAGCTCTCAAGACGGCTGTGTATATATTAAACCGGGTTCTAACCAAGGTTGTCCCAAAGACACCTTTTGAGTTATTCAAAGGTTGGAAACCGAGTTTGAGACATATACGCGTATGGGGATGCCCGTCAGAAGTGAGAATTTATAACCCACAAGAAAAGAAAGTGGACCCAAGGACCATTAGTGGGTATTTCATTGGATATGCCGAAAAGTCAAAAGGTTACAGATTCTATTGTCCATCTAACAGCACCAGAATTGTGGAATCAAGAAATGCAAAATTTCTTGTGAGTGACTCAATTAGTGGGAGTGATATGTCTCGGGATTCAATACACGTAGATCAACCATCCACTTCAAGTGAAAGATTGGTTATCATATATAACACCCCTCAAGCTCAACCGAGTGTTTAACAACCAATCAATGAAGTTCCACAATCTGCTAAAAGTATTCCAGTAAATCAAGTTGTTCAATAAAATTCATAACAAGAAGTTGAACAACACGATCCACAAGAAAATGTTAGTTGAACATGAAGAAGATATGCTAGAGAAAGAAAATCAGCAATTTCTAGTGATTATTTTGTGTATTTACAAGAATCTGACTATAACGTTGGAGCTAAAAATGATCCTGAGTCATTTTCACAAGCCATGAGCTACAATGAATCAACATTATGGTATGATGCTATGAAGGATGAGATGAATTCTATGAAAAGCAACAAAGTTTGGGATCTTGTACCGTTGCCTGATGGTGTAAAAGCCATTGGATGTAAATGGGTCTTCAAAATAAAAAGAGACTCAAAAGGCAACATAGAAAGATATAAAGCAAGACTTGTTGCTAAAGGATTCACTCAGCAAGAAGGAATTGATTACACTGAGACTTTTAGTCCAGTATCTAAGAAAAATTCCTTATGTGTTAGCATTAGTAGCTCAATTTGACCTTGAGTTGCAACAAATGGATGTGAAAACTGCCTTTCTTAATGGTGACCTAGAGGAAGAGGTATACATGAAACAACCTGAAGGATTTTCCTCTAGTGATGGTGAAAATTTGGTTTGTAAGTTGAAGAAATCTATATATAGATTGAAACAAGCTTCCCGTCAGTGGTATTTGAAATTCCATGAAGTTGTCTCTTCATTTGGTTTTGTTGAGAATATCATGGATCAATGTATATACCAGAAAGCCAGTAGGAGAAAATTTTGTTTCCTTATTCTATATGCAGATGACATTTTACTTGCAACAAATGACAGGGGTATGCTACATGAGGTGAAACAATTCCTTTCTAAGAATTTTGTTATGAAAGATATGGGTGATGTATCTTATATCATTGGCATTAAGATTCATCGTGATAGACATAAAAGTGTCTTAGGCCTATCTCAAGAAACCTATATCAATAAAGTTTTAGAAAGATTTTGGATGAAAGATTGTTCACCTAGTGTTGCTCCTATCGTGAAGGGTGATAAGTTTAATATGAACCAATGCCCGAAGAACGAATTTGAGAGGGAGCAAATGAAAAACATTCCATATGTTTCTACTGTTGGAAGCCTGATATATGCTCAAGTCTGTACAAGATCTGACATTGCATTTGTCGTTGGGATATTGGGAAGATATCAAAGTAATCCGGGTATGGACCACTGGAAAGATGCAAAGAAGGTTTTGAGATATCTCAAAAGGACAAATGAATACATGCTTACGTACAAACGATCTGACCATTTGGAGGTGATTGGCTACTCCGATTCAGACTTTGCTGACTGTGTTGATTCACAAAAATCAACATCAGGTTACATATTTATGTTTGTCAGCGGAGCTATATCTTGGAGGAGCGTCAAGCAAACATGACTACCACTTCTACTATGGAGGCTGAGTTCGTTTCGTGTTTTGAGGCTACTTCACATGGAGTATGGTTAAAGAGTTTCATTTCTGGGCTTAGACTTATGGATTCTATTTCTAGGCCATTAAGGATATATTGTGACAATTTAGATGTTGTCTTTATGGCTAAGAACAACAAAAGTGGAAGTCGAAGTAAACGCATAGACATTAAGTACCTAGCCATAAGAGAACGTGTTAAAGAAAAGAAAGTGGTATTGAGCACATTAACACTGAGCAGATGTTAGCTGATCCTTTGACTAAGGGCATGCCACCTCATAAATTTAAGGATCATGTTGTCACTATGGGACTTGTTCTCACTTTGTAAAATTTTGTTGTAAGAACGATTATGTTGAAACTCTAATAAAGTTTGATATTTCTCATATCTGTCGTGTACATATTAAATTAATTGTTTGGAGAAATGTCACTAAAGTTTGGACCAAGAATAAACATTGGGTTTGTTCATTAAGTGTTTGGGCTAAAGCGTTGAGACTTGATGTATTGTGATACATGGAAGATACTACTCAAATCTTAAGAGAAAATGTCGCCATGATTCATGCATTATGTTTTGACTTTAAGTACTCATGGACAATATGAACCGAGTGGGAGAATGTAGAAAGTGTTTTCGGTTCTTCCCATTATGGGTCACTTCCCCACTTGCTTCACAATCCATTTTGCGTGATTAAGGATTACACGATCATGCTATAGCCACTTTCACATTTTAGTTTACGTGAAAGTGGTCGTGTGTGAAAATGATCGTTGAGGGTGGTTTGTGGCCATGAGGTTAAGGGGCATTATTGTCTAAAAGGTTGGTTTTTGATGGTGAACCAACACTATAAATACCCCATTAGCCTAAGGTCCCTAAGCATCAAATACAAAAGAATCACATATTCCATCTAAGTGAGTTTTTGAGTGCTTGGAAGATCTTTGGCATTTTAGTTTTCGTGTAGTCGAATTCGCTATATTCGACGGTGGTTCAAGGCGTTGCTACGGTGGTTTCAAGTGTTCGACGGTGGTTCGACGTGCTCGACAGTGGTGCAACTACATCTCAATTGGCATACGGTTTTGACAATGGCTGGAGGTATTTATGAATTTCGATCTTTCCGCCGCGTTTTACTCGATTTATGCTTACATAATAACATTTACGCTCCAACTTGAAGGGAAATGTTGCATATTTATACGGTAAATATTAGAGTTGATGTATATTGTATTTATGCATGATATTACATAGTTAATGTAAGATATTACTTTACATATTATAAGACCTTTATACTTGTATATATATTCATAATGTTGATGGATAATCACAAAAAACATCATCTTCCTAATATCTTACACCTCTCACACTAAACGTATCTCTGTCATTGAAATTAATAAAATAATATTATATTAAATTAAAATAGATAAATCTCCTATTGAAACTCATATAAATAAAATCTATTTATTTTCTTTAATTTGAATGGCACTCGTCAATTATATATAAAATATCCTTTGTTTTCTTTTGGATTTATATGGTGTGGCATGCACAGTACCCAACATTAGGGGCAAAGCAAAGCTCAACTCGGAAGGTGGTTGCATAAACTTTGATATACGGTCCGTGTAAATTTTAATTTTCACAATTTTTTTAATTTTAGGGTTTAGTTTAGGGTTTAGATTTTAGAGGTTAGAATTTAGAGTATACAGTTTAAAGTTTATGATTTAATTTTTAGAATTGCATGTTAGAAATTTAGAAATTGAATTTTGTAGTGTAAAAATACATACTTATTTATACAATATGTGTATCAAAATTTTACCCTTAAAATTAAACCACTCATCGTATACAAATATCAACGAAACAACAACCCAAATCTGAACTAATAAAACTACCCAGCTCCCTGATTCCCTGGACCCATGAACCCCAATTTCATCCCAGCACTTGTCAAAGTTTGATAGCCACACATATGTTGTACCCTGGCCATCTTTCCTCTATAATTGCAATCGCAATATATATATATATATATATGAATGCAAATGCAACCATATCTGTATACTCTTTAACCCTCAAATATTTCCTGTCCATCCTTCTCTCTGTTGTTTTTATATATTTAGAATTCATTTCTTTTGATAATTGGTCTTTGGGATTAGTTTGATCTGCTACATTATCCTTCTTTTCTTCATATTTTCAATTCTCTGGGATTGGAATCAGAGACTTAGGCGGCACAATGCAAGAAGAGGCTGATGGCATTCGGAAATCCAAGTTTGGGAAAACTATTCATTCGGATCCTAACATGTCCATGACTCCTCCTGTGGGTGAAGATGATTTATGCCTTCGTCACAGCAGCGCATCGGCTAATGATTCCGGCCCTTCCTTTCCCGAACCGAACAGGTCCAGCGGAGAAGGCTCACCGATGATGATGTCGCCGTGGAACCAAACCTTTCAATTCAACAATTCTCGTTCCCTGCCTTCCGATGACGAAAATGTTCCAATTAACAGTCTCATCGGGTCTCTTACACGCGAAGAGGGCCATATTTATTCCTTAGCAGCCTCGGATGATCTACTTTACACCGGCTCAGATAGCAAGAACATTCGTGTGTGGAAGAATCTTAAAGAATTTTCGGGTTTCAAATCAAACAGTGGATTGGTTAAGGCCATTGTGATTTCAGGGGAAAGGATTTATACGGGTCATCAAGATGGGAAGATTCGGGTTTGGAAAGTCTCTCTTAAGAACTCGGGTGTTCATAAACGAGCTGGAACGTTGCCAACCCTAAAAGAGATCCTCAAAAACTCCATTAAACCAAGCAATTACATTGAAGTGAAGAGCAAGCGCTCTTTATGGATCAAACACTCGGATGCATTATCCTGTTTGAGCATGAATGAAGAACAAGGTCTCCTTTACTCAGCTTCGTGGGATAAAACGTTTAAAGTATGGAGAACTTCCGATTATAAATGCCTTGAATCGGTTAATGCACACGACGACGCTGTTAACTCCGTCATTTCGAGCACCGGAGATATAGTTTTCACTGGTTCAGCTGATGGAACCATAAAAGTGTGGAAAAGGGCACGGGTAAAAAAAGGAACGAAGCATGTGTTGAGTCAAACTCTTTTACAACAAGAATTTGCAGTTACAGCGTTGGCAATTAACAACCCTGCTTCGGTACTGTACTGTGGTTCCAGTGACGGCCTGGTTAATTTCTGGGAACTGGAAAAGGATCTAGCCCACGGCGGGGTACTTAAAGGGCACAAGCTGGCGGTTCTTTGCCTTGAGGCGGCTGGGAATTTGGTGTTTAGCGGATCAGCTGATAAAACCATATGTGTTTGGCGTAGGGATGGCAACATCCACACGTGCATCTCAATGCTAACGGGGCATACGGGGCCAGTGAAGTGCTTGGCCGCGGAAAAGGACCAAGAAGTGAGGAATGAGCAGCGGTGGAAACTGTACAGTGGGAGCCTGGATAAGTCCGTCAAAGTGTGGAGCGTGTCGGAGTATGCTCAGATAGGGTCGACGCAGCAAAACCAGCAAAAGGTGGTGGGGTATGAAAAGGAGTCCCAGACGAATCATACAAACTAGTTACCCTTTTGTTCACACATATCATGCAAATTCCGTGACTTGCGTATGTTGAAAAAAAGACTGGGGAAAGAATAAAAGTCATTATTATAGTATTTATTAATTTTCCACTACAAAATACTTGTATATTCTTTGCTATATACGATAAATTTGAGCAAACGAACGAACCCATTACAAACATGCAGTTCCCAAGGGTAGAGCGTCTTCAAAAAAAAAAAAAAAAAAGCAAGTAAAACAATTACATGAAAGGGAAAATAATATCATGCAATGATGCTCAACTATACAAGCATCAGTTTCCTGTTGAATCAATCCAGTCAGTGCGAAAGCTTTCGAGAGTGGAGTCTCTTGGATTCTGGTTGTGTTTGAGTTTTCAATCCACGCAAATGACCACTTCTATTGCCGATTGAGTTCAGGTCTAAACTTAGAGGAACGCTGGTATCTCCTCCTTCAAGCATTCGAAAGATCTAACAATTTGCAAAGAACAGATAAAAATCTCTCAATTTCAATAGCCATCTAATGAAATGGGGTGAAAAGCTCCTACACAGAATACTACGGAAAAGGAAGAACCATGAAAAGAATTTAGAACTTGATGGACAATGTAGAATACCTTAGACATTGGAGGTCTTGATTCCGGATCGTGACTTAGGCACAAGAAAGCAGCACGGCCCATGGCCCGGAGCTGATGAGTATAGTCCTGGATTTTGCTGGAGGCTAAACATGGATCAATTAACTGATAAATGTTTGTCATTATTTGGTTCGAATTTAATGCAGCTAGAGGGTGGAACCAGTCTGATAAGAAATTCTGTCCCTTGTAATATTGCAGGTCATTGATTCTTTGACCTGTCATTAACTCTAATAGCACCACTCCAAATGCATATACATCAACTTTCTGTGTAATCCTTCCACCATCCAAATACTCTGGGGCAAGGTACCTGGATTTAGTCATTTCATTTTTTAGGACCACTTAGAATGATAGAAATGTTCACAAGTTTAATAAATATTTATTGTTTTATGTAAAATTCTGGCTACAAAAGATGCTAGGTCTTAAGGATCGTATGCCAAAGATTTCTAACAAAGCATATTAATCCAAAGAAAAAAAGAGAGACAAATTTAGAAAGTACCCTGAAATTCCAAATGTTCGCTCTTCGTTTCCAATCCATTGATCGGAATGCCATCTGGCGAGGCCAAAATCAGTAACCTAAAGATACACTAAAAAGTAAGGCATGTTTTGATAGTAACAAAATAGGAAAAAAGATGGAACTTATACACAACTATATGTATCATGAGGAATCTACTAAATGATGAAACAATGCTCCGCAAGCCATATGAATACATCAAATGAACCTTTGAGGTCCTTCCCACATTTTGCATTTAACCCAAAAAAAGTAGTATTAACCAGTTATAATGAAGGTGGAACTTTTCAAACCAAAAACCTCTCTGCAAAAAATTTCAAATTCTACCAAGAACTTGCTTATGTAGCCAAATGATTAAAACAGCTAATTTGTGTGCTGTATTTTCCTTTACGATGAACTCCGGTCTTGGTATTAACATGAATAAGCATAAATACTAATGCTTTCAGAAATGTCCAAGAACTAACTACAGGTACCTGAGGCTCAAAATCGTGAGTTAGGAGAATATTTTTGGGTCGCATATCTCTGTGTACTATACAACCAACTCTACAATCTTCATGGAGGTATCGCAAGCCGCGTGCTGCTCCAATTGCTATTCTTAGTCGTGATTGCAAATCTAGAGAGGCTCTGTTGCTTCCTGTCAACCAGATGTAACTAATATCAGTTTGGAAGACAGGTTCTAAGTGCAAATAGAAAATGGTGCATACGGAAATTGTAAGATTGTATACAAAATATGATACTGAGAGAAAAAGAAATGAGAAAATGAATACCATGTAAATGGAAATCTAAGGATCCATTGCAGATGTACTCATAAACCAAGACTCTCTTGTTGCCATCAATACAAAACCCAATTAGCAACACAACATTCCTATGTTGCGCGCAGCTCAAAACCTGTACCTCCCTGCAGAAATCAATATCCGCTTGACAACCGACAAACTTTAACAGCTTCACTGCTACAAACTGACCATCTCTCAAAATCCCTCTATAAACAACACCAAAACCACCTTCTGCCAAAAAATTCACTTCTGCAAATCCATCAGTAGCTTCCTCTAGCTCCTCGTAAGAAAACCGTCTTGGCGGTTTGCCAAAGACTGGTGCCTTGTGTTGACAAAATGAGCATAGGGGTGGAGGTACTGAGGATGTTCTACCTAAGGCAACTGCATCTCTAATGTTTGAGCTAACCATGTAGTCTTTGTCATGGCTTTGATTGACAAGTCTACCTTCCTTTGCATCTCGATCATATTGAACAAACTTGTCAAGCAAGGTTTTCGAACTAGGAGGGATGACTTTATTGCTTAGGTTTTTACGAGGTTTCTCATCGTTGTGATTTTGGGGAATCCAAAATATACTCTTGTCATTACTTTTCACAGAAGATGTCGAGTTTACTGATAGATTTATAAGCTTTTCTCCATGTGAATCAATGAGAGCAAGTTGGCTGTCCAAGTTATTCTTATTATCTACAAAAGTGTAATTTCCTCGATTCATCCCTCCAAAAAGAGGATTTTCCTGATAGACCAGGAAAAGAGATGTTGCTGAATCAGAATTTGGTAACAACCCCTCTTGGCTTGTTCTTGAATAAGAAGTACTTGGTTCTTCTGGGCTGCTGACAGGAGTAGAATGCTTCATCCTATGTCCTAGGTGATCTGCAGCATCCATAACTGGAGAGGAAGCAGCGGAGAAGTAAGGAGTTCGAAGTTCATTTACGCATTGCAAATTAAGCCTGAGAACTTTTGCTTGGGAACCCTTCATCAGTACAATGTTGCAGTGAAGTTCATCCATGCAATGTTTCAGCTCTTGCTTCAGTTTTCTGATTCAAAAACAACTCTTCATGAGTTAACACAAAATCAACATCTAGATTAAGTAACCGAGTTCCTGCCATGCCAAATTGTTATCATGAGATGTTACAGACCAAGCATGCTATTATTATTTACGACCGGCAAACAACTGGATTATTCAGCCAGACCTTTTCCATTTGGTTTTCCTTTGAATTGGTTGGTAAAGGTAGCATAGACATACATTCTATACATGAATAACACAAAAACCTGAACTCAAACAAAGCTTAACATGATTCAGAAACAATGTTAGTACTTAGCAATAGTTAGATTGATCTTTTACCAGACAGAATTAAGGAGTATAACGTATATTTGTATTTTAATGATTATTACTTTAAAAAGTACTATTATAACAAACACATGACAAAAATGTTTGCATATGCGCATATTCCAAAGGCAGTAGGTACCAATCTTTGACCACTAAAACTAACATACAAGACAAAGTTGAAGGAATAATGAACTAGTATAAAGCATGCAAGCAAAGGGGATAAGCCACAATTATGACCAACCAATTAAACTAATAGCTTAGAAACAAGAAATAATACTTTTTTTGTATGGTTAATTACTTGTCCAGTATGACCCAGTTGGCTCCATTGTTCTTTGCTTCAGTCGCCACTGAACTGCCAGTTGTGTCTGATACCACCTTGATCCTCACAGTAACCTGCAATTTAAGAACTCATTATTAACCCTAGGCAAATTCCTCCGAAAACAATAGTTTGCTTAGCATTTGGCTCCTAAGTAAATGAAGGTTTCATGTGACCATTGCAATTTTAGCTACCATGCATGAAATTAAGAGTTATGAAACTTGCATAGAATCTCAAGGGACCCACTTCATGAACCATATAAAAAATGGGGTTCCATGAAAAATAACTTTAATAATGTTGATCGGCAATAATGCTTCTTAAAGTATACTTCATCATGCACATGGCAATGCCATTCAACCACCCCAAATTCCAACGCCTAAACAAGCCCTCTAATCATTAACTTTTTTTGTTTCCATCTGACTGTAGTGCTCAAGCCTGTTTGGGTTCCTGGAATCTTCTAAACCCAGACACCCCAATCAGGCAGTAAATCCATTGCATGTTTAATGATGTTTCTAGGAAAGACAATAGTAGAAATGAACCAAATACTCCATATGCAGGCACATGAAAGAAGCGAACACAACTGGGAAATTAAGCAACTTTAGACGATTAATTACCTCGACTTGGTTATGAAACTGAAGTACCATTTGAGAACATGACTCTGAGATCTGACAAATCCTTTCCGGTAATTCCTCCCGAATATTGCTCCCGCAATCTCCAGTAAGCATCGGAAAATTCCAAAATCTTTTGCCTTGAACAAATTCAAAGGGAGAAAAAAAAGAGTTAGGCAAAACAGCGAAATCAAACAAGAAATTCTGAATCTCGATTAGATGAAAAAAAATACCTTTTCTTTCGCCAGGGAAGATGGCGAGCAAGGTAACGCAATCACCAGGACGAACAACATGAGTGAGCGCCCAAGCCAAGACGGTTTTGGAGATGACCCTCTCTGCTTTAACGGCAACCACTATTTTTTGTAGGCTGCTAGGGGTGGAGTGTTGCCTAAGGTTTAGCTCCATATCCCCAGGGGAAAATTGAAGGACGTAGAGCCAAATTCA
This sequence comes from Hibiscus mutabilis, assembly GCA_019671005.1. NCBI lineage: Eukaryota > Viridiplantae > Streptophyta > Magnoliopsida > Malvales > Malvaceae > Hibiscus > Hibiscus mutabilis. Next base: position 58,452,884 of record CM033717.1, read on the forward strand.
AGCTCTGGGGAGCAGAATCAGAGAAAGGGTGTTTCAGAATTTTTGGCGTATTTGTGATCGACTTCTTTCATGAGTTGCTTTTCATAAAGGCAAGGCAAGGCAAGGCAAGGCAGGGACATGGTTTGGTTTTTCGTTGATTTTCGTTGACTGTTAATGAGATAGCAATAACATGTTGGGTCCCATATGTTTATTTAATAGTTAAAGGTTACTTGTTAAGTTTATTTAAAACAAGAATGATTTTTATACTATGGACTAACAATGATTTTTTTTTTGTATAAGCGGTTAGATTTTAGAGTTTAAAGTTAAATTTTTAGTGTTTGTAGGTAAGTTTTATGGTTTGGGAATAAATTTTAGAATTTAGGGGTTAAAAGGATATGTGATAGCTTTAGAAGCATGTTTGTGAAAAAAACTCACTTAAGATACATCAAATAATTGCTTATAAAGTAGGAAAATAATTTGATATACACGCTTGGGTAAACTCAAGCCTTTCAATTTTAGAATTTAGATATTTAGGTTGCGATTTAGCGTTTAGAGTTTAGGTCGTATGGTGTAGAATTTAAAGTTTATGATTAGAATTTAGAGTTAAGAGTTTAGGTTTTAAGATGTTAGAGCTAGAAATTTAAGTTTTAGATTTTATAGCTTAGATATGAAGGTTTGTGTACATTTTTTTACACAATTTGTGTATCAAAATATAAGTTATAAACTAATACTTATTTTAGATAGAAGTTTTTATAAAGTTAGGCTTTTTTGTGAACAAGCATTTGACTTTGTAAATAATCAGAACAATTTTTAGGGTTTATATTGCAAAGATAATTTTTTGTGACATAGGAGGAGTGTTTATGGATACACTGGGTTTGAGGATATGTATCGGATTTTGAGATACATAAGATATTATGTATTTATACTCTTAGCTATCTCTACATTTATAGTAAATTATTTGTTTCTCTTATCCGTAAAAATAAAAAAAAAATTAATCACATTAAATCTCATCTACTTACATGTTTTTTTATTTTATATTGATCTTGCATTAACTTCTTTCTCGTTTTAAATTTCTAACCAATCTCATCTCTCTAAAAAAAATGAAGATTTTAACAATATGATCCCAAAACTTCTAATATAAGTTTTCCCAAAAGTAACCATCAATTAATCTAATTTTAATTATAATCACGTTAACCACTAAGCTTGTTTTGTAGACTATTTGTGGGTATTTTTATACCAAAAATTCATTTTTAATAATTATTTTAAAAAATGACCCCTCCCAACTTTATTTGAAAAAATGACCTCCAAATCGGCCACGTAAGAAGACCTCGCGTTCCACAAAATACGATTATTGAACTCGTTCTCTGCAGCACGCGAGGTTCGTCCTACGTGGAAAGACTTTTTTAGATAAACCCAACTTAAAATTAGGAATACAAATTTTTAATAAATGAAGATAATGTTTATCCTTAAATAGAAATCCAATTTCACCTAATTATTCTAAGGGATAACTACATATTTAGTACCCACAAATTCTCGCGTTCATATTTTAGTACCCAACTATTTTTTGGCAAAATGGTATTTAACATTACGTTTTTGGTCTGTTTTGGTACCCGACCGTTAAAAACAAACGAGAATGATGACGTGGCTTATTTTTAATTGGGATAATCACAGTTTTAGTCCCAAAACTTATACATTTCTATTAATTTGATCTAAATTCTATCAATTTAATAACCATCTTAAATATTTGGGTTAAAACTGTAATTCTCCATTTTATTTCTTCTTCCCAAAACCCTAACCCTATTTTATTTCTTAAAGATACATTAGTTTTCCAAATGATTCCTGAAAATATCCAGAGAATGTATTATTATTATTATTATTTGCAAGGTGGTTTTCTGCAAGATAAAAGTACTCAAGTTGTGGAAGCCAAAGTGTTAGTGGAAGATGACTTCAAATAAGATGATATTAAGTACTAAATATGTAGTTATCCCTTATTCTAATTATTTGAAAGATGATATTAGGAGATGGAAAATCCTAATTATTTGAAAAAGATCCTAATTATTTTAATTTGACCTAATTATCCTTAAATAAGAAATTTTAATACAAATCTTTAATAAAAATCATTATTTTCCTTAAATAAAAATCCTAATTATTCTAATGATCTTAATTGAATGTCATATTAAAATAAATAAAGAAAAAAATCTGGAAAAAAACGCCCTAATGATCTTAATTATTCTAATGATCTTAATTGAATATCATAATAAAAATACCTTAATGATCTTAATTGAATATCATATTCAAATAAATAAGGGAAAATCTAGAAAATAAATAAATTTCGAAAACCCTAGGAACTTGTTTTCTGCAGAAAACGAGGTCATTTCTGACAGGTTGGAATTGATTCGACCTGAAAAGTCGCGTCTTTTCAATGGACCTCGCGTTTTGCAGAGCGGGAGGTCCATTGACATCGCTTTGGAAAAGGTGCGAGGACTCTTATAAATAGGGGTTCATTCCCTCTGAATTTTCTCACATCTCATCTTTATTTTTCTTCTTCTTTCTCTACTATTCGATATTATTTTTAAAGACTTCGAATATTCAGTATTATGGTGGGGTTACTGAGACTGGATCATAGACAAGTGTTCGACTTTTGGCGGACAAATGCGGAGGTAAAATATTTTTTATTTAGTTAATTACTTATTATTAATTGTTATTTTTTATTTAGTTATTTATTAATTTTAAATTTTAATTTGAAGCATTATGAACGTGCATTGGCTTGTTACCTCAACCGTATCACGACACCACCACATTCGGATATTGTTCTGTATTTGGAAGAAGTCAGTTTTGTCCATGTTTGCACTATAATTGGCAGTACGAAGTTGCAACGTCCGTTGATAAATGCATTGCTAGAAAGGTGGAGGCCGGAAACACACACATTTCATCTTCTGTGTGGTGAGGCTACTATTACATTGTAAGATGTTGCATTGCATCTTAGTCTGCTTGTTGACGGCGAGGTTATAATCGGTGTTGCCGAAGAAGACTGACCCGTTGTGTGTACTGATTTGCTCGGAATGTCTCTAGACAAGTTGGATGGTGGTAAATTTTGTATAACTTTTTTGGATAACAATTTTACAAGCCTACCCCCGAATGCTGATGAAGAAACAAAGAAGGTTAATATAATTTTATTATTTATGATTTTTTATTTTTTATTTTATTTTATTGAAAATAATTTCATATCGGTATTTGTTGTTTTTGCAACGGGTTGCTCGTGCCCATATTCTACGAGTTATTAGGGATCTTGATCTTAGACAAATCCTGCAACAAAGTGCATTTGATGTGGTTGCCTTATCTACGTAGTTTTGAGGAATCTAGAAATAAGAGTTGGGGAGCGGCAGTCTTGGCATATCTATTTAAGGAGTTATGCAAAATCATCAAGTCGGACAAAAATTTCATTGCATGGTGTCTTTTGTTGATGCAGTCGTAGGCTTAGTTTCGAATGTCATTTTTACGCTCGACGCTTAAACATCTGACCTCATTCCAATTTTCACTTATTCGGAGGTACTAATAAATAATAAACTAAGTTTATAATATACGTTTTTTATAATATGACAATAATTAGATTTTGTTTTATGAATGACAAGTGGTGTGGTCCATCATCTCACGTGGGACTACTAACAAGTCAACGAGATCATAAATTGTTGATCGAGAAGAGAGATAGGGTAATATTTTTAATCGATTTCTTTTTTAAAATTTTAAAAAAAAATTAAATCGAGTTTATGTAACTTAGTTTACAAAAATTTTGTGTAGTTCATGTGGACACCGTACGATGATCCTGATATTGCGGCATGTATTCCGCGGGAAATATTGCAGACTTCTCACATTTGGATGTTGAGGGTCCCACTCATACACTACGAAATAGTCGAGTGGCATCCTACCAACTGTATGCTGTGAAAATTCAACTATGTCCGAGGGATTTCAGACCCACCACCAAATATGCACGAATTGCATCGCTTAACGCGACAAGAGAAGACGAATGTCCATTGGGGGCATTATCACACGGTGTAGGTGGGTGAGTGGACGACAAGATTTGGTAGGCGACCCCCCATTTGTAAACCCATTGTGGTCTACAGTGTTACATATGAATATATGCAGTGGTACGAACAAAATGGGAAGCCACATATACTAACCCCAGAGGAGCGCAAACGAGAAATAGATGTGCCTCCCCCTAACCGTCCGCCGACACAACGTGGTACTAGAATGGGGGAACAAAGCCAAAGAAGAAGAACACACGCTCCAGGGGCCTTGTCATCGGGAACAACACAGACACATGCCTAGTCAGCAGCACAACCTAAGATGCCGGTGCCAGCACCCGCATTCACGCACTCGACTTATTCATCATTTCATCCCATGGGTAGTAGTCTGTCATTTCATTATATGAGAAGTCCATCCAAAAGTTTTTTCACAGACACATTTCGTCCCTTTATGACGATTCCTCTAGTATATTATCTGACATTGCCTTCTGCATCTATTCCTCCAATATATCAAGTTCCACCATTGGCAACACATTTCGATTATGATATTGTTAAGCAGACGATGTCGTAGAGCTTATTCTAAACCGGTCCTAGTGCCAGCGGTGATACTCCAAATACATATCGGGATGATGATGATGATAGAGCACGCCATGTTCGAAGGAATCCGCATTGTGATCGTCGTCCACCATAGTGTGGTACGAGTGGACATATGCGTAATTAGGATGGATCTATAATTAATTTGAATTATGTACATAAACTTTATTTTATCTTTTAATCCAAAAATATATATTTTATCTTATTTTATTTGTTGCTTGTGCCTTGTGTATGTGATAAATAATATTTAAATTATATATTTATTGTTTTATTTTAAAAAATACACATTAAATGTTTTTAAAAAGATAATAATTAAATAGCTTTAGGTGATAGATGCAGACACCATTAAAGATAATTTATAATTACAATTACTTAAAAAATAAAAAATAAAATAAAGAAAGAAATATCAAATTTATGTTTTTCCTTTTATAAAGTGTGCATTGTATTGATTCTTTTACTAATATTTATTATTTTTAAAATTTATGATTATTTTAGGAGTCTGAATGTTGTATGTGATATAAATTTTATTATTATTATTTTTAAATTTAAATTTAAAATGTATGACTTTTCCATTAAAGACACATTAAATATTGTACGTGATATACATATATATACACACACCGAGTTATGAGATATCATATATACCGAGTATGATGGATTTATGTGCAATATGGACAATGGATTAAATATTTGTGAATAAGATACACAAAGTTACGCTTAGTTAAAATGAATAGAAGAAGAGTCAGTTTATGTGTCATTATAGTTTGTAGACATGTCTGATGTTAAGTTCAGTTCCTCAATTTTTACGTTTTCTCCAGTCATTTATTGTAGTTACGTATCAGAACTGCCTCTTCGTCTTTTGACAACGGAGTTGTTACTGCGTTTCTTGATGAAGATGCTTCTTTATCAAATTTTACAGTCAACTCGATGTTTGTACCCCCGAAGCGAGTGTAACTTCTAAACATCTTGCGGAGGTCCCTCGCATATGATAAGGTGAGCATGTAATGTGCTTCAGGGTCGGACTCATCAACATGTATTTTTGTCAACAAACAAAACTCGCGTTGTTGTAGATTTGCTAAGTTGCGTTGAAATTAAATCATATAACTCATCTTTGTTGACCTTGTTGTTAAAGGAAGTGTAGAAATAAGTTCTGAAATAGAACACCGTTGTAGAAAATCTTGCCATCTTTTGGAGAATTTTGACGGTCGATGGACAGGTACAAATCAAATCATTTAACTTCAGCTACGATGGATGGACATTTTTATAGACAGGGAAATTTAAATTTTGTTTAAAAAACTGGACCTCACTTTCTGTTCCATTGACATGTCAAATTTATGGCGTACTCTAGTGCTGCCACGTCAGAAATCGCTGTAGAACTCGCGTCGTGTAGAATGTGAGGTCCATGCCATGTAAGGAATCTCCTAATTCGCTATAAATAGGGCCCTCACAACCTCAAAAACTCAATCCTTCAATTTTCATACTAATTCGTTGTATATTTGTCTCAGTCAATTTCATAGTAATTTGCTCTATAATGGCTGGAGACATAGATGGTTTCTTATCTATGGGGAGACAGTCATGTGATGTTGTTATCATTAGTGATGGTGAACTACAAGTTGGAATGATATTCACGACAAAAATACTCGCGGATGACGCAATTAAGAACTACGACATACATCGCTCAGTTGTGTTGATAGTGAAGAAAACGGATGCGGACAAATATATTGCAGAATGTGCCCAGAAGGACCATAGATGTAATTAGAGGATCCGTGTATCACGATTGAAGAGGCTGAACAACCTCTAGACAATAACGAAATGCAACAGACCTCATACATGCTTTGTGGGAAGCCTGAGTCCAGATCATCATAGCCTAACTCCATAATTTATTGTCTTCATTTTATGTATTAGTTTGAAACGTAATAATTTTATAAACGCGTTGACATATGAAATTATGTTTCGACGCCCTTCTCTTTCTTTTAAGTCATTGAAATATGAAACAATGAACTAAAATTAGATTAACGAAAAGTATCACACGATAGGAAATTTAAGATAAATTACAATACTACGCCTTCAAGCTTAAAGATTACGCAAATTTTGAAAATAACTTCCCGGATAAACCCATCGAACATGTTGTTGTGCGTATTAAGTGCTTCGCAATTGGTGCAAGTGTACACGTTGCAAGTTATAGTACAGTATAGATATCGTCTCTATAGGGATTGGTGCTACTTCGGTAATCTAACTTCTCGCACTGAAAGTGAAAACACAAATTGGTGATAGGAGTTGATTTTAACGAATAAAATAAAATAGCAATAAAATAAAAGAAAGATGTAATCGAATAAGAGAGAGAGTAGGTCGGGTTATCGTGAGTCGTGGAGAAATAGTTGAATGGACCGTCGTGTTAATTGAGTGCTAGAATAGCTAAATCGCTTTTCAGTTGAATCCAATCGGATTGCCTGGGCAATTGAGAATGGAGCAATTGCCTAGGCAATTGGTCGAGAACCTTCAACGTTCGGCGAAACGTTTTTCAATGGTTTCTCATTATCCCTAACTCGAAACATTGTTAATTGTGCATGCCTTGACAATACATCCCTGCGTGAACCAAGGGTGGACAACAACCTATCTTGCGCTCCTTTTAGCCGTTGAAATTCACAACATATCCCTAAGTTGAATTAGTCTTCACCATCGATTGATTAAATAAAGACCATGCTCATTCGTTTCTTGAATCTAACTCTCTTGATATTAGATAAATGGATGAATTCACGAGATCCTCTCCCAATTCACTCGCAAAATTAAGAACCAAGAATGAACAAACTTTGAATTAAAATTGCAAACTCAAATCCCTAAACAAATCCAATTGTTCTCACAACCACAAAAACACAATAACTCAAGCCAAATAAAATTAGTTCATGGCCGGGTGCAAAATAAACACAAGATAAAAATTCCCTAGCATGAATCTAATTGAACAAAGAGGAAGAAGAAGAAGAATTCGAACATCCCCTTGGTTTTTCTCTCTAGTCGAACTTGTTGAAGTTGGCGGCTAGGTCTTCTATTTATAGGAGATGGCTAGGTCAAGTCTTTCTTGAGGAGGGAGTTAAGTTATAATTAAATAGAATAAAAGAAATAAATCTATTTTATTATTATATTTTTATTCCTCCAAAAACTCCTCATAAAACTCTTAGAATTTAATCTCCTTTTGATTTCTTCATGGAACTCCAACTCTTCTAGGATTTATCATTGATTCCCATAATTAACTCGAATTTATTGGATTTATCCTATCTTCAAAATCGACAGCTCCTCTTCTTCTTATCCTCAATTGCCTCGGCAATTTCCTACTTGCTTGGGTAATTTGATCCTGCACACTCAAAACACATATCCACAATATCTTTTTCCACAAAAATAACTAGATTATGAAATCAAGCATGATGGTGAAGGAAACTATGCAATTATGCATGAATGACTAAAAATATAACTATAATTGAGCCTAAGTCTAACAATAAATTGAGTAAAAAGGGTTATAAAATAGTACTTTTGAACACTTAACACACCCCAAACTTGAATTATTGTTTGTCATCAAGCAATGCAGATCTAACAATTACCTGCCAAGACTTTAATCATCAAAGACATGCTTCCAACTTGAATTCAAACCTCAGAACCGTGGCACAAAAATTACCCGGAACCAAACTATAATGCTCGTGACAATGTGTGTGCGTAGTTGTATACAAGTTGATTTTCAAGATTCTATGTGAAAAATAAGCTTTATCAATTTAATTACCGGGGTATTTATTCATCTTTTTACTAGAGCCAATTTCGGGCACCTCTAGTAAAGCAAGCAATTTCTCCTTTTAATTAATTTAATTTTTTTGTTGACTAGAGCCAATTTTGGGCACCTCTAGCGATATCTTTAATGTGTAACTACTAGAGCTAGTTTCGGGCACCTCTAGCAAGAAATTAACTTTTAATTTTCAATTTAAATTTACCCAAATTTTAAGCAACCTAAGTTCACTAAGTTTCTTTCAATCAACAAGCCACAACCGTGTTCATAATATTTAGCATCATAGTAAAATTATATGTTCTTTTCATGCAATCCAAAAATCTAAAGGTTCTTTCAGTTAAGTGCGTTGGCAAAAATTCATCATCAGATATTCAACAAGTCCAAGCAATTAAATCCAATTAAAGGCATGGCAAGTAACATATGCAACCTATATGTGATTACTAAAGATGAATGCAACTAAGAATGAAATTAACTAGAAACAAACACCCCCAAACTCGAGAGAAGCATTGTCCTCAATGCATGCAATTAAAAACTAAAAACAAAATTAAATGCAAATGAGTTAGTCAGAAAGATCGTCACCTTGCATGCTGAGTTTCTTTCGGGCCGTTTGCTTAATTTTTTTTCGTAGCGCGGTGGTTGGATGCGGGTGGCTAGTGGTGCGGATTGAACCTTTGCAATCTCCTTGCATGCTTCACTCTCATCATCGGTCTCTTTAATGATCAAAGCTCTTCACTTTGGCTTTGGCGGTGCGACCGATTGTGATGCTACGGGTTTGGAGATATATTCGTCCAAATCAGTAAATCCATGTAGGGATTCGATATGAGTTGGTTCAGCTATAGGTGCTTTACCTTTGTCATGTGTGGCAATTGCCTTGGCATCTTTAGTTGCCTGGGCAACTAGTTCGGTAGGAAATACCAGGAAAGGCACGGTGTTGTTGGGGTACTTCTCGAGGATCACTCGTGTGATGGCAACGTTATGGTCCCTCATGTACCTCATAAATTGCAATTGCTGGGCCTCCATTCTCTCTAATCGGTCAGATAGAGGGCAGAGCATCTCTTTAATTCAATCCATATTCACCGAAGTAGGGTCAGTTGCCTAGGCATCAGGACTTGCCGAGGCAATGTTGGTTGCCCGGGCAATTTTCGATGTTGGTGCTTTCTTTGGTACTTCTTGTTCTTTAGCCGGTTCTTCACCCATAATCTTCAAGTATTGAGCTCGGTTCCACCTGATTTTGGAAGGCAATTTCTTGTCCGGTGGATCACTTGGCACCTTCTCTTTCTCGCATAGTTTGGGAGATTAAGTTCGGAAAGAAAAAAGAACCTACATCCTTTTGACTACAAGCAAATATCTCATCACATATAATTTGTCCAACATTAATAATTTGCTTGTTCAAAATAGAATGAATCAACAAAAAAAGAGAATATAAAACGGTGGTATTGTGTGTAATGGGCATTAAACAAGTTTTAACAAATTTATTCCACAATTTTGCCTCGGGTTTTAGCATGAAGTGATTTACCGTCCTTTTTAGAGCTCCTTCATTCCATTCGGCCCCTTCAATTGTGAGGTCCTTGAAGACTTTCTCGACTCCTTCGGCCGTGATGTTGTCGACAAAAGCCTTGTGTTCATCCTTCTCAATGTATATCCCATAGAATATGTTGATGATGTCGGCAACTATAAGGATAGCCCTACCATGAACATAAACATAGGGATTGTTGGGGTTAGGAGAGTGAAAATAAAACTCTCTTACCCATGAGATATTGCCCAGCTTTTGTTGGTGGCAAAGGATTTGCCACTTGTGGTGCTCGATCACTTTGAAGATGAATACATCAAGGCCGAAGTTCTTTTGGTCGATGGTGTAGGCCTAACCTTGCTCTTCCCATACCTTCTGGTTTTCAAACTTGGTGTGATATCTCTCTTTAATGGTTGGTGTTGCAAAACAGCAGAATGGTGGTTCTTCGGATGAACTTAGGTGAGGAATGGCCTTGATGTTTTTGGCCATGGATTCTTTGTGCTTGTGGTTGGAATCAAAAATAAATAAAGAAAGAAAAACTTTTGAAAGTTCAAGAAAGAGTAAAGAATAGAAGAAATAGTAGATGGGGTTGAAAGGTTTAATGGTGAAGTAATAATTGGTAGGGGTGGTTGGGATTTTTCGGCTAATGGGATAAAAGAAGGAAAAGTAGGAAAGAATGATGGGATAAAAAGATGATGAGGGGATTGGTGAGGTTGGCGGCAAGGAGGGTTGGTGGGAGTTTAAGGGGTGGTCGACTAGGGTTAAGGGGATGATAATTAGGGTAAAATAAATATAAGCTAGGCTTTTGTAAGCCTTCAAAATCAGCCATTATTTCCTCCTAAGGTTAAGCTTCAATCTTCAATCCAATTCTTCCTTATCTTGAACTCTTTGCCTAAAATTCACACAAAAGAAAAAGATAAACATTAAATAGATAAAACTAAATAATTAAATATAAAGATAAATAAGATAAACTAGAAATTCTAAAAGATAATGATCCTAAAAAATGTGGAAAGATAAAGATAAAAAGAATGTAAATTAAACTAAAAACAAACTTAATTTTATCCTAAAAACTAAAAGTAAAAATAAATTCAAAAATAAAATAAGTCCAAAATTAAAAATAAACTTAAAATAAATAAGAAATACTAAAGGAGAGCATGATCATGCATCTCCTAAAGTAACTACTTCCTTGTCGCGCTCAACATGGTTGCCGGCATAGTACTTTAATCTTTGTTCGTTAACTTTGAATTTATGTCCGTCAATGGTGGACTTGATTATCACAGCACCATGGGAGAAGGGTTTGACGACTTCAAATGGCCCGAACCATCTCAATATCAATTTTCTCGAAAAGAGTTTTAACCGAGAATTAAAGAGAATAACTAATTGCCCGGGCAAAAATTGTCGCAGTAATAACTTCTTGTCATGCCAACGCTTCGTTTTCTCCTTGTAGGTTCTCGCGTTGTCGTAAGCTAAGGCACGAAATTCTTCGATCTCGTTGAGGTCCAGTAATCGCTTTTGTCCAACACTTTCTCTATCCATGTTGACAGTTTTGATCGCCCAATAAGCCTTATGTTCGATCTCCATCAGAAGGTGGCAAGTCTTGCCGTAGACAAGTCTATAAGGCGACATGCCTAAAGGTGTCTTGAATGTTGTTCGATAGGCCCATAGTGCTTCATCAATTCTTGTAGACCTATCCTTTCGAGAAGGATTGACAACTTTTTCAAGAATTACCTTCAATTCATGATTGGAAATTTTGGCTTGCCCGTTTATCTATGGATGATATACCGTGGAAATTTTATGTGTCACTCCAAATCAATCCAACATTTTGGCAATTAGCTTATTGTCGAAGTGTGTGCCTCCGTCGCTGATAATTGCCCTTGGTGTCCCGAATCGTATGAATATGTTTTTTTGCAAGAATTTCTATACGTTCTTCGAATCATTGCTAGGAACTACAGCTACCTCTACCCATTTAGACACATAGTCTACGGTAAGTAGGATACATAAATTGTCGAATGAGGATGGGAAAGGTCCCATGAAATCGATCCCCCACACGTAAAACAACTCGACCTCAAGGATATTCTGCAGTGGCATCTCATGTCGCCTAGAAATATTCCCCGTTCGTTGACAACAATCACACCTCTTGTAGAATTCTTGAGCATCTTTGTAAAGAGTGGGTCAATACAAGCCAGATTGTAGGACTTTGGCCGCAGTGCGAGTTCCTCCAAAATGGCCTCCATAGGGTGAAGAATGACATTGTCAAAGCACATTGTCTTGCTCCTCCTCGGGAATACATTGTCTTATCACCTGATTTGTACATTGTTTAAACAAAAGAGGCTCATCCCAATAATAATGCTTAACATCATGCCAGAATCGCTTCTTTCCTTGGTGAGTAAGGTTATAAGGTAAAATACCACTAACCAAGAAATTAACCAAATTGGCATACTAGGGAGTCACCGAGGCAACTAACAATTGCTCATCCGAGAATGTGTTGCAGATCTCTAAAGAGTCTGAATCTCCATCGCTTTTTTCCAACCTTGATAAGTGATCAGCAACTTGGTTCTCTTTTCCTTTCCTGTCCTTAATTTCGATGTCAAACTCTTGTAAAAGTAAAATCCAACGAATTAAACGAGGTCTGGCATCTTTCTTAGTAAATAGGTACTTAATTGTCGAGTTATCAGTATAAACAATTACCTTAGTACCAATCAAGTAGGAACGAAACTTATCAAATGCGAAAACTATTGCTAGTAATTCTTTCTCTATCGTGGTGTAATTTGATTGAGCACCATTTAGAGTTTTACTAGCTTAGTAAATCACATGAAAAGTCTTACCTGTGCGCTGCCCTAAAACGACTTCTACCGCAAAATCACTTGTGTTACACATGAGTTCAAAAGGTAAGGTCCAATCGGGCGGGACGATAATAGGTGCCGAGGCAAGTTACTTCTTCAAGGATTCGAATGCTTGGACGCATGAATCATCAAAGTAAAAGCTTTGTCCTGTTCAAGCAAGTTGCACAAAGGTTTAGAGATTTTGGAAAAATTATAAATAAACCTTATGTAAAAACCTACATGACCGAGAAAACTTCGAATTCCTTTGACCGAATTTGGTGGTGGCAATTTTTCGATCACTTCCATCTTGGCTCTATCGACTTCAATTCCCTTGGAGGAGATCTTGTGACTGAGCACTATGCCTTCATCTACCATAAAGTGGCACTTCTCCCAATTGAGCACTAGATTAGATTCTTCACATCGTGTTAGCATTTTCTCCAAATTGCCGAGGCAATTGTCGAAGTTGTCTCCGAATACCAAAAAATCGTCCATGAAGATTTCTACGAAATCTTCTACCATGTCGAAGAAAATTGCCATCATACATCTCTGGAAAGTTGTCGGAGCATTGCATTATCCAAACGGTATCCTTCGGAAAGCATAGGTACCATACGGGCATGTAAAAGTGGTCTTTGCCTAATCATCCAGTGCTATGGAAATTTGGTTATAACCTGAGTAGCCATCAAGAAAACGATAAAAAGATTTACCTGCAAGTCGGCCAAGCATTTGGTCAATAAATGGGAAAGGAAAATGATCTTTCCTAGTAGCTTTATTTAGCTTGCGATAATCCATACAAACCTTCCAACCGGTCACCATTCTAGTTGGGATTATTTTATTGCTTTCGTTGCTTACCACAGTTATACCTCCCTTTTTCAGTACATATTGTACCGAGCTTACCCATGTACTATCGGAGATGTGATATATGATAATGGCATCAAGCATTTGATGATTTCCTTCTTCACGACTTCCTTCATAGCAGGGTTAAGCCTCATTTGTGCCTCATTTTTTGGTTTATGATCATTCTCTAATAGGATTTTGTGCATACACACTGCTGGGCTAATTCCCTTCAAGTCGGCAAATACCCATCCTATTGCCTTTTTATGCAATGTCAACATGTCAATCAACCTCTTTTCCTGTTTAGGCTGCAACTTAGAAGAAATTATCACAGGCAAAGTGTTATTGTTTCCCAAATAAGCATATTTCAATTGCCTTGGCAATGGTTTCAACTCTAAAACATGAGGTTGCTCAATGAGGGTTTTTCGATTTTACCTCCTTACCTGAGTAGTCTAATGATTCAAAATACTTACATGGATGACTTGCTATCCAATTGGCTTCATCCTGCTCTTCATCATTCGGCTCTTCAAGTTCCTCAGGTTTGGTAATACAATTGTTAAGGCAATCTTCCTCCATGTCGAAATTGAATTCAGTTTTGGTTTGAATGACTTGGCACTCTTCTGGATCGTCGGCATGCTTAAGGGTTTGGAAAACATTAAGCTTCACTTGCTGGTTGTTTACCCTCATGGTGAGTTATCCTTTATCGACATCGATCAAGGTCCTTCCCGTTGCTAAAAAAGGTCTCCCAAGAATAATGGGTTTGAACTCATCTGCTTCACAATCCAAAACAATAAAATCAACGGGAAAAATAAACTTATCAATTCTTACCAGGATATCCTCGATTTTTCCCTCTGGATGCACATAGGATCTGTCCGCAAGTTAATCCATCACTATTGTTGGTCTTTCCTTCCCTATTCCAAATCTCTAGAAAATAGATTTCGACTTGAGGTTTATGCTTTCTCCAAGATCGCATAATACCTTCCCGACATAGTGATTTCTGATTGCACAAGGTATAGTGAAACTGTCGAGATCCTTAAGTTTAGGTGGCATGCGGTTGTGCAACATGACCATGCATCCTTCCGTCACAGCAACGATTTCAAACTTTCCTACCCTTGTTCGATTAGAGATGATATCTTTAAGGAACTTAGCCTAGTTCGACATTTGCTCAATCGATTCCACCAATGGTAAATTGATGTGGACTTACTTCAAGATATCAAGGAATTTCTTGAATTGATACTCTTGCTTTTGTCGCTTTAACCTTTATGGGAATGGTGGTGGAATTTGAATCTTCTTATCATTCTTTCTAGGATTTTCATCGTAACTTACCTGGGCAATTGGACTTGCCGGGGAAATTGGAATTACCTGGGCATCTGGAATTGCCTAGGCAATTTCTGTTTCATAAATTTTAGGTGAAAGGTTCTCGCTGATTACTTCTTTTTGAGCAAGATATTTGTCTCATGGTCGGTTTATTGGCTGGACAGGTGCATTATTAAGCTTTTGTCTGCTCTGGGTGGTGATCACCTTACACTGCTCATGGCTTATTCCTTTAGCGACCTCAGCATCGCTAGGTAAACCGCCTAGTGGTCTCATATTCAAGTTCTGGGCAAATTTCCCGACTTGTGTCTCCAAGGATTTCAAAGCTGCCTCTTGATTTTGCAATCTCATATTCGTCCTGTTCATAAAAGCATCAGTCTTTTTCATGAAATTACTATTCTCAACCATATAAGATTTAGTTTTAACATAAAAGCATTGAGAGAATTTTCCAAAGAACTGGTTGGTATCGATTGTTGTTGTGGCATCTGCTGCTGAGGCATATTCTGTTGGAATTCAGATGCTTGTGTATTTTGAACATTTTGGTTAAGAGCATTGTTTGGGTTACTCCATAAAAAATTTGGATGTTTTCGCCAGGCTGGATTGTAGGTGTTGGACGTCACGTTGTTGTTCTAGTTGTAGTTTCCAACGTAAAAGCTAGATTCTGGGTTCTGTGAACACTTAGAAGAACCATGGTTACTGTTACATAAATCATAAATTGAATCTACTACCTTGATCTCATGTGTGTTGTTAGGTCGCTGCATGTTCTTAACCATATTGGTTAAAGCAGCCAATTGTGCAGAAATAGATCCTGATGAATCAAGCTCATTTATTGTGGCATTGTGTCTGACTATTCCTCTTCGGGTGGTTGGGAAGTGATAATCGTTCTTGGCAAGGCGGTTCAGAATCTCTATTGCTTCCTCAGGTGACTTGTCGAGGAGTATGCCATTTGCCGAGGCATCTAGCATTGTCGGCGTGTTCACTGAGTTGTAGAACATCATCACTTGCGTCCATATTGGGAATTCGTGCATAGGACATTTGTGTAAAAGCTCTATGTATCGCTCCCAAGCCTCGTACATGGATTTATCGTCTGCCTGTTGAAAAGAAGTAATATCATTACGCAACTTATCAGTCATATTTTTAGAACTAAATCTAGCAATGAAATCACGACACAAATCCGTCCAAGATCCTATAGATCCAGATAGAATATTATTCAACCATGTTTTGCCCTATCCCTCAGTGAATAGGGAAATAATTTCAGCCTTAGGATATCTTCATGGACTCCTTGTAGCTTGAATGAATTGCAAATCTCCAAGAATGATTTGAGATGTTTTCTGGCATCTTCACTTGATGAGCCACCAAATTGACCAATTGTTTTGATCATGTTGAATATCATAGGTTTTAATTCCAAGTGGGTGGCTTCTATCTCAGGTGCGATAACTCCTAGATTGAGACCATTGAGATCTTCCTCTAAGTAGTTTCGGATAGGTCTATTCCTGACACGAACAAGTTGTACGACTTGATCTTCTCCTCCTCTTGCTACGATGTTCTGGTTACCATTGGCATTTAGATTGCCGACTAGATTATCAGGGTGATCTGCCATTGATGCTCGTTGTTCTTGTCTTCTTCTATGAAGAACTCGTTCTATCTAGGGTTCAAGTGGGTAGTCTTGTGCTGTTGGTCTCGCTCTGGTCATACTTAGATGCAAAACCAAGGAATGTTAGCCCCTTGAAACCAATTAGCAAAAATAAAAAAATAAGAAGAAACAAAGGTGCAAGAAATTAAAAACAAAGTTTTTATTGCTAATCCCCAGCAACAGCACCAAAAACTTGTTGCGCATATTAAGTGTTTCGCAATTGGTGCAAGTGTACACGTCGCAAGTTATAGTATAGTATAGTATAGATATCGTCTCCACAAGGATTGGTGCTAATTCGGGAATCTAACTTCTCGCACTGAAAGTGAAAACACAAATTGGTGATAAGAGTTGATTTTAACGAGTAAAATAACAATAAAATAAAAGAAATATGTAATCGAATAAGAGAGAGTAGGTCGGATTATCGTGAGTCGTGGTGTGATAGTTGAATGGAATGTCGTGGTAATTCAGTGCTAGAGTAGCTCAATCGCTTTTCAATTGAATCCAGTTGGATTGCCTGGGCAATTCTGCGATTGCTTGGGCAATTGGGAATAGAGCAATTGCCTGGGCAATTGGGCGACAACCTTCAAAGTTTGGAGAAGTGTTCTTCAATGGTTTATTGTTATCCCTAACTCGAAACACTGTTAATTGTGCATGCCTTGACAATACATCCCTGCGTGAACCAAGGGTGGACAACAACCTATCTTGCGCTCCTTTTAGCCGTTGAAATTTGCAACTTATCCTTAATTCAAATTAGTCTTCACCATCGATTGATTGAATAAAGACCATGCTCATTTGTTTCTTGAATCTAACTCTCCCGATATTAGATAAATGGATGAATTCATGATATCCTCTCCCAATTCACTCGCAAAATTAAGAACCAAGAACGAACAAACTTTGAATTAAAATTGCAAACTCAAATACCTAAACAAATCTAATTGTTCTCACAACCACAAAAACACAATAACCTAAGCCAAATAAAATTAGTTCATGGTCAGGTGCAAAATAAACACAAGATAAAAACTCCCTAGCATGAATCTAATCGAACAAAGATGAGGAAGAAGAAGAATTCGAACAGCCCCTTGGTTTTTCTCTCTAGTTGAACTTGTTGAAGTTGGCGACTAAGTCTTCTATTTATAGGAGATGGCTAGGTCAAATATTTCTTGAGGAGAAAGTTAAGTTGGAATTAAATAGAATAAAAGAAATAAATCTCTTTTATTATTATATTTTTATTCCTCCAAAAACTCCTCATAAAACTCTTGGAATTTAATCTCCTTTTGATTTCTTCATGGAATTCCAACTCTTCTAGGATTTATCCTTGCTTCTCGTAATTAACTCGAATTTATTGGATTTATCCTATCTTCAAAATTAGAAGCTCATCTTCTTCTTATCCTCAATTGCCTCGGCAATTTCCTACTTGCTTGGGTAATTTGATCCTACACACACAAAACACATATTCGCAGTATCTTTTTCCACAAGACAACTAGATTATGAAATCACGCATGACTGTGGAGGAAACTATGCAATTATGCATGAATGACTAAAAATGCAACTAGAATGAGCCTAAGTCTAACAATAAATTGAGTAAAAAGGGTTATAAAAATAGTACTTTTGAACACTTAACACATGCCTATGAAGCCATTTTAGCTTATTATTCATGCACAAAACCAAGCTTTGTAACCACTTTCAACGAGATTTTTAGACCGTTTACAATGACTCATATGTGTCAATATCAGTCTCAAATGAAAGATAAGTTTTAAAACTATGCCTCCATGCTTAAAAATTACGAAAATTTTCTGATTATTAACCCGAAAAACAGCTCGAACATGCCTATCAAGCCATTTTAGCTTGTTATTCATGCTCAAAACCAAGCTTTGGAACCATTTTCAACGTG
Source organism: Hibiscus mutabilis (assembly GCA_019671005.1). Taxonomy (NCBI): domain Eukaryota; kingdom Viridiplantae; phylum Streptophyta; class Magnoliopsida; order Malvales; family Malvaceae; genus Hibiscus; species Hibiscus mutabilis. Next base: position 58,471,249 of record CM033717.1, read on the forward strand.
ATTTTTACATTGTTTACAATGTCTCGTACGTGCCAATATCAGTCTCAAATAAAAGACAAGTTCTAATACTACGCCTCCAAGCTTAACAATTACGAGAATTTTTTGATTAATAACCCGCAAAAACACCTCGAACATGCCTATAGACCCTTGTATTTCAGCCTAGAATGCACGGACCTCGCTTTATGTAGAGAGCAAATTCCCTGTAATAAATCCCGCGATAAATTTATCCACCTCTTCAATTTCTCGGGGACCTCGCTATGTGTAGAACGCGAGGTCTTTATCCCTGATTTTAATTTGGGTTATCTAAAAAGTCCTTCCACATAAGATGGACCTTGCATCCTGTAGAGAATGAGTCCAATAATCGCGTTTTGTGGAACGTGTGGTCTTCTTACGTGGCCGATTTGAGGGTCATTTTTCCAAATAAAGCTGGGAGGGGTCATTTTTCTAAATAAATATTAAAAATGGGTTTTTGGTATAAAAATACCCTAGATGTGGGTATTATTATTCACTTCTGTATTAAGAGATTTTCTTACTTTTTCTAGCTCCAGCCCCAAGGATAATAAAAGCCATTGATAAGCACCTTTCAACCATTTGGGTGAGAAAGACCGATGATACAAACAGATTTAAGTTCGTTACAGATTCAATCGAACTCAGTTAACCTATAATCGGAAACTCACTAAGGGTCATTGGACTGGTTTTAGATTGGATTGGATAATCTAGATTTTATTTTTCAACTCATTCATTTCATGTCATTTTGAGTTGGTGTCGTCTTCCAGTTCGATCATTTTAAATTCGTTTCGTTTCAAGTTTGAATCAGTTCATGTCTAGATCAATTTGAGTTCAAGTCATTCAAATTTGTCAGTTGTTTTTTTATTTTATCATGCAAATTTGTCACACAAATTCTTGACTCTTGAGTGTAAGTTAAAATTGACATGTCTATGAGCCTTCTTCTAAATTTCATAGAAAGGGGGTTATGCAGTGGGTAGAAAAAGAACAAATGAAAATGACATGGCATATGTGTCTGATCAATTTAGGAAAGCTAAAAGTTTAGCGTTATTGTTGAGCAAGTAAATTTGACCGGTTGACTAAACTATTTACTTTTATTCTCTCATTTTTCTTAGGTCATGAGTTCTAAAACCACTAAGAACACATTTTCCTCCCCTTCTAAAATATTAAAATTAAGATTTGTTCGTTTGAAGGGTGGTCATCATTCAAGGATAAAGCCAGGTTGAGAGACGAATTGGGACATCCTCTGAATGAGGCTACATCACACAGTTGATGCATGGGGTATGATTGGACGGCTGAGATGTTGAGATAAGGGCCAATCATATAAGAAAATTAAGCCGAGTGTCAGAACATGTCATAGTGGAAGTCACCCATGTGATGATAGTAATGATATGGGTTTAATACAATCCTTTTAAGGACTACGTTTGTTATGATGATATAAAGGAAAGTTGGGTAATGGACCATTTTAGGTTGATGTTATGTCAAAGTACTCATTGTCATGGATAGGATTCATCATTCAATCAACTCCAGTCAAGTCAAAATTTCAAGTTAGTTGAGTTTATGAGTCATATTTTATGACTCATATTTTATTTAAAAAAAATTAAGTCGAGTTTATAAAATTCGAGTCAAATTGTTCGTGTTCTGTTCAAATTTAATTGCAAATATTTAGATTGTTATGCTATTAATTGATTTCAATTCAAGCGATTATCTATAATCATATATAATATACATATATATTTGTTCATATGCGATATACATATAATCAGACAAAGCTGATGGACTCGACTCAAGCTTGAAATTGATTAACTAATTACTAAAATTTTTGAGTTATTCAAAGTCACATTTTACAACTCAAATTTTATTTAAATTTTTTTGAATCGAGTCGAGTTTATATAATTAAAATTAAATTAAGTCAAATCAATTTTTTACGTCAAATTGAATAAAAAATAATTTTCTCGAATCCAGATAAATTTTACCCGCTCTTAATCAAGGCCGAGCAAACCGAGGATTCAGTCTCATATCGGAATTGTAACAATATTTAACAGAGCAACTGAGGGTACCGGTTATATAACACATACTATTATGGATTTATGATTAGAAATTAGAGGTTAGTGTTTAGGGTTAGTAATTTAGGTTTTAGATTTTATATTTTAAATATGAAGGACTGTGTAAATTTTTTTTACACAGCTTGTGTATCAAAATATAACCCAAGTTCGAAGGTGTGAGGCTACCCTTCCTAATAATATCATCTCAAAAGTTCAAACTCGTGTTCTCACCTTAAAAGTGCAATGTGCCTTATCAATGCACCCTAACACTTATGATTACTCTATCTTTATTAATGTTATGCTTTAGTCAAAATCATTTATGCAGCTAAAAACTTCGGTTAGTTTATTTTTTAAAAGAAAAAACAGATCAAATTATTAGGTTGGTACTGATTTTTAAAATAATAATTTAGTTAAATGTGACTTTTTTTTAAATGTATTATTTGGATGAATGTAATAAATAATCATTCGAGTTTTGTTGACTTATATAAAAAATAAACGTGGCTACAAAATTTAAATTTGTTCTAAGTTCAAGACGATATTCAAACAGTCGCCACTAGTTAAGGTAATAAATTACTAAAATTAAGTACAAGTTCCAAAATTTGATTTTTCCTCTTACTACAAACAGTATTAAATATCTGAGAAGAATTAATAGGAAAATGGGTGAGATGACGCACTGCATTATTTTAATTCAGTTGGAATTTGTGGCGACCTAAAGATTAGTAAATGATTATTCAAGTATTTTTACTAAAATTATGTATTCTGCACAGCGGTCCAAATACTAATTTTCATCCATTTTTATGGCAAAATTGAAAATCAGTCCTTTAATTACTATATTTTATTAGAACTTTGTCTTCGTCTTTTACGAAAATTGAAATTTTAATTTAGTTATTAATGAAAAAAAGAACTTAAATTATTGGTTTTTATAGGTCCGCGATTTGATGACAATATTTTACAATATTATCCAGCTATGTTAACTTCCCAGTTTTATAATGTACGGGGATTAAATTGTGAGAAATTGAAATAAAGAATAACTTTTCAGTGTTTACAGAATAAAAGAATAAAATTCATAATTATTATATGTAGATTGAATATTAGTATGTATATTGACCAAACATGTACTTTCAATGTTCGAAATATGATTGCATACATAGAATATTAGCAGGTACAATGACCTAATTATACATCCTACATTGAATATTAGGAAGTATATAGAGAGTTATCTCTATATAGTATATACTATAAAATTATTGATTGAGTTTGTGTAAGAGGTTAAGTAGTTATTCACTCAATTAGGAAAAGATTAAAGATTTAATGTATGGTTTGGTCCTAAAAGTATAGTATTTTTCTCACTTAGCCATTAAAGTTTTTTTGTCCGTCTGAAGACAGAAAGTATCAAACGTTAAATAGTTTTGTTCTTTTGCATTTAAAAAAATGACAAAAAGAACCCATTGAGTGGTCCGATGATAGAGGGTGACATATTAGTTTTTCTAATCCTTGATCAATCGGTCAAATAATAAAACTATGTAAGAATCTTTGGCCAAGGAAGAAAAAATTATGTTGATTTTTTAATACATGATTGAACTGTTTAAAATTTTCAACTTTAATGTTAGTTTGGACAAAAAAAATTTAAAGATCAAATTGAGAAAATGCGCTATAGTTAAGTATCAAAGTGGGCACTAAGCCTAGATTAAAATATCGCTCTTCTAAATGTTAATGTATTTTGCTGTAGACAGCCCTTAGGCTATTAATAAGAACTACATAAATTCCAATCATTAATGTTTATTTTTTTTTCAATAAAATCTAATAGAATGTAATTGATTACATTCCTTAAAAGTTGTGTTGTATTAATTTAGGATGTTTAATGTAATTAAACCCTAAAATTCTAAAATCATAAAAACCTAAACCCTAAACTCTAAATACTAAACCCTACAAATATAAAACTCTAAACTATAGAGCACTAAACCATAAATTATAAACCTTGAATACTATACACTAAACCCTAAACTATAAAACTCAAAATCCTAAATATTAAATCCTAAACCCTAAACTACAAAACTCAAAGCCCTAAACACTAAAACCCTAAACCCTTTTAGGCGAGTACTAATTACATTAAATTACACTAAATTAATAGAATACAACTTTTTAAGAATATAAACTTTATTAGATTTTATTAAAAATAAAATAATTATTAATGATTGAAATTTATGTAGTTATTATTGAAAACCTTTATGGTTGTGAATAGCAAAATCTAATGTTAATTAATACCAGTATAAGGTTGTTTTTTCTTATAAAAACAATTACAATAATCTTTAAATAAAACAATTTAGACCGCTATTTACTTATCAAACATGAAACTAATGAATCCATATACAAATATATTAGGAATCTACCTATAATCATTTGTTGAACAATTTTAAAAAATGTATAGTTTTACATAAAAAAATTATTTTTGTTCACGCGTATGGTATGATAAAATCTAATGTATCTTTAATGCTCCAAGTATGATTAAAATATAGGTATAATGTCAAAAAAAAATTAGCGTTTGACTGAATAGTCATTTTAGTTTTTATTTTTTAAGTACTTTAACTCTTATCATTTTATTTTGGGCCAAAATAGTCCTTTCGTGGATAAATATTGTTAGTCAACTAACTTTTAACGCCTTGAAATGACGTGACAAATCACATGACATTGTACGGTGACGTGACAATATAATATGGACAAAGGTACCGACTTGGCAAAATGACACGACAGTAAAAAATATAATTTTATAAAATTATTTGACTGACTTGTCATTTTGTCAAGTCATCTCAAGGCGTTGATCGTTAATCGAATAACATGTTTCATCCACAGATGGGTCATTTTGGTCCAAACTGAAATATTGAGAGTTAAAGTGCTTAAAAAAGAACATGAACAAAATAACTATTCTGTCAAACGTTATAAACATTTTTTGACGTCGATCAAATTATGTATCCACAATAATCAATGCATAATTTGTTGGTGTCAGTTTTGTAAAAAAACATAAAATGTTTTTATAACAATTTTTTTTAAATATTATGTGTGATTACATATTAATATATATAATTTAATAAAAGACACATACACTGTCTAGACTATGTTATTCAAATTCGTATTATCTAAAAAAATAACACCATCTTTATCATTAAGAACCTTCAAAGAGTTTCTCTATAACAAATTTTAATTTTTCATAACATAAATCTTATTGTGATGTCTATCAAATAAATCAAATCTATTTTTAATTAAGCCAAAGATTGCAAACTTTAACCTTCTCAACACTTTTATCCTTATTGCCTATAAATACCAATGCTTATTGTTCTTCTCCCTCATTTATTCTCCCTACCTGCCTATCATCACGAGTTGTTATATTTTCGTTGTAACTTATTGTTCTTCGTAACAAAAATAGTATTGAATCCTATGAAAACATTACGCGACGAAATATTCCTTAAAAATAATGTTCCGCAAGTCTCGTGTTATTGCCGTGAATTTCTAGTTTACTTCAAAATTTTACAATTAATAATTTTAAGGGTATTGCGACTAAATTATTATCACAAAATCAAAAATACTACTGAACTTCAAAAATGTCCAAATCTAACACTAAATGTCATTCAGTCGTTAACTCTTAAAGGGACGTTAACGTAAAACGGCGTCGTTTTGTTGGTGAAAAAATAATAAAACATGAGTTTTGAGAGGTTTGAACTTTGGGCTTTCAAATGCAAAGGTTAAGCCATTTCCAATAAACAAACTTAAGATTGCATAATATTTTACCATAAATATTGTATATGTCAAACTACTTGAGATTAATTCAAATTATTTTATGAAATAAATAATACTATAAATAATATAAAATATATTATTTACATATATATAAATATATATCAATATATATAAATAAAAAATAATCATTAATCCATGGAAAACCCTAGAGAAAACCCTAAAGTAAACCCTATGCTAAATCCATATGATAACCCGGGAGGCCAGCCACCAAAAGTTGTTCCCGGCTTGGCTGCTTCACTGGTGAGGCACCAAAAAAAGATTAAAAGGGAGGAGGTTGATGGCAGTGAGATGCGTGGTGAGGAGGTGACGGACATAGAGGCTGATGTTGGGCTCTCGGGTGAACGACCCGCGAATGTGGTCGGGCAACCCAATGTTGAGGGCGGTGCGACAAAAGATACGGGTAAAGATACGTATGTGAGCAAAGTTGGTTAGGTTGGTTCATATACGTTTGGATCAGGATTAGAGTTAGATCCTGATGGTGATGATATTGAATTGTTACAAGAGAATTTTGTGGTTGACAAGGCGGGATCGTATCCGTCGATTCGATTCTCTGAGCAAGTTCATGATCAAATTGATCAGAACATGAAGAATACTATAATAGTCTGACTGCTTGGACGAACAATTGGATTTTGAACTCTTTTGGCAAGGATTCATGCTTTCTGAAAATTGTAAAACCTATATTTGATTTTGATGTAACAAAGTGTTTAAAGACCAATTTGTAAAATTGGATAAATTTTTAAGTATTCAAAAAATCTCACAAAATGACAAAGAATCGAAATTAAAATGTTTCAAAGGTCAAAAACTTAAACCCCAAAAGATTTTCTAAGTATTTTCATACTCAAATAACCAAAAATGCTTAAGCGTATCGATACACCCTTAGGTGTTTTGATACGACTTTTGGATTTTTTAATTACAAAATTGTACTGATACGGTTAAGCCCGCATTGATACGGCCTTTATCTGGGTTTATATTTTTGGTTACGAGTATCCATATAGCTTCACCTGTACCTATACGGAGTGTTAAGATTTTCAAAACTTTACATTTAATATATAACTGTTGCCTTGTCAGTTATTGGAATCAATAATCTTTGAATTTCAGTTAACTCGTATCGATACGCCCCCTAGGCGTACAGATGCAATTTTCCTTAAACTTTTTTCCTCAGATTCCAGTAAGCTAAACCCGTACCGATACGACTATACCGTATCGACACGCCTATGTTTTTACACTATACCCGATTTGATACGCCCTCAAGCGTATCGATACCCCTTTGTACAACAACTATTTCTTCTTATGGCAGGTACCGATACGGCTCCTCGTGTACTGATGCGATAGGTTACTAAACAAAATTTATTGTAGGAATAAAGCAGCCCAACAGCTCCATTAATGATCCCAACCACCCAAACGGTTAGAAATCAATGAGGTGATATAAAATCAAGTCTCCAAAGCTTCAACAAAAACAAGTGAACAAGTCAAAAGCATTCACGCAAAAATCCAACTTACTTTGAGCTTATTAGAGTCATGTCCTTTGTAACCTACTTGTGTTGAGAAAATTTGTAATTCATTATTTTAAGTTGTGTTGAGTGTACTTGTATTTGGGCAAATCATTTACCTTTGAGAGGTTTTCACTAGTTTGCCAATCTTCTTGTAAAAGAGAGTGAATTTGATCAAACTTTGGGTAGAAAGCTTTGATTTTGTAACGGTTTCCTCCTAAGCCTAGAAAATGAGAAGAATTTCTTAGTGAAATTGTTTGAAATCTTTCGTGGGGAGCTAAGGTAGTGGATGTAGAGCTTGTTAGAATCTTGAACCACTATAAATTTCTTGTGTCACATTTTTTTCTTATATCCTTTTGTTTCCCTTCATTTTTAAAAGTTCCAACTCACCCCCTCTAGGCCAAACTGAGTTGATTGATCATCCTAACAATTGGTATTAGAGCAAGGTTTATTTGAGGGATTAACATCTACTTGAGCCGATCCTAGAGGTGATTCAATCAATTGACATTCAAGCCATGACGTCTACTTTTGACCATAACTTGTACGAGTCTCAATCCATCACCAAACCGCCTTATTTCAATGAGAATACATATCCTTATTGGAAGAATCACATGAAGCTCTTCATCAAATCCAATAACTACCTCCTATGAGATGTAGTGGAAGACGAACCAACCATACCAATGAAGAGAGAAGGAGACATGTTTATTCCAAAGTCCAAGCTTGAGATGACCGATTAAGAACGAAGGTGCTTACAAGTCAATGATAAAGCTATGCACATGCTCTTTTGTGCGCTTAGACCGGACGAGTACTTGAAGATGTCTTCTTGTATGAATGCAAAGGAGATATGGGACAAGCCCGAAACCACATATGAATGCACAAACCATGTCAAGGAGACCAAGATTAGACTCTTCAACTTGAGCTACTGGAATTTTAAGATAGAGCCCGATGAGAGCAACACCAAGATGTTCGATCATTTCTCCGTCATCGTTAACAGTCTTAAAGGCTTCAAAGAAGTTATCCCCGAAGACAAGCTAGTCTGAAAGCTCATCTACTCCTTTTTTGAGTCATAAAATGGAGAGCAGACCGCCATCATCTAGGCCAAGAACCTCAAAACCTTGAAGCTTGATGCTCTTATGAGATCTCTTCTAACCCATGAAATTATGAATAAAGGAAGAGAAGAAAAATAAAGAGAAGAAGGTAAAAAAAGGAAGTAGAAAAGAAGAAGATGAGAATTGCTCTCAAAGCTTCACAAGAAGAGAGTGAAAGGAAGATGAAGAAATGGCTATACTAGCCAAACGAGTCACTCAGTTCATGAAGTCCAACCAAGGAAGAAAGTTTCATCGAAGAAGAAACTTTAAGAACAAAAACAAGGAGGATGAGAATGATGAACTCATTTGCTATGAGTGCAAGTAGTCGAGGCACATAAGAACCGAATGCCCCCAACTCAAACGGAAGAGTTTCGGGAAGAAGAAGCTCAAGGCAAATGTTGCTACTTGGAGTTATGAAGAATCATTTTATGAAGAGGAGCAAGAAGTTTCCAACTTTTGCCTCATGGATCTTAAAGAATATCCTAAGGTAACCTCTAACTCTTCTTTATTTGATTTATATTTTGACAAACTTTAAGAGGCATACGATGAGTTACAAGAGGTTTATGACGAGTTGGTTGAAAAGTTTAAGGAATCAATTTTGAAAAACAAAAAAACGATTTCCGATTTGAAAAACCAAAAAGATTCTCTTTCTAAAACCAACTTCGAACTTGAAATGAAGGTTTTTAATTTACAACAAAAACAAAATGATTTTGAAAAGAAAAATCTTGATTTAAACAACCTTGTTTCTAAAGTCCATGATGATCACCACAAGGAGGTGAGTGATCTTAAAGCTTCTCTAAGAAAAGTTGGGAAACAAAATTTTGAAAAAGCAAGTTCTTCAAAACCCAACTATGTAAAGAGAAACTTTGATGGATACAAACAAAGAGGTTTCTCAAGGCACTCATATGGTAAGAAGGTTAGAAGTGTGTGGGTTCCTAAGAAACTAATTACTTCTAACAACATTAATGTTTTGTCTTCTTGGATTCCCAAGGGAACCAAGATTTTGGGAGCTAATACTCATGGACCCAAAATGATTTGGGTACAAAAAACCAAGGTTTAATTCTTTGTTTGTAGGGGGAGCATTGATACAAGGACAAAACTACATGCGCAAATTCGTGGTACCTTGATAGTGGATGCTCAAAACACATGACCGGTGACAAGAGTTGGTTCTTGGAACTAAAACCAAAGAGTGGAGGAGTAGTGACTTTCGGTGACAACTCTAAAGGCCACATTAAAGGAATTGGTTCCATTGGTAATCACTCTTCTATTCTCATTGATAATGTTTTATATGTCAACGGTCTAAAACATAACCTTTTAAGCATAAGCCAACTTTGTGATAAAGTTTTCAATATTCTTTTTGATTTAAATGGTTGCAAAATTATAAACATTGAAACTAACAAAGTTGTACCTTTTGGTCATCGCATAAGAAACATATACATGGTGCATTTAGATGACATTCATATTTCAAATGCATGTTTTGTTGCAAAAGATGAACATGACTCGTGGTTATGGCATAGAAAACTAGGGCATACAAACATGAGTGTTTTAGAAAAAGTGGTTTCAAATGATCTAGTAAGAGGTTTACCAAAAGTAAAGTTTTCTTTTGAAAAAATTTGTGATGCTTGTGCAAAAGGCAAACATAAAAGAATTTCTTTTAAACCTATTAAAGATGTCTCTACTAGTAGAGTTTTACAATTGATCCACATGAACCTTTTCGGCCCTATTAAGACTATGAGCTTGGGTGGAAAATCATATGCATTTGTTTTAGTTGATGATTACTCTAAATTCACTTGGGTTCTATTTTAAGTACCAAGGATGAGGCTTTAAAAAATTTCATCACGTTTTCAAAAATTACTCAAAATGATGTTGGTCATTCTATTTCTCACATTAGAAGTGACCATGGAACCGAATTTAAAAATTAGGTTTTGAGTATTTTTGTAACTTAAATGGTATAAGCCATAATTTTTTTGCTCCTCGCACTCCTCAACGAAATGGGGTTGTTGAGAGGAAAATCTAACTTTAGAAGAAATGGCTAGAACCATGCTTTGTGAAAACAATTTGCCAAAGTATTTTTGGGCAGAGGTCACTATTACGGCTTGCTATATTGTCAACCGAGTAATGATTAGGCCAATTTTAAAGAAAACTCCTTATGATATTTTAAAATCTAAAAAACCTAACATTAGCTATTTTCATCTTTTTAGATGTAAATGTTTTGTTTTAAATAACGGAAAAGACAATTTGGGCAAATTTGATGCTAAAAGTGATGAAGCTATTTTCTTAGGTTATTCTTTAAATTCTAAAGCCTATTGAGTATTTAATAAAAGAACTTTGGTAGTTGAAGAGTTTATTCATGTGGTTTTCGATGATTACCTTCTTCCGAGGAATGATTCTTGTGATGATGATGATATAGGAATTTTTGGAGCCAATGATGGTGGGTAATCATCAAAGGTAGATGAAGTTCATCCAAAGAAGAAGAAGCACAAGATCCACCTCTAGAAGCATTGAAGGACATGACTCTAGAGGAGAAGGAAGTGAGCTACCCAAGAGAGTTCAACTATGTCAAAGGTGGTGAGATTTTGGGTGATCCATCCAAAGGGGTAACCACTAGACTTTCTCTTAAAAATGCTTGTAATGTTGCATTTATTTCATACATTGAGCCTAAAATATCATAGAAGAATTAAAAGATGATTATTGGATATTGGCTATGCAAGAGGAGTTAAATCAATTTGAGAGAAGTCAAGTTTGGACACTAGTTGATAGGCCTAGAAATAAGTCTACCATAGGAACTAAATGGGTTTTTAGAAACAAACTAGATGAGAGTGGTAACATAGTGAGAAACAAGGTTTTGATGAAACCTATGCACCAGTAGCTAGAATAGAAGCTATTAGGATGTTTCTTGCATTTGCATATTATCACGAATTCAAGCTTTTTCAAATGGATGTAAAAAGTTCTTTTCTAAATGGTTTTATTAATGAAGAAGTGTATGTAGAACAACCACCAGTTTTGAAGATTCAAAATACCCAAACCATGTTTTTAAACTTACAAAAGTTTTATATGGTTTGAAACAAGCTCCTAGAGCTTGGTATGAAAGATTATTAAACTTTTTAATTGAAAAAGGTTTTGAAAAAGAAAAGGTGGACACTACACTCTTTATTAAAAGAAAAGGCAAAGACATTTTAGTAGTTCAAATTTATGTTGATGATATCATTTTTTGTTCTAATAATGAGTTGTTTTGCCGAGAATTTGCTAAGTTGATGCAAGGTGAATTTGAGATGAATATGATGGGAGAGCTCTCATTCTTTTTGGGACTCCAAATCAAACAAAGGAAATATGACATCTTCATCAATCAATCTAATTACATCAAGGACATGCTCAAAAAGTTTGGCTTGGAGAATGTGAAACCTTAAGCCACACCAATGAGTTCTTCTATAAAGCTTGACAAAGATAAAGGAGGTAAGTGTGTTGATTTAAAGCTTTATCGCTCTATGATAGGATCTTTGCTTTATCTTACCGCAAGTAAACCATATATAATGTTTAGTTTTTCTTGTGTACTAGATTTCAAGCTAGTCCTAGAGAATCACACCTTATAGCCATTAAGAGAATCTTTAGATACCTTAGAGACACACCTTGTTTAGGTCTTTGGTATCCTAAAGATTCCTCCTTTGATTTGCATGCTTATTCGGATGCGGATTATGGAGGTTGTAAGATAGATAGAAAGAGTACATCTGGTACTTGTCTATTCCTAGGTAGTATGCTTATATCATGGTTTTCAAAGAAACAAAATGGTGTAGCTTTATCTACCACTGAAGCGGAATACATATCGGCCGAAAGTTGTTGTGCTCAAGTACTTTGGATGAAGCAAAAACTTTTAGATTATGGAATTGATGTAGGTATCATCCCTCTTAAGTGTGACAACACTAGTTCCATATGTCTCACTAAGAATCTTATCCAACATTCTAGAACCAAACACATAGAGATAAGACATCATTTCATTAGAGATCATGTCTTGGAAAATGAGGTAGTTCTAGAATACGTAGACACCTTAAACCAACTAGTGAATATCTTTACCAAACCTTTAGACAAAGAGCATTTTTGGTCTCTTAGGAGAGAGTTAGGTTTAACTAGCCTACCTTGAACGTTAGAGCCTTTTTAGTGTCTAAAATTGCTTGAATTTGGTTGATTACTTTGCTTATGCGTTTTTGCTCATATATGCATCTATGCTTGTTGATAGGGGAGTATGCATCTATTTTTGATCATACATAATGTTCACATATCATATTCGTGCACTTTGATTTGAGTAAAATCAAAATTTTGAGCACCTTACAGTAAAAAATGACATTTTTGGCTTAGAGGTACCGATACGAGATAACGTGTATCGATACAGGTATCATGAGATAGTTTCGGTATAGTTTAACCTGTACCGATACAGGGTCACATATCGAATTACTAAAAACTTTTTCGGTATAGTATTTCGATACGCACAGGTGGCGTATTGATACGCGTAGCCGCTGGAGAGTTAAATGGATCTTTAAAGGGGGTTTTCACTTTAATTAAAACACTCTAAACCCTAGATATGATTTTCATCTACAAAAACCTCTCAAACCCTCTTGTTTTTCACACAATTCTTTAAAACTTTTGAGGGCTTTTGGGTTATTCATCAAACCATAGCAAAATCATCAAGATTTGTGCATCATCATCAAGATTTGTGCATCATCATCTTCTAATTCATCAATAATCACGTATTCAAGGTATAAACTTCTCTTTATTTTTTAATTTCATTCTTATTTATACACTATTTTCGTTTCAAATTTATATATTTAATATGTATATGAACTATTTTTCAAAATTTTGTAAAAACATTTTCAAATCTGAAATTTTTTTGTTCGAATATAAAATTATACCGTATATTTTCAACTCCATTTTTCAATTTTCTTTTTACCAAAAATTGTTTTAAACTTGTATATGTTTTTAAACTATACGATATAGGTTTTTACAAAACATTGATCATTGGATTGTTCATTGGATCGAATGTCATGATTTATGCATACATATTTTTTGTGGTTTGATTTTGATTTCAGATCTCGTTATGGCACCTAAGAAACGAGCAAGAAGAGAATTGGGACAATCATCCAATACCAATTCCGAAAATGATGGTACCAAACCCAACCTCACCTATATTTTTCAAAATTGTTTTAATGAACCTTGTTTTCCAAATGCAATGGCTCACTTTAAATAATATCAAGGATATAAAATTCCCTGTAAGTGTATTGTTTCAATTCATTTTTTTCTTTCGAAAGATTTCAATTTAAATACTTTGAGCTAATGCATCAATAAAGGTTTATGACTTTTTTAAGCATACCCGAGATTTTATACCGAAACCTTGTTCTTATCTTTTATTCCAATGTAGTGTATTTATAACCAAGATAGATCTGAGGTTGTTGCTATTGAATCTTATCTCATGGGAAAGAAATTTCAAATTGATTCTTCGATTTTAGCAAATGTTTTTGGTTTTGAGGATGTGGGTATTGATAATGAGGACTCGTTAGGACATGTTCTTGGTGGCTCTGTGACTGTGCTTGATGCTCATAATCGCATCCTTCACTTTATGATCACTTGGTTATTTCACCCATCCGGTAAAAAATTCTCAACGATTCGCCAAGTCGATAACTTTTGGATTCGTTACTTTTGTGAGGGTAAACGTCTGAACCTTGCTCAAGTTATATTTTTCGAGATAGTCTTCCTTGTGCAAAATCGCCATACAAATCTTGTTATATCCTTCACTTATGGCACCGCATTGAGCTACGTGTTCCACAAGTTGGAGTTCATTGTTCTCATGACTTTGCCGAACCTCTCACCAATTCTATTAATGAGCGTTCTCTTCACCGCTCAAAGTTCTCATACTATAATGGAGAGTGGATCCATATTGCGAATCTTCCTCAATATGCTCAACCCGATCCTCTAGTGGCTCCTCAATTTCTTCAAGCTCCGGTAGCCCAACCTTCCCTTGATGTTCTCATGGCTTATCTCGATGGGAAGTTTGCATCTTCGGACACTACCATGACCTTCAGATTTGCCGCTATTGACACTCGTTTTACATCCTTAGAGGAGAGAGTTACTTCTATTGAGAATCGCCAATCTTCGATGGACATATCTCTTACTGCTTTTCATAGAGAATGGCGGCAATCTCTTGGAACCAATGCCAATGATAAAGATGAAGAAGATGAAGATGAAGAAGATGAAGACGCTCTTAGGCTATTGCATCTTATGACATATCATGTCTTATTAGGATTTGTTTTATGCACCTATGTCTTTGTTTTATGAACTCTTATGCTTTGTTTTATTTGTTTTGGTTTATGTTTTTAGGAATTAAGTTGGATTCTATTTTGTTGCTTTGAATATTATGCTTTGATTTTTTAATGATATTTATGTTTTTCAGTGCTTGGAGTACCTTTAATGTTTATATATTGCTTTAATTATATCCTGTTGATTTTGATCTAACAAAAAAGGGGAGAAGTAAAAGATCACTTAATTTTTTACAAAGTTTTTCAAAACTATATCTTTTAGTCTTAAAGATATGTGAGTATTTTTCAAACTTACTTAAAAATTTACTTTGGTTTTGTTATATCAAAAAGAGGGAGATTGTAAAACATATATTTGATTTTGATATAACAAAGTGTTTAAGGACCAATTTGTAAAATTGGATATTTTTTAAATATTCAAAAAGTCTCACAAAATGACAAGGAATCGAACTTAAAATGTTTCTAAGTCAAAAATTTAAACCCTAAAAGATTTTTTAATTATTTTCATACTCAAATAACAAAAAATGCTCAGGTGTATCGATATGCCCATAGGTGTTTCGATACGACTTTTGGCTACTGGATTTTTTAATTGCAAAATTGTACCAATACGGTTAAGCCCTTATCGATATAACCTTCATTTGAGTTTATATTTTTGGTTACGAGTATCAGTATGGCTTCACCTGTACCGATACGGGGTGTTAAGATTTTCAAATCTTTGCATTTAATATATGATCGTTACCTTGTTAGTTATTGAAATCAACAATCTTTGAATTTCAGTTAACCCGTATCGATACACCCCATAGGCGTACAGATGCAATTCTCCTTGGACTTTTTCCTCAGATTCTAATGAGCTAAAACCGTATCGATACGGCTATATCATATCGATACGCCTATGTTTTTACACTATACCTATTTCGATATACCCTCAAGCGTATCGATACCCCTTTGTACAATGGCTATTTCTTCTTATGGCAGGTACGATACGGCTCCTCGTGTACCGATACGGTAGGTTACCAAACAACATTTATTGTGGGAAGAAAGTAGCTCAACGACTCTATTGATGATCCCAACCACCCAAAAGGTTAGAAATCAATGAGGTGATATAAAATCAAGTCTCCAAAGCTTCAACAACAAGTCAAAAGCATTCAAGCAAAAATCCAACTTACTTCGAGCCTATTAGAGTCATATCCTTTGTAACCCACTTGTGTTGAGCAAATTTGTAATTCTTTATTTTAATTTAGGTTGAGTGTACTTGTATTTGGGCAAATCATTTACCTTTGAGAGGTTTTCATTAGTTTCCAATATTCTTGTAAAAAAGAGTGAATTTGATCAAGCTTTGGGTAGAAAGCTTTGATCTTTGTAATGGTTTCTTCCTAAGCCTAGAAAAGGGGAAGAATTTCTTAATGGAATTGTTTGAAATCCCTAGTGGGAGCTAAGGTAGTGGATGTAGAACTTGTTAGAAGCTTAAACCACTATAAATTCTTTGTGTCACATTTTTTCTTATATCCTTTTACTTCTTTCATTTTTAAAAGTGCCAATTCACCCCCTCTTGGCCAAATTGAGTTGATTGATCATCCTAACAAAAATTTTTGGGTGATTTGCAGTTGATTGACCTTGATAATAACCATTTCCTTGTGCGCTTCATAGATCCAAGAGACTATATGATTGCTCTGATGGATGGCCCCTAGACTATCTATGGGAGATACCATGGAGCAGATCATTTTCGACAGAGGAGAAATACAATTCCCATGTGATAGTGTGGTACGATTGCCTGGATTACCCTACTAGTATTATTCGAAGAAACCGTTTAGGGAAATTGCCCATATAATTGGAAAGGTGATTCGTGTCGACTATAAAAACAAGACGGGTGAACGAGGTAAGTTGGCTAGGTTAGCAATTGTGGTTTATCTGAATAAACCTCTTATTCCATGTGTAGGAATTGATGGTTTTGTGCAGAAGCTGGAATATGAAGGGTTACAGTAGGTTTGCTTTTCGTGTGGGGTGTATGATCATGCACAAGGGGAGTATGTCGCGTATGTTCAGCAACCACAGTCACGGAAAGAAGATAATGTCTCAGGATTGTTGCCCAGAACTAGCCCGGCAATTGAGGCTCAAGGTTCTGAGTTGTATGGTCCATGGATGGTCACCAGTGGTCGACGACGACATTATACTAAGAGTTCAAGAGTGGTGCATTCAGAAGGTAGCTTGCCTGCTGGGGAAGGTGGGTCTTGATTTACAATCGTAGAGGAGCATAGCCATATGGATGAGGATGTACAATCGAATGTGAAGAAGGTGTATGCTTAAAATCCAGATGTGGGAGCAGTGCCGACTAGTGCGATGGAGATTGGTAAGGGTGATACTGTGGGGAATGATGGTCGTGATTTTCAGCATAATACGGCTTATATGGAATCAAATCCTCCAAAGAAGAATAAAGCTCCTAAGAAGTATTTTAAGGGCGATGGTGTTCAACCTACTGTTGTAGACCAAGAGGATTTAGTGGCCTTGCATTCGATGATGAATAAGAATAGGAACCATCGAGCTGTGATGATAGTGGAACAAGGGTTCTAGGATCGAAAGACCGATAATGGAAAGGTTGTGAAAATTCTAGGTGGAAACTCTAAAGGAATCAAGGATATTAATCAACGTAGGGTGAAGATTGCGAAGCCAAGTGATCATCGGATAGAAGCCTGTCCGGCCATCGCGCAATGGGTACAGCAAGTTGCTACGTCTCTCAATCTTGATCTTCTGCGCCCTCATGATTCCTTGGTCGGGGCTAGAATAGCTTCTCAGCCCGTGCAATTAGAGATGAGTGAAACTCGAAATATGCAACAAGATGCTATGGATCATGATGGTTTGGTGGTGACAACCCCGGGTCAGTAAGGTCTTGTTCTTCTTTTATATTTTTTTAATGATGAAGTTCATGTTTTGGAATTGTCAGGGTGCGGCGAGCCTGACGTTTAGATGATATTTCAAGATATTTGTTCGTAAGTATTGGCCAATGATGGTTTCTTTGTTTGAGCCAAGGGTAAGTTCATGGAGAGCGCAATGAGTGATAGCTAAGTTGGGTTTTCTCAATATTTTCGTGTGGAGGCGTATGGTTCAGTGGTGGAGTCTGGTTACTTTGGGCAGAGGATGTACAGATGGAGGTGCTGCAAATCGCGAACTAATTCATTGATGAGAAGTGCTGAATCCTTGATAGTGATGAATGTATATTTTTTACCTCTGTGTATGCGAGCCCCCAAGCTGCGGTTCGCAAATAGATGTGGAAACAACTGCTGGATGTGAATCTGGGACATGATGTTCCCTGGGTACTCGGGGGAGATTTCAATGTTATTCAATATCCTGAGGAGTGCGTGGGAGGGTCGGATGCTCGAGTGGGTGGTAGTCGGCTGTTTTCTGAGTGGTTATTGAGTCAGGGTTGGTAGATCTTGGGGTTTAGGGGCCACTGTTTACATGGTCAAAGGGGAGATCTTTATCAACTTCTGGACATGTGCTTGGGAAATTCTAAATGGCTATCGTGCTTTCCGAACACTTATGTGCTACACTTGGACAAGTTGGGTTCAGATCACCAGCCATTACTTTTGAGTCTTTGTCAAGAGGATCATGATCGAGAGAATAATCTATTTCGCTTTGTGGGTACTTGGCAAGAACATGCACAATTCCTGGATTTTCTCAAGTCAATTTGGAATGGGAATCTGGATATTGATACAAATATTGAGACATTTCAAGCTGAGGTGCGCAAATGGAATAAGGAAGTGTTTGGAATGATAGAGGGTCATAAGCAGAAGCTCATGGCCCGATTACGAGGGATTGACAAGGCGTTGAATCAATACCATTCGAATTCTCTCGTTCGTCTTCAATGGAAACTTCGTGCAAAGTTGGAACTGGTGTTAGATCAAGAAAAGAGTCTGTGGATGCAAAAGGCTAGAACTAATTGGGTGCATTATGGGGATCGTAACACGAAATACTTTCATATGTCGACCATGACACGTCGAAAAGCTAATCGGATATCCACATTGAGAGGTATTGATAGGGAGTTGCTCTCGGATAGTGAGGACCTCCAAAGGTTGGTGATTGATTTCTTCTACAAGTTGTTCACTACGTCAGTTCATGGTGCGAATATGTATAAAGTGCGAGGTTTGTTTCCTGCGCTATTGCCACATGATATGAATTATTTGGCAGCAATGGTAACCGATGGGGAGATAAGGGCAACATTACATGATATGGGTCCATTGAAAGCGCCAGGGGTGGACGGTTTCTAAGCGGTGTTCTTCCAAAAGAATTGGGACATTGTGGGCAAAGATATGTGTCGTAGCATCCGTGCGATTTTTGAGGGTGGCGGGGTACCGAGTGCTTAGAATCGTGCTTTGCTTGTTCTCATACCGAAAGTTGCGCTACCGGAGCTGATCTCACAATTTTGCCCCATAAGTTTATGTAATGTGGTTTACAAAATTCTCTCTAAATTGATTGTGAATAGATTGAAACCCTTCCTTCCTAGTTGGGTTTTAGAAAATCAAACAAGCTTTGTCCCAATGAGAGCAATCGTGGATAATATTATAGTTACACAAGAGATCATATATTCTATGCGAAGGAAGAAGGGTCGTAAAGGATGGATGGCGATCAAGATCGATCTTGAGAAGGCTTATGACCGTCTTGAGTGGTCTTTCATCGAGGATACTTTGACTGATGTTGGGGTTCCGAATTCTCTTCGTGCGATCAATATACAGTGTGTTTCGTCGGTGTCTACTCAGATTGTTATGAATGGTTCAATAACGGATGCTTTCTCGCCGTCTCGTGGTTTAAGGCAAGGGAATTCGTTGTTCCCTTATCTGTTTGTGTTATGTATGGAAAGGCTCGCCCAAGCTATTCAACAGGAGGTGGAGGGTAAGAGTTGGAGGCCATTTTAGACGTCCAAAGCTAGCCCAAGTATTTCTCATCTTTTCTTTGGCGACGACATGATTTGGTTTGTCGAAGCCTCTGTTCATCAACTAGAGGTTATTAGATGGGTGCTCGCTTTTTTTTTTCCGAAGTTTCTGGGCATAAAATCAGTGTGGCTAAAACTACGATTTTTTTCTCCAAGAATATGTATAGTGAGTTGCGTGAGTTCATTGGCACGTCTTTTGGGTTCATAGAGGTTGAAGATCTAGGCAAATACCTTGGGGTGCCAATTCTTCAAAAGAGTGTTACTATGGCCTTCTACAAATACTTAGTTCAGATGGTTCAACACAAATTGAATGGTTGGAAGGCAAAAATGCTATCATTGTCTGGGCGCATTACTTTCGCCAAGGCAGTTCTTTTTGCAATTCCAATGTATACAATGCAATCGATTGTGCTTTCGAGGCAGACTTGTGTGGAAATTGAGAAATTGATCAGGAACTTTGTTTGGGGTGGCTCCTCAAATCGAGGTGGTGTTCATTTATTGCGATGGAGTGCTCTATGCCAACCATTATCCCACAGTGACTAGGGTTTTTGGACAGTCGCAAAATGATGCATTCCTCAAGAAACTTGGTTTTAATCTTATTGCTCGGAAAGATGCAATGTGGGTGAAATTTTTGCGAGCCAAGTACAAGTGCCAAGAGCCTATTCCAACTACACTGCGAGGTACAAACTGCTTACGCTTGTGGAAGGGGTTGGGAGTTGTTTGGGACGATGTGAAAAATAATGTGGTTTGGAAGAATAGACATGGAAGGGATATGCGATTTTGGTTCGATGCATGGCTTCCAAAATTTGGCCCCTTGGTATAGTATATGAGTCAAGATAAGCTGGGTTGGGTGACCAATGACTCAGTTGATCTCTTGGTAACTGAATCGAGTGAATGGCACTGGACTGTGCTAGAGGAGCTGCTTCCAATGCAGGTCTTGTTGTGGCTGGCTGCGACTAAATGCCCGGCTCCGTGGCTAGGGGATGTGTTTGTAGGGTGGAAGAGGGTTGTGGATATGAGATTTTCGATCCACAGTGCTTTCACCATTCGTTTGATGCCTATGGTGGCTTCGGACGATCCGGTATGGAAATGAATTCACAGGTTTTGAGGGTTACAAAAGATAAAGATTTTTCATTGGCTCGTTGCCCTTGGAAGGATTATGATAAATGATGAACGGATGCGGCATCATTTTACGACTAGTGCACGGTGCCCGGTTTGTGATGAGGATGTTGAAGATGTAAGCCATGTTCTTCGTACTTGTCCCTCAACTTTTGGTACTTAGAGGGCTCTTGTGAGGTGGGACAAGCTTGCAAAATTTATGACGATGGAGAAAAAAGACTGGATGGTTCTGAATCTTTCTACGCCGGGGTATTTTGCTCGTGATGAACGTGATTGAGATCTAATGTTTGGTACATATGGCTGAACTGAAATACGATAGCCTTTCACAGCCCTATAGAGTGTTCTGATTCTATACTTGAGTGAAGTACTTGGCTTGTAGAAGTTTCCCGCCAAGCTTTGCATACTGCGATGATGCCGGCCCATATTCCTAGAGTGTAGTCGACAGGGGCAAATGAATGGGTACCGCCCCCTATTGGGCGGGTGAAGGTGAATTCTGGTGATTCGCGCTTTAGTAACCATGGATCCTATGCATGTAGTGGGGTGATTAGAGACCATGAGGGGCAATGGATGGTAGGTTATAACAAATTGCTGGGCAGCTATTCGATTTGTGAAGTGGAGTTTTGGGGCATTTTGGTTGGGATCCAGTGTGCTTGGGAGATGGGACTTCTACAAGTCATTGTGGAATATGACAATTTGAAAGCTATTTGGATGATACGAAAGGGGACTAAGACTTACCCTTTGACTTGCTCATATAGCGGAATGGCGGAAGTGTGCATGGACCTAACACTATCTGCATGTTCGCTATAATGCGAACAAGGTTGTGGATGTGATGGCCAAGGTGGATGATGTTGAATCATTTGATGTAGTATGCTTCTAGGACCTGCCTGGGAACTTTGCCTCGTTGGTTCAGTCGGACATGGAGGATCTCGCACCTGCTTGAGGGTTCGGGTGTTTGTGAGCATGTGCTTATGTTAACTCTGTTGGTTTTTTTAGTGCCACGTGTGATGGCTTGGGTAGTTTACATAATGTTGTGATTGGTTGGCCTTCTTCGGCTAAGGTCTTTTGGATTTTTTGTTATGTGCTACTATGGTACTTTTTTTTCAATTTAGGTTTAGTGAGGTTTTTAATGAGGCCTATAGTAGTACCATTTTCTTATAAAAATATAAATAAAATATATTATTCTTATATTTTATTTATAATATAAATATATTATTTTCAAAACCCCAAATATTCATAAAGTAATATATTTATATTATAAATAATATATAAAAACCATAAAGCCTAAACTCTAAACTGTAAACCCCAAATCATAAACCCACAACCTTAAGGTGTAGGGTTTAGGAGTTTTTTATATATTATTTATACATAAATATATTATTGTTTTTGAATATTTTAGGGTTTTTTAAAATAATATATTTATATTATAAATAATATATAAAAATATATCATTATTTATATATATTGATTTATATATATGTAAATAATATATTATTTATATATTAATATTATTTATAGTATTATTTATTTCATAAAATAATTTGAATTAATCTCAAGTAGTTTGTAGTATATAATATTTGTGGTAAAATATTATATAATCTCATGTTAGTTTAGTTGTTAATGATTAAACATTGCATTTGAAGATCTTCGATTCAAACCTCTTGAGATGCATATTTTTATTATTTTTCCTCTAGCAAAACGACGTCATTTTAGGCCAAATTAAGCTTCAAAATAGCTGAGTTAACGACGAAGTGACATAAACGAGTCGAAAAGTATAGTTTAGTGTTAGATTTAAATATTTTTTAAATTCAATGCTATTTTCGAGTCAGTGGTAATAGTTTAGAGGCATTTGATGTAGTTTACCCTAATTTTTTTATTATTTTATTCGAGTACAAAATAATATATATTATTTAAATCTAAAGGCATAAAGTCAAAATTATCCCCTAACGTTTGACCGTTTGGTCACTTTATCCCCTATTGTATTTTTTGGAGCATTTTAGCCCCTAACATTTCAATTTTTGGTCAAAATAATCTTATTTTGATAGAAACCGTTAGTTGACTAACGATAAACTTTTTTTTGTTGACTAAGCGTGTACATGTGGGCTAAATTGTTGACGTATATAATTAGGTGATGACATAGAATTAAAAATATTTTAAAATTAATTATAAATATTTTTATTAAAATAATTGTAAAGCAAAATTTAGACATGTATTTAGTAGGAGTTAAACCCAAGCCTAGTTCATAGAAGGCTCAACATCTAGCCACCAAGCTAAGCTACTATTTTGGTATTTAATTACCACTTACTATATTTATTCAATATCTCATATTTTAAAAGTGAAGAAGTAAAAATAAGTGCGTAAGGGAAATTGAACACATTACTCTTGGATGAGAAGAAAAAACTACTCACTACTAAACTAGCTAGTTATCTTAATTTATTATTACCAAATATTAAATTTAATTAGTTTAAACTGCGATTATCCTTAATTATAACATATATCAAAGTATATTTATGGTATGAACTTTGTGTTTTGTTTCTAATATAATATTTTTAAATTATTGAATTGAAAGGGTCAAATTTTTCCCTGTAGTAATCCGAAATGAACAATGTTGCCCCTACTTTTCTCTCTCGTAATTTTGCCCTCAAACTCAGTCAATTGCAGCAATGTTTCCCTTTGACCAACGTTGACCGTTAAAGTGTTGACGTGGCAGTTAACGGTGAAATCATTCAATTGCAGCAATTTTGCCCTTAGTTTATTTAGTTTTTTGAATAAAATTGAATAAATAATTTAGTTTTTCGAGTTCAACTTTTACAAACAGAATATATGAAACATTGGTTAACAAATTGGTGTAAATATCCTTTGGGTCTCTGGTAATTTTAAAAATAAGCAAAGTGAAAACTCTCACAAAATCAAAATATTCTTCGGTTTTTAAAAAATTTTATAAACTTAATAAAAATAAATACGATATTCAAAAAAATTATTGAAAATAAAAACTAATATAAAAATTAACATGTATTAGGAATTATAAAATGATAAAAACATAAATAAAAATTTAAAAGTATTAAAAAATTGAACAATATCATCAAATGATAAAACATAAATATAAAGTTATAAATATAAAAAAATGAAAATTTCAAAATATTTTAAAAAATTATTGAAAAAGTCTTCGACTACTTTTGGTTATGCTAAGCCAACTAAAATTCCTTGAACATATTTTTAATGGAATCATCCTTCCATTAGAGTAGTAATAAATCTTATAAGATATTAATGAACATCAGCTTGATGTAGAAAAGCGGAAAAAAATTTGGTGAAATTGTTCAATTTTTTAATACTTTATAAATACTTTTTTAATTTTTATATTTGTATTTTATCATTTTATAATTTCTAATACATTTTAATTTTTATATTAGTTTTTATTTTCAATAATATTTTTGAATATCTTATTTATTTTTATTAAGTTTATGGATTTTAAAAAGCATTGAAGAATATTTTGATTTTTCTGAGAGTTCTCACTTTGCTTATTTCTAAAATTACTAGAGACCCAAAGGATTTTTACACCAATATTCTGTTTGTAAATGTTCAACTCGAAAAACTAAATTATTTATCTAATTTTATTAAAAAAACTAAATAAACCGAGGGCAAAATTGTTGCAATTGAATGACTTAGAGGACACAATTGCATGAATGACTTTACTGTTTACTGCCACCTCAACTCTTTAACGGTCGACGTCGGTCAAAGGGCAACATTGCTAGAATTGACTGACTCTGAGGGCAAAATTACGAGGGAAAAAGTAGGGGCAACATTACTGATTTCGGATTACTACATGGGCCAATTTGACCCTTCAGCCTATTTTTTTCTAAATTAATCCCTAAAGCTTATAAAAGTCATTAGGGTCTGTTTGCTAGCGCATTTAATTACTCAATATCATTTATCGGTTTTATGGTCATTTAATTGAACAATTTTTTATATTTATCCTTTATGCATAATATTCCATCGAACACATCAATATCAGACTCTAGCACCCAATCATCACAACATACAATTTAATTAGTCATCACATAATTATACAAATATCCGAACAACCCTACACGATCTCTAAAGTCTATGCGAGTCGAGTCATATCCCTAAACATCATTATACATCTCATAATTATTGAGTCTCGCAATACCAATCTCTAACATGCTTATTATTCGTCTACCTATTTTGCAACGACTAACAAGCAAGACAATTATATTTATGATGCTCATAAATTATTTAGGAGTTCAAGGTGTACTAACCTCAAGCAATTATCGATGATTCATTGCTCAAGCTTCCCAACCGCTCCTCTTGATCCAGTATTTTAACTCGAATAATCCTCATATAAAACAAATACGAAAATACATTAATTTCCTGCATGTCCTATTCAATTCACAAGGTCAAACACATAAAAATAGCTTACTGGGTTCAAATTTGGCAAAACATACTCAGAACGTCGAATAATCCTCGAGTAGGGTCCCCTAAAAAAATTCAATGGCTGATCAATGATGGTCAAAGGTGCTGGGTGATCTGGTGCGACGCAGGTGCATAAAGAATATAGTGCACCCTAGGAACGGGATCCCGTGCGGGCAAGTGTACAAGAGCGTCGGTGTACCCCAATGACGGGTTCTAGTGCGACTCAGGTGCACGAGAGCATATGTGCACCCGTCATTTGCAGCGCGATGCGACGGTGAACTCCAGCCTAATGTTTTCAACCACGTTGATTCTAATGGTGGCAGCGATTTTCGATGGTGACCATCGGAACCTAACGATCCAGCATACCCGAAATTTCTTCCTCTTCGCTTCGATGAATGGTGGCTCCGATGATAGCAGAGAGACCACCGAAGTGGTGTTGTGCACGGCAGCCCAGATGACGGCAGATCGAGGTTCTAAGCTCACCCTCTTTACTTTTTCTCTCATTTTTCTCTCTCTTCAAAATATCAACCATTTTTTCCTTTCCCACTTTTCATCCAACTTTTATTCAAATACCACTCTTCCTAGAAAAATGAGTAAACTAATTATTTAACACTTATCTTCCTCCTTTTCCTAATTAGGCTCCCAAATTTAATTCCTTATTCATTTTAGTCCTTAATTTAATTTAAATGGAGATTCCAAATTTAATTATTCTTATTTAATTCACCAACTTAAAGATTCAAAAATCTGGATCCTAGCCCCGTTTACTAACTTGAAAATTGGGTTGTTACATCTAGTGATACTATTGGAGCTTAATATAAACATAGAAATCCATAAAAATGTAAGGTCTAAGTAGATAAATAAATGAACCTGTCATGACCGAGTTAGAGATAAAGTCGCTATTCGAGTGTGAGACTCTTTTCAGTTTCTCAACAATCTTCGATGAAAAACAAAAAAGAGAATGCCTTAGGAATTTTTGAGTTTTAACTTTCAATCGTATTTTTTATATGAGAAATAAAAACTGAAGACTTTTCCCATTTGTACATAAAGTAATAATAAAAGAAAAAGAAAATATTTAATTTAATTTAATAAAAAAAACTCATTATTATAATTTAATTTCTTATTAATACAAATTAATTTTTTTAACTCTCGGGAAATACAAAATGTTTTGAAAATTTGAAACCAAAATTTTATGGGTAAATTACCTAGCAATTCATTGAACTTTTCTAGATTTTCACCTAGTATTTAAACTTCTTGGAACATAATTTTTTAAGGTAGCCACCAAAAAATCATAAAAAGACTTTATAAAAATGTAACGAGTTGCTCACGAACTTATCGAGTCGAGTTGGGCCTTGCTCGACTTGACTCGCTAAGATCTCGAGTAGAACATTAACCGAGTTTTAACTGAGTTGATTGCGAGCTGCTCAACTCAATAAACACCCATATAGGGGTGCTTATCGAGCGAGTCGATCGCGAGTTGAGTAGTGTTCAACTCGTGCTATTTAAAATTTTTTGTTGCTCGACTCAACTCATTGCTCGTTAAGCTCGCTAAAATTTTGCTGAACTTGTGCTCATGAAAAAATCATGTTGCTCGACTCGACTTGTTGCTCGTTAAGCTCGCAAAAAATTTTACCTTATTTTTTAAAATATAGGTAAAATCTAGTAATAATATTAGAGCTTAATATAAACATACAAATTCGGGAAAAAAACTTGTGAGGATTGAGAAGATAAATAAAAGAACATGTCATGATTGAGTTGGAGATAAAATCGATATTTGAGTGTGAGACTCTTTTTAGTTTCTCAACAATCTTCGATGAACAAAAAAAAGGAGAGAAGACTTTAGGAATTTTGGTGATTTTACTTTCAATCGTATTTTTATATGAGAACTAAAGATTTTTTTACCTTTTCTACTTTTATACATAAAATAATATCATAAAAAATGCTTTAATAAAAAAAGAAAAGACTTATTAATATAATTTGATTTCTTCTTAATACTAATCAACTTTTTAAATTCTTGAGAAAAACAGAAATTTTTAAAAATTTGAAACAAATATTTTATTGGTAAATTCCTAGCAAGTCACTGAACTTTCTTAGAGTTCTCAACTAGCATTTAAATTTCTTAGAACATAATTTTTAAGGTGACACAAAAAATTATTAAAAATTTATTGAAATATATTGAGCTGCTTGTCAACTTATCAAGTCTAGCTAAGCCTTAATCAACTCGACTCATTAAGATCTCGAGTCGAGCTCAAGTTTAATTCGAGTCAATTAGAGTTCGAGTCGAGACAACTCGAGTCGAGCGTTAATCGAGTTTTGACCAAGTTGATCTAGAGCTGTTTGCAAGCTGCTCAACTCAACAAACACCTTTACACCCCTAGTTAGGCCTAGGTTTGATCCCATTAAACACATATCCAATTTTTGCTTTTTCCTTTTGTCTTTAACCAATCGGATGATGCTACGTGTCATCATCTGGTGATTATAATAAATTTAGTAAAAGAATTATAATTAATCTAAAAATATTTTTTAATGCCATGTCAGCAATCCAGTCCACATAGATACACCTAGTCAGCAAAAAAATTGGTCGTTAGTCAATTAACGATTTCAATCCAAATAAGACTATTTTGTCCAAAAGTTAAAACGTTAGAAGCTTAAATGTTCAAAAAATAAAATATGGGTCAAAATGACCAAACAGTCAAACGTTGGAGGAGCTAATTTTATCTTTATACCAAATATAAATAAATACACATACAGCTCCAAACTAAACTACTCGTTTTGAATTAGCAACACATCACAACCAACGACATGAATTCCGAACACTATAATTTTAGAAGGTCACAAATACGGTACTTGCATTAATCGTATCCTTGTCTCCCACCACAAATTATCTATCACTCCTGTTCTTTGTTTTTCTCTCTCAAAATTTATCACTCCTGATGAATCAACGGGTGAAGATCTAGTTTTGGGGTCCATTTGTAACAGTTGGTGGGCCCAATGTAGTGCAGCTGGAGCTCTCCACCGTGAATAAAAATTATTTGTCCATATTCTGTGTCTCAATATATTTAAATTAAATTTTAAACTTTAAAAATACATCATCATAGTTAATTTTTTAAACTCTAACCTTAAACAAAAACACTAAAAAGGAACAATAGTTTCTATTCCTCCGCTGCACCCAAATGTCACCAGCGATAAGTGACTTTGACATGGTGAGAAACTAACCAAGCATTGCCCAAACTTTTTCAATTTTGCTAGCCTATAGCAATTAGCACTGCTTCTGTTCTTCTATTACTGTTAAAAAATCTACAACCAAGATACAATATGATTTGGACATGAAAAATGTAATACGAAATCTTCTTTTATTATTTTATGTTTTATTTGAACTTTGTTACATTGCATGGGAAATAAAAGAAAGGGAAAAGTATCTGTTTAACTACAACACAAACCAACAAGTAAAGACAATAAAGGTGCAAAATCCTGATTCAGCCTTTAGTCTAGCGATCTTCACTTGGGTTCATTGATCATAACATAAAGCTGAGGAGCAAGGCGCGGTGAGACAAGTGTTTCGAGCGGCGTAGATTTCATGTCGGTCAACCCAACCGTTCCTGTCAAGTCGATCAAACCATTGTCTGGTCTCGAGAACTCGAATGCATGTAAGAAGTTCGCCAGAGTCAAATGCAGCATTTGGAGTGCAAAAGATGTTCCAGGGCAGCTTCTCCTCCCACTACCGAAGGGCATCAGTTCAAAATGTTGACCCCTCACATCAACATCTTTGTGTGTTGTAAGGAACCTCTCCGGCATGAACTGGGACGGTTCCGGCCATGCATTGGGGTCTCTTTGGATCTTATGAAGGTTGACGATCAGCCGAGTGCCTTTAGGGATTTCATAGCCACCGATGGAACAACTTTCACTAAGCTCACGGGGTGCTGAAAGTGGAGCCGGTGGGTACATTCTTAATGTCTCTTTAATAATGGCTTGGATATACACCAATTTGCTGATGTCTGATTCTTGCACAAACCTGTCTTTGCCAACATGGACGTCTAGTTCTTCTTGAGCTTTTTTGAGTAAATGAGGTTTGTTTAGCAATAACGAAAGTGCCCAGATTAGGGTAACTGTTGTCGTATCACTGCCTGCTAAAATCATATTCTGAAAATGTATACTTTGTAAGGATTTTGAATAGAATTTAGGTAAACAACTAACAGTAACACAAAAGATCAAAATCATACCAAAGAAGTGGCTTTATTGATGGTATCAGCATCATAACCAGCAAGGTCAGCACCTTTAAGAACAGAGTTCATAACATCCATGAAATCCTTCTCTTTTTTATTTTCGTCCCAACGTCCGCTCTTTCTATGGTCATTTAACCACCCTGCAACGACGTCGTCCAACTCTTTAGCAGTTTTCTTCATCCACTTCTCGTAACCACCCAAATCCAGCTTCCGGAGAAAAGGAACTGCATCTCCGATCACAAATATGCCCGATAAGTAGAAGAAATCCCTCAAGGCCTTACGGTATCGAGACACCACCTGTTGTTCTTCTTTAGCAACACCGGAATATCTCTTTCCAGCCACGGTTCTGAGAATAACGTTCAGAGTCAAGTCCGAGAACCATTTCTTCATCTCGACGGGAGCCCGACCCGATTCACCCTGCCTTTTGTCAACCCAAAACTTGTATAAATCTTTCAGCGACCCTTCTATTTCTGATACGAAAACTTTCTTCAGCTGGTCGATCCTATGATTGGATAGTACCTCCAACATGGTTATCTTCCGCATTTCACGCCAGTATTGTCCATAAGGAGAAAACCCGAACATGGCGTAGTTATAGCCCATGTGTTCGGCGGCAGCCATTTTGGAACGAGAAGAAACGGCCATATCATTGGTGGTGAATATTTCCTTGGCCACTTCTCGTGAACTCACCACCAAGGCTGGATGAACACCCAACCGGATGGTGAAGGCAGGTCCAAGTTCATCGGCCAAGGCTCCCAATGTTACGTGAGCCGCCTTGGATCCCCCTAACAACGGAAGATGACCAATTATTGGCCATGCACCACCTGCTTCCGGTGCAGCTTTGCCATTGGATCTTTTGAGTTTAGTGTAGAAAAACAATGTCGCGAGGACAAACAACACAAGAGAACAACTAAGATAAGGGAGGTCGAAAAGATCCATAATGCAAAGCTTGGTTTGGTTAAGTGTATAGAGATCTTGTGTTATGGGAAGGTTTGGGTTTTTGCATGTATATATATAGTTTGGTGGGTCTAGCAAGACAAGCAGAATCATTTGCTTTTATTTATATTTCATTTCAAGTTGTGTAGCCGCATATACTAAAGATTGTTCGTCATCAAAGTTGAATGAATTTTCGTGTGCCGATATTGAATATTTGTTTATGCATGATGGTCGAAAATAATTGTAAAATATTTGTACAGTAATTAACTCTTTGTGGAATAAATTAACAATCTTTAAAATACGTGATTAAAATTTTCAGTTGATATCTTATTTTTTTATTAAGTTGTGAGTTCGAGACTTATGAGTAAAATTTTTCTTCCCGATTCCTAAGTAGGAATTGTTCAAAAAAATTCTTTGTTGAACAAAAAATTTTCTCTCCTTTTCAGGGCTTCTTTCTATGTCCCGTATAAAAAAATTAGGGTTAAGATTTAAGGTTAGAGTTTAGAGTTAAGATTTATAAAATTGAGAGTATAATGTATTTTTAGAGTTTAAAATTTAAAATTTAAAATTTAAAGTTATAACTTATAATTTAATTTTTTAATATTAAAATATAATAAGGTACCCAAAAATTACATAGGTTTTTGTTCCTCTTTGTGAAGCTGCTCTCTTAAGTGTTAATGCACAACTTCACTTTAGGCTGCCATAACTAAATAAACTATAAAGTGTACTTGGTTGGTGGTCAACTGGTCACAAATGGTGGCTTGAATTTTGTTTCAATCCTCAATATCTTTCTTAATTGGTGTGAGGAAAACAAAATGAAAAATCCATGGTTTTTTAAATATCTAAATAGAAAGCCCACAGTTTCTAACAAGAAAAAAAAATGTTAGATACAAGTATTTCCTGTTATTAATTTTTCAATACAATAAGTCAAGCATTTTTACTTTTTTATACAAATAGAAAATTAGATGAGTAAATCTCAAACACTTGATTGAGACATAAAGAATATTATATATTTCAAAGTATCATACTTATAATTTTGATTAAAGGTTTACAATGCTATATTAAAACTTATGTTTTAATGCTAGCTAGGTGAAGTAAATATTTTAATAAAACTTATAATTTTGACTAAGATCATCAGGTTCATGGTATCGAATCAAGTGGAGTGAAATTTTAAAATTGGTTAGGTGAGTCATGTTCGAGTTTAGGGAAAATTCGTCTCAACCAACCTAGGATAATTATGAGAATATTTATATATATGTTAAATATAGCAGCGAGGTATTGAAGTTATGACATTGAATTAGATTTCAATTTGATTTAATGTTGAATAAATTAGTATTTATTTATTTTTTCTAATTTCACAAAATATGTAAAAAGAAAGTAAAAATTATGGGATTTTCAATTAAATTTTTTGGTGGATTTAGGACAAGTAAATTATATTTAAGCTCAGAGTGAACGAGTTTTATTAATTATATCGAGTTGGGCAAAAACCCACCTACCATGTTATCATTCTTTTTTTATAGTGCATATTCATTTTATAGTTTATGTTCATGGTTCATTATCATTCCTATTTTTATATGCGTGAGTTATCGGTCTAAATTTTATCATACAAATGAATTAATTGTAATTTTAATTTTATTTATGAATTATAACAATTGACACCTATTATAATTATATAAATATATTGATTGTAATCTTAATTTATTTTAGTAAACTCTCTAAAGTGATTTTCATTTATCTACATTAACAAAAAAATACATCTATTTAACCAAAAACTACATTAAAAATATTAATTTTCAAGTTCCATAGCAAAAATCTTCTC
The DNA here is from genome assembly GCA_019671005.1 of Hibiscus mutabilis. Taxonomy (NCBI): domain Eukaryota; kingdom Viridiplantae; phylum Streptophyta; class Magnoliopsida; order Malvales; family Malvaceae; genus Hibiscus; species Hibiscus mutabilis. The sequence continues at coordinate 58,503,409 of CM033717.1, forward strand.
CCCTAAGTAGGTCTCTTTTTATACCACACACTAAAAAATATTTAAAAAATTAAATTTTAAACCTTAACCCTAAATTTCACATCTTAAACCCTAAATCCTACACCATAAAAATACACTCTACCTCTAATTCTTTAAATACTAACTATAAATCTTAAACCTTAAACCTACTTCTTTTAAAGTAGAACACCAAAAGAGACATAATTAAGGAGAGATGATTTCGATCCTTAATTACCATACTAACTAATTTAATTTGAAGATAGGCTTCTGAAACATGTAAATAAGTGCAAACTGAGAGCACACAGATACGTTGTAGTAGAATATGTTTTTAGCATAGGATAACACGGATAATGATATAATAATAACACCATAGTTTATTAATTTGATAATATTGAATTAAATATAGACTACATTAAAAATAAAATAATTCGGTTGTGAATCGATGGGAAAATTGTAAAATTTTGTTATTGGCAATTGAATTGGGTTTGAATTTTTTATAACATTCCACAGCAAGCATTTTTGAACGAAGAGTAGTGGGTTTAACAACTAGAGAAAAACTGCGGATGATTTTCTCAGGATATGTACTGAAACGCCCACCGTTTCATGTAGAGGCTGTTCTTTTTTATTAAAAAGAGTTTAACCAGACACAAATAATGAGTTAAATATTAGTGTAATAACTCATTTTAGTCTGGGCTATTGAGCCCATATTTTACGATCCATATCTAAATACTCATACAATAAACAAGTCACACCAAAATTAAAATAAACCCACCAGGCCCATAACTTAAATTAAACCCTAGTCAGCCTCCATTCTAACCCTACCGCCCCCTAATCGAATCCAGACTAAATCCAAAATAAAACCCTTCAAAATTATGATTATCTCAGATATAAACCTGCCACAACCGCCTTACTTTGCGGCCACCGCTCAAAACCACCCATCACCACAATCCTCATCACCCCTAACATGGCAGCTTCAAACCGATTCCTCTCCCCTATAAATTTGCGACCTGCAACAACGAGAAAGGGGGATTAGAGACCAATTTTGGGTGAAAAAAAGAGAGTTCGAATCAAACAAAAACGATAAAATAAAAAAAATCGTTCAGATTTCATAGATCTACGAAAATAGTGGCGTTTTAGAATAAACAAACCTTAGATCTGAGATTAAGATCTAAAATCGAACCAAACCGGCCTTTCTGCATGAACTCCGACCACCGTTTACGGCGGTTTCCATCGCCGGTGAACGACGGACCATGACGGAACTCGCGGCTGAAGAGTTGTCGGCGTCTAAGAGTGAAAGAGAGGGTTGAGAGAGTCTCTGCCCCTTTTTTGTTAGATTTCAATTACTCAAATGAAATCTTTAGACAAAAATCATATATTTAAAGGGCGTTCAAAATGACACCGTTTTGGTTAATGTAACCCGCGCGCAGACCCGAACCGAATAAGAGGATTCACGCGTTTTTATTTGAAAATTGCAAGGAGGAAAATTGCAAGGAGGAAAATTGCGCTGACGGTCCTTCTATTTCTGTATCCTTGCAATATTGCCTTTCGATTCTTGCTTTATTTTATTTCAGTCACTATTTTTTTTAATTTCTGTTTTATTATTATTAGTTAATATGTTATTATTATTATTACTATTATATTATTATGATTATATATACATGTATATTATCTATAATATTATTATTATTCTTATATATTTGCTTTTATATTATTGAAATTACTACTGCTTTAGTAAATTATTCTTGCTATTATATCTTTATATGTTATTATCACTATTGTACGATTATGCTAGCCTGCTATTGTTATTTTTATTATTAAACTATTATTATTTGCTTATTTATAGTTTAATTAATATATGTGTTATACAAATATATATATCCGACATTCATTCTTTTAATCGAATTTTGAATTTAAATGATTTTTTTATTAGGGATTATTGTGAAAATGTACCTCGGGCATAAGAGGTACCGCTTTCCGTTAGTCTCTATTACAAAATATCATTTTTAATTCTAAACTATAACTTTTAAAATAGATTCCCTTCATTCGGGAATCTAACGAAAATTATGCCCCGAACGTAGGGGCGTAAATTTCTTTCGTATAAAGAAATATTCTTTTAAATATTTTAAGGGATCTCAAATTTTAAATTAAATTCGAATTCATAATTTCTATCGTTAAAACAATATGTAATCGACTAGATACTAATTTTTTGGCGTTGTGGGGGTGCTCACCCTTCTCCACACGTAACCAACTCCCGAACTTATTTTTTTGGTTTTTGCAGACCAAAACTCGTTGTTTTAATAAAAACAAGTTTTATTAAAACAAACTGGTTTTCAGGTGATCCAATCTCACCTAAATGAAAAGATTGGTGGTGACTCCTATAAAAATCGGTATTTACAATTTTTGTAAAAAAACGCGTCAAGCTACCGTGGCGGGATCGTTGTTACAGCTTGGCGACTCCGATGAGGACCTTTTTTTAGAGTCAAGCCACAAGTTGATTATTTTTTATTTTAATAGATGAAAATTATGACTTCAATTTAATTTAATTTGCGATCCCTACCTTTTTTATTTCTTGAATTTTTACAAAAAAACTTTATAAAACCTGTTTTCTGAGCTTTCATATCATGAGCTCTGCACCCGAGCTTTGTCCCTCCTAAGTGGGAGCGAGAAGCTACTCCTTTGTGAGGTACTCCCTCCTTGCAGGATAGTGGATTGCTTCCGGGATATAGGTCCCATTGTCTTCGTGAGATCTTCATCTCCATGCAGACCTAGGGAAATGTATCATCCCGAATCGATGTCCTAATGACAGTTTGGGTACCGTTATTTTAAAACCAAAACCACATGTAGTGAGCTGTAAGAGCCAACCTTTTATAGCCAATGCAAAACTCTGCCCGTTAGCAATCACCATATTTAGGTTTTGATGCCTTTATTTGATATTTATATACAATTTTCTTTACTATTATTCTTTGCCTTATTCATCATTTGATTTATTCATTCAATTCTTTTATTATGAACTAACCCATTTTCTTTTTTGGCGATCACACTGCATTAAGTCATTCATTTCGCATTATGTGCATGACACCACTCTAACATTTAATTTTTTTGCATTTCACCAGCATGAAGTATTGATTCACGACTGGTTCTCAATTTGAAAAAGACTTATCATCGGGAGAAAATCTAGTACCCTAGATATCAATGCAACATTTAAAGTTGCGAATGAATCCTTTGAATTCAGAAGTTGAGCTATGAGAACAACTTTTGAATCAGTACCTTCGCATCTAGGACATGCACCCTGCATTTACATAAATACATTTTGAAATCGTTCCTCGGGATGCCCAATGCCAACAAATACCGGATAAAGCAAAGTCGACTGATCTAGCACCATACTAAATCTATGCAAGAGCCCGGTCCAGGGGCATTTTCGAATAACCTCCTCGTTTATACATGCACCATGCCTCTACAAAGCCTCAGTCTGAGGGCATTCCCCGTTGAGTTCAGAAAGTGAGCCTTTGATGCTGAGTCAGACTTCTGCACCCTAGACGACTACATCAATTATCACCTGTAGCACTTCGCCAGAGCCGAAAGTAATGAGCTGCCATGAAACAACGCAACAAATTTATAGACCCGACTAGGGGGCAACGTAACATAATGCATTCATGAGAACAATGAAAACCCTTCAAGAAAAGGTGAAAACATACTTCAAGCTTCGAGTTTGCTTCAAGAGCAGTCTCAGACGAAAATGTTGGGGCATTCACCCGAGGAAATAATCTAAAAGATGACCGAGCTTTAGAATAAAAGGGGCATCAAAAAAGAGCTTAAGAATATTTGACCAACGATAAACACAATTCCCCTTGAGAAGAAGAAAAAAGATGACGTCAAGGTCGTTCAACTCAAAAGTTCAAATTCAGCAAAGAATAAGGATAATGAAATTTGGGGTGGTGGCAAACTTTTGCTGGGGCAAATGTTGAACAAAAGAACGAAATCAAAATATTAAGGTGAGCCAAAAGAAGAGGACTCCTGCAAGTATTCTATGCATCTTCATTCATCATGAGCGCATACATGAAAGCATATGCATCATTGCATCACCAAACATGTTAGCATTCATAACTTGAAGATTTCGACAAGAATTCCATGCATCTTTGCATCACCACGAAAACATGCGCATGCATACCATTTGTATAAATACATTACCAAAAAATAATTTTGCAATCGTTGCTCAAGGAAATTTTCTAAAATTAATCCTTTCACAAGGATATTTTTCTTAAAACTAAATTCCTAAATTCGATCCTTCCACAAGAATTTCTTAATTCTATCATTTCATAAGAATACTTTTCTTAAAAAATGAATTTCTTAATTCCATCCTTTCGTAAGGATACTTTTTTCTTAAAATAAGGATTTCTTAATTTCATCTTTTCATAAGGACATTTTTCTCAAAACCGAAATTTCTTAATTTCATCCTTTCATAAGGATACTTTTTTCTCAAAACAAGAATTTCTTAATTTCACCCTTTCATAAGGACATTTTTCTCAAAACCGGAATTTCTTAATTTCATCATTTCATAAGGATGTTTTTCTCAAAACATGAATTTCTTAATTTCATCCTTTCATAAGGATCTTTTTTCTCAAAAGGAATTTTTTTAATTCCATTCTTTCATAAGGATACTTTTTCTCAAATTAGAATTTCCTTATTCCATCCTTTCATAAGGATAATTTTTCTCAAATCGGAATTTCTTAATTACATCCTCTCATAAGGACTTTTTTCTCAAAACATAAATTTCTTAATTCTATCCTTTCATAAGAATATTTTTTCTCAAAAGGAATTTCTTAATTCCATCCTTTCATAAGGATATTTTTTCTCAAATAGAAATTTCTTAATTATATCCTTTCATAAGGACCTTTTTTTTCTCAAAACCGAAATTCCTTAATTCCATCATTTCTTAAGGACGTTTTCCTCAAAACGTGAATTTCTAAATTCAACCTTTTCATAAGGATATTTTTCTTAAAAAATTATTTTTTTTCTTAAACATATTTTCTTAAATCAAATCTATCTTTTCTTAAAGATATTCAATCATTTCTTAAAAGGACAAAAGATTTACAAGTCTAAGATCCTCAAACAGGAAGGAATAAACAGTTGTTAACAAATTCTAGCATACTTGACTCTAAGAACTGGAGAAAATATGAAAATGTTGTCTGGTGTTTTCAGCCAAGAAAGAACATATGGTCACAACAAGATCCAACATCCTTGACAGGAAGGAGTGGATAAACCCAATAAACATTCAAATCAAACCCTATAGTTTTAGTATGAACATGTTAGTTTATGACTCATTTTGATCAGCCGCTCTTTTAACTTTTGCAGGTCCTATCTCGCCGTAACATAGTGTAGCAGATCAAAAAAATTATCGTCAAGATTCTGCCTTTTCGTAAGGGTTGTAGCGGGTTAACTTTTTTAGATTCTGCCTCACCGTTAGTGGTGCAGTAAATCACCCTGAATTTACAGATTCTACTTCCCCAAGATTGATTATGTCTCTCCAACAAATGGCAGAACAAATCAACTCAACATCAAGTTTGTCTCCCTAGAGTTGCAGTGGAACAAATTTTGTCACAACAACCTAATCTCCCTAAAATTAAAGTGGAATGAACACAACGACGAGCCTGTATCCCTGAATTTGTAGTGGAATAGATAAAGCTACGACAATTTTATATCTCGAAAGTTGCAGCAGAATGAATATAACAACATATCTTGTCTCCTTGAAGATGCAATAGAATAGGTCACCCAATTCATGCTTGTTACTTTTCCAAGAACAAACAAGGTGATCAAAGCCAAGGAAGGTTGGGGCACGCCTTTGAAGGTCATGACTCCTCGCCATGAAGTAGAATAAATTTTTTTCTCAATCTCACCTCTGTTAGTGGTGGTGGGCCAGTAATCTAGATTCTGCATCTCCGACGATAGTGCAACAGACCAAATTTTTCTTCGAATCTCGTCTATCCACTGGTGATCAAAATTTTCCTTTGGGTCTCGTTTGTACCTTCGCTAATGATGTAGCATATTCCACAGATATCGCTTTATCGTTAATGGTACATCATGCCAAATTTTTGTCCAGGTCAAGTTTCACCGTGGATGGTACGTCTAGACCAAACATGTTCTTCATATATCCACTTCAGACTTATAGTTAGGCAAAAAAATCAAAAAAACAAAAATAAAAGAATCCAAAAACAAAAAAATCAAAAAAGGAAAAAAATCAAAAAAAGAAAAGAAAAAAAATCAAAAAATCAAAAAATTCCAAAAAGAAAAAAAAATGAAAAAATCAAGAAAAAATTGAAAAGGGGAAAAAAAATCAAAGCTTCAAAATTCGACAAGCGATTGAGTGCAGGAATGATAAAGATAATTTGCACGAAGAGAAATTGAAAACAATACTCCTGAATAAGAGTGGATCAACAAACTGTTTTCAAAATCCTGCCTCTTCGTCAGTATTGTAGCGAATCAACAAATTATCTTCAAGATTATGCCTCCTCGTCAAAGTTGTAGCTTAATAAAAAAAAACTCTTAGACCATGCCTCTTCGTTAGAGTTGTAGCTTGATAAAAAAGCTCTCAGATCATGCCTCTTCATCAAAATTGTAGCTTGATCGAAAACAAACTTCTAGATCATGCTTTTTCGTCAGAGTTGTAGCTTGATAAAAAAACAAACTTTCAGATCATGCCTCTTCGTCAGAGTTGTAGCTTGATAAAAAAACAAACTCTCAGATCATGCCTCTTCGTTAGAGTTGTAGCTTGATCGAAAACAAAATTTCAGATCATGCCTCTTCATCAGAGTTGTAGCTTGATAAAAAAAAACAAACTCTCAGATCATGCCTCTTCGTTAGAGTTGTAGCTTGATCAAAAACAAACTTTCAGATCATGCCTATTCGTCAGAGTTGTAGCTTGATCAAAAACACAAACTCTCAGATCATTCCTCTTCGTCAGAGTTGTAGCTTGATCGAAAACAAACTCTCAGATCATGCTTCTTCGTTAGAGTTATAGCTTGGTCAAAATCAAACTCTCAGATCATGCCTCTTTGTCAGAGTTGTAGCTTGATCGGAATCAAACTCCCAGATCCTGCCTCTTCATCAGAGTTACAGTTGGATCAAGTTTTGCAGACCTTGCCTCTCCGCCAATGTTGCAGCTAGGTTGGATTTTCTCCAGTTATTGCGCCGTCGTCAGAGTCATAGCAAGCCAAACTCATTTTGCTCCCCCAACGGATCACCATAGTTTGAAGATTATATCTCCCCAACGGATCATCCCATTTTTGAAGATTTTACCTACAAGAGCGGCCGAGCAGATCAAGTGAAGCGAAGGAAGAAGAGTTGTGCCGAGAAGGAAGAAGCCTAAACTGACCGAACAAAATGGGTTCCTTTTAGTCTTTGCTCCATTTTTGTTATATAACAATGAGCAAAGAGGGGCAGCTATAGTAACCCATTTTAGTCTAGGCCATTGAGCCCATATTTTACAATCCATATCCAAATACCAATACAATAAACAAACCACACCCAAATTAAAATAAACCCATCAGGCCCATAACCTAAAATAAACCCTAGTCAACCTCCATTCTAACCCTACAATCGCCGCCGCTGCTTTAGACCGCACTGCCGCTCGTCCTCGCCGCTGCCGACAACCATCGAAACCCTAACCAAACCCTTAATCAAATCATGAACAAATAAAAAATAAAACCCTTAAAATTCATGATTATCCCAAATATAAACCTGCCACAACCGCCTTACTTTGCGGCCACCGCCCAAAACCACCTATCACCACAATCCTCATCACCCATAACGTGGCAGCTTCAAACCGATTCCTCTCCCTTATAAATTTGTGACCTGCAACAATAAGAAGGAGGGATTAGAGATTAATTTTGGGTGAAAAAAAGAGAGTTCGAACCAAACAAAAAAGATGAATAAAAAGGAAAACCGTTTGGATTTCTTAGATATATGAAAATAGAGGGGGTTTTAGGATAAACAAACCTTATATTTGAGATTGGGATCCAAAACCGAACCGAACCAAACTGGCATTTTTGCATGAACTTCGGCCACCGTTTGCGGCGGTTCTCCATCGCCGGCGAACGTCGGCCCATAGCGGAGCTCGCGGCTGAGGAGTTACTGGCGTCTAGAAGTGAAAGAGAGGGTTGAAAGAGTCTGCCCCCTTTTGGTTAGATTTCAATTACCCAAATGAAATCGTTGGGCAAAAACCATGTATTTAAAGGGCATTCAAAACGACGCCGTTTTGGCTAATGTAACCCGTGCGCAGACTCGACAAGAATAAGAGGATCCTCACGTTTTTTAATGAAAGGGGGAAATCGTGCTGACGATCCTTCTATTTCTGCATCCTTGCAATATTGCCTTTCGATTCTTGCTTTATTTTATTTCAGTCATTTTTTTTTTAATTTCTGTTTTATTATTATTAATTAATATGTTATTATTATTATTACTATTATTATATTATTATTCTATTATTATGGTGATTACTGTTATTATGATTATATATACATGTATATTATCTATAATAATATTATTATTCTTATATATTTTCTTTTATATTATTGAAATTACTACTGCTTTAGTATATTATTTTTGCTATTATATCTTTATATGTTATTATCACTACTGTACGATTATGCTAGCCTGCTATTGTTATTTTTTATTATTAAACTATTATTATTTACTTATTTATAGTTTAATTAATATATGTGTTATACATATATAAATATATTTATATATATCCAGCATTCATTCTTTTAACCGAACTTTGAATTTAAATAATTTTTTATTAGGGATTATTGTGAAAAACGTACCTCGAGCGTAAGGGATGCCACTTTCCGTTAGTCTCTATTATAAAATATCATTTTTAATTCTAAACTATAATTTTTAAAATAGTTTCCCTTTATTCGGGAATCTAACGGAAATTATGCCCCGAGCATAGGGGAGGCGTAAATTTCTTTCGTATAAAGAAATATTCTTTTAAATATTTTAAGGGATCACAAATTTTAAATTAAATTCAAATTCATAATTTCCATCGTTAAAACAATATGTAATCGACTAGGTACCAATTTTTGGGCGTTGTGGGGGTTCTCACCCTTCCCACACGTAACCGACTCTCGAACTTATTTTTCTGGTTTTCGCAGACCAAAACTCTTGTTTTAATAAAAACGAAAAAGCAAGTTTTATTAAAACAACCAAGTTTTCAAGTGATCCAATCTCACCTAATGAAAAGATTGGTGACAACTCCCATAAAAATCGGTATTTACAATTTTTGTAAAAAAACGCGTCAAGCTACCACGGTGAGACCGTTGTTAAAATTAGTATTAGATTTTTTTCATACTTATATTATAGATAAAAGAAAAATATTTTAACTAATGAGGCACATTGCTCTTACAACGAGAGAATTTAAATTCAAACTTTAAAGAAGATATTGTTGGGAGGGAGAGCCACGAATTCCGAATATTGACCATAAAATGGACATGTACTTTACCTAAAAAAATATTTTATGTTAAAAAATTATTCAATAATGATGGTATGTTAAGTGGTAAAAAAAACTTAAATATAAATCATAAGATTCGAAATGTCTTATTTAAATATTATATAAAATAATTTACACATGCTTTACTATTTTAAATATAGAATCTAAATATCTAATTATAAAACCCTAAATCTTAACCCGTAAAACTTAAACTCTAAATTCAATCTCTAAATACTAAAATAGACAGGTTTGTTTAAAGTTTACACAAATGTTTCAAATAATTTTATCTTATAGTCTTGAAAAATGAACGAATGCCATTTTTAAAAAAGAAATGAAACAAAAAAATGTCATTAACAATAAAATTAAATAAATAACAAATAAGAAAGCATGATAGGTTAAATAGAAGGAAAAGAAACTTACAGAGGTCAAAATGATAATCAATCTATAAAAGGACTAAACTAAAAAATTGGAAATTAAATGGGTAAAAATACAATTAAATCATGCTGAAAAGGACTAAACTGAAATACATGCGTAAACGAAAGGACCGCATAGATAATTTACCCATTATATTCAGAACGTGCAGTTCCTGGTTGTGGATCCATATCGAATGTGAGTCAAACACTGGATTTGGATTAGACAATCAAAATGATGTTGTTTTGGTGTTTGCGGAATCCTTCCAAAACAGCGTCGGTTTGAGATGCTTAAAATATTTATTTTCCCTCATATTTTACTTTTCTTTTTCACTTTTCTTCCTCTCTCTCTTTAACACTTTTCTCTTTGCTATCTCTTTAAATAAATCGCTGTCGACCAATCGTTTGTTGATTATATCGTCGTCGTGGTCATTGGCCGATCACCATCGTCGATGGATGGTGAAGCTCAATGTAGGCGTGTCGCACCTTTCTAACCCGTGATTCTGATGACCGTTTTATTGGAAAATGACCTAATGTTCGTAGATCTAGGTTAGAACTTCTGACTCCTTATTCTTCGATCACAAGATAGATAGTCGGATCATGGTAATTTCTTGGTATCTTGTTCCTCTCGTACGTATTGATCGTTCAAATCGTCAAAACGAATCTATGATCCTCGAAAAAGGAGGTACAACTAAAAGGTATTTTTTTATTTTTCTTTTCATTTTCACACTTTCATCGTTTTGACTCACTGTCGTCTTTGTTTTGCAAGATCATCCATGCGAGTTTGTTGATGTCCTTTTCGTCCTACATTCTCCCACAGTTCATGTGGTTTGTGGAGTTTTTTATAGGGCCTCACAGTAATGGTTATAGATAAGGGTAACCGCTAGTTAATTTTTTTGTGATAAATAAGGTTGTTAGGGTAGGAGAAAAGAGTTCAAACGAGATATGGTTGAGAAGAAAGTAAGGTGGCGAGTGGCGACCAACAGAGTTTGAGTTGGAGAAGGGCTTTGTCAGTGTGACAATTTGAGGTTAGGGTTTTGTGATTTAGGGTTCTGAAAGAAAATTAAGATTTGGACTAAGGTTGCCATTTTGAATCTGTGTCTTGGGTCACAACCTTTGGACGTTGGCCCGAATGAAATTTAGTGTTGATCCCTCTTTGTCATTGTTGAGAAACAAGAATAGAAAAAGACTGAAGAGAAATGAATTTCATCCGATTAAATTTAAGTCTTAGATAACAATCCACTCTTTTCAACCAAGGTGGTAGGATTTGAAGTTTGACCATGTTTGGTAAACAATTTTTTGAACTAAAATTAGAGATTTAAAGTATTTTTTAGAGGTTTGACCAGTCAAATCTGCTAATTAGGATGTTTGGTAAATAATGTAAAAGTGGATTGAGGTAAAACACTAAAACCTCTCATTTTGAAAAAGCCTTTTTGAGTTAGAGGTTTGGATAAAAGACTTGTAAAGACTATTTTGTCCTTGATACTTATAAAAAATCTCTAAATAAAATAAATTTAAATAACTAATAAAATTAAATAATAAATTCATAAATAAGAAATTAATAAAAATTATATATTTATTAATCAATAAAATTATATTCAAAATATAATTTCATAAATAAGAAATTAATGTATACATCTAAATTTAATAATTAATAAAATTATATTCAAAATATAATTTCATAAATAAAAAATTAACATATACATCTAAATTTAATAAGTAATAAAATTATATTGAAAATGTAATTTCAAAAATAAAAAATTGATATGTACATGCTTCATATATGCTTAGTAATGATATTAATAAAATTAATTTTCATAATCTAATTAATATTAATAGATATAATATGTAATAAATAATAAATTATTCAAACAAGTATCAAATATAATCACGTTCTTATATGTCATTTTACTTGTTCAAATAATCAAACAGCTATCAACTATCATTTAATTTTACCAAACGCTCTTATACAATCAGCTAATGCAATCTGCTAGTCAAATCAGCTAATGTTATCAGCTATCCGCTATCAGCTAATGTAATCCGCTATCCACTATCAGCTATCCGCTAATTTCCAAACATGACTTCACTCTTTCGTACCTGAGAATGATGGATTGAAATGGCACAACTTTGTTGAGATTTAATCTCTTCACGAAAAAAATATGTTTGTGTCAAATGTGAAAATGCATGTCTTGAATGCATCTACATAATTACAATCTTTGTAACACCTTGAAAACTGGTCTAGTTAGAATTGGGTTTCAGCGATCGGAAACCCTACACCGGAAAGGTCCAAATATTGCATAGACTTTGACCGTATGGCCAATTACATTGATATTGGAATCTAATTGAGTCAATTCATAGTTTAAGGACCTTATTGAATTTATTGAAAGTCTGTGTAGTGACTAAATTGTGAAATTTGGGAACCTAAGGGTAAAAGTGAAAAACTTTGGGAGTTGAGGGACTAACCTTGCGATTAGCCCCTTCCCAAGTTTAATTACCACATACGTGTATTGATCATAATTCTTTCCTTCACTTGAAGGAAATAAGGGCTAAAAAGAGAGCTTTAGAACTTACCCGGCTACTAACTTGGCTCTCTTCATCTTCTTCCTCAATTCCCAAGCACACACCTCCATTGGAGAACAATCAAAGTTTTGTTTTCTTAAGGTTATTGATCTCAAATTGTAGCTATCGATTGGGTAAGCAATAGCCCCTTACTGATTTGTTGATTCCAGGATTAAATCATGGCTAATTTTATGTTCAAGGAATTTGAATCCTATAAGTTTGTCCATGGGATTTCCTAGCTTAAATCTTATTGTTTTCATAGCTAATTTGTGCTACGGAATTGCGAGTATCATTGAAATCTATTATAATCTCTATTCCTCCATGTTTGTTAGCTCAAGAGAAACAATGAGAGGAATTAGCAAACCCATCAGAACCAATCAATCAAAAAAATAAAAGATTTGCCATCCGAGAGCCTTGAAGGTCTCAAAAAATCTCGGTGAGTGTAATCAGAATCTCGGGCTAGGCTAGGTGCCTTTCCCGATTTCATTAAAATTGAATTTTTTCATAGCTAACCTTCTTGTTGAAGAATATTGCATCGAACCTCTTTGGAGTTATCATCGGTAAGCTTTGGTAAGCTATTGTACCAAAACATTGATCATAGTATCATCGTTATTGTTGTTGTCATCGGAACATTGATATTGAAACATTGATCATTGATATTGATATCGGAACATCGACCATTGATATTGATATTGAAAATATAGATCATCGACATTGTTATTGAAACATTGACACTGATATTGTTACCGAACCTTGGATTCGAAATGACATTGGATATAATTGGCATGCCATAGAATTTATGAGCTCATTGGTACGAGTGGACTACAGTCCTTGGCTACAACCTTTATTGTGGCGAGGCTGAGGGATGATTGTGATATTGGTCAATTGGTGAGGCGGAGGGACTAGACCATTCATTGATTTGGCGAGGCATAGGAATTCGTATATTCATTATCTTGCTTCGATCTAAGGGATAATATTGAAATATTATTATTGTCATTGTGCATTATTATACTATTGTCATCGGTAATATATAATTTGGAATGCATTTTATTGTATTTACTATTGGTTATGACTACCTCATTAGACATTATATGTCTAATGCATTTCATCTTATGCATTTCAGGCTAAAGGAATTACGTTGCGAGTTCGGTGAAGTCGAAGGTTTTTAGCAAGTCACTACAAGGCTAAAGTAATGTATATTATCCTTATGAACACCTAGTGTGGTGGAAAAAGTAGTGAAACTAGTTACTTTTAGCCCTTTTGGTGTGTATGTAATGCCTATGTTATGTATAAGTGTTTAAGGCCCTAAAAGTGAATTTAGTATTGGCTAAAAGTGACTAAACTTGCATAATTGGCTCATAAAGCTGAAAATCTACTAAACAGATTCATATGACCATGAAATTTGGCATGTTAATAGATTATTGTGTTGTAGACTTGTTGGTAAAATTTCATTGCTTTTGGATATTGTTAGATAGGTCAAATTGGATAAAAACCAGATGAATTCTGTCACTATAGTGCAAGGTGTATCAATACAGGTGATGATGTATTGATACAGGCTTTAGCGTAAACATACAATGTTGCATAATTGGACCAGGTCAACGCTGGTCAACATGGTGTATCGATATAGACTTTAGCATATCGGTACGAAAATTCAACACTAGAATTTGATTGTAAAAATTGCATCGATATGGCTTATAGATGTATCAAAACAGATGAACTCGTACTGATACGGCCAAGGCTGTATCAATACGGGTTTTGGTCACTAGAATCTGTAATTTATAAAATATGCATGGCGTACCGATATGACCCTCCCGAGTATCGGTACAAATATAGGTAATTCTTTTATAAGTCTTATGAAACAGTTCTGAAACATTACAAATTGGTCACCGATTATTGTTTAGCTTAATTGATGGAGTAAAAGAATTCCGATTGTTATGAAGATTTGCATGATCACTAAATAGGGACTGAATTTCATCGCGGTAAGGTTAGTTTTTAAATTAAGAACCTCTAAAATACTGAAATTATATATTAGTCCATGTAACTTGTAAAAGTTTAAAATTGATCATGATTTGTTAATTATAACTTCGAGTCATGTTATTGTTCTCTCCATATGATTATAGTATAATATTGTGACATTGCTTATTGATTAAAATTACTGCATTGATCACTGCATTGTTCATCGGAAACATACTCTGACCCGATTCTCTACCAGGCCGGGAAGGGGTGTTACAATCTTCGCGTACTTTATATTGGATTTTGTTAAGTTTATGTCCCGAAAGAGACATACTGAAATTATTGTAAATACTTCTTTAAACTAGGGATTTAAAAAACATTCGTGATCGTGTTTTCGGTCTCGTCACGTTTATCGCAGTTGCAGATATAACGAATGCTATTGCGGTCACTACGGGTGTCGTGGTCGTGAATTTTTTTAAACTTGCACAACTTATTTTAAATAATAATAGATATAAATATAAATATAAAAAATTATTAAGTTTAAAGTGTTTTCTAAACGGAAATGAACATATATAATATAGTTTAACTAAATAATATACTTTAAAAACCCGGTGGATAGGATAAGAGAATGAATTAATTAATAATGACATTGTGCTAATGAATCCAAAACAATTACAATCCTCATAAATCATTGTTTGTACCAACAAAATTACAATCTCCATAAATCATTGTACCAACTAAATCTAGACAATACATAAACTGTTTAGATTCAATTCAATGCTGCAAAAAAAAAAAAAGAAACAAATTGATAGATAAATGTATAAATTCTCATTAATAATTCCCATTCCTATTTTTATTCTCTCTCATTTTATTTTCTTTCTATTTTCATATATAGTTTAGCATGCTTCAACTCTTAATTATTTTTTTATAAAATACACATCATTCATTTACCTATAGATATATTGTAAATGTTTTAATATCATCAAAATTAAAAACATTAAGAATTCTTTTTTAAAAAACATACCTTAGAAATGGTGACAGTGGCAGTTTCACCAGTTAGTGGAATAACGAGTTAGATCAGATTCTTCACCTCTACTTTCAGAGTGATCTTGACTTGATTCCCGTGACTTTTGTCCAAAAATATATCCAAAAGGGTAACATTTTTACCTTGATCTTCAAATAATTGAGATGGAGAATATATTTGAGGAGTAGGGTACATGTGGGGTGAATGTGGGTGATACATTGGTGGCAGATGGTACATTTGTGGCTGATATGACACACCAAAATTAGGAAATGGTAGATAATAACCATGTGAAGGTTGAAAATATGACTATTGTCTCAATGGATAAAAACCTTGAGTGCTAGTAGATGAATCACTATACCCAAGGTTACTAGAACTCGATCTTCTGCCGGAAGAAGAAGCTTTAGAAGTATGCTTTCTGGTGCCTTTTTTTCTTGATGGAGCTTTAGGTTCACTTCTATCTCTCCTAGGTGCAGGATACATATTTCTAGGAGTGTTCAAATTTCGGTTTTAACTGAACTAATCGACCGAACATAAGATTTTTCGATTAATCTGTCGGTTAATTTTAGGTTTGGTCAGTTAACGATTAATATTTTTTGGTGAATTTGGTATGATTTCATTAACTGAATATAAATCACACATAAATCACACACATGAAATATTATCATATGCCTCATTAAACCCCCAAACCTAGTCGGAGTTAAAGAGTACATGTGATAATTCCCAGGGAAAAGCCACAATTCAAACTATAAAAGGTTATTGGTTAATTCAGTTTGTAAATGGTTAATTATTCGAATTAAATGAATTTTTTTATATATTATATATTACATATATTTATTTTTGGTCACTAAACTTTTAAAAATTATAAAATGATCATTATTTTTTATGTATTATAAAATGGTCATTAAACTTTATCAAATTAGCGCAAAATGATCATTAAATTTTTTGAATTATTAAAAAATGATTATTAAACTTTTCAATATTTATAAATAATTTATAACGTGCAATGAATCAATGCCCATTTTGTAATAGTTTGATAAGTTTAATGGTTGTTTTATAACTTTTGAAAGTTCAGTGGCTAAAAATATCATGTTAACAGAGTTTAGTGACCATTTGTGTAAATTACCCACAATTTTATAACAAATTTCCGTTATTTCGAGACTTGATCAAATTAACCGAACTTTTTTCGGTTCGATTAAAATTTTTTTAAAAAAATTCAGTCGGTTAACAGTTAATAGGAAAAAATTTTGGATAATGAATTTTTAATAGTTCAATTCGGTCGGTTAACTGAACCGATCGATTAAACACCCCTACACATTTCCATCAAATTCTAATCTATCAAAGAAGTGTCTACTAGTGTTACCAACCCTATAATCTCCTTCATAACGGCAAAATATGTAATCTCACCTCCATAAATACTATGTCTATCATCGTCATCAATTGGACTTAAACCACCATCATCGAGTCCATCACCACTCTGTCTTAGTGTTACAGTAAGACTTGAATGAGACAAATTTTGTTGTTGAGTATCATGAGATTGATCAACACTTATTTCATCATCAGAGTTATCCATAGGCAATACACCAACATTTTTACCATCTAGTACTAATTTTTTTTTCTCATAAAGTCATTCTGATAGTGGATCAACATCTTCAAAAATACGATCAAGGCTGATAGGATTAAAACTAGCGTTTATATCATCAATGCTTAATCTTTTTTGATGCCTCATTTTCAGTCTCATGTTATATTAGATAAACACTAGTTTCTCAAGTTTTTTGTACTTCAACTTGTTTCTTGACTTTGTATGAATATAGTTGAATGTGCTCAAATTTCGTTTGCAATTTGTTGTAGAGGTTGCTTGACTAAGCACTTTAACTGTTAATCGTTGTAATTCAAGAGCGCACATCCCATATATCATCCACCACTCAACTGCATAGTATTATTTAAATTTCAAACTAACATCAAGATGTACAATATAATTAAATAATTTAATTAACTATTTACCTAGAGTCATTTGATTCCAGGCCCTTTGTGTTTGTGGAGTACCGAACGTCTCTTGTTTATCTCGAAATATTAACAACTGCATAAATAAAATATTGAGCACAAATGATAAAAATGATTCAATTTTAAATTATTTAATTAAGTTACAAATAATAGTACTTGATTCTAACCTGATTCACCATTCTAATTTAAATATCAATAGAAGGTTATAATCTTTCAATCATTGATCTTGTACCTTCTAATATTTCTGCCAATACATTCTCAGAATGCTCCACCCCGAATTAAATTTGAGGATTGAGAAAATAACTTAATCATAATTTATAAGAATAAGCTCAAATGATAATAATCTAAAGCTTAAAATAATAAATTTTAAAAACAACTCTTAATTATATGAAACATTTATCTTACCAGCTGAATGTAAGTCATAATGCATAAATGTCCATATATTGTCAATAATCCTTTTGTACTCGGTAGAATATCGACAATTTTAGTTAATTTCTCGTTTAACTCTATCAAAAACCTCATAAATAAATTCAATCTTTGGGTTTTCACCACCATATACAAGTCTCAACACTTTTACTAGGGGCTCGTAAACTTTCATGATGTCAGTGGCCTTTTTTCAAAAATCTTTTCTCGAAACGATTTTTTTGGCTTCATAAGCAGACCCTGACTTTTGATGTCCCTATTTTGATTCTTTAAATTCCTACATTTTTCATAAGAAAATTTTTAATAATATTATTTAAATTATTTAGAACTAATAAAATTATTAAAGGTTGTTATATTTAAGTAATTGTATTAACTAATTATAAAATACTAACATTCAAATTAAATATTTCTCTCAAGCCTTGCTTTTGCCCTGTTATCTCTTGAAGTTGAATGAAATGAGTAGCAAATCGAGTAAGAGCAGGTCGAAGTATTTGCTTCCCAGTGGTATACTTTTTCATCAAATCAACCATCCAAATGTGATTGTATATGAAGCAAGTCACTTTCTTCGTCGCCTCTAACTCTTTTGCTACACTTTACTTTTTTCCAACATCTTCAAGGCATAAATTCAAATAGTGAGCTATACATGAGGTCCAATACAAATGATATCTTTTCAACATTAACTTTCTTCCAGCAGCTTTCAATTCTGCCCCATTATCATTCACTATTTGGATAATCTTCTCCAATCTTTTCAACAACTATATCTAACAAATTGTACTAGAATCCAACAACTCTACTACTAGCACTTGAGACATCCACCAATTTCCAAAAAATAGTTCTTTTACTACAACGATGAGATTGATGATGTGCATTTGATTCAAACTATTGGTCCAACCATCACACATTAAAGTTGCACCTAATTCTTTCCAGTGAACCTTTAGTCCATCTACCCAATCACGCATTTGTTCATACTCCAATGTCAAATACACATCTGAAACCTCATAAGGTGTGGGGAACTTTACACCTTGTCCAACTTCTATGGATGCTTGAATTAAATTTTACATCCAAGGAGAGCTTGCCAGTTGAAAAGGAAGACAATCATAAATTAAAAATTTAGAGACTATTTTGTCCATCTTTTTACATAAAGTCTTTAAAATAGACTTATTAACCTTTGGTTGTTTTGGGATTTTGCTTCTAACCAATTCAAGTATAGTTCCCATTAAAGTAAATTTAATGGATATTTCTCCATGATGTCCTCTATGAGAAGAAGAACGTCCTTCTTTATATATGTTACCCCAACCACCAGTACTTCCTCTAAATTCTTTTCTTTTATGTCACTCTTGTTTTGATTGGATACTTTTTCGAGTTGCTTGTCTCAAAGCAGAAACTTCATCGATAAATTCATCCTCTTCTCCTCTTAATTGTGATAAGAATTCATATGTTCTTTTTTCTTGTCCATTTTCTTTGTTTTGGCTTCTTGAAGTAATTTCATTATGCTTTCTCTAATGAAACCTGTTAATCAAATAAAATAGTTCATACTTCATAATATTAAAATTATATATAGCCCTTATTGTTAACGTTTAAAAATGATTATAAAGTATCACATACCAGTAACATAATGGCATGATCCAACTTGATCAGTTTAATAAGTAATGTGTTCTTTAAACTGTGTTATTCCTCATTTTACGACTTTGCTGCAAAGCTTACATACGACACTTCCTTTCGTATTATTTGGAACTGGATTGTAACACCCCAAAAATAGGGCTAAATGTTTAAAGGTTTGATCGGGTTGGGTTCGACTCGGTCAAACCAGATTAACCGGTTAGATGAGTTTCGAGAAAATTAATATTTAAAAAATATGAATTGAGGATATAAAAATTGAGTTGACTTACCAAAAATGTTTAATTATATTATCAAGTGTTTTGGTAATTATTTTGGGAGTTAATTTAATTGGTTAATGTGACATTTTGATTTAGTGACTAAATTGTAAAGATTGCAAAACTATTTTAAAGGACTATTTTGTAAATGGGCCAATACTAAGAATCCTTAGAGAGCTATTAGCTATTATTTCTAAATGTTTTTAATCATAAAGTGGCCACCTTACTTGAGTAAGGAGTTGACGGTTAATTGATTTCTAAATCATTTTCCTATTCTTTCTAATTTTATCTCATTTTCTGTCCCTATTTTCCCTCACTTTCTATTTCAATTTCCAAACATGATTCTCAAAAACTGGTTGCTGGTTTTCAATCGAGAGTTCATCATTTGATTGTACTTTTGATTTCTAACAAAACCTCACAAGAATTTCTCAAAGATTTTATCAATTTCACAAGTTTGATTTCAAGGAAAATCTTATGTCAATTTTGGTAGGAGCTTCTTCAAAGGTGAATTTCATTTTCTTCTCTTAAACTAAGGTTCTTTATTGATATTACCTAGTAGTTGGCTGATATTGGATTGATTTTAACTTAGTTTTGCAATGGATTTCAAGAATTGGGTTATCAATATAGATTTTGATGATTTGCTTAAAGATTTTTTTTAAGTTGATAAAACTTGGATACTTTGATTGGGTAAATTTTTGTTTTGATAAGGTAATCATAATGTGAAATGATAATATTGAAATAAATCTTGAAACTGTTTTATTGGTTAATTTTTAGATGAGTTTTTGGTGGTTTTGGGGCTATTATGAGTGTTTTTGAGTTGGTGGAGGTATAAGGATGTTTAGGAAGTGGTTTTGGTTTTGTTTTTTTGGTGTGGTTTGAATGTTAGAGTCGTTGGTTTGTGGTTAGGTGTCCGTTGAACGAATATTGATGTTGATTTTGGTAGTTTCAGTTAATTTTTGGATGAGTAATGTTAAGAATGCATGGGATTATTTTTTGGAAAAGATTAGAATGCATAATGATGCATTTTCCTTTGGTTTTATGTGGTTAAAACAAGGGACAATCAAGGCAAGGTTACCTAGTTGCGTAGGTTACATTTCAGATGCTCGATTCGTGTTAGCGAGCGAAGCAAAATATATCGGTAAGTGTATAAACGCGTTAAAGCTCTTAAAAGGTTTGATCGATGGATCATGGGGGTTTAGTTAAAGCCTAAAAAGCTTAACTAAGATTAAGCGCAAGTTTCCCTTATTTCGCTTGGTTATTGGCTTTAATGTGAGCTTGCGGGTTTCATGTTTTGGTTTTAAAGATGGCTTGATTTACTTACTGTAAATGCATCGTTTTGGATTAATATGCCATGTTTAACAAAGTATATGAATGCCTACGAGCATTGAGGTTCTTTCCTAGAAGGAATGTGTTGTTGCCTTTGGCAATGTGGTTTTGCATATGAAACAGTTTTGTGAAATACATTTGAAAGTAGTAAGTAAATGTATTTGAAATGATATATTGGCTGTGTGGCGTAAATGGGAAAGTATCAGATATAGTTGACATGCCATATGATTAAGTACACTATAAAAATAAAGTCGATCGCTCTGCAGCTCTTGAGGTATAGTCGTATGTCTACTCAGGCTGATTTTATTCTCCGATTTCTTACAATAAAGGTGAGCCTATTGTTGTGTGGTAGAGGTAAGTCTATCACGACAGGGTAGAGGTAAGCCTATTCTCGGCCGAAGTGAGATTTAGTGGAGGTAAGTCCGTCATGAGAAATCCGTGTATCCGATATGGTAATTAACATTCTATTTTTGAATGTAAGGATAGAGGTAAGTCTATTCGAAGTCACCCTTAAAGCTAATATATGTGATATATGAAAAGATTTTTTGATGCATATGGTTGTTATGCATAATTTGTTTTGGAAACAAATGAGAAAATGCTTTGGTTTATTTAAGCATTCTTTATACTTCACATGATATGTGGTTTTCAAATGAAATTTGAAATGCATCAATGCATCAATGTTTATTAAGAGCATCCTCACTAAGCATGTGTGCTTACACTCTCTTTTTCCATTGATGCAGAGCAATAGAGTTGTGGGGTAGCGTTATCTCGACAAGGAAGGTCCAAGAGCAAGACAATTGATTAAGTATGAAAAACCTAGTTTTAAATCGGTTAATAAGGCAATGTATTACCATGTTTTGGGGATTTGTAATATGGATTTTAATGGTGTTGTTGAGGTTTATTTGTTGTGGTTTGATGGTTTAATATGTTGATATCTTGAGGCTTGATTGTTTGTGACTTGTGTTAAGTGTTCAAAAGTACTATTTTTATTACCCTTTTTACTTATATTATTGTTAGACTTAGGCTCATATTAGTTGCAAAATTAGTCATTCATGCACTATGTTGTGCGTAATAAGTGCTCCGCAAATTTGCAAGTGTACACGTCGCAAGTTATAGTATAAAAGATATCGTCTCTACAAGGATTGGTGCCACTTCAAGAATCTAGTTTCTTGCACTGTAAAAGTAAAAGAACACAAGTAGATGATTGTAGGAGTTCTAATTAACGACTAAACTAGAAATCAATAAAGTAAAAGAAGATGTAATCAAAAGAGAGAGAGTAGGCCAGGTTATCGTGAGTTGAAGAGTGATAGCCGATTGGATTGTCTTGGTAAAAGAGTGCAGCGGCAACTCAGTTACCGTGGCAACTTGCGCGGTTGGGTTGCCTTGGCAACTATATGACGGTTGCCTGGGCAACTGTTTGGGCGACTGGGCAGCAAACTTCAAGGTTTGGTAGAACGTTCTTCAATGGTTTCTTCTTATCCCTAACTCGAAACTCTAGCTAATTATGCATGCCTTGACAATACATCCCTGCGTGAATCAAGGGTGAACAACAACCAATCTTGCGCTCCTCTTAGCCGTTGAAATCCTTAAACTTATTCCTAAGCCGGATTAATATTCACCATCAATAGATTGAATAAAGACCATACTCATTCGTTTCATGAATCTAATTCTCCCGATATTAGATAAATAGATAGAGTTACGAGATCCTCTCCCAATTCACTCGCAAACAAGAATAAAAACCAAGAATGAGTAAACCTTGAATTGAAAGTGCAAACTCTTATTACCTAAACAAAATCCAACCGTTTCTCACAACCACAAAACACAATAACCTTAGCCAAATAGATTTAGTTCATGGCTAGGTTCCAAAGAAACACAAAACAAAGTTTTCCTAACATAAACCTAATTGAACAAGAAAGAAAAAGATGAAGATGGTTGAAGCCTCTTGTCGAATTCTCTCCCCATTGCACACATATGGAGTTGACGGCTTGGTCCTCTATTTATAGGGCTAGGTCAAAGTATTTCTTGAGGAGGAAGTTAAGTTGGAATTAAATACTTTTAAAGAATATAATTCTTTATTATATTTAAATTCCTTCTAGATCTTCTCCTATCTTCTTGGGATTTAATCTTTCTTTGATCTCTTCATGGAAATCCAGCTCCTTTAGGATTCAGCTTTGCTCCACGTCATACTGGGATTATCTAGTTATCAATTTCGGCTTCCATATCATCTTATCCCTTGTCGATAATTGCCCTAGCAACTAGCTCGGCATATCCTTCATGCACTGTCCTGGAAACTAGGTCGGCATCTCCTTCTTGTATTGCCCTAGCAACTGGTTCCAGCCTTGCTTTGGCAACTAATTCTGCACACACAAAAACAACTATAGGCAGCACCATTTTCCATAAAATTAAGCAAAATATGAAATCAAGCTTGTCCACCAAGGAAACAATGCAAACATGCATGAATGGCTAATAATGCAACTAATATGAGCCTAAGTCTAGCAATAATATGAGTAAAAATAGTGAATAAAATAGTACTTTTAGACACTTAACACGCCCCCAACTCGAACTATTGCTTTTCCTCAAGCAATGCAAACTAATAATTACCCGCCAAGACTTCAATTTTCACAAACTTAGCTTCGAACTTAATTTCAATCCTCATAACTGTGGCACAAAGTATGATCGACTTTTCATTTTTCAGACAACTTAGGAGTTACTCGGAATCAAACTATAATGCTTGTGAGTGTGTGCGGAGTTGTGTGCAAGTTGATTTTTCAGATTCTATGTGAACAAGAGGTTTTAAAATTACTTCCTTGGGTTCTTTTAACATGTTTTAACTAGAGCCGGTTTCGGGCACCTCTAGTGATTTGTTTTTAGTTTTCTTAAGTTTTTTCTTTTATTCAACTAGAGCCGATTTTGGGCACCTCCAGCGATCAATTTTTAGCACATACTAGATTCAGTTTCGGGCACCTCTAGTATTCATCCAATTTTTATTTTAATCCCCCAATTATTTAACTACCAACCTAAGTTCGCTAGAATTCCTTAAATCAATCAAGCCACAACAGTGTTTCATCAAGTTTAGCATCATAGTAGGATTCTAAGTGTTTCCATGGATATCCTAGAATAAAAAGATCTATCAATTAAGTACATTGGCAATGTCATCATCAGATATTCATCAAATCTAGGCAATTATTGTTCCAACTAAAAGCATGGCAAGCAATTTATGTATCTATGTTCAATACTTAAAATGAATGCAACTAAACATGACAACTAACTAGTAACAATCCCCCAAAACTCGAGTGAGACATTGTCCTCAATGCATGGAAAAAAAGAATAAAAATAAAGTAAAAATAAAAAAATAGAATGCAAACGATGACTTACCCCGAGAGCTCTTCATCGTGGATGATTAGTTTTCTTTTGGCCGGTGTCTTGATTCTTTTGTTGAACACGGTGGTTGCTTCCTTGTTGTCGATGGTGGAACCGATCCACGTACGAGTGTGTCCTCATCATCCCCATCATCCTCATCCTCAATCTCATTGGCTTTTCGCTTGGGCTTGGAGGATTCGACTGGTGTGTTCTTTGTTGGTGCAACGGAGGACTCGTCTGAATCTAAAAAATTGGACAATGATTCAGTATGAGTTGATTCGGGCATAGGTGCTTTACCTTTGTCTTTTGCAGTGGTTGCCGAGGGGCGTCTTTAGTTTTGGTTGCTGCGGCATCTTTAGTGTTGGTTACGGTGGCAACTGCTGGGGCAAGCGCTGTGTAGGTTGCCAAGGCATCATCTGTTGCGGTTGTCGTGGAAACTGCTTCTTTGGTTGTTGTGGCAAGGATTTCAGCAGGAAAGATAGGAAATGGCACGCGGCTTTCCGGGTAATTTTCCAGGATGACTTGGGTGATGGCATTGTTGTGGTCCTTCATGTACCGCATGAACATTAGTTGCTGGTCTTCTATTTGCTTAAGACGGTTCGCCAATGGTTGTAAGAGTGCTTCAAGTTTTCCCGGGGTTGTTGTCTGAGTTGCCCGAGCATCAGTTGCCTGGGCATCAGGAGTTGTCGAGGTGGCAGGAGTTTCCGCGGCAACTGTAAGCGTTGGGGATTTTACCAGTGCTTCTCCCATTAGCTTTCGGATTTATGCTCGATTCCAACCGGACTTTGGTAGGGCCTTTTCATCGGTTGACTCACTTGGGACATGCATCTCCTTCCAAAGATTGGAAATTAAGCAAGGGAAGAAAAGAGAACCCTTGTCTTTTGCGCAACATACAAAAATCTCATCACAAATAAATTTTCCAATGTTAATGATGCGATTATGCAAGATAGAATGTATGAGCAAAAGACGAGGTGTATCGACGGTGGTGTTGTGTGTTGTGGGCATTAAAGAAGTTTTAACAAACTTATTTCATAATTTTGCCTCGGGTTTAAGTCGAAGGAGGTTTACCATTCCCTTATATTTACCGTTGTTCCAACGAGTTCCTGGTAGAGTGAGTTCTTGAAGCACCTTGTCGAGTTGTTTGGGCGTGAGTTGATCAACAAAGGCTTGATGCTCGTCATTCTCAACGTAGAGCCCGTAAAAGGCGTTGGTGCTTTCGGTGCTTATGAGGATAGCCTTGTCGTGAACAAAAACATAAGGATTATCTGGGTTAGGTGAGTGAGCATAGAATTCTCTTACCCATGAGATGTTGCCCGGTTCCAGTTGATGGCAAAAGATTTGCCACTTTTGGTGTGCAATCTTTTCGAAGATGAAGGGCTCAAGACCGAAATCTTGATGAGAGTTGGAGTACTCGAAGCCTTGTTCTTCGTAAATCTTTCGGCTTTCAAACTTGGAGTGAAATCGTTCTTGAACCGCCGGTGTAGCAAATTTCTTGTAGCTTGGTTCTTTGGAAGAACTTGGATGTGTCAAAAACTTGATTTTGGATGCCATGGATGATCTTGGTTGTGAGTTGGGTAGAAATAAAGAAAAGAAAGCAAAAGAAACTAAAGAGTTGCAAGGTTAAAAGTAGGAATAGGTTTCTTGGAAGTTAAGGGTGATGGGTTAAATAGAAAAGATAGGTAGTAAATATGGTGGGTGGGATTGATTGGAAAGAAAGAAAGCAAGGGTTTAATTGGGGGAAAGGGGCGGCAAAGGGATTTGGGGAAGGGTTTGGCCGGCTATGTAGGTGAATTAGGGTAAATTGGAGGCTTAATATAAGCCTTAGATTTAGCCCATTAGTTTCCTTGTTGAAGAAACTTCCTTATTGAATCAAATTCCTCTTTATCTTGAACTCTTTTCCTATAATTCAAAAACAAATAAAATAAGGATTAAAATTAAAGATAAACTAGTAAATAAAATAAAAAGAAATAAATAAAGATGTGAAAAGAAATTCTTAAACCTAAAATTTAAAAATAATTAAATAAATATGGAAGAAAGATGTAGTCTTAACCTAAAGAAAATAAATAAATCTATCTTAAGGAGAGCATGATCATGCATCTCCTAAGGTAACCACTTCTTTGTTACGTTCCACATGGGCACCGTTATAGTGCTTCAATCTTTGTCCGTTAACTTTGAATTCATGTTCGTCAGTGATGGACTTGATTATCACGGCACCATAGGAGAACGGTTTGACAACATCGAATGGTCCCGACCATCTGGATTTTAGTTTTCCCGGGAAAAGTTTCAGTTAAGAATTGAATAAGAGAACTAGTTGCCCTGGCATGTATTGCTGCGACAGTAGTTTCTTGTCATGCCATTGCTTTATTTTCTCCTTGTAGATTCGTGCATTGTCGTAGGCGAGTGCACAAAATTCTTCTATCTCGTTGAGATCTAGTAAACGCTTTTTTTCGGCACTCTCCCAATCCATATTCACGGTCTTGATTGCCCAATATGCTTTGTGTTCGATTTCCACTGGTAAGTGACAAGTCTTGCCATATACAAGTCGAAACGGGGACATTTCAAGGGGTGTTTTGAATGCGGTTCGGTAAGCCCAAAGTGCTTCGTCTAGCTTGTAGACCAATCTTTTCAGGAAGGATTGACAACCTTCTCGAGGATATTCTTCAATTCCCGGTTAGAAATTTCTGCTTGCCCATTAGTTTGTGGATGATATGCCGTGGCAATTTTGTGTGATACACCGAAGCATTGCAGCATCTTGGCAATGAGTCTGTTGACAAAGTGCTTGCCTTCATCACTGATAATTGCTCTCGGCATCCCAAACTGTGTAAATATATTTTTCTGCTAGAATCGTTGCACGATCTTGGAATCGTTGGCGGGAACTGCAGCTACCTCAACCCATTTAGACACGTAGTCGACGGAAAAGTAGAATGTAGAGGTTGCCGAATGAAGATGGGAAAGGTCCCAAAAAAATTGAACCCCCATACATCGAACAATTCCACCTCAAGGATGTTTTGGAGCGGCATCTCATGTCGTCTAGAGATATTGCCCGTCCTTTGGCAACGATCACATTGCTTGTAAAACTCTTGGGCATCTTTCTATAGTGTTGGCCAATACAAACAAGATTGCAAGAATTTGGCCGCGGTACGTGTTCCTCCAAAATGTCCTTCATAGGGTGAAGAATGGAATTGCCGGAGTACATTATGTTGCTCCTCTTCAGGGACACATCGGCGTATAATCTGATCTGCACATTGTTTAAACAAAAGAGGCTCGTCCCAGAAATAATGCTTAGCATCATGGCAGAACCGCTTCTTCCCTTGGTGAGTAAGGCCATAAGGTAAAATACCACAAACAAGAAAATTAACTAAATCAGCGCACCAGGGTATTGCCGAAGCATCTGTGGTTACCGAGGCATGTGTTGCCGTGGCAACTATTTTCGTGGTTGCCGAGACATGCGCATCTGGAGTTGCCGAGGCATCAAGGGTTGCCGAGGCGTACGCATTTGCCGAGGCATGCGCATCTGGAGTTGCCGAGGCATTAGGGGTTGCCGAGGCGTGCGCAGTTGTCGAGGCATGCACATCTAGAGTTGCGGAGGCATCAAGGGTTGCCGAGGCGTGCGCATCTAGAGTTGCCGAAGCGACTAACAGTTGCTCATTCGGGAATGCATCGTATATCTTTAAATCTGCATCTTCCTCCCTATTGCATTCTAAGCATGACAAGTGATCGTCAAATTGATTCTCTATTCCTTTCTTGTCCTTAATTTCAATGTCAAATTCTTGTAAAAGCAATATCCAATGAATCAAACGAGGTTTGGCATCCTTTTTAGGAAATAGATACTTAAGTGCCGAATGGTTTGTGTGGACAATTAACTTTGTACAAATCAAATAGGATCGAAATTTGTCAAATGCAAAAACTACGGCTAGTAACTCTTTCTCCGTTGTTGTGTAATTCACTTGAGCTCTATTAAGAGTTTTACTAGCGTAGTATATCACATGAAAGGTCTTACCTGTGCGTTGGCCTAGGACTGCTCCTACCACAAAATCACTTGCATCACACATTAGCTCAAAAGCTAGTGTCCAATCGGGTGGAACGACAATGGGTGCCGAGGCAATCTTTTCCTTTAGGGTTTTGAATTCTTGGGGCGCAAGAATCATCAAAATTGAAGACTTTATCCTGTTCAAGCAAATTGCACAAGGGTTTAGTAATCTTAGAAAAATTATGAATAAACCTCCTGTAAAAAACTACATGTCCAAGAAAGCTTCAGATTCCTTTAACCAAACTTGGTGGTGGCAATCTCTCGATCACATCCACCTTGGCTTTGTCTGCTTCGATACCCTTTGATGAAATCTTGTGGCTGAGCACGATTCCTTCATCTACCTTAAAATGACACTTCTCCCAATTAAGGACTAGATCGGATTCTTCACATCGTGTCAGCACTTTCTCCAAATTGACAAGGCAACTGTCGAAGTCATTACCGAATACAAAAAAGTCGTCCATGAAGATTTCAAGGAAGTCTTCGACCATGTTTGAAAAGAGTGTCATCATGCATCTTTGGAAGGTTGCCGGGGTATTTCACAATCCAAACGACATTCTTTGGAAAGCATAAGTACCGTATGGACATGTGAAGGTTTTCTTTTCTTGATCTTCTGGTGTTATGACAATTTGATTGTAACATGAATAACCATCAAGAAAACAATAAAAGGGTTTACTTGCAAGACGGTCAAGCATTTGATCAATAAATGGTAATGGGAAGTGATCTTTCCTAGTGGCTTTGTTTAGTTTTGGTAATCGATACAAACCCTCTAACTAATCACAGTCCTGGTTGGAATGAGTTAATTGTTTTAATTACTTTCCACCGTTTTACCTCATTTTTCGGTACACATTGTACCGGACTTACCCATGTACTATTAGAGATAGGGTATATAATGTAGTGTTAAGCCAGTTGATGATTTCTTTCATTACAACCCCTTTCATGGCATGATTCAGTCTCCTCTAGGCCTCAATCGAAGGTTTGTGATCATCTTCCAACAAAATCTTATGCATGCACACTGCCGGACTAATTCCCTTCAAGTTGGCAATTGTCCATCCTATCGCCTTCTTGTGTAGCATCAACATGTCGATTAGCTTTTTTTCATGCTTAGGCTGTAACTTAGAGGAAATAATCATAGGCAATGTATTATCGGTTCCCAAGTAAGCATATTTTAGTTGCCCTGGCAATTGTTTCAACTCAAGAATCAGCGGTTGTTTAGTAGAGGGTTTTTTGTGTTTACCTTCTTTACCTGAGTAATCCAGGGGTTCAAAGTATGTACCTGGTCAATTGACTAACCAATTTGCCTCTTCTTGTTGTTCCTCATTGATTGGTTCTTCATACTCCTTAGGTTCCTCTAGATCGGCAATGTAGTTGCCAAGGCAACTAATTTCCTTGTCGAAGTCAAACTCTGCCATGGCATAAAGAAGTTGGCATTCTTCTGGATCATCGACATGCTTTAGTGTTTAGAACACACTCAGTTTAACTTGCTGGTCATTCACCCTCATTGTGAGCTCCCCCTTTTCAACATCTATCAAGGTTCTCCTTGTTGGTAGGAAGGGTCTCCCGAGAATGATAGGTGCATGCTCATCTGTTTCACAATGCAAAATAATAAAGTCAGCAGGAAAAATAAATTTATCAACTTTTACCAGTATGTTTTCGATTTTTCCCTTTGGATGCACATAGTATCTGTCGACTAGCTGTAGCATAACTGTTGTAGGTCTTGCCTTCCTGATTCCTAGTTTCTGGAAAATCGATTTAGGCATCAAGTTTATGCTCGCTCCAAAGTCACATAATGCTTTCCCGACATAGTGATTTTTAATGGAATAGGGTATTGTAAAACTTTTGGGATCTTTCAACTTGGGTGGCATGCGATTGTGCAACATGGCCATGCATCCCTCTGTTGCGGCTACTGTTTCAAATTCACCTAGCCTTGTTCTTTTGGACACAATGTCTTTTAGAAACTTGTCATAGTTCGGCATTTGTTCAATTGCCTCAACCAACGACAACTTCTTGAATTGATATTCTTGCTTTTGTCACTTCAACCATTGTGGGAATGGTGGTGGAAGTCAGATATCTTTGATCCTTTCATTGGTCTGAAATCTGACTGTCGGCATTGTCAGGGCAACTGGAGTTATTGAGGCATCGTCAACTGGGGTTGCTATGTCATGCTTATCGTTGGTTGCCGCAGCATGCTTATCGTTGGTTACCGTGGCATGCGTATCTGGGGTTGCCATGGCATTCCCTAGTTCAGCATCTGAGGCTTTGCCGCTGAGTTCATCTTGTTCTTTTTGTGGAGTTTTGTTTGATGAGCGGGCTAGAGCCTCCTTAAGTTGTTGGCCACTTCTAGTGGTGATTGCCTTGCATTACTCGTGGCCGGATCCTCTTACGAATTCAGTATCGCTGGGTAAACCTCCTTGCGGACTAGTATTCAGGTTTTGAGAAAATTGTCCGACTTGAGTTTCTAATGATTTGATTGCCGCCTCTTAGTTTTGCAATCTCATCTCGGTCCTATTAATAAAAGCATAAGTTCTTTTTATGAAGTTACTATTCTCAGCCATATAAGATTCAGTTTTTAACATGAAAGCATTGAGAGAATTTTCCAAAGAACTAGTTGTTGTTGGTTGTTGCTGCGGCAACTGTTGCCATGGCATATTCTGTTGGAATCCTGATGCTTGTGCATTCTGATTGTTCTACTTCAGAGTATTGTTGGGATTACTCCATGAAAAATTCGGGTGCTTCTTCCAAGCTGGATTGTATGTGTTGGACATCACATTGTTGTTCCGGTTGTAATTCCCCACATAAAAGCTGGACTCTGGATTCTGCATACATTTAGAATAATCATGGTTACCACCACATAACTCACAAAAGGAATCTACTACCTTGACCTCATGTGTGTTGTTTTGTTTCTTAATGTTCTGGACCATCTTGGTTAGAGTGGCCAATTG
This sequence comes from Hibiscus mutabilis, assembly GCA_019671005.1. Classification (NCBI taxonomy): domain Eukaryota; kingdom Viridiplantae; phylum Streptophyta; class Magnoliopsida; order Malvales; family Malvaceae; genus Hibiscus; species Hibiscus mutabilis. The sequence goes on from CM033717.1 coordinate 58,534,789, forward strand.
TGCCAAAGTTGAATCTGATGATCCCAGTTCATGTATTGTAGCTTGGCGTCTAACTCCTCCTCTTCTAGCAGATGGGAACTGATAATCATTCTTGGCAAGCCTGTTCAGAATTTGTATTGCTTCTTCTAACGACTTGTCTAGGAGTATGCCGTTTGCCGAGGCATCTAGCATCATCCTTGTTGGTGTATTCACAGCATTGTAAAACATCGTCACCTGTGTCCACACTGGGAATCCTTGTAGGGGGAAATTGTGTAGAAGTTCTCTATATTGCTCCCAAGCCTCGTACATGGATTCATTATCTCCCTGTCGAAAAGAAGTAATTTCGTTACGAAGCTTATCGGTCAAGTTTGTAGGATTAAATCCAGCAAGGAAATCACAACAAAGATCAGTCCAAGATCCTATTGATCTGGCAGGAATACTATTCAACCATGCTTTCGCCCTATCCCTTAGTGAATAGGGAAATAATCTTAGTCGTAAAACATCTGGGGTGACTCCTTGTATTTTGAATAAGTTGCAAATCTCAAGGAAATATTTAAGATGTTGTCGTACATCTTCAGTTGCTGAGCCGGCAAATTGAACAATTTGTGTTGATCATATTGAACATCACCGATTTCAACTTAAAGTGGTTGGCTTCAATTTCAGGTGTGACAACTCTTGGATTAAGTCCTTCAAGATCTTCATCTAGATAGTCTCGAATAGTTCTGTTTCGTGCAAGAATCACTCTACCTCCTGCTGGAACATCCTGATTGTTGTTGACATTCATATTGCCGTCTTGATTAGCCATTGCTACTCTTAACCTTTGTCTGAGTCTTTTCAAGGTTCGTTTGATTTCTGGATGAAAGGGATATTCTGGTGTAGTTGGTCTCTCCCTGGTCATATACCAATAAAAAACCAAAGTTTGTTAACCCTTCGAATCTTAAACAATAAAAATAAAAAGTGCAAGAAAATAAAAACAAAGTCGTTATTGCCAATCCCCGGCAACGGCGCCAAAAACTTGTTGCGCGTAGTAAGTACTCCGCAATTGTGCAAGTGTACACGTCGCACGTTATAGTATAAAAGATATCATCTCCACAAGGATTGGTGCCACTTCAAGAATCTATTTTCTTGTACTGTAAAAGAACAAGTAGATGATTGTAGGAGTTCGAATTAATGATTAAACTAGAAAACAATAAAGTAAAAGAAGATGTAATAAAAAGAGAGAGAGAGTAGGCCAGGTTATCGTGAGTTGAGGAGTGATAGCCGATTGGATTGTCTTGGTAAAAGAGTCCAGCGGCAACTAAGTTGCCTTGGCAACTTGCGCGGTTGGGTTGCCTTGGCAACTAGTATGACGGTTGCCTGGGCAACTGTTTGGGCGACTGGGCAGCAAACTTCAAGGCTCGGCAGAGTGTTCTTCAATGGTTTCTTCTTATCCCTAAGTCGAAAATCTAGCTAATTGTGCATGCCTTGATAATATATCCTTGCGTGAATCAAGGGTGAACAACAACCAATCTTGCGCTCCTCTTAGCCGTTGAAATCCTTAAAGTTATTCCTAAGCCGGATTAATCTTCACCATCAATTGATTGAATAAAGACCATACATTCGTTTCATGAATCTAACTCTCCCGATATTAGATAAATAGATAGAGTTACGAGATCCTCTCCCAATTCACTTGCAAACAAGAATAAAAACCAAGAATGAGTAAACCTTGAATTGAAAGTGCAAACTCTTATTACCTAAAAAAAATTCAACCGTTTCTCACAACCACAAAACACAATAACCTTAGCCAAATAGATTTAGTTCATGGCTAGGTTCCAAAGAAACACAAAACAAAGTTTTCCTAACATAAACCTAATCGAACAAGAAAGAAAAAGATGAAGATGGTTAAAGCCTCTTGTCGAATTTTCTCCCCCTTGCACACATATGGAGTTGACGACTTGGTCCTCTATTTATAGGGCTAGGTCAAAGTCTTTCTTGAGGAGGAAGTTAAGTTGGAATTAAATACTTTTAAAGAATATAATTCTTTATTATATTTAAATTCCTTCTAGATCTTCTCCTATCTTCTTGGGATTTAATCTCTCTTTGACCTCTTCATGGAAGTCCAGCTCCTTTAGGTTTCAACATTGCTCCATGTCATACTGGGCTTATCTAGTCATCAATTTCGACTGCCATATCATCTTATCCCTTGTCGACAATTGCCCTAGCAAATAGCTCGGCATATCCTTCATGCACTGCCCTGAGAACTACGTCGGCATCTCCTTCTTGTATTGCCCTGGCAACTGGTTCTACCCTTGCTTTGGCAACTGATTCTGCACACACAAAAACAACTATCGGTAGCACCCTTTTTCTACAAAATTAAGCAAAATATGAAATCAAGCTTGTCCACCAAGGAAACAATGCAAACATGCATGAATGGCTAATAATGCAACTAATATGAGTAAAAATGGTGAATAAAATAGTACTTTTAGACACTTAACACGCCCCCAAACTCGAACTATTGCTTGTCCTCAAGCAGTGCAAACTAATAATTACCCGCTAAGACTCCAATTTTCACAAACTTAGCTTAGAACTTAATTTCAATGCTCAGAACCGTGGCACAAAGTATGATCGACTTTTCATTTTTCGGACAACTTAAGAGTTACACGGAATCAAACTATAATGCTTGTGAGTGTGTGCGGAGTTGTGTGCAAGTTGATTTTAAAGATTCTATGTGAACAAGAGGTTTTCAAATTACTTCCTTGGGTTCTTTTAACATGTTTTAACTAGAGCCGGTTTCGGGCAGGTCTAGCGATCAATTTTTAGCAGATACTAGAGCCATTTTTGGGCACCTCTAGCATTCATCCAATTTTTATTTTAATCCCCCAATTATTTAACTATCAACCTAAGTTCGCTAGAATTCCTTGAATCAATCAAGCCACAATAGTGTTTCATCAAGTTTAGCATCATAGTAGGACTCTAAGTGTTTCTATGGTTATCCTAGAATAAAAAGTTCTATTAATTAAGTAAATTGGCAATGTCATTATTGGATATTCATCAAATCTAGGCAATTCTTGTTTCAACTAAAGGCATGGCAAGCAATTTATTTGTCCTATGTGCAATACTTAAAATGAATGCAACTAAACATGACAAATAACAAGTAGCAATGCCCCAAATTCGAGTGAGGCATTGTCCTCAATACATGCAAAAAAGAATAAAAATAAAAGTAAAAATAAAAAATAGAATGCAAACGATGACTTCCCCGAGAGCTCGTCATCGTGGATGATTAGTTTCTTTTTGGCCGGTGTCTTGATTCTTTTGCTTGAACGCGGTGGTTGTTTCCTTGTTACCGATGGTGGAATCGATCCTCGTATGGGTGTGTCCTCATCATCCTCATCCTCAATCTCATTGGTTTTTCGCTTGGGCTTAGAGGATTTGACTGGTATGGTCTTTGTTGGTGCAATGGAGGACTCGTCCGAATATGAAAATGGGACAATGATTCAGTACGAGTTGATTCGGGCATACGTGCTTTACCTTTGTCTTTTGTAGTGGTTGCCAGGGCGTCTTTAGTTTTGGTTGCGCGACATCTTCAGTGTTGGTTGCGGTGGCAACTGTTGGGGTAGGCGCTGTGTAGGTTGCCACGGCATCATCTGTTGTAGTTGTCGTGGCAACTCTTATTTGGTTGCCGTGGCAAGGATTTCGGCAGGAAAGATAAGAAACAACACGCGACTGTCCAGGTAATTTTCCTGGATGACTTCGGTGATGGCATTGTTGTGGTCCTTCATGTACCGCATGAACATTAGTTGCCGATCTTCGATTTGCTTAAGGTGGTTCGCCCACGGTTGTAAGAGTGCTTCAAGTTGTCCCGGGGTTGCTATCTGAGTTGTCCGTGCATTAGTTGCTTGGGCATTAGGAGTTACCGAGGCAACAGGAGTTGCCACAGAAACTGTAGGCGTTGGGGATTTTACCGATGCCTCTCCCATTAGCTTTCGGATTTGTGCTCAATTCCAACAGGACTTTGGTAGGGCCTTTTCATCGGTTGACTCACTTGGGACATACATCTCCTTGCAAAGATTGGAAATTAAGCAAGGGAAGAAAAGAGAACCCTTGTCTTTTATTCTACATACAAAAATCTCATCACAAATAATTTTTCCAATGTTAATGATGCGATTATGCAAGATAGAATGTATGAGCAAAAGATGAGGTGTATCGACGGTGGTGTTATGTGTTGTGGGCATTGAAGAAGTTTTAACAACTTATTCCATAATTTTACCTCGGGTTTAAGCTGAAGGTAGTTTACCGTGCCCTTATATTTACCGTCGTTCCAATGAGTTCCCGGTAGAGTGAGTTCTTGAAGCACCTTGTCGAGTTGCTTGGGCGTGAGTTGATCAACAAAGGCTTGATACTCGTCCTTCTCAACGTAGAGCCCGTAAAAGGTGTTGGTGCTTTTGGTGCTTATGAGGATAGCCTTGTCACGAACAAAAACATAAGGATTATTCGGGTTAGGCGAGTGAGCATAGAATTCTCTTACCCATGAGATGTTGCCCAGTTCCGGTTGATGGCAAAAGATTTGCCACTTTTGGTGTGCAATCTTTTCGAAGATGAAGGGCTCAAGACCGAAATCTTGATGAGAGTTGGAGTATTTGAAGCCTTGTTCTTCGCAAATCTTCCGGCTTTCAAACTTGGAGTGAAATCGTTCTTGAACCACCGGTGTAGCAAATTTCTTGTAGCTTGGTTTTGTGGAAGAACTTGGATGCGCCAAAAAGTTGATTTTGGATGCCATGGATGATCTTGGTTGTGAGTTGGGTAGAAACAGAGAGAAGAAAGCAAAAGAAACTAAAGAGTTGCAAGGTTAAAAGTAGGAATAGGTTTCTTAGAAGTTAAGGGTGATGGGTTAAATAGAAAAGATAGGTAGTAAATATGGTGGGTGGGATTGATTGGAAAGAAAGAAAGCAAGGGTTTTAATTGGGGGAAGGGGCGACAAAGGGATTTGGGGAAGGGAAGGGTTTGGCTGGTTATGTAGGTGAATTAGGGTAAATTGGAGGCTTAATATAAGCCTTAGATTTAGCCCATTAGTTTCCTTGTTGAAGAAACTTCCTTCTTGAATCAAATTCCTCTTTATCTTGAACTATTTTCCTATAATTCAAAAATAAATAAAATAAGGATTAAAATTAAAGATAAACTAGTAAATAAAATAAAAAGAAATAAATAAAGATGTGCAAAGAAATTCTTAAACCTAAAATTCAAAAATAATTAAATAAATATGAAAGAAAGATGTAGTCTTAACCTAAAGAAAATAAATAAATCTATCCTAAGAATAGCCAAAAAAAAAAAAAATAAATATAAAAACAAAAATAATAAGGTTCGAATAAAAGGAAAAATAAAAAGAAAATATCGAAAGGAGAGCAATGTCATGCATCTCTTAAGGTTACCACTTCTTTGTTACGTTCCTCATGGGCACCGTTATAGTGCTTCAATATTTGTCCGTTAACTTTGAATTCATGTTCGTCAGTGATGGACTTGATTATCACGACACCATGGGAGAACGGTTTGACAACTTTGAATGGTCCCGACCATATTGATTTTAGTTTTCCCAGGAAAAGTTTTAGCCTAGAATTGAATTAGAGAACTAGTTGCCCTGGCATGAATTGCCGCGACAGTAGTTTGTGGATGATATCCCGTGGCAATTTTGTATGATACACCGAAGCGTTGCAACTTCTTGGCAATGAGTCTGTTGTCAAAGTGCTTGCTTTCATCATTGATAATTGCTCTCGGCATCCCAAACCGTGTAAATATATTTTTCTGCAAGAATCGTTGCACGGTCTTAGAATCGTTGGCGGGAACTGCAGCTACTCGACGCCAAGTAGAATGTAGAGGTTGCCGAATATAGATGGGAAAGGTGCCATAAAATCGATCCCCCATACATCAAACAATTCCACCTCAAGGATGTTTTGGAGCGGCATCTCATATCGTCTAGAGATATTGCCCGTCCTTTGGCAACGATCACATTGCTTGTAAAACTTTGGGCATATTTGTACAGTGTTGGCCAATACAAACCGTATTGAAAGACTTTGGTCGCGGTACGTGTTCTTCCAAAATATCCTCCATAGGGTGAAGAATGACATTGCCAGAGTACATTCTGCTGCTCCTTTTCAGGGACACATCGGCGTATAATCTGATCTGCATATTGTTTAAACAAAAGAGGCTTGTCCCAAAAATAATGCTTAGCATCATGGAGGAACCGCTTCTTCCCTCGGTGAGTAAGGCCATAAGGTAAAATATCACAAATAAGGAAATTAACTAAATCAGCATACCAGGGTATTGCCGAGGCATCCGTGGTTGTCGAGGCATGTGTTGCCGTTGAAACTGCTTCCGTGGTTACCGATGCATGTGTTGTTGTGGCAACTGTTTCCGTGGTTACCGATGCATGTGCTGTTGTGGCAACTATTTCCGTGGTTGCCAAGGCGTACGCATCTGAAGTTGCCGAGGCATGTGCATCTGGAGTTGCCGAGGCGTTAAAGGTTACCGAGGCGTATGCATTTGCCGAGGTGTCAAGGGTTGCCGAGGCGTGCGCATTGGTAGTTACCGAGGCGTGCGCATCTAGAGTTGCCGAAGTGACTAACAGTTACTCATTAAGGAATGCATTGCATATCTCTAAATCCGTGTCCTCCTCCCTATTGCATTCTAAGCGTGATAAGTGATCGTCAACTTGATTTTCTGTTCCTTTCCTGTCCTTAATTTCAATGTCAAATTCTTGTAAAAGCAATATCCAACGAATCAAACGAGGTTCGGCATCCTTTTTAGCAAACAAATACTTAATTGTCGAATGGTTTGTGTGGACAATTACCTTTGTACCAATCAAATAGGATTGAAACTTGTCAAATGCAAAAACTACGGCTAGTAACTCTTTCTCCGTCGTTGTGTAATTCACTTGAGCGCTATTAAGAGTTTTACTAGCGTAGTATATCATATGAAAGGTCTTACCTGCGCGTTGGCCTAGGACTGCTCCTACCGCAAAATCACTTGCATCACACATTAGCTTAAAAGGTAGTGTCCAATCGGGTGGAACGACAATAGGTGCTGAGGCAAGCTTTTCCTTTAGAGTTTTCAATGCTTGGGCGCAAGAATCATCAAAATTGAAGACTTTATCCTGTTCAAGCAAATTGCACAAGGGTTTAGTAATCTTAGAAAAATTATGAATGAACCTTCTGTAAAAACCTGCATGTCCAAGAAAGCTTCAAATTCCTTTAACCAAACTTGGTGGTGGCAATCTCTCGATCAAATCCACCTTGGCTTTCTCTACTTCGATACCCATTGATGAAATCTTATGGCCGATCATGATTCCTTCATCTACCATAAATGGCACTTTTCCCAATTAAAGAATAGATTGGATTCTTCACATTGTGTCAGCACTTTCTCCAAATTGCCGAGGCAACTGTCAAAGTCATTACCAAATACGTAAAAATCATCCATGAAGATTTCAAGGAAGTCTTCGACCATGTCTAAAAAGAGTGCCATCATGCATCTTTGGAAGGTTGTCGGGGCATTACACAATCCGAACGACATCCTCTGCAAAGCATAAGTACCGTATGGACATGTGAAGGTTGTCTTTTCTTGATCTTCTGGTGCTATGTCAATTTGATTGTAACCTGAATAACCATCAAGAAAACAATAAAAGGTTTTACCTGCAAGACGGTCAAGCATTTGATCAATAAAGGGTAATGGGAAGTGATATTTCCTAGTGGCTTTGTTTAGCTTTCAGTAATCCATACAAACCCTCCAACCGGTCACATTCCTAGTTAGAATAAGTTCATTATTTTTATTAGTTACCACCGTTATACCTCTTTTTTTCGGTACACATTGTACCGGACTTGCCCATATACTATCAGAGATAGGGTATATAATGCTGGAGTTAAACCACTTGATGATTTCTTTCATTACAACCCCTTTCATAGCATGATTCACTCTTCTCTGGGCCTCAATCGGAGGTTTGTGATCATCTATGCATGCACACTGCCGGACTAATTCCCTTCAAGTTGGCAATTGTCCATCCTATCGCCTTCTTGTGTAGCATCAACATGTCGATCAGCTTTTTTTCATGCTCAGGCTATGACTTAGAGGAAATAGTTACGGGCAATGTATTATCGGTTCCCAAGTAAGCATATTTTAGTTGCCATGGCAAATGTTTCAACTCAAGAATCGATTGTTGTTCGGTAGAGGGTTTTTCGAGTTTACCTTCCTTACCTGAGTAATCCAGTGGTTCAAAGTATGTACCTAGTCGATTGACTAACTAATTTGCCTCTTCTTGTTGTTCCTCATCGATTAGTTCTTCATACTCCTCAGGTTCCTCTAGATCCACAATGTAGTTGCCGAGGCAACTAATTTCCTTGTCAAAGTTAAACTCTGCCATGGCATGAAGAAGTTGGCATTCTTCTGGATCATCGGCATGCTTTAGTGTTTAGAACACATTCAGTTTAACTTGCTGGTCATTCACCCTCATTGTGAGCTCACCCTTTTCAACATCAATCAAGGTTCTCCCTGTTGTTAGGAAGGGTCTCCCGAGAATGATAGGTGCATGCTCATCTGCTTCACAATCCAAAACAATAAAGTCAGCGGGGAAAATAAATTTATCAACTTTTACTAGTATGTCTTCGATTTTTCCCTCTGGATGCACATAGGATCTGTCGGCTAGCTGTAGCATAACTGTTGTTGGTCTTGCCTTCCCGATTCCTAGTTTTTGGAAAACCAATATAGGCATCAAGTTTATGCTTGCTCCAAGGTCACATAATGCTTTCCCGACATAGTGATTTCTGATGGAACAGGGAATTGTGAAACTTCCGGGATCTTTCAGCTTGGGTGGCATGCGATTGTGCAACATGGCCATGCATTCCTCTGTTTCGGTTACTGTTTCAAATTCCCCTAGCCTTGTTCTTTTGGACACAATGTCTTTAACAAACTTGTCATAGTTCGGCATTTGTTCAATTGCCTCAACCAACGACAAGTTGATGTGGACTTGCTTTAGGATATCAAGAAACTTCTTGAATTGATATTCTTGCTTTTGTCACTTCAACCTTTTTGGGAATGGTGGTGGAAGTCGGATATCTTCGATCCTTTCATTGGTCTGGAATCTGATTGTCGGCATTGTCGGGGCAACTAGAGTTGCCGAGGCATTGTCAACTGGGGTTGCTGTGGTATGCTTATCGTTGGTTTCCATGGCATGTTTATCTCGGGCATGCTTATCGTTGGTTGTCGTGGCATGCGTAACTGGGGTTGCCATGGCATTCCCTGGTTCAGCATCTGAGGCTTTGCCACTGAGTTCATCTTGTTCTTTTTGTGGAGTTTTGTTTGATGAACGGGTTAGAGCCTCCTTAAGTTGTCAGCCACTTCTAGTGGTGATTGCCTTACATTGCTCGTGGCCGGTTCCTCTTGCGACTTCAGTATCGCTGGGTAAACCTCATTGCGGCCTAGTATTTAGGTTTTGAGCAAATTGTCCAACTTGAGTTTCTAATGATTTGATTGCCGCCTCTTGATTTTGCAATCTCATCTCGGTCCTGTTAATAAAAGCATCAGTTCTTTTTATGAAGTTACTATTATCAGCCATATAAGATTCAATTTTTAACATGAAAGCATTGATTGAATTTTCCAAAGAACTAAATGTTGTCGGTTGTTGCTGCGGCAACTGTTGCCATGGCATATTCTGCTGGAATCCTGACGCTTGTGCATTCTGATTGTTCTGGGTCAGAGCATTATTGGGATTACTCCATGAAAAAATTGGGTGCTTCTTCCAAGCCTCGTACATGGATTCATCATCTACTTGCCGAAAAGAAGTAATTTTGTTACGAAGCTTATCGGTCAAGTTTGTAGGATTAAATCAGGCAAGGAAATCACGACAAATATCAGTCCAAGATCCTATTGATTCGGCAGGAATACTGTTCAACCATGCTTCGCCCTATCCCTCAGTAATAGGGAAATAATCTTAGTCGTAAAACATCTGGGGTGACTCCTTGTATTTTGAATGAGTTGCAAATCTTGAGGAAAGATTTAAGATGTTGTCGTGCATCTTCAGTTGCTGAGCCGCCATATTGAACAATTGTGTTGATCATATTGAACATCACCGATTTCAACTTAAAGTGGTTGGCTTCAATTTCAGGTATGACATCTCCTGGATTAAGTCCTTCAAGATCTTCGTCTAGATAGTCTTGAATAATTATGTTTCGTGAAAGAATCACTCCACCTCCTGCTGGAACATCCTGATTGTTGTTGACATTTATATTGTCGTCTTGATTAGCCATTGCCACTCTTAACCTTTGTCCGAGTCTTTGCAAGGTTCGTTTGATTTATGAATCAAAGGGATATTCTGGTGTAGTTGGTCTCGCCCTGGTCATATACCAATGAAAAACCAAAGTTTGTTAACCCTTCGAATCTTAAACAATAAAAATAAAAAGTGCAAGAAAATAAAAACAAAGTCACTATTGCCAATCCCTGCCAACGGCGCCAAAAGCTTGTTGCGCATAGTAAGTGCTCTGCAATTGTGCAAGTGTACACATCGCACGTTATAGTATAAAAGATATCGTCTCCACAGGGATTGGTGCCACTTCAAGAATCTAGTTTCTTGCACTGTAAAAGTAAAAGAACACAAGTAGATGATTGTAGGAGTTCTAATTAACGACTAAACTAGAAAGCAATAAAGTAAAATAAGATGTAATCAAAAGAGAGAGAGAGAGAGTAGGTTAGGTTATCATGAGTTGAGGAGTGATAGCCGATTGGATTGTCTTGGTAAAAGAGTCCAGCGGCAACTCAGTTGCCTTGGCAACTTGCGCGGTTGGGTTGCCTTGGCAACTAGTATGATGGTTGTCTGGGCAACTGTTTGGGCGACTGGGCAACAAACTTCAAGGTTCGGTAGAGCGTTCTTCAATGGTTTCTTCTTATCCCTAAGTCGAAACTCTAGCTAATTGTGCATGCCTTGACAATACATCCATGCGTGAACCAAGGGTGAACAACAACCAATCTTGTGCCCCTCTTAGCCGTTGAAATCCTTAAACTTATTTCTAAGCCGGATTAATCTTCACCATCAAATGATTGAATAAAGACCATACTCATTCATTTCATGAATCTAACTCTCCCGATATTAGATAAATAGATTGAGTTACGAGATCCTCTCCCAATTCACTCGCAAACAAGAATAAAAACCAAGAATGAGTAAACCTTGAATTGAAAGTGCAAACTCTTATTACCTAAACAAAATCCAACCATTTCTCACAACCACAAATCACAATAACCTTAGCCAAATAGATTTAGTTCATGGCTAGGTTCCAAAGAAACACAAAACAAAGTTTTCCTAACATAAACCTAATCGAACAAGAAAGAAAAAGATGAAGATGGTTGAAGCCTCTTGTCGAATTCTCTCCCCCTTGCACACATATGGAGTTGATGGCTTGGTCCTCTATTTATAGGGCTAGGTCAAAGTCTTTCTTGAGGAGGAAGTTAAGTTGGAATTAAATACTTTTAAAGAATATCATTCTTTATTATATTTAAATTCTTTCTAGATCTTCTCCTATCTTATTGGGATTTAATCTCTTTGACCTCTTCATGAAAATCCAACTCCTTTAGGATTCAACATTGCTCCACGTCATACTAGGCTTATCTAGTCATCAATTTTGGCTGTCATATCATCTTATCCTTTGTCGAAAATTGTCCTGGCAACTAGCTCGGCATATCCTTCATGTACTGCCCTGGCAACTACGTCGGCATCTCCTTCTTGTATTGCCCTAGCAACTGGTTCTAGCCTTGCTTTGGCAACTGATTCTGCACACACAAAAACAACTATCAGCAGCACTCTTTTTTCGCAAAATTAAGCAAAATATGAAATTAAGGTTGTCCACCAAGGAAACAATGCAAACATGCATGAATGAGTAATAATGCAACTAATATGAGCCTAAGTCTAGCAATAATATGAGTAAAAAGGGTGAATAAACTATGGGCTGCATTAATTCAAAGCAATGCTATTCACGCAGTACCAGTCACATGCATTCAAGCACTGACCGGAAAATGAATTAAGCAAACGGGACAAAGGAAACTTATCACTCAAGGTGACGACCTCTCCGACTAACTCATTTCATTTAGTTTCTTTTAAATTTTGTTTCTCTTTTACATGCATTGAGGACAATGCTTCTCTCGAGTTTGGGGGGGTGTTGGCTTCTAGTTAGTTTCATGTTTAGTTGCATTCATCTTTAGCAATCACATATAGGTTGCATATGTTACTTGCCATGCCTTTGATTGGATTTAATTGCTTAAGACTTGTTGAATATCCAATGATGATTTTTTGCCTCTGCACTTAACTGAAAGAACCTTTAATTTTAGGATTGGATGAAAAGAACTTAGAATTTTACTATGATGCTGAATTTTGTTACACAGTTGTGGCTTGTTGATTAAAAGAAACTTAGTGAACTTAGGTTGCTTAAAATTTGGCTAAATTTAAAATTGAAAATTAAAAGTTAATTTCTTGCTAGAGGTGCCTGAAACTGGCTTTAGTAGTTAATGCACATTAAAGAATCGCTAGAGGTGCCCGAAATTGGCTCTAGTCGAATAAAGTAAAATGAAAAATTGCTTACTTCGCTAGAGGTGCCCGAAATTGGCTCTAGTGAAAATAAAAATAAATGCCCCAGTAATTAAATTGTTAAAAACCTATTGTTCACATAGAATCTTAAAAATCAACTTGCGCACAACTACGCATAAACTTGTCACGAGCATTATAGTTTGGTCCGGGTAATTTTTGTGCTATCCAAAAAGTTAAAAGGTGATCATACTTTGTGCCACGGTTCTGAGGTTTGAATTCAAGTTTAAAGTATGTCTTTGATGATTAAAGTCTTGGCAGGTAATTTTTGGTTTTGGATTACTTGAGGACAAGCAATAGTTTGAATTTGGGGGTGTGTTAATTGTTCAAATGTACTATTTTTATTACCCTTTTTACTCATATTATTGTTAGACTTAGGCTCATATTAGTTGCAAAATTAGTCATTCATGCATTAATTCATGTTTCTTTTCACCGTTAAGCTTGATTACATAACTTGGCGATTTTTGTGGAAAAATATATTGCTTTGGTGTACTTTTGTGCGCAGGAACTAATTGCCCAAGCAAGGCCAGAACCAGTTGCCAGAGCAATGCAGGAAGGATATGCCGAACCGTTGCTAGAGCAATGTAGGAAGGATATGCCGAACCAGTTGCCAGGGCAATTATCGACTAGAAGGGATAAGCTGATGTGGCAACCGATTGATGACTGGATAAATCCAATATGACGTGGAGCAAAGATAAATCCTAAAGGAGTTGGATTTCCATGAAGAGGTCAAAGAGAGATTAAATCCCAAGAAGATAGGAGAAGATCTAGAAGGAATTTAAATATAATAAAGAATTATATTCTTTAAAAGTATTTAATTCCAACTTAACTTCTTCCTTAAGAAAGACTTTGACCTAGCCCTATAAATAGAGGACCAAGCCGCAAGCCTCAAGATGTTCAAGGGAGGAGAGAATTCGACTAGGGGCTGCACCAATATCTTCATCCTTTTCCTCTTGTTCGATTAGATTCATGATAGAGAGATTATTCTTTGTATATCTTTCGAACCCATCCATGAACTAATCTTATTTGGCTTGGGTTATTGTGTTTTTGTGGTTGTGAGAACGATTGGATTTTGTTTAGGTATTTGAGTTTGCACTTTTAATTCAAGGTTTGCTTATTCTTAGTTTTTAATCTTGTTTGCGAGTGAATTGGGAGAGGATCTCGTGAATTCATCTATTTATCTAATATTGGGAGAGTTAGATTCAAGAAGCGAATGAGCATGGTCCTTATTCAATCAATTGATGGTGAAGACTAATTCAGCTTAGGAATAAGTTTAGGATTTCAACGGCTAAGAGGAGCGCAAGATTGGTTGTTGTTCACCCTTGAATCACGCATGGATGTATTATCAAGGCATACACAATTAGCTAGAGTTTCGAATTAGGGATAAGAAGGAACCATTGAAGAACGCTCTGCCGAACCTTGAAGGTTGCCGCCCAGTTTGCCCGAGCAGTTGCCCAAACAACCGTTATACTAGTTGCACAGGCAACCCAACTGTGCTAGTTGCCATTGCACTCATCCACCGAGACGATCCTTCCGACTATCACACCTCAACTCACGATAACCCGACCTACTCCCTCTCTCATTTCATTACATCTTTATTTTATTTAATTGCTCTTTTATTTTATTCGTTAGTTAGAACTCCTACAAGTATCAATTGTGTTTTTACTTTTACAGTGCAATAACTAAAGCAAAGTGGCCCAAACCAATCCCTGTGGAGACGATGCTCAATACTTATCATATCACTTTATTACTTGCGACGTGTATACTTGCACCGTTTGCGTAGCACTCAATACGTGCAACAAGTTTTTGGCGCTGTTGCCGGGGATTGGCAATTGGTGTTAGTTGCTTTTGTTATTGCACTTTTTCTTAGTTTTACTAACTTTTCTTTTTATTTGTTTTATCAAAACAAAAATCATGTGCGTTACAAGCTAAGGGACATCAACATGTTAGGAAATAAAAACTGATCTATTCTAGAGTTGATATGGGAAGATAGGAATCAATCCAATCAAGAGTTTCTTGCACCCTTCGATGATTACCTATACCAACTGATAAAAGCATATACCGTGGAAAACTCGTGCCCTTATTGTGGAGAACATCATGTGTTTGAAAATTGCCCTCACATTTTCGGTGCATATGACTGCATGGAGAACCATAGATGGAACCAGCAACAAAATCCTTCATGGTATGATCAAAAAGCTCAAAATTTTTTTTTTACCATAACAATTTTGTTGTAGCAACAGACATTCCTCAGCAATGTAGTCCTTATCAGCAGCCTAGTGTCACGGCAACAGATATGCCATGGCAATGTAGTCCTTTTCAAGAGCATTCCAATTCCTTGGAGGAAACGTTGCTAGCTTCCTTGCCTAGACTTGACAAATCAATTTAAGAGATTCGAGAGCTATTAAAAATCTAGTGGGATGTAACCTTGGGGGATTCAAAAGATCAATTGAGGAGATCCACATATGCCTTGGACAACATGCACCAACAATCCATTCCTGGGGATACTGACGCCCCAAGGCAAAAGGATAAGGAGCAATGCGAAGAGAGGTCCCCGATGTGTGAGGAACAACTAGAACCTCCAAGTCGAGAGGATGCAATGAGAGAGACTGCCCAACACATGATGAGCCTGAGCAACAAATTGCCTCGGCAATGATTGAGGAGCCTGAATAGAGCAATGCCGCGACAACACTCAGTGAAGCCGAGAACAACAATACTACAGCAAATTCTGAGGAACCTGATGCCCAGAAGGTTACAACGTTAATGTTGAAGTAGGAATACGTAGATTGCTCTCATCTACAGTTGCCATGGCAATTGCACGACCACATGCAAGATCAACGAGATGATAATACTTTGCCAATAGTATATGAGCAGGAACAATTGCAAGGTGGAAGATGTGTATGGACTACAAGGGAACACGAAAGAAATACACCTCCACCATGGTAACGCAAAAGGGAGTAGCTGCGAGCATATTGGCCCAACTCTTTTTGGGCAATATTGTCACTCGATGGAGGATGCAGATGGACTATAAGAAGTATTGGAAACGACCCTCCTCAAGTTTTCTCAGACATGCAGAAACATTAGAAAATGCATGAAAAATGCTCTTTCTAAGAATTTTTAATTTTTGTTTTTAATTTTTGAAACTTTATTTTATTTTCGTTTTTTTCTTTATTTATTTTTGGAATTTTTAGGAGATATTTTATTTTATTTGTCTTCATTATCTTTAGTTTCCAGGTTTTCTTTGTTTTCTTTTTCTTTTCCACAACAAAACTCACAACCACCATGCTAAGGAAATTCCCTGCCGATTACTTGCCACAACAACCGCAACAGAGGATGCCCCGACAACCGTCCTAGCAAGTACCTCAGCAGTTGCCACGGCAACAGAAACTGGCGATGCCCAGGCAACAACAATGGCTTCGGCAACTACTGATGCCTAGGCAAGTGAACCTTCCTGGCAAACATGGATCAAATCAAAGCAATGCTATCCACGCGGTACCATCCACAAGCATTCAACCACCGACCGAAAAATGAATTAAGCAAACGACATAAAGGAAACTTATCACTCAAGGTGATGACCTCTCCGACTAACTTATTTCATTTAGTTTCTTTTAAATTTTGTTTCACTTTTACATTCACTGAGGACAATGCTTCTCTCGAGTTTGGGGGTGTTGGTTTCTAGTTAGTTTCATGTTTAGTTGCATTCATCTTTAGCAATCACATATAGGTTGCATATGTTACTTGCCATGCCTTTGATTGGATTTAATTGCTTAAGACTTGCTGAATATCCAATGATGAATTTTTGCCTCTGCACTTAATTGAAAGAACCTTTAATTTTAGGATTGCATGAAAAGAACTTAGAATTTTACTATGATGTTGAATTTTGTTACACAATTGTGGCTTATTGATTAAAAGAAAATTAGTTAACTTAGGTTGCTTAAAATTTGGGTAAATTTAAAATTGAAAATTAAAAGTTAATTTCTAGCTAGAGGTGCCCGAAACTGGCTCTAGTAGTTAATGCACATTAAAGAATCGCTAGAGGTGCCCGAAATTGGCTCTAGTGAAAATAAAAATAAATTCCCGATAATTAAATTGTTAAAAACCTATTGTTCACATATAATCTTAAAAATCAACTTGCGCACAACTACACACACACTTGTCACGGGCATTATAGTTTGGTTCGGGTAATTTTTGTTCTATTCGAAAAGTTAAAAGGTGATCATACTTTGTGCCACGGTTCTGAGGTTTTAATTCAAGTTTGAAGTATGTCTTTGATGATTAAAGTCTTAGCAGGTAATTTTTAGTTTTGCATTGCTTGAGGACAAGCAATAGTTCGAGTTTGGGGGTGTGTTAAGTGTTCAAAAGTACTATTTTTTTTACCCTTTTTACTCATATTATTGTTAGACTTAGGCTCATATTAGTTGCAAAATTAGTCATTCATGCATTAACTAATGTTTCTTTTCACCGTTAAGCTTGATTACATAACTTGACGATTTTGTGGAAAAAGATACTGCTTTGGTGTGCTTTTGTGCACATGAACTAATTGCCCAAGCAAGGCCAGAACCAGTTGCCAGAGCAATACATGAAGGATATGCCGAACCAATTGCCAGGGCAATTGTCGACAAGAAGGGATAAGCTGATGTGGCAGCCGATTGATGACTGGATAAATCCAATATGACGTGGAGCAAAGATAAATCCTAAAGGAGTTGGATTTCCATGAAGAGGTCAAAGAGAGATTAAATCTCAAGAAGATAGGAGAAGATCTAGAAGGAATTTAAATATAATAAAGAATTATATTCTTTAAAAGTATTTAATTCCAACTTAACTTCTCCCTCAAGAAAGACTTTGACCTAGCCATATAAATAGAGGACCAAGCCGCAAGCCTCAAGATGTTCAAGGGAGGAGATAATTCGACTAGGGGCAGCACCGACATCTTCATCTTTTTCCTCTTGTTCGATTAGATTCATGCTAGGGAGATTATTCTTTTTATATCTTTTGAACCCAACCATGAACTAATCTTATTTGGCTTGGGTTATTGTGTTTTTGTGGTTGTAAGAATAATTGGATTTTGTTTAGGTATTTGAGTTTGCACTTTTTATTCAAGGTTTGCTTATTCTTAGTTTTTAATCTTGTTTGTGAGTGAATTGGAAGAGGATCTCGTGAATTCATCTATTTATCTAACATCGGGAGAGTTAGATTCAAGAAACGAATGAGCATGGTCTTTATTCAATCAATTGATGGTGAAGACTAATCCAGCTTAGGAATAAGTTTAGGATTTCAACGGCTAAGAGGAGCGCAAGATTTGTTGTTGTTCACGCTTGATTCACGCATGGATGTATTATCAAGGCATGCACAATTAGATAGAGTTTTCAATTAGGGATAAGGAGGAACCATTGAAGAACGCTCTACCGAAACTTGAACGTTGCCGCCCAGTTTGCCCGAGCAGTTGTCCAGTCAGTTGCCCAAGCAACCGTTATACTAGTTGCCCAGGCAACCCAACTGTGTTAGTTGCCACGGCAACTGAGTTGCCATTACACTCATCCACCGAGACGATCCTTCCGACTATCACACCACAACTCACGATAACCCGACCTACTCTCTCTCTATCATTTGATTACATCTTTATTTTATTTAATTGTTCTTTTATTTTATTCGTTAGTTAGAACTCCTACAATTATCAATTGTGTTTTACTTTTACAGTGCAATAACTAAAGCAAAGTGGCCTAAACCAATCCATGTGGAGACGATACTTGATACTTATCATATCACTTTATTACTTGCGACGTGTATACTTGCACCATTTGTGTAGCACTCAATACGTGCAACAACTTGCATAAATGTGTTTGATGCTTGAAGGATTTCATAGTATGCATATAGGGTGGATATGCCTATGCTTATGCTTTTATGGTTCAAACATGTTTAAAATGTTGATTTAAGTTCATTGATGTGATTCCTATGCCGAAATGTACCTTGAATTCCTTTTTGGATATCAGGTTGAATGGTTTTAGGAAGCATGCCTCTAGTATTGCGATTCGATGCAATTCCCTATTTAATATTGATATTTTCATGAGCTTAAGGCTTGTTTTAGTCATTGGTTTAGTGTGTATATGTGTATGTTTGATTTAGACATGTTTGAGTTGCCAATTGAATGAAAAACCATCAAATGTGGACATTATAGACCCAAGGGTATCGGTACACAGGGAAGCGTATTAGTACGGGTATGTGTAAAATTAGCTTGGGTATCTGTACTCATGGGAATGTGTCGATACGAGTTTTAGCTATTGGAATTTGAGATTTTGACCATGTAGCACGCGTACCGATCCTCATAGAGATCATATCGATACGACCATGTGGAACAAGCCTAGTATCCGTACGGTTCCCACCGTATCGATACGCCTTGGCGTTATTTCAGTTAAAGTGTTGTTAAGATTTTAAATTTCCTCATTTTGGTTCCTAATTTTTATGTATGCAATTGTATGAGTTTGGTTGATCGTCTAGAACTAAAACTTGACAAGTAAGCATGTAACCTGACTAATTGAAGATTGGTAACTTCGAAACTAATTAAGTCCTTGTAATTATCCATATTTGCAATTTGGTCCATAAATTACAAATACGTGCAAATGGATGTCAATTCGACGCCCGATTCAATTGATATTTCACTCGTTGCCAACATGATCGCCTTAGGTCGTAATATTTCATCTAGACAAGATAAAAATAAGAAAATGGACCTAATCTTAGTTAATTATTTCGGGTTTAATTCCGGCAAACCCAATGTAGCTCGCTCGGTTCGGTCTGCCGTCTAGGCCGAGTCGAGAGGGTTACATGGATCTCCAAAATGCCGACCTATATCATTACTTTGCGCACCCTCCAATCCTCCAGTCAGAAACTTTTCAATACGTGGTGGCATGCTTTAATTTCAACAAAAGCTGATATTTATATATTCATAAAGTTAAAAAAATTCAAATGTATTTTTATACTTGAATTATTATCTAATTTCACTAATTCAACATGAAACAAATATATTGAAAGACGAAAAGTAAAATCTTGATGGAATTCAAATAATTTAAAGAACAAAAAGAACTAAAATATTATTTAAACTAAAATTAAATGAATAAATAAATTTAAACTTGAATTATTGTTTTATTACCAAAATTAAAGGATTAAATTAAATAAAAAATAAACTTTAAATTTTAAATTAAAAAAATAAAATAATTGATAATAATTGATAACAATTAAATTAATTGAATCATTATTATTATTATTTATTTACCCAGAAAACACGCACCATTTTCTTTGCCCCACCCTTAAAAATCACAAAAAATTATTATATTTATCTTCTCCTCTCATCGTGACTCTCGATCTCCACCCTAAATCCAAATTTTTTTTCTCTCTTAGAACCTAATTTCCTCTCTATTTTTTTCGATTTTTTTATATGATTATAAAATCAATTAACCATACACTTAACACCCAAATCTAGATAAATAGATCTCCTTTAATTTTTAGTTTCTTACCTTCAAAAAAACGAAGCTCAACGGCGAGATTTCTGAATTCCTCAATGGCGGCAACACCGGCGAAGCTCAACGTACGACAGATTTCAACCCAAAACAGAGGACTTTCTTTGCGTTGTCACTCGTGAGTTGTTTGTGAGAAATCTCTGAATCTGAGTGATTTATTGATTTTGTTTAGATTTTAGAGAGGTTGGGTCTGGGAGAGATTTTTTTTTTTTTGGTTTGTTTGATTTGAAATCTGGAGATGGAATTGATTTTGGTTTTTAGATTGTCAATTTGTCATTGTAATTTTAATGGTTTTTTCATTTTTCTTAACTTTTTCTGCTTTTTGCGGAACAAGGAATATATTCCCTTTAGTGCTTTATATATGCCTTTTCAGATTTAAACAATAATATTTATGATTTTTTTTTGAATTTTTCAACTTCTGAAGATGAAATTTGGCTGATGCTTCTTATTTTTTTTAAGCGTTTTTGAAATAACGGGACAATTACAGAAATAGCACATCATTATTGTCACTATTGACCGTTAACCGTTAAAATATGGCCACTATCGATCATTACTGGTGTGATTTCAAGGCCCACTGTTATTTCTGCTATTAACAGTTTCGGCTGGGGCATTACTGCTAAATAGCGGCCGCTATAGTAGTCGTGAACCATTTTTTGAAACCCTTCTATAAATATTTGAGAGAAAAAAATTCCTCAAGAGAGGTTGTGAAAATTATCTCAAACGAGACTTGAAAGTGTCCTCAACTAGGCTCAAGTTTTATCTTAAGAAAGATTGAAAAGAATTATTCATTCATCTTGAGGGAAATGAAATCAAAGTATGTTTGTCTCAAGGGAGATTCAGAAATATCTTGAGTGAGATAAGATTCAAGCAGGGGCGGAATTAGGAATTTATTATAGGGGTCAAAATAAAATAAAATAAAACTCGAACAATCATAAGATTAACTTAAAAAATAAGGAATATATATATAACTCGGCTTTTCAAAGTTTTAATAGAAACAGAAGAAAGAAGACAAGAACAATAACATATAAAAATTAATTTTCAAAAAATACATACTTTATTGAATTTCATTTGAATCGAGCTAGCCTCTATTTGATCAAATAAAAAGTATCAATGATCTCATTAATACTAATTGTCTTTGCAATATCCTTCTCAATATAAACCAATAAATAATCTCTCAAAAAGTCATCTTCCATTCGGTTATGAAGATTTGTTTTCACAATTTTGATGGTTGAAAAATCTCACTCTAAAGTAGCGGTAGATGCAGGAAGTGGAAATATTAGGCGAAGTAGCCTATCAACCAAAGGATACATCTTTCCTTTCTTTGTAGTTAGAAGTCCCCACATAAATCACCAAGAGTATATAACTTTTTCAAATCTGGATGGAGTGGAACATCTAGCACATATTGTTGTAGCTCATACTTCAAATGAATTTTCTCTTGTTCTAAAAAACCAGTAGGATAAAAATTCTTAGCTAGACTGCAAATATCTTCCACATTGAATGACTTATAACCATCTCTAGGATACAGAGTTGCACTCAAAATGAGAAGTTTTGACGCTTGTTCACTAAATCTATTGTTCAACTCTTATAAATGTTGATCTATGAGAGCTATAAATATTTTTTTACTCAGTAATGATGTATTGTTTTCACAATTTATTTTTTCTTTCTTGTTTTCAAAGAGATTTAAGTACATCAAAATAAGAAGCATTCATGTCAGGAATTGTAATACTATGTCGCTCACAAAATAAATTAACACTATGCAAGAGATTTTCCAACCATTATCTCTTAAATTCTGAATCAACATCTTTGTAGTGGAAACCACGTGCATAACATTTACAATGTTCTGAGACTTTTGTTGTAATGCATGCCAAATTCCATCAGTAATAGCCATAATCTCATTAACCACATGTAAATTAAACACGAATTCATACGACATCAACAATTTGATTGGATTCAACGCATATCCTCGTTGAGCAAAAGTTGTTCCTTGGATAGCTATGTCACTTGCAACAATACAAGTAGCACTATACATTATGGCCATGTATTTCTAGTCTCACTCAATCAAGTGGCTTACGATATTACTCCTATTATGTAGGAGGGACAAATCTTATCTTGATCAACCATATCCAACTATATAGATTGTGACATATCTAATATCAGTCTTTATAGAGTAGTTAGTTACGACACACGTTTGACTGTATCAAAATATGTCACTCATGATGTTGAAATAATGATGATCTCAAGTTTGAGGATCATACATATAGTTATCACTATGAGCAATGTTGTGACTGTCACATAATAATCCAAGAAACATGCTCATAGCGGGTCAGTCCAGTATGTCATTCTCTAACACATACTTATGTATTGATTTTGACATCCATGTCAACGACAACACTTTGTCATCAATCAATTACATATAAGTCTTAATGCATTATTGTTGTTCATTCCTACAATAATACTCGACTAAGGAAATTTAAGAATAACCATATTATTCTAAGGACTTTATTATAATTTAGTTTATTTATGCACACTATTGTGCGTAATAAGTGCTACGCAAATGTGCAAGTATACACGTCGCAAGTTATAGTATAAAAGATATCGTCTCCACAGGGATTGATGCTACTTCAAGAATCTAGTCTCTTGCACTGTAAAAAGTAAAAACACAAATAAAGGATTATGGGAGTTTAACTATTAACTAAACTAGAAAGCAACAAAGTAAAAGAAAATATGAGATCAAATGAGAGAGAGATAGGCCAGGTTATCGTGAGTTGAGGTGTGATAGCCGATTGGATCATATTGGTAAAAGAGTGCACGGGCAACTCAGTTGCCGTGGCAACTTGCACAACGGGGTTGCCTTGGCAACTAATCGATGGTTGCCTGGGCAACTAGTTGGGCAACTACTTGGGCGTCTGGGCAGCAACCTTCAAGGTTCAGCAGAGCGTTCTTCAATGGTTTCTTCTTATCCCTAAGTCGAAACTCTAGCTACTTGTGCATGCCTTGATAATACATCCCTGCGTGAATAAAGGGTGAACAACAACCAATCTTGCGCTCCTCTTAGCCGTTGAAATCCTTAACTTATTCCTAAGCTGGATTAATCTTCACCATCAATAGATTGGATAAAGATCATATTCATTCGTTTCTTGAATCTAGCTCTCCCGATATTAGATAAATAGATGAAATCACGAGATCCTCTCGCAAACAAGAATAAGAACCAAGAATGAATAAACCTTGAAATAGAAAAGTGCAAACTCTTATTACCTAAACAAAAACCAATAGTTTCTCACAACCACAAAACACAATAACCATAGCCAAATAGATTTAGTTCATGGCTAGGTTCCAAAGAAACACAAGATAAATAATCCCTAGCATGAACCCAATCGAACAAGAAAAAAAAAGATGAAGAATGAGGCTTGTCGAAATCCTCCTTGCCCTAGATGCTTGTCAAAAATTCTCTCATCTTGCCCTCCTTGGACTTGTCAAAATTCCCCTCTCTTCTCTTTTTGAATTGTCGAAATCTCCATCTTATTTATAGGGCTAGGCCAAAGTCCTTCTTTGAGGAGGAGTTTAAGTTGGAATTAAATTATCTTTAAAGAATATAATTCTTTATTATAATTGTATTCCTACTAGAATTTCTCCTATCTTATTGGAATTTAATTCTTCTTTAATCTCTGCATCGAAATCAAATTCCTTTGGGTTTGGGCTTTGCTCCATGTCATCTTGGGCTTGTCTAGTCATCAATTTTGACTACCATATCACCTTTGCTCTTGTCGACAATTGCCCTGGCAACTGGCTCGGCGTCTCCTTCATGCATTGCCCTGGCAACTAGCTCGGCGTCTCCTTCATGCATTGCCCTGGCAACTAGCTCTAGCCTTGCTTTGGCAAGTGATCCTGCACATACACACAAAGCACACCAAAGCAGCATCTTTTCCACAAAAACTACCAAGTTATGTAATCAAGCTCAACGATGGAAGGAAACATGGATTAATGCATGAATGGCTAATTATGCAACTAATATGGGCCTAAGTCTGACAATAATATGAGTAAAAAGGGTAAGAAAAATAGTACTTTTGAACACTTATCACACCCCCAAACTCGAACTATTGATTGTCTTCAAGCAATGCAAACTCATAATTACCTGCCAAGACTTCAATTTTCACAAACTTAGCTTTGAACTTGATTTCAATTCTCTGAACCGGGGCACAAAGTATGATTGGCTTTTTATTTTTTAAAAAACTTAGGAGTTACTCGGAATCAAACGATAATGCTTGTAAGTGTGTGCGGAGTTGTGTGCAAGTTGATTTTTCGGATTCTATGCAAACAAGAGGTTTTCAAATTACTTTATTGGGTTCTTTTTAACATGTTTTAACTAGAGCCAGTTTTGGGCACCTCTAGTGTTTTGTTTTTAGTTTTATTAAGTTAATTTATTCGACTAGAGCCGGTTTCGAGCACCTCTAGCTATCAAATTTTTTTTAACACATACTAGAGCCCGTTTCGGGCACCTCTAGCGATAAATTTTTAGCACATGCTAGAGCCAATTTCGGGCACCTCTAGCATTCATCCAATTTTTATTCTAATCCCCCAATTTGTTAATTATCAACCTAAGTTCACTAGAATTCCTTAAATCAATCAAACCACAACAGTGTTTCATCAAATTTAGCATCATAGTAAAATTCTAAGTTTTTCCATGGTTATCCTAGAATAAAAATTCTATCAATTAAGTGCATTGGCAAAGTCATCATCGGATATTCATCAAATCTAAGCAATTCTTGTTTCAATTAAAGGCATGACAAGCAATTTATGTATCCTAAATGCAATACTTAAGATGAATGTAACTAAGTATGGTAACTACTAATAACAATCCCCTCAAACTCCAGTGAGGCATTGTCCTCAATGCATGCATAAAAATAACAAAAAAAAAAAAAAATTGCATACGAGGACTTACTCCGAGAGTTCGTCATCGTAGATGATTAGTTTCCTTTTGGTCGGTGTCTTGATTCTCTTGCTTGAACGCGATGGTTGTTTTCTTGTTGCCGGGATGTCTTTAGCTTTGGTTGCCATGGCATCTTTAGGGCTGGTTGCCGTGGCGTCATCTTTTGCGGTTGCCGTGGTGACTGCTTCATTGGTTGCCGGGGCACAGATCTTGGCAGTAAATTTCCTTAGCATAGTGGTTGTGAGTCTTGTTGTGGAAAAGAAAACAAAGAAAACTTGAAAACTAAAGAATATGAAGAAAAATAAAATATCTCCTAAATAAAAATGAAAATAAAAAGAAAATATTGAAAGGAGAGCATGCTCATGCATCTCCTAAGTTGACCACTTCTTTGTTACGTTCCACATGTGCACCATTATAGTGCTTCAATCTTTGTCCATTGACTTTGAATTCATGGTTGTCAGAAAATGGACTTGATTATCACGGCACCATGGGAGAATGGTTTGACGACTTCGAATGGTCCCGACCAACTTGATTTCAGCTTTCTCGGGAAAAGTTTTAGCCGAGAATTGAATAGGAGAACTAGTTGCCCTGGCGTGAATTGTCGTGGCAATAGTTTCTTGTCGTGCCATCGCTTTGTTTTATCCTTGTAGATTCATGCATTGTTATAGGCGACTGCACAGAATTCTTCTATCTCATTGAGATCCATCAAACGCTTTTGTCCGGCACTTTCCCAATCCATATTCACGGTCTTGATTGCCCAGTACGCCTTGTGCTCGATTTCCACCGGTAGATGGCATGTTTTGCCATAGACAAGTCGGAAGGGGGACATACCTAAGGGTGTTTTGAATGCAGTGCGATATGCCCAAAGTGCGTCATCTAGTCTTAATGACCAATCCTTCCTTGAGGGATTTACGACTTTCTCGAGTATTCCCTTCAACTCCCGGTTGGAAATTTCTGCTTGCCCGTTGGTTTGTGGGTGATATGCCGTGGCGATCTTGTGTGATATGCCGTAGCGTTGCAACATCTTGGCAACTAGTCTGTTGTCAAAATGCTTGCCTTCGTCACTGATAATTGCTCTTGGCATCCCAAACCGTGTAAATATGTTTTTTTGCAAGAATCGTTGCACGGTCTTGGAATCGTTGTTGGGAACTGCAGCTGCCTCCACCCATTTAGACACATAGTCGACGGTAAGTAAGATGTAGAGGTTGCCGAATGAAGATGGGAAAGGTCCCATAAAATCGATCCCCCACACATCAAAAAATTCCACCTCGATGATGTTCTGGAGCGACATTTCATGTCGTCTAGAGATATTGCCCGTTCTTTGGCAACGATCACATTGCTTGTAAAAGTCTTGGGCATCTTTGTACAATGTTGGCCAATACAAACCGGATTGCAAAACTTTGGTCGCGGTACAAATTCCTCCAAAATATCCTCCATAGGGTGAAGAATGGCATTGCCGGAGTACATTCTGTTGCTCTTCTTCAGGGACACATCGGCGTATAACCTGATCTGCATATTGTTTAAATAAAAGAGGCTCGTCCCAAAAGTAATGCTTAGCATCATGGCGGAACCGCTTCTTCCCTT
Source organism: Hibiscus mutabilis (assembly GCA_019671005.1). Classification (NCBI taxonomy): domain Eukaryota; kingdom Viridiplantae; phylum Streptophyta; class Magnoliopsida; order Malvales; family Malvaceae; genus Hibiscus; species Hibiscus mutabilis. The sequence goes on from CM033717.1 coordinate 58,561,373, forward strand.
GGTGAGTAATGCCATAAGGTAAAATACCACAAACAAGGAAATTAACTAAATCCGCGTACCAGGGTATTGCCGAGGCATGTGCTGCCGTGGCGACTGCTCCCAAAATTGTCGAGGCGTGCGCGTCAAAGACTGCTGCGGCGTCGAGAGTTGCCGAGGCGTGCACATCCATGGTTGCCGAGGCGTCGAGGGTTGCCGAGGCATGTGCATCTATGGTTGCCGAGGCAACTAAAAGTTGTTTATCCAGGAATGCATCACATATCTCTAGATCCACGTCCTCCTCCTTATTGCGTTCCAAACGTGATAAGTGATCGGCCACTTGATTTTCTGTTCATTTCCTGTCCTTAATTTCAATATCAAATTCTTGTAAAAGTAATATCCAATGAATCAAACGAGGTTTAGCATCCTTTTTAGCAAATAAGTATTTGATTGCCGAATGGTCCGTATGAACAATTACCTTTGTACCAATCAAATAGGATCGGAACTTGTCAAATGCGAAAACTACAGCTAGTAACTCTTTCTCCGTTGTTGTGTAATTCACTTGAGCACTATTAAGAGTTTTACTAGCGTAGTATATCACATGGAAGGTCTTACCTGTGCGTTGGCCTAGGACTGCTCCTACCGCGAAATCACTTGCATCACACATGAGCTCAAAAGGTAGCGTCCAATCTGGTGGAACGACAATGGGTGCTGAGGCAAGCTTTTTCTTTAGGGTTTCGAATGCTTGGGTGCAAGAATCATCAAAATCGAAGACTTTATCCTGTTCAAGCAGATTACACAAGGGTTTAGTGATTTTAGAAAAATTATGAATGAACCTCCCTGTAAAAACCTGCATGTTTGAGAAAACTTCGAATTCCTTTAACCGAGCTTGGTGGGGGTAATCTCTCGATCACGTCCACCTTGGCTTTGTCTACTTAAATTCCCTTGGATGAAATCTTGTGGCCAAGCACTATTCCTTCATCTACCATAAAATGACATTTCTCCCAATTGAGGACTAAATCCGTTTCTTCACATCTTGCCAACACCCTCTCTAAATTGCTGAGACAGCTGTCGAAGTCATTACCAAAAATAGAAAAATCATCCATGAAGATCTCAAGGAAGTCTTCGACCATGTCTGAAAAGAGCGCCATCATGCATCTTTGGAAGGTTGCCGGGGCGTTACACAATCCGAACGGCATCCTTCGGAAGGCATATGTACCGTATGGGCATGTGAAGGTTGTCTTTTCTTGATCTTCTGGTGCTATGGCAATTTGATTGTAACCTGAATAACCATCAAGAAAACAATAAAAGGGTTTACCTGCAAGACGGTCAAGCATTTGATCAATAAAGGGTAATGGGAAGTGATATTTCCTGGTAGCTTTGTTTAGCTTTCGATAATCCATACAAACCCTCCAACCGGTCACAGTCCTGGTTGGAATGAGTTCATTATTTTCATTACTTACCACCGTTATACCTCCCTTTTTCAGAACACATTGTACCGGACTTACCCATGTACTATAAGAGATAGGGTATATAATGCCGGCGTCAAGCCACTTGATGATTTCTTTCATTACAACCCCTTTCATGGCATGATTCACTCTTTTCTGGGCCTCAATTGAAGGTTTGTTATCATCTTCCAACAAGATCTTGTGCATGCACACTGCCGGGCTAATTCCCTTCAAGTCGGCAATTATCCACCCTATTGCCTTTTTGTGTAGCTTCAACATCTTGATCAGCTTCTTTTCCTGCTCAGGCTGTAACTTAGAAGAAATAATTACAGGCAATGTATTATCGGTTCCTAAGTATGCGTATTTTAGTTGCTCTAGCAATTGTTTCAATTCAAGAATTGGTGGTTGTTCAATAGAGGGTTTTTCGAGCTTACCTTCCTTAGCTGAGTAATCCAGTGGTTCAAAGTATGTACCTGGTCGATTGACTAGCCAATTTGCCTCTTCTGGTTGTTCCTCATCGACCGATTCTTCATACTCCTCAGGTTCCTCTTGATCGGCAATGTAGTTGCCGAGGCAACTAAATTCCTCGTTGAAGTTAAACTCTGCCGTGGCATGAAGAAGTTGGCATTCTTCTGGCTCATCGGCATGCCTTAGTGTTTGGAACACATTTAGTTTAACTTGCTGGTCATTCACCCTCATTGTGAGTTCCCCCTTTTCAACATCGATCAAGGTTCTCCCTGTTGCTAGGAATGGTCTCCCGAGAATGATGGGTGCATGCTCATCTGCTTCACAATCCAAAATAATAAAGTCAGTGGGAAAAATAAATTTATCAACTTTTACCAGTATGTCCTCGATTTTTCCCTCTGGATGCACATAGGATATGTCGGCTAGTTGCAGCATAACTGTTGTAGGTCTTGCCTTCCCGATTCCTAGTTTCTGGAAAACCGATTTAGGCATCAAGTTTATGCTAGCCCCAAGGTCGCATAATGCTTTCCCGACATAGTGATTTCCAATGGAACATGGTATTGTGAAACTTCCAGGATCCTACAACTTGGGTGGCATACAATTGTGCAACATTGCCATGCATCCCTCTGTTGCGGCAACTGTTTCAAACTCTCCTAGCCTTGTTCTTTTGGACACAATGTCTTTAAGAAACTTGGCATAGTTTGGCATTTGTTCAATTGCTTCCACCAATGGCAAGTTGATGTGGACTTGCTTTAGGATATCAAGAAACTTCTTGAATTGGTATTCTTGCTTTTGTCGCTTCAACCTTTGTGGGAATGGTGGTGGAAGTCGGATATCTTCGATCCTTTCATTGGTTTGAAACCTGATTGACGGCATTGCCGGGACAACTGGAGTTACCGAGGCGTTATCAACTGGGGTTGCCGAGGCATGCTTATCGTAAGTTGCCGAGGTGTCTTTATCGTCGGTTGCCGAGGCATGCTTATTGCCGGTTGCCGCGGCAATTCCTGGTTCAGCATCTGAGGCTTTGCCGCTAGGTTCGTCTTGATCTTTTTGTGGAGTTTTGTTTGATGAGCGGGTTTGAACATCTCTAAGTTGTTGGCCACTTCTAGTGGTGATCGCCTTACATTGCTCATGGCCAGTTCCTCTTGCGACTTCAGTATCGCTAGGTAAACCTCCTTGCGGTCTAGTATTCAGATTTTGAGCAAACTGTCCAACTTGATTTTCCAATGATTTGATTGTCGCCTCTTGGTTTTGCAATCTCATCTCGGTCCTGTTAATAAAAACATCAGTTCTTTTTATGAAATTACTATTCTCAGCCATATAAGATTCAGTTTTCATCATAAAAGCATTTAGAGAATTTTCCAAAGAACTAGATGTCGTCGGTTGTTGCTGCGGCAACTGTTACCGTGGCATATTCTGCTGGAATCCCGATGCTTGTGCATTCTGATTGTTCTGGTTTAGAGAATTGTTGGGATTACTCCATGAAAAATTTGGGTGCTTCTTCCAAGCTGGATTGTATGTATTGGACATCACATTGTTGTTCCGATTGTAATTCCCCACATAGAAGCTGGATTCCGGGTTCTACATATATTCAGAAGAATTATGGTTATCACCACATAACTCACAAAAAGAATCCATTACCTTGACCTCATGTGTGTTGTTTGGTTTTTGCATGTTCTGGACCATCTTGGTTAAAGTGGCCAATTGTGCCGAAATTGATGGGAATTGATAATCATTATTGGCCAGCCTGTTTAAAATTTGCATTGCTTCTTCCGGCAACTTATCTAGGAGTATGCCGTTTGCCGAGGCATCTAGCATCATCCTTGTTGGTGTATTCACGGCGTTGTAAAACATTGTTACTTGAGTCCACACCGGGAATCAGTGTAAGGGGTATTTGTGTAGAAGTTCTCTATATCGCTCCCAAGCCTCGTACATGGATTCAACATCTGCCTGCCGAAAAGAAGTAATGTCGTTACGAAGCTTATCAGTCAAATTTGTAGGATTAAATCTAGCAAGGAAATCACGACAAAGATCAGTCCAAGATGCTTTTGATCCGGCAGGAATGCTATTCAACCATGCTTTCGCCCTATCCCTCAGTGAATAGGGGAATAATCTTAATCGTAAGACATCGGGGGTGACTCCGTGTATTTTGAACGAGTTGCAAATCTCGAGGAAAGATTTCAGATGTTGTCATGCATCTTCAGTTGCTGAGCCGCCAAATTGACCTATTGTGTTGATCATATTAAACATTACCGATTTCAACTCAAAGTGGTTGGCTTCAATTTCAGGTGCGACAACTCCTGGGTTAAGTCCATCAAGATCTTCTTCAAGATAGTCTCGAATAGTTCTATTTCGTGCAAGAATCACTCCTCCTCCTGCTCGAACATATTGATTCATATTGCCGTCTTGATTAGCCATTTCTACTCTTATCCTTCGTCTAAGTCTTTGTAAGGTTCGTTCGATTTCTGGATCAAAGGGATATTCTGGTGAAGTCGGTCTCGCCCTGGTCATATACCAATGCAAAACCAAAGTTTGTTAGCCCTTTGAATTTTAAACAAGAAAAGTAAAAAGAAAGTGCAAGAAAATAAAAACAAAGTCGCTATTGCCAATCCCGCAACGGCGCCCCAAAAACTTGTTGCGCGTAATAAGTGCTACGCAAATGTGCAAGTATACACGTCGCAAGTTATAGTATAAAAGATATCGTCTCCACAGGGATTGGTGCTACTTCAAGAATCTAGTCTCTTGCATTGTAAAAAGTAAAAACACAAATAAATGATTATGGGAGTTTAACTAATAACTAAACTAGAAAGCAACAAAGTAAAAGAAAATATGAGATCAAATGAGAGAGAGATAGGCCAGGTTATCGTGAGTTGAGGTGTGATAGCCGATTGGATCATTTTGGTAAAAGAGTGCACGGGCAACTCAGTTGCCGTGGCAACTTGCACAACGGGGTTGCCTTGGCAACTAATCGATGGTTGCCTGGGCAACTACTTGGGCAACTACTTGGGCGTCTGGGCAGCAACCTTCAAGGTTCGGCAGAGCGTTCTTCAATGGTTTCTTCTTATCCCTAAGTCAAAACTCTAGCTACTTGTACATGCCTTGATAATACATCCCTGCATGAATCAAGGGTGAACAACAACCAATCTTGCGCTCCTCTTAGCCGTTGAAATCCTTAACTTATTCCTAAGCCGGATTAATCTTCACCATCAATAGATTGAATAAAGATCATACTCATTCATTTCTTGAATCTAACTCTCCTGATATTAGATAAATAGATGAAATCACGAGATCCTCTCCCAATTCACTTGCAAACAAGAATAAGAACCAAGAATGAATAAACCTTGAAATAGAAAAGTGCAAACTCTTATTACCTAAACAAAAACCAATAGTTTCTCACAACAACAAAACACAATAACCATAGCCAAATAGATTTAGTTCATGGCTAGGTTCCAAAGAAACACAAGATAAATAATCCCTAGCATGAACCCAATCGAACAAGAAAGAAAAGGATAAAGAAGGAGGCTTGTCGAAATCCTCCTTGCCCTAGATGCTTGTCGAAAATTCTCTCCTCTTGCCCTCCTTGGATTTGTCGAAATTCCCCTCCCTTCTCTTTTTGAATTGTCGAAATCTCCATCTTATTTATAGGGCTAGGTCAAAGTCCTTCTTTGAGGAGGAGTTTAAGTTGGAATTAAATTATCTTTAAAGAATATAATTCTTTATTATAATTGTATTCCTACTAGAACTTCTCCTATCTTCTTGAAATTTAATTCTTCTTTAATCTCTGCATGGAAATCAAATTCCTTTGGGTTTGGGCTTTGCTCCACGTCATCTTGGGCTTGTCTAGTCATCAATTTCGACTACCATATCACCTTTGCTCTTGTCGACAATTGCCCTGGCAACTGGCTCGGCGTCTCCTTCATGCATTACCCTGGCAACTAGCTCGGCGTCTCCTTCATGCATTGCCCTGACAACTAGCTCTAGCCTTGCTTTGGCAAGTGATCCTACACATACATACAAAGCACACCAAAGCAGCAACTTTTCCACAAAAACTACCAAGTTATGTAATCAAGCTCAACGATGGAAGGAAACATGGATTAATGCATGAATGGCTAATTATGCAACTAATATGGGCCTAAGTCTGACAATAATATGAGTAAAAAGGGTAAGAAAAATAGTACTTTTGAACACTTATCACACACAAAATTGTAACTAAAAATAATAACGGCAATGCCATGGTAAAAACAAATGTTATTTACAATCATCTTATGATTGGTCTTTGGGAATACTCTAACAATCTTCCACTAGCACTAAGACCAATCACTCATGTATCTAATACCAAGTGACTTAGTGTGACGATCATGCTTCTACTGCGTCAGAGCCTTTGTTAGTGGATCGACAATGTTATCATCTATTGGTCCTATACATATTTCCATATCTCTTCGATCTATAATTTCTCGAATGAGATGGCAACGCCGAAGTATGTGTTTGGATCGTGGTGAGATCTGGGTTCTTTTGCTTGTGTGATGGCTCTGTTCTTATCACAACAAAGATCTATAGCATTCAAAATGCTCATCACAGCCCCTAGTTCAGATATGAACTTTTTAATCCTAACACCCTCTTTTGCAACATCGCATGCTACAATATACTCAACTTCTGTTGTAGAATCAGTTAATGTATCTTGCTTTGAACCTTTCCAGCTCACAGCGCCTCTATTAAGATAGAACACAAAACCCAATTGCAATCGTGGATCATCCTTTTTGGTTTAGAAGCTGACATCAGTATAACCTTTTATACTTAGCTCTTCTTCACCTCCATATATAAGGAATGTATCATTAGTTCTTCTTAATTACTTAAGGTTATTTTTAACTGTGACCTAGTGACCATCACTAGGATCTACCTGGTATCGATTTTTCTTACTTAAAGCGTGTGATACATTTGGAAGAGTACATAGCATGACATACATGATAGATCCAATTGCTGATGGATATGAAATCTCACTCATGCAGTCTCTTCTTTGAGGTGTTGAAGGACACATTTCCTTCGAGAGTGAAATTCCATATCTCATAGGTAAGAACCCCTTTTTGGATTCTTCCATGCTAAATCTTTTCAGTATTTTTTCAATGTATGTATTTTTGACTCAGTCCTATGAGTCATCTCGATCTATCTCTATAGATCTTAACTCCTAATATGTATGTTGCCTTACCCGAGTCTTTCATGGAAAAACATTTTCCTAACCAAGTTTTTACAGACTATAAGCTAGGTATGACATTTCATATTACCAGTATGTCATCCACATACAGTACCAAGAATATGACAATGCTCCCACTAATTTTGTTGAAAACACATGACTCATTTTCATTTTTTATAAAATAAAACTCTTTGATTGCATCGTTAAAATGAAGATTCCAACTTCAAGAAGCTTTCTTCAATCCATAAATGTACCTTTGTAGCTAGCATATTTTTCGGTATCTTTTAGATCGACAAAACCATCAGGTTGTGTCATGTACACATCCTCATCTAGTTTTCCACTAAGGAAAGTAGTTTTAACATCCATTTGCCATATCTCATAATCATAAAATGCAGCTATCGCAAGTAAGATTTGGATGGATTTAAACATCACCTGGTATCTTAAGTAGGATCTGCCTGATATCAATTTGTCATACTTAAAGCGTGTGATACATTTGGACGAGTACATAGCATGGCATACATGATAGATCCAATTGCTGAAAAATATGAAATCTCACTCATGCACTCTGTTCTTTGAGGTGTTGAAGGACACATTTCCTTCTAGAGTGAAATTCCATGTCTCGTAGGTAAGAACCCCTTTTTAGATTCTTCCATGCTAAATCTTTTCAGTATTTCTTCAATGTATGTATTTTTGACTCAGTCTTAGGAGTCGTCTCGGTCTATCTCTATAGATATTGACTCTTAATATGTATGTTGTCTCACCCAAGTCTTTCATGGAAAAACATTTTCCTAACCAAGTTTTTACAGACTGTAAGCTAGGTATGACATTTCCTATTATCAGTATGTCATCCACATACAGTACCAAGAATATGACAGTGCTCCCACTAATTTTATTGAAAACATATGACTCATTTTCATTTTTGATAAAACAAAACTCTTTGATTGCATCGTTAAAACGAAGATTCCAACTTCAAGAAGCTTTTTTCAATCCATAAATGGACCTTTGTAGCTAGCATATTTTTCGACATCTTTTAGATCGACAAAACCTTCAGGTTGTGTCATATTCACATCCTCTTCTAGTTTTCCACTAAGGAAACCGGTTTTAACATCCATTTGCCATATCTCACAATCATAAAATGCAGCTGTCGCAAGTAAGATCTGGATGGATTTAAACATAACAAGTGAAAAGGTTTCATCATAGTCTACACCATGTATTTGACGAAAACCCTTAGCGACTAATCACACTTTGTATGTTTGTACATTACTATCCATGTTGGTTTTCTTTTTGAAAACCCACTTGCACCCTATGGGCTTAACCCCTTCAGGTGGGTTAACCAAGGTCCAAACTTGGTTTTTTGACATGGAATCCATCTCGAATTTCATGGCCACTAGCCATTTATCAGAGTCTGGGCCCTTCACTACTTATTGATAAGTCCTAGGCTTATCTTGATCCATGAAGATAACATCACCATGCAATATGACAAGAAATCCATATTTCTCAGGCGCATTGCACTCTCTCAAAGATCTTCGACGTGGTTGTGTTTTCAAAACTGTTGAATGTTCCTCAACAACTTGTGGAACTTGTTGTTGTTCAATCTCTGGTTTAATGATCTGTGGTTGATCTCGAATTTCATTAAGTTCAATATTTCTCTCACTTCCTTCTTGGAAAACAAATTCTCTTTCTAGAAAGATTCTTGTTCGAGCAACAAACACTTTGTTCTTGGTAGGATTGAAGAAATAGCATCATTTAGTTTCTTTAGGATAACCCACAAAATTATATTTATGAGATTTGGGTTTGAGCTTTATAGACATCTGATGTTTAACATAAGCTCCACATCCCCAAATTTTCATAAAAGACATATTAGGACGTTTCCTAATCCATATTTCATATGGTGTCTTTTGAACTAATTTAGATGGAACAAGATTTAGTGTGAAAGCAACTATTTTTAGCGCATGTCCCCAAAAAGAAACTGAAAGATCAGAGTGACTCATCATTGATCGAACCATGTCTAACAGTGTTCGATTTTTTTCTTTTGAAAACTCTTGTAGAGTACCAGGAGGTGTGAAACAATCCCACATTCATTAAGAAGGTCACCAAACTCTAAGCTTAAGTATTCTCCTCATCGATCTAATTGGAGAGCCTTAATGCTTTTTTCTAGTTGGTTTTGTATTTCATTTTTAAATTCCTTGAACTTTTCAATGGCTTCAGATTTATGATGCATTAGGTAAATGTACCCATATCTACTTATGATTATCCAAATAACTAGCCTTTAGGTTTCTAATCCTGTTAGAGTAACATAGTTAAGTCTTTAACCAATGTTACAACCAACGAATATCACTTGCTTATTCTTCGTGTTTGGCCAAGATAGATACAAGTATCTCGCTTTAGTAGAACCTATATTGTATCGATCTAGACTTTAACGAGGGTTAACATTGGGAAGTAATAAAAGACTTAATATTTTATTGAGGGTTTTTGTGAATATTCTCTCATCATTTAACATTTGATCTTATCAATTAACTAACATGCATCTCATACATTCATTTTATCATATACATGAAAAGTAGTAAATATGAATGCAATAGTTATAGCCCATATCCTAAGGTGGCCCGTCCCAAGCCAATGGGAGAACCAAATTATTCTAAGGATAAAAACACTTCTCAAAACATCTTTTTGTCGGCCCACACTTCTATTCCTCTGGTCCATGATCCTTCGTATAAATTACAATTTCAAAAACTCGTTTTACATACGAGGGAGTAAGATGAGAAGATAATTAAAATAGAAGTAGAGAAAGGCACAACATACAAGCCGTATTTATAAAACCTTATAAATAAAACTAAATGAGCTATTGGGCTATAACCATGCATTCCAAACACTATGCATATTAAACATAATAATGACGTGGTTTGTTATTAAAGCCTTACCAGATTGTTCCTACGCAGGTGTCAAGCCCCTTGCGGGGGTCTAAGGGGCGGAGCCCCTTTAGGATCAAGGGGCACAAGCCCCGCAGCCGCTGGGGGGTTGCCGCTACATGGTTAGCAACGGGGAAATTTTTAAAGATTAACATCTTAATTGCTACGTAAAAACCTCACGATTTGATAACTTTTATCAACATTATCGTGTTTTTTAGGATTTTAAAATCCACGAGGTTTTTACTAAAACAAATCTTATTACTTTCCCGTACGAAATCTATAGACTAACCATTAGTCTAATATATAACTATATTCTGTATATGTTAACACTTAACATCTAAAACCCTAAAAATCAATATTGAATATATTAACAATTAACATATAATATTTTAAACCCTATCGACAAAGATCCAATGATTAACTCTTAATCATCGATCTTAGGAACATCTTTTAACTAGATTAACAGATTAACCATAATTGAATAGATTTGCTCGTACAAATATCATATGTTCGCTAAATAAATAAAAAAATAACATGTATCTTATAAAATTACAACAACCAAGTAATTCAAACCCGAATATGTATCCTACAATTGGCTCTGATACCACTGTTGGGTCACACTGGCACAACTCATGGCGTAGTAGAAGAATTATCTGGCGATTACCACCAAAGATCCATGTATGAGGAATGAATCGGGGTGAATAAGGGTGAAGAATTACCTATTTAAAATGTAGAATTCTAAATTTGGAGGAGATATCTATCCAATCACGATTCCACGATGTCGATTCATAAGCTGCAACGATAACGCTCCGACCTCTACGTAGTTCACCCAGTTGAAACGAACATATAAAACTCTCTAAACTATTTAAAGGGTTTTTCCAAAAGCATTAATGATTGCTAGATCTCTCATGCCTTTATATAGCCTTTGAAATCCTAATTCAACTCATATTAGGATTTCAATATATATATATATATATTAATATATATAATCCTAATTTAACTTTAATTAGGATTTTAGTATTGTAAACACTAATCTTCGTTCGGGTTAATGACCCATTTTTTATTACTTATCTTACTTATTAATTTATCTTTATTATAATCATTATTATTATTATAATGCAAATATAAAAACCCAAAACATATTTTATATAGAAGCTCAATCAAATATAAATGAAAGAGCCCATTTATATAAAATATACCAGTCCATTAACATAAATAAAATAAAGGCCCAAGTTTATATAATAGTCCGTTTACATTATTAAAAGCCCAAAAAAATATACATTATATAGGGCCCGTTTGGCCCAAACCCTAAAGCCTTAATTTGATGACAAAGTAAACCCTAATGTGCCTTTTTTATTTGCACCCGCCTCATCACAGCCATCAGATCCAAATTAGAACTGGCGATTTAGATCCTGGCAAAGGCGCCCTCTTGGCTTCAGCACGCACCGTACGTACGGCTCTTTGGATACCCCACACGCACGTGGAGGTCACACGCGATGCTTAAGCTTCCTCAGACTGTTTAGATCGCCACGTCGACCAAAAGGATCACCAACCGCTGCGATTTCTCCCTCTGGTCCCCTCCTCCTCATGAGCAGTCACGACATGCAAAAAAAGAGCATAACAAAATCAAAAAATCAAAATATCAGAGGAATATCAAGGGACAAACCAACATTTTTCACATTAGCAGATGAATATAGACAAAAAGGACATAGGGAAACCAACCACAAATTTTTGTCTTTTTTATATATATTAAATTTCATGTAATACTCGGTTATACATAAACCGAAACCATCAATTGTAACCCTAGACGAGGAAGGATTCAGATAGCAATACAAAGCAAAAAAGAAACAAAACATTTTCTGAGGTATTCCTCCTTCTTTCTTTCCATTTTCAACGTATACATTGACAGAAATTAGGGTTTAGAGTCTTTTTACCTTCAAAGTCGGTCACGTTTCCCTCTAGTCTGTTGTTCTCTCGCCGGTGATAAGACTTCCGGCCTCTTTGAGGCTGTATACGCTGACTCGGTATTTTATCATTTTTAGGGTTCTGTTTTTAGAAAAAAAAGGTTATTTTATCATTTTTTAAAGGATTCGATTTTGGATTCAAGTTTAGAGCGAAAAATGAGTTCTTTTAGGGTTTTTTGAGTTTGCCGGCAGTGGCGGCCGACACGGTAGAAGAACCATCGGTTTCTAGAAAATGCGATGGCAAGGATAAACACTGCGGCGGTGTTCATCCGAGCTTGAGAGAAAAGGGGAGAGACATCTCTGGTTTTTGAAGAAATGGTTTAAAAATATTTCTTATTTGGCTAAAAATTGAGTTTTATACCAGCTTTCAAAACAAATGGGTTAATTACATTTTTAAATCCTTCTGCCCCGTTGTAATCACCTCCGTGGTCATTCCACCTCTCTAAATCACCGCTTTGGTCCTTCCGCCCATTTTAATTACACCCACAAGTCATTCTTTCTTTCAAAACCCTCTCCCTGGTCCCTCCTTGTTTCTAAAATGTTTCAATTTCATCTTTGTAAGGCTTAATCTATTTTTAAAGTGGTCTAATCCCCTTTTGAGTCCTTAAAGCTTTAGTTTTGTTTATTTTGGTCCTAATTCTAGGGATGAAACCCTTTTTTTGCCCCCTAATTCATGCATATTTAATTTCCATGCCCTTTTACCGTTTTTATTTATGTTTGTTCATATTGATTGTAAACATGTTTGTAACGTGGCTTTGATATATTTGTTTTATGTGGTATATAATATATAGTATATGTATAGTTTATATGTAGTATATGATAAAGGGTTATTATTTAATATATAGTTTTTATAATATATAATATATGGTTTTTATGTGACATAGGGTTTTTTAATATATGTAGTATATATGGTTTTCATATAATATGTATAGTATATATAGTTTTTACATAGTATATAAATATATGTTTTTTTATATCGTATAACTTACGGTTTTAATGTGTATATATTTATAGTATATGGTTTTAATATATATATATATATACATAATATATAGTTTTAATGTACATTATATATTTACATATTATATAATATATAGTTAAAATATAGACATATATAAGTATATATGTTTGTTATTTATGTGTGCTGCTTATGCTGCTTTAATAAGTGTTTTTTTTGTTTTGTTTTTACTAGGTTAAGCTTTTAGGTTAGTTTAGGGTTGGTTAATTTAATTAATTTAAAGTGTGCGCTCGTCTCATAGAGGCATAATCTTTAAATTAATTAATTTGATTTTAAGGTAAGCTTTTAGAGCCGTAGTTAGACCTAAGTTCCGAATTAATTTAGTGAATTTAAATTTACCCTTAGCTTATTGGGATAAATGTTAAATTCATAAAATTAGTCGAACACCTCTTAATTACCCTTTTAGGATAAAATTGAAATTGAGCTTAGATGAATATTTAATTTTAAAATCACAATTAATTAACTTGATTCATTTTAAATAGAATTATTGGCTCACCGGGATACTAATTTAAAATTGATTAAATTGATTATCATGGTACAAGACAATCCATAATTTATTAGGGTTTTCTATTTTTAGGGTTTAATTAATTTAAGGTTAATATTAGACTCACCTAGCTAATAATTAGATCACTAATTGAAATTCTATAATTTAGGCCTTTTAGGTCAAGACTTTAGTGGACTTTTTGTTTGTTTATTTTAGGCCCTTATGTGACATGCATTTATAATTGTCATTCATATGACTTTTAACTTTTAATTGCATGGTAACTAATTTAAACCATAGAAAATGAGGTATTTATTAATTTCGATATTTGTGTCGTAATTTTCCTGGCTTAATGGATGTTGACCAAATATTTGAATTAATCCTTACCGTCCCAAGGTAAATGTTAATTAAAATTTAAAAGTCACAACATCATACTTAAATGCGTCGTCAGTCAGGCTTATTTGATTGCATCATGCATAAAGGTGACGTACGAAATTTGAACCATAAATTAACACGACAGTCAGGCTTATTTGATGTCGGTTTAATCTATAGTCCGATGTATCGTCATTCTTATTAATTAAATGTCCAATTAATTTGAACCCACCAATTTGATAAAGCCCATTTAATCAAGGTAAAATATTGAATTAAGGACACTTAAATAAATTCAATTTAAATGTCAACAAATTCCATCGATTAAAAGCAACAAATATTTTTAACTTTTCTAGATACAACTTAGTTAACCTAAGCGTGTGAGAAAGCAACGGTCAAAATCTCAACTCAATCGGGCGTCAAACTGACATCCGAATATCCCGTTACGCGAACTAAGGACCAAATTGTAAAACTATACAAATACAGGGTCTTTTTACCAAATTGGTATTAGCTACATTTAATCAATCAGATTTCATGCTCACATGCAAGTTTTCAACTTGATTCGATCAACCAAACATCGCCAATTGCATTTACAAATATTTAGGGACTAAAACGTGAAGAACAGAAACTTCAGAAGATGCTTTTAACCAACTTTAACTAACAAAGTATCGATACGCTTAACCACGGTATCGATACGGTCCTTTATATTTTCAAACCTAAAATTCCAGTAGCGTAAAACCGTATCAATACGGTCTCGAGTATCGATACACTTGGCCAATTTCTTCTTACACCGTATCAATATGGTGCTCACGGTATCGATACCCATGCCTATTTTAGCTATACGGTATCGATACGGTGACCCGAGTATCGATACGCCTAAGCCTTGTAATGTCACTTTTTGGTCGATAAACAATCCGTAAACCACATTTAAACCCCTAGGCATGCTCCTAACATATAACAAACATATTCAAGGATCGATCCACATCATTTTTCAACGGAAACATCAACCATATAAGCCATCATAATCCAAATGAAATCTAGAGGCATGCATCCTAGCAAAGCAAACACAAAGACTTCCAAAAACTTCAACCAACCAAAAACCAGCATATAAAGGCCATTTACAACTCATATAGGCAATACACAATTGTGCCAAACTAGGGAGTTCACTACATACGCTCCCAAAACCAAAAAGGTATTCTCCCATTCACAAATTTATTACTATTGAAATGTAAAACCATACTTGAGGTATGAGCAATGCTTGGACTCCTTTGCTTGCTACCTTGCTGCCCAATCTCTCTACTTATCTACATTGTTAGGAAAAAGAGCGTAAGCAATAAGCTTAGTGAGGGTTGCTAAAAAACAAAACCACTAACAATGCGTTTCCAAAAACCATTTCTCAGCAAATTGTTTCTCATCATGCTCATAACAAGGCTCATACTTTAAAACCCATTGAATCAAAATCATTTATCTCATAACACATGTATCATGAAGGCTCATGCTTTAAACCAAAGCAAATCTCAATGTAAGCATCACATGCTTAAGTTTTCCACACATCTCAAGATATAATCTCATGTAAAAATCTCATATACAATTTCATTTCAAAACCATGATACATGTAAACTCATATATTGGCATTCAAGTGACCCGGATGGTTGCTTCGCCATCCCAATACACAAGGAACTTGTTGCACTCTCCTTAAATAAACACATCGGATATGCATATACTCATTGATGGAACTTGCTGCTCTCTCCATCAATACTTATGGAGCTTGCCGCTCTCTCCATAAGGCAGATCTCACGGTTCTTGCTTCTTTCACCATTTAAGGATCCTGTGGTGCTTGCTGCTCTCACCATAATATACTTCGGTACCCTCAACACAATAGTTGATCAGCTATTACAGAGCCGAAGGCCACACGCACATGCGAATTTTACTACATTTTTATAGTGCACTCTCATCCTATTGGTCGACCAATTATATTTGATTATAATAAGTATCATCACTTGCCAATATATACTTTAAAACCATGTTAACCTATTGTTTTCCAATACATCAACATAAACCATAGCATATCCAATTTTAAATCATAAATCAATGCATAGCATTTTTTCATCACGATGCAACCTTTTGAAAACCATAAATCAATCTCATGGGATAACATGAATCATTTCTCAGTTCATAAAAACATGCATAACAGTAGGTAACAAATCTAACTTTAAAACATAAGCATGAATAATTAAAACCATGGGAAAAGCTGAGAACCGAGAGTGAAACATTTCATACTTACTTCCGAGCTTAGATTAACGTTTCAAGCTCAATCTAAACCCACAAACCTTGCTTTTAAATCTTTTAAAATATCTTAAATCATTTCCACTCACCAACTACACCTCGCTCGCCTTGCCGAAGCGATTTCAAGCTTCTGAAACGTCCACCACACCCTCGGAAGCTAACGAATCAACATCCACTGCTTCTTATCGAAGTAAAACAGAGGATTAATGCACTTCTTTGCAACAAAACCTCCAACAACACACAACAACGCTTCCGCCTCAACATAAACAAGCTTTCGCCTAACGAAAACAACCGAAAACACCGACAAAACCTTACTAACTAATCTCCAGCCAATACCCAGCGAGATTAACAACAAAACAACATCAACATACATCCAAAAACACATCCTCAGCACCCTATTATCAACAGCCGTCAATTAACCACATAAACAAAACATAGCCTCAAAGATATCAACATCAAAACTTAGCAACCTACCTAGTTTTCAGATTTCATTGATAAAATCACTTATTTAACATCATTACCCATCCAAAAAATCACAAATCTCAATCATAAAACCCAACATTAACAGATCATAGCAAATCTTTACAAAATCCATCAATTAACATCATTTAAACCAATTTTCCATAATCTTATTATCAAAACTCATTAGAAATTAATCATAAAAGATCAAGAACTTGATAATTTCAGTAAAGAACCTTTCATTAGAGGAGAAGAACGAAACCTTACCTCTAATGATGACTCTCCCTTTCAATTGAGAAGATTTACATGAGAAAACAAAGATAAAATAACAAAGTTTTGTTAAGAAAACATTAAGAAACCATTTAATTAAAACTTTGAAAGAAAATGAATGTTTGGCTAGAGAGAATTTCAGAGAAATTAGAAGAGACAAAATGTAGTTATGTAAAATGTGTTTTGGAAAATAAAGTGAGTAATTAATTCTCTCCACATGTTTTATTTAATTAAAACCATTTAGAAGTCAGCCAATTAGAAAGGAGAAGCCTTAATTAGACTCTTGGTCAAAGATCCTTAAATATTCAAAGTCTTGATCTTTTACGATTTAGTCACTAAAAACAGTTTTGCTCATTTTACATTTTGGTCACTAGTCCAAAAATGTCAAACTCCCAAATCACCTTTCCCAAAATTGATTTCACTATAATCACACACACACACACATATATATATATATTTAATAAGGATTATAAAATATTTTTCCATATTTTATTTGGATGAAAAACCACTTTTACCAAATTAAATCCCGAAACTAGTCTAAACCGTTATTACTGGTTCAAACGAACCTTCAAGCCAATCCGGCTAACATCTAGGCCCAACTTTGGGGCGTTACACTAATTCTTCCCCACATGCAACCAACTCACGAACCCTTTCAAAGAGAATCTCTGGTTTTTATGGTGTTTGGCCTACCTTACCCAAGTGGCCGGTGGCGACTCTAAATCACCATTGTTTTCAAAAAAACCATGAATTTTCAAAAGAAATCCCCTAAAACAAAATTTCAGAAATATGGGGATAACCTGTAGTTGATTTTTGATTTAGGAAAAAAAAGTCGCGACAGCATGGCGACTCCGCTGGAGACCCATTTTGTTTTTACAAAACAAAAGGAGAGTTAAGCCAAGAAAATAATTGTTGGTTTTAATGATGGAAATTGTTGAAATTTTAATAGAATTTAATGAGTTTGATTCTTTCTTGAAAATATGACTTTGATTTTATGAGCTTTGATAATTGGTGGCCTTGGAATTAATTTTTCATTTAATTTCTAAGGAATCACCGACATGTGTTGCACCATGTTCATCAAGATCTATACCTGAGCTCTGCCCCTTAAGTAGGAGTGAAATGCCACATACCCATGTGAGTAGCACTCTATGGTTCGGTAATTCACTTCTAGAATCCACGCCTTTAACAAGTGAGCATCCCTCCATATCACTAGGTCGTGCTTTCCCTCGAATCGAATCCAATTCGCAAGCTTGTAATGAGCCAAAATTGGGGTTCTTGTTACCTTAGTAGGTAATAAGATAGGTTCGAGTACCCTTAATTAGAACTGAACCCATGTGTGAGAATCTAGGAAACCCACCCTATTAGAGCCATGCAGATAACCATAGCGAACTATAATTCATGTGGTTAGGGTTCTTTCTTTATGTGTTTGCCATTCGCTTAATCTATTTACATTTATCTTTTCATTTTTTGTTTTATTTTTATCCTATGACTGGCACTTCTCTTGTTTTTTTGCCTTTTTTCTATCTTTTTATTTTGCATATATTGTCATATCATGAAGAGCACATCGAGTTGGAAATAGTCTGAAATTAAAGGCTAAGTCAATGGGGGATTTGGTCCGTAGCAACGACGAGAAGAATTTTGATGTGCAAGTATAGTCAGAAGGAGAGCAACTACATGACGGGGATAGTATTTCTACCAGGTTTAGGTCAGCTATGTCAGCTAAGACTTTCATGAACACAAAATTTAATGATGTTTCTGAGTTGAGGCCGGTATACAATAGTTGGGATTTTGACACAAGGAATGCTTTCAAAAAAGAGTATGGCGACATTGCATACTTTTTGGATGTTGTCGACCAATCATTGGGGTTTTGGAATTTAGCCTACAGTTGTTTCACAATCGGCAACCTTGATTTGACCTCGACAATTGAAGAGTATCAAGCCCTCATAAATTGCAAGAAGATCAATGAGAATCATGTCTACTCTAAACCAAACAATAACAAATCTTTCTAGGGCATGGTAGATTCTCGGACACGTTGTCATCTTGGGTCGAAAATCAAGTTACAACTTGGAACAAGAAAGAGTATCTCAAGTGGGAAGGAATTTTGGCCTTAGCTTCCGTACATCCCGTGGGTCGAGTTCAGCGGGACCTTTTTGCACTTTTGATCTATGGGTTGGTGCTATTTCCTAAATCATTAGGGCTTATCGACCTATCAGTATTGGAATTGTTTGATCGTTTGGGTGGCAGGACCAATCTAGTACTTGTAATTTTGGCTAAAAATTTCTGATCTTTGAGGTTTTGTAGAGAGCATGGCGGGGGTCGCTTCTGGGGATGCCTACAGCTTTTGACCGTTTGGTTTTACAGTTACTTTTTGTTTGATGTCAACTTCTCAAGGCCTCTCTATGACGGCAAGTTCTCACCATTAGATGAGTTCATGCGAAAAGGGGTTTGGCCAACGAGAAGATCTGAGGAGGTTTAGTTAGACGTTCTTCGAAATCTAAAGGAGGAAGACATACTTTGGAAAGCTTCGTGGATATTGGCAATGAATATCCTCTATAGTTGCGGGGAACACTCTTGGGTACCACTACTTGGTCTTTGGGGGCATACAACTTACACACCTTTTTAGTTTTGAGACAGTATGGTTCAAAAAAGTTTGTGCTGGCCACAAAAGGATTGAACAAGTTTAACATGGAATACGAGAAACATAAAGGCTACAAGGTGGTGGTGTATAGTGTTTCCTCAACTTGGAACAATGCAAGGTGGGTTAGGATCATGAATGCTCCTTACATGGTCACCCCCGAGTATGAAACATGGTGATTCAATCGTGTCAACGACAACATTCCTCAATTGAATCCCGATGGAAGGAGGTCTATGGAGGAGAGATTGGCTACGCTTCCTACCGAGGCCGATTTGATGAGTAAGCAACTCGAATAGGAGCAAAAGAGGTATCTTCTATAACACCCCCTTTTTGGCCTGGCATAGAACCGGGTTGGAAAGTGCTACCAGAGAACATATCAGAGATTTAAGAGCTTAATCAGAGTACGAAAACTTATTTGGATCATTTATTAATCTCTTTTAAGGCTTAACAGAATTATCTTATTAAGAGTTACACGATTCAGGATAAGTTTTAACCCCTTTTGAACTTAGGGACTAAATCGTAATTTTTAAAAATTGAAGGTCCTTATCGGAATTTTATTTCTCTAGACTAAAATTAAACCTACCAATTATTAACCTCTGAAGTTTTTTTATTAACAGAGATTATTTACATATCCAATTAGGCTCTACAAATTTTAGTGACCATTTTACAACTTCTTAAAACTGGTTTCTATGTCTTTTAACAGAATTAACTAACTTCGTACCAATACACTTAAGGTCATATCGGTACGCCCATGCTAAATTTTTGAGTTTTTAGATTCAAGGATAACAACCTGTATCGATAAACCTAAGCTCGTATCGATACGTGTTGACTAAGGTTGACTCGTTTCGGTACGGCCTAGGGCCATATCGGTACCATTTATTTTTTAGACCTTACTGTCCAAATTCGTATTGATACACCCCTCAGTGTATTGATACACCCTGTTTCACTTGGCCCAATTATGCAAGGCCGTATCAATACGCCATCACCTGTACCGATACGCATGCATTGTAATGACAGATTTTTGCTAGTTTTTATTCGAATTAACATACCATTTGTTGTCCAAACTTTACAAAATTTTACCAGTAAGTCTAATATCCACATTTTTAATAGCACACAAATTTTTAGAGCGTTTCAAATCCATTTACCTAGTTTTTACCTTTTAGCGCTTTTAGGTTCATTTAACTAGTTTAACCAATTCACTAATACACCATATTAGCCATTAAACATTTAGTCACTTTTGGGCTATTACACACACATCAAAAAGCACATACATAACATGTTTAGACCATATGCCACCTTACTAGGAGTTCGAGGCAAAAGATAAGCATATATATGATTTGTAGGAGTGACTTGCAACCGCAACACACGATCGAAGGCCGGAATTCTTTAAGATCCTGAAATGCATGAGACACACAAATGTTAGGCTTACATAGCCTAGTGAGGTAGTCATAACAAATGCACAACTAGTTTATCAAATGCATGAATGACATATAGGAATGCTTGGTTACATTTTATATAGCATCAATCGTGTAAAATCATATTCAAATAAATTATCATGATTTCATGTAGCAATTGTAAAACATAAAACATATCATTTCCTTGGACATGGTAACTGTTAAGTGTCTAAAAGTACTATTTTATTCACCCTTTTTATTCTTATTATTGCTAGACTTAGGCTCATATTAGTTGCATTATTAGCCATTCATGCATGTTTGCATTGTTTCCTTGGTGGACAAGCTTGATTTCATATTTTGCTTAATTTTGTGGAAAAAGATACTACTTTGGTGTGTTTTTGTGTGTGTGCAGAATCACTTGCCAAAGCAAGGCTGGAACCAGTTGCCAGGGAAATGCACGAAGGAGATGCCGAGCTAGTTGCCAGGGCAATGCATGAAGGAGATGCCGAGCTAGTTGCCAGGGCAATTGTCGATAAGGGATAAAATGATATGGCAATCAAAATTGATGACTAGATAAACCCAAGATGACGTGGAGCAAAGTTAAATCCCAAAGGAGTTTGATTTCCATGAAGAGGTTAAAGAGAAATTGAATCCCAAGAAGATAGGAGAAGATCTAGAAGGAATTTAAATATAATAAAGAATTATAGTCTTTAAAAGTATTTAATTCCAACTTAACTTCCTCCTCAAAAAAGACTTTAACCTAGCCCTATAAATTGAGGACCAAGCCATCAACTCCAAGAGAGGAGCAAGGAGAGATTTCGACAAGAGAGGTGAAAGGAGAGATTTTGACAAGAGCAAGGGAGAGCAAGGAGGGAGAGATTTCGACAAATGCTTCAACCATTCTTCATCTTTTTCTTTCTTGTTCAATTAGGTTTATGTTAGGAATTCTTTGTCTTGTGTTTCTTTGGAACCTAGCCATGAACTAAATCTATTTGGCTAAGGTTATTGTGTTTTGTGGTTGTAAGAAACAAGTGGATTTTGTTTAGGTAATAAGAGTTTGCACTTTCAATTCAAGGTTTACTCATTCTTGGTTTTTATTCTTGTTTGCGAGTGAATTGGGAGAAGATATCGTAACTTAATCTATTTATCTAATATCGGGAGAGTTAGATTCAAGAAACGAATGAGTATGGTCTTTATTCAATCTATTGATGGTGAAGATTAATTTGGCTTTGGAATAAGTTAAGGATTTCAACGGCTAAGAGGAGCGCAAGATTGGTTGTTGTTCACCCTTGATTCACGCAGGGATGTATTATCAAGGCATGCACAAATAGCTAGAGTTTCGACTTAGGGATAAGAAGAAACCATTGAAGAACGCTCCGCCGAACCTTGAAGTTGCTGCCCAGCCGCCCAGCCAGTTGCCCAGGCAATCGTCGATTAGTTGCCAAGGTAACCCCACTGCGCAAGTTACCACGACAACTGATTTGCCCTTGTACTCTTTTACCAAGACAATCCAATCGGCTATCACACCTCAACTCACGATAACCTGGCCTATTCTCTTTCATTTGATTACATCTTCTTTTACTTATTTGCTTTCTAGTTTAGTTGTTAGTTAAACTCCTACAATCTTCTACTTGTGTTCTTTTACTTTTTACAATGCAAGAGATTAGATTCTTGAAGTGACACCAATCCTTGTGGAGACGATATCTTTTATACTATAACTTGTGATGTGTACACTTGCACAATTGTGGAGCACTTATTACGCGCAACAAGTTTTTGGCACCATTGCCGGGGATTGGCAATACCAACTTTGTTTTATTTTCTTGCACTTTTATTTTTCTTGTTTAAGATTCAAAGGGTTAACAAAATTTGGTTTTGCATTGGTATATGACCAGGGCGAGACCGATTACACCAGAATATCCCTTTGATCCAGAAATCGAACGAACATTGCAAAGACTCAGACAAAGGTTAAGAGTACCAATGGCTAATCAAGACGACAATATGAATCAAGATGTTCCAGCAGCAGGAGGAGTGATTCTTGCACGAAACAGAACTATTCGAGACTATCTTGAAGAA
This sequence comes from Hibiscus mutabilis, assembly GCA_019671005.1. NCBI lineage: Eukaryota > Viridiplantae > Streptophyta > Magnoliopsida > Malvales > Malvaceae > Hibiscus > Hibiscus mutabilis. Next base: position 58,584,305 of record CM033717.1, read on the forward strand.
GATCTTGAAGGACTCAATCCAGGAGTTGTCACACCTGAAATTGAAGCCGACCACTTTGAGTTGAAACCGGTGAAGTTCAATATGATCAACACAATTGGTCAATTTGGTGGCTCAGTAGCTGAAGATGCACGGCAACATCTTAAATCTTTCCTCGAGATTTGCAATTCATTCAAAATATAAGGAGTTACCCCTGATATTTTACAACTAAGATTATTCCCCTATTCACTTAGGGAAGGGCGAAATCATGGTTGAATAGTATTCCTGCCAGATCAATAGGATATTGGACCGATCTTTGTCGTGATTTCCTTGCTCGATTTAATCCTACAAATTTGACTGATAAGCTTCGTAATGAAATTACTTCTTTTCAGCAGCAGATGATGAATTTATGTACGAGGCTTGGGAGCGATATAGAGAACTTCTATACAAATGCCCCCTACACGGATTCACAGTGTGGACACAAGTAACAATGTTTTACAACGTTGTGAATACACCAACAAGGATGATGCTAGATGCCTCAGCAAACGACATACTCCTAGATAAGTCACCGGAGGAAGCAATGCAAATTCTAAACAAGCTTGCCAAGAATGATTATCAGTTCCCATCTGCTAGAAGAGGAGGAGTTAGACGCCAAGCCACAATACATGAACTGGGATCATCAGACTTAATTTCAGCACAATTGGCCACTCTAACCAAAATGGTCCAGAACATGCAGAAACCAAACAACACACAGAAGGTCAAGGTAATGGATTCCTTTTGTGAGTTATGTGATGGTAACCATGATTCTTCTGAATGTATGCAGAATCTGGAATCTAGCTCTTATGTGGGGAAATACAATCGGAACAACAATGTGATGTCCACCATATATAATCCAGCTTGGAAGAAGCACCCGAATTTTTCATGGAGTAATCTCAACAATGCTCTAAACTAGAACAATCAGAATGCACAAGCATCGGGATTCCAGCAGAATATGCCACGGCAATAGTTGCCGCAACAACAACCGATAACATCTAGTTCTTTGGAAAATTATCTCAATGCTTTTATGTTGAAAGCTGAATCATATATGGCTGAGAATATTAACTTCATAAAAAGAACTGATGCTTTTATTAACAGGACCGAGATGAGAATGCAAAACCAAGAGGCGGCAATCAAATCATTGGAAAATCAAGTCAGACAATTTGCTCAAAACCTGAATACTAGACCGCAAGGAGGTTTACCTAGCGATACTGAAGTCGCAAGAGGAACTGGCCATGATCAATGTAAGGCGGTCACTACTAGAAGTGGCCAACAACTTAAAGAAGCTTGTGCTCACTCATCAAACAAAACTCCACAAAAAGATCAAGATGAACTCAGCGAAAAAGCCTCAGATGCTGAACCAGGAATTGCGGCGGCAACTAGCGATAAGCATGCCTCGGCAACTAGCGATAAGGATACCGCGACAACCAATGATAGGCACGCCACGACAACCCCAGTTGATAATGCCTTGACAACTCTAGTTGCGTCGGCAATACCGTCAATTAGGTTCCAGACCAATGAAAGGATCAAAGATATCCGACTTCCACCACCATTCCCACAAAGGTTGAAGCGACAAAAGCAAGAATATCAATTCAAGAAGTTTCTTGATATCCTAAAGCAAGTCCACATCAACTTGCCAATGGTTGAGGCAATTGAACAAATGTCGAACTATGCCAAGTTCCTTAAAGACATTGTGTCCAAGAGAACAAGGCTAGGAGAGTTTGAAACAGTTACCGCAATAGAGAGATGCATGGCCATGTTTCACAATCACATGCCACCCAAGTTGAAGGATCCCGGAAGTTTCACAATACCTTGTTCCATCAGAAACCACTATGTCGGGAAAGCATTATGTGACCTTGGAGCAAGCATAAACTTGATGCCTAAATCAGTTTTCCAGAAACTAGGAATCGGGAAGGCAAGACCTACAACAGTTATGCTACAGCTAGCCGACAGATCCTATGTGCATCAGAGGGACAAATCGAAGACATACTGGTAAAAGTTGATAAATTTATTTTTCTCGCTGACTTTATTGTTTTGGATTGTGAGGCAGATGAACATGCACCTATCATTCTCAGGAGACCCTTCCTAGCAACAAGGAGAACCTTAATCGATGTTGAAAATGGAGAACTCACAATGAGGGTGAATGACCAACAAGTTAAACTAAATGTGTTCCAAACACTAAGGCATGCCATGAAAGGGGTTGTAATGAAAGAAATCATCAAGTGGCTTGACGCCTGCATCATATACCCTATCTCTGATAGTACATGGGTAAGTCCGGTACAATGTGTACCGAAAAAGGAAGGTATAACAGTGGTAAGTAATGAAAACAATGAACTTGTTCCAACCAAGACTGTGACTGGTTGGAGGGTTTGTATGGATTATCGAAAGCTAAACAAAGCCACTAGGAAAGATCACTTCCCATTACCCTTTATTGATCAAATGCTTGACCGTCTTGTAGGTAAACCCTTTTATTATTTTCTTGATGGTTATTCAGGTTACAATCAAATTGCCATAGCACCAGAAGATCAAGAAAAGACAACCTTCATATGCCCATACGATACTTATGCTTTTCGAAGGATGCCGTTCGAATTGTGTAATGCCCCGGCAACCTTCCAAAGATGTATGATGGCACTCATTTTAGACATGGTCGAAGACTTCCTTGAGATCTTCATGGATGATTTTTCTGTTTTTGGTAATGACTTTGACAGTTGCCTCGGCAATTTAGAGAAGGTGTTGGCAAGATGTGAAGAAACCGATTTAGTCCTTAATTGGGAGAAGTTCCATTTTATGGTAGATGAAGAAATAATGCTCGGCCACAAGATTTCATCCAAGGTAATTGAAGTAGACAAAGCCAAGGTGGACGTGATCAAGAGATTACCCCCACCAAGTTCAGTTAAAGGAATCCGAAGCTTTCTTGGACATGCAGGTTTTTACAGGAGGTTCATTCATAATTTTTCTAAAATTACTAAACCCTTGTGCAATTTGCTTGAACATGATAAAGTCTTCAATTTTGATTATTCATGCGCCCAAGCATTCGAAACCCTAAAGAAAAAGCTTGCCTCGGCACCCATTGTCATTTCACTCGATTGGGCGCTACCTTTTGAGCTCATGTGTGATGCAAGTGATTTTGCGGTAGGAGCAGTCCTAGGCCAACGCACAGCTAAGACCTTTCATGTGATATACGACGCTAGTAAAACTCTTAATAGCGCTCAAGTGAATTATACAACAACGGAGAAAGAGTTACTAGCCGTAGTTTTCGCATTTTACAAGTTTCGATCCTATTTGATTGGTATAAGGGTAATTGTTCATGCGGACTATTCGACAATTAAGTATATATTTGCTAAAAAGGATGCAAAACCTCGTTTGATTCATTGGATATTACTTTTACAAGAGTTTGACATTAAAATTAAGAATAGGAAAGGAACAAAAAATCAAGTGGCCGATCACTTATCACGCTTAGAACGCAATAGGGAGGAGGACGCGAATTTAGAGATATGCGATGCATTCCTGGATGTGCAACTGTTAGTTGCCTCAGAAACCATGGACACGCATGCCTCGACAACCCTTGATGCGCACACCTCGGCAACTCCAAACATGTATGTCTCAGCAACCCTTGACGCGCATACCTCGGCAACCCTTGGCGCACACGTCTCAGGAACTCCAGACGCGTATGCCTCAGCAACCACTGATGCGCATGCCTCAGCAACCATGGAAGCAGTTGCCACAACAACACATGCCTCAGTAATACCCTGGTACGCATATTTAGTTAATTTCCTTGTTTGTGGTATTTTACCTTATGGTCTTACTCACCAAGGGAAAAAGTGATTTTGCCATGATGTTAAGCATTACTTTTGGGGCGAGCCTCTTCTGTTTAAACAATGTGCAGATCATGTTATACGCCGATGTGTCCCTGAAGAGGAGCACCAGAATGTACTCCGGCAATGCCATTCTTCACCCTATGGAGGACATTTTGGAGGAACACATACCGCGGCCAAAGTTTTGCAATCTGGTTTGTATTGGCCAACACTGTACAATGATGCCCAAGAGTTTTACAAGCAATGTGATCATTGCTAGAGGTCGGGCAATATCTCTAGACGACATGAGATGCCGCTCCAAAACATCATCGAGGTGGAATTGTTCGATGTATGGGGGATCGATTTTATAGGACCTTTCCCATATTCATTCGGCAACCTCTACATTCTACTTGTCGTCGACTACGTGTCTAAATAGGTTGAGGCAGCTGCAGTTTCCGCCAACGATTCCAAGACCGTGCAACGATTCTTGCAGAAAATATATATTTACACGGTTTGGGATGCCGAAAGCAATTATCAGTGATGAAGGCAAACACTTTGACAACAGACTCATCGCCAAGATGTTACAATGCTTTGGTGTATCTCACAAGATTGCCACGGCATATCACCCACAAACCAATGGGCAAGCAAAAATTTCTAACCGAGAATTGAAGGGTATAATCGAGAAAGTTGTAATCCCTCTAGGAAGGATTGATCAGTAAGACTAGATGATGCACTTTGGGCATATCGCATTGCATTCAAAACACCCTTAGGTATGTCTCCCTTCTGACTTGTCTATGGCAAAACATGCCATCTACCGGTGGAAATCGAGCACAAGGCATATTGGGCAATCAAGACCGTGAATATGGATTGGGAAAATGCCGGACACAAGCGTTTGTTGGACCTCAATGAGATAGAAGAATTCCGTACACTCGCCTATAACAATGCACGAATCTACAAGGAGAAAACAAAGCAATGGCATGACAAGAAACTATTGCCGCGACAATTAATGCTAGGGCAACTAGTTCTCTTATTCAATTCTCGGCTGAAACTTTTCTCGGGAAAACTAAAATCAAGATGGTTGGGACCATTCGAAGCTGTCAAATCATTCTCCCATGGTGTCGTGATAATCAATTCCATCACTGACGAACATGAATTCAAAGTCAACGGAAAAAGATTGAAGCACTACAACGGTGCCCATGTGGAACGTAACAAAGAATTGGTCACCTTAGGAGAATGCATGGGCATGCTCTCCTTTCGATATTTTATTTTATTTCTATTTCTATTTTTTTCAAACTATTTAATTTTTTATTTATTAATTTCGGTTATTTTTTCTTTTCAAGATAGATTTATTTATTTTATTTAAGATTAAGACTACATCTTTCTTTCATATTTATTTAATTGTTTTTTAATTTTAAGTTTTAGAATTTCTTTGCACATCTTTATTTATTTTCTTTTATTAGTTTATCTTTAATTTTAATCCTTATTTTATTTGTTTTTGAATTGTAGGAAAAGAGTTCAAGATAAAGAGAAATTTGATTCAAGAAGGAAACTTCCTCAACAAGGAAATTAATGGGCTAAATCTAAGGCTTATATTAAGCCTCCAATTTACCCTAAATAAACCCTACATAGCCGGCCAAACCCTTCTCCTTCCCCAAATACCCTAGTCGCCCCCTACCCCTAAATCAAAACACTTGTTTTCTTTCTTTCCAATTAATCCCACCCACCATATTTACTACCTATCTTTTCTATTTAACCCATCACCCTTAACTTCCAAGAAACCTATTCCTACTTTTCATCTTGCAACTCTTTAGTTTCTTTTGCTTTCTTTTCTTTGTTTCTACCAAACTCACAACCAAGATCATCCATGACATCCAAAATCGAATTTTTGGTTCATCCAAGTTCCTCCAAAGAACCAAGATACAAGAAGTTTGCTACACTTGTGGTTCAAGAAAGATTTCACTCCAAGTTTGAAAGCCGGAAGATTTGCGAAGAAAAAGGCTTTGAATACTCCAACTCTCATCAAGATTTCGACATTGAACCATTCATCTTCGAAAGGATTGCACATCAAAAGTGGCAAATCTTTTGCCATCAATCGGAACCGGGTAACATCTCATGGGTAAGAGAATTATATGCTCACTCACCTAACCCAAATAATCCTTATGTTTTTGTTCGTGACAAGGCTATACTCATAAGCCCCAAAAACATCAACACCTTTTGCGGGCACTACATTGAGAGGAACGAGCATCAAGCCTTTGTTGATCAACTCACGCCCAAGCAACTCGACAAGGTGCTTCAAGAACTCACTCTACCGAGAACTCATTGTAACAACGGTAAATACAAGGGCACGGTAAATCGCCTTCGGCTTAAGCCTGAGGCAAATTTATGGAATAAGTTTGTTAAACTTCTTTAATGCCCACAACACACAATACCACCGTTGATACACCTCGTCTTTTGCTCATACATTCTATCTTGCATAATCGCATCATTAACATTGGAAAATTATTTGTGATGAGATTTTTGTATGTAGCACAAAAGACAAGGGTTCTCTTTTCTTCCCTTTCTTAGTTTCCAATCTTTGCAAGGAGATGCATGTCCCAAGTGAGTCCACTGATGAAAAGGCCCTACCAAAGTCCGGTTAGAATCGAGAACAAATCCAAAAGCTAATGAGAGAGGCACCGGTAAAATACCCAACGCCTCCAGTTACCGCGGCAACTCCTACCGCCTCGGCAACTTCTAATGCTCAAACAACTGATGCCCGGGCAACTCGGACAGTAACCCCGGGACAACTTGAAGCACTCTTACAACCGTTGGCGAATCACCTTAGGCAAATTGAAGACTGGCAATTAATGTTCATGAGGTACATGAAGGAACATAACAATGCCATCACCCAAGTCATCCTGGAAAAGTACCCGGACAGCCGCGTGCCATTCCCCATCTTTCCTGCCCAAATCCTTGCCACGGTAACCAATGAAGCAGTTGCCACGACAACCGTAATAGATGATGCCGCGGCAACCTACACTGTACCTGCCCAAGCAGTTGCCACGGCAACCAACACTGAAGATGTCGCGGCAACGAAAGCTAAAGACGTCCCGGCAACCACTGCAAAAGCCAAAGGTAAAACACCTATGCCCGAATCAACTCGTACTAAATCATTGTCTGATTTTTTAGACTCGGACGAGTCCTCTATTGCACCAACAAAGACCGCACCAATCGAATCCTCCAAGCCCAAGTGAAAAGCCAATGACATTGATGAAGAGGACGATGAGGACAACCCTGTACGAGGATCGATTCCACCATCGGCAACAAGGAAGCAACCACCGCGTTCAAGCAAAAGAATCAAGACACATACCAAAAGTAAACTAATCATCCACGACGACAAACTCCCAGACTAAGTCCTCATTTGCATTTTACTTTTCTTTATTTTTATTTTTATTTTTCTTTGTTGCATGTATTGAGGACAATGCCTCACTCGAGTTTAGGGGGGATTGTTATTAGTTAGTTACCATGTTTAGTTGCATTCATCTTAAGTATTGCATTTAGGATACATAAATTGCTTGCCATGCCTTTAGTTGGAACAAGAATTGCCTAGATTTGATGAATATCCGATGATGACTTTGCCAATGTACTTAATTGATAGAACTTTTTATTCTAGGATAAACGTGGAAACACTTAGAATCTTACTATGGTGCTAAACTTGATGAAACACTGTTGTGGCTTGATTGATTTAAGGAATTCTAGCGAACTTAGGTTGATAGTTAAAAATTGGGGGATTAGAATAAAAATTGGATGAATGCTAGAGGTGCTCGAAATTAGCTCTAGTATGTGCTAAAAATTGATCGCTAGAGGTGCCCGAAATTGGCTCTAGTATGTGCTAAAAATTGATCACTAGAGGTGCCCGAAACTGGCTCTAGTCGAATAAATTAATTAACTTAAGAAAACTAAAAACAAAACACTAGAGGTGGCCGAAACCGGCTCTAGTTAAAACATGTTAAAAGAACCCAATGAAGTAATTTGAAAACCTCTTGTTTACATAGAATCCAAAAAATCAACTTGCGCACAACTCCGCACATACTCACAAGCAGTATAGTTTGATTCTGAGTAACTCCTAAGTTTTTCAAAAAATGAAAAGCCAATCATACTTTGTGCCACAGATCTGAGAATTGAAATCAATTTCAAAGCTAAGTTTGTGAAAATTGAAGTCTTGGCGGGTAATTATTAGTTTGCATTGCTTGAGGACAAGCAATAGTTCGATATTGGGGGTGTGTTAAGTGTTTAAAGGTACTATTTTATTCACCCTTTTTATTCTTATTATTGCTGGACTTAGGCTCATATTAGTTGCATTATTAGCCATTCATGCATGTTTGCATTATTTCAATGGTGGACAAGCTTGATTTCATATTTTTCTTAATTTTGTGGAAAAAGATACTGCTTTGGTGTGTTTTTGTGTGTGTGCAGAATCACTTGCCAAAGCAAGGCTGGAACCAATTGCCAGGGCAATGCATGAAGGAGATGCCGAGCTAGTTACCAGGGTAATGCATGAAGGAGACGATGAGCTAGTTGTCAGAGCAATTGTCGATAAGGGATAAGAAGATATGGCAGTCAAAATTGATGACTAGATAAACCCAAGATGACGTGGAGCAAAGTTAAATCCCAAATGAGTTTGATTTCCATGAAGACGTTAAAGAGAAATTAAATCCCAAGAAGATAGGAAAAAAATCTAGAAGGAATTTAAATATAATAAAGAATTTTATTCTTTAAAAGTATTTAATTCCAACTTAACTTCCTCCTCAAAAAAGATTTTGACATAGCCCTATAAATTGAGGACCAATCCGTCAACTCCAAGAGAGGAGAAAAGAGAGATTTCGACAAGAGCAAGGGAGAGCAAGGAGGGAGAGATTTCGACAAAGGCTTCAACCATTCTTCATCTTTTTTCTTTCTTGTTCAATTAGGTTTATATTAGGAATTCTTTGTCTTGTGTTTCTTTGGAACCTAGCAATGAACTAAATCTATTTGGCTAAGGTTATTATGTTTTGTGGTTGTGAGAAACAAGTGGATTTTGTTTAGGTAATAAGAGTTTGCACTTTCAATTCAAGGTTTACTCATTCTTGGTTTTTATTCTTGTTTGCGAGTGAATTGGGAGAGGATCTCGTAACTTCATATATTTATCAAATATTGGGAGAGTTAGATTCAAGAAACGAATGAGTATGGTCTTTATTCAATCTATTAATGGTGAAGATTAATCCGGCTTAGGAATAAGTTAAGGATTTCAACGGCTAAGAGGATCGCAAGATTGGTTGTTGTTCACCCTTGATTCACGCAAGGATGTATTATCAAGGCATGCACAAATAGCTAGAGTTTTGACTTAGGGATAAGAAGAAACCATTGAAGAACGCTCCGTCGAGCCTTAAAGTTGCTGCCTAGCCGCCCAAACAGTTGCCAAGCCAGTTGCGCAGGCAACCGTCGATTAGTTTCCAAGGCAACCCCGCTGCGCAAGTTGCCACGGAAACTGAGTTGTCCTTGCACTCTTTTACCAAGACGATCCAATCGGCTATCACACCTCAACTCACGATAACCTGGACTATTCTCTCTCATTTGATTACATCTTCTTTTACTTATTTTCTTTCTACTTTAGTTGTTAGTTAAATTCCTACAATATTCTACTTGTGTTCTTTTACTTTTTATAGTGCAAGAGATTAGATTCTTGAAGTGGCACCAATCCCTGTGGAGACGATATCTTTTATACTATAACTTGTGACGTGTACACTTGCACAATTCTGGAGCACTTATTACGTGCAACAGTAACCAATAGATAAGCGGATTCCCCTATACACCACACATATCAGAAATAGGTTGTAGCCTTGAGCTGTAGCTCCGGATAATGTCTCTTACACAATTCATCATTTTCTCCCCCACATATAGGCCGTAGCCCCAGACCGTAGTCCAATCCCTTACTTGGTGAGCTCGAATAACCCTATGGCATGCCAATTGTATCCAATGTTCACAATGTGCAAGTTCACATATCATCACAAATCTTACCTTTGGTGCCCTTAGGCCATAACAGAACAGAAACAGAATTGATCCTTAGCTCTATGTATAATAGCATAATCACATCATATTAGATAAAATATTATATCATAATCATAACATATCGAGTATCACACATATACTCATAGACATATCAAATTAATGTAAGGACTTACCATGCTTACCGATAGCATCCACTCATATGCTTGCTCTACTTGAGCCTTTAATCAAATGCAAACATAATCACAAAGCAAATGCAACGGGATGGCACCTAGCCTATCCCTTGACACAACTACAGTCACCTAATACACGAAAGCTTTTCAGATTCTTGAATTTTGATTTCTTTGCTTCTATTCTTGGTTGAAGGTGACAGATTGTTTCCTTCAAATTTTCGAGCTAGGAAAAAACACAAGGAATCATTATAATTATTATAACGATATAGTACTCATTTCAAGATTGGGCTTAGAATTTCCATTTAAAATTAAACTCCAATTATCCATGGAATTCAATAATTGATTGAGGGCTTATACTTACCCAATCGATAGCTATGGAATGATACCTTGAATCAAGTTAAGATTGGACTTAAGAGACTTAATAGGAGAGGTGTGTGCTTGAGCTTGAGGTTGAAGACAACAATGGTGGTGCTTGCTTGTTGGTTGGCAAAGGGTGGGTTTAGCTTTCGAAAGATTCAAACGGGGAAGAAAACTTCCTATTTTAAGGGATTAAACCCTTTTATCAATGCCCCACCTCTACATGAACCAATAGGAAGTTTTCCTATTAGTAAGGGAAAGATTAAATAATTGTTTCCCATCTTTTCATTCCCTTTTTCCAAATTCTAGGCAATTGATGGCTTTAGTCATCTTTTCTGATCATTTCTCACGTGGGTTAGCAACTTAGCAGGTGAGTCATCACCCCAAATTCCATTTTCTTTCAATTTGGGCCTTAAAATAGATTTTTACAGAGAGTCATATCGATACACTATATAGCCGTATCGATACGCCTAGGCTAAACAGGTAAGTTCGTTATGGCAGTTAGGTCGTACCGATACATGTATTATTGTATCAAAATGCCTAGTTAAAAGCTGTATCGATACCGGTCTAGCCATACCGATACGCCTAGGCTAAAACAGGTAAGTTAGTTATGGTCGTTAGACTGTATCAATACTGGTCTCACCGTATCGATACGCTTGACTTATTTTCAGCATTTCAACTTTTAATTTCTTACAAAAAGGTTCTTTGCTCAATTTAATACCCCACAACTTTCATTGATTACAAAATTGGTTACAAGAATCATGAAATTACATTTTCAGGTATATCTAATACAGAGTTTCTGATCACCGGAGCCTTATTTCGACTAGGTTGGTTTTTAGGATGCGACTTATTCAGCTCGAAGAGAAAACCAACCAAGAAAGTTTCAACTTTGAGTTAGATAAAACACAGTTTGAATGAGTGATTAAGGGTTTGCAAAGAAAGAAAGATAAGTTGGAACTCGAGCTTAAGTTGGAGAAGGAAGAGATTAAAAAACAACAAGAATAAGAGAGTCACAGAAGGTAGACTAAGTGAAAGATTGGAGATCTAAATCAAAGGGGTGAAGGTGAGAGCCGATATCTACAATAGGAAGTATTACGAGCACAAGGACCAAGTGCTTGCTTTGACACAAAAGATGGAAAACTTATGAGCCTCTCAGTTAAGGCATCTTGAAAAGGATTGACAACAAAACAAAGCATTGAAAGATCAAGTTAAATGTTTATAAAGGTCTCTCTTCAGGCACAAGGGTTCAACCAACAAGTTAAAAACTAGTAGCTTGGAGAATTAGGCTTTGAAGGCTCGTGTTGAAGAATTAGAAATTGAGGTTCAACGAATCAAGGACTATATAGCAAGCTTTAGGGGAGTGGTCCAAGTGTAGTAGAGGCCGACTTTGGAGCAACTACATTTTGCCGCTTACACTATTTGGAGGCAAGAGAAAAAAATGCTAAAATGGATGGCTTAGATAAAGGAAGTCGCCCGGAAGATATAGTTTCTAGCAGAAGATGCTACTAAGCTTCACAATTGCGTGGATGATTAATCTGGGGAGGTTTAAAAGATTGTTTGGATCTCGAGGGAGATCGTCGACCTAGATACTAGGTAGGATCATATGCATAGTTGGGTTTCTTTAATTATTGTAATGAGACAATGTTTCCATTAATGGAAGTCGTTTAATGATGATATTTGCCAAACTCAATGTTGCTCTTTGCATTCATGCATAACACATTTATTTGCATACTTTATTAAATTGCTAAATTTAATTAAAAAGCTTTTTATTTCAGAAAATATAGCATTTTGGTTCTTTAAATTAAAATCATTCCACACCCATACCGTACTCGCTTACGAACAAGGCTAATTGAGGAAAGCTTTCAAAATTGGAAGCTGATATACGAGGTCAGTTGGAACGAACACAACAAGAATTGAGGGACACCATCATCAAGTCCCAGCAAGATATGATGAGAGAGATATCTTAAATGCTGCAATCGCATCTAGGATAAGAGCCGAGAGAGAAAGAAACCTTCGAGAATCATGCCCAAACTTGGGGGACTGCCCATATGCCCTAATCTTTAAGAACCCTTTATTTGTTGAACCTTTATTGAACCCTCCACAAGGGGCATCTTCTTCTCATGTTGGTGCCGTTACCCAAGCCTAGCCAAGTGTAACCTTTGGGAATATCGAGAATACGGGGATAACATCCCAGATTTTGATGAGTTAGAGAGATAAACCAAATGAAGGCATAATTCACAAAGCATTTGGAAGATACTCGGAAGGATCTCAAAGAAGTTTGTTCAGAATATGATCCGGACCAGAGTATTGCAGTTGGGGGAATCAAGCAAGGCCGACAACCCCCTACCAAACTATGGAGGTCAAGGTGTGAATGCTATTGAAGATGAGTATGCTAGAAAAGCTAGATGGATATATCCGAAGTCTAGTCTCCATTAAGGTGGGTTTTCCAACAACTGTGTATGGCACGCCTCATTGATCGAGGAACGATGATCATGAAGAAGGGTTGTGGCCCTTATTGTGAATATCATCAGTCGGGGGATCATGAAATTCAAGATTGTAAAGAGTTTCGTCAGTTGATACAGATTATGATGGACAACAAAGAGATCGGGTTCTTTGAAAAAGAAAAAGGAATGAGGGAATTAGAAGTCTGTGCATCGGACGCTCAAGAAACCAAGTATAGTGCAAAAGGACCATTTGTCCTTGATCTCAAGCCAAGTGAAGCAAGTGCACCAAAGGTGACCCCCAAGATTATAATTGCTAACCCGAGATCCTTTCCTTTCAAGGATACACAAATGGTTCTATGGAATTACAAAATAAGCATTACAATGTTGGGATCCTCTTGTTCACAAGGAGGAGAGGATGTGGAATAAGGACAAGGCCCGTTCAGGAAGGGCCTATAGAACCCAATACCGAAGAAGTAAATAATGTGGGACATCTCACGATGAGTGGTTGGTGCTATGCCCTGGAGAATCTAAGGGTGCCGGAAGGACAAAATGAAATAGGTAAGGAAACCGAGACTGAACCTGAGAAGATTTTTAGAGAGGAGCCACTTTAAAGATCAAGGAACTAGTCACGAAAACTCAAGCTCAAGAATTTTTGATATTTTTGAAACACAACGAGTATAGTGTCGTGGAACAAATTCGAAAGTAACCAGCTCAAATTTCAATACTTGATCTCTTGCTAAACTTAGAAAAGTATTGCGACGCGCTGTTGAAGGTATTGAATCAGACTTTTGTCACAAGTGATATCTCGATCGGGAAGTTGGACCAGATCATCGGACATATCACCGCTGATAATTTCATCACCTTTAGTGATAATGAAATACCGAGGGAAGGTAGGGGGTCCACCAAGGCCCTAAACATTACCACTCATTGTATGGGTTACATGTTACCGGGAGTTCTAATTGATGTCACGACCATTTTTTTAATCAGAGTGTGGAAAAATAGCCCGAGGATTTATTCTTTTGAAAATCGGGTTTTTGTTCATTTTAATTTATTAACTCTTGAAAATTAGGGTCTTTTCATATTAAATCCTTTATTTAATTTTATAAAACAATTTGGAGTCACCACCGATCACTTCGGTAGACAGAACACCATAAAAACAACCAGAGATTTTTTGAAAACGATTTGGGTTCGGGAGTTAGTTACATGTGAGGAAAGATTAGCAGCCCCCACAAACGCCCGTTATCGGTACCTTATTAATTTCACGTGGCATTTTGGCATTTAAAATAAAATTTTGAATTTAATTTAATTGACAATTATTAGTTGGATTTAAATTCCAAATGAAGATATCCTTTTATAAGGAAATATATTTTATCCAAATACGAGATTAAGGACACCAAATGCTTTAGGACACCCTCATTCGTATTCAAAATATATTTCCAATATAAAAGGTTTCTCAATGTATGATAATTTATGGTCTTGTTAATTTTAAGATCGAACATAAAAAGGCTCTAACAATTTAATTATTTTAGTCTAAATATTATTGATTTAAAGGATTTCTACGAGATAACATCCAACGAATTGGAAATTATTCATGTTGAAACCGATTAAATCAAATAACATTTCTATTCAATTTGTCAAATCTAATTATTTAAAGTAATAGTCCTATTTAAGGCTTTAATTAATTATCTAAGTCATTTTCCAAATTCTAGGTGATAATATGTATTAAATGTTCCATTTTGGAGTATTATTGGTGTAACGTCTCAATGTATTTGAGATACTATCCAAATTAATACACCAAACCTTTCCATTTAATCCATATTAATTTACTATAATTATCTCTCTAATCGATTATTTAACCCTATTAAAGAACCTTAAACTAATGCTCTAATTATTTAAATTTATCTAGGTGATTTAATTCTCTAATGCACATATGCTATATGATTAAATTAAAGCATACAAACACAAATAAATTAAACAAATAAGTTAAAACAAAGCTGCAAAGGGACTAAATTGAATTGTTATTAAAACTCGAGTGCCAAATTACAAGCTCTTAGTGACTAAATTGAAACAAATGAAAACAAGGGAGCTGCGGTAGAAAGCCTTCAAAAGTTGGGTGTAGGCTACTTGGGGATTCGCGGGCCTTGAGGCCCGATTTTCTGGTCTATAAAAGGACCTATTCGGACCCATATTTTTTCTTTTTTTCTTTTTCTCGGATTTCACCCTCTCTCTACATATCTCTCTCTCTGAAACCTCTAACCTCAAACTCATCATGCCCAGAAACTTCACCTATTTCGGATCAAAGCCCACTTTTCCTTCCAAATTCAAATCGTGTTCTTCATTTTTTCTTCATTTGATCTTCATAAACACCAAAATACCCTCATTCCTTTGTTTTTCAAGATCAAAAACCTAAAAACCCTTTGGATTCTTTCATCGTTCTTCAAGTTTTTCACCTTCAATCTTCTTCCACCACCTCTGATCAGCCCTGGCTTGTTCGTCGGCCGTCGAAGGTGACATCGTCCACCGACTGTTGTCTCTGATCATCTTTTTCGATCGAACCAAATTTCTCAGCCGCTATCTGGTTCTACCCCGGTCATCCCTAACCTCTCTCAGGCCACCGTGCCCTACCATTGGAGGGATTTTTGGCCACCACCGAAACCCTAAGAATCACCAAAACACTCATTTTTTCATCCTAAATCCTATTTTAGAGCCCGATTCACCAGAATCACCCATCTTTACCCAATAAACTATCTACCAAAAAACTAAACTCTAATCCTTCATTTTCGACCCCGCCGAAACCTCAAAACCTCTCCACGGCCAAGAAACACTCTAATAACCAAAAGATAAGCCTCTTGACACTTTAACCTTTACTGGTTTTAGATCTAGATTTTCAACTATTTAGGTTACTGTTTTTTCATTTAAAAAACTTTAATCTTACTTGATTCTGTGTTTTTGTGCAGGTATATGAAAGAAGGAAAGAAATGCTACCTTTCGGTGGTGGCGATTAAACTCTAGCGGTAATATTCTGGCGACCGATCAACTTTCGAGCTCCTTTCTCTTGAAATTCCTTTCGTCTTCTTCTCTCTTTATTTAATGCTGAGTAATTATTGTGCCATTATTAGCTAAAGGTTTTTCTCTCCCCCTATTTATAGCAGGCGTCAATGGTGACATCAGTGGGTTCATTATCCGCGTGAAATAGATTTTGGCGAATGATAGGCCGCCACGTGGGCCCTTTGCCCGTTACTCACATTTCTTTGGGCGGGAAGGATCCATTTTGGGCTTAAGCATTGTAACTGGGCTACTTTTAATGTAAAAGTGGTTATATGGGCTTGTAATGTATATTGGACACCCTTTTTTGTACTATGGACTCTAATGAATATCTATTCTATTTAAGGGATTGTATTTATATATTTTTTTCTATTTCTATTTTATTTTGGTTTTATTTATAGAGAATTATATATAAAATACTCGGATAAAATTAGGGTATTACAGTTTCCCCTCTTTTCTCATTGTTGTGGAACAAGAATATGGAAAAGACTGAAAAGACATGAATTTTGTCTGAACTTGTCAGCTGACGCTCTGAGCTGCAAGGTCTTATTCAAACTTTCCTCCTTTCTCCTATTTGGAAGCTTGAGCAAGTTCTTCTCATTCGGAACCTCCCAATCTTCCTGTCAAAGGTAACCGTAGGGTTTGAACTAGCTCTTCTTATTGATGAACTCTATATTCACCGGTGAAATCTTCTCATTAGGAATTCTATCTTAACTGAATGAACTCTTCTCATTAGGAATTCTATCTTCGCTGGGCGAACTCTTCACATTAGGAGTTTTATCTTCGCTGGGCGAACTCTTCACATTAGGAATTCTATCTTCGCTGAGGATGAGCTCTTCGCATTAGGAATTCTTTCTTCACTGGGTGAACTCTTCTCATTAAGAATTGTATCTTTGCTGGACAAACTCTTCACATTAGAAGCTCTATATTTGTTGAACGAACTCTTCATATTAGAAACTCTTTCTTTGTTTTCCTGTCAAAAACAAACTAAAATACTTGTATGCGGGTTAGTATGATCCTATCTTCCTATATGATGCATGAACTATATCTCCTTGGGGTTAATCAATCAGCTTTCGCTCCTTGGGGAATTATCTTGGTGCTTCCTTTCCTTTTAATATCTAATCTCACGTTTGGGATTAGCCTTCAAAATCTCCTTTCTGCGCTTATGGCCCTTTGCTCTAAAGCACCATTTCAGGTTTTCACTGTAGATTGCTTTTCTCAAAGCGCCCTTCTGGGTTTTCACTTCGATTTTTTCTTTTTCTTTTTTCTTCTTTTTCTCTCAAAGCACCCTTTTAAGTTTTCACCTTGATTTTTTTTCTTTTTTTCTCTTTTTTCTTTTTTTTCTTTTTCTTTTTTCTTCTTTTCTTTTTCTGGACCAATCACATCAATGCCTTGACAATCAAAGGCTATATATCTGCCAAAATGATTCCATGCACATGGACTATTCTCAAACTTCATAACTGTCCCAATTGGGCTATTTCCCGACGACAACCATCATCACAAATGCACATAGGACAGAGAATAGACAAGCTCTAATCATGATAACATGTTGGTCTTGTGGTTCCAATCATATCAATTGTGAGCACAGAGATCACTATTCTTCGGGTGTCAAACTTTGTTATTCTAATCATCTCATCATGGGCACAGAGATCACTATTCTTCGGGTGTCAGACTTTGTTATTCTAATCATCTCATCATGGGCACAGAGATAAAATCATTTTTCTTTGGGTACCAATATTTGTCATTCTGGGAATCTTTGTCAAAATTATCTCAATACTCTTCTACAACAATGAATTCTAAATTCTATCCTCAATCTTATTTCTTATCTCTGAACTCTGGTAGGATTCAGCATTATTCTTTCTTTGTACACTCTTCTTCAATAATCTAGAGTGTTTCGATTCACCTGCATCTTTCAAAACATAGTAATATCAAGAAATTATCTACTTTATACACTATATCAACCATTTTATGATGCTTTAGAACAAAAGAAGGCTCGAAAGAGAATTCATGATTTTATTGAAGCTTATTAATAAAAATATAATAAAGTTTGAAAACAAGTCATGGCAAACTGAAACAACAAAATCAAGAACCAAGGTCAGGTTTTCGGGCATTCAAAGCATAAAGGATACATCCACCCCATCGGCCAGAAATAGTCTTGAGCTCAACCCTTGTCCAATAGACTTCGAACATTGTCTGGATGACTACAGATATGAAATCCCTTCCGAAGTACTAGGTTTTTGAGATACTTTAACCGACGGATGCCTATTCTCAAAACATCTGAGCTTCCTTTTACGGGTTTTCAACCTAGATCCTCCTTTGGTTTCAAGACGCCCTTTGCGGATTTTCATCTTGAACCCCCTATTTTCTTTTTTTTTCTTCTTCTCTTTTTTTCTTTTTGAAATCTAAGGCGCCCTTTTGTGGTTTTCACTCCGCCTTTTCTTTTTCTCTTTTTTCTATTCTTCAGACATAGTATTTTTTGACTGAATTGGATTTTATTGGTTTATGTAACTCTTTACCATCCATTTCAGTCAGAATCAATGCTCTTCCAGAGAAGGACTTTTTAACAATATAAGGTCTCTCCCAATTAAGCATCCATTTTCCACAATCGTCACGGTGTATCTGTAAAATCTTTTTCAACACAAGATCCTCCTCTCAGAATTCTCTGGGCCAGACTTTCTTATCATAAGCTTGCATCATTCTTTTTTGGTACATTTGGCTATGTAAAATAGCCATCAACCTCTTTTCTTCGATAAGATTCAATTGATCAAATCGAGTTTGTATCCACTCTACGTCATCTAATTTTGTCTCGGACATAACTTAGAGGGACATAATTTAAACCTCAATAGAAAATACTATTTTTGATCTATAGACTAAAGAATAAGGCGTTGCCCCAGTTGAAGTTTGTATTGATGTTCGATATGAAAACAAAGCAAAAGGTAACTTCTCATGCCAATCTTTGTATGTTTTTGTCATCTTCGATATGATCTTCTTGATGTTTTTATTTCCTGCCTCCACTGCCCCATTCATCTTAGGGCGATAAGTCACAGAATTGTGGTGCATAATTTGAACTGCTCACACACTTCTGCTATCATCTTGTTGTTGAAATTGGTGGCATTATCAGTAACAATTCTCTCTGGTAATCTATATCGACAGATTATTTCTTTCTTTAAGAACTTACAGACCGTTGTTCTTGTGATATTGGCATAAGAAGTTGTTTCTACCCATTTGGTGAAATAATCAATGACAAAAAGAATGAAATGTGCCCATTAGAAGCCTTAGGGTGAATCTGCCTAATAACATCCATGCCCCAGACAACAAAAGGCCAAGGTGAATTCATTGTATGAAGAGGTACTGGTAGAGAATTAATCCTATCAGCATATATTTGGCACTTACGAGACTTCTTAGCATATTCAATGCAATTTCCCTCCATGGTTGACCAATAGTAACCATACCTCATAATCTTCCTGGCTATAGCAAACCCATTTGCATGCATACCACATATCCCATCATGCACCTCTGCCAGAATATTTCTAGCTTCATTGGCATTAATACATCTTAACAATATATGATCTTTGCCCTTTCTGTATAGAATTTCTCCATCAAACACATATCATGAGGTCATTCTTCTAATAGTTCTTTTATCATTGTCATTCGCACTCTTGGGATAAATTTGGCATTTGATGAATTGCAAAATATTGAAATACCAAGGATTTCCATCTGCCTCTTCTTCTATACTACAACAGTGAGCATAGGTATTGTAACTATGCATTTGGATTGTCATCATATCCTCAGGTCTGTTGGCCAAGAGTACTGAAGCCAATGTAGCTAAAGCATCTTCCATTTGATTATCTTCCCCGGGGACATATGTGAAAGTAATTTCTTTGAACTCTTTTATCATTTTGAGGATCAATTTTTGATATTCAATCAATTTGGCATCCTTTGTTTTCCACTCTACATGAAGCTGGTAGATGACTAGTGTAGAATCTCCATGTACTTTCAAACTCTCTATCTTTCTTTCAATAGCACCTTGCAACCCCATAACACAAGCCTAATATTTTGCCATGTTGTTAGTGCAAAGGAACTCTAATTTACTTGTGAAGGGATAATGCATATTGTTTGGAGAAATCAATAGTGCCCCAATTCCTTATCCTATGACATTAACAACCCCGTCAAAATACAATTTCCAAGTTTCATTCTCTAGTTTTCTTTTGTGGAAATGTTCATCACATCTTCATTTGGGAAATCAAAGTTTAAAGGCTCATAATCCTCTGAAGCACGACTTGCCAAGAAATATTCTATAACACTTCCTTTTACTGCCTTCTAGCTCACACACACAATGTCAAATTTGGAAAACAACATTTGCCAATGAGCCAACCTTCCAGTCAATGCCGGCACCTCCATCATGAACTTCAATGGATCCAGGTGAGAAATCAGCCAGGTAGTGTGGTATAGCATGTATTTTTTTCTTCACTTTCATGGCTATTTCAATCATCATTTGCATCAGACCTCGAAACTCTAAGCGGTGCTGAATCTCATGGTCGCACTCTTGATGATACTCACAATACATATCAGATTGTATTTCTTTCTCCACTTTCATGGCTATTTCAATCATCCCGGCATCATACAGCTACTCGAATACCCATTTCAAAGGAGAACGGATTTCTGGCACATCAGTCTTCAACTGTTTTGCTCCATCATCTTCCTCTATGGCATTCACTCCCCGCCCCCTGTGACTCGGTAAAGGATTTGCTACAATTCTGGGCTCATCAAACTTCAGAATCCCATTGTTGAATAGATTTTGAACCACCTTCTTGAATTTTGTACAAGTTTCAATCGTATATCCTGGTATTCCAGCATGGAATTCACAATGAGCATCAGGTTTATACGATTGAGGGTAGGGGCTGCAGAGGAGTCAGATAGTATGGCCTCACAAGATCTGCTTCATGCAACTATGGATACAATTTAGCATGTCATTGGTATTGGTGCAAAATTTATTATGTCATTTCTTGGTCCACGAGAATCTTTCTTATTTGATCCTTGTGAATTTCTTGACACTATACCAGGTGAAGTAATAGTCACATTCTTTGGAGCCTGATATGCACTTGTATTATTCACTTCACTGTCCTTCCTCTTGTAACTCTGACGAGAACTTTCTCCACTTTAAATCCTGCCACTTTTAATCGCTTCTTCAATCAATTCACCAATCATTACTATGTGAACAAAATTATGTGTAGCATTACTGATCAATCTTTCAAAAAGTAGACCACTTAAAGTCTTCATAAACATGTGGACAACCTCACTTTCCATCAACGGAGGTTGTACTTGGGTCGCAACGTCTCTTCATCTCTGAGCATATTGACGGAGGGTCTCATTACTTCTCTGCTCTATGCCTTGCAGCATAACACGGCTAGGAACCATTTCCATCACATGTTTATAATGCTCCACGAAAGCTCCAGAGAGATCTTTCCATGACCGAATGTTTACACAACTTAGCTGCGTGTACCACTGAGAAGTTGTTCCAGTCAAACTATCTTGAAATCAATGTATTAGCAACTTTTCATCCTTCAAGTGAGTGGCCATCTTTCGACAGTACATTGTAAGATGGGCCCTCGGGCTGGTAGTCTCATCATACTTTTCAAAGTCTGGGACTTTAAACTTTGGAGGAAGAATCAAATCAGCTACTAAACTCATTTTGACTGCACCAGGTCCAACTTCATTTGCTCTCTGCATTTCTAGCAACCGATCCTCTAGAGCCTTTCAATGCTCCTCATACCTTTTCTCGATCTCAGCCTGAATCTTTTCTATCCCATTGAGAGTATTCAGATCGGGGACCTCTTCATTACTTCCAAAATTTGCCCCAATGTGAACCGGATAACTAGGCGTTGCTCCTACCAGATTAATTCAGACCTTCATTGCAAGTAGAGGTCCTTCAGGCGGCACCCTTATGTGAGATGTGGTTTCTACTTGATCATTCATTTCGTTAGAAGCACCTTCAGGCACTTTAGCTTTCCCTGACTCATTCAGTCCCAACAGAGCATCCAGCTGATTGATAATCTCTATCTAGGTCCGAGCAAAATAATCTTTCATAGATTGTTTTATTCTATCAAAGCGGTTCTATGTTTCCACTCGATCATTCTCTAGACTGGTAATCTGATCCTCAACAACCATAGGTTTATACCAAAAACGAGTTCCGTTAGAATGTAGAATTATTGCGGCTTAATAAACCGCCATAAAACCTTTTGTATTAAAAATTGTATTAAAAATGGTTATCAGAATGACATGAAATATAAAACTGCATGAATGAATGCATGCATGAATGCAGAAATGCAAAGGGGTATTAAATCCAAACGCTAGTTTTTAGCGAAACGTTCATTAACTAAAAGAGTCCATTACAGGAAATAAATAATTTCAACTACACAAATCTCAACGCTCTCACTCCTAAGTTGACTATCTTGTGCAGTAAATGAACAACCTTCTCCTCATGCTCCAGGCCAACATTGGGACGTTGCAGCAGGGTTGTAGCGTCTCTTGACAACATCTGGACATACTCGGCAATATTCCTCACATGTTCTTGGAAGGTGATCAGCTCATTGTTCTGACACTGAATTATGCGCTGAGCTGCCTCATACTTATTTCTCCACGCCTTGTTTTCTTGCTATAATGCTCTTTCGTAACTTGCGAGTTGATCTTTCAACCTTTTAAACTCACTTTCTAACTTTTTTACTTTCTCTTGCAATCCCTTGTTCTCTTGGTCCATCTTGGATTGATCTTCTTCATGATACCTTATAACCAATTGCTCTAGTCGCGGTACCTAAATTTTCAATTCCTTGTTCTAAGCTTGTTCTCTTCAAGCTTCTTTTTAGCTTTGGTGCTCAATTCTCTTGACTCACGTGCCTTTTTCTCGTAAATCTTTTTGTAACTATCCCTTTGTTTGGTCATATCTTCTAATTGTTCTGACATATTCTGTACTATCCTACTTGCACCTTCTTTTTGCGCCTTTTTGCATCCATAATGAATCTTCTTTAATTTTTCTAATTCTTGCTTGACTTTCTATTGTTGCTCCAAAAAAATGTTTCTCTGATTTTGTTGAACATCTACATCTAATGTTGCCATTGAAAGCTCGTGTTTCAAGTTACTAATTCCCTTCGCATATCCTCTCATTTCTTTTTCATGATCATGCTTCATTTTCTCTATTGCTGACGGAGCATCCCTGGCACATCCACTGGCTGAACCACTGTCCACTGGGTCCTTCTTTGGGAGTTATCATTAACCCTTTTAGCTTTCCAATCCACATAACCTTTCATGATTTCTGACCCATCCTGAAGTTCCACCCTTCTTGGTGTTAGCCAAGCTCTTGAAGTATCGGCCACCTTTGGTTTGTAATTACTCATTTTGTGTGCATACCCAAAAGTATCCATCCTTTTAGTTGTAGGGATGAACTGTCTTGATCCAAATTGTCTAGACACTAATAACGGACGGTAGGCTGTTCCACCCTAACTCCCTGGAAATAGTATCCAGTCAAAATTTCCACACCGATATCGATAACTATTCACGTTTAGCCAATGAGCCTTCCATACCACATCTGATTCCTTCAGGTTTAAGAAAAAATCCTTCCACTGAACTTCTGTATTCTTTTTAGGAATGCACGAAGTAATGTGTTCTTCTAACGGTGAATAGTCACTGAAAAACCTTTGAACCATGTAAGGTGTGGTCCATCAATGACCTCAGAACCATACTTCCAATAGCTGTGCACAACTCCAGAATTTCCCTTCCCCAGACTTTCTACAAGTAGTGAGTGTGATCTGTATGTTTCTGCCATGATTGCAGACACCCGATTAACGTTATTTTCTAATCTCTCAAACAAGCCTAATGTTGACGGATCTATACAATCAAAACTCCTTGGAAACAACACTAATCCATAAATGCACAGTGCAAACAATTTTCTCTTTCTTTTCTCTAATTCATCACCAGTCAAGATTATACCTTGA
Organism: Hibiscus mutabilis; assembly: GCA_019671005.1. NCBI lineage: Eukaryota > Viridiplantae > Streptophyta > Magnoliopsida > Malvales > Malvaceae > Hibiscus > Hibiscus mutabilis. The sequence goes on from CM033717.1 coordinate 58,608,142, forward strand.
ATGACCTTCCAATCAATGCGCTCGTTATCTTCCAGAACCTCTTCATTTCCTTTCAACTTTCCTTCGAACCATGCTTCGTCCTTGCCAGTGACTACTTTTAGCATTTTCTTGAAGCTTGGTGGACGATTAGGTCTTGTATAAATTTCATCACATGTACCATTGGACAATTCAACAAAGCCTCGTACTCTTCCAAAGTAGGTGTCATATCTATATTTCCGAATGTAAAACAATTGTACGCTAGATTCTAATGATGTGCCATGGCCTGTATCATTTCCTCGTCCACTTGGATATATAACATCTTATCTATGTCCCCAAATTCAAACTAAAACTCCTTTTTTTCATCTTTTTATCCCACTGTTCCCGCATAGCCTTTAACTCTAGCAAACACTTGTTCTGTCCTGAATTAATTCTAGTGGTCTCTTTAGTTTGCGACACATGCTCTGCCTGGATACTATCCCCTTTTAAATGTTGAGTTTCCTCTGGCCATATCCATATAGTGCCATTATCCTCTCTCTGTTTACTAGACTCTTCTGCCATTTGAACACTTCCTAACTGACTAGCTCTTGGATCTACACCCCTTATGGATGCAATGATGCCAAAAGAAAAACAACAACAAGAAACAAACAAAACAGAGAAAGTGTTAGTATCTTGAAATCATATTAAAGACAAAGGCTTAATATTGAAACAAACAACAAACAGGTTATATTGAGCACAAAAAATAACCAGAGAAATGTATTTAAACCAGCAGCACCTGTCCTAGGTCCCTGTCTGGCCCTAGTGGGGTAGGTTTCTAATATTCAACATGAGGGTGTTGTTCTAGACTATGGGTTCCTGAACTGTCATTACCGTCTACTGCGACGGTAAGATAACGATTTGGTGGTATAGGTCCCTTATAATAGAGGCGTAACCTCACGGTGCATAAGGTTAGTATACCGGAAGAGAGACAAAAATCTTATTACGGAGCTGGATAACTCAACGTAGGATAATGCCCCGCCCCCACTTAAGGGTGAAATCCCGGGTAGAAGGCTATGTATGAATGACAAATATATCACACAATAAAAGCAACCTCTATTCTTCCTAAAAATTCAACCAATAATAATTGAAGAAATTAAATTCAAATTATCAGTCTAAAATGCCAAAGTGTCACGTGAAATTAATTAATTAGGCCTGACTCACTTTTTTTTTTAAATGTCCCCAACGGAGTCACCAAGTTATTGCAACCATTTTTTTAATCAGGGTGTGGAAAAATACCCGATGATTGATTCTTTTGAAAATTGGGTTTTTATTCATTTTAATTTATTAACTCTTGAAAATTAGGGTCTTTCCATATTAAATCCTTTATTTAATTTTATAAAACAATTTGGAGTAGTCACCGGTCACTTGGTAGACCGGACACCATAAAAACAACCAGAGATTCTTTGAAAACGATTTGGGTTCGGGAGTCGGTTACGTGCGGGGAAGGATTAGCACCCCCACAAACGCCCGTTATCGGTATCTTATTAATTTCACATGGCATTTTGCATTTAAAATAAAAAATTTGAATTTAATTTAATCAACAATTATTAGTTAGATTTAAATTCCAAATGGAGATATCCTTTTATAATGAAATATATTTTATCCGAATACGAGATTAAGGATGCCCAAATGCTTTAGGACACCCTCATTCGTATTCAAAATATATTTCCAATATAAAAGGTTTCTCAATACATGATAATTTATGGTCTTGTTAATTTTAAGATTGAACATAAAAGGCTCTACAATTTAATTATTTTAGTCTAAATATTATTGATTTAAAAGATTTCTATGAGATAACATCCAACGAATTGGAAATTATTCATGTTGAAATCGATTAAATCAAATAACATTTCTATTCAATTTGTCAAATCTAATTATTTAAAGCAGTAGTCCTATTTAAGGCTTTAATTAATTATCTAAGTCATTTTCCAAATTCTAGGTGATAAACTGTATTAAATGTTTCATTTTGGATTATTGTTGGTATAACCTCTCAATGCATTTGAGATACTATCCAAATTAATACGCCAAACTTTTCCATTTAATCCATATTAATTTACTATAATTATCTCTCTAATCGATTATTTAACCCTATTAAAGAACCCTAAACTAATGCTTTAATTATCTAAATTTATCTAAGTGATTTAATTCTCTAATGCACATATGCTATATGATTAAATTAAAGCATACAAACACAAATAAATTAAACAAATAAGTTAAAACAAAGCTGCAAAGGGACTAAATTGAATTGTTATTAAAACTTGGGTGCCAAATTACAACTCTTAGTGACTAAATTGAAACAAATGAAAACAAGGGAGCTATGATAGAAAGCCCATAGAAGTTGGGTGCGGGCTACTTGGGGATTCGCGGGCCTTGCCCGATTTTTCGGTCTATAAAAGGACCTCTTCAGACCCTCATTTTTTCTTTTTTTCTTTTTTTTTCAGATTTCACCCTCTACATATCTCTCTCTAAAACCTCTGACCTCAAACTCCTCATGCCATAAACTTAACCAATTTCGGATCAAAACCCACTTTTCCTTCCAAATTCAAACCGTGTTCTTCATTTTTTCTTCATTTGATCTTCATAAACACCAAAAGTCCCTATTCCTTTGATTTTCAAGATCAAAAACCTAAAAACCCTTTGAATTCTTCCATTTTTCTTCAAATTTTTCACCTTCAATGTTCTTCCACCACCTTCGATCAGCCCTAGCCTATTCGCCGGCCACCGGCCATTGTCTCTGGTCATCTCTTTTGACCGAACCAAATTTCCCGGCCGTCGTCTAGTTCTACCCCGGTCACCCCTAACCACTCTCCAACCATCGTGGCCCACTACCGGAGCGATTTCTGACCACCACCGAAACCCTAAGAATCACTGAAACACTCATTTTTCATCCTAAATCCTGCTTTAGAGCCCGATTCAACAGAATCACCCTTCTTTGCCCAGTCCTAAACTATCTACAAAAAAACTAAACCATAATCCCTCATTTTCGACCCCGCCAAAACCTCAAAACCTTTCCACGGCCAAGAAACACTCTAATAACCGAAAGATTAGCCTCTTGACACTTTAACCTTTACTAGTTTTAGATCTAGATTTTCAACTCTTTAGGTTACTATTTTTCATTTAAAAAACTTTAATCTTACTTGATTCTGTGTTTTTGTGCATGTATATGAAAGAAGGAAAGAAATGCTACCTTTTAGCGGTGGCGATTAAACTATGGCGACGATATTCCGGCGGCCGGTCAACTTTTGAGCTCCTACTCTGTAAGTCATTTCGTCTTTTTCTCTATCTTTCTTTAATGCTGAGTAATTATTGTGCCATTATTAGCTAAAAAAATTTCTCTCTCCGCTATTTATAGCAGGCGGCAATGGTGATGTCAGTGGGGTCATTATCCGCGAGAAATAGATTTCGGCCAGTGGCAGGCCGCCACATGGCCATTTTGGTGGGCCAAACAAACACACATGTGTTTTTTGGGCCCTTTGCTTGTTACTCGCATTTCTTTGGGCGGAAGGATCCATTTTGGGCTTAAGCATTGTAATTGGGCTCATTTTAATGTAAAAGTGGTTATATGGGCTTGTAATGTATATTGGACACCCTTTTTTGTACTATAGACTCTAATGAATAACTATTCTATTTAAGGGATTGTACTTATATTTTTTTGCTATTGCTATTTTATTTTGGTTTTATTTATAGAGAATTATATATAAAATACTGGGACAAAATTAGGGTATTACAATTGATAATGGCTCTGCTTTGAATATCATGCCGCTGGCTACTCTGCAAAGGTTACTAATTGATAGTTTACATATGAATCCCTATCATAATACAGTGCAAGCATTTGATGGGACTCAACGAGATGTGGTCGGTAAGATAGAAGTACCCCTGCTCATTGGCCCTACCGAATAAATGGTTGATTTTGTGGTTAAGGACATTCGACCATCCTATAATTGTCTGTTAGGAAGGCCATGGATACATTTGGTCGGTGCCATCCCGTCTTCGCTACACCAGAGATTAAAGTTTTTTATTGAGAGGAAATTGGTCACAGTGAATTTCGAGCAAGACATCATCACTTCGGTGACTTCAAATACACCATACATCTATACTCATGAAGAAGCAACGGAATGTGCTTTTAGGGCTTTGGAATTTGTCAACACTACCTTTGTCAATGAGGGGAGCTAGTTTCCTTGCCCTAAACTGTCAAATTGCACCAAAATGGTGGTATTTGAGACCCTAGGAAGAGGAGCAAGAAAGAGAAGAGGCTTAGGAAGAAGTCTACAAGGACACCTTCGGCCTATTAGTGTGATCCATAAGGTCGACCGTTTTGGACTCGGTTATAGGCCCAATTTCCTGTAAAAGAGACAATGATGGAGGAAGAGACAAGAGCAAAGGAAGGCCCAGTTTAGAAGGGAGAACATTCTTTGGGCCCCCATAACCTATACAGATTTCAATGGCATCTTCATATCTGGTGGGATCCAAAACCCCGATTTGGAAGTTCAAGAAGCAAGCCGAGAAGGCTTGAGGTGTCTCCAAGAAGAATTGATCTACGAAGCTTTGGAAGAGATGGATGTGAATGTGATCTGCGATGATGGCAAGACTGGCCATATTTTGGCCAAGATTCGCCCTTGTTTCCTGGGTGAAAAGCTCAACAATTGGACCTATGTGGACATGCCTGTGGTTTCTAGGACCGAATCAAAGTAATGCCCATAACAACCCTTTTACTTTTTCCCGAAAGTAACGTGCATCTTTTGTAAAAGAGCAGCTATATCACTTTTTATCTACTTTCAATGAAATAGACATTTTCTACTTTTCTTTCTCAAATGGGAAACATAACATTCATTTTATTTGTTCATTATTTATTTATATCATAAGTTATCCCTTGCCATTCCCATTGCATACTTTCAAAAATCGTGTAGACATCTTAATATAAACTGTATGAATGATGTAAAACCTAATATCAGAGTAGATTTCGAACGACCCACGTTCTTGGCAGAAATAAATGAGAAGGATGATGAGGTCCAGCATGAGTTGTTAAGGATGATGGCAAGTGAGGAAAAGAAAATTCTTCCACATTATGAGAAAGTAGAGATTTTGTATTTGGGGACTGACGAAGAAAAGAAAGAAGTGAAGATCGACAGTACCCTATCATAAGATGTTAAGCAAAAGTTAGTGGAACTACTTATAGAATTTAAAGATGTATTCGCATGGACAAACCAAGACATGTCAGGTTTAAAATGGATATTGTGATGCGCAAGCTCCCCATAAGGCCAAAATACAAGCCCGTCCAACAAAAACTCTAGAGAATGAGAACGAACATGTTGTTAAAAGTTAAAGAAGAAGTAAAGAAACAATTTGAGGTCGGATTCTTGAAAGTTTCCAAGTACCCGGGATGGGTAGCCAACATAGTGCCAGTGCTGAAAAAGGATGGGAAGGTGCGCATGTGCATGAATTATAGGGACCTTAATAAGGCGAGCCCTAAAGAGAATTTCCATTTGCCCCACATCAATACACTAGTTGAAGACACTGTGGGGCACGCTTGGTTCTCATTCATGGATGTCTTTTCGAGGTACAATCAGATTAAAATGCACCCCGAAGACATGGAAAATAACCACTTTTATGACCATGTGGGGCACATTTGGCTACAAGGTGATGCCCTTTAGATTGAAGAATGTTGGGGCAACTTATCAAAGAGCCACGGTTACCTTGTTCCATGACATGATGCATAAAGAAATCGAGGTGTACGTGGATGACATGATAGCCAAGTCTCGAACCGAGGAGGAGCACATCCAAAATTTGTGAAAACTCTTTTGAAGGCTAAGAAAGCACCAGTTGAAGCTCAATCTTGCCAAATGCACCTTCGCAGTTACATCTGGGAAGCTTTTGGGTTTTATGGTGAGCCAGAAAGGAATCGAGGTCGAACCTGATAAGGTGAAACAATTCAAGAGCTCCTACCACCCCAAACTCAAAAGGAAGTCTGAGGATTTTTGGGAAGGTTGAATTACATCTCTCGGTTCATCTCCCAATTGGCCAAGAAATATGATCTCGCCTTCATACTGATGTGAAAGAATAACCCAAGAATTTAGGATGAAGATTGTCAAGAAGAGCTAGAGAAGATCAAGAAGTATTTGACCAACGCTCCAATCTTAGTGGAGCTAGAGCCGGATAGGCAACTAATCATGTACTTGGTAGTTTTTAAAAATTCAATGGGTTGTGTGTTGGGGCAGCACAATGACTCTGGCAAGAAAGAAAGGGCAATTTACTACTTAAGCAAGAAGTTAACCGAGTGTGAAGCGTGATACCCATTGATCCAAAAGCTGTGATGTGCCTTGGTATAGGCTACGAAGCGAATCAGGCAATACATGTTGTATCATACCACCTGCTTAATTTCCCAAATGGACCCATTGAAGTTTTTGATGGAAGCACCAGTACTAACTGGGAAAATGGCCTGTTGGAAAATGCTACTGTCAGAGTTCGATATCGTTTATGTGAGCCAGAAAGTAGTAAATGGAAGTGTAGTGGCAGATCTTTTGGTAAGCCACGCTTCAGAAGACTATAAGCCCTTGGATTATAGCTTCCCAAATGAAGATTTAATCAGTGCTTTGTTCGAGGAGAAGCCCATCACAGAGGGAGAGGGTTGGAAGCTCTACTTTGATGGAGCATCTAACGCCTTAGGCCATGGAATAGGGGCAGTGTTAGTTTCTCCCGAAAAGGTCTACTACCCCTTTACAAGTAGGTTGGAATTCTTTTGCACCAATACCATAGCCGAATATGAGGCTTGTGCCATGGGGCTCCGGGCAGCCATAGAAAAGAAGATCAAAGTGCTTCGGGTCTTTAGAGACTCTTCCTTAGTAATTTACCAACTTCGTAAAGAATGTGAGACTAAAGATTCGAAGTTGATCAAGTAATACGATTTGATCCAAGATTTGGTCAAAGATTTTGAAGAAATCATTTTTTCTTACTTTTCGAGGGAGGATAATCAGATGGCCGATGCTCTAGCCATATTGCCCGTCGTGTTCGATGTAAACCGGACAATCGAGATGAAGTCGATCGAGATGCAAACTTTTGAGGTACCAACCCATTACTATAGTTTGGAAGATGAGGAGGATGGCAATCCATGGTATCACGACATTCTCTAGTACATCAAGTTCCAGATTTATCCAAAAGAGGTCGACGACAACGATAAAAGAACTATCAGAAGGTTAGCATCGGGGTACGTCCTTGATGGAGAGGTTTTGTACAAAATAAGCAAAGATCGGATATTGTTGAGGTGTGTCAATGCTCGAGAGGCTGAAACCATTTTAGCAGAAGTCCATGAAGGTTTGAGAGAACCCACACCAGTGGATTCTCGATGGCTAGAAAAATCATGAGATATGGTTACTTTTGGTCAACCATAGAGGGAGATTGCATCAATTATGCGAAGAAATGCAATAAATGTCAAATCTATGCAAGTAAGAAACATTCCCCGCTAGTGTCACTACATGCCATGAATTCACCGTGGCCTTTTGCTGCTTGGAGAATGGATGTCATTGGTCAGATACACTTGAATGCTTCTAATGGGCATCACTTCATCTTAGTAGCTATCGACTACTTCACCAAGTAGGTAGAAGCCGCCTTGTATGCCAACATTACAAGAGCTACAGTTTGCAAGTTTCTCAAGAAAGAAATTATATGTCGCTATGGTCTGCTCGAAAGAATCATCACCTACAACGATTCCAACTTGAATAACAAGGTGATGACCGAAGTGTGTGAGAAATTTAAAATTGTGCACCATAACTCTATTGTTTATCGCCTCAGGATGAACAGAGCAGTACAAGCGGCAAATAAAAATATCAAGAAGATCATAGCAAAAACCACAGAGACTTTCAAGGATTGGCATGAAAGGCTCCCTTGCTCTGTTTGCCTATCAGACCTCTGTGAGAACCTCCATCGGGGCAACGTCGTACTCTTTGGTATACGGTATGGAGGCAGTCTTACCCATCGAGGTGGAAATCCCATTGTTTCAAATTTTAGACGAGATAAAGTTGGATGAAACCAAATGGATGCAAGCCAGATTTGATCAGTTGAACCACATTGAAGAGAAAAGGTTGAAAGCCATCTGTCATGGCCAAATGTATCAGAAAAGGATGATGCAAGCTTACAACAAAACAGTTCGTCCGAGAGAGTTTTAAAAGGGGGATCTGGTGCTCAAAAAGATCTTACTGAACCAAAGAGACTTTCGAGGGAAATAGATGCCAAATTGGGAAGGACCTTATGTTGTAAAAAAGGCCTTCTCCAGGAAAATTAATTCTAGCAGAGATAGATGGAAAAGAATTGAGCAACCTTGTAAATTTGGACTATATCAAGAAGTATTATGCTTAAAAAAGAGAAGAATGAAAGAAAAAGAAAAAGAAAACAAAACAAAAAGGCCAAAAAAAGAAAAAGAATAAAATAAAGAAACAAAAAGAAAATGAGGGTTTAAGGTGGAAACCCAAAAATGGGTGCCTTAAAACCAAATGAGGGCCTGAATTGAAAATTCAAAAAGGACGGTTTAGATGAATTTGAATTTTGGCATCCGACTGATGGGCTTTGTTTGAGTTGAGGGGTTATGTTTCGGTCCTCAGATTATCGGGAGTAACGACCTACGGTGGCTAGCGAGAGATCTGCCGAAGTCGATGGGTTCTCATTATTCATTTAGTTGACACCATCTATATCTTTTTCATTTTCTCATGTTTGCAATGACTTTCAAAAAGTATCAATAATTTTTTTTCTAGTTTCTATTATCTATTTCACATGCATCTCGCAGATAGATTGACATAGATTGTGAGAAAGAAAAGGATTTCCTGGCACTACTATGATTTAACCTATTAAGTGCAGGTTTGTTCCTAGATAGTAAATGAGTTTGTCGAAGTTAAGGCAATAAGACATTAGAGCGAAATTGACAAGATCAACCAATAAAAGGCATCAAATGTCGCTCATGTTAAAATCCAAGGGACTAGAGGCGAAAACTCGTAAGGGCGCCTAGAAAGAAAAGGAAAAAAGAGAAAAGAAAAAAAGAAAAGAAAAAGGAAAAATAATAAGAGAAGAAAAGGAAAAAGAAAAAAAAGGGAAAAAAAGAAAGAAAAAAAGAAAAAGAAAAATCTCTAAAGTAAAAACCTGAAAAGGCATTTTAGAGTAAAAGGTTTAGTAGCTCAAGAGAAAATGGGGCATAAAGGGTAAAACCGAGAGAGGGAGGAAGCACCGCCATTCAAAGAAGCGAAACGGAAAACAAGAGAGGGTAAAAGTTAAGAGACCAAGAACAGAAAGTGTTTGAGAAAGTTTAAAGAAATTGTCATCATTCATGCATCATACCTAGTTTGACATCCCTAGGTTACGAGCATGCTAACTCATACCAATATAACATTTCATCTATCTCCACATATATATTAAAGATAGGTCTTCAGAGTGAATAAGGCAGATACTCATAGCTCAAGGATTTCAGGCGAAGGATTTTAAACCCGCCATATTAGGACTTTAGAGTGAAAGAGGCAGATACTCACAGCTCAAGGATTTCAGGCGAAGGATTTCAAACCCTCCATATAAAGACTTCAGAGTGAAGGAGGAAGATACTCATAGCTCCAGGTTTTAGGGAGAGGAAGCGTGAACAATTCTATATGAGAAGAACTCGCAGCTCGGAATCTTCAATCAGGGAAGTGGGACAAAATTAGTGCTTATGGTCTTTGCTTTATTCTTGTTATACAAGAATAAGCAAAGAGGGGAAGCTGTAAACACTAATTTTCGTCCAAGTTAATGATCCATTTTTATTACTTATCTTACTTATTTATTTATCATTATTATTATTATCCAAATCTAAAAACCCGAAACATATTTTAAATAGAAGCCCAATCAAATATAAATAAAAGACCACATTCATATAAAATATATCAGTCTATTAACATAAATAAATTAAAGGCACAAGTTTATATAATAGTCCATTTATATTATTAAAAACCCAAAAAAATATGTACACATTACATAGGGTCCGTTTGGACCAAACTTTAAAGCCCTGATCTGATGACAAAAAAAAACCTAATGTGCCTCTTTTGTTTGCAGTCGCCTCATCACATCCGTCTGATCCAAATTAGATCTGACGGTTCAGATCCTGGCAAAGGCGTCCCATTGACTTCAGCACGCGCCGCACGCGTAGCTCTTCGGCTACCCCACACGCACGTAGAGGTAACACGCGATGCTCCAGCTTCCCTAGACCGTTCAGACCGCCACATCGACCGGAAGGATCACCAACCGCTGTGATTTCTCCCTCTGGTCCCCTCCTCCTCATGAGTGGCCACGACATGCAAAAAAGAGCAAAACAAAATTTAAAAAATTAAAATATTAGAGGAATATCAGGGGAAACACCAACATTTTTTAGATTAGCAGATGAATATAGACAAAAAGGATATAGGGCAACCAACCACAGATTTTCATCTTTTTTATAAATATCAAATTTCATGTAACACTCGGTTAAATATAAACCGAAACCATCAATTGTAACCTATTAACCTTGCAAAATTTTAACATTTCATGCTTTTTTACTTAAGTTATTGTATGAAATCAAGCCCATTTCATCTTATATCATGGCATATAGATGCATTTAGTTCATATAGTTGCATTTGGTGTTGTTGGTTTTATTATTTTTTTTATTTGCAAAAATGGTACTACTTGGGAAGGTTTTGGTTGGTTTCGTGATGTGCATGGAAAATATGAGTAATGCAAGGAAAATGCCATAGCATTTTGGATAGCATTTCTAGGTGCGCTAGAGGAAAAAGAACTGAAGATATTTCGTAGCCGCACACGTGAACCTATCAGCCAGTTGTGAGCTCCACATATGAAGGGAATATTCCCTTGGAACTAAGGGCGCAAAACCCTAGGAGCCCCACTATATAAAGAAAAGGACACCCACATTAAAGGGAGAACAAAAAAAGTTACTTTGTGAGCGAAGAAAGAAAGAAGAAGGCGGCTGCCTTTCTTCATACTCTCTATCATGGTGTCCTCCATTGTTGATGCTCCAAGGGGTGTTCTTGCTGGCCTTTGAGAGAAGCACCAAGCTTAGAGTGGTTCATGGCAGTCCAAGGTGGCTTTAGAGTTTTTCCTTTAGTTGTTTTTTCTGTTTCATTTCCTATTATTTGGATGTGTTGTTTTAAACAATTGATTGTGGATGATATTTGCCCAGCCATGAACTGATTTTAAGTGGCTTAGGCTTGTTATGGTTTTTATGTTTCAAGTTTGAATGAATGTTTCATTGCTTTCTTGTTCCTTTCATGCTTTGTCCATTATTCTTTTATGCCTTAAGCTTGTAAAAGCTTTCGAGAGTTAGCCTTTGCTTAGGTGTTTGATAGCTTAACATTTGAGAGAGTTGGGCTTAGATCTACGTAGACAATAGGGTTTGATGCTGAGAGGCAAAACCTTAACTCACCTTAGAGATCAAAATAGAGTTTCACCGGCTAAAAAGAGTAGAACTTAAAGGATAGTTGTATTTTAGGGCTTAAGCTAAGAGGTATTGCCATAGCATTCTTCCTATCAGGTTTCTTGCTAGAGATAGTGTAGAGAAATCTTGGTAAGATCTATCGAGCATGTTGTAGGCAAGGTAGTTTGAGATATTCTTTTGGCTTAGACATAGAGATCCTTAGCAAGCCCAGCCAATCATCCCATTAGAAAGTTTCGTACACTTGAGAGGACATTTGAAGTATCTTTATTTTAGCTCAGTTTTCATTACAGTTAATTGCTACAGCATTTTTGAACCTGCTTCCTTTTGCTATTGTATTTATTTTCAAGTTTTAAATTTTTGTGTTCTGACTAAGCTAGTTTGGCCTCCAATCCCTATGGAGTCGATACTCACTCATAACTTTTTTTTCTTGTTCGATGTGTATACTTGAACTATTTGCATATCATTTATATTACATCACAACATCCAACAAGTTTTTGGCGCCGTTGTCGGGGATTGGCAATTGGTTATTTATAGTTTAGTCTTTGCACCAGTTTATTTCTTCTTTTTGTTTAGTTTTATTTTTTGTTTTTGTTTACTCTTTTTCAAGTGTTGTGCTATTGCATGACCCGAGGAAGACCCAAAGAACCATTAACACCTATAGTGCCTAAAATCGAGCACTTGTTTTGCCAAAAAAGACGCATTCAAGAAGCCTTAAGAACCATGTACAGAGGTGGCAATCAAGGGAATCAAGTAGATGAAAATCTGGATGAACCTAATGTTGTAGCAAATCCTGCAGCGATAGTTTGACCTCGATCTATCAGAGACCACTTGAATCCTATCTTGGATGACCTTAATCCTGGAATTGTAGCTCTTGAGATTCAAGCAGTTCATTTTGAACTCAAACCAGTGATGTTTGACATGTTAAACTCCATTGGTCAGTTTGGTGGATCACCTCATGCAGATGCAAGACAACACATTCGAGCATTTTTGGAAGTATGTGATTATTTTCGACAGCAGGGTGTGCATGAAGATGTATTGAAGCTCAAGCTATTTCCTTATTCTTTGCATGATTGAGCACGAGTTTGGTTAAGTGGAGTACCATCCAGTTCTATAGAATCATGGACAGATTGGTGCAAAAGTTTTTTGCTACGGTATAATCCACCTAACATGAATACCCAATTCCGGATTGACATAGCCTCATTTCGTCAAGTTAATGATGAGTCAATGTACGAGTGTTGGGATAGATATAAGGGACTACTCTGCAAGTGTACAAATCATGGATTTCAAGACTGGACGCAAGTCACCATGTTCTACAATGGTGTCAATGCTCCCACAAGGATGATCCTAGATGCTTCAGCAAATGGTACTTTGCTAGACAAGTCACTCCAAGAAGCATTCGATATCCTTGATAGAGTCGCAAATAATAACTACCAATTTCCTACTTTGAGACTTAGTACAGGAAGGAGAACTCATATGACGCATGAGCTTGACCACAACAAATCAGTTTCAGCCCAGTTGTCAGCCATCACCACCATGCTAAAGAATCTCCAACATCCGAGTGAGATGAAGGATGCAAAAGCGATCACTGTTTGTGTTCGGTGCGATGGAACCCATCATATGATCGAGTGTCCTGAAAATCATGAGTCTACCAACTATGTAGGGAACTTTAACAGGAGTAGCCACAACCCTTACTCAAACACTTATAATCTAGGGTGCCATCAACATCCTAATCTTTTTTAGGGGAATCAAGGAAACCACAATGTTGGCAGCTCGAGTAGGCACCACAATTAGACTGAATCCCAAGGTTTTTACCAGAATATGCCATGGCAAAATGATAACAAGGGTTCAACCTCTTCATCGAACAACAGTTCCTTGGAAGCTACTTTCCAAGATTTTGTGAAAACCACAAAGGCTTTATTCCAAGACCATGCAGAGTCTATAAAGAATCAAGTTGCATTGCTTCAAAGCATAGCTCTTCCTTGAAGGCTTTGGAAATCCAAGTGGGACAAATTGCACAAGCTCTACATGCTCGGCCTCAAGGTAGTTTGCCTAGTGATACTGAAGTTACTAAACATCATGGCAAGGAGTAATGTAGTGCACTCATTTTGAGGAGTGGCACCCAACTTAACAAAGAAGATAAGTTTGGGGGAAAGGAAGTGGAAGACCTCAACCCTAAATCTGTGGCTAAGAAATTAGCTTTGCAAAAAGAGTTAGCTCAAGAAGGAAAATGGAATGGTGGCTCAAAAAACGAACATGCTAATGGAGAACAAAACATTGCTATAGCAAAAGAAAGATCCCAACCAGTAGAGGAAGAAGTCATGCCCCCACCACCATTCCCTTAATGGTTGAAGAAGTAAAAAGATGACCTTCAATTCAAAATATTTGTAGATATTCTTGATCAGCTACATATCAATGTCCCATTTCTGGAGGTCATTTATCAAATGCCTACATATGTTAAGTTTCTCAAGGATAATGTTACTAAGAAAAAGAAAGTTGAGAAGTATGAGACTGTTGCTACAACAAAAGAATTTTGTTCTGTATTGAGCAACTTGCACCCTAAAAGAAATGATCCGGGTAGCTTCATCATTCCATGTTCCATAGAATATAATTATGTGGGAAAAGCCTTATGCGATCTTGGGTCGAGTGTCAATCTAATGCCCAAGTTAGTCTTTATGAAGCTTGGAATATGAGATGCAAGACCCACCACGGTAATTTTGCAACTAGCGGATAGATCTCATGTCCGACCGAAAAGAAAGATAGAAGACGTTGTGGTCAAAGTGGGCAAATTTGTCTTCCCAGCTGACTTCCTCATCCTTGATTGTGAAGTAGATGACAAAGCACCCATCATCTTGGGATGACCTTTCTTGGCAACCGGTCGAATCTTAATCAACTGTGAAAAGGGTGAGTTTACCATGCGAGTGGTTAACCAGAGGGTGACTATAAATGTCTTCAACACCCTCAAATATGTGGATGAATATGAGGAGTGTCAGCACATAGATGCTATGACAAAAGATGAAGCTGCAGAATTATGCTGTAGCAATTTTGTGGAAATTAAGGACAATGCGAAACTCAATGAGGAGGACGATGAAATGCTTGATGAGTTCCCAATGGAGGTACAATAGTCCAGGTTGATCGTTGCTAGACCAGGTACACATTTCAAATCTTTAGATTTTGCTGAATTTGTCCCTCATAAATCTTCACTTGAGCATGCACCCACATTAGAATTGAAGCCATTACCTTCACACCTTAAATATGCTTATTTGGGTAGTAATGTGACTTTTCCTGTGATAATCTCTTCTAGTCTAACCCCTAAGCAAGAATGTAGCTTAATAAATATGTTATCTCAACATAAGAAGGCTCTAGGGTGGACTATGGCTGATTTGAAGGGTATAAGCCCTACTATTTGTATGCACAAAATTATACTTGATGATTGTCACAAGAATTCTGTTGAACCCCAAAGAAGGCTCAATCCAGTCATGAAGAAAGTGGTGATGAATGAGATAATCAAATGGATCGATGCGAGAGTTATCTACCCAATATCTAACAGTTCATGGGTCAGCCCAGTGCAATGTGTACCAAAGAAGGGAGGCATGATCGTGGTGAGCAATGAAGACAATGAATTCTTACCAACAAGGACTGTCACGGGGTGGAGAATTTGCATAGACTATTAGAAGATCAACAAGGCAACCAAGAAGGACCAATTTTCCCTCCCATTCATTGATCAAATGCTAGATCGATTGGCAGGCAAATCCTTCTACTATTTCCTTGTTGAATATTTAGGGTACAACCAGATTGCTATAGCACCGGAATATCAAGAGAAGAAAAACTTCACATACCCTTACGGTATTTACGCATTTTGAAGGATGCCCTTTAGGCTTTGCAATGCTCCAGCTACTTTTCAAAGGTACATGTTGCCCATCTTTTCTGACATGGTTGAAGAATTTTTGGAGATCTTCATGGATGATTTTTCAATCTCCAGAGATACTTTTGAATCGTCTTTAGACAACTTGGCCAAGGTACTCAAAAGATGCGAAGAAGCAGACTTAGTGCTCAATTGGGAGAAATGTCATTTTATGGTGACTGAATGGACTGTTCTAGGCCACAAAATCTCTCAACAAGGGATAGAAGTGGACAAGGCCAAGGTTGAAGTAATCAAGAAGCTACCACCACCTACTAATGTGAAGGGGATTCAGAGTTTCTTCGGGCATGATGGCTTCTATAGGAGGTTCATTAAGGACTTCTCCAAAATCTCCAAGCCATTATGTAATTTGCTTCAGCAAAATTAGCCCTTCATCTTTGATGTAGAATGCTACAGCGTATTTAAGGAACTCAAGGAGAAGCTCATATCAGTGTCCATAGTTGTTCCCCAGATTGGACCTCACCATTTGAGTTGATGTGTGACACAAGCGACTACGTAGTAGGAGCAGAACTTTACAACATCGAGGTAAACTTTTCTATGTTATTAATTATGCTAGTCGTACCTTGAATTGTGCACAAATAAATTATACAACCACTGAGAAAGAACTACTAGTTGTTGTGTTTGCCTTTGATAAGTTTAGAGCATACTTGATAGGTACTAAGGTCATTGTACACACTGATCACTTGGCTATAAAGTACTTAGTGACTAAAAAGGATGCTAAACCTAGACTTATTAGGTGGATACTACTTTTACAAGAGTTTGACTTAGAAGTTAAGGATAGAAAGGGTTGTGAGAATCAAGTTGCTAACCATCTTTCTAGGATAGAAAATAAGGCTGAAAACAATGAGAAATTAGAGATTAAGGAAGAATTCCCTGATAAAAAATATTGTATGCTACAGCAATTCCCTGGTATGTTGATATTGTTAACTTTCTTGTTAGTGGTATTTTCCCTCCTGATTTGAATAGCTGGGGAAAAAAGAAGTTCAAGCATGATGTGCGATTCTACTTTTGGTACAAGCCCTATTTGTTCAAGCAATGTGCCGACCAAATAATTTAGAGATGTGTCCCCGAGGAGGAGCAGAAGGAGATCCTATTCCATTGCCATTCTTCTTTGTGTAGAGGGCATTTCGGAGGAACTATGACTGCTGCAAAGGTCCTACAATCAGGATTCTTTTGGCCCACACTTTTCAAGGATGCACATGAATTAGGTAAGGCATGTGATAGATGCTAAAGGATGGGGAATATATCTCAAAGACGCGAAATGACATTGCAAGGTATTCTGGAGGTGGAACTCTTTGATGTCTGGGGAATTGATTTTATGAGACCTTTCCCATCATATTTCAGAGATCTCTACATCCTATTAGCCGTTGACTATGTGTCAAAATGGGTTGAAGCAATAGCTACACCAAAGAATGACTCTAAGACTATTTTGAAGTTCCTTCGCAAGAATATCTTCACAAGATTTGGAGCACCAAGAGCCATCATAAGTGATGAAGGAACCCACTTTGACAACAAACTCATTGCTAAGGTATTGCAGAGGTATGGAGTACGACATAAAATTGCTACGGCATACCACCCTCAGACCAATGGCCAAGCTAAAATCTCGAATCGAGAAATCAAGCAGATTTTAGAAAAGATGGTTAACCCCAAGAGGAAAGATTGGTCTCCAAGACTCGATGAAGCACTGTGGGCGTATCGAACAACCTTTAAGACACCCTTGGGGATGTCTCCATTCAAGCTTGTCTATGGCAAAGCATGTCACCTTTCCGTTGAGCTCGAACACAAAGCCTATTGGGCAATCAAAAAGCTCAATATAGATGCCCAGATAGCTGGAGAGAAAAGGCTTATGGAGTTAAATGAGATGGCATAATTCAGGGCCCAAGCTTACGAGAATGTGAGCCTCTATAAGGAGAAGACTAAGAAGTGGCATGACAAACATATTTTGCCACGTCATTTCATAGAAGGCCAACAAGTCCTTTTCTACAACTCTCGTCTTAAGCTCTTCTAAGGAAAGCAAAAATCACGATGGTCTAGCCCTTTTATCATGCACAAGGTCTACCTTCATGGTGCCCTAGATATTAAAAACCTTGATGATGACACCGTCTTCAAGGTAAATTGTCAGAGATTGAAGATCTACAATTGAGCCCCTATCATGCGAGACAAGGCCGCCATACTTCTCAATGAACCATAAGAGTTTGCACGCCTTCTTCTCTCTATTTTGCTATAGCATTTTTTTGTTTTTAATGTTCATAAATAAATTTGTTTATGCATTTAAATCTTTGTTCCTTAATTTCTTGTGTTATTACATGCTTTTGTGTTTTTGAATTGGTTTTGTCAAATCTAGTCCCAGGGTTGCAGGTGGTAGGCTAGGGTTTTCTCACAAGGTTGGCGTAACTTTCTAATTAGGGTTAGCTTTTGTCCCTTTTCCTCTATGGGAATTTAAAAAGACAAACTTTTTTCCTATGTTTGGGGAACCGACTTTAAAAGGTAAAAAGGGAGGGATTTTATCCCCATTACAACTTTTAAAACCCTAGCTTGTCGTTACCCTTTAATATTCTCTCCCCTATTTTTTGCTTTTTATTAAAAGCCCGTAACATCTTCTCTCTTCCCCACAACTCAAAAGTCACCTCAAAAACACTTCTCTCTCCCATTACGTGGAGCAGTTACTCTACACTTAAACTCCCAAACACTTCATCTTATTCTTTTTTATTTTCTTAACCCCCAACTTCCTCATCTCCTTTACCAAACTTATCCAAAACTTTTCCAAAACCCCTATCATTCCAGAAATCCCTCCCTTACCTCAAAATCATGATGCGATGCAAGAATGTCACTGGTTCGCAAGATCCACCCACCATTGAAATTAGAAAGTTCTGGGATAATGGTGCTAAAGAACAGTTCCAATAGATAAAGGACAGTAAGGTTTTCCCGGAGCAAGGCTTAAAGGTTCCCTTGGAAGGGGAATGAGGCTTTGACAAAGAGATATTATTGCTAAGTATGACTGGGGGGACATTTGTTAAACACCCCGGTGATATCTCGGTGTCCCTAATTCATGAATTTTATACCCATCTGACGAGCCCTACCCACTCGGCTATTTATGTGTGAGGGGACCAAATCAAGTTCACAGCTGTTGCCATCAAAAAATTCTATGGGCTACAAAACGTTATGGACTGACATACTTCCTTTGCAGACACCGCTGATGCTCAGAAAAATAAGGAGGTCTTGGAAGACCTATGCTTTAGCAGCACAAAGTTAGATCCGGTGAGTAGGGCCATTGAAAGAGGCCGCCTCAAGCCTGAGGCTAAGGTATGGAATCACTTCCTAAGGACGCCCTTAATGCCCGCTTCCTATACCGCTATGGTGCACATCACCAGGCTGTTGTTGCTACACTCCATCCTCAATGGCCAACCAATAGATGTAGGCAAACTTGTTGTCGATGAAATCTACTCCTTTTTGAAGTGAAAGTCCAGCCCTCTCATCTTCCGCAATCTCATCACGGTGCTTTACCTTAAGAAGCAAGTTTTAGAGGATCTGACAGAGGATGAAACATAAAAGGGAAAGTGCACTAACTCTAGACCAAATCCATGGGCTAAGGGGATTTGATGAAGATGCTCTAGCGGAAACTTTGGAAGGTGGAGACAAAACAATTGATGCATCAAGAATTGCAGCCTTATTCACCTCTACTAAATGCATGCAAGAGGAGATGGTTGAGATGAAGGACAGAGTGACAACTTATTTCAAGTTTATCAAAGAAAATGATGCAACCATTAACTCTTATTTCAAGAAGATGCTATCGTACTTTGATATAGACTTCCCACCCTTCCTTGATGCTTTGCTTATGCCCCAGAAGGACAAACCAGTCCCGCAAGCAACACCAGCTCCATCAACAACTGTTGCTCCAAGACGACCACCTGTTCCCAGCCACGACCCTTCACCAAATCCAACATCAGCTCAGCAAAAGACACCTACTGCAACCATTAGACAAAGCCCTCGAACAACGAGGAAAAAGAAAGGAAAAGCTCACATAAGTATCCAGCCACCACTAGAACCACCTGTAGATGCTCCAGTCAGTCTTGCCAGTGAAGACGAGGAGATGCCTGACAACTCTCATGTACCTACGCCTGCCCCGACTCCTGATGCTACATCAAAGACAAGGAGTCATCTCAAGCGCACGGCGGGTCGTGTATGGAGTACTCCATAAGAAGATGATGATGATGATGAGAACCAGTTAGCCCAGGAGGAACCATCTGAACAACCAACCCAACAAGATGCGACCAATGAGCCCATCACAGCTCTGAAGAAAAAGAAGAAAATCAAGCACCAAGGAGTCAAACCAAAAACACCAAAATAGATTTGTAGGAGTTAACTTGCATTTGCTTTTGCATTTTAGCTTAGTTCATTTTATTTTCATGCATTGAGGACACTACATCCTTCAAGTTTGGCGTGTTGGTGTTCATAGTTAATCATCTACATTAGCATTTAATGATAAACAAAATTTTGCTATGGCATTTTGCTAGTTTAAAGACAGTTTAATGAATAAGTTGATGATGTCTGATGATGAGTATTTGAATCTTATGGCTGTGAATTGATTAAATATATGTGACTACTGAGATTGGTAGAACTGCCTTTAGGGTTTGATGCTTCATGATGTGAGTGTTAGATGATTGCATGCTCTCCATGTTTAAAATTGTTAGATAATTTTTGGTGAAAGAAATCTCGTATGCTTTAGTTTAAATATGCAGAATGAAATTGACTAATAAATGAAAGCATAAAGGCTTAACTAGCTCCCTTTTTCTTTGCGTTGAATTATGAATAAATGCTTCGACATAACTATAGAGGTACACTCTTCTATTCATGGTATTGCCTGGAAAACCCCCTTTAATAAATGGCAACGATAGCATATGAGTGAATGAAAGTAGTCACGAAATGACTCTACTAAATAGGCTAGGGAATGGGGTGTTTGCTCCACTTCATTTTCAAGTCTAGGAAGGTAGTTGTGATGAGCTAACTCCCTGCGTTGCAGTACAAAAAAATAGAAAGAAAAGAGAGAAGAATGAAGCTAAATATGGGAGTATCTTGTGCTTAAATTGGCTAATAAAAGCTAGAGAAAACTTGAGAACCTAGCCAATGATCTCTTAACTTTGTTGAGCATAGGGAGGATATAGTTACATACACACACATTCGAAGGTTCTTGACCTAAGGAAAAGTTTATAAAATCTCAAAATTGTCTAGCATGTTGAAGACTTTGTTTTCTGAGGACTAAAATTTCGCCATAGCCATGTCTTAAGCTGATTTAATGTTGTAGCGTTCTTCTGTTGTTTTTGTTCATTTGTTGAGGACAAGCAATAGCTTAAGTTTAGGGGTGTGTTAACCTTGCAAAAGGTTAACATTTCATGCCTTTTTACTTAAGTTGGTTTTTTCTTTGTTTATTTGAAAAAAATGGTACTGCTTGGGAAGGTTTTGGTTGGTGTGGTGATGTGCAGGGAAAAGAGGAGCAATGCAGGGGAAATGCCATAGCATTTTGGATAGCATTTCTGGGTGCGCTAGAGGATAAAGAACTGAAGATATTTCGCAGCCCCACATGTGAACCTATCAGTCAGTTGTGAGGTCCACATATGAAGGGAATATTCCCTTGGAACTAAGGGCACAAAACCCTATGAGCCCCTACTATATAAAGAAAAGGACACCCACATTGAAGAGAGAGCAAAAAAAGTTACTTTGTGAGCGAAGAAAGAGAGAAAAAGGTGGATGCCTTTTTTCATCATCTCCATCGTAGTGTCCTCCATTGTTGAAGCTCTAAAGGGTGTTCTTGATGGCCTTTGAGAGAAGTACCAAGCTTAGAGTGGTTCACGGCAGTCCAAGGTGGCTTTGGAGTTTTTCTATTCCTTTAGTTGCTTTTGCTGTTTCATTTCCTATTATTTGGATGGGTTGTTTTAAACGAATGATTGTGGATGATATTTGCCCATCCATGAACTGATTTTAAGTGGCTTGGGCTTGTTATGGTTTTTATGTTTCAAGTTTGAATGAATGTTTCGTTGCTTTCTTACTCCTTTCATGCTTTGTCCATTGTTCTTTTATGCCTTAAGCTTTTCAAAGCTTTCGAGAGTTAGCCTTTGCTTACGTGTTTGATAGCTAAACATTCGAGAGAGTTGGGCTTAGATACATGTGGACAATGGGGTTTGATGCTGAGAGGCAAAACCCTAACTCACCTTAGAGATAAGGATAGAGTTTTAACAGCTAAAAAGAGTAGAACTTAAAGGATAGTTGTATGTTAGCATTTTTCCTATCAGGTTTCTTGCTAGAGATAGTGGGGAGACATCTTGGTAAACTCTACCGAGCATATTGTAGGCAAGGTAGTTCAAGACATTCTTTTAGCTTAGACATAGAGATCCTTAGCAAGTCCAGCCTGCCATCCCATTAGAGAGTTTCGTACACTTGGGAGGACGTTTGAAGCATATTTTTTTTCAACTCAGTTTTCATTACAGTTAATTGCTATAGCACTTCTGAACCTGCTTCCTTTTGCTATTGCATTTATTTTCAATTTGTAAATTTGTGTGTTTTGACTAAGCTAGTTTGGCCTTCAATCCCTGTGGAGACGATACTCACTCATCAATTGTAACCCTAGACGGGGAAGGATTCAGATAGCAATACAAAGCAAAAAAGAAACAAAGCATTTTCTGAGGTATTCCTCCTTTTTTCTTTCCATTTTCAATGTATACATTGATATATATTAGGGTTTAGTGTATTTTTATCTTCGAAGTCGGTCACGTTTCCCTCTCTTTTGTTGTTTTCTCACCAGTGACAAGCCTTTCGGCCTCTTTGAGGCCGTACACGGTGACTCAGTGAAGAGACGAGTAGAAAAGGGTTCCGTTTTTACAAAAAGATGGGGGTTCAGTTTTGTTTTCCCGAAACACAAAAAAGGTTTTTATCATTTTTTAAAGGATTCGATTTTGGATTCAAGTTTAGAGTGGAAATGGGAGTTTTTTAGGGTTTTTTGAGTTCGCCAGTCGCCAGCGAGTGGCGGCCGACACGGCAAAAAAACCATCGATTTCAGGAAAATGCAGCGGCAAGGATGAACACCGCGGTAGTGTTCATTCGAGCTTGAGAGAAATGGGGAGAGGCTTCTCTATTTTTTGAAGAAATGGTTTAATTTTTTTATTTTGGCTAAAAATTGAGTTTTATACCAGCTGTCAAAACAAATAAGTTAATTACGTTTTTAAATCCTTCTGCCCCTTTGTAATCACCTTTGTGGTCCTTCTGCCCCTCTAAATCACCGCTCTGGTCTTTCTGCCCATTTTAATTACACCCACAAGTCATTTCGTCTTTCAAAACCCTCTCCCCGGTCCTTCTTTGTTTCTAAAATGTTTCAATTTCATCCTTGTAAGGCTTAATTTGTTTTTAAAGTGGTCTAATCCCATTTTTAGTCCTTAAAGCTTTAGTTTTGTTTAATTTGGTCCTAATTCTAGGGATGAAACTCCTTTTTTGCCCTCTGGTTCATGCATACTTAATTTCCATGCCCTTTTACTGTTTTTATTTATGTTTGTTCATATTGATTGTAAACATGTTTGTAATGTGGCTTGATATATTTGTTTTATGTGGTATATAATATATATTATATAGTATATGTATAGTTTATATGTAGTATATGATAAAGGGTTATTATATAATATATGGTTTTTATATAATATATAGTTTTTATAATATATAATATATATTTTTTATAATATATATAATATATGGTTTTTATGTGACATAAGGTTTTTAATATATGTAGTATATATGGTTTTCATGTAATATGTATAGTATATATAATTTTTACATAGTATATAAATATATTTTTTATATCATATAACTTACTGTTTTAATGTGTATATATTTATAGTACATGGTTTTAATATATATATACATAATATATAGTTTTAATGTACATTATATATATTTACAGATTATATAATATATAGTTAAAATATAGATATATATATATATAAGTATATATGTATGTTATTTATGTGTGCATGGTTTGTTTATGTTGCTTTAATAAGTGTTTTTTTGTTTTGTTTTTACTAGGTTAAGCTTTTAGGTTAGTTTAGACTGGTTAATTTAATTAATTTAAAGTGTGCGCTCGTCTCATAGGGGCATAATCTTTATATTAATTAAGTTGATTTGGGTAAGTTTTTAGATTCGTAGTTAGACCTAAGGTTCGAATAAATTTAGTGAATTTAAATTTACCTTTGGCTTATTGAGATAAATGTTAAATTCATTAAATTAGTCGAACACCTCTTAATTACCCTTTTAGGATAAAATTGACATTGAGCTTAGATGGACATTTAATTTTTAAATCATGATTAATTAACTTGATTCATTTTAAATAGAATCATTGGCTCATCGGGATACTAGTTTAAAATTGATCAAATTAATTATCATGGTACAAGATAATCCATAATTTATTAGGGTTTTCTAGTTTTAGGGTTAATATTAGACACACCTAGCTAATAATTAGATGACTAATTAAAATTCCATAATTTGAACATTTTAGGTTAGGACTTTAGTGGGCCTTTTTGTTTATTTTAATCCCTTATGTGACATGTATTTATAATTGTCATTCATATGACTTTTAATTTTTGATTGTATGGTAACTAATTTAAACCATAGAAAATGAGGTATTTATTAATTCTGATATTTGAGTCGTA
The DNA here is from genome assembly GCA_019671005.1 of Hibiscus mutabilis. NCBI lineage: Eukaryota > Viridiplantae > Streptophyta > Magnoliopsida > Malvales > Malvaceae > Hibiscus > Hibiscus mutabilis. The sequence goes on from CM033717.1 coordinate 58,632,194, forward strand.
AAAGTCCTGGCTTAATGGATGTTGACCAAATATTTGAATTAATTCTTACCGTGTCAAGGTAAATGTTAATTAAAAATTAACAAGTCATAAAATCATACTTAAATGCTTGCATCATGCATAAATGTGACGTACGAAATTCAAACCATAAATTAACACGGCAGTCAGACTTATTTGATGTCGGTTTAATCTATGGTATGATGTATCGTCATCGTTATGAATTAAAAATGTCCAATTAATTTGAACCCACCAATTTGATAAAGCCCGTTTAATCAAGGTCAAATATTCAATTAAGAGCATTTAATTAAATTCAATTTAAATGTCAACAAATTCCATCGATTAAAAGCAACAAATATTTTGGTACTGATTTTCGGGTGCGATGGGGGTGCTAATCCTTCCCCACATGTAACCAACTCTCGAACCCTTTCAAAGAGAATCTCTGGTTTTTATGGTGTCCGGCCTACCTTACCCAAGTAGCCGGTGGCTACTCCAAATCTCCATTGTTTTAAAAAAACGTGAATTTTCAAAAGAAATCCCTTAAAACCAAAATTCAAAAATATGGGGATAACCCGTAGCCGATTTAGGAAAAAAAAGTCACGACAAATATATATATATATATATAAAATCCTAATTCAACTTAATTAGAATTTCAATATATATATACATATATTAAATATGTATAATCCGAATTCAACTTTAATTAGGATTTCAATATATATATATAATCCGAATTCAACTTTAATTAGGATTTTAATATATATATATATATATAACCTCAATTCAACTAAATAGGATTTTAATATATATATATATATAATCTCAATTCAACTTTAATTAGGATTTCAATATATATTAATTTAAATCGAATTATACTATTTATATATTAAAAGAGTCATAATTAAAATAATTGTTTTCTTTTAATATTTATCCAGTTAAATTAAATTACAAATATATATTAGTTTAACAAAATCCGTGTACAATAAATTTGTACATATATAATTCGTTTACTATATGCTCATTTCAACCATGGTGTGACCTTGTAGGTTCATGTAACGTTACTAGTAAATATTAGAATATTTCTAATATTACAAACAATGAGTGACATCTAGCAATATGCCATTGTCACCTAAGTTACAAGAAATCATGAATCGACATAACCTTTTCGTGATTAACTCCTTTTCATGTATTACATCCTTTTGTCCTTTATATCTAGATTGAACACAAGTCATGGAACAGTCACACTTGTATAGTCCATCTAATAATTCTTGATATCTTGACTAGACTATTATAAACGAATAACTATGATATCTCATATCAACTTATTCGAGCATGGCCATGCATTTCTTGTCTCACTCAATCTAGCGGCTTATGATATTACTCCTATTTTGTAGGAGGGAAAATCCTATCTTGATCAAACATATCCCACTACATAGATTGTGATATATCCAATACCAGTCTTTATAGAGTGGTCAGTTACGAAACACATTTGACTATATCAAAATATGTTACTCACGATGTTGAAATAATGATGATTTCATGTCTGAGGAACATACATGTAGTTATCACTATAAGTAGTGTTGTGATTGCCACATAATAATCCAAGAAACATGCTTATAGCGGGTCAGTCTAGTATGTCGAACTCTAACACATACTTATGTATTGATTTTGACATCTTCATGTCAATGACAACACTTTGTCATCAATCAACTACATAATAGTCTTAATGCATTATTGGTGTCCATTCCCACAATAGTACTCAACTAAGGAAATTTAAGAATAACAATATTATTATAAGGACTTTATTATAATTCAGTTTATTTATGCACGTAGAATTGTAACTAAAAATAATAACGGCAATGCCTCTTTATGAATAAACAGGGTAAAAACAAATGTCATTTACAATCATCTTATGATTGGTCTTTGGGCATACTCTAACAGATCAATCTCCCCAGTTTTAACCACATAGCAACAGAAGATTAATACATTATTATGCATCCATAATCCCAGCAACACCAGCTCCCAACTTCGCCTCACTAAAAACCATCAAACGTCTTCTAAAAACAACTGAAAACATCACCAAACACCACCTAAACAAATCCCTGCCACAACCTATCGATTTGAACATCTTAACAACAACAATTAACATCTAAAACACTTGCATCCACACCTTATATCTCCAGCAGCCTTTTAATACCATAAACACCTCAAAATCTAACTATTCACAACCTAGAAAATTAGCAATCAATTAGTTTCGAGATTCCTATTACAAATCCATCTTTAAAAGATTTAATTACACCATTAATATGATCTAGATCACCACAACTCGGATTTATAACAAAGATCTTCCTATTTCTTATTAAAACTCACTTTAACCCTTTTTAATCTTGATTTAATCATCAACACATAACAAAAATCGATTGTAAAGGATCAAGAACTTGAGAATTTTAGTAAAGAACCTATGATTAGAGGAGAGAAATGAAAATCAACTATAATGGTTGGCTTCTCACTTAATTGGAATGACTTAAATGAAATCTCCAAGAAAACAAGTATGGTTGATCTAGAAATCCAAGGAACCTGGTCATTTTGGACTAAGAAAATTAGTTTGACTAATGAGGAAATTGAGAGAAATGTTGAGAGTATAAGTAGTTACTTGAGAAAAGTGAATTTAGCTATTAAAACCTAAATTAATTATATCCATTTTGTTTTTATTTAATAACCATTTAAAAATAGCCTAAATTAAGGGAAAAGTCTAATTAAAAACATTGGTATATTAGCTCCTTAAAGATTCTAAGTTTTGACCCTTTACGATTTAGTCACCAAAAAAATAGTTTTGAAAACTTTACATTTAATCCAAATTTATTTTATCAAATTGAGTTTGAAAAACTCTTAACATATTAACTGAATATTGTCCAAGATTTTTCCATATTTTATTTCACATTAAAACATTTATTATGGATTATTCCCAAAACTACCGACTAATACGGCTCACCCGAACCGTCTAATCTATCTAGCTATCTTCTATGCCCAAAATCGGGGTGTTACATATGTGACTTTAGATTCTCTCTTGGTGAAGCATCTGGGGTGCTCAGGTAGGAGTGTAAAAGAAATATGTCGGCAACCATTGATTTATCCCTTAAACCCTAACATTTCAGCCTTAAATCGTAAACCATTAACCCAAAACCCTAACCCCTTATCCGAAGGCCTTGTCAACTATTGCCTTTTAATAACTACCAATAAAGTTATAAACCTTAAACCATACAAATTAATTAATCTCATAAACTACTAACCCTGAACTACACCTTACACCCTAAACCATTGGTACTAAGCCGTAAATCATAAACCATAAACCTTAAAACCATAACAATTCATCCCTTAAACCTTAAAGACCTAAACTACACCATAAATCATAAACCACTAATAGTAAGAGATGCAGCTTAAACAAAAAACCTTGTAGGCATAAAAAATTCATCTCATAACCATAACCCTAAATTACAACATGGGAGTTAGTCTTACCGAATTTGGTTTTGTTTTTGTATAGGGTACAAAATAAAAACTCAAATGAACTGAAATGGACATAAAAATAAGCTTTTTAATATTTTTTGGGTAAGAATGAAATATAGAAACTAAAATGAACACAAATATGACCATATTCAAATTAGGGTTTAAATTTCATACACAAGCTATGTAAAATAATTTTTCCATAAGCTTTCTTATGATTAAACCTCAACCCTAAACAAATAAACCCCAAAGTCAAATCCTTAAAAATATTACATTTGTTACTAACAATTTCAATTTCATTTCTGTTTTATAAGTATATCAAAACACCTATGCATTTGTTCGAAACTATTAACATTTAGTAGTTCCCGCCCCAAACATGGCTTTCCAGTTCTATTATGAAAAAAACACAAAATATTATTTTGGTAGGTTCAATTAAAAAGTAAATTAAATTGTCTATAAAAAAAGAATTTGAAAAGATGCATGTTCCCAAGAAACTACACGTCTTTTCAATGTCTATTTCGAATCTTTGTAATCCGTTCTGATACGTTAGCAGCAGATAGGTCTTTTCAGTTGATGCGTCGGGCAAAATAGCGTACAGATAATTGAGTTTGCCAAAACCCACAACATATTAATTAAACATTTTCTAATACTTTTCCATATTTTATTTCACATTAAAACATTTATTATGGATTAATTCTCGAAACTAACTCGAATTGACTAATCCAGTTCACCTGAACTGTCTAATCTATCTAGCTAACTTCTAGGCCCAAAATCGGAGTGTTATAACTCCCCCCCACTTAAGAAATGTCTTACTCGAAATTTACATGACAGAAAAAGATAAGAGAACTACTTCTTCATGTCCTTCTTACTTTCCCACGTGTCTTCCTCGACACCTTGATGTTGCCATATCACCTTTAACAACTCAATAGTCTTCCCACGAAGAACCTTGCTACTAGTGTCCAAGACTTTCACCGGTTCCTCATATAGGTCAAATCCAGATTCAACTACATTTCCTTAACAAGCATCACATGCGATGGATCCGATCTATACCTCTGAAGCATCGATAAATGAAAAACATCATGTATCTTCTCCAACATTGTGGGTAATTTCAACCTATGAGAAACTAAACCAATACGCTCTAGCACCTCGTAAGGCCCAATGAACCTCGGACTCAACTTGCCCTTACGTCCAAACCTCATTACTTTCTTCCAAGGCGTAACTTTTAGAAACACTTTATCACCAACCGCAATCTCAATCTCCTTACACTTCAAATCAGCATAGGACTTTTTCCGATCCGAAGCCGCATTTAATTGATCACTAATAAGCTTCATCTTCTCATCAGTGCCTTTTAACACATCCGACAAAGAAACATATTTCTCACCTACCTCAGCCTAACAAAGTGGCGTACAACACCTCCTACCATACAAAACTTCATACTAGGCCATTTGAATGCTTACCTAATAACTATTGTTATAAGCAAACTCCACCAACGGCAGTTGCTTCTCCCACGATCCCTGGAAGTCAATGATGAAACACCATAACATATCCTTCAACACTTGGATAACACGATCAGAATAACCATCCGTCTGAGGAGATACAAAATACTGAAATTCAATCGTGTACCCAAGGCTCTATGCAAAAAATCCCAAAACCTAACTATAAAGCACGGATCTTTATCTGATACTATAGACTTAGGCACTTCATGCAACCCCACAATCTCTGCAATATACAAATCTGCCAACTTATCCAGCGTATCGTCGTATGCATAGCTAGGAAGTGTGCACACTTTGTGAAATGATACAAAATTACCCAAATAGAATTCTTCTTTGCTGGCGTCAAAGGCAACTCGTCACAAAATCCATGGTGATTCTCTCCCACTTTCATTCTGGAATCCTTAACGGTTGCAACAAACTTGAAGGAAACTAATACTCAGCCTCCACACGTTGACATACCATAGATCAAGAAACAAAATTCGCTACATCCTTCTTCAAACCAACCCAATAAAACTCCATTTTCAATTCTTGGTACATCTTTGTACTTCTCAGATGCATATAAAACGGACTAGAATGAGCTTCATTCAAAATAGTGCGCCTTAACTCCACATCCCCAACACAACTATTCGGCCCTTGAAACATAAAACATTCTCATCATTGAAACAAAAATCCATCAGATTTCTATCCATAATATCCTTAACATGTGGTGCCAACGAATCATCATAAGGTTGCTTCTCTTTAATCAACTGCAACAACAATGATTTCACTTGCAACTCGACTAACAAACCTTCATCTTGCGATACACTTAACCACACAAACATCACACTCGACTCCACCACAACTTTCCTAATCAAGGCATCGTCTACAACATTAGCTTTACCCAGATGATACTTAATCGTCAAATCACAATCCTTAAGCAAATCCAACCATCTATGTTGCCTAAGATTCAATTCCTTTTGCGACATGAAATATTTCAAACTCTTGTGATACGTATACACAATACACTTCTCACTATACAGATAATGCCTCCAAATCTTTAACACAACTATCACCGTGGCAAGCTTTATATCATGCGTAGGATAATTGCACTCGTGCACCTTTAAATGCCTAGATGCATAAGGCACAACTTTCCCATCTTGTATCAATATACACCTCAACCCAACATAGGATGCATCACAATAGATCACAAACTCTTTTCCTGACTCTGGTTGAATCAAGATCGGAGCTTGCGTCAAAGCTTCCTTCAAATTCTCAAAAGCTTGTTGCCTACCCTCCGTCCACTCAAAATGAACATCCTTTTGCAAAAACTTAGTCAAATGAGCAATAAACTTTGAAAATCCATCCACAAAAAGACAATAATAACCTGCCAACCCCAAGAAACTGCAGACCTCTATCACTGACTTAGGTTGTTTCCAATTTAAAACTGCCTTAATCTTCTGCGAATCCACACGGATACCTTCCACCAAAATTATATGACCAAGAAAGACCATTTCCCGAATCCAAAACTCATACTTGCTCAACTTAGCATATAATTGATTATTCAACAAGCTTGAACACAATTCGCAAGTGTCTATTGTGATCCTCCTCGGTACGAGAGCATGAATGAATGCAAAGAGCAACACGGAGTTTGGCAAATATCATCGTCAAACAACTTTCATTAATGGGGACATTGTTTCGTTACAATAATCAAAAGAAACCCTTTACACATGTGGTCCTTAAGCTAGAATCTAGATCGACGATCTCCTTCAAGATTCAAATGATCCTTTATCCCTTCTTGGATTCAACATCCACGTAAACCTAAAGCTCAACAACACCTTTCGTTAGGAATTGTAGCTTTCGGGCGACCTCTTGCATTTGAGTCATCAAATGTGCCCATTCTTGCTCTTGCTTCTAAATAGTGTAAGCGAAAAATTGTAGTCGCTCCAATGTCGGCACTTGGTACACTTGAATTGTTACTCCGAAGGGGTCCCGCTGAACTCGACCCTCGGGGTGTATTGAAACCTAGGCCAGAATTCCTTTCTAATTGAGATACTCTTCTTTGTTCCAAGTTGTGACTTGATTGTCAACTTAAGATGGCAAAGTGTCCGAGAAACTTTCGAGCTTGACCTAGAAAGATCTGTTCTTGTTTGTCTTAGAGTAGACACGGTTCTTACTGATCTTCTTGTAATTTACAAGGGCTTGGTACTCTCCAATTGTCGGGGTCAAATCAAACTTCCCAATTGTGAAACAACTATAGGCTGAAATTTAATGCCCCATCATGGCTTGAAGTAAGGATTGGTCGACTGGAACCTCTAGCAAACATGAAATATCGCCATACTCTTTTTTTAGAGCATTTCTCGTTTAAAGATCCCAACTGTTCCACACCGGCTTCAACCTTGGATACATCATTAAACTCCATGTTCATGAATGTCTCGACTGCCTTTGCTGACTTAAACCCGACAGAAATGCTATCTCTATTATGTAGTTGCTCTCATTCTAACCATCTTTTCACATCGGAGTTATTTTCATCATTACTACGAACCAAATCTCCCATTGATCTAGTCTTTAACTTTAGACTATTTCCAACTCAATGTGCTCTTCATGATATGACAAGATATGCAAAACCAAAGGTAAAAAGGGAAAGGATAGAAAGCAAAAAGAAACGAGAAAAGATAAACACAAACGAATTAAACAAAAGGCAAGCACATAAAGAAAGAACCCTAACCACATGAATTCTAGTTCGCTGAGGTTATCCGTATGGCTCTAACGGGGTGGACTTCCTAGATTCTCACACATGGGTTCGATTCTAATTGAGGGTACCCAAACCTATCTTATTACCTACTAAGGAAACAAGAACCCCCAATTATGGCCCATTACAAGCTTGCGAGTTGGTTATAGTTTGAGGGAACGCACGACTTAGTGACGTGGAGGGTTGTTCACGTGTCAAAAGGCATGGATTTCGGAAGTGAATTACCGACCCATAGAGGGCTGTTTATGTGGGTATGTGGTGTTTCAGTCCCACTTAAGGGGCAGAGCTCGGGTATAGAGCTTGATAAATATGGTGCAACACAATTCGGTAATTCCTTAGAAATTAAATGAAAAATTAATTTGAAGACCACCAATTATCAAAGCCCGTACAATCGTAGTCACATTTTCAAGAAAGAACCAACCTTGTTAAAATCAATTGAGATTCCAAATTTTTTCTATCATTAAAAGCAACAAATATTCTTTTGGCCTAATTCTCTTTTTGTTTTGTAAAAACAAATTCTTCCCCAATAGAGTTGCCAAGCTGTAGCGACCTCTTTTCAATAAGTTCTTTTAAAATATTATAGGTTCGGTGCTACGGGTTATCCCCAAATCGTTCTTTGTAATTTCAATCAAAAGGGAGATTTCTTTTGAAAATTGATTTTTTTCTTTGAAAATAATGAAAACTTAAAGTCGCCACCGGTAACTTGGATAAGGTAGGCTGAACGCCATAAAACCAGAGATTCGTTTTGAAAGGGTTCAGGAGTTGATTACGTGTGGGGAAGGATTAACACCCCCATCACACCCAAAAATCCGTACCAAAATATTTGTTGCTTATAATCGAAGGAAATTGTCAAATTTTGAATTGAATCTAATTTGGTGACCTTAATTGAAAATTGACTTTAATTGAACGGCTTTATCAAATTGGTGGGTTCAAATTAATTGGACATTTAATTAATAAGATTGACGATACATCGGACCATAGATTAAATCGACATCATATAAGTTTGACTGTCGTGTTAATTTATGGTTCAAATCTCGTACGTCACCTTTATGCATGGTGCAAACAGTTAAGACATGATGTGATGATTTTTTGATTTTTAATTATCATTTACCTTGGGCCGGTAAGGATTAATTCAAGTATTTGGTCAACATCCTTTAAGCTCGGACTGCTACGACACAAATACCAAAATTAATAAGTACCTTCTTTTCACGATTTAAATTAATTTACAATAAATGGGCCACATGAATGACAATTAGCATGGATGCCATTTAAAAGCTTAAAATTAAACACACAAAAGCCTACCAAAGACCTAACCTAAAAGGCCCAAATTATGTAAAATTAAATTAGTGATCTAATTATTAACTAAATGAGCCTAATATTAACCCTAAATTGATTAACCCTAAAAATCTAGAAAACCCTAACAATTTATGGATTATCTTACACCATGATAATTAATTTAGTTAATTTTAAACTAATATCCCAATGAGCCAAATATACTATTTAAAACGAATCAAATTAATTAATCATGACTTTAAATTAAATGTTCATCTAATCTCATTGCCAATTTTATCCTAAAATGGTAACTAAGAATTGTCCAACTAGTTTGATGAGTTTAACATTTATCCCAATAAGCCAAGTGTAAATTTAAATTCACTAAACTAATTTGAACCTTAGATCTAAATACAGCTCTAAAAACTAATCCTAAATTAATTTAATTAATTTAAAGATCATGCCCCTATGAGACGAGCACATAATTTTAAATTAATTAAATTAATCTTACCTTATTCTAATCTAAAAGCCTAACAAGCCTAAAGCCCTTTAAGTAAAACAAGGCCTAGCCCACCTAAACAAAACAATCTAAGCCCAAAACACAAAGCTCAAACTACCCAAATTAGACATGTAAATATAAATATATATTATAACTATATAACTAAATATTATATACTATGAAATTATAAACTTTATAAAACTATATTAAATACTTTAAAAACTACATTATATATAAACTCTACAAAACTATATATATTATATCCTAAAAACATATATATTATAAACCTTGCAAAATTACATTATACTTTAAAAACCATATTATATATGTAACACCCCAACCCGGCTTAGGAGAAAACCTGTTTAAGAAGTGTTACCAAACGGAAAACCAGAAAAATAAGTAATGTGATAGCAATTCTCAACTAAGCATGTACTAAAAAATCGGGTTAAATTAAAACTTTTAAACATTTGAAAGGTCTAATCTCATCTTTTACAACATGTACAAACCAAATTACAAGCATAAGTCAAATACTTCAACTATCACATAATTCTTCTCATTCAAACACATACCTAACTTGCAAGTTGTATTAACAATAATTCAATCTCATTGTCCCTGATTTCTATTCAAGCACCCCGTATTACACCTCAACATATATTCAAGATGACAAGTACTTAGACATCATACCTAACTAAGCTTTACCAAAGCTACCATTTGAAGATCGTGTGACATAGCTTAACAAACAAGCAAGTGAGAGGCATGAAAGACCATTTACCCAAGGTGATAACTAAGATTAAACTCAGCCTAAGGTTAATTCAGACTTGAACCGAACATCCAGATACATATAACTTCCTCATAACAATATTACATGTATACATTGACTTACTACTAATCGCATACTTTAATCTTTAACCTAAACGTACAAATTACACCACATTTTAATGTTTAACACACGATAATGGGCATCTCATATATATAACAACCAACCATACACATGATTAACAACAATATGGTCTAACAATTTTAAGCACATATAAATACTTAGCCAACCATACAAACGACTACTATAATCACTTATACAACAACAATCAATAATTAAAGGCCCAATAAAAAACACCAAGTACTGGTAAAGCATATAATGCACAACAATATAATGCACAATGCATTCTTAACACTATGTGCCACCATCTAGGAGTTCTCAGGGGAAGAACGAACATACACCTTAACACTTGTGATCTCGTCCGAGCTCAAAAATTATGCATAAACGACTCAAACTGAAAGCATCGAAAGGACAAAGTAAGCATAGGCTTAGTGAGGTAGTTTAAGGTTTCCAAAGAATGAGATGACAATCTATCCTTTCTTTTAAACCTAAGCATGATATTCAAACAAACAAATCTATTCATTCACTTTAATATTTAATCTTCAACATGACAACAAAAGAATCTAACACATCATAAACAGTCCACTTTCTTTCAAGTTTACACAAAACAGTCCATGTAAATCATTTATACACTTTAATACATCAAAACAGTCCACTTTCTTTCAAGTTTACACAAAACAGTCCATGTAAATCATTTATACACTTTAATACATCAAAATAGTCCATTAGACATGTATAAACATTTATACTTAGCAAGACAGCCCTTATACATTCAATTCAAGTCACAAGCAGTCCATTAGACATGTATAAACATTTATACTTAGCAAAACAGCCCTTATACATTCAATTCAAGTCACAAGCAGTCCATTAGACATGTATAAACATTTATACTTAGCATATTACAACAAAGATATGCAATCTATCATAACAAACACGGATTACTTATAAGATAAGCAAGCAATTCGAATTTTTCAATCATAGAAGCATGGCCAATACTAGCATCATAAATATCAAGGTCATTTCATTGGTGAAATTACAAGTATCACATTCCCCTTTTTATTTTATTTTATTCAACATAGCCTTGATTTTCAAGCAATCTAGGTACTCGAATGCAGTCAACAGGGGTACTCGAAGTATCTGACAAGGGACCGAAGTCCATTCTATCAAGGGGCTCTAGGGACTCTATGGCATACCAATTGTACCTACGACTGACTCGAAACCAAGGCATTCCCTTTTTAAGCTTATCGTATCAATTTCGAGTTGAGTTTTGTCAATTACTGTAGTATTCGATTGAGTATATACATTTTACTCCAGTATGTTTGAGCAAGGATCCGAGATTGTAGATTCATATAACAATGCTGAATTTTCATCATAAGCCATCAGAGCACAAGTATACGTACATCATTCAAAATATCTCATTTTTCTTGATCAAGCAAAGTCTATTTTCAAATACTCACCTTGAAGTACTTACCTCCAGCCCAAGCTCACATTTACAAACATACTACAACCAACAAATGAGAGTAAAGCATGCAATTTAAATACAAACATTATTCGGGAAAAGCATAAGCTAACCCGAGGCTTTTAAACAACACTCACATGATATCCCAAAGTTACAGGATACTGGAATCCACAAATACCCCTAGCTTCAACTAACTCTTTACTCATACTCTTCCATATAATATCATGTACACAAAATATTCAATTCATTAAAACCAATTTAATCCATTCAACTTACAAAATATATCCTAATACATAGGTATTTGATCATACATGTATAAATCAGCTCACAGCACACATATACACTTTTATTCATGTTCTAGACGGCCCAACACACTTTTAAATCCATACAAAATAGTCTCAAAGAATAGACATACATATACACAAGCTCAAACAGACCATGTACTTTCATATTTATTCAAATCTGTCCAAGCTAAACATTTATACACAAAATACTTAACAAAACAATCTATTTCACATATAAACACATATATATACTCAAACAGCCCAAATTTTACATATACACGACCTAATTCAAAAACAATCCTTTAATCATATAGAGCAGCCCTTATTCTAATTTGTAACATAAAAGGTATCATCCAGCATTATCATTTGAAATTTCATGCACATTTCTTCATGTTTTTCAATGGCATTTTTCTAATGTCCTAAATAGCTGCGCTTCCAGGCAGACTGCGCCTCACTCGATTAAAAATTCGCATCTTTCATTCCATATGTCAGAATTTCGAACCGTTTACACCGTTGTAAAGCTGACTCAATTTCCTTTTTAAAAATATAAGCCTTGCATTTTTAATTCTTATGAATTAATACAGAATTTAGTCTAAAGGCACACCTAAATCTGTCACCGACAGATTACACTATCCCTAAAGATTCAACTCTATAAACTGTCCTATAGCTCGAAATTCAGATTCATTTGTTTTAAATGAAACTAGACATAATAAGATTTCCAACCATATAAATTATAGCTTCCAATTCAACCAGTACAATTTATAGCAAATTTTCAAAGTTATTGCTAATGCAGATTTTTAAAATAGTTTTAAAAAAACTAGCTTTGACCTCTCCTAGTTTCAACTCACTAAATCAGCACTTTAAACATTCACAAATCAGTTCCCAAATGTTTATATATATACAAAGCAGTTTCATTTTACATATATGCACATAAACATGCACAAAACAGTCCCCAAATTTACTGATTTTCAAAACGGCTCATATGCCTCATAAAACAGTCCCATATTTATATTAATAGGCAAGGTGACTACAATCAAACTCCAAATTCAACTACACATTGAACTATGAACCATTCGATTGCTTAAGCTATCTCAATCAACTTGGAATTCAACATTAAGCAATTAACACCTTAAGCTATGTTACTCAAGCACAAAGAACATAGCAATCTAATCATGTATCTAATTCGACGAACCTAGAAATCCATGATATAAGCTTAACTCTCCAATAATTCTAGTAATGATATCAATTCTCAAGATAAGCTTCAATTTAGAAAAACAAAGAAGTAGGAGAAGAGAGCTTACATTCTCCTTAAGCTATTTGATCACTAATTCAAGTAGCTTGCATCCCACTAAGCTTACACTCCCAAGCTCCCATGGCAATCTCTCAAGCTTTCTTACCCTTTCATGATTCGGTTCTTTTGAGGGGAGAAAGGAGACAATGAAAGGCAATATTTGGCTTATGATTCCAAATGGCCAAAACCCCTCCCCTCCATGGCACATGCATTCACCAATGTTAGACATGTGCAAGGACCACTAGGCAAAATTCCCTTAGCATGCAAACTTTCTCTTTTCCATGTTCTCGATTTAGTCCTTTTATAAACAACCACTCACTTTTCAATTTCTTTAATTCGTTCCTTGGTTCACTTTATTCACACTTCTAAACTTATCATGGACAACCAAAGACTTTCTACTAACATGTGATTAATCTAATCATGTAATCAAAACATAGAATACTTCTAAGCTAGGGTTTGGGATGTTACAATATATTTGAAGAAAAACTATATATATTATAATCTTTAAAAAAATTACATAAATTATAATCTAAAAAATGTTATGTATTTAAAGAAAACTATATGTATTTTATATCCTTCATAAAATTATGTTTATATATATATTATATTTTAAAATTATATTATATTATAAACTTTATAAAACTATAAATATAATATGATATACAAACTATATACTATAAACATACACATAAAACATCAACCAAAACCACAAATTAAATAAAAGAGTATACAAAAACTATGTATAAATTATATTACATGACATGAATGAATACTATAGCAAATAAATAACTCATAAAACATCAAAATTGGGCTAATACTAAAACAAAGGTGAAAAGAGGGTACCAAAGCCCACTGGTTTGGGCTCACAAACTGATCTAGGCTGGAACCGAGTCAATCATTGGGCTGAGTCAGTCTTCCCTTACTGGACCGGATAAGTGTCCAGGTTTGGGTTCGGGTTACCCCACTCGTACAGATCTGTTGATATTAGGGGTTTTATCCCCTTTTTGTCTCTTCTTCTTCAAAGGATGAAAAGAACTTTCTCCCATGGAAACCCTAGCCACCGCCACCTCTTACACTCGCGGCCACCACTCCGATGCATTTCTCAGCGAAGCAAGGCTGTCAGTAGAATCACCTCGTTCTCCCCTTGCACTTTATCGGATTGGTTTTTCAAGAAAGCGAGCCGAGCTTCGCGAGAAAGGGGTCTGAACCTTTCAGCTTCTTCTGGCAGGATCTACTCTGTTCGTCGTTGGATCGAGGCGATTCTGAGATATGTGACTCTCCTTATCAGGTGGAACGTCCTCATCGTTGGGATTCACCGTTAGAGCTTCCGGCCACCGAGAAAATCCATAAGCCGTGATGTGTAACCACTTAAGCGTATCGAGTTCTTCGCCGCCCATATGAAGATTTCACCTTTGGATCGTCATGGTTCTAAACTAAGTGGCTCTCCTCATCGGGACGACCCTCTCCACCGTTTGGATCATCCTTTGGAGGCCCAAACCGCCGGAAACCACCACGACGGAGGGTAAAGTTTCCCTTTACTCCCTTTTTGATTTGAACCAAATAAAGTTGAAGAAAGAAAAAACAATATATCTAAATTCTTTTCTTTGTATTGCTTAAAAAATGAATCGCCTTGCTTTGCTTTTTGATTCGAAAAGAGGAAAACTGGAGAAGAAGAACTCTGAAATGCTTTTTTTATATTGATTCTTGAATGTTCCCTTTTTGTCCATTCCATTTGATTAGGGCTTCTCCTTTATATAGAACCGAATTACATTGATAAAAAGAAAGAAAAAATGAAATTGAAATTCTTGATTGGTTGCATATTTCATTTGTTTGTATTCATCTTACAGCTCTCCACTGTCGGTTTGTCTCCTGTAATATGACATTTGTGTTTTTTTCTCTAATTTGCTTGTTTGTGCCTGTGAGGTGTCAAGAGAAGGGGGACCAAATCGGTTGTTTGCTTGTGGGGCTGAAGCTCGATCCATGGGGCTGACGACTAGGGACCAGTAATGGGGGCTGGTGGCTGCTGCGTGGGTCTCTTCTAGCTCGAATCTGGGTCACTCGATCGATCACCCTTGATCAGACGGTGGAAGATTTACTGCACAATGAAATGGGGAGCCAAATTAGGGTTTTAGATCAATAAACCTGAGCTCAAATTGGGCTTTTGTAATATATTCTTTGGGGTTTTTATGTAAAGTTGGACTCTTAAATAAACATTTGGGCTTTTATATATTTTAATTAGTGTCTGTCTTTTTTGTTTTTAGTTTAGCTTTATGATAATAATAATAATAATAATATAGCATAATAGCATTAGTAATAACACTAATAACAAAATGCAATAATAATAATAATAATAATAAATATGTCACGATAGTAACAAAGCAATATTAAGAAAATAACATAAGGGAAATAATATACTATACCAATAATATTTAGGAGTTTTCAAATGGGTAATAACATAATAAATATAATAATATATAACATGATAATAAAATAGCAACATCTCTCTAGACTAAAAGATAAAGCCCATAACACTATATTTAGATAATAGTAACACACATATAAGCCCGTTATTGTAAGTACAAAAAGGGTACACCGCAGACAAAAGCAGTGATTACAGGTCTAACAATCAAACCCTAGCGACTTTTGCACTCCCAAAGCTGACACAACATTGGATAAGAATTTATCATTCTCACCCACTACCACTACTTCATAATCATCGACGAGTTTCAAAAAAACCTGCTTGGTTTCAACATCAATCATAGCCCTATGCTCGGTCAACTAGTCCATACCCAGAAATTACATCAAATCCATGAAACGAGAACTCCATCATATCAATAGCAAACACATGACCCTAAACCATCAAATGACATCTCCTACACAACCTCCTAGCAACAACCGTCTGTTTGAGAGAACTAGTTACTTGCATACCCACATTTATCAATTCTATAGGTATATTAAGCAAATGTGCATGCTCGCGCAAGATATATGAATGTGTAGAACCATAATCTATCAAATAAAGTAATGAAATGGATTGCAAAGTAAAAGTACCTACAATCAAAAACGTGTCATTCCTTCCCTCGCGATGTGCATCCACCCTCGCAGCACACCTTATGTGGTCCCGTGAACCATAGCTGCAACATGTACCATGAGTTCCCCAACACACTCCTGAATGTCACCTTCCACAACGCCCACAATTAGTTGCTCAAACATATGTGTTCTGCCCTTGCTGACCACGCGCGACGTTATGTTAGGATATTTATTTTGATATAATAATATGAAAATTGTTTTTGGACGTTATGTTAGGATATTTATTTTGATATAATAATATGAAAAATGTTTTTGGACTTGTTTGAATATGTTGCAAACTTGTATTAAAGTCTAAACAACTTAAAAATATGTTTGAAAATGTTTCTAAGACCTTTTGCATGTTTCTAAACGATTTTAAATAGCCAAACTAGTTATTTTTAAAAACATGTACCGATATGCCTTGTCCTGTATTGATACCTTTTAGGGTTTCAGTTACAGTGAT
This sequence comes from Hibiscus mutabilis, assembly GCA_019671005.1. Lineage (NCBI taxonomy): Eukaryota > Viridiplantae > Streptophyta > Magnoliopsida > Malvales > Malvaceae > Hibiscus > Hibiscus mutabilis. Next base: position 58,649,118 of record CM033717.1, read on the forward strand.
TTTCTAGTAGCAAAAACTCGTACCGGTACATTCTTAGTCGTACCGATACGGAAGGGGTCATACTGATACACCTCAAAGCATATCGATACCTTGTGCTTTAAATGCCCAACAACTCTTTCTTCATAAGGTAGCATACCGATACCAGCCCACGTGTACTGATACACCATATTGCAAAAGTGCATTTATGGCTGGAAAAGAAGTCCCCAACAGCTCCAAACAACCCCAAACAACTAGTAACAACCATGAAGTTGTTAGAAGGTTTAAAAGAAACCTCCAAGCATCCATGGAAGATAGAGAATCAACAAGCCAACATTCTTTGATTGTAAACATGTCTTAGTGCTCCAATTTCAATCTTTTGTATAGACAAACACTTGTGAGCTAAATTGTCAATGTATGTTCAAGTGTATTAGGATTGGGTGAGATCTTTAGAGTGCAAACACATACCTTGTGAGAGGGTTTTTAGTTGTCATCAATTTCTCTTGTAAAGAGAGGTTCCCAAGGCTTTGGGTAGAAAGCTTTGGATGCTAGATTTAGTGGTTTAAGTCTAGGTTGTAACGGTTGCCTCCTTAACCTAGAAAAGAGGAAGAAATTCTAATGAATTTGGAAATCCTTAGTGGGGAAGCTAAGGTAGTGGATGTAGAGCTTGGTTAGAAGCTCGAACCTTTCTAAATTTCTTGTGTCTTATTTTTCTTTCATTGCTTCCACCGCTTACCTCCGCATTTCATCAAGTAGTCATGCTAAAGACATAAACAGTCATAGATAATTATGAGATACAATCCTTCCGAATGGGATAAGAGAATTCCTACTATTATTTAATATTCTACTACTCTTTTTTTTCTTAATTGAAGAAATAATTGGAAAATAAAATAGCAAGTACAAAAATGAGTAATAACCCACCATCACCTAAATTATCTCTTCTCCACCACTTGGCAAGCAAAACGGTTGAGGATATCAGGTTCTATAATTGGTATCAGAGAGAGGCTCAATCTTGAAGGATTAACATCCTATTAAGGTGATCCTGGTAAGCTCAATCAATAAACAATCAATTGGTGTTCATGGCGCAATCAATGGACAAGCCACCATTCTTCAACGATGAACATTATGCCTATTGGAAGAATAGGATGATATACTTCATCAAGGCCAAAGGCTACCATCTTTGGGATCTTGTTGAAGATGGACCGTCTGTACCTCAAAGAAACAAGTCGAAATGGAATGCTAATGATAAGAACATGATGGGGCTAAACTCAAAGGCTTTGCTCTTTCTATTTTGTGTATTGGGACTGGAAGAGTATGCCAAGGAGGTTTGGGAAAAACTTGAAGTGATCCATGAAGGTACAAATGATATAAAGGAGACAAAGATTGGTCAACTCAACCTCAACTACGAAAACTTTAAGATGAACCTGGATGAAGACATCAGGAGTATGTTCGACTGTTTCTCCACGATCGTCCACGAGCTAAGAGGATTTGGAGCAAATATTTTGAAAGGCAAACTTATTCAAAAGTTGATTTATTCACTTCCCGAATCATGGTAGTCAAAGAAGACGACAATCATTGAAGCTAAAAACTTGAAGGAGCTCAAGCTTGATGAGCTCATCGGGTCTTTACTTACCCATGAATTGATGTCTCAACCTTTAAGAAGGGGAAAAGAGAAGAAGATCAAAGAGCAAGGAGTAGATGTAAACAACATTGCTCTTTAATCCTCCCCAAGCCATCAAGAAGATTCAAGTAGGGATGAAAGTAAAAATGAAGAGATGGAGTATCTCTTCAAGAAATTTGCCCGATTCATGAATAGCGAAATGGAAAATTCCAAGTATGAATCGAAGAAGAAGATGAAGGATCCCCATAAGAGCTTTGAATGCAAGAAGTAAGGACACGCCAAATATGATTACCCTCGCTTCAACAAAAATGGATCATCTTCAAAGAAGGCATATGCGTTACATGAAGTGATGAAGAAGACTCCACCAACAATGAGGTAGCCCACTTATGCTTAATGACCCTCCAAGAGGGTGGGGTAACTTCTAACTCATTTCTAATTCCTATACTTTTGATGAGTTATAAGTAGCCTATGATGAGTTGTTTTTGAATTCAAGGCTTCATTTTCTATAAAAAAAAGTTGTTTTCAAAGTTGAAAATAGAAAATGATTTACTTTCTAAAACTAATCTCGAACTTCAAACAAGGTTTAAAGAATTTGAACAAAAGAACATTGATTTACAAAACTTTCTTTTAAAAGTTCAAGAGGATCATCAAAGGGAAATTTATGACCCTAAAAAGAATTTGTTTAACAAAAATGCTCAAAAATGTGAAGTTGGAGGTAGCTCCAAATCAAATTTTATTAAAACAAATTTTTATCAAAGACAATCTAGTGCCCCTAGATTTTTAAACGGTAAATGTTTTAGAAGTATTTGGGTCCCAAAAGGACTAATTAATTCAAATAAAAAGGATGAAATTGTAAAATGGATTCCTAAGGGGACTAAATTTTGTGCCACTAATGTCATTGGATCCAAAACAATTTGGATACCAAAAATTACTTGATTGTCATTTTATAGGTGTGATGGAGATTGATCAACAAAGTGATGAACAAAGAAAGCTCTATGCACACAAGGAAGAACACTTGAAGAAGGAAGGCTTCACATCCTACCTTTAGTTCAAGTGGTAAAAATTTGTTGAATTGATTTGTTTATCTTGATATATTTCTTTTAATTCAACTAGTTAATCATGAATTATTGGACTAACATTTTGTTTGATGCTAGAGTAAGGGGGAGCCATTTTCAAATTGCAAAATCTTTTAAAACCTCTTTTGTTATTAAACTTAATGATTACAAAATTCTTTTTGATATAACAAAAAGGGGGAGAATGGTTTAAAAATTTGAATTCTCAAAAGAAAAATGGGGAGCTTTTTAATATTTTCTACAAATAATCTCTTTTTCAAAATTATTTTCCTAAGGAGGAGAATCACAAAACAAATTTTCAAGTTGGTTTTATTATATCAAAAATGGGGAGATTGTTAGGATATTTGTTTTGATATAATAATATGAAAAATGTTTTTGAACTTGTTTGAATATTTTACAAACTTGTATTAAAGTCCAAACAACTTGAAAATATGTTTGAAAATGTTTCTAAGACTTTTGGCATGTTTCTAAACGATTTTAAATAGCTAAACTAGTCATTTTTAAAGCCATGTACCGTTACGCCTTGTCCCGTACTGATACCTTTTAGGGTTTCAACTATAGTGACTTTTCAGTAGCAAAAACTTATACCGATACATTCTTATCCATACCTTGTGCTTTAAATTCCCAATGGCTCTTTCTTCATTAGGTAGCATACCGATACTAGCCTATGTGTACCGATACACTCTGTTGCAAAAGTGCATTTATTACTGGAAAAGAAGTCCCAAACAACCCCAAACGGCTAGTAATGACCATGAAGTTGTTAGAGAGTTTAAAGGACACCTCTAAGAATCCATGAAAGATAGAGAATCAACAAGCCAACATTCTTTGAATGTAAACATGTCCTAGTGCTCCAATTTCAATCTTTAGTATAGACAAACACTTGTGAGCTAAATTGTCAATGTATGCTCAAGTGTATTAGGATTGGGTGAGAGCTTTAGAGTGCAAACACATACCTTGTGAGAGGGATTTCAGTTTGCTTCAATTTCTCTTGTAAAGAGAGGTTCCCAAGGCTTTGGGTAGAAAGCTTTGGATGCTAGATTTAGTGATTTAAGTCTAGGTTGTAACGGTTGCCTCCTTAGCCAAGAAAAGAGGACGAAATTCTAGTGAATTTGGAAATCCTTAGTGGGGAAGCTAAGGTAGTGGATGTAGAGTTTGGTTAGAAGCTTGAACCTTTCTAAATTTCTTGTGTCTTATTTTTCTTTCATTGCTTCCACCATAATCACCCAAATTATCTCTTCTCCACCACTTGGCAAGCAAAATGGTTGAGGATATCTAGTTCTACACGTTTCCTCCACCACTTCTATGATTAGGGAGATATCTCCTATCTCTGTTTCTCTTGTACTGATCTCTACCAACATCCGATTTAGAAACCCTCTTTTCAGAGCTAGAACTCCCTAAACGAGAGGACAAACCTAGATTCTGCTTTATATCCTTAGCCGGAGTAACCAAGATATCAAAATCCGTGTAATCTAAAGCCAATATGTAAGTCTTAACCTCTTTGATCAGCCCATACCAAATATGATCACACCGTTGACGATCATCAGGAACTAGTTCAGGTGCATATTGCTCAACCAAACAAACTAAACCTCGTATGCTGATACAGTCATGTTACCCTAAACCAACGCCATGAACTCGCACTTCTTTTCATCTTGATAATGAGAACCTAAATACTTCTTCCAGAAAGCAGCACCAAAGTACTCTCACGTCACATTCGCAAGTGCTATACCCATGATAGTAGTCGACCACCAACTATAAGCATCTCCCTAAAGCAAGGACATCGTGCAACCCAACTTACGAGAGTTCGTACACTCCATTTGACCAAGAATCCTCTAGTTACACGCAAACCATTCCTCAACATCTTCAGGAGCCAAACGTCTAAACTCCGTACCTCCCAAGCTACACAAAGGTTCCAACATAAATCCAGGATTAGCAGCCGCCACAGGTGCATGCACTCCAACCATAGCTGCCTGAAATGCTCTAGTCATAGCCTGGATCAACGACGTCATATCGCCAAATACTGGCCCTTACGGCGCTTGAGGCAAACCACCCCTGATTTCCACACCAAGGGGAATTGGTGGAGGAAGCAGTAACTCATTGTTATGTCCATCCCCAACATTACTAGTATTAGCTCGAGTCTCTCATCTCGATCCTATTTCAAAAATATGAATCTACGGCATGAAAATGCAACAATAAAAAATAATTAAGGTAGCTTGAAGCAAGAATCCAAGATGCCCACGTTTCAAAACAAATCATTTCGCATTTGTAGTGATAAGGCAATGTGTCCTTCAACTTTTACCCCAGCATAGCACATTTCAATCACAGAAGCACATAATCAAGCACTGTGCATGTCGTAAAAAAATTAACAACATCACAACCAACGCAACTTACCTCCCAACAATCATAACCTTGCTCTGATACCACCAAATGTAACCCCCTTGACCCAGCCCAAATGCTAGACCGAACTGAGTGAGCTACATTAGGTTTGCCGAAACAAACCTGAATGAGATTACTTGAATTTAGGACCTTTTTTATTTCTAAGTACATAATTAATCCCTAAGGTGAGCATGCTAGCAGTGGATAAGTTATCGTTTGAATCGGACGTCAAATTAACATCCAATTAAGCGTAATTTAGTTTTGGGGACCAAATTGAAAAACTGGAAAAATACAAGGACTTGCTTAATTTCGAAGTTACCAAATCTTAATTAATCATGTTACATACATTCTGGTTAAATCTCAACTTAAAACGATCAACCAATCTCATTTAATTGCATAAACAAGCGGTTTCAAACTTTTCATTTCATACCTAAAATGTAACATGTATTCCTAATGATTTGAGTTTAAGTTTTCCTTTACTTAGAGGCTCTGCTTGTACAAATTGCACCTTGAACTTTTTATTTTCCACGTTATGTTCATTAATTAAGTATTATAAGTTAGGGCAGTTTAAACCTAAAAGGCGACATTTATGCCTAATGTTTATGTTCCACTTTATATTCAGGCAAAAAAAGGTTGGGATTTGTATCAGTTAATTAACGGGTTAATTTAGATTCAGATAGACTATAGGTCGGGTCTCATAGTTTTAGAATCATTATAATTATATATACGTTTTAAAGTAAATGAGAAACATTATAGGGTTTGGACTAAATTACAAAATTTAAAAATAAATATGGGTCACTTTTGGATAAAAATATAATTTTATTAACTAATTGAATAAAAATGACACCATCTTAATTTTATTATAGTTACTTGTAGAAATTAAAAATAAACGTGGTTCAATATTGGGTGTATTAATCAACCATTAAGCATTAATGAGGAAATGACGTTTGGAACACGTCTATGGTTGTTGTTGTCATGTGGAAGTGGAATTTTGCTAAAGTAGGAGAGAGAGTGAGATGTGACTATTTAGATTCTCTTTTGCATCTAAACTGGTGTGTTCAGGTATGAGTGTAACATAAGAATGTCGACAAGCATTGGTTTATCTCCTAAACCCTAAAATTTCAGCCCTAAATCGTAAACCATTAAGCTTAAACCCTTATCCAAATGCTTTGCCGATTGTTGCCTTAATAACTGGAAAGAGAAATATAAACTTACAGCATACAAATTAATCACATAAACAACTACACCTTACACACTAACCCATTAGCACTAAGCCATAAATCATAAACCATAAACCTTAAAGCCATAACAATTCATTACTTAAACCGTAAAGCCCTAAACTACACCATAAACCCTAAACCACTAAAAATAAGAGCTATAGCTTAAACCAAAAACCTTGTAGACAAAAAAATCATCTCATAAACCAATAACCATAAATTACAACATGGGATTTAGTCTTACCGAATTTGATTTTGTTTCTATAGGGTTTAGGGTAAAAACTTAAAACTCAAAGAAACTAAAATGAACACAAATATAAGTATTTTAATATTTTTTTGGGTAAAATGAAATATAGAAACTAAAACGAACAAAAGTATGACCATATTAAAATTAGGGTTTAAATCTTATACACAGACTGTGTACAAATAAATTTTACACAAGCCTACTTACTTATACTATAAATCAAAATTAAACCTAAACTCTAAAAAATTAAACCCCAAAATCTAAGCCTTAAACCCTAATAATTTAATCTTAGGAAGTGTATGTGGCATTTAACTGCCATATATAGCGTCTTTTCAATAATGTGTTGTGTATCGAACTTGTACACATACATTCTAGAAGTTTTCACTTGAAACCTAAAATATTACATTTGTTACTTACAATTTTAGTTTCATTTTAGAAGTATCGAAACACCTACGCATTGGTTTGAAAGTATTTACATTTAGTGGTTCCCACCCAAAATTGTCTTTCCATTTCTATTATCAAAAGAACACATAAAAAATTAATTTGGCTGGTTCAATTAAAAAGTAAATTAAAATTCTGGTTCGATGAAATACTTTCAAAAGACGCATGTTCCCAAGTAAATACACGTCTTTTCAATGTCCGTTTCAAATCTCTGTAACTCGTTCCAATACGTCAACAACATATATGTTGCTTTAGTTGATGTAGTGGGTAGAATTATGTACAGATAAGTCTTATAGCAGTGCCAAAACCAGTGTTCAAGTTTCGAAACCTAACATACCAACCAAAAGTTGGAAATGTACGTTTAAGATTTTTGGTTTATTCCTCATGAAAATTGTTTTGAAACTGGGTTACACGTACTGAGTCATGTGAAAATATAAAATATTCTTGTTCTTATTATAAATAGGAGTCCTTTGAGTTCTTAGCTTCATACCCTAATCACCAACTTTGGTGTATTATTTCCTTCCTAGTTTTTGTCTCTACACCATTATGTACTACTATTCAAAGAATTCTTTTTTATAAACCCGAGTGCAGTTCTGATTGTTTGTTTAGGTTGTTCGGGTCGACAAACAATGGTATTTGAAAAGAAGCAGGAAGTTTTGCAACCACACCCTGGAATTAGCACATTCCAATTAAAAATGATCATTCCCTCTGTATTGGAAAATTGCCATTTCATTTTGTAATACCCTAATTTTGTTCGGGGTTATTATATTAGTTAGTTCGATATAAATAAAATTGTAAAAAAATAAATAAACAGTAAATATAAATAAATAAACCCTCATAATAAACAAAAATCAATCCCAAATGTCCATTTATAGCCAAATGCCCATTCATATACACAAAACCCATCTACAAATTTAAAAGCCTAATATACATTGTTTCCCTTGCCCATTTACAAGACAAAGCCGAACAAAGAAACACAAAGGGCCCAGTTGTGTTTCTTTTTCCCGTCTAGCTAGGCCACGTGTCAAAATGACACTAGTCAGAAAGCCATTCACCAGGATTCATCCTTAGCTAACGTCACCTTTGTTGACCGGTATAAATACCTACAAGGAGAGAGAAAAACAATCAATAACGGCCAATCATTAACACATCATTAAAAGCTAATAATAGAGAGAGAAGAGATTCGAAAGGTTACTAGAGAGGTGAAAGGGCGCCCGGAGAGGACAATCGGATTAGCTTCATCACCGCCGGAGGTTCACTGGAGCTGCAGACGCACATCTAGAGGAATATTCCCACCTCTAATCTTTATTTTCCTGTAATAAAACAAGTCAAAACTATTAAATTCAGGCTTTAAATCTATAAAACTAGTAGTAAACAGTGTCTAAAACTTAAGTAAACCCTAGATCTAAACAGAAATCAAATCTGAAATTAAAAGAGGATTTCAGCTACTTATCTGAAGTTTCTGCCATAGTTGAGATCGGAGTTGGAAGAGTGTTAGGCTTCAAGGCAGAGTCGAAAATGATAGGGAGCGGCTTTCTAGTTTCGGGTAGGTAATTTTGTTGGGTGAAGAGGGTTGATTCTGATGAATCAGGGTTCGGATTAGATTTTAGGACGAAAAAAAGGTATTTTTGGCATTTTTAGGGTTTTTTGGTGGGAGAGGATGGTGGCCGAAAATCGCCTTGCGGTGGCGTTCGGTCACTGAAAAGAGGTTAGGGATGATCAGAGTCGAGGTAGGGTGGCCGGCGAACAACTGTGGGTGACCGATGAGGGATGAGTTGGAATATGACGGTGGCTCGTACGGTGTTTTAGTACCAGAGTTCATAGTGTTCATCTAATTTTTGGATGAACACATATGAACATTCAAAGAAAAATGGGGTTTTGATCTATTTGAGGGATGGTTTCTGGGAAAATTATGTTATGGGTTGAGAGCGTTTGGAGAGGGAATGAAGGAAGAGAGAGGGAACCAGTTGCAAATGACCATTCTAACTCAGTTTTGGGGTATTTATACCGAGTTAGAACAGTGCCGTTTTGAGGAGCCGGGTTAAAAGAAAATCTGCGTGTTTTTGAAAATAAGTCTGGGCACGGGGCCGCAATCTGACCCAGGACCCGGTTATAATTGTTTGAGCCGTTTGGGTCGGTTTGGGCCGAGAATTAAATGGTCTTTGAGTCAAATTCTTAGGAAAATTAGATTTAGACTCTCTAGTTTGTTTCGTTTTACAAATTGGTCACTAAATCTTTTTAATTCAGCCTTTTAATTTTCAATTTAATTCAATTTGGTCCTGAGCAGTTTAATTTCTTCTTTTTAATTGCTTTATTTAATTGTTTATATATTGCATGCTTTTTAAATGGTCATCTAGTATATTTGTTTAGGGACATTTAATATACCTGGTGTAATTTAATTAGAGCCTTTAGAATTATGTTCTTCAATTTGGTATTAATTAACTTAATAGGATAGATCATTGTAGAAAATAAATGAATATTAAATGATCACTTTTATGCCCTAAATTGATTAGTGTCGCATTGCAACGTGATGTTATTCAAAAGGGGTGATTTAGTGAAATATTTAATATTTCATTTAAACCTAAAATATGAAAATCACACATAGTTAAATAAATAAAATTAAGATTAAATAATTAGTGACATTAATATTAGGAATGTTAGTTATTTAGGGCCTAAAATGGTTAGTGCTCAATCATTTGGGTGTTATCACATAAACCCTAAAATTAATAATATTCATAGTCATTTTAATTAATTAACGAATGGAAACTTTAATTAGGTTAGAACTTAAAATGAACAAGAAAATAATTGGACATGCATTTAAAAACCTTTTGTGTTGAGATACATTTTCGAGTATAAATTGAAACATCCTAAGGTAATTGGATATTTCAAAAAATCATATTTGAATGAAAATGTATTTTCTTACAAAAGGATACTCCCATTGGAAATGAAATTCAGTTAACAATTAATGATCAAATAAAATTCAAATTATTGCTTAAAAATGCCACATGAAATTAATAAGGTACCGATAATGGGCGTTTGTGGGGGGTGCTAATCCTTCCCCACACGTAACCGACTCCTGAACCCAAAATGTTTTAAAAAGAATCTCTGGTTGTTTTTATGGTGTCCAGTCTACCAAAGTAACTGGTGGCGACTCCGAAAATGATTTTTAAAACTAATAAAGGAAAATGTGGTTTAGTATGGAAAGCCCAAACTTTTCAAGATTAATAGATTAAAACGAATAAAAGCCTGATTTTCAAAAGAATTAATCGTCAGGCTATTTTTCACACTTTGATTTCCAAAAAATGGTCGGGACAACTTAATGACTCCGATAGGGATAAAAAAGAGAGTCATGCCTAATTATTTAATTCCATGTGGCATTTTGAGCAATAATTTGAATTTAATTTCTTCTAAAGAATTGTTGGATGAATTTTCAAGAAGAATAGGGATAGCTTTTGTGTATGATATATCTGACATTCATGCATAAGATCTCGACCCGGGCTTTTCACCCTTAAGTGGGAGAAAGACATTATTCGGCATGATGCTCTCCAGCTCCGAGTTCGGATTTTTGTCTTTTTCTGGTATACTAACCTTATGCGTCGTAGGGCCCACGCCCCCATTGTAAGGGACCTATATTACCGAATCGATATCTTACTGTTGTAGTAGACGGTAACGACAGTTCGGGAACCCAGAGTCTAAAACCAAGCCCACATTTTGTTCTTAGAAATCTACCCCACTAGAGCCAGACAGGGACCTAGGGCAGGTACTACCGGTTTAAATACATTTCTCTGGTTATTCTTCCTTATTAAACATTTTGTGCCTGTTAATACTTGCTTATTCATTTGCTTTTCATATTAATTCACAATTACTGACACATTTTTTGTTTTGTTTTTGTTCTTGTTTTTGTTAAACCATGTCATTTGCATTTATTTTGGCATTGGTTTAAGAAATAGTTAATTAGAAGTATTCGAAATGTCTAGAGGGGTCAAGATCGGGGAAGATAACACTGTAGTCTAGACGTGGTCAGAACAGACTCGACATGAAAAAGGGAGACAGTTTGTGTAACACCCTATCCCTGGGTTAGCCGTAATCCGGTTTAGGAGCGTTACCAAAGCGAGAACAAAGCAAGAGATAGGTTACTTATCGAACAAATAACCTCGATATAGATAACTTGCAACTCAAGTAACCTAAACACAACCATACAAAACATACAAGTGATCCACATTAATCAAAGCAAACACACTTAGCATGATAATTTAGGTAGTAATTTGTTTCATTTCATACTTATATCCTATGTTACCACTTTTCATGCTTAATTAACAAACTTATTTACATCTCACATATACATTCCATTAGCAAGAACTAAGCATATCAATATTCTCTCAATTAGCTTACATGCATTTCAAGATACTACTTATTTAACCATTCAACATGATCAATACAACGATTCCTTATTCATTCGAATAGCTATAGCATATACAAGAATAGTTCATTTCATTTTGAAGTTAATCAATCAAGTAGTTTTTCTAGGCATCTTCAATTTCATGTAATTACATATGCATGTTCAATACATACCTTAGCTCCAATCCAAGCATTGCCGAATCATACCAATGACAACAAGAACAATTATGCATGGACATACATTTTGATCTAACATTCAAGTGATACAAGGTTCCAACAATCATTGAATTTCGTTCACAATTTGCGCAATATCTTACTTATTATACACATATCAACATAGTTCATATACATAGTTTAAGGTATTCAAGGTTGGTTACATGATAGGCCCAACAGAACATTACATATACTAGTCATATATATACACCCAAAATGCATGTTCAATGCTAACTATTACAAGTTCTAGTGCCACCAAACTAGGAGCATACAAAGAGTATGAAATCATACTTTCAAGCTTGCTTCAAAACATTCTTCGAACTCAAGATATCCTCTTGGAAGTGTCTTTAATCTGTTATGGGAAGAATGAAGAGTAGAGTGGTAAGTACAAGTTATGTACTTAGTGAGGTAACACTAAGCTAACCAGTTTCAAATATACATATCCAAGTTTACAAGTATTTCAAAGAATCAAGGTTATCACTACATGCCACATACTATTCGAATGAACAGGGTAAACATAGGCAAGCTTCACATATCACACATTCAACATTGCAACATCCATCATGTATCCATAACATACTATTCAAATTATTGCTTAAGAGACAAGCAATCAAAAAACCAAGTACCAAGTAGGCATTCTTGCACAATAAAATCATCTATGCATTTCTTTTATGTGAAGTAACTAGTTATACAATCATTCATGTGTTATCTTTCAAGAAAATGATGTTCATTCAAGAATCTTACAAAACAAGTAATGTTCACATCACACATCCAAGGCAAACAATGTTCATTTCAAGTTATTAATTCGTCTTATAACACCATTGGTATTTAGTTCACTAGATAATCAAATCTTCAACAATATGCACCGAAGTGTCAATAATCACCGTAGTGCCAATATGCACTGTAGTGCCAAAATGCATCGTCGTGCCAATATGCACCGTAGTGCCAATATGCACCGTCGTGCCAATATGCACCGTAGTGCCAATATGAGCTATAGATTCTAAGGCATGCCCTCATATCTATCCAAACTAGCTACCAAGGTTCTTTGATTATCAATTTCATTTAAGATTTATACAATTCATTAATCAATACTTGATTATGCCATTCAAGGCCAAGCCCTTAGGCTTATGGAGTCTTAACTCCCAAGACAAGTATATCCATGCCCATTCGAATGGCATGACCACAAGGTAGTACCATTGTTCATTTCATTTCAAACAAGTCATGCATATCAATCACAAACACATTCATATGTATGCAATGTGTGTACCTTATTCTCCAAGCAAGCATGCCATTTCTTACCTTTAGCATCAGCAATGCAACATGTCAAGCATTTCATTTCATTTGCTTAACACTCAAGTAAACAAGTAGAACATGGCATCAAACAAGTTGTCATTCATATCGTTCTTCCCTTAATTAGCCAAATATGTATTAGGTCATGTTACACGGCAATTTCATTGAATTAATACAATTGCAAGTTTGGTTAGGACCTAAGTCCCAACCCTAAGGATGGTTACACTCACAATACTCCTAGCTAATCACTTGTCTTGTATCCAAATCCCTTTGCCTCTTGCTTTGGGATGTTCACTCTTTTCTTCCTCTTCCACAACTTGCTGCCCTTGGTCTAGAAAGCATAACACATACAATTCATCAAAATATGCACATAATGTCACACATATATTGTAACAATGTTACCACATTTGTACCTAACATTTAGCTACTATTTTTATGCTTTCTTTTAAGAATTTCTTACTTGTTCATCTCTATATTGTTATTACCTCATTTTAGGACATAACTGGATAGGTTACAATGTTCCAAAATTGTTTTGGAAACAGTTTGCTTCTAGGTGCAAAAACAGTCCCAAACTGCCTAGGACACTGCTGCCTGGCAGTTTGCACACTGTCCCTTTAAATGGTCATATCTTTTAATCCGTACGTCGGAATTTCGATTAATTTACACCGTTGGAAAGATAAAAAATTTGTATTTATGACCATATAATGCTTGCATTTTATTTCTTAGCGAATTAATACAGTTTATTGTTCAAAAACAGGGCATGTACATTGTTTGGACAGTTTGCACTGTCCAGCTATTTCTATTACAGTTTCCAGCATAGGACCCAGATTTCAGTTCTGTTTTCACCTAATGAAAGTAGACATACTAAGGATGATTTCAATAAAATTTCATCCCTGAATTTGACCTATACAAATTTTGGTGAATTTTCAAAGTTATTGTCCAGAACAGAGCAATTCTGGGCAGATTGTACCTATTCACATTTTAATTCCTTAAACTCATTTTAACCAATGTTTTGCCCCTATAATTCATTTCATATGAAATACTAAACATGTTTAGTCAATTTTAATTCATTTTTCAAGGTGGCCAAAACAGAGTAAGTTGGTTAAGTTGCTTAATTTTGCATGTTTACACAATTTGTTCTTACTAAAACAGTTTCTAGGCTATATGACTTTGTTCATACTTTTATCTTTCTTTTCCAGCATTGGTTACTAACAATTTAGCTTGTTTAACACCTTAATTACATTACCTAATCATGATCATGTTCAATTCATTAGTTCCATAGCTCAATTACAAGTTCTAACAATTCAATTCTTACAACAACATTTCATTTCAAATTTCCAGCAACCTAATTTTGTTACACCATCACTTACACATAAATTCCACTCTAATTCAAGTTATCCATGTTGTATACAAGTTCAATTTCATCATTCTCTTCATTTCAAACAACCCAACAACTCAACTAAGCATTATACATCATCTAGATCAGAATTTTAAGCATGAATCAGTTTGGACAACATGAATTTACCTTAGTAATGCTGCCACCAAGTTGAGTTTAGCTCAATTTCAACTTTGACACCATAGATTCAAGATTTCTCTCACAAGAACCCTCTCTCCTTAATTTCTTCTTTAATTCGGCAACTAGGGATAATGAAGAAGATGATAACTATGTTTAATCCAAGTTAATGGATTTATGGAATGTCCAAAATGTCCTTTAATTAATCCTTACTCTTAACTTAATCAACGACATTAAGGGAATCAAAGAGTTTAGCATGCAATCATCATCTTTCTCATTTAATTCAATTTAGTCACTTTAAATTGGTCACTTATTTCATTCATTCTTCTATTTAAGTCCTTTAATTTGGCATTCATATTTGTTAATTATTAATTCAACCCTTAATTGACTTTACTTAATTCAAGATGATTTAACTATTTAGGAATTCTAAATAATGGTAACATTCTAAGCCCTATTTAGGGCTGTTACAGTTTGCAAGTGGGTGATGTGTGACTGATGAAAGGTCGATGTAAGCTAAACACTAACCAAAATACTTGGTTGCAAGAAGTAAAAGAAATATGGGACCAATGGGGAAATAAAATGAAATAGTCATTCAAGGAAGAATTTGGAGACATAGCTTTGTTGTTAAGTGTGAAGGTCGACCAACAGTTGCTTAGGGACATGGCACAGTTCTGGAATCCCGCATATAATTGTTTCACTTTCGGATGAGTCGATATGACTCCCACTCTCGAAGAATATGAGGTGTTGATTAATTGTCCAACCATCCATAGTGACAAGATATACACGAGTCCTGGAAACAACTCGGGTTTTAAGAAGAAGTTAGCATTGATTACCGGAAAGACAAAGGAGTGGTGGGATACAAAAAATTGCCAACAATGACAGCACATATCAAAATGAGGACAAACAACGAGTGAATTGGAGGATCTAAAGGAATTGATAATTACAAGTGGAGATGAACCAGCCAGAGTAAGAAGTTTATATGCTTTGTGCATATATGGTTTAGTTTTATTCCCGAGAACTCCAAAGCACGTAGATCCATCAACTGTGGGATTATTTGAGCGACTCAAAAAAGGTGTAAACCCAGTTCCCGCTATTCTAACTGAGACATATAGGTCATTGACTGCGTGCAAGAAATCTAGAGAATGAAGGTTTTGGGGATGCGCACAGCTGCTAGAAATCTGGTTCAGAGGTCACTGGTGGGACACCCCGTATAGAACTGCAAGGTATCTCACCTCTTAGTCACCGATAGATGAATATATGACGAGTTGTCCTTTAGAGAGAAAGAATGAGAGACAGTGGGAGGAATGTTTCAAAAATTTGAGGGATATTGATGTTGTATGGAGGGCTCCTTGGTTGAACAAAGGGATGGCATTCTTGTATAGACGTGGAGACAGGGATTGGGTCCCATTACCTAGAATTTAGGGAGGAATGGCCTATTGTCCTTTGTTAGTATCAAGACAATTCAGTTCGAGGCAGTTCATACCGGCTACAGCAGGAATGACAAGTTTCGAATATGCTCACAAAACCAATTACTACAAAGGGATTGTAGTACAAACAAGGAAGGCATGGAACAAACCAAGAAGAGTTCAGCCATATCAGGAGCTAGAAATGATGACATGATATGAGGAGTGGAGAGCGCAAAGGGTGAATGATACAACATTTCAGAAGATGCCAGAAAATGTAGGACCGTCCGCTCGACCAGTTATGGAAGCGTTGTCAGCACTAGAGAAACTCAAGCACGATCAGGAATTAGATCTGAAGAAATACGAGAAAGAGATCAGTGACCTTACAGAAGAGCTGACAATGGCAAAGCATCAAGTGACCATTCACGAAGGAAAGGAAAAAGAGTTAATTGCACAAAACAAGAAAATTAGCCAAGATTTAAATGAGTTGCAAGAGATTCATAATGATTACAAAGCCAAGAAAAAATGAGGAACAAGTAAGACGATACGAGACTTGTTAGAGAAATTAGAAAACATGATGAGGGAAAGAAATGATTATAAGAATCTATACAAAAAGAAGTCCCGAGAAAGCAAGGAAGCAAATAGTAAGGCAAAGAAGAAGATAGAAAAGAAACAAGCCAGAAACTTTGATTTGACAAGACAAGTGTCACAGCTAGAGGAACTGGTATTAAAGTATCATAATAAAGACAAGGTTCAGATGGAGCAAGATAAGGAAGGATTACATAAAAGGATATCAAAATTGGAAAATGAAGTGCAGATGTTGAAAGGAAGACTGGCAAGCTATGAAGGAGCGCTATATCAAGACAGTGGAGTATGGAAGACCAAATATGAAGCTGCACAACACACTGTCCAGGATCAGAACAATGAGCCGGTGAATTTCAATGAGCATGTTAGGAATATAGATTTATATGTGTAGATACTCTCGAGGCAAGCTACGACACTGCTGAGGCAGCCAAATGTTGAGCTGGAGTATGAAGAGGCCATCACACGTCTGCTGCACGAGTTGACTAACTTAGGAATTAGGGCTAGTAGTTTCCTGTAGGAAGAGTTGTTTTATTTCCTTTATTTGAACCTTCTAGTGAATGAATGTTTCTAAAGAATGTTTCTTAAAACTTGATGCCTTGTTTGCGTACATGCATTCATGCATCTACATAATCATGCATTTATGCATTTACCTTTCAAAGTTATTTTACGAAATCTTTGGTTTAAAAAAGAAAATTTCATGACAGCTTCTTTAAGCCGCAATCATTCCACATTCTTACGGAACCTATTTGCGTTCAAAAACTATGGTTGTTAAGGACTGAATTACCAACTTGGAGAATGATCGCATGGAAACACAAAGTCGCTTTGACAGTATGGGGCAATCTATGAAAGATTATTTTGCTCAAACTCAAAGAGAGATCATTAATCAATTGAATGCTCTATTGGGGCCCAAGGAGTCAGGAAAGGCTAAGGCTCTTGAAGGTGCTTCCAATGAAATGAATGACCAAGCAGAAACCACATCTCATGTGAGGGTGCCTCCTGAAGGACCTCCACATGTAAAAAAAGTCCAAATTAATCTGACAGGAGCAACACCAAGCAATCCGGTAACATTGGGGCAAATTTGGGAGCAATGAGGATGTTCCTGGTCTGAATACTTTGAACGAGATAGAGAAAATTCGTGTTGAGATTGAGAAGAAGTATAAGGAGCGCTGTAAGGCACTGGAGGATCGTTTGCTAGAATTGCATAATGTAAATAAGACAGGACCTGGCGTAGTTGAGATAAGTTTAGTGGTTGACCTAATACTCCCTCCAAAGTTTAAAGTGCCCGACTTCGAAAAGCATGATGAGACTACTTGCCCGAGGGCTCATCTAACAATATACTGTCGAAAGATGGCCGCTCACTTGAAGGATGAAAAGCTGTTGATACATTGCTTCCAAGATAGTTTGACCGGTTCGGCAGCTCAATGGTATACACAGCTAAGCCGTGTAAATATTCGTTCATGGAAGGATCTTTCTAGGGCTTTTGTGGAACATTATAAGCATGTTACGGAGATGGTTCCAAGCCGTGTAATGTTACAGAGTATAGAACAAAGATATAATATGACACTCTAACAGTATGCTCAAAGATGGAGGGATGTAGCGACACAGGTCCAACCTCCGTTGATTGAAAGTGAGGTTACCCATATGTTTGAACAGACTTTGAAGGGACTGTTGTTTGAAAGATTGATCAATAATGTTACCCAAAATTTTGCTAATATAGTAATAACTAGAGAGTGGATTGAAGTAGTAATCAAAAGTGGGAGGATTGAGAGTGGAGAAAACTCTCGTAAGAATTACAATAGGAAGGACAGTGAGGTGAATAATACAAGTGCATATGAGGCTCCCAAGAATGTGACTATTACTTCACCAGGAGCGGCGTCAGAAAATGTGCAGGGTCCAAACAAGAAGAATACTCGTGACTCGAGGAATGATAGAATGAGTTTTACGCAATACCCATGTCTTATGCTGAGTTGTATCCATAGTTGTATGAAGTGGATTTGGTGAGGCCGTTCTACTTAACCTCCTATAGCCTCCCTATCCAAAGTGGTATAAGCTCGATGCTCATTGTGAATTTCATGTTGGGATACCGGGGCATATGATTGAGACTTGTACAACATTTAAACGGTGGTTCAGAATCTAATCAACAATGGGATCCTGAAGTTTGATAAACCTAGCATTGTAGTGAATCCTCTGCCGAGTCACGGAGGGCAGTGAGTAAATGCCATAGAAGAGGATGATGAAGCAAAACGACTAAAAATTGATGTGTCCGAAATTAAATCTCCTTTAAAGTGGGTATTTAAACAGTTGTATAATGCAGGATGTTTGAAATAGGCATGAAAGTGGAGAAAAAGATACAATCTGATGTGTATTGTGAGTATCATCAAGAACGTGATCATGAGATTCAACATTGCCCAGAATTTCGAAGCCTAATACAAAAGATGATGGACAATAAAGAGATTGTGTTCTTTGCAAGGACATGTAAGAAGAAAGTAGTGAAAGTCCATACCTCTGAGCCGTCGGGAATCAGATATAGAATACACAAACCTTTAGTAGTCGATGTTAGACCCAAAGCTGAAGGCCCTACGGATGCAAAACCTGTTGTGGTTCCCAAGGTTGTGATCTCATCTCCTGCACCATTTGCTTATAGGAGCACTCACAAGGTGCTCTGGAATTATGCTGCTACTGTGACCATACCTGAAGAAGGTAAATTGCAGGAAGAGATAAAATCACTGGAAGAAACGAAGTTGATGCCAAAAGAGAGTAAAAATGATCAGTCAGGTTCTGATACAGTAAATGAGGTGGGGCACTTCACTTGAAGTGGTAGGTGCTATTCTTCGGAAGTTCCCAAAGAAGCGGAGAAAACTAAAGGGAAAGCTGTGCCTACACCAGAAAAAAATTTTGGGGAAGAACTAGTGCCCAAGATAAATGAGCCAGTGACAAAAGAGTAGGCTCAAGAATTCTTGAAGTTTTTGAAACATAGTGAGTATAATATCGTCGAGCAGTTGAAGAAGAAACAAGTGAGGACCTATATTCTAGAGTTGTTGTTAAGTTCAAAAGAGCATCGCAATGCATTAATGAAGGTGCTTAATCAGACATTTGTACCAAATAACATATCCATAAGCAAATTAGACAAGATAGTGAACCACATAACTACTGACAATTATATCACTTTCACTGATGATGAAATTCTTGAGGGAGGAATGGCGTCTGTGAAGGCTTTGAATATCACCACTCATTGCAAGCTCTATGTGCTGCCAAGGGTTTTGAAAGATAATGGTTCCGCCTTGAATGTTTTACTGATGGTGACTTTGCAGAGGTTGCCAATTGACGATTCACACATGAAAGTATACAAGAACACTGTGAGGGCCTTTGATGAAACAACTCGTGAAGTACTTGGGAAGATCGAGGTACCATTGTTGATTGGACCGACAGTTTATAATATAGACTTTGTGGTGATGGATATAAAGCCCACATAGAATTATCTGCTAGGAAGACCTTGGATCCATTCGACTGGAGCTATACCATCGTCCTTGCACCAAAAACTGAAGTTTGTGATCGAGGGAAAGTTAGTCAGTGAGGGAGCAGAGGAAGACATTATTGCTTCAATCACGATTGATGCTCCATATATTGAAACCAATGAAAATACTCTTAAATGTTCCTTTAGATCCCTGAAGTTCATCAATCTACATTTGTTGCTGAAGGAAAACCGTATCCACGACCAAGGTTGTTAGATTGTATTAAGATGACCATACGGGAAACGCTCAAGAGAGGTGCAAGAACTGGAAAAAGACTGGGAAAGCGACTGCAAGGATGTCTACGTCCAAAATTAGTTGTTATGAAAAAGGACTGCTTTGGGCTAGGATACAAGCCCAGTGTCCAGGAGAGAAAAAAAGACCTAAAATGAGGGGAGAGCAAAGGAGGGCCCGTCTTCTAGGATCTGAAGCTTCTTCTAAACCCATGTCGTTGGTGGATCTGACATATATCTTCAAATCTAGAGGATTTGAAAATGTTGAGGAGTAGCTTATGAAGGTTAACCTGGAGATCGTAAGGATGCGGGAAGAGGAAATCTTTGGCAATGAGTTGGAAGGGCTTCTTGTTGAAGGGATTTTTGAGAATTCCCAACCCGGGAAGTTTCTGGGTGAAATTCACCCCTGCCTCCCAGGAGAGAAACTCAACAACTGAAAAGTCGAGGAGCTTACTCTTGTATCCAATAAAACAAAGTAAATACTAGGAACCAACTCTATACCTTTGCCTGCAGGTATAGAGTGTTATCTGTAAAGGGCCACTATGTCAATCCATTTAAATAAAGATGCTTTCAATGCTGATTCACAAATGGCAAACATGTTTCTTGCTTTCTTTCTTGCATTCCTTTCAAATATATATACTACAATTTCCTTTGCAGGTTTTCAACTATTGATTGCATGAATGATCCTGAGCCTAATCGTGGAGTAGATCCTGAGCGGCCAGTGTGTCTAATGGAAATCAATGAGGTGGAAGATAAAACAAAATGTGAAATCCCTGAAGAATTACTAAGGTTGGTGGAAAAAGAAGACAAACAGATCCTACCTCATAAAGAGGAATTAGAGATTCTTAATTTGGGAACTGATGAAATCATGAGAGATGTGAAAATAGGAACAACCTTCTCGCTAAAAGCTAGACAAGGGTTGATTAATTTGTTGCGAGAGTTTAAGGATGCCTTCTTCTGATCGTACCAAGATATGCTTGGACTGAATACCGACATAATGGTACATAAACTACCCATAAAGCCAGAGTGTACACCGGTGCAACAAAAACTTAGAAGGTTGAGGCCATAAATGGTACTGAAGATAAAGGAAGAAGTGCAAAAGCAAATTGATGCTGGTTTTCTTGAGGTGTCCAGGTATCCGAAATGGGTGGCCAATATAGTCCCTGTGCCAAAAAAGGATGGGAAAGTGCGTATGTGTGTAGATTACAGAGATTTGAATAAGGCTAGCCCAAAGGATAATTTTCCTTTGCCTCACATTGACATCTTGGTGGATAATACATCAGGGCACTCATGGTTCTCCTTCATGGATGGATTTTTGGGGTATAATCAGATAAAAATGAACCCGAAAAATATGGTTAAATGACATTTATAACTTTATGGGGAACATATTGTTATAAAGTGGCGCCTTTTGGATTAAAGAACGCTAGAGCAACCTACCAGCGAGCAATGGTAACCTTATTCCACGACATGATGTACAAAGAGATTGAGGTGTACATGGACGATATGATTGCTAAATCTCAGACCGAGGAGGAGCATATCCAGAATCTAAGAAAATTGTTTTTGAGGTTGAGGAAGTACCACCTAAAACTCAACCCCAACAAATGCACTTTTGGAGTGACATCGGGGAAGCTCCTAGGATTTGTTGTCAGCAGGAAATGAATTGAAATATATCCATATAAGGTGAAGGCGATCCAGAATTTTCCAATACCTAGTTCACAAAAAGAGGTTTGAGGATTCCTTGGGAGGTTGAATTATGTTTCTCGGTTCATCTCTTGGTTGATCGATAAACGTGATCCAATCTTCTGACTGCTTAAAAAGAACAATCTGGGTGAATGGAATAAAGAATGCCAAAAAACATTTGACAAGATTAAGAAGTATTTGACGAATGCTCCGATATTAGTTGCACCGGTTCCAGATAGACCACTCATCCTTTACTTAACAGTTTATGAAAACTCGATGGGATGTGTGTTGGGGCAACACGATGACACGGGAAGAAAGAAAGAGCCATATATTATTTGAGCAAAAATTTTACAGAATGTGAAGTGCGATACCCGTCCATTCAAAAGTTATGATGTGCTCTGGTATGGGAAACTCGCAGGCTTAGGCAATACATGTTGTATCAAGAAAATGGAGCAGTTGAGGAAGCAAATAAAAACATCACGAAAATCATTTCAAATACAATAAAGACATACAAAGATTAGCATGAAAAGCTTCCATTTGCATTGTTTGCATATCGAACCTCGATACGAACTTCAACTGGGGCAACTCCCTACTCTTTAGTTTATGGAATAGAAGCAGTACTCCCCATTGATGTTGAAATTCCATCCCTCTGAGTCTTATCGGAAGTGAAACTGGATGACGTGGAATGGATATAGGCTGGGTTTGACCAGTTGAATTTGATTGAAGAAAAGAGGTTAAGGGTTATTTGTCACAGTCAAATGTACCAGAAAAGAATGATGCGGACTTATGATAAGAAAGTATGACCTAGAGAATTCTGAGAGGGAGATCTTGTGTTGAAAAAGATCCTACAGATACACTGTGATGATCATGGAAAATGGATGCCAAATTTGGAGGGACCTTATGTTGTTAAAAAGGCCTTCTTCGGAGGAGCACTAATTCTGACTAAGATGGATGGTAAAGAGTTAACAAAACCAGTAAACCATGATTCAGTCAAAAAGTATTATGACTAAAGAATAAAAAAAGAGAAAGAAAAAAGTAGAGTGAAAACCCAAAAAGGGCACTTCACAAAATTAAAATATCTATAGTGAAAACCCAAAAGGGCACTATAGATATAAAAAACAAAAGAAAAAAAGGGAAAAAGAAAATGGGGGTTCAAGATGAAAATCTACAAAGGGCATCTTGAAACTAAAAGAGGATTTGGGTTGAAAACCCGTAAAGGGTGGCCCATATGGTTTAAGAATATGCATCCGTCGGATAAAACCTCTTGGACACCACCTAGTACTTCAGAAGGGATTTCACATCTGTAATCATCCAAACAACGTTTGAAGTTTATTGGACAAGGGTTAAGCTCAAGATTATCTCTGGTCGAGGGGTAAATGTATCCTTCATGCTATGAATGTCCGAAAATATGATCTTGTTTCTTGATTTTGTTGTTTCTGTTTGCCATGACTTGTTTGTTAAGAAATTCCATTCAAATTTGTACTAATAAGCTTCAACAAAGATCATGTATTCTCTTCCGAGCCTTTCTTTTATTCCAAAACATCATTAAATGATTGGCATAGTGAATAAAGCAAACAATTTCTTGGTATTACTATGTTTTGAAAGATACAGGTAAACTTTTGCACTCTGGGTTATTGAAGAAGAGTGTATAAAGTAGAGGCACCGTTGGACCTTATATTGACAATATTCAGAGATAAGAAGGAAAGTTAAGGGTGAAGCGCATAAAGAGTATCGTTGAAAATTAGTTTTAAGGCGCTCATGGTGACATGATCGAGATAACAAAGTCTGACACCCGAAGAACAATTATTTTTATCTCTGTACTCATGGTGATCGGGATAACAAAGTCTGACATCCGAAGAACAATGATTTCTATCTTTGTGCTCAGGCTAGAATAATTGGATCCACAAGGCCAACACATTATCATGTACTCTTGGATCAGGTTGGCTTTTTGGCAAATGGCTTGCAGGAACTTGTCCATTCTCTGTCTTATGAGAATCAAATGAGTGTCATTGTTGTCCATGTCATTGCTTCTATTTGTTACGCTTATCTTGCAGTATAATAGTGGGGACAGTTTATGAAGTTACTTTTGAGATATTGTCAAACCATGGTGGTATTACTGCACCTAGAGCTTTTGTCATCTTTTAACTCCCTAGATTGAATGAAAATACTCACAGCTTCACGTTCTTCTACTGAGAATGAAAATTTGATCCATTATTTTGTAGATGCTCTTAGACTTGGCAAACTTTAATGCTAATCAGGAGTAGACTTATTTCGGACCTTTTCATCACGCTTTTAGGTGGCTTTGATGTTATGTAAACATGAATAGTTGTTAGCCCATCTGGTGACATGGTCAGCCTGGTCAAGGTTTTTTTAAAAGAAAAAGAAAGAAAGAGAAAGAGAAAGAGAAAAAAGAAAAAGAAAGAAAAGAAAAGAAAAAAGAAAAAAGGAAAAAAGACCAAGGTGAAAACCTAAAAGGGCACCTTGAGAAGAAAAGGAGAAAGAAAAAGAAAAACCAAAGTGAAAACCCAAAAGGGCGGTTTGAGAAAAGCAATCTAAAGTGAAAACCTGAAAGGGCGCTTTAGAGCAAAGGGCCAGAAACGTAAAAGGAAGTTTCTAATGGCTAATCCCAAACGTGAGATGAGATATTAAAGAAGAGATAAAGCACTAAGATAATTCCCCATGGAGTGACAGCTGATTGATTGATCTTAATGATTTATAGCTCATGCATCATATAGAAATTAGGATCATATTAATCTTCATACATGCATTTTAGTTTGTTTTAGCAGGAAATCAAAGAAGAGCTCCTAATATGAAGAGTTCGTCCAGCAAAGAAAGAACTCATAATGTGAAGAATTCGCCCAGCAAATAAGAGCTCCTAATGTGAAGAGTTCGTCCAGCAAAGAAAGAACTCCTAATGTGAAGAGATCATCCAGAGAAGATAGAGTTCCAAATGAGAAGAACTCGCCCGGAGAAGATAGAGCTCCTAATGAGAGGAGTTCGCCCAGTGAAGATAGAATTCCTAATAAGAAAAGTTCACCCAAAGAAGATAGAATTCTTAATGAGAAGAGTTCGCCAACGAGGATTGAGAGGTTCCAAATGAGAAGAACCTATTCAAGCTTCTAAAGAGGAAAAAGAAAAAGTTCGAATAAGACTCTGCAGCTCAGAGCAACATCTGACAAGTGCGGACAAAATTTGTGTCTTTTCAATCTTTGCCATATTCATATTCTACAGCTATAAGCAAAGAGGGGCAACTATAATACCCTAATTTTGTTCGGGGTTATTATATTAGTTAGTTCGATATAAATAAAACTGGAAAAAAAATAAACAGTAAATATAAATAAATAAACCCTCATAATAAACAAAAATCAATTCCAAATATCCATTTTCGGCCAAATGCCCATTCATATACACAAAACCCGTCTACAAATTTAAAAGGCCCAATTACAAATTTAAAAGCCCAATATACATTGTTTCCCTTGCCCATTTACAAGACAAAGCCGGACAAAGAAACACAAATGGCCCAATTGTGTTTCTTTTTCCCGCCCAGCTACGCCACATGTCAAAATGACACTGGTCAGAAAGCCATTCAGCAGGATTCATCCTCAGCTAACGTCACCTTTGTTGACCGGTATAAATACTTGTAAGGAGAGAGAAAAACAATCAATAACGGCCAATCATTAACTCATCATTAAAAGCTAATAATAGAGAGAGAGAAGAGATTCAAAAGGTTACCAGAGAGATGAAAGGATGCCTGGAGAAGACGATCGGATTAGCTTCATCACTGCTGGAGGTTCGCCGGAGCTGTAGACGCGCATCTAGAGGTATATTTCCACCTCTAATCTTTATTTTCCTGCAATAAAACAAGTCGAAACTATTAAATTCATGCCTTAAATCTATAAAACTAGTAGTAAACAGTGTCTAAAACTTAAGTAAACCCTAGATCTAAACAGAAATCAAATCTAAAATTAAAAGAGGATTTCGGCTACTTATCTGAAGTTTCTGCCGCTGTGAGCACTGTCGGAGTTGAGATCGGAGTTGGAAGAGTGTTAGGCTTCAAGGCGGAGTTGAAAATGATAGGGAAAGGCTTTCTGGTTTCGGGTAGGTAGTTTAGGTTGGGTGAAGAGGGTCTATTCTGATGAATCGAGATTCAGATTAGGTTTTAGGATGGAAAAATGGGTATTTTTGGTGTTTCTAGGGTTTTCTGGCTGTGGAGGACGGTGACCAAAAATTGCCTTGCGGCGGTATTCGGTCACCGAGAAGAGGTTAGAGATGATCGGAGTCGAGGTATAGTGGCTGGCGAACAACTGTGGGTGACCAGTGAGAAATGACTTGGGATCTGACGGTGGCCCATACGTGTTTTAGTGCCAAAGTTCATAGTGTTCATCCAATTTGGATGAACACGTATGAACATTTAAAGAAAAGTGGGGTTTTGATCTGTTTGAGGGATGGTTTCTGGGAAAATTATGTTATGGGTTAAGAGCGTTTATAGAGGGAATGAAGGAAGAGAGAGAGGGAACCGGTTGCATATGACCGTTCTAACTCGGTTTTGGGGTATTTATACCGAGTTAAAATGGCACCGTTTTGAGGAGCCAAGTTAAAAGAAGGTCTGTGTGTTTTGAAAACGGGTCTGGGCACGGGGCTGTAGTCCGACCCGGGACCCGGTTATAATTGTTTGAGCCGTTTGGGTCGGTTTGGGCTGAGAATTAAATGGGCTTTGAGTCAAATTCATAGGGAAATTAGATTTAGGCTCTCCAGTTTGTTCCGTTTTACAAATTGGTCACTAAATCTTTGTAACTCAGCCTTTTAATTTTCAATTTAATTCAATTTGGTCCTAAGCAGTTTAATTTCTTCTTTTTAATTGCTTTATTTAATTGTTTATATATTGCATGCTTTTTAAATGGTCATGTAGTATATTTGTTTAGGGACATTTAATATACCTAGTGTAATTTAATTAGAGCCTTTAGAATTAGGTTCTTCAATTTGGTATTAATTAACTTAATAGGATAGATCATTGTAGAAAATAAATGAATATTAAATGATCACTTTTATGGCCTAAATTGATTAGCGTCACATTGCAACGTGATGTTATTCAAAAGGGGTGTTTTAGTGAAATATTTAATATTTCATTTAAACCTAAAATATAAAAAGCACACATAGTTAAAAAAATAAAAATAAAATTAAGATTAAATAATTAGTGACATTAATATTATAAGTGTTATTGATTTAGGGCCTAAAATCGATAGTGTTCAATCATTTGGGTGTTATCACATAAACCCTAAAATTAATAATATTCATAGTCTTTTTAATTAATTAACGAATGGAAACGTTAATTATGTTAGAACTTAAAATGAACAAGAAAATAATTAGACATGCATTTAAAAACCTTTTGTGTTGAGATACATTTTCGAGTATAAATTGAAACATCCTAAGGTAACTAGATATTTCAAAGAATCATATTTGAATGAAATTGTATTTTCTTACAAAAGGATACTCCCATTGGAAATGAAATTCAGTTAACAATTAATGATCAAATTAAATTCAAATTGTTGCTTAAAATGCCAAAATGCCACACGGAATTAATAAGGTGCCGATAACGGGCGTTTGTGGGGTGCTAATCCTTCCCCACACGTAACCGACTTCCGAACCCAAAATGTTTTAAAAAGAATCCCTGGTTGTTTTTATGGTGTCCGATCTACCAAAGTGACCGGTGGTGACTCCAAAAATGATTTTTTAAACTAATAAAGGAAAATGTGGTTTAATATGGAAAAACCCAAACTTTTCAAGATTAATAGCTTAAAATGAATAAAACCCTGATTTTCAAAAGAATTAATCGTCAAGCTATTTTCTTTACACTTCGATTTCAAAAAATGGTCGCGACACATTTATAATATTAAACTTCCAACAACTATGAAGGGGTACACGTAGAAAGTGCCTTCTCGGTAATAATATGTGTTGCGAACGTTGGCACACGGTTTCAAACTTTCCATTTCATGCCTAATATGTGTGGTTTATGTTTTTTTAATTAAGGCGATAGTCACTGGGCATAGACTTCAATTTATAGATCTTGGAGGAGTGGTGATTTGTTTTTAGGGTCCATAGTCGGCAAACAATGGTATTTGAAAATTGGGTCTCCACTCTTCCTCAATGGTTAGGTGCTTCTCACTTGAACCTGGATGGGGTTCGATGGCTAGTACATACAAAAAATTGGTTTTTGAAAGGTCATGATTAGCCATTTGTAGCGATGAACAGCAACAGACATAGTATTTGGAAAACCTTGTTTCCTTGGTCTCAAGTTTTTTCAAATACTATTGTTTGTTGGAACTACATCCACATGCGGCCCATGTAGAGCGGAGTGTCGAAGATGTGTTACGCAACCTTATATTAGGGAAATTAGGCATTGATTATCTTCTTCTCCCATCAAATTACGTGGACCAAACTCTTGTGGTTTATTGGTATTCAGTTACTTCTGTCATGATTTCTTATTTAAAGGTCTGGAATTATCACAATAATTGTAATGTTACCCTAATACAAACCAACAAAGCCTAGTTATGCACTTGCATGATTCAGAATTCGTTGGTCTCTATACCCCACAATGCGCTACCAATAACAAACATAGTATTTTGATTACTTGTTTTTTGTAGGAATGTAAGATTACATGTTTGGTTAAGAGATTATAAGATTACTTACTCCCAATACAAAATTTGTATTATCCTTATGATATAACTTTTTTAACAAGTTAGACTTTAAATAATAATTAAAAATTATGTTCTTAAGGCTCCATATGGGGTGTGTGTAACGTAAGGCATGGTGTGGTACCCCATTAATTATACTTATCGTATTAAGAATATATTACTCAGATTTCAAAGCACGATTGAAATAATAAAATGAATAATAAATTTGCATAAAGTCAAGAATAAACTGTTAAGTAGTTCGTATCATTGAAATAATAATATGATAAGAATGGTATGTAAGAATGAACAAGTTTAACGTCTGCTGAAGGAATATTTGCGGTTTTAATAGACCATAGTAATAGTAGTAGTACCGAACATCTGATAAACAGATTCAAACCTTTGACGTGAAACCTAAAATATTACAGGTTTTAGTACGAAATTCAGTTTAAGTTTCCCTTACTACGTATCGAATCCAGTGTAAATTTACATTTGTAGGGTTAGTGTACAAATTACATCTTAGGTTCTAAAATGAACACACATACGACAGGTTAGATTACGTTTGAAACGTAATGAAACCCATTTCTATCGGGTCGAAACTAGTTACATTTGTGGTTCTCACTCTGAACTGTATTTTTCATTGATATACTAAACGGTGCCATAAATGTAACAGTTCATCAGCAAACATTACCTACTGAATGAACGTGTAATTTAATTTGGTGTGTTCAATACATTTGAAAGACGCATGTTCCCAATATAAACGAGTCTTTTCACTGACAGTTTCCCTCTATGTTGTTGCCCATCCATCCCTTTCATCTTAACCATTAATGTTTTGAATTAATATTTTGATTTTGATATGATCTTGCTTTTGATATGGTAATCTTCACTTGATTTAATCTGATATTTGGTTATTAATATTTTCAATAGAGGAATTAAAAGGCATCTAAAATGTGGCATTTAACTGCTGCAAGATTGTATCTTTTCAGTGGTTGGTTTTCATATCAACCGTCTACATATACAGTCTTGAAATTTTAGCATAAACCTAAAATACTACGTTTTCACTAAGGATTTTTGTTTAAATTTCGCTACACACATATCGAAACACATATTTGGTGGTTCGAGACTATGTAAAATGTGTTGTTCCCGCGAAAAAAAATATCTTTTCAGTCCTATTATCGAAATAATACATATAATTGTAATTTAATTTTCCATGTTCAATAAAAAATTACATTAAGTTAGTGGTTCAATCAAATAATTTCATAAGACGCATGTTCCTAGTAAATGCATGTTTTTTAATGTTCGTTCTGAATCTCTAAAACTCATTTCAATACATCAGCAGTAGATAGGTCTTTTTCAGTTGTTGCATCGGGCAGAACAATTTACAGATAAGTCATATATAGCAGATACACAACCTGTTTTAAAATTTTGAACCTGAACCTTCGAACCCAAAAATCTAAATGTACTTTAAAGATTTTTGGTTTATGTCCTATGCCTATGGTTCCTAAATATCTCCACCAGTACCGAAAATATTGTATCTATAAAATATTCCAATTTCTGGTTTAAAAAGATTACATTAACAATAATATCATAACGTTTGGTATATTATGTATAGATTGTAGACTATAGACTATATAATGGTTGAAGTTAATCTCATACACAAAGATAAACACTAAACCTTAAACCATACAAATTAATCACGTAAACCACTAACCTTAAAATACAACAGTAAGCCCTAAACCATAAACCTTGACGACATTCAAATACATCTCATAAATTAATAACCCTAAAGTACACCATAAACCACTAACCCTAAACTACACCATAAACCCTAACCCATTAATAGTATATCCTAATTAATATACCATAAACCTTAAAGCCATACAAATTCAGCTCGTAGAGTTAGTACCCTAAACTACACTACAAACCCTAAACAACATAACACTACAACCTAAAATCTAAAATAAAAAACTTAAATCCATAAAAATTTATCTCAAAAACCAATAACCCTAAATTAAAACATAGTAGTTACTCATACCAATTTTGTTTTGCTGCTGTAGGTTTAGGGTCAAAATTAAATCGTAAGAACTAAAATGAACACATAAATTGCCATATTCAAATTGTTTGGGTACAAAATACAAATTAAATTTTAGGAGCAAAATAATATGATAAGAATGCTAATATTTGTGAGAACAAACAAGTTAAACGTCTGCTAAAGGAATATTTGCGGTTTTAAAAGAGTATAATAATATGAAGAGTATGTACGGTATTCATATACAATTTCGAACCTTTCATGTTAAACCTAAAATATGACATATTTTACTGTTGATTTCCGTTTAATTTTCCGTCTGTAAGTATCGAAACCCATTAGCTTAGGTTCTAAACTAGTTAAAAAATTGTGGTTCCCACTCCGACTGTCTTTTACGTTGTAATATTATTGGGGTTTAAATTTGATACACAGTCTGTGTATTAAAGTTTTTCTTAATATTAAATGTGCCATAAATACAACCAAACACCAACCGTTCGATACGAATCTCTGTAACTCATTCTGATGCATCAGCAGCAGATAAGTATTTTCAATTATTGCATTGGGCAGAACATCATCAATGTAAGTCCTATAAATCAGTTCCAGAACAAGTTAACAAATTTCCAAACGTTGATGTCTACATTGTAAATCATTCTGGTTTATTTATAACAAAATGTGTTCAGAAACGGTGTAAAGAGTACCGATACAAGTTTAAATCTAAGCACTGCAAGTGCAAACAAAGGACCATATCCCCGTGAAATTTTTTTTCTATTATAAATAGGAGTCATTTACGCTAGGTTCGATATTCTTGTTTCTATTATAAATAGGACTCTTTTGGGTCCATAGTGTTATACCCTCAATAGCATTTTTTTTCCTTTGTAGTGGTGATTTGTTTTTTAGGTTTTTCTTGTCGACAAACAATGGTATTTGAAAGGCTATGATTAACCATTTGTAGGAATAAACAGCAATAGACATAGTATTTGGAAAACCTTGTTTCTTTTGTCTCGGGATTTTTCAAATGCTATTGTTTGTTGTTGTTTGGAACTACATCGGCAGGCCAAGGTTGAAGATTCTAGATGGTGTTTGGTGTTTGGAACTACATCAGGAGCCGGCATCAAGGAGGCAGTTTGTACCGAAACTATTATCTAAAATGTTATTTTCGTAATCAGTTGATGTTTGTGCAAATTTAAGATTACACGGTTGGGTTCATTTTGTAGGAATGTAAGATTACATGTTTGGTTGAGAGAATATAAGATTAGTTAAAGATTAATCAAATATGTATTGTCCTTGACGGAATAAGATATGGTATAATACATATTGATTGTACAATATGCTTGAAATTAATCTCATACAGAAATCTAAACATACCAACTTCTTTAGGATCTAAACCCCTCTCATAAACCACTAACACTAAACTAGAACATAAACCCTAAGCAAGTAATACTAAGCCCTAAATCATACACCATAAACCTTAAAGGCATTAAAATTTAATCTCATAAACTAATTACCCTAATGTACACCATAAACCGAAAAACAAGAAACAGTATGACCTAAATCGTAAAACAAAAACCTTACATTTGTGGAAAAATCAATCTCATAAAATTAATAACTATAAGTTTTGAGGTAACCCCCTACACTTGCCTATGTGTTACACTTAATTCTAAGAGGTCACATTAGGGGCACAAGAACGACCCACAGTAAAAATTCACATGAAAATGCTTTTATTTAAATACATTAAAAACTGTAAAACAAACTTCTGTTCAAAATACCATTTTAGAAAATCATATAAACATATAACAGTAGTTTAGAAAAAATATTACAGACACTAAAATAAAACAATACATGACATACATGCTCAGTAATTGTACTAGTACCATACTCTGAAGCAACGCCGAGAGAACTCCAACACTGATGTCGATCACTATACCATGATGAATTTCATCTAACCTGCGATGGTAAGAACAATATGAGCTTGGGAAAGCTCAGTAATATAGAACTACCAAACGATGTTGTAAGCATATGCAAGTATATGGCAAGCATAACATTGTCATGATGTTTCGAGCAACAACAAACTCCAATTATGATTCGATATTTCAGTGAAGTGATATACTTGAAGTAATTATTCTTTATTCAATCACTGAGTATCAGACGAGGAGCATGTAGACTGAAGAATTAAAAGAGAGGTAGATTACGGAAGTTGAATCAAGGAGTTTAGTGTGTTCCAACAGTGCAAAGTTAATACATACAATGTAACAATGCATTAATTATTTTATTTCATGAACACATAATTCAAGTAGAAAGTAAGGTTCATTTTAAATTCCTATCTACCCTCTAACCAAACTTCAGTATGCATTTCCTCTGAACTGCATGTATGAGGGCGTTAACCCAAGCCCATTAGGCGTGGGTGCCATCCTAAGGGGATACCTTAGGTCTAGTAGGAATCACCCTGGCCGAAGCATAGGAACCTGAACAGTAGGGATTGCCAGCCGAATCAGGGTTAAACCTACGCTAACTTCATACGTTATCCCAAGTTCTCTAGTATAATAGTCAAGGCAGTAATTAGAGTAATAACAATAATCAATAATATGCAGTAGTAATCAGTAATAAAAATAAATGATAGTAATCAGTAGTAATCAGTAATAGCAGTAGATATAAAGAAAATTTTAGTTTTTAGTGAAACAGTAATTAGAGAGCATGTTTTTTTCAATCCAGATACAGAGGTATATTTCGGAAAGATAAAAGTCATGATTCATATCAAGAGACAAACTTGGGTTTAAAATGGAGAAAATATTCATGTGCACTTGGAACACACTAGATGGAACAACTTATTTCACGGAGATACTTGATATTTACAAAAAGAGGGACACACTGAACTTCTAACAAATTTTGAACAGATTTCAAAAATGAGGTCCCTATTAAAAGGGGCTTGATAACCAATGTCTATAACCCAACATTCGGGAATTGATACATTAGAATCATTCAGGATATCAGATATATCAGGAATGTTCCAATCATTCTGGCCAACAAAGGCATTTGGTCATTTGACTTCTAGGGGTGTTCTCGTAATTTAACCTCAATAGGGTAAGTTGGTGTTTTGTTGTGCTAAAGATTACTTACGGCTTGCCAGGCTTCCAAGTCCATTCCATTAAACACGTCTCATCAATACGATACTTCTAAGCATTCTAATAGGTACACCTCACACGTGGTCAATATTTAGTTCTAGCTGCGTGGTATAGTTGAACAAGTCACTATCACAAATTATCCTAGAACGAGCCTCGAATGGTTGAACATGTATTTGTGCAGTAATCTTCTATTATTGTAGCAGTATTAAGAATGACCGATTTACATAAGTTAGGCTTCAAACCTACAAGGGCATTACTGTCATTTGCAATCTATTAGAAATTTTAGGATTTTCCCAGATTCTATTTATCTCAAGTCACGTAGGTATTTCAATCATTTAAGTGCTCGATTGTGTTTCAGTCATTCAGGTACTTTCGTTTCTTCCAAACAATTCATTCATTCCAAAACTCGAGGGCTTATCCATCATTCTAGTTAATTTGGAAATTTCGGAGCCTAAGGATACTTCAGTCTTTTGGTCAATACAGTCATTCAGATCAATACAACCTTAGTTCTTTTATTCATTTTAATCAATTCAGTCCTTTTTGTCATTTCATTAATTCAGATATACGAAAAGCTTCCCGTAAATTTGTATTCAGAAACTTGTTAATGATTTAGAAAAATCCAAGTATTTACATTTTTAGAGAGTTGAATCTTATTACCGAAACTTTCCAAGCAAATTGAGGTTTTCAGATAAATTAGTTTTGTACCAGATCAAGTGTATATTCCCATATCACTTTTATTGTTAAGGGTATTTTATTCAATCTTAACTTAGCATTTCAGAAGTTAAATAATTAACAACCATAACCAGATTTAGAGTATAACAGTCTTATCAATTATTCTCAGATCTCAAAAGTTCTTAGTGGTCACCCATTTTCCTAACCGAACATTTCAGTCTTAACTCGTTTGCTATCCATTTTTCCGTAATCGATTAGACATTAACAGAATTGAACATATTCTTAAACACAATCATACAAGCATCTACCAAAATCAGTTTTTAATCACATTGCCTTAAAACTAAATGATGAAACATATAAGCATTTTCCAGTCCAATATAAGATTTGGAGGCTTTCGGGTTAGAATTTCACAAAACGGACTTCAAAATTAGACTTAGAACGTTGAAAAAATAAAATAAAGGTTTTTAGAAAATTTTGACTTTTTGGTCAAAGTCATTGGTCAACGGGCAGGTCAATGGTTAAAGTCAACAAGTGAAAGTCAACTAAGTTGACTACGATGAGTTGACTCATTTAGGTTGACTCGAGTGAGTTTACTCAACTAGGTTGACTCAATCAATAGGTTGACTCGGGCGAGTTGACTCGATCAACGTTTCGGGTCAACAGGTACGGGTCAAACAGGTCAAACTCAGGTTGGATCGGTCGGGTCAAGCTTAGGTAGGTCGGATCGAGCTCGTACTGGTTCGGATGTTGGGTCTAACCCAAAAGCCATTGGGCCTAAAAACAGGTTGGCCCAATCAAAATACAGGTTGGTTCTTAGGCTATGCTTTAGGCCAGTCTAGTATAACTGGTTTAGGGCTGAACCGGCTCAGTTGAGGAGGCTAGACAGGTTTAGCCTAAGGGGTGCCATCGTAGTGGCCAGAAATCACCCTACGACGGTACGTGTATGCCAAGTGCGGCCCTAACACTCACAAAACACCCCAAAATGCAAAAAAAAAGACGGAGGACGATCAAAAATGGAGAAAACCTAGGGTTTTCCTTAAAGTCCGACAATACTCAAAATGCCACCAGACAAATGATTGGCCAACTGGGTCTTGCTCGCTTCGGTTCCCTAAGAACGGTGGTGTCCTCGAATTCACGGCACGACATTAGATAGCCACAAAAATGCATAAAACAGTGATGATAACCAAAGGGTTTATGTCATACCTTCAACTTGACCTCCATGACGGACGACATAGAGACTCAACGAGTGGTGCTCTGGGTTTGATCGGTGCATGACGGTGATTTGGGCGACGGTGGCAATGCACACCACGGTTGGGTGGTGGTTTAGGGGAGAATTTTAGAACCTTCTGGTTCTCTCAACTCTCAAACCAATAACAATAATAGGGGTAGCTAGGGAGTCAAATCGAATATTATTGTTATTTCATGTATATGCCCTACCATAAGGCTTAAAATAAGCTGGGGGCAAACTATAAATAAGGGTTGGCTTTAGCTTAAATGGTTAAGGCTTAGGTTTACCAAGCTTAAGGTCAAAGGTTCAAACTATATGGAAAATGTTTTTATTTCATTTTATCTTATTTTCATCATTCATTTTTTTAACCTTTTTATGGGTGTTGCATTCGAACCTTTCACATGAAACACGAAATAATACACAATTGACTAACCATTTTAGTATAGATTGTGCGTGATAAGTATCTAAACACATTTTCATAAGTTTGAAACTAGTTACATTTGTAGTTCCCGCTCCAAACTGTCTTTTTGTTGTTATAATACACGGTTCCAAAAATGTGACAGTGCATCTGAAAAATGTAACTTACTAAAAGAACGCGTAATTTAATTTAGCATGTTCAATATATTTCAAAAGACGCATGTTCCCAATATAAAAGAGTCTTTTCACCGACCGTTTCCCTTACGTAAACTGGCATGCCATCCCTTTCATTTTTAGTTATTAATATTTTGATTTTGATGTGATTTTACTTTTGATTTGGTAATCTTCACGCGATATAATCTTATCTTTGGGGATTTATATTTTCAATAGAGGAATTAAAACATCAAAATAAATGTGGCATTTAATTGCTTGAAGAATACGGAAAAAAATTAATTTAATTAGGCATGTTCAATAAAAAATTACATTAAATTGTCAGTTCAAACCAATAATTTCAAAAGATACATGTCCCCGGAAATTGAACGTCTTTTCAATGTCCATTTTTCAAATTTTGAACCTAAACCTGCCAACCCAACATTCTTAATGTACTTTAAAGAATGTCATTTTAATTCGTCTTAAAATTGTTCAGAAACAATATTTACGAGTACCGAAACAAAATTTATTATAAATTATTCTACTTTCTATTATAAATAGGAGTCCTTAGGTTCTTAGCTCCATACCCTAATGACCGACTTCTTTCTTTGTAGTTTTCGTCTCTACACCATTATATGTGTTGGTTGATTACTAGTACGCAGAGACTTCTTTTTATAGAGTCGGCAAGAGTACTGCTTGTTTATTAAGGTTGTTCGTGTTGACAAACAATGGCATTTGAAAGGCTGTGACTAGCTATTTTGAAAGGGTGTTCCTTTCTCTGGTGTGGGTGTGTTTGATTGCGGCCAACGTGACAACAAACAGGCAGCCGCAAATGTTTACAATCTGAAATTTCTTGTTTCATGTACAGCCTGATAATACGAGGAAAGAATCTTTTGCCCCCCTTTAAAGGGCTGAAAGTTTTGACGTTTGAAATGTTCTGATTTCGTTAGATAAAATCTTTCAGAATCTCATAATAGTATTGGCGTCTGAAATTTTCTTATTCCATTAGTATATATCTGTAAGAATGTTTTGCTCCCCAATGGGTTGAAATTTTTAATGAAATGTTCTTATTTCGTTATGAATCGATTTTTCATATTTACAAATTGTGGGTTAATTGTAGAGTAAATATGTGCTTTTTTATGAACTAAATTTTAAAGTTGATATTCATATCATTATTTATACTTACCATATTTTGAAAATTCTCCTCAAATTTTTAAGTTGATATTTAAATGTGTAAACCAATCTCATATATATTTCTTTTCACTTCAGATGTTCTTATACATTAAATGTTGTCAAAATAGTCATTCCCTATTTGTAATTAAGTATCATTACACCAACTCATTTATAAACAATATTTTCTTTTTTAATTGAGCCAATTAAAGTTGCTAGAAATAAATTTTATCTCATATTCATATTTCCAAATTTAATAACACAACATCATTTAACAAAGTAAACAAAATATGTATATAAAATTTTAATATTTTTATAAAAGAAAACTTTTTATTTCAAATTCATATTTCCAAATGTTTATTTCATATTCACTTTTCCAAATTTATTCTTCACATTTTTATAAAAACTAGTACCAACGTCAAGATTATTGTGTGGTGGATTTGAATATTCGCATGATAAATACAATAAAATATAAAACTAGTAATCCTTCATTGCAGAAACTGTCTTTTCAGTAACCCGACGAGTACCGGACGTTCGCATATACAGTATTGAACTTTTCTCGGCAAACATGAAATATAACATTGTTTCCTAACGTTTTAAGTTTAATTCATCGTTTAAAAGTATCGAAACCAACATGTATAAGTTCGAACTTATTTACAAATTGAGATCTTTGCCCTAAACTATCTTCCCAAGTATACTTTTAAACGCGTCATAAATATAATTTAACTGCTCGAGAATGTTTCTTTACGATAGTTTTTATACTTAAAATATCAATAGAAATCGTCACATTCATGACTGATCAGTCTTGCTTGTAGTTTCGGAACTTGATGACAAGTTTAAAATATAATAAACCTTTACATAGCAGAAGTGGCCAATACATAAACATAAAACAACTAATATTAAAAGCATATGTGACCTATGCATTTCAACCCATAATCTTCCTCACATAGTTTGCAAAGTGCTGGGGGTTGTTCCTTTAAATTAAAGCAACACCCTCACGATTCGGGTGAGGGTCGTCTGGGTTTGGAACACGCAACAAACCCAGTATACGCGCAAGAATCTCTACAACTTTAACAGTAGAGCTCTAGTTTTCATGGAGGAAGTCTAGCCTAATTGCGCCAGCTTTAGTGAAGTTGGGATGGAATAAGTCCCCATCAAATTTTAAAGCAACCTACATAAACATATAACAATAATCTTTGAAATGCTTCAGCATAAAAAAATAAACAACATATAACAACAATCTTGGGAGGCTAATTATATTACCTTAGAGGAAGAAAACGTTAACTTCAAAATTATGCCCTTCATAAGGGCTACCTTCAGGTGCAGCCATTTGAAGTTAATAATGATACGGATAGTCGTCGACATCTGCCATTACTAAAGAAGAATCATGGTAATTATTAAGTGGCTGAAAATGAAATTTTTGCATAAATGACTACGTAATAGAGGGATGCTTACCGGAAAGCAGATAAGGGGCTACACATGGATTCTTCGAGGCATCACAATGGAACTCCCTTCAAATACGTACAAGCGAGCCCATATTGATCTCTCAAAGTAGATGAAGAAATAAGACGAGAATGGCGATTTACAATAAAAAGTAGGGGTATTTATAGGGAAGAACGTGTGGAGCCATGAATTATAATGGATGTTGTCGCTTCGTTTGGTAGTATCGACATAGCGTCAACTGTGTTCGGAACTTTTGAACTTCCAACCTAAACTATTAACTTTTTTCTCAAATTTTTAGTTTTATTGTAATTAGTATCGAACTTGTATTTATGAGTTTTGTAACCGATGTTAAGAACTTTTTTACATACATTTATGACAAAGGTTATTTCAAAAGACGTATGGTCCCAATAAGCAAGCATCATTTTACTGCCAGTTTTGAATTTATGTTACCCATTTCGATACGTCACCAGTAGGTAAGTCTTTTCAGTTGTAGCATATGGCAGAATCGTGTCTTTTCAGTTTAATTAACTGGTGATTTCAGTTTAAGTTCAATTTATGGTTCCCTCCTGAAATTGTCTTCTCAGTTATAATAGCCCCAACTACAAAGACCCTAATTAAATACCCTTAAAATACATAACCGTAAATTCTAACTTCAATATAAAAGAAAACCTCAAGGTCCTTTTGTCCGCTAAATTCATGAAGAAGAATAAAGAAACAAAAGTGGATAGATGGACTCTTTCTCTGAGGCAAACGAAATTCTGACTTGCAGCTGTAGAAAGTCAGCCATGTTGAAGACATCCTAGTCAAATAAAAATCCAGGAAGAAGATTTTTTGGGTGTTCTAACCATGGAAAAGGATTTCAAAAATCATGTAATATTTCCAGTGGTATGAACCACCTATGAGTCCGCATGCACTAGTACTTATTCTTGGACTCTTAAGGAAAGTTCAGGCCAATGATAGGGGAAGAAGAAACGAAAGGATTGCTTGGGTTCTTACTTTGATAGG
Source organism: Hibiscus mutabilis (assembly GCA_019671005.1). Classification (NCBI taxonomy): domain Eukaryota; kingdom Viridiplantae; phylum Streptophyta; class Magnoliopsida; order Malvales; family Malvaceae; genus Hibiscus; species Hibiscus mutabilis. Next base: position 58,688,785 of record CM033717.1, read on the forward strand.
TTTTGTTTTAGTGAATTGGTTTTTTCATGGATAGGAGATAAAGTTGTATTTCATGAATTGTTTTAGAAGGCCTCACTTTGAGGGTAGGTCCATTACGACTACTGCACTGTCTTCTTGCCTTTAAAATATCATTTACCTCGTAGAAAGTGTCATTTCCATGTAATACGAAGCGTGTCAAACATTTGCATATACAGTATCGAACTTATCACGTCAAACCTCAAATGTAACATGATTTCCTAACAATTTTAGTTGAACTTTTGCTTTACAACTTTGCATACAAGCATCCATAGTTTTAAACCTATTTCTAAATTTTTGCTTTTGGCCATAAAAACATTAAAAGTAATAATAATATTAAATGTTAAATGTGGGGTGGAGAGTTTGAAACTAGTGCGCAAAAAAATTAACTTCTGTATGGGGATGTACAATAATATTTTTTTCAAAAAAATGATGACGCTGCCAAATCCCCTCTACTCAGCACAAACCAAGATCGACCACTCACATTTTGAACATCTGTACATACCTGCATTAGATCACCTCAATTACTTATGAATGTTCTTAGTTAGCTCTCACTAACATTTCTTAAAATTTAAACTTATCGCCGTCAAGATGGGGCCGATGATCATTTCTCACAAAAAGTTGTTCGAGGGTTACGAATCGGTGCAAAATATGTTGTCAATCCAAGCGGAAATAGGGACCAAGTCGCATAAATCATTATAAATTTAGCAAAACTGAATTTTGTTAGTCCATAATAGAAATCAATAACTATGATTGCATATCGAATTAATATGATATAGTTGTGAAAAAGATAATGGTTTAGAAATGAACTTGGTCATTCCAATATGGTTTCGTACGAATACTCACGTCAAGTAATACTTCTCGGATGTTTTGATTTCTTTCCCAAGTTTTTTCTCTCTATCAATTTCTTATGTTCTTCCACATCACGGTGCAGTGCAAACTTGGTCTACACATAGCTGGTATAGCAGCTGCATCTTGTCACATTCTCTAAGTCCCTATACTTGGAAATAAAAAAATATGTTAGTACAAAATAGTAGACAATAAGCATTCAACATTTGATTATAGATGAAACGGGATTGATAATCATTCACTTACGATATGTGGTACATCACTGATTTGGGTACTTGCCCGTATGTTTTTCATCCATGCAATGACGAGCATACCACTGTCCGATCTAGCAAGTTCGATGCAGTTCTATTCATTTAATTACTAATTTCATGATAACAATAAAGAAATATGGAAAGTTGAATACCTTCATTCTTCATGTACTTTAGGACGTTCAAATTTTAGCTTCTCAAATGCTATCTTTGGTTTGCCAAACACTTTAACGAAGTCCTCATGCTTAGCAAATTCTACAAAAGTGTGTATCTGGACAATAATGAAAACATAGTAAAAAGTTCATTCATAGACGTTAATAACATACAATGCTAACATGGTGACACAGCAAATGGATGTGTTCTCACCATTTCCCTAACTGTTTCCTCCGTACACTGTCTCCCATTAGTACCCGGTAGGCTATCTAGTATTCAAACTTCTCTACGTGCCATATGAAAGACACACAAGTACCAATCCAATAAATCATTCATGGGGATAAATACCTGCAAAATATTTTGTCCTCAACTAATTAAAAATTACCTTATCCTCAAACAAATTAACAACTAAATCGTTTAACACATTTCTACTTACAATGTCAGAGCCAGTAATGTTCCCATAATACATCATTGTACCAGCATACAACTCTGAAAACGATGAGGCTATGGCATTTTCACTCATTCTTGAGTACCAACAATTAATAATGTTTGTTATTTACAGTCGAAAACAATTTATCAACAAACAAATATGGCATAAACATTGTATAAGATGGTAACAAAAAACATACATCAAGGTATCAAGGCATAAAGGCTCGACATTTAATTTTTTTTTCCTTCGCCTTCTTGCGAGCCTCACACAGGGATACCATATCAATATCTTGCCAATTTACAAAACAATAATGACCTCTTAGAAAAATAGGTTCCAAATGTTTCATAGAATTTCAAGCCATACGCGCTATTTATACACTAACCATATTGTCGAGATGTTGATTAGGTCGTAACATATCAATTTCTCTAATAGTGCAATAAATGATGTCAAATTTAATCACATAGCTGCATACAAACATTTTATTACGTATTTGATTTTATATTTCACAATATGATAACGTAAAGTTTTAGAGTTGAAGGCTTACTCTTGCGCCAAAGAGGTATTCTATAAATAATCACAGTAGGCCCGTTCTTCGTCATGAAGCCCATCAAGTAGTACAACATACGAAATTTGTATTGACTCACCATCAACCTTTCAAAACAAAGAAAGTTATGATGATAACAACAACAATCATAAATTATGTCAACAAAAATAATAAAATCATAACCATTAAGGTACAATGGCAAAAATTGTATAATTTCCAATGTTCAATTCGATGGGCTTAAGGCCCAATGTTTAATGCATATGGAAACCGTCATTTGCTATTATTGAAGTACATGGTACACACAACCAAAAGTTACCATTGAGAATGGTAATTACACGAAATAATTATTCCAAATTAACTTCTCAAACTTTATGCATTTGCATGGTTATCCTTTGAAAGTCTAGGGGATTTTCGACTAACATGGCAGATAAGTGGTAGATCCTACAATGGAATATTACACTAGTCAAGACAAGAATAAGATGAAATTGATCTTAAATAAATTTAGATTTTACCTTATTCTTCATCAACGCTGGACAATCAAAGTTTCCATCTAAATGTAAGCAACGCTTAGCTCCACATTTGGGTCTTTTCAATTTGGAAGACGGAGTAACATTTTTTGATGTCTCTATATGAATACGGCTTTGATTGTAATATCTATGAGGTGACATCTCCATTAACTTACAGTAAGCAACCCAATTAAATTCATTCACAATGTAGGACCTATCAACCTTCATATTCCTTGACATCTGCCGCAAAGTACCTTTCATTTCGTACAAAAAGGCTTTGACATCCTCATGAACACCATTTATTTTAACTTCCACACTGTTCATTTTGACATCACTAATGTTCACCTTCTCTACCAAGCTCTGCTTCAAGCAGGTCATGTCCGCTCGCACTTCTGCTGCGTCTTCAGAAAGCATACTCAATTTCTCTCCAAACATCTTATCATCTACCCCCTCATACTGTCCAATTTCTCCTCACCTTTTATCTTCTTCTCAATTCCCGTACTGAAAACCTCTTTTAGGCCATTCACCGCGGACATTATGTGTTCATCACCTTTATTTTGCTTCTCATTTCCCTTATTGACAACCTCTTTTACCCCTTCCATCTCGAACATTATTTGATGAAGCATCTCTGACATCATCTCCCTCGTTGCACCACCATCGTTGCGTCCCGCAACATCATACTCCACGAAAGCAACCTAGCAAATTAAATAAATATTAGAGATTTGCCTTCCACATATACAATGACTCATAACGTATTACCTTATGTCTCTTCAAAGCTTTCTTGCCTTTGTGTGCTTCCATGACTTCCATAGGTTCCTTGACTTTAGTTGCTTTAAATGTTTCAGGTAATGGATGCTTTCATGCAATAATCTTCAGTGTAAAAAAAGTTAACCACGATTGCAACTTGACATACTAGATGAATAATAAAATAGTAGATACCTTTGGTCTGTTCAAAGCTCAATCTCTCTTCAAGCGGGCATAAACAGGCTCGACCTTTGACTCTACCCAAAAAGAATGGGAGCCTCACCACCATTAGAAGTTGCACTTGCTATGCTATCAAATCCAGACCAGTAACCATTAAGCTGAACCTGAATTTCATATCATTCACAACACAACATTAATATGACAAAACTCACTTCCACTTATTTCTCATAACTAATGCTAATTTAACTTTACCTCTAAGATTGCAATATACCCTTTTAGGTAAACATGCCTTTCTGTTTTTGTAAACAACTTATTCCCTCAATAAGCGAACCGTAAACATATGTGGCTCAATTCACTTTACCCTGTAAGCAATCGTTGCATAACAACTTCAGCATATCTGCACATGGTCGTATCTCAACAGTAGAACACAAAACACTCCAATAATGTACAACAACACCCTTGCTTTCAAAGTATCCCCTTCAAAAGAACCAAACACTATATCTTGCTTGATTTTTGCAAAAGTTAAAAATGTGTTGAGGTTATAGTTTGCACCGAGTTCTCTATCGTTCGCACTCGACAACACTTTATGAACATCAACACCCTCATTCTTCAGGCCCAATATAGCTTCTACATCTTCAAATGATAGAGTTATGTTGTGTCCTTCAAACTCAATAACACTCACTCCAACATCAAAACTTTCCATCAATTCCCCACATAGGTCTTGGCATAGAATGCACAATTTTATAAAAACTAACGACCCGAAACCAATTTCACCGAGAATGGGATCAATCCCCACCTTCTTTATTTTTTATGAAATCGTACAATTTCTTCTTACTACACCTTGTGTCAAAAGATGTTTGTAGATAGGGGATAAGTTCTTACGTCAATTTTACAATATCAAACAAAGAATGTCTTTATACTGCTATTACTTACTACCATCTTTAGTTGTTTTGATTTATACTCTTTGGTTGCTACCTTCTCCTTTTCAGTTTCATCAATGTAAGGTTGTTTGTCTTTCTTTTGCATTTTCTCCCATTTCTTTCTTAACTCTTTCCTAACCTACGAATGACAAATTCAAATGGATTTAACATTTTACACATCATAATCCACTGAAACCTACTTTAGTAATCACTTTTTCCTCTCTTTGCTTCATCCATGTACATTTACCTTTATTGTAAAACATGGAAAAAAACAAAGCTATACATTCAATCATTCATTCATTATGCATTTTAATTTAATAAGAACACGTAAATTTCAACTTACTAAAACTTCATGAAGGGAGGACATGTTTTTTTCTCGTACGTCTTATCACATATGGCCAACATCTTAGACAGAGCTTCCTTAGTAACTTCATTATTAGCAATTGTTTTACCATTACCATCTTTATTAGCAACTTCATCATAACCTTCTTTAGCAACTTCATCAAAACCTTCTTTAGCAACTTCATCATTACCATCTTTATCACCAACCTCTTTACCAATTCCATCAGCAACTTCGTCAAAAAAGGGATTCAGATTTGCAGTGGTCATCCTAAGAATTAGATCTTTACATGAATTAGTGCAGAAACAAACCAAATCAATCATAAATAAACACATCCTCATTACATACAAATCTAACCTTTTTTTGTTCAAACCGATAGAAAGGGTACCATTTTCAAAAAAAAACCCAATTCGGACATAATATTCAGTTTAAACATATTTCCTCCAACGAGAAATGCAATTCCATCCCAAAATTTCGAAACACAAACCTTATATTTCAAGTACTTCACAAATAAACAGACCTTAGGCTTTTGCTTGTTACCTTCGTGATGGAGACGATTGCACAAGTTCAGTTGCAGACCTAAATTAAGGTTTCAATCCTTTACACTGACTAAAACGTTTTTCAAAATTTGAGAGGATTCTCCAAGTTTTCAGTGGAGAAATGAAGGTTTGGTTCTGTAACACCCTCAACCCGATTTAGGAGAAAACCAGAATCGAACATGTTACTTCAAGAAAACATTTACAATTCTTATTTTATGAACAAATTTATTAGTTTTTTTTTTACTTTATCAGAACAAGCAAGAAAGACAACTTGTACATTATACAAGTATACAGACTCATTAATATCATAACTTGCATCCTAAGATAACATTCATAAGAAACAATTACCCAACTTGATTATCAGGTTATAGCTCCAAAACAAAACTATTTAAATCTTACTTAGAATCCATTGTATCACTTGAATAACAAATGGGGTTTAGTTTAAACCATAAGCTACAAAATTGAAATCCAAGAACTTACAACCAATTATAAATTCATTCTAACATATTCAAAACATGAACAAACTGAACTTGGAACTCAAATAGCTATTCGAATTAGACGAGGACTTAGACTTAAAGTATAAGTCATCAACAAGGCAATCGAACACACAAAACTAAACCCAGAGTACTTAAGCAAATACAAGAACTTGTCTCTAAAAATCGTGTTTAGCATTTGTCACATTCACAATTCTTCAATCTTTTATCACAATCTTTACTTCCTACACCAAGATGTCACATAACCATCTAATCTTGCAACTCACATTGTTTTTAAATTGATTTGAGACATTTCATTTGAATAACATTCGAATGCTTTAACTTCTAAAAACATGTAACCATTTTTCTTACGCCATTTTAATATTATAAATGAGTCATATATCTTAATGAACACTAGCAACCAGTTTTTACTTGGAAGTTGAGTAATCTGAACATTCACAAAGTGAGGAGATCTCGGCTAACTTCTTACAGCAATTAAGACTCATCGAAAGATTGGAGAATAGCATGTGAATTCTTAATATTTAAATCTAAACTTACCAGAGCATGATACAAATTAACTTTCAATATGTTTTACGACCATAACCTATCTTTCCGTCATGAATTTGCTCATTATCAAAATCATATTAATAGATCAAGCCATACTTATAGCATCATTTCCCACATAACTTATACCATGCATAGCAAGTCGACCATACATCAATATACCCCCAAGAAATCAGACAATGCTTTACTAATTTATTTTATTATCTAAGGACCCAGTCGAATTTACAATTCCTTATCCCAATTCTCTAATTCATTTTTTGTCACAACTACAACGCTTCCATTTTAATGGTTCATACAATTCCACATCAATTCGATCCTAATACCAAGCTTGAGCTATGAAACACCAACTCAAATACTATGCATACATGTTTATAAATCCCAAGTATACATTCGATTAACAAGAACACTTTACTATTTACTTCCAAACATCTATTGTTAATAAGGATTATACAAATCATGGAATACAAGTTATCATAACAATTTAAACAGTGTGCCACCATCCTAGGAGTACGCTAGTTATGAAGAATCCAATTCTACTTGGATCTTGGATAAGGGCTTGTATACCATGTCTTTACTTGAATATACATGAGCTTTAATAAACCCTGCAATGTATGATTATAAAGTGCATTAGGCTTATATAGCCTAAGTGAGGTAGCAACCATCAAATGTAATAAAGTACATAAGCATAGATTTCAATGAAAATACTAAAGGTACATTCATAGGTTAGTAATTATCATTTTAAGTCTTGATTTAACTTTGCAAGCTCTATTACTTTAAATAGCTTAAGCAATCTTATTGCATTTATTTCGATCTCCACCAGGATCGGCATATCACTTTAAGGTCTCCTTAAGACCTAATAAATAATTCATTATTGCTTCAAACATTCTTCTTAACTTATTAAGAATTATTAATCTCTAAATTTAACATTGGTTGCCTTAGTCATTCGGGTCGTTTCTTTATTTCTTGCACAACTTATAGCATATGCTCGTCAAGAGCTGTCAATTTCAAGGCTCGCCATGAGCTATCAATTACCGGGCTCACCATGAGCTATCAATTAAAATGTTTGATCATAACTCTTTTGAATTCTTTACTTAAAATCACAATTCGTATCTTTTTTAGGTTTGCCTTGGATTGCTATTGGTGATGAATAACATTAATCCAAGTGATACTTAGCTCAGAGCACATAGCAAAGGCTAATATCGAATATATCAACAAGCAATGGTAACTTAGTACCATCGAAACATATCAATGGGGCGTCCCCCGAGCAATAGCTTGAACAAGAGTACCAAAGGTACTAAAAGATCATTTGATCTTAATAACAAGGGACCGTAGTCCAAACATAACAGGCATCAACCAATAGATCCAATGTCTTCCATTTAAAAAGGCAACTTAGATGTTTTATCTTAGTTTTGATATTCGAAAAGTTGCTTATTGTACAAGTAGCTTTACGTTTAAAGTTAACAGAGATTTCTTAGGTTACAAGCAACCTTATTTGTTTTCCCTTATTTCAATAGCTTATTGCAATATTCAACCTTTCTTACTTCTTGACTCTTTAAAATTAGCTACTTAATCTTTCATTAACAATCTTATTATCATTAGTTAGTAATTATTCCAAGATTTAACACAAGTACATAATTCATCTCGATATCAATGAAATTCCATAAACCATCATTCAAGCATAACAATGCATTTTATACATAGAATACAACATTATCAAAGTCTTAACATGAATGCCATGCTTATGAATGCATTTCATCCAATGTGCTCGACTTGAGCCATATGTACATGTTTATGCAATCTATTCAGAATACATAACATAGAAACTAAATTCGTTGTGACACCGTGCCACCCGAAACCATACAACTACACTCACCTCGTTATTCCAAAGTTATGGAATATCTGAATCCACTATCCTAATTTCTTTTCACACCAATCCACCTCCTAGCCTTCCTTGATCGCAAAGGTACCTCAAACAAGAGTAACAAACCATTAAAATCTATCTAAATTTAGCAACAATTTAGTTTAACATTGGAACATTAAAGCAACTTTCCACATAGCCCTACTTTGCTTATCAAACAACATACCAATCATCCTCTATTTAGACTTACAAAACAGCATCAATTTAACCCCTCTAAACCATATTTTTATAACATCCAAAACTGCATTTTGTATTAATTCAATCACCAAGTTATACATACTGAATTTATTTCATTAAGCTGCACATTTAATATGCAAGACTGCCCATTTTAAACATACAAAACTGCACTGAAACTGTACTGCTCTATACTTAAAATTCTGCATAGTTTAACACTAAAATTCTGCACAGTGTTAACTACTTAACTGCACTGTTTAGACTTCAAAACTGTCTTATTTTAGACTCTAAACTGCATATTTAACTGCACCAAACTGCACTGATTTATTCTTTAGTTCTGCACATTTTATTCATATTCCCAAGTACACAAACCAAATCATCCTTGTTTTCATATTTTTCCTCTTTTTATAAGCAAAACAATCCTAAGAAATACTCATGAGATTAAATCAGTCCTTAAACTCTCTCATATCTTTTCTATATCTCCCAAAACAATCCAATTACTGTAACACCACAAATCCTAGCTTAGAAGTATTGGAATCAAATTGCATAAGTTGATAGCTTAATTGAATCTAGAATTAAGCTAAATTGAATAGTCAAGGGTCTAATTGAAAGAATATATGAAATAAGTGATCAAATTACAAAGGACCAATTTGATTTAAGTAAGAAAGATGAGGCTTGCATGATAAAATCCATGAATCTCTTATTTGTCCTTGACTAATTATAGGATTAAAAACTAATTAAGGATAGTTTAGTAACTTCACAAATCCACTAATGTGGATAACCAAATTGCCATCATCCCTTTCATTTCATTTGGCCGAAAATAGAGAGAAAGAAAAGTGAGAGAGAAAGCTTGAAAATTCAGCCATTGAAGAAGAAATTAAGCTTGCATGTGTAGTCATTTTTCATTGAAATTGAACTAGGAAGCAAAGTAAGTATATTCTACTTGTGTTCAATTGAATAGACAATTATATTTGTTGAATTGGACTGTTTTGATGATTATAGATGAGATTTGCTATTGAATATGTTGTTAGATGATTGAATGGTTGTAGAATTATACAAATTTGAAGAATGAAAGCTAGGTACAATGCTGGAAATCATGTGTTAGTGATAGTGTAATAAGCTAGGTTACTGGAAAATTGAATTGTGTTGTTGAAGTGAGAATTTAATGATTAGAACTTAAAATTGAGCTATGGAATTAATGAATTGATTATGATCATGATTAGGTAAGGTAATTAAGGTGTTAAACAAGTTGAATTGTTAGTAATCAATGCTGGAAATGAAAGATAAAAGTATGAACATAGTCATGAAGCCTAGAAACTATTTTGTTGAATTGAAATTGAGTAAACATTCAAAATTAAGCTTTGTAACCAACTTACCCTGCTTTGGAAGCCTTGATTAATGGATTAACATTGACTTAACATGTTTAGGATATCATATGAAATGAATTATAGGGCCAAAACATTGGTTAAAATGAATTTAGGGAATTAAAATGTGAATAGATACAATCTTCCCAGAATTGCTCTGTTCTGGGCAGTCACTTTGAAAATTCACCAAAAATTGTATAGATCAAATTCAGGGCTAAAATTTTGATGACATGATCCATAGTATGTCTATTTTCAATAGGTGAAAACAGAACTAAAAACTGGGTCCTATGCTGGAAACTGTAAATAGGAAATGCTGGACAGTGCAAACTGTCCAGACAGTGTAAATGCCATGTCTTTGAACAATAAACTGTATTAATTGGATAAGAAATAAAATGCAAGTCTTACATGTTGTTAGCTTTCCAACGGTGTACAGTAATCGAAATTCCGACGTACGGATTAAAAGATATTGCCATTTAAAGGGTCAGTGTGCAAACTGCCAGGCAGTAGTGTCCTGGGCAGTTTGGGACTGTTTTTGCACCTAGTAACAAACTGTTTCCAAAATGATTTTGGGACATTGTAACCTATCCAAATATGTCTTAAAATGAAGTAATAACGATATGGAAATTAACTAGTAAGAAATGCTTAAAAGGGAAGCATAAAAATAGTAGCTAAATGTTAGGTACAAATGCGGTAACCTTGCTACTATGATTGTGCGTTATTATGTGCTTGTTTTGATGATATGTATACGTGCTATGCTTGCTAGACCGAGGACAGCAAATTGGGGAAGAAAAAGATAGAAGTGGACATTCCAAAGCTAGAGGCGAAGGGATTTGGATTCAAGACACTTGAATTGCTAGGAGTATTGTAAGTGTAACTATCCTTAGGGTTAGGACTAGGTCCTAACCAACCTTGTTATTGTTTAATTCAATGTTATTGCCATATAACATGACTTAAAACCTATTTGGCTAATTAAAGGAAGAATGATATGTATGATAACTTTTTTGATGTCATGATCTATATGTTTACTTGAGTGTTAAGCAAATGAAATGTATTGCTTGACATATTACATTGCTTATGCCAAAGGTATGAAATGGCATGCTTGCTTGGAGAATAAGGTAAGCGCATTGCATACATATGCTTGTGTTTGTGAATGCTATACATGGCTGATTGAAATGAATTAAACAAGGATACTACTTTGTATTCATGTTATTCGAATGGCATGGATAGTTTTGTATTGGAAGTTAAGACTCCATAAGCCCAAGGGCTTGGCCTTTGAATGGAATAATGTTGTATTGGATCATGAAATGTATAAAGCTTAAATGAACTGGATAATCAACAACCTTGCTAGCTAGTTTGATAGATAGGAGGGCATGCCTTAAAATCTTAAGCTCATATTGGCACTACGGTGCATATGGCACTTCAGTGCATATTGGCACTTCGATGCATATTGTTAATATTTGATTATCTAGTAAGCTACTTACCAAGGATGTTGAAAGATAACTTAATAATTCAAATGAACATTGCTTGTATTGTAAAAAACTTGTATGAACTTCCTTGCTTTGAAAGAAATGTATAGATGAATGGATTTGTGTATGAATGCCTACTTGATAATTTGAGTGTTTGGTTGCTTGTCCTCTAAGCATGATGTTCGAATAGCCTATGAGAATCATGATGGATGTTGTTATATTGATTGTATGATATGTAAAGATTGCCTAAGTTACCCTATGCAATTCGAATAAGCATGTCTCTTGTATTGATGGTCTTGATTCCTTGAATTACATGTAAACTTGGATATGTATGCTTTGAAATTGACTAGATTTAGTGTTACCTCACTAAGTACATAACTTGTACTTACCACTCTACTCTTCATTCTTCCCATAATAGATTAAAGATATTTCAAGATGATATTTTGGGTTTAAAGCAACACTTGAGGCAAGCTTGAAAGTATGATATCATACTCTTTGTATACTCCTAGTTTGGTGGCACTAGATCTTGTAATAGGTAGTTTTGATCATGCATTTGAATATGTGTTTAAGGCTTGTTTGAGTAATGTTTTGTTGGGCCTATCATATAACCTATTTGGATGACCTTAAACTATGTATATGAACCATGATGATATGTATATATGAAGTAAATGATGCAGAAATTGTGATGGAAATCCAATGTTTGTTGAACCTTGTATGATTTGAATGTTAGACCAAAATTGTATGATCATGCATTTGTTCCTATGTCTATTAGCATGATTCGGCAATGACAAGATTGAGGCTAAGGTATGTTTAAGCATGAATTAACAATGTACTAAGTATGCCATGAAATTATATGACTTGATTGTAAAGAATCAAATGAAATGTAATTAGGAAACACCTTATAGTTCGAATAGGTGAATGGATATGTAATAAGATTGTAAGTTAGACGTTTGTATTAATCATGTTAATTGGTTAAATAAGTAGTTTCTTGAGATGCAAGTAAGCTAGTTAAAATATGTTTAGTGGTCACCTAGTGTTTTTCGAATAAGGTATGCCACACTTGTTGATTGTTGTTGAATGATGCATGTGAATTGAATGGATTGGTAACACGATATTGGTAACTTAGATTATAAGTATGAAATGAAACAAATTGGTACCTAAATTAGTATGCTACGTATGTCGGTTTCCTTAATGTGGATTGATTGTATGAATTGTATGTCTTGTAATGTTTGGTTTGGGGTTACTTGCGTCGTAAGTTAAGTACACCGAGGTTACTTGTTCGACAAGTAACCTATCTATTGCTTTGTTTTCGCTTCGGTAATGCTCCGGAACCGGGTTACGGCTAACCCATGGATGGGGTGTTACAATTACACTTTCATACTCATTCTTTACAATTGTATACACCTTTTATACTTCAAACTGTTCTTAATGTGTTCTTATACATTTAAAGTAGTTTCATACATTTATATATACACCAGTTCAGTCCATTTTATATTCAAGCTTGCAGAAAATAGTTCACCTAGTGGACCAAATAATTTTCGATGACTTAAATCTCAGAATTAGCATTTAGTTACTCAAATAGTCCTGGATTATTACAAGGACAGCCCTTAGCAGTATTAAATACGTTCGAAACAGTTTCCTTGGAGCAGTAACAACCCCTGCCCTGTTTTGCATTTTACCAAAATAGCCCACAAAATTCTTTATAGACTCAATTCAGTCCTACTTCACATATACTCTTATTTTTTCTTGTTCAAACAGTACATTAACTCTTTATTCTATATAAAACAGCCTCTTAATCTTATCAAACAATCATCCCTTTTAACTACGCAAGGTAACCAGCATACTTTCAATTTTATACAACGTAATCAAAATCTTTACTATCATGCATTGGCATACACTAAAATTGAGTTTAACCATTAATTAGATTACTAGGAGGATTTCATTCGAATACTTAATTAACTTCAACTTGTCTTAGCATTCTTACAATTATACAATTTTCATTTAATCATAGCATAATCAATAAGTATATATACATATAGTGTTTGATTGGACCCAAAGTTCACAACATTGTTCAACTTTTCTAACAGTTCAAGCAATGGTATTTTTGCATACATTTCTATTCGAATTCACCAAGATCTCAATTATCATGGTGATCAATTTCAAGCAATTCAACTATATTACAAAATTTCTAGACATGAGTATTCACATATACGTCACCTAATAGATCTTAGATCTCAAAGAATTATCTTAACAATTTAACTTGTATAGATAGAAAGGAAGAATATATTACCTTCCTCTAAATTCTACTAGAGTTAGCCCAAAGAATTGAACCAAAATTTCATTTAATTCTCCATTGATGCATGGGGCTTCCTCACTCTTTCTCACTACTTTTTTGTTTCGGCCAAGTGATGGGAGAAGGAAGATGAAGTTTAGTGTTGGCTTCATTCCTTCAAATGTCAAGGCAATCAACACTCCCCCCACTTGCCTCCCATACTAAACGACATGTCTGCATGTCCTTCTATTAGTGGAAATTTTACATGCAATCAATGTATTCTATTTTGAGTTCATTTGAGTCATTCCAAAGTAGTTCTCTAATTGTTTAAGGTTTCCAAAATAGTCCTAATTTCTTGATTGATCACTTTAAGAAACATATCCACTAATTCAAAATACCTATGAAGTAATATCATAAATTCCAAGTCATAATTCGGGGTATTACAGGTTCTCATTCTAGGGAAGCCGGAGGACTTTAAGAGACCTACAAAAAAAATTGGAAATAGGAATCGTTAAATCGAGAATATTATGATCTTATACTTTAGGTTGCAAAACTAGTTGACGAATTCTGATACTTAGCGATTAGCATTAATATGTTATCTACTTCACTTTTACGGTTTACACGTCTAATTTTATCTATCCAACATACCATACTTTAGGTTTGGGTGCCTATACATACATTCCGAAACATACTATACAAACATGTATTCTTAATGTCACTTTAAACATTTCTAGTTTGCACATTTTCTACAGGTTCTGGAACATGTACAAAAGTTCCGATATTAGGAGAAAAATGTCAACTGTTACGCATTAACCCTTAAATGTTACTTTCAGAGCAGACTATTTTGATACTCTATATCAAATTCCGAGATATCTTCTTCCAACTTTACTTGTCAGATACTTCACTAACAATTTGGGTTTAAACTATTAACTATCGGTTCCGGTACATATTTTATAGTTCCGCAACGTATGCGTTATTTTAACTTTTGACGTTGCAACACAAATTTTCTCCCCATACAGTTGCGAAACTTCTTACTAAGTTTTGATATTTACCGACAACGACTTATTCCCTTTTTCGTGTGTTTTTAATGGGAATCTAAATCTAACGGTCAAAATCATAAGTTTTTCCATCTGATGGCTCTAGCATCCCGCCGTTTATTAGTCGTATACTAACTTGTCGTTCCTTAGACTCTTCCAATATTTAGTGTGGTTTGAAATTTGAATTATAGATATATTTAGGCTTAACAGTCAAAAAAGTGCCTAACATATATTTTTTTCAGTTTGGTGTTTAACGTTTTTTTTTTGGGCTACTTTGGTGCTTAATGTTTCATTTCGTAACTCAAATCAAGTTTTTCCGTCAATGGCCGTTAAATGTTTTCTGTTATCCAATTATAACATGACATATGGCGTACTTTTTTTTATTTATTTAATTTATGAAATTCTTTAAAAATATGAACTTCTTAAAAACCTCAAAGTTTTAATTCTTTCAATCAAACCCTCAAATCACATCTCTCTTACCGTCCAGCATCCGCACACGTCAACGATTCACCATTCACCACCCAAACGTCAGGTATCTCACCGTTCAGCATCCTCACCTTCTAACCATCGATTAGAAGCACAATCGGTCTCCTTTTTCTTTATTTTTGGATGTTCGTCGATAGAACAATCGACGGTTCATTCACCGATTTTTTATGATGGGATGATGGGGCTTTCAATTGTGGAAGGCCAACGAAGGCAAGGGTGGTCGATAGTGGGAGGGGAAGAATTTAGGTATTTATGGTTTGAGTTTGGGAGTTTTAGAGAAATTAAAAATTTTAAGTTTTTTTATAAAATTAAAAATTTTCTATTTTTTGGAAAAAAAATAAAGAAAATACTATAAATATGTCATGTGTCGTATTTTTATTGGATAACGAAAAAATTTTAACATCTATCACAAAAAACCTGATTTGAGTTACGAAATAAAACGTTAGGCACCAAAGTGGCCTGAAAAAAACATTAGGCAGCCTACTAGAAAAAATGTATAGATTGAGCACTTTTTTTATTATTAAGCCATATATTTATTTGGGTTAGGAAAATATATTTCAAAAGCATGTCTTTAAAATATTTATATAAAATCAATAATTCACTTATTTCTTATCAAAAAAATAATAATTGACTTATTTGAAATATTTATTCATCCCTACCAAGATTAAATCTAATATGTATGAAGCAGATTTGATGTTGAAGGCACAGTTCACTTTTCAGCCTTTCCTTGGGCTGATACTATAAAATTCTTCTCATCAAGCAGATTTGAGGTTGGGCCAACTACATGGATGTGAAATTATAAAAGACCATAGTCCATATGAATGTTTGCTTCAGAACATTGATATGTATGGTACCTTGCCCGAATTTAAGAAGAAAAAGGGCCCATCAAATTCCAGAGCTAAACATCATTGAACTCAGCAAACACATGGACAAAATGGCAATTGAACTCCAGTTCCACATCATGATAATACAAAATTAGGGTCAGTAAAATCTAAATGATCAAGGATGGATATGAAATCTCATGCAGCACAATACCAGCTAGTGTAACAACTTTGGTGGTTGCTATAAATGCTGGGAAATGCTGGACAAATTTTCAGATTAACAGGTTGTTGCGTAGATGATTATCTATATATGCATGAATTTAAAGTTCATCACCAACTATATTTTTGCCAACAGTAGAACCTCTCTCTGTGTCCTGAAAACGAATTTCCCATTCTATTTTGCATTACACAATACTCGACTCTTAAACCGACGTGCTATTATAAACCAAACTCTACATGAGGCTAAAACATGATTAAAACACCCAGAAAGATATATTTCCAACAAGTATGAAGAAAAAGAAAAACATAACTTCTCACAAGGAACTGCTCCAAGGGAAGAGCAAGCGAAACAAAACACACTGTACCATACCTATGCATCCTTTCGAGTTGGCTTCATCAGCTCCAGTCAGTTTGAAATTGTGCAGATAACCTTCATGTTGCAAGGTGGTATCAGCAGGGTCTATCTTCTTCAATTTTACGCATTTTCCTTTAATGAGAGCAAAACCTGGGTACAAGCCTCCGGACTCATGTTTCTAAACCTTCAGATATTGTGGATAGATCATTTTCTTCAATAAATGATGGATTAAGAAACTTGGCCACGAAAGCCCATGTCTTGTAAACATCTTCAAAATTGGTTAGGAAACCGAGTGATGCAGTAATCACTTTAACTCGAAAAAATAAGCTTTTGCCATCTTTGCAACCATTAGCCATTGGCTGACACAGGGCCGAGTCTTCAAGCTCAAGTTCCTTGCACTGCTGCTTCACATCATCCACAACTCGCACATGACTGAGTATACCGATGCCAAGAGAAATACCACTCTTCTCAGCTAGCTGCTGAACGACTTCTGGGTCAATTAGTCGTCCTCCATTGCTGTCCCGCACATTAAAGGCTACAGTTGCACCTCTTTCGTATTTGATCTTTGGGCCATATATTTGCACAAGATGCACTCCCTTGCTTTCATCTGAACTTGGTAAGCGAAGTTGAAGTAATGAGGTAACGAGCCAATTGATCAGGTAACGCAGCCTAAGGGTAGTTTTGTTTAGACCCAAGATATTCACATGGTCAAGGTGCTGGCAGATTATCTCAGGTTCCCTTCTACTGCACTCTTGGTCATCATCGTCGTCATACACTTCATCAGTGCAGGATTCATCATCAGGCAAGGTAGTCAATGATATTTCACCCGGCTCCAACCGGCTTGGATTCTCAATGCAGTTGTCTTCTAGGCTAAATGATAATCTGCAATCCATGCTTGCCACTCGATCTTCCTCATCCAAACCGAAAAATCTACCATTGGCAAACCTACTCCCTTCTCTCCCACCCAACAGCCTAAACTCACCCTCGGTCTCTCTCCTAATAGCACTTTCTCTTTTTCCTTGGCAGACTTCGGAGGCCAAGGTATTCCAAAGCATTCCATTCTTCAGTTTGAATCCATTTACCTTAGAACTCAAGCATTCCAAGCCAGATTCTTCTTGAATCTCCCCAAAATACTTAGAATCTTTATACTTCCCATCATCTCCTGAACCATGGTCCATTTCAGCAGGCTCTTCTTCAGGGATCTCCTTAATTTGGTCTGATTCATGTGACACGGACAATACAGCTGCATCAAAAGATAACACAGAATCTGCCTGAAATCTTGTGTTCAACTTTCTGTCATCACAAACCGGACTCGTAGATATTTTTGAAGTAACTTTTGGAGACAGCCGCTTATTGTTTCTCTTCCCAGAAAACCATGATGGTAGTAAATTTGAGTCTGATTTCGGTCTGATTAGTTGGCCAGAATTATCGGACCCAAATGGACTCTGCCCCAAATCAATCCAATACGAATTGTCCAATGATTCATCTTCACTGAAAACCGGACTTTTCATGAGATCACCAACTGAAAGGTTCTCAGCTTCCTCAAAAATGGTGCTTGCTCCATCCCTATCCGAGCTATTATCATGATCCATCTCCGTTTCAAAAACATCCCTGACCTGATTGGAAGTGAAAACGCCCGAAAAGGCAGGCATTTGAGACCCACCATTTCTCTCGGGAAATGATTCTTCATTGTGTTTAGCTGTTTCATCCTCAAGTCCAGCTAAAACATCAAGTCCATCAATAGAGTCACTCAAGTACTGTGGATAAACAGGGAGGATCTTCACCATTCCAGACCCGGTATGTCCATACGGAATTTGCAAGCTTGACATCACAGGTTTCTTGATCAAAAGGCATCCAAAACCAGTTGGATCATATCCAAACAGCCTATAAAACGATGTGATAATAAAATCCGGCCTAAATAAGGACAAGCCAAGTGAATCCATATCCTTGGGACCTAATGACCCAGCATCAAGCAAGGTATGCCAATGGTTTTGTTG
This sequence comes from Hibiscus mutabilis, assembly GCA_019671005.1. NCBI lineage: Eukaryota > Viridiplantae > Streptophyta > Magnoliopsida > Malvales > Malvaceae > Hibiscus > Hibiscus mutabilis. Next base: position 58,707,399 of record CM033717.1, read on the forward strand.
CGCAAGGGCCATCCACTGGTAAGAATACTTAGCCCCAGTCACTCTAGACTGAACCGGAAACACAAAAAGACCATTAGCATGACCTTTCTTCCTCTTTTTCTTGTTCGAAATCTGCTTCCTCAGCTCCCTAGAGCAGAGTTTCAAGGAAGGCCATTTGAACCAAGCATTGTAAACCTTAGCACCTTTCTCTTTAGCACACTGAGCCATCCAAATCACCGACTGACTCTCGTGATCGAACATGGTCAACAGTTTCTTATTGGTCTGAAAAGGGTAAGCTTCAGCTAGCAACTTAAACGCCGACCCTCTACTAACAGTGAAAACAAGGCCATACTCATTTGCAGGGATGTTTAAATGGTCGAAGATCCTAGTCTTTATATCATGCTCCATAGTTCCACTCTCGGCACCTCCATAAAGAGCATGGTTACTCAAATTTGCAGTTACTTCAGACAAACTAAACATGGTTGTATCCCAATTCTCCTGAGTTTGATTGTAAGAGAATAACCCAAAACCACAGTAATCAAGGCATACCTTTGTAGAAGATTCAGACAAATGGCCATATTCCTCCACTCTCAGATGGTCAACCTTCTCGGTTACTTGAAACTTGGGGTACACGGTGAGGAACTTGGAAAAGGCATCATGGAGGTCTGGAATGGAATCTTGAGAACAAAAGGCACGATCTGCAAAAAGAGAGGTAGCGTTCAAGAAATCATTTTGAGCTCGGAGTCTAGCAAGTGATCTCGACCGTCCAATGCTCCCTTCTTGATTCAAAGACAAAGGATCAATGTCTTGTGATTTAGTAAGTGACCCATCTTCGGATGCTTCCTCCAGAGCTTCCCTGAGCCTGTTTTCTTGCAATTGTCGGAGGATTGAAGACTTTATCTTTGAGTCTTCTCTTAAACCAGAACCATTTCTTCTTTTGGTTTTCTTTTCTGCTATTAAAGCTGCACAATGGGATATCGGTTTCCATAGTGAAAAATGCATGAATGCCTGCCTCTTTTGCACCCTCTCTACCAAAATTCTTGGCTACTATTCCAGGAACCAAAGAACCAAACTTTCTGGTCCTGTAATTCAAACAAGCCTTGAATAAAAGAAGAACAAGTTTCAAACCAACAAAGGGAGGTAATGTTTTGTTTCAAAGAATCAAGCTTTAGCTTTTTTGTTAAACAATGGGGGAAGACTAATGCACTTCACTTTATTTGCCTAAAACATTCAAAATAACAGAAACGAAGATCGTTGAACCGAGACTCTGTGCTTTTCTAAGATCAAAGAAGAAATGGTAATAAAGAAGGGGGAAAGGAATAAAAAGGAAAACAAAGTATCTATCTGATTAAAATAAGAAAACAAAAGCTTTGGCTTTGATCAAAGAATTATCTTTAGAACATGAACCTTCAAGGACCCATTCATTGTTTGAGGGTTCCAAATCAAATTTAACACCACCCCAAGTCTTAATCCCACAAAAGATGCAAAACCCAGATATGTAAACATGCCAAATTGCCAAGAAAAAGAATCAAAACATCAAGTGCTTAAAAGAAAAAAGAAGAAAAGAACTGAGTCTTGAAACAAATGGAATTCCCCAAGAAGAAGTACAATGAAGAGAAACAGAGAAAAGACTCTGAACAACTGCTGGCCTACTATCAAATTTTACTGTGGTTTGTTTTCTGGGTGAGGCTTCGAGCAAAATAATTTTATTTATTTTAAAGTTGAATCCTTTGATGGTTTCCCTCATTTACTACAGGCAGTTAATACAAACATGTCCGCATTAAATGCCGCTTGCCTTTCACCTTTGTCCACCATTATTACACCTTACCTTTTTGAGTGTACAGTCAGTATTGCCCCTCCCAATCAACCAATCTCCCCTCACTGTTCTTTTCTTTTCCCAGTTTCCAGTCAACCCTTGGTTTTAAATCTTGTCAAATCTGAAAAATCCATGATGAAAACACAAAAGAAAGATTCAACTCAAAAAGATGCCATCCAATTGTAACCTCCCATGTTATTAATCATACATGTATTACATTTTAGTACCAAAATACAAACTTATACAAATAAATTAATATAAGTATTTTCAGTCATTAAATCAATTAGTAGATCTCGAATAATCATAAATTTAAACGTGATACGCAAATGCATGTTAATTGTAATTTTAATCTAAATCTAAAATGACCTTAGTTAAACCAAATTTGTGTGTTAAACTTAAAATGACAGTAAGAATTCGAATGACATACTCAAATATCACAAACTTTAAATTAAAATTGACAAAATTTAAAAGAAAAATTATTCGGGTACACATGTTATGTAGTGTTCAGTCTACACGGCCATTTATGTTTTAGGGGTTATAAATTTAAATTTGGTTTAGAATTTTTTTGACTAAGTAAAAATATAATTACATTCACAAGGTTTTAGAATTAATGGATTTATAATTTTAATTAAAATTTAAAGTTTATATTTTAAGATTTTAAAATTAACGATTTATATTTTAGTTCTTAAAGTATAAATATGTAAGTTTTTTCGCAGCATGTACAATTTTTCTCAATTTAAAAAAATCAAATTCATCCTATCTAAAAAATAACTTAATTGAGAGGTGTTACATGTGCCCATAAATGTTTAGATGCAATGCAATAATGCAATTCTTTTTCTAAAAGGGAAATTAGGAAACAAGATTAAGATGGAATGTTTACCCCACCATTCTTCAAACTTCACCTAACTAATCATGTTTATAGGCACTAATTGTCATTTTCAATCTAAATTTTTAGCCAAGATTTTCTTGCAAAAGCACCACTCAAATAATAATTAATACTGATATTATTTAATCTCTAGACCCAATTATGTTAACGAATAAAGGGTAGGGATGACTTTTTGAGTTCAAGGGTGATTTATTAGCTTAGGATTCTCCAATCTATTTTGGAAGAATATTAGAAAATAGACACTATCATTTAATTAATTTTGGACTTTTTATCAAAAGGATATATTTTTATTCATTTCTTTGTTTAACATGTTGCCGCTGCACAATAAATTATATGATATTAAATATGTATAAAATATCTGAAATATAAAATTGGACTTACCCAAAACGTATAACATTGATTTCATTTTTACCTTCATTGAAACTGATATATATTGACCACACAATAAAATAAGAAATGGACGTAATCAAATTTTTTTAAGTAACAATTAGAACTAAACTTCAAACCACGTGGCTAACCTATGTCGTTGACCTATGATTCCTTGGAATACGGAAAATGCAACATCTCTGTTGTTAAATTGATATATATTGAACTAATTTTCTATACATATTTATATTATTTTTTAACTATATGTATTTCGCTTATTAGGCGATTAATTTAGGGTCTATTTGTTTCATTGGAATTTATTCTCGAAAAATAAATTCTGAAAAATAAATTATATTTTCTAAAAAACAAACTATAGAAAGTATTTTTTGGTGTTTAGATGATGTTGTGCAGTTTATTTTTCGTTGTTTGGTAGAGTTTCTTGATAATTTCATCAACAGTCTACAAACAAACATTGATAATGCTAAAAACAAGTTCCAACCAAAATATGGTTTAGGGTTTAGGTTATTGTTTAGGGTTTAGGATTTAGGGTAGCATTTAGGGTTTATAATTTAGTGTCTAGGTTAGGGTTTAGGGTAGTATTTAGTGATTAGGTTTAGGATTTAGGGTTTAATATTTAGGGTTTAGGGTTTAGGTTAGTGTTTAGGGTTCATGATTTATGGTAGTATTTAGCGTTTAGGGTTTATGTCACACCCCAAAAACTGGTCTAGTCGGGGTCAAGTTCCGGTGATCGATTATTTTGTACTGGTTAAATAATTAGCTCGATCTTATACCTAATTTGAAACATTAAAGGTTATTTGAGCTAAACGTATCAGTTTATTATTATTATTATTATTATTATTATTATTATTATTATTAGAAAAAAAGAAATATATATATATAAAGGCCGGGGGCAATCCCACATTAGGGGGATGATTCGGCATAAGGTGCAAGGTGGCCACGACGTGGGCAAGCAAAGGGCATTATGCCCCAAAAGCTTGCCACTACTCCAACACGTGGAGATTGAAGAGAAAATGGAGGCCGGCAATTTGGGGTATAAAAGGGGGAGGTGTACGCAAGAAAGGGGAGGAAAATTAAGAAACAAATAAATCGGTTCCGTGATAGGGTGGTAAGTTTAAGTTTTTCGGTTTGATAAATTCGAGTTTTTGCTATCGATTGGCTCAAAGGGTTGATACAGAACAATCGTCATCTCTTCTGAAAGCTAAGAATAAAGGCGCCGTTATTCGAAAGTCTTAAAAATATTAGGTTGTCGAGGTGAGTGTAGTTGTGTCAAGGGATAGGCTTGGTGTCATCCCGTTGCATTATTTTGTGATTATGTTTGTATTTGTTTAAGGGCTCACGTAGAGCAACTATGTCAAATTCGATTGACAAATCCGGTAAGTGCCTTGCATTGTTTGATATATGCAAATATGACTATGATATACTACACTTATGTGATATATGAAAATAATATGAAATTTGACATGATATGGAGCTAAGGCTCATTTTGATATTTGATATGGTATGACTCGAAAAATATGGACTACGTAAATTTGTTCAGTTATGGACATTGGATACAATTGACATGCCATAGGATTATTGAGCTCGGCTAAGTAAGGGAGGACTACGGTCCAAGGCTACGACCTATATGTGGGGGGAATAAGGATGGACTGTATAAGGGATATATCTTCGGAGCTACGGCTCAAGGGCTACGGCGCATTCTCTGTTATATGTGTTGGTGTACAGGGGAATCCGCGTATCCAATGGTACTTAATGTGATATGTGCTTATGAATTATGCTATGACTATATGATTATGACATAACTATGTGACATGTAATATGTGAATATGAAAGCATGAGAATGTGTGTAATAAGCATGAATTATGCATAGCTTATTATGACTACTTGTATATTTGATTATCATGCATTTCATTGTAAATGTTATAACTACCTCACTAGGCTATGTAAGCTTAACATGTGTGTCTCTTGCATTTTCAGGACCTTGATCAATTCCGAGCCTTGATCGTGTTATTGTGGTTGCAAGTCACGTCTCTGCCATATATGTATGTTACCTTTTGCTATAAACTCTTAGTAAAGTGGCATATGATCCAGATTGTTTTGTATAAGCCTTTCGATGATTGTATGATGACTTGATAATATGGTTTTGTCGTATGCTTAGAATGACTAGATTTGGATAGGTTAAAATGATTAAAAAGTGTCTAAAATGAGCATAAGGTGAAAACTTGGTAAATGGATTCCGAACGCCCCAAAATTTGACGTACCAATAGGAACATGATTTGTAAGTGTACTGGTAAAATTTGGTAAGGTTTGGAAATCACCCGATAGGTTAATCCGAATAACAAAACAGTTTTGAACAGTTTAGAAAATGGTCACTAAATATTGTATCGTCTAATCAAATAGGTAAATGACCTCCGTTACTGATGAAATTTCACAGGCTAATAATTAGTAAGATTAAATTTAGTATGATAACCTGAATTTCGGATAAGGACATTTAAATTATAAAATTTACAATTTAGTCCCTAAGGTTAAGAAAAGTTTAAAATTGACCCCAACTCCGATTAAGTTTAGTAACCAACAAGTGGATAAGTCTTAAGAATAATAAATATGATACTTAGATTAGATTTTGAACTCTAACCTTCGATTAGTCTTCCGATAACACTATCCGACCCGGATCTCTACTAGACCGGGAATGGGGTGTTATAGTTTATGTTATTAGTTAGGGTTTAGGGTTTAGGATTTATGATTTATGGTAGCATTTAATATTTAGTATTTAGGGTTTAAGGTTAGTGTTTATGGTTTAACATTTAGGGTTTAGGGTTTAGCATTTAGGGTTTAGGATTTAGGTTAGTTTTTAGTGTTTATAGCTTATGGTTTAAGTTAGTATTTAGGGTTTAGGGGTTAGTGTTTATGGTTTAACATTTAGGGTTTAACATTTAGTGTTTAGGATTTAGGTTAGTTTTTAGTGTTTATAGCTTATGGTTTAAGTTAGAATTTAGGGTTTAGAGGTTAGTGTTTAGGGTTTAACATTTAGGGTTTAAGGTTTATGGTTTATGTTAGGGTTTATGGTTGTATGGTTTATGGTTTAGATTAGTGTTCAGGGTTTATGGTCAAGTTTTAGGGCATTAATTAGGGGTCAGAGTTTATGGTTTAGGTTAGTGTTTAGGGTTTATGTGTTAGTATTTAGTTTTTAAGGTTTAGGGTTTAGGTTAGAGGTTATGATTTAGAGTTTAGGATTTATGGTAGCATTTAGGGTTTAGTATTTATGGTAGCATTTAAGGTTTAGGATTTAGTGTTTAAGGTTTAGGGTAGCATTTAGGGTTTAATGTTTAGGGTTTAGTATTTAGGGTTTAAGGTTTAGGGTTTATGTTAATAGTTGGTGTTTAAGGTTTAGGGTTTAGATTTGTATTTATCGTTTAGGGTTTAGAGTTGAAGAGAATGTAGTTTGTTTTACGGGAAAAAAATATGGAAAAACAAGCTGCAAAATAATATAAAGAAAAAATAGTCAAATGTAATTCAAACTCCTTTGACCATGTGAAACTACATGAACCGAACACCGTAAATTACAGAAATTGAATTCTGGAATTCAAACTACATGAAACAAACACACCCTTAGATTGAATTGTGCAGAACATCAATATGGGGCGATTCTCCCAACCTAATTTTATTCATTAACAACTTCATGATTCAATCTTCTAACCTTATTTATGAGACCTAGTGTCTCATTCCACTAGACTAACTCAATTTAATTTAAATTTTTTTATTGAGTTTGTATCCTCGTCAGTTAGATATTAATTTAATTTATAAGGATATTGTTTTTTTGAATAATGACATTACGTTTTTTATACTTCTATAAAATATTTAAAAATTTAAAAATCATTCACCTAAAATTGATCTCGCATTCAATATAATTTATAATAAAATACATAATTACTTAATTAATGATAAGTGTTGAATTAATTCTACTTTTTTACATAAAATATTTTCTTTCGCCTCTCAGCATGGTATTATATGACTTCAATTTTCTCTTCGAAAGTACGATATATTTCATCATTATGCTACACACTTATTAGTAAGTTTTGTTTGCATTTCACTTTAATAATTTCACTCATGTTAGAAAATATAAATACAAATTTCATTTATTGTTAATTTAAGAGAATTAAGTATATAAATTAGTTAAGAAATATTAGAAATATATGAAAATATTAATGTCAAATTCACCATTAAATCAAGGCTAAAGTATATGGTTAATCTTTATAATTTTCATAAAGTTGGAGGGTTTTTTATCTACATAATTAAAATTTCTATATTTGTTTACTTGTTTAATCAATGATTAATACCATTCATATTTGGGTAAATTATATTTGATAGTCTTTGAACTTTTAGAGTGCTTTTATTTGGTCACTAAATTTTTAAACCTCGTAATATATTTATTGAACTTTTAATTCGTTTTTATTACAATCATTACCGTTAAAACTAATATGACATGTTATTGTTTTCCTTTCCTCTATTTTTCCTCCATAATTGAACCTTTCTCTTCAATGCCCTACTCCGAGTCCACCGACCACCACCTCACTATCTCTCTCGACTTAACCCACAACGAGTTTTACGAGCTAATCCCCAACATAAATCAGTTCCACACCTATTCCATTAGCTTTGACAATTGCCCTCCCTCATGCAATACTATGGAAAAAAATTAAATTGTTTGGATGAACTTTTTATACTTGTAATCACTCATTTTTGACCGGGTTTTAGTGTTATTAGTATTATTTTAATATTAATATTATTAATATAAAATTAATGGAAAATTAAAAAATAATAATATAATATAAAAAAAGAACCAAAATAAATTAAAAAAGCAAAAAAAGGAAATATTGCTTGGAGCACATAGCTCCACGTCATCACTATGCCCCCCACTTGCCTATATAAAGGCATGAAATGGGGAGGAATTGAACGCACAAGCATGAATCGGCAAAGGGCAGGCCGCATAAGAGAGCGGTGCTCTCGGCTAGCCCGGGGCCAAGGGTAGTTCCCTTGGTCCTACCCGGTTCGATCGGGGTCCTATTTTCGATCCGATCTAGTTAATTTTTTTGAAGAGGTCGTGGTAGATCTCGATGGGGTTCACTCGGGGTTCGTCATTCGAACTCCTAGTTAGGTATATTTTCTTCCCTTTTTATTTATGTTGTATTTTTTATGATTTAATGAAGTATTAGTTAATTTAAAATTGTATTCTTATTTTTAGTTTGTATGTTTATTTATGTTTTAGATTAGTATTTATTATGTTTTAAATTTATGTTTTATATTAATATTTCATTTATGATAAATTTATTTTTATTTATGTGTTAGATTAATATTTATGAATGTTAGCATTTTATTTATGTTAGATTTCTTTCTATTTATGAGTTAAATTAATATTTATGTATGTTTTAGATTAGAATTTTATTTATGTTAGATTAGTATTTTATTATGTTAATATTTATTTGTATTTTAATTGTATTTAAATTATTTGCCATATTTTATATTTTGCTCATTAAGATTGCATATCGAGATATATAAATTGTCAATGTGGTGCCCTTTTATCCGAGCGTAAACGGGGCCAGTATCAGGCCTAATGATGGTGGTTTGGGCGTTTACCCTCGGATAACGAGGCTTTTAAAATTTACCCGCACTTATAACCAAATTTTAAATTAATCGTCACTTTAATCCAGAAAGTTTAATATTAATAAAGCAGTAATTATTAAAGTACCAATTTTGGGCGGTGTAGGGGTGCTAATCCTTCCCCATCCGTAACCGACTTCTGAACCCAACAATTTTTAAATCTCTAGTTTTACGATGTCCGGCCTACTTAAGTGGCCGGTGGCGACTCCAATTTCTAAATAAAACGTGGTTTCTTTAAAACCCCACGGAAGACATTATTAACAAAACAAAACAATAGATAAAAGTACGTTTTTTAGCGTAAAAGGATATCGCTACAGATGGCGACTCCGCTGGGGACATTTTTTTTTGTTTTTCAAACAAAATAAAGTGAGTCGAGCTTCTTAAATAATTACCTCTTTACTAATATCGGAAGTTCCGGATTAAAGTGACTATTAAATTAACATTCGGTTATAATTGGCGTTTATTTTAACGCATTTAAAATTTGGCATATAAACCCGTCTTTTTTTAAGTGGGAGGAAAACGCTAATGCTTTTGTGAGGATATTGTTCTTCCGTGTAGGCCTACCAAGTACCTTCGGGGCTCGAGTACCTTATGCTTTTGTAAGGATATCGTTCATTCGTGTAGGCATAAGCTAATGAGTCCCCCTGAATTGAATCCGGTTGATAGGAGCCTATAATGGGTGATGATCGGGGGCCTTACTACCCTTAGTAGGGGACAGCAAGGACAGTTCGGGTACCTCTTAGCACCAACACTGCATGTAGAGAACATATAGAAACCCACCCCTTTAGAGCCATGCGGATAACCTTAGGTGCTTTAGACAGGATAAATATGGTTTTTTTGTTTGTTTACCTTATTTAATTTGTCCTTTTATTTATGTATTTATTATTTTTATTCGGTACTAACTCATTTATTTTTGTGTTTTATTTTTATTTTACACATACTTTTGTTGCATTATCATTGCATCCACATTACATAGAGGCGTCAATTCAAGTGGTTTGCCCGATTAGAAAATCTTTTATCATGGAAAAATGTGTCTTAAGAAGGACGGCATCGATCCAGTCGTACGACATTGGTCAGAGATTAATCAACAGATCTGAGGTAACAATTTGCCGAGCAAGCGTGTAGTGCCAAAGTATACACACAAGACCTTGATAGTGGACATACAACGAGTTACAAGGCGTGTGAATGACTTAGCTACCGAAGCCGCGGCTCTCCGACCTTTTGTAACCCCGAACATGGAAGAAGCACCAAGGTTTATCAAGTTGCTCAGAGCTATCGAGGAACTAGGAGGTAGAGTTAGGGCTTATGTGTAGAACTTTGTTTTGTAATTAAGACTTTTTGTAATAGGGACTCCTTTTGTAATGTGGACCCTTTTTGTAATTTGGACCCTTTAGTTCCCATGAAAGTCGTTCGAAAGGGTGATTACCAGCGGAATCAACGCCTTTATTTGCATTCATGTTGCATATCATGACATGGTGTTGATTTAAGAACAGTTCATTAAAAGGCTTTCAAAATAGAAAAAGTCTGCTTTGCCGGAAACGATAATATTATAGTATCAAGTTAGGCCGAGCAAAGACCAATCAAGAAAGAAGATGGTACGATAGTAAGGCACGTGCGACGCAGAAGATTCAATCAGGGCTGCAGAACCCCAATTTTAAATCTTCACATTTAACCATTTTGTAAAAAGCTCAAAGATTTTAATTTAACTCCTTTAAAAAATTAAAAATAATATTATTTTGCTTTGAATCTTTTTCCCTCCTAAAACTTTCAGAATAATAATAATAATAATATCAAAAAGAAACCTAAAAGTTTTATTTTTTAAAGTAAGTTAAAACTTTTTGATAATAAAAAATAGGGAAATTTTTAAACCAAATGATCTTTGAGAATTTTAATTAAAACCTCCAAAAGTTTTAAAGTACTCCCCTAGGATCGATAGAATCCATCCCTTTTTAGATGTATTATTCGTTTTCACCCAGATCTACAGAAGAAAAGATCTTGTCTGCATTATGCATGCACTTGTTGATGTCCTTTTCATAAGACACAAAAATAAAGATCATGACGTCATGAGTCCATGGAATAGAATAAAAGGAGAAGACGAAGTCATCCATCATCCTAAAGACGACGTCGAGACGTGGAGCACAGGTTTTGCTTTTCGAAGTCAAGGTCTCCGGAACAAATCCAATTGTTACCTGTAATTCATTATTAATTTCTTACAAACAGACATTTTCTCTATTGAAAGTTTTTTAAAGATTGTTCGAGAATCAACACCGCGTTTGCATGCATTCTCGCATTTATAAGGTATTGATTCCCAAAGTGGTTTCTCAAATCTCAGAAATCGTTCATAATTGGCAAAGGGTCGTCTGGTCAGATATTAGAGGGCACGGATCCAGGGTTTTGTCCCAGAACAAGATCAGAGACAATAGAAGATGAACCATCTGAAGACTTCAGGTCAGACACGATAAGGAGACACGGTACTGGTAATGAGCACAGTAAAGTGCAAAAGTTGAAGAAGTAGAGGGAAGAAGTGATGAATTAGATGAATACTTTGACGAAAGGTAAGCGATCCATCGAACCGAAAGAAGAATTGATTAAGGATCAGAATAGAGAGTGGGATAGTCAGAATTCTACCTCCAAGCCAGCCAAATACGACAAATTGAACCCTGTTGTAATCTGTATCAATAAACAGGCGGAAGGTATGTATGAGTTGGGCTTTCAAAAAGTAGAGTTCGGTCCAGAAGAAACCCGAGAAGCAAGTAATGAAAAGAAGTACGTCTCGATTCCTGTGAGGTACACCGAACTACTCATAATTTTCATCGAGAAGAGCCTTATTACCTCGGTGAAGTCTCTAGCGAAGAGACCGTCTTATCCAAGAGATTAAGACACACGTGCTAGAGGCAATTGCCGTTTAGGAAGTTTGGGTCACGGTATTGAGGATTGTAGGGCCCTGAGGAACAAGTTCAAGATCTTATCGCGATGAGAATTTTGGGTTTTGAAGACAGAGTTCCCCAATTCTATAGTGAGCTAACATCACCCGAGGGGCAAAGTCGAGGAAGAATCGATATCCAGGAAAAAGTTTGAGTAATACCGAAGTGGGTCACTCAAGCGAGTTAAATTTGAAGATTGGAGATAGGGGCATCCCATGAGAGGGATATTCTTTCGAGTTCAGCCAGCTCAAATAAGAGAGAGATAACTTGGATAAAATTGAATTTGCAGAATGATCACCAGAAGCTTGACTGAGTGTTTAAGAATATCATATTGGGTCACCTTTAAAGAATAGATGAATGGTGTTGTTCAGTTGAAGGACGACTTAGAATATTGGAAGAAGAGAAACTAATCAAGCGAGAATCAAGTCAGGCTGTTATCAGGTAAGTTTGAGGAAATTGGGAATAGGTACGACAGTCTCCAGAGATGAGTTACAGAATAACTTAGCCATTAACAAGAGTTTTGGAAACAAGTTTACGACAGAGCAATGACAATCCAACACTCTTCAGTTGGAAAGTAAGGAGGACAACTTCCAAGCTGCGAAAGACTAAGCAGGGGATAGATGAAGACCCGAAGATCAATATTACCCGAGCAGGTAAGGCGGCTCAACAAGGTGGTAGGCTTAGTCAGAACATGGACCAAGTGTTGGACCACGGAGGCAAGCTGACCGGACTACTGGATGAAGTTAAGAAAGTAGGCACTGAAGCTTATCAGTAACTGTAAATATCTAATATCTGATATAATGAAACCTTTTGGCCTCTATGAACATCGTTCTATGGGGATCACTTTTGGAATCAATACCTTACTACATTCATGTTTATATTTTAGGATTGCATTGCATTACATTGTACAGTCATGGCATTTTTACATAACATTATCATTACCTTGCATAAAATTTTTGGGGGTAATCCAAAGAACAATTAGAGTTTCATCGTGAATAAAAGAATTGAACACAGTCAAAAATCAAGATTCGAGCAGTTAGAAGATGGACTCGAGAGAAAAAGAGAGAGAAAAAAAGAAGTTTGATGCCTTTGATGCAAGAAAGCTCTGTTTGAACCCTGATTTGGTCGTTCCTCCAGATTCCCAGATTTGCACATGATAACAGAACAAGATGCCCCAAGATTCACGTAACCATATTCTGCAAAAAGATGGAGGGCTGCATTGAAAAATTGTTGATCCACTACTTCCCGACAGTCTAGCAGGACCTACCGTGATATGATATGCTTTGAACCTAGCACCAAGTCGTCAGTATCTCCAGGGTACGAACATGAAACCTGATGAAAGCTTCAAGGAATGTGCTTTGAGGTGTCTGTGTTTAGCGACCCAGGTGCAGCCTCTCGTAGATGAAGAGGAAAGTGACTTCTATGCCACCTTTCTTATTTCTTCTTTGAAAAGGTGCTCGGGAAAATGAATGCCAGCTTTGAGGACTTCGTGACAGTCGGAGAGAGAATCGAACATGCACTCTGGGACCTAAGTTTAAAAGACCAGACATGCCTAGAAGCAGAAAGAAAGAAAGAGATAAATGGGTACCACTTTTGAAGGTTCTCGTGATCGTAAGAGAAGAAGATAGGCAGGTTCCTCCAAATCACCGAGAAAATTCCTCGAACAAGTACATATTTATATATATTCAGAGTATTCCATCTCGGACATATGGCCTCATCTGGTCAAGGGTTAGTACCTTACCTCAAGGCCGATAAAGATTACGCCCAGCTCATCTGCTCACAGTTTTGATCCATATAGTATATGTGAGTTCTACATTGAGGCGCCAGGGCATGACACTAAGAAATTTGGGGTCGTTAATAAAAAAAATCAAGAAGCTGGTTGACGAGGGAGTCATGATGAGAGAGTTAATCCAGCGGTGGAAAAATAAGAGAAGAGGTAAACCTACACTACAAAGGATCGGAATGAGTTAGTACTCCGGAGGTAGTTCGGAGGTCCCTATGGTTTTCCCATCAGTTCACAAAGAAATTCTATGTTTTGAAAAAGAAAACTCTCAAACATATATTTTTTAGAATTACATTTCCATTTAGAAAGCATTTTTACATTATTGATTCTTTAAACATTTTATTTTTATGGGGTAGTTTTTGTTCTCCCATATGCATATACACGCATTTTTGAATGGACATATGTATATATCATTTCTATATTAGGTCCTCAAATTTTGAATGCAACAGTACATTTGCTTCAGTTCCAAAGATCAACTCTAAGTTGCATATATTTAGAAGATATTGAATGTTGTGGGGATACTGTAAATGTGAGTATCTACTAGTTTACTTAGGCCAACAGAGGAACAAAGCGAGTGTTTATACAATGGGCAGTTCTCATTTTAGGAATTTATCTTCTCAGGCACTTGTCATTTAAGATCCTTGAAACGAGAGTTGACCCTAAACCTCTACCTCTGAAAGCTTTCTTAGGACATCTGTGAATGTGACGACGAATGGTATTCTTTTACTTTACCAGAAGACAGAGATGAGACCAGACTGATTGGATACGAAGATCAGAAAATCATCAGAAAAAAGTGGTTGAAAACAAGGATATGTCCAAACGAAAAACCAAAGAAAATAAGAGAAATGACAATCAGAAGGCCGAAGCAATCCAGATCGAGTAAATATCAGAAGAGCTGCAGAGAGGCAATTAACTTTGAGCGGAAGATAGCATCAATACCCAGTATAGATACGTGTTGATTCGAGGATACATTTATAGACTCGAATAAGAAGAAAGAGATTCTAGGCTGAAAACCCAAAATGGACAGTCTAAAAAAAGAGAAAAATAATAAAAAATAAAAGAAAAAAAGAAGAAAAAGAAGAAAAAGAAAGAAAGAATATTGTATATACTTCACACGCGGATCAAACAATACAAGAACGGGACTTCAACCATGAGAAAGAGACACAAGGAATCAACATTTCAAGTAAATATCAGTTTTGAAGATTTGTATAGAAGCTCGAATTGAAGCCAAGCCAAGACAAGTCGGCCCGAAGATTGCCAATTTCAAAAAAAGAAATAACCTCTAGGGTGAAAACCCAAAAATGGGCGGTCTAGAGTGATCCTAAAAATAAAGAGAAAAGAGTAGTCTGCCAGAGCATGTTGGCATCACTATCCAACCAAGATACGTCAATCTAAAGACAAAAGAAGGAAGTGACCTCTAGGGTGAAAACCCAAAAATGGCAGCCTAGTGCGATCCAAAAAAATAGAAAAATAAAAAAGAAAGAAAGAGAAAAAAAGAAAAGAAGAAAGAAATAATATCATTTCATTTGGGCGTGCCGATCACAATAATTCCTAGAAACATATTTGTAGTCCTTCATTCAAGAAATCTCAGTTTCGAGGAGTTTTGGAGGATCAAACATTATTGAACAGAAAATGAACATCAGTACATAGCCAGAATGCAAGGTAGCCTACAGTAAAAAAGAAAGAAAATAAACTCTAGGGTGAAAACCCGAAAACGGGCAGTCTAGAGTGATCCAAAAAAGGGAAGGAATAATGGGCATATCCAAGTTACACAAGTACAGAAATACTGTTCCACTTAACCATAAACCAAAGACCTACATTACAAGCCCCCAAATACCATTATGATCATCCATAGATATCCAAGTTGAATGAGAATGTCTTCAGATTTCATTTAGCCTATAAGGGTTAACTTTGCTTCAAGGAACGTCAAACTTCGAAGTGCTTGATCGACACCCAAATGAGGGAAGGATAGGGCATGGTGAGATACTGAAATTAAGAGAGCCACCTTAAACGGGGTAGAAACTAGGTTGGGTTATTCCTCTCAAAAGCCTATTAGGCCAGAAGAAACTATACATTTGCATATATCTCCACAATGGTCAAGATCTTCTAAATATGCGCTTCATAGAGTTGATCTCTATCAATTTAAAGCAGATGTGCTATGGTGTTCAATATTTTGGGGCAAACATGTTTTAAAAGGTTTGACATTTTCTCCCAAAGTTTTGATGTTTACCATTTCCCCCCCCCAAACATTAGTTTTTAAAATGTTTGGCAATATACTTCGAATTTTGTTTACCATTCTCCAAACATTAATTTTTTAAAAATGTTTGGTCCTTAAAAAAAATAAAAGAAAAAAGATGTTTACCATTTGTTCCAAACAATGTTTTCAAAATGTTTGGTATCCCCTCCAAGTTGTGATTTTCAAAATGACTGTTATCTTTTCAAACAATTATTATTTTTTAAAATATACACAAGTAAATTGCCTTTTGCATTACTTTAAAAATGAATGATGATGAGATTTAAAGCATAGGGACCGAGAGTTAGCTCCCGTCGAAATGCTATGAGAAGATCAAGGATGAGCTCAGGGGATGGAAGCATTTTGGCTCACCCTGGTGACTAGAAATAGATCAAGGCTCTATATGATGGGTCATAAAATTCAAAGCAGTGGAGCCCATGGTTGAATGGGGCAACGCCAAGCGAAGAAGATGACAAGGGTTCTTATAAGAATAATATAAGAACCAGAAGATCATTTATGAAGATGAGTGATAACCCTGAAGCCAAGAAAGCCTTCCGCACAAAAGGTTTTAAAGCATGTTAATCTAGATTCGAAGTGATTGATCAAATGATGATTTAAGAGCATACAGTGAAGAAGTAAAGAGATGAAGAAATATGAGGAACGACCTTTCAGGGTGTAAGACTTTAGAATAGAAAAAGAGAAGAAATAAGAAAAAGAAAGAAAAAAGTGAGAGAAAAATGATGATAAAAGGAGAAGAAGAAGAAAGAGGTAAACGAGAGAAAAGAGAGAAGAAAAAATAAAGAAAAAAAAGAAGAAAAAGAAAGTACGACATTGCATGCATCATATAGATAGAGGCATGTCAATTTTTGCTTGTTTTTAAATAGGTATTTGAAGAATTGTCAAATAATTTACTAAAGAAAGAAAAGATCGGCAGCCTTAGTAGCGTGAGTCCAGAAAGATCGGCAGCCTTAGTAGTGTGAGTCCAGAAAGATCGGCAGCCTTAGTAGCGTGAGTCCATAAAGATCGACAGCCTTAGTAGCGTGAGTCTAGAAAGATCGGCACCCTTAGTAGCGTGAGTCCAAAAAGATCGGCAGCCTTAGTAGCGTGAGTCTAAAAAGATCGGCAGCCTTAGTAGCGTGAGTCCAGAAAGATCGGCAGCCTAAGTAGCGTGAGTCTAAAAAGATCGGCAGCCTTAGTAGCGTGAGTCTAGAAAGATCGACAGCCTTAGTAGCGTGAGTCTAGAAAGATCGGCAGCCTTAGTAGCGTGAGTCCAGATAGATTGACAACCTTAGTAGCGTGAGTCCAGAAAGATCGGCAACCTTAGTAGCTTGAGTCCAGAAAGATAGGCCATCTTAGTAGCGTGAGTCCAAAAAGATTGGCAGCCTTAGTAGCGTGAGTCTAGAAAGATCGGCAGCCTTAGTAGCGTGAGTCCAGAAAGATCGACAACCTTAGTAGAGTGAGTCCAAAAAGACCGGCAGCCTTAGTAGCGTGAGTCTAGAAAAATCGCCAGCCTTAGTAGCGTGAGTCTAGAAAGATCGGCAGCCTTAGTAGCGTGAGTCCAGAAAGATCGGCAGCCTTAGTAGCTTGAGTCTAGAAAGATCGGCAGCCTTAGTAGCGTGAGTCTAGAAAGATCGGTAGCCTTAGTAGCGTAAGTCCAGAAAGAGCGGCAGCCTTAGTAGCATGAGTCCAGAAAGATCGGCAGCCTTAGTAGCGTGAGTCCAGAAAGATCGGCAGCCTTAGTAGCGTGAGTCCAAAAAGATCAGTAGCCAGCTTGGCGCGAACCCCTAATTCGAAGATAAAGGTTCTATATATGAAGGGCCTATATTTTCAAGCCCTCGCAGTGAAAGGTTCTATATAGGAAGAAACTATAACTATAAGATTTCAGAAGCTAAAAGTTCTATATAGGAAGGACTGGCGGCTCTAGGGTTTGCAAACTAGCAAAGTTCTATATAGGAGGAACTCCCAGTCGGAAGAATCCATCTGTGGCGTAGAAGGTTTTATATAGGAAAAACCAACCACGTTGAATGCGAAGAGTTCTATATAGGAATGACTCCAAGCTTTACCGTCTCAGAGTAAAAAGTTCTATATAGGAGGGACTCATAACTCGAGGCTTCAGAGTGAAGGGTTCTATATAGGAAGAGCTTGTAGCTCCAAGATCGGAAGGTGACGAAGTTCTATATAGGAAGAGCTTACAAGCCTGAAGATTCAGCTAAGGAAGAGTGGAGAGTTCCGGAAGAACACGTGATTCCGAAGCCAAAGACAATGAAGTAGGTAAAAAATGAGTGCTTTTGATCTTTGCTTTGTTCTCGTTTCACAAGAACAAGCAAAGATGGGCAACTATAATCACTCATTTTTTACCGGGTTTTAGTGTTATTAGTATTATTTTAATAGTAATATTATTAATATAAAATTAATGAAAATCAAAAAATAAAAAAAATATAATATAATATAAAAAAGTAAAAAAATAAATTAAAAAAGAAAAAAAGGAAATATTGCTTGGAGCACATAGCTCCACGTCATCACTATGCCCCCCCCACTTGCCTATATAAAGGCATGAAATGGGGAGGAATTGAACGCACAAGCATGAATCGGCAAAGGGCAAGCCGCATAAGAGAGCAGTGCTCTCGGCTAGCCCAGGGCCAAGGGTAGTTCCCTTGGTCCTACCCGGTTAGATCGGGGTCCTATTTTGGATCCGATCTAGTTAATTTTTTTGAAGAAGTCGTGGTAGATCTCGGTGGGGTTCACTCGGGGTTCGTCATTCGAACTCCTAGTTAGGTATATTTTCTTCCCTTTTTATTTGTGTTGTATTTTTTGTGATTTAATGAAGTATTAGTTAATTTAAAATTGTATTCTTATTTTTAGTTTGTATGTTTATTTATGTTTTAGATTAGTAATTATTATGTTTTAAATTTATGTTTTATATTAATATTTTATTTATGATAAATTTGTTTTTATTTATGTGTTAGATTAATATTTATGAATGTTAGCATTTTATTTATGTTAGATTTCTTTCTATTTATGAGTTAGTTTAATATTTATGTATGTTTTAGAGTAGTATTTTATTTATGTTAGATTAGTACTTTATTATGTTAATATTTATTTGTATTTTTATTGTATTTAAATTATTTGCCATATTTTATATTTTGCTCATTAAGATTGCATATCGAGATATATAAATTGTCAATGCGGTGCCCTTTTATCCGAGCGTAAACGGGGCCAGTACCAGGCGTAATGATGGTGGTTTGGGAGTTTACCCTCGGATAACGGGGCTTTTAAAATTTACCCGCACTTATAACCAAATTTTAAATTAATCGTCACTTTAATCCGGAAAGTTTAATATTAATAAAGCGGTAATTATTAAAGTACCAATTTTGGGCGGTATGGGGGTGCTAATCTTTCCCCATCCGTAACCGACTCCCGAACCCAACAATTTTTAAATCTCTGGTTTTACGGTGTCCAGCCTACCTAAGTGGCCGGTGGCGACTCCAATTTCTAAATAAAATGCGGTTTCTTTAAAACCCCACAGAAGACATTATTAACAAAACAAAACAATAGATAAAAATACGTTTTTTTAGCGTAAAAGGATATCGCTACAATACTCAATAAATGTTTTTTCAAACTTCTATAAATGGTAGGATAATAAGATAAACATGCCATTGATATGTCATGGCATGATGTTATTCTATTTTGTAAACTTTTTATACTCAATAAATTCTATTTTGTAAGCCATTGATTAAGTACAAAGTAGATAGGTGAGTATTAAGTTTAGTCTGTAAGCTTTGTTTCTATAGTATGTGTGTTTGTGATTAGTGCAGTTTAGAGACACGTGTATCAATAAAATATATGGAGAGTATTGCCTCTCTTTCCCCCAAATATCATTATCATCTTCGTTTCTAATTATTTGCAAGACCTTAACATGGTATCGGTCGCTCAGTTATCCTAGTGTTACGTTTTTTCCGTGTTTCAGTGTTTCGTGGATTGGTTCTTTGCTGCATCTTAGTTCTTCTTCATTCTTGATGGTTTCAGGTTGTTCTTTCTTCTTTCTATTGAATTGATTCAATGCCACTAGATTGCAAATCGAATGTTGTTTTAGATTGTTAAATCGAATTGATTGAAACAATTTTTCACAAAAACTCTGACCGCAGTGTTTTGTAGTTGATGTACGGTTAGATAGTGATTTCTTTCAACAACGATGAGATCTGTTCTTTAGTTTGGTTTGCTTCAATCATAGGTTCTCTTATTTTCAAGATTATATGTTTTTGATCATAAGTATGTTTACTCGTAATGACTCATTGGATACAAAGTTAAACTAGTGATTATTATATAGATGTCCTTGAGACCTTTGATTGTGTTTCGTTAGATTTTTTAGTTCTTTGAAATGTTGTAGTGGCTTGAATCTTCTTCTGTTTTTGATTTCTTGAAATCTTCGATTTGAAGTCTGGTGGTTTAGTGGATCCTTTTTCAGTACAATCTGTTTGTGGAAATACTCAAGGGGTTTCAATTAATTCAAGTTCAGGCTGCAACGCCCCAATTTTAGGCTTAGAAGTTAGTCGGGTTTAGCTAAGTGGTTCGGTTGAACAAGTTTTGACAATTTAGACTAGTTTCGAGAATTAGTTAATTCAAAAGGTTTTTGAGCGAGATAAAATATGGAAAATGTTCTAAAATCCTAAGATAATATTTTAAGAGTTTTGGTGAACCCAATTTGGTGGAAATAAATTGGGTTAACCGACATTTTAAAACGGATTCTAAACCGTAAAGATTGCAAAATGTGTTTTGGTGACTAAATTAAAAAGAGTCAAGGCTTAGAATCTTTAGGGAGCTAATACACCAACTGTGTTATCAGCCTTTTCCTTTAATTGGCTATTTTAAAAAGGTTTTATTTAATAATTAATTAAATAGAATTAATAAAAGGTTTTCCCTAAAGGCTAAATCATTTTCTTACGTAACTTCCTTTTTTTCTCATCTTTTCTCTCTACTTTCTCACCAGCCAAACTATGATTTTCCAAACAAAATGAAGAGTAAATATCTCTTTTGATTTGGTCTTTGATTTCCTAAATTGATCTTTCATTTCTACATTAAATAGCTTTGGATTTCTTGGAGGTTTTCAACCAAACTATTGCCGAACAAGGGAAAAGCTATTGTTAGAGGTGATATTCTCAATTCTCCTCTAATCAAATTCTTGGAGGTTTTCAACCAAACTATTGCCGAACAAGGGAAAAGCTATTGTTAGAGGTGATATTCTCAATTCTCCTCTAATCAAAGGTTCTTTATTGAAATTCCCAAGTTCTTGACTCTTGTGATTTTGTTTCCAACTTGATTTGATTGTCAAATGATGTTATATGGATTTAATTAGAGTTTTATTGATGAAATCAATTGAGATTCGTTTTGATTTGATAATGCTGAGTTATGGATTGATTTTAATCATAATTTTGATGTTAAATGATGTTGTTAAGTAATTTTAACAATGAAATCCCGAAACTAGGTGAATTGCTAGATTTCTAGGGTAAAATCTTTGAGATTTTGGCTTAATTGTGTTGTTGGTTGTTTGTGGTGGTAAATGGTTAAGGGGAGGATGTTTTTAGATGTGTTTTGATGATATTTTTATGTTAATCTCATTGGGTAATGGTTAAAGATTGTTTATATTATTTTCATCGATGTTTTCGATATTTTTCGGATAGTGATTGTTGGGTAATTGTGTGGGGAAGCTGTGAAGTTGTGTTACTAAGAATTTGGATGCAAGATTGTGCATTAATTCTCTTTTCTTATGTGGTTAAAAATAGGGGTGATTGATCCTTTATTAATAGAAGAAGATTTGATAGCTTCGAAAGGTTGAGATCGCTTCAGCAAAGCAAGCGAAGCGTAGTCGGTGAGTGAAAATAGTTTTAAAGCCTTTCTAAGGTTTGAAAGAGATGTCTTAATGGAAGAGATGCTCACTCTTGAAGGACTATATTAGCTTCTACCTTCTACTGGAAGTGATGGTCTGTCTTCAATAAATCATCATGCTGAGTTGTATAATGTTTCCAAGTCAGAGGATACTTTTGACTTGTGGCACAAACGCCTTGGTCATCCCTTACATCGTGTTCTCAAATCTGTTCTTTAGTCTTGTAATATTGCTTCTAATGCATATAAAGGGTCACATGTATGTGTTCCATGTTTACAAGGGAAAGCTCATAAGCTTTATTTTTCAACTTCTTTGACAGAGTATACAGAGTCCTTCGACCTTGTTTCAAATCTTTGGGGTCCAGCCCCTATTAATTCAAATAGTTATCTCTACTATGTTTCCTTTGTTGATATTTATAATCGACATACCTAGTTATATTTAGTAAAAAGGAAGTCTGGAGTTGCATAGTGTTTTGTTAATTTTTACAAACTTGTAGAAGTTTAGTTTGGCAAGAAATCAAAGCCTTGCGGACTGGTGGTGGTACAGAATATCAAACACTCAAGAATTGGTTTTCTTTTGAATGGTGTTAGGCATAGAATTTTATGCCCTCACACCTCATAAGGTTGAAAGGAAATATAGGCATGTAGTTGAGATCGGTCTCACTTTGTTAGCACAAGCTAGACTATCTTTGCATTTTTGGAGTCATGCTTTTACAACAACAATATTTTTTTATTAATAGACTGCCTACTACAATTCTAGAAGGCAAAAATTCATATAAGAAAATTTACAACCAGGTACCAGAATATACTCTTATGGAAGTTTTTGGTTACGCATGTTTTCCTTACATGAGACCTTATAACCAACATAAGTTTGATTTTAAAACAAAAAGGTATATATTTTAGGGGTATAGCTCATCTCATATATGTTACAAATGTTTGAATGATTGTGGGAAGACAATCATTTCTAGACATGTTGTTTTTGCTGAAAATATATTTTTTTTTTTTTGAAAATATGTGACAAGACTGTTGGTAGTCAAGTCAGTCAATAGGTTTTACCCTTGTTGCCAAAGCTTCCTCAGTCAATATGTGTGCCCTCATGTGCACCTACCCCACAATAAGAGCATCTGCAAGTAATGGAATTTCTCAACAAAGGTCTGAGTAAGTTTTAGGAACTCGGAGTCCTGTGGCTTGCCCACCAAGTACTTCTCAACATGGTGGTGCTTCACATAACAATTCTGGGTTTCAAGATCATTCAAACTTTATGCCAAGTGAAACAGCAAATTATGCTCAACATACTATTGTCTCTACTGGTGCAAAACCTGAAAAATCAACATGATAGTTTGGTGGAATTGCATAAGCAGCAGCCTCAAGCTGGAGAATCTGAAGAGAATGTGATGAGTTCTCATGCTTAGGTTTTAAAGTAGTTTTTCTTGATCAACAACATGTAATTTAGGATTGCACAGATCAACATGATATTCTGGTGGAATTACATAAGCAGCAGACTCAAGTTGTAGAATCTGAAAAAAATGAGTTATCTTGCTCAATTTTTGAAGAAATAGTTTTCCTTGATCAATAACCTATAATTGGGGAGTGGGATAGTCAACAAGACAACTTGGTGCAATTGCAAGACCAACAACTTGAAGCTCGAGAATCTGAAGAGGGTGTGATGAGTTCTCTTGCTCAGCATGTTGTCATGGATCAACCACAAAACAAGAATTCTTATTCCATGATCACAAGAAGCAAAAATAGCTTGTAAACCTAAAGCATATCAAGTCTCTTCCTCCGATACTGAAGTAGAACAAAAAATAATCAAGGAATCCATACAAAGTTCTCACTGTAAGGCAGCTGCTCAAGCTTAGTATGATGCTCTTGCACAAAACAAGACTTGGACTTTGGTTCAGTTACCCTCAAATAGGAAAGCTGTAAATTGTAAGTGGATTTTCATGATTAAAAGGAATGCATATGGGACTATTGCTCGTTACAAGGCTAGGATGGTAGCCAAAGGGTATATTCAAGAGGCAGGGTTGATTTTCATAAAGTATTTAGCCCTATTGTTAAACTTGTTATTGTTTGTACAATTATTTCTTTGGATGTTACCAGAGGTTGGGTGTTGAGACAAGTTAACGTTAATAATGCTTTTCTTAATGGTGACTTACAGGAAGAAGTTTACATGACCCAACCAAGGGGATTCAAATTCAAAGCTTGTATGCAAATTGAATAAAGCTACTTATGGTCTCAAGCAAGCATCTAGGGATTGATTTGAGAATTTGAGGAACTATCTAGTGTCTGATGGTTTCAGTTTGACTAAGTCTGATTCCTCCCTTTTTGTTAAGAAAATAGATACCAGTGTAGTTTATCTCTTAGTCTATGTTGATGATATCATTCTTATAGGGAATGATGTCACTTGTGTTGTAAAAAGTGCGCTTGAGGTGTTGTGAAGCACAAAAAATGCCTCCAAGGGCCTAGGCGGGGCGAGGTACAGGAAGGCGTGCCTCAGGGAGGTTTCGCTTGAGGCGTGAGGCGAGAACTTGTACGCCTCTTGTAGTTGTAAAAGAAACGTGCTTTATAATTAAAATATCCATTTTCCCCTGTTTTCATTTTCACGATAGAGGAAAGGCAAAACCTAAAATTGCTCTGCTCCCACAAATTTCAGCCACCGTCCTCGGCAAGCCTAGGCATCATCACTTACAAGTTGCAAACTAGTCGTCATCATTCTCTTTCTTTCTTTTTTTTCTTTTTGAGTGCAATAAGCAGCCACCATCACTTGCAAATTGCAACTAATTCCATTTTCCCTTATTTTATTAATGTTGATAATTGTAAAGTTATAATCAAGATTCGTCCTTTTTTAATTTCACATTAATATTTTTAGTATGAGAATTATTGTGGTGTTTCTGTACTTAAAATCTATAAATAGGTAATAGAATTTCTAATATATTTGGAAAATAGGATTTTGATATGTATCCATTTGTTGGAATCACACTAAATGGAGACATTTTGTTAGGTTACTTTTAATGCTCAATTTGAGCATTGTTTCCTAATTTAATCACATTGTTATTTGGTTGTTATTTTGATTTTCATGTTGTTTAAAATTTAAATAATGGATTTGGGATTAGGTTCAACTAGATCATCGATCTTTTTAGATCCAACAAAGAAATATGAAAAGTCAGAACCTTTGAATAGAAATAATTTTCTTTGTAATTTTTGTGGTAAAATTACTAAAGAGAGAGCATATCGAATGAAATAACATTTGGTTGGAGGATTTAAGACCTTGAGCAAGTGTCCTCAATGTCCCGAACATATTAGGGAGGAAGTGAAGGCCTTTATGATGAAAAGGAAGAGGCAAAGGCTACAAAATTAATGTTACCTTAAGATTTTTCCTATGGTGTTGATGATCGTGATGAGGAAGAAGAACTTGAAATATTAAACTCAAGTAGGGATAAGGGTAACTCAAGTCAAAAAAGTGAGAGACCTTTACCTAAAAAACCAACAGCCAAGGGTCCAATGAACTTGTTTGTCATTCCTAAAACTAGTCCACACAAAGAGGGGAGTGTCCATACAGCTTGTGATAAGCAATTGGGGAGAAAACTTGTAGGATAATTGCTAGATTTTTTACGATGCCAGAATTACTTTTAATGTGACAAGTTACCCTAGATTCAAAGAAATGTGTGAAGCTATTAGACAATATGGTCCTGGTTTGAAAGTGTCTAGCGTGCATGAGCATAGAGTTCATCTCCTTAAGAAAGGAGCAGAGGATACTCAAAAGGTAATGTAGGATCACAAAAAAGAGTGGGCACAAAAGGGTTGCTCAATTTTATTGCATGGGTGGTGTGATTCGGTCGCACAAAAAGATATTGTGAATTTTCTTGTCAACTCTCCAAAAGGGTATGTAAATTCGTGTTCATAAATTGTTAAGGATGCTTACTTGCAGGACAATTGCTAGATTTTTTACGACGCTGAAATTACTTTTAATTACCCTAGATTCAAATAAAAGTGTGAAGCTATTGGACAAAAAAGAGTGGGTACAAAAGGGTTGCTTAATTTTATTGGATGGGTGGCGTGATTCTGTCGCGCAAAAAGATATTGTGAATTTTCTTGTCAACTCTTCAAAATGTGTATTCATTAAATTCGTGGATGTTTCATAAATTGTTAAGGATGTTGACTTGTTATGTCGGATGCTTGATGGCATGGTGGAACAAGTGGGAGAGAAAAATGTGATCCAAGTAGTGATCCGTGTGGCATAACACATCAAATTATGTCAAAGCTGGTATGAGATTCAAGTTTTTTTAATTCTTTCTTTTTCTTTATTTTTTAGATTATTCAAATGTTTTTAATTTAATGTGTTATTTTATTAATTTATAGGAAAATTGCTACAAGGAAAGAGACCATAACTTTATTAGACTCAATGTGTGGCACATGGTATTGATCTGATGTTGAAGGATATTGGAAAATTTCTTAAAGTCAACAATGTATTAAAAAAGTGCATATTCATGAATGGATATATATATATATAGCCATGCCTCTCTTGTAAACATAATAGGGAAGTTCATAAATAAAAATAATTTGCATAGAACAATAATTACAAGATTTGCAGCATCTTTCATCACTCTTACAGAATTCTATAGACAAAGGAACAATTTGAGAAATATGATTTCTTCTCAAGAATGGAATGAATCCAAATGGTCAAAAGAAGCAAGAGGAAAGAAAATTGTAGCTTATCTTTTGCAAGATACTTTTTGGATGAATGTACTTTATGCTCTTAAGTTAACAAGACCTCTTGTTAAAGTTCTTATAATAATTGATGATGAAAAAAATCACCCATGAAATACATTTATGAAGCCATGGATATGCTAAAGAGACTATTTTTAAAAGTTTTTCAATGAAGGAAGAGGAGTACAACAAAGCTTTTGAGTATATTGATAGAAGATGAGATTGTCAACTTCACTAATCTTTACATACGGGTGGTTATTTTTTAAACCTGGAACTTCATTATGATAGTCCCGAGACATCAACTTGTGAAGAAGTTATGAAGGGTTTATATGATTGCATTGCAAGGTTGAATTTGGATAGTGAGATTGAAGACAAGATCATCACAAAAATAGAGCTATATCAAAATGCTAGTGGTCTTATCGACTTACCAGTGCCCATTATGCAAAGGAAGACAAGTCCTCCAAGTATTAAAAGTTACAATACAACTATACAAATTGTAAATTATAATATAATTTTATATTTAAAAGCCCTTATTGTAAATTATAATGTAATTTTATATTTAAAAGCCCTTAAAATTGATAACTTAAATCTTACAATATTTTTGCTTTTGTTTTTTGATATGATAGCGGAGTGGTGGTCTTCATTTGAATCTTCAACTCCCAACCTCCAAAATTTTGCTATAAAAGTTCTTAGTCTAACATGTAATGCTACTAGTTGTGAGAGAAATTAGGGTATTTTTCAGCTTGTAAGAAACTTACTTCCTATATTCGTTCTTTCATATCATAATAAACTATTAATCTTTAATTGCTTAATAATTTATATAATTTTTACTTCTTGCAGCTTCATACAAAGAAGAAAAATAGATTGAAACATTGAACGATTTGGTCTTGGTAAAATACAATCGTGTATTGAGACGTTGATTCTAACTGAAAGACGTTGATCCTATTCTTTTGAAGGATATTGATGAAAGTAATGAATAGTTAGTAAGGAGAATGGAAAATAATTCTTCTAACAATGAAGATAAACTTCTATTTGATGGTGGTAATCTAAAATGGAGTTAGGTTGGCATAGCTGTTGGAGCTCATGATCCTAGTTATTTAACTAGAGCATCAAGGAATCCTTTCTCTGCAATTGTTAAAGAAAAAGATGTAGCTACTAGTTCTGCAACCTTTGCTCCTTGATCAACTCA
The DNA here is from genome assembly GCA_019671005.1 of Hibiscus mutabilis. NCBI lineage: Eukaryota > Viridiplantae > Streptophyta > Magnoliopsida > Malvales > Malvaceae > Hibiscus > Hibiscus mutabilis. Next base: position 58,734,835 of record CM033717.1, read on the forward strand.
TCAAGTCTAGTGCATGATGATGATGAAATAGAAGAGGATATTGGTGAAGATGGAGATTATGGACTTGATGGAGATGGATATTTCGAGGATGGTGATGATTTGGAGTAATGAAGTATTAGTCCTTTAGTGTTTAAGTGATAATTTTCTAAGTGCGACTTTGTGCATGTTTCTTACTTATATTTGAAGTTTGAACTATGTTCGATACTTTTATTTTTTTTATTTCTTTTATTTGAACTATGCTTGGTTGCTTTCTTATATCAATTTATTTGATTTGAGACTTAAGTACAAATTTAAGACTTTAAGTAGAAAATATTTTTATCTTTTAGCATCTATAATATAATTATCATGTTTTAAGTAAAAAATATGTTATAGGGTTGATTTATAAATTTTTACGATAAAAGGGGCACCTCGCCTACGAAAGGCAAGCGCCTTCTCCTAGTGCCTCGGCTCTAAGGACCTTTTGCGCCTCGGAGCGCCTAGTGCCTTTTAAAACCAAGGATGTCATTGAAGTGCAACAAGTGGTGGATAGACTAAATCGAATGTTTACTTTGAATGATCTTGGAATTGTGCACTATTTTTAGGCATAGAGGTGAGTTACACTTCTGATGGTATATTTGTGAGTTAGAAAATATATATATCAGATTTGTTACAAAGACATGGGTTTGACAAACCAAAGTGTCTCCCTACACTCATGATCTCTAATTGCAAGATGTATGCCCTAGATGAAGATCCAATAGAGAACATTACAGAATACAAGAGCATTGTGGGAACACTTTAGTACATTGTCATTACTAGGCTTGAGATAGCTTTTAATGTGAACAAAGTCTACCAATACATGCAATCAAAAGGATTTTACGCTATTTGTATGAGACAGTAGACTATGGCTTAAATTTCTCTACTCATTCTAGATTGTCAATTGAAGGCTTTGTTGATCTAAATTGGGGATCAGATTCTAATGACAGACGGTTCACTTTTGGTTTTTGCATTTTTATTGGTAATCCTATTTCTTAGAGGTCTCGCAAAAACCAAGTAGTCTCCAAGTTTACAGTTGAAGTTGAGTATATGAGTGTTGCTTGTGTGCTACATCAGAAATAATAAGGATTCAATCTTTAATTTGTGAGTTACAAATTTTAGCAGATGGAACTTTTGTGTTGTGGTGTGATAATTTGAGTGTTGTTGTTTCAGCAAATCTAGTCATGCATTCTAAGTTCAAACGTGTTGAGTTGGATTTATGTTTTGTTCGAGAGAAGTGGCTGCTAGTAAGTTGCAAGTAAATGAAGTTCTTGCTTATGAACAGGTTGAAGATGTAATGAAAAAATCGTTGTCTGTTGTTCTTTTCAACGACATAGGCTTAAACTAGCTGTTGTTCTTCTTCCACTCGACTAGATATGTTTATTTTTGTTTTTTTCCTCTATGTTTTACCCTTGTTTTTTTCCTATTTTCTTGTTCCTTGTGTTTGTGCTTGTAAAGGAAGAGGTGTTTTTAGAGCTAAGCAAAGTAAGGGGAATACAGTATAGAAAAAAAGAAATTTTCTTTAGGCTGAATGCAGACCGAGAGAAGCAAGAAGAATGTCAAGGCAAGAAGCTGCCGCGGATCAAGGAATCATGAGAAGCAAAGGGAATGATGAAGTACAAAATAGATAGGTGAGTATTAAGTCTAGTCTGTAAGCTTTGTTTCTATAGTATGTGTGTTTGTGATGAGTGCACTATAGAGACACATGTACTGCACCATTCACTCTATTATAAAGTTGTTAGTTAGGTAGAGTGGCGGTTAGGAAGTTTGTTAGTACTGCTTTCACTCAACCTCTCAAATAGCTTTTGTATAAATATGTCGGTTCTCTAAGGAAGAATTACGACAGTTATCAATAAAATCTATGGAGAGTACTGCCTCTTTTTCCCTCAAATATCGTTGTCTTATTTGTTTCTAGATATTTGCAAGACCTTAACACAATTATTATAAAAAAAAAATAAAATTACAGCATATGATTGATTATTGTTGATGGACGACAATCATTTTATTTTTATTTTTAATTTTTTTTAGATAAGAGATAAGGTCTCATAAAGTTTAGCAATAATTTAGTGAGAATTGAAAAGACAACTATTAATTATTAGGTATAAAAATTTACACTAGCAAATTAAACACCTTTTGCATAATATTTTATAAGGAAAAGTATTTGTCAAGACCAACCGGTTAAGTGTGGCACTAAGTTATGCTAGGGATTAACTTACATAACATGTTGTGGGTTAAGTCAGAAGGGATGGAAAGGTGGTGGGTGGTAGGTTATACGAAAAATTAGATAAACTCAAATCAAATTCAAAATAAAAACAATCCAAATATTTGACTATTCGAACTGAAAATTTTGATTTTGTTATGTTTAAAAATTATATTTTGGTTCGATTACAATTTACAATTTGAAAAAAAAAATAGTTAGCTAGTCCGATTAGTTTGAAAAAAATATATGTCTACATGTGAACGACACTTCTATTACAGAAATAGATGATGTTCAGTCTATACTAAAGCATCAGTTTGAGATAAAATTGATTATGGTAGTTTGCAAGATAAGTGTCTAACTGAATACTGTGAGAAAGTTTTCAATAAAACTGTTTCTGGAAACTAATGATGTGCTAGCCATGCATGTCTTTACAGTTATATATGAATGACATTTAGGATCTCATTAAATCCTAGAACAATAGACTTAATTTGTGATTAAGATTGGTTGAAGACTTCACATGCTCCATTTTTTGTAGATGAGATATATCCTCTTTATTTTATTTTCTTTACTTATTTTTCTTTTTTCCCGTTTAATAGTATTGTTTAATTAATTAATATTTTTTGTTTTTTAATGTTTCTTTAGATTTAATAGAGTCAAAAATCATCAAAGATATTGATATTTTCAACATGTATAATGATTTTTTTATCGACAAAAGCGTATGATTTTATTAAATGGAATCATACAAAGTCATCACACTCAAAGGCTTCATTAAAACCTCTCTAATCCTAAATGGAGAAAAAGAGTATCAATTAGTGTGATCAAAGGTTAGAAACGCCCAAAAACAATAAACCATAACACGCAAAACATACATAAATCACCCTACAACACAATCAACTCATGTCATCATATGAATCGAAGTGTATCGGTCAACACCACTTTCACCAGCGAATCAGCCATAATTTTTGGCTTCTATATATATTACTAAAGCACACACATTGTAAGGATTCGCATGCCTCATTATTTTGTTGGAACCATTGCCAATGAATCCAAGGGCGTCGGGCAATGCATAAGATCCAGGACACTACTACCTTCGAAACCAATTCAATCACCACCGATTGTACACCTTTCCACTTAGACTCATACACCAACCCCAACGCATGACTCCAACACTCAAAAACAAAACCAAAACTTCAATCCGCTTAACCACATCCAAGTATCGTTGATTAATGTTTCCAAACTACTCTTATTCCATTCCTTTAGAAAGTCTTTCAGCCCCTTTAATTTACTCACCATTGTCGGAGGGCCCTCTAAAGTACTCAATCGACACCATTCTTGTCCCATAGTGTGTATATTACTTGGATTTGATAACCAAGCAATGAAATATTAGCTATCAAATTTGTAAACCTTGTAATCTACTCAAGACGGCTACATCATTTTCCAGGGCCAAACCAAGTGAAGCGTTTACCCTCGGTTTAGATTAGAGCAGACAAGATGTTCATCGGCCTTAATGACCATGTTGAAGTCACCTCCCAAGCTCCAATCTATTTGACATGAAACCAACACTCCTCCCAAAACATCCCCAAAACTTGCTTGATCTGCCACCACACATGGGGCATCACCCCTCAATCATCACCTGTGTATCAACTTCGAGGAAGCAATGAAGCGCAATGTATCCCAAATCGCCACCACTCCTCCCGACCTACCCACGGACGGTGCAAACACATAATCAAAGCTATTTGTATACCAAAACTGACTCACCAAAATATCATTCAACATCTCCAATTTAGCATCCTGTAAAAGAACCATCCCACACTTTTGTTGTCACAATAGACGTTAAACCAGTTTAAGTTTCGACGCCGAGCCAATTCCCCTCATGTTCCATGAGAAAATCTCATATCGCAACTAGATTATTTTCCCTCACGCGCTTCGATCATCCGCGATATCCTGCACAATTTTCTCTTCGTTACCAATCGTTATAACCCCAATCAATTTTCCCAGATCCAAGCGTTTTTCGTGCCTCCTTCAATATCGCACGCTTCCGATTATAGAAATATGAATCCGACAAAGATCCATTTGCAATTGCCGGCGATGTTGGCAGATTTTTCTTTGGTCTGCCCCTATTCTTTTTTGCAAGTTTCTTTTCAGCCTCATCACGTTCGTCTGGTGATAAAAAAACTCAACACAATTTTATTTAATTGTTGTACTCGTCTATTCTCCCCATTATACTCTATTGTTGTTGCTTTATCAGCCCTAGGCATTTCACTCATTAGCTCATCCCCAATCGCGGGTTCACTCCATCGACCACTAAATCCACCACCACTAGGAAGCCCTCGTCAACTTTACTCAATTCAACAATACCCTCACTCAACAGCACATCCATATTCCGTTGGCTCTCTCCTTTTCAATGTACCACACTTACATCCTCATCCGCCATCCAACTTGTCGTACTCATCACACTCCAATCTACTTTCTTGTTTCCATCCCAAATACGCTCAATATGGCTAGACTCCACTACCTCAAGAGTGAAACAATTAGGCACCATTGTTCCCTCATTCGACATCTCATTTCCTACCTCCTTGCCTAGGCTAGATATCTCAATCTCGAGTCTTTTTTGCTTATTGTTTCATAAGAACTAATCTCTATTTCACAGCTACAATCACACTTTGGACCAATTGCTTCCTCAATTTCTGTAACACGAATCTAGAATATATTATCATTCATATACAGGTCAATCAATTCATCAATGTGTGTATTCCAGTATGTTTCAATTTGAAAACGACAACGCTCAAACGTTGATGGCGGAATGTCTCTATATCAATCCTAACGAGTTTGCCCCAAAGCGCCGCAATGTTCTTAAATGTTTCTTTGGACCAACCATGGATTAGAATTCCACTTACAGACAACCATACATTTCGGTTCGGCAATGGCATCGCAGGTGACCATTCCATTAAGTTCTCTAACCAATGTTCCAGACTCCCATTACCCAAAGTTTCCTACCTCGATTCTTTATCCTCAAACGTAAGTAATACTAGTGATCCCGCAACTCTCATTATCGAGAACCTTGTCAATTTCACCTTCATGAATTCCTTTGCAAGGTCCGATATTTGGCATGGTTGACGGCAAAAACCTAAGGTGCAATTTTGTAAAATTTCTCATTTGTCGACATCAATTACACCCTCCACCCGTTTGTGTTTTGCCTCAAAATTGGGATTCTCTTTCAATGTATTCCGATCGTCTTGAGTCATATCCTCTTTGTTTCGCTCCGCTTGTGAATTCACTATATTAGGGTTGTTTTGCATCGGACTATAATGATTTGAACGTTGTCTCTGATATGGTTTTGTCGACTCGGTAAAATTTCCATCACGTTTTTGCCTCCAAAACGCATCCCTAGTATCCCTTTGCACCATCATAACCCTAATTTTTGATCCATAAAGCATAAACCCATAAAATCTCTCAATAATTCGATCGACATCAGCTTTTGGTCCCAAACGCACAAACCCAAACCTAGTTCCATCCCTCGCTCTCTTTCTGGGCACATAAACATCAACCACAACCACATGTCTGTCAAACACTTGCCACACTCCTTGCCAATGTAATTGTTCCGGCAAGTTTGATACAAACATCGTCCAAACCCTTTTTTCGTGTTCTCTCGATTGCGTTCCCCTCATAATTTGGGATGCACTTTTCAATTTTGTTAAACCTCACCCAGAAATTAATTACCTAGACACGCAACACAAAACAACCTCAACAGAGCAAACCAGACAAGGTGCAAGGCCAAACTACGCACAAAGACCACATCTCAAACAATTGAAAAATTAAGCTAGGCAAAAAACAAACACATGTATAATGATTAAGTTTGTTGTTTGATGTTGTTTTCTTTCCTATTGTAAACACCATCTGTTGTTGACATTTTTCTTATCAATACAACCAATTTGTGTCAATAATTGAATTTTAATTTTTAAATCAAATAAATTAAAAAGATAATTTTAAAAAAATTTAAGTATAAGAGAAATTATTGGCATATTTTGACCTTAAATCAAAGCATCACAAATTCATGTATTTAGCGAAATATATATTCATAAACATTACAATTGCATACGCTTTATTTATAATTATACCAATTCTAAAACTAAAAATCTTTTCAACGAAGGAATTTATAATTATTTTAAATGAATAAAATTTAAGTTTAAGGGCGTGTGAAGTCCTTGAATTTTTAGAATTTTTTAATTAAATCTCTAGATTTTCTTTGCATCCAATTAAATTCTTAAATCAATTAATCTCTTTGACCAAATTCAAGGATGGAGGGGCAGTCACCCTCCTGAATATTTGAAATTTGGATATAATTTAAATTTTCTTTTAGAAATTTTCTATGTATTTTCTATTGAAATTATATTTTTTTCTATCTAAAATTTTATAAATTCACCTCTTAGAATTTTATAGGTTCTCCCACTAACATATAGTCATGCGCTCTGTCCTTGTGACCAATATTGACTATCAGATGTAACAGTTTTATTAATCAGTTGACGCAGCGTGTCGTGTCACAGTGTTGTCTCTTGACATTTTTAAAAAATATTTTAAAATATGGTTTAAAGTCCTAAAAATTCTATAAAAAATAAATAAAAAATATTTTTAAAAAAACAATTGTAAATGTCACGTGATAGAACTATTGTGTATCATGTGATAGTAATATCTAAAGAAAAAATTGTCAAGATTTAATAGTCAAAATTTATCAAAGAGCTTAATTGATTCAATTTACTAGTTCAATGGCTTAATTGAGTGCAAAAAAAGTTTAGACTCAATTAATTTTTTTTTTCAAAATTTCAAGGGTTTCTTACGCCCATAAAACTAAAATTTATTAAAATAATTATTTTAGAAGTGATGTATTTTAGTCTATTGAATGAATCTTAGTTTTGTTGATATTGTTATTGTAGTAATGTACAAAAATATGTGAGTTTGAACACGTTTAAGCATGCATTATCTTATGATTTATGAATAAACATTTTGTATCGAATTAGTGTTTAATTTACCCAATACACTAAACATTTAATAGTAGTGTAGATTCATTATTTCAAAAGTTATCTATTAGTTTTTATGGGATTTCAAATCATACCAAAGGTGAATTGAGTGGAATCAACCAATTTAAACAACAAAATTTGAAACTCGCTATTAAAGTTTTCTTGAAGATGTGTGCAAAGGTTAGGAAATGCTTTTACTTTACCTCTTTGTCAAAGGGTTATCTTTATAATTAATGACCTCGAATTTTCAACCATTTTTGTACTGCAATTAGGTAATCTAACTCTATGGTAACAGTTAAAATCTGTGTCTCCAAAATCACATTTAACATCGGAGTTTGTTTGGCTTCTAAGTTTCTATCAATGTTTTATCATCGTTCCCAAAACCAGATTCCCTTTGTTTTTTCCCTTGTGTTACACATCTTTTTGTCTTGTAATATTAAATCAAAATTTCCAAATTGTTTATAGTATCCATTCTGGCAGCCAATTGATGAATCAATGAACATGTTTTAGATTGTCCGCTCAGTTCTTTTGACATGCTAGAAAGAATACATATAATTATCATTATCTAATTTTAATTTTGTCCATGATTATAAATATATGAAGAAAAAATATTTTTTTATCATAAACTTGAATTTGTTAAACAATGTAAGCTTTCTTTAAAGTACTTGGACAAGCCTTTGAAGCTTGATATTAAAGTAGAAACAAAAGGAATATGGACAAAACAAAAACACACTAAAGAACAAGCCAACCCACTCAAAAACAACTTAGCTAAAAATGATTTGTTTTTATCTGGTGGAGACGTGTATGTGATATCTCATTATTCAAAGATTAGGGAACAATTTTTCATAATAAAGCTATAATTATTGTCTGAAAAATAATATTTACACACATTTTTTAAAAAAAAACCCTCCATTTACTTTCTGTTGCATGCTGTATCTCACTCTGGCTGGACATGCATGGTCGTGGTCCTTAAAATCCAGGAAGATCAACGCCTTTCTCCATGGTAGGTATTGAAATTTTTTATGTTTAAAATTTTGTTAGAAACGGAGTAAATGGGGTTTGGAACTTCTTTTAGTTGAATCGCTTTCCTTATGATGTTATTTTTAAAAAAATAAATATGTATTGGGTATAAAGTTCATCAATATCCAGGTCATTGGGGGTGGTGAGGCCTAAAGTTGTTGTCTTTAATCCTCGAGATGAGACAGCCATGCAAATGTTGGTTGGTGCTGTCTTTTCCCTATCTCTCTTTATTACAGCAATAATGAGATTGCAGTGTGTGCTTTAGGGTTTTGGTCATTTCCCTTTGGCCTTTTCAAAATCATATTACCACCTCTAAAAGCTTATATTTGGCAAATTTAATTCGATATTCAAATTAATTTATTTGAGCAAAAATTTGATATTAATTTAATTATGGTGATTTGAATTTGATTCAAAACATAAAATAAGCTGAACTTAATCGAAATTTATTTAAATTTTAATTGAGTTGAAATGGACTCGATTCTATTTTAAAGCAATCCGAACTAAAGACAACTCAAAATAAAAAAAATATATTAAAATAATAAAGAAAGATGAGATGTGAATTATTATCGCACAACTTACTAAAAAGCTAAATATATTGACTTTATAAAACTATATAGGGATGTAAAAAACAAATTCGATTAAAATTATTATAGGCTCAAACTAAAACTGAATCAGACCGAACCAAAACTGAATCAAAACTGATTCTAAGACCCTTTGACCACCTCTAAATTTAAAGGTAGGGGCATTGAGATTTGAATTAAGGAAATGGAAGGAAGACAGGCAAAAAGACAGGATAGATGCGTTGAAAAAGCAATCATGTGGACAAATTTCTCATACAAGGAACTCTCTTTTTCTTCTGACTTCATTATAATAACCTTCTGATTCTTCTTTTGATCCACTCAATAAACAACACTCGGCATGTGTGCGTTGGATGGTGGGCTAATTTTGTTTCATTTTTAATAAATAAATAAATAAACACTCCAAATCTGAGTGTTGTTAATCCTAAAGAACATTTGGAGGGTAGAAGCCAAAACAATTTTCCAGGATCCAGACAAAACAACCTGCAATGGAAACAGAAAAGAAAACAAAACCGTATAAAATAATGTAACAACTCAGAAATTTCCCAATTCCAATGGGTTAAAACAAGTGTGAAATTTCCCAAGTACCAAAACAAAACTAGAATGTGCCTCTAGGTTAAACCGAAAGTCTTTTATTAAAATGTTGCGGGTCGGTTCGATTCGTTTTGTTGGACTTGAAATACAGAAATTGTGTTTCGAAGATGAGAAAGAAATTGTGGTCATTGATAATGTAAAACATGGTTTTTCGAAAGGGGACAAGTAACCCTTATAAAAGTATTTTTATAAAAAAAAATTGAGATAGCAAAAATAATAGTAAAATTTGAATTTTAAATATTAAATTTCATAAATTAATAAATATTAAATTTGAGCGAGGGAAAAAAATATTAGAATTGGACAACTAACCCACCGACAATCAATTAATTTAGTGGGATAAGATACTAAATCCTTGAACTAAGATAAGTGGTTAGAATTCTAATATTATAAATGGAGTAATTGGGTTAAGAGGGTGGTTGCCCCATAATGTGTCTTTACAGTCCAATCTAAATTAATCAACCAATAAATTACATATCAATATCAAAAAATTAGAAAAGTAACTCCTTTCTCTCAACCCGTCTTATGATCGACTCACTTCTTTTTGTTTGGCATTGTACATGTCCATTTATAGTTTATGTTAGAGATTTGTAACTCTCCTACTAATAATATTTCTTTCAAAATTCAAATTAAATTTTCTACTTGTCATTATATCCAACACTGGTTAGTGATTGGTTCTTTTTTTATCAATACAGGGATACTTTCTCGGAAAATAAGACCTCTTTGAGTCAGTTGTGACTCGGAGTTTGTCAAGCCTAACTCGTTTTCTAGAGCTTATGGCGAGTTGGCGACTCATTTGTTTAAACTCTATGGTGACTTTTCAAAATATAAAATTTTAGAATATTTTGAATTTGGATAATTTTAATTTGAATTATTTTTTAGTTTTTTTTTACAATGAAATATTTTTAAGTTCGAACTAATAGATAAGCCCATTTCTAATTCCTTACATCGAATAAAGGTTTTTGGGTATTGTTGTATGTTCTAGGAAAGAAACCACAAACCAAGCCCAATCTTATTGCTGGATACCTAAGCTCAAATCTGCGTTTGATGTCCAATCAAATTGAATCACCCACAAAAAATAATTTTTTGTCTTCTTTCTTTTGAAATTCTATTTTTTCTTAAATAATAAAATTGTTATGGCCATATTTGATAATTAACGGTTAGCTGATAGCATTAATTGATTTGACTAGCAAATTACTTTAGCTGATTGTATAAGAGTGTTTAGTAAAATTAACTAATAGCTGATAGATGTTTGATTATTTGAACAAACAAAATGACATATACGAAAATTCTATTGTTGTATATTCAATACTTGTTTGAATAATTTATTAATTATTAATATTTTATATTTATTATTATTAATTGGATTGTGAAAATTAATTTTTAATATCATTACTATGCATATACGAAGGATGTATATATATATTTTATTTTTGAAATTCATTTTTTAGTATAATTTTAATAATTATTAAATTTAAATTTATATGATAACAGTGGTAGAACGACTATGGCTGCCCATGAAAACCCTAACGACGACTACCATGCAGGGCAGATTGGCCGGCCGCTGGATTCAGTCTTGCATACTCTGACTATTCCTATTCTGGAGAGACCGGGTTCTCCATTGGAGAACACGAGGGATCCCAAGAAATTTTATTCTCAAGAAATTGTCCAAGAGAATTGCCGTGTGAATGATGATACCGACATGGATGCGGATGGGATGACAAAACCGGGAAACTTACAGGATGTGGGCAAGAATATGGATGCAGACTTACCTCGGCAATCCTATGCGAATATTGTCACCGGGAAACCGTCAGGGGAAAAGGCGAATGGTAAAGAATCGGTGGTTCAGGAGGAAGTTGAAGTTCTTGATGAAGATGTCATCGTGGAGAATGCAGGATTGTTTCCAACCATTAGGTTTTCCGATCGCGTACATGATAAGATCGATCAAAGTATGAAACAGACCTTGATAGTTCGCCTTTTTGGACGCTCCATTGGTTACAAAACTCTTCTATCACGAATCACAACTCTTTAGAACCCGGTGGGAGAACTTCAATTAATTGACCTAGATAACAATTATTATCTGGTGAAATTTGCCAAGGAACAAGATTATGTCAAAGCTTTAACGGCAGGCCCTTGGACGATATATGGGAGCTACTTAACAGTTCAACCTTGGAGTCGTTCTTTTTCGACTTCCGAGAAACACCCCTCTCAAATTTTAGTTTGGGTTCGATTACCAAGTTCACCTTATCGTTATTATACGAAGAGCCTTTTCCGGCATATTGCAGCTATACTAGGTCCGGTAGTGAAAGTGGATTACAACATATTAGCTGGGGGTCGTGGAAAGTTCGCTCCGCTTGCGATGGTGGTGGATATCAATAAGCCCCTGATTCCTTGTATTGGAATTGATGGGTTCGTACAAAAGATTGAATATGAGGGCCTGCAAAGTATTTGTTTTTCTTGTGGAATATATGTCCATTCGATGGAAAATTGTGGGAAGGACGGGAATGTTGTTGATAAGGATAACCCCATAGTGCAAGAAATTCGAGTCCCAACACCAGCATCTCATGGTGCGGATCTCTTTGGCCCTTGGATGGCGATGGACAATAGGAGGCGTAAATCTAGGGTGGATGCTGCACAATGGGGAAAAGAATATCCATTCGATGGAAAATTGTGGGAAGGACGGGACATGAAACTGCGCAGAATGGGGAAAAGAATACAGTTTTGATTACGGAAATTTGAAGACAAGTCAGGGAAAAAGGTGTGGTGAGTGCGGATGCTGCACAAACACCTCAAAGGAATTTTGTGCATAATGACGCATACAAAGCATCGAACCCAGACAAAAAGAAGAAGGCTAACCTGAGTGGAGAAGTTGGTAATCGAGTGCAGGCCTCAGCTAAAACAGATGGGGTCAGGGTACAACCCTCGGTTGATGGGCAAGAAGTCATGTTAACTACCAGGACCGTGGAACATGTTCAGGGCAATCATACGGTAGTGGCAATAAAGAAGAAAGCGATGAAGGACAAGAACATTACAGGGGTTAAGGTAACTAAATCCCAAGGGGTGGTTAATAAAAATTTCAAAGAAAATTTTTGACACTGCATAAGAAGCTCAAGACGGATTCAAGCTGTCTCAACCGAGCTTGATACTTGGGCTAATTCTAACACTGCTAGAACATAATCTAAGAATGATGGACAAGAAGAGATCATGGCCGCGAGAGCATGTGAGGTTTTGTCTTCGGAAGATGATGCTGAACTTTACGACTCTGATGAGATGGAGGGATTGGAGGAAAATGGGCTGGATTTTGTCCAGTATGTATCATGCATTTTAAAGTTTATTTATATAATAACGTCGTATTGTTCTGGAACTGTCAGGGAGCAGCAAGTCCCGCGTTCAGACAACAACTATGTTCCTTTGAGAGAGAATTCTATCCGAAAGTAATTATGATTTATGAGCCTCAAATTAGTGGAAGGAAAGCCAATACTGTGATATCAAAACTCAAATTCTCTAGATTTTTCCATGTGGAATCGCACGGGTTTAGTGGGGGTATTTGGATATTATGGGACGATGAGGTGGACTTGGAAGTGTTCCAAATTTCAAATCAGGTCATACATGGCCGAATATTTAATACTAAATTGAAAATTTGGGTGTTCTTTACCGTAGTCTATTCGAGTCCAAAGGCAATGCTTCGTAAACTCTTATAGAATAAATTGAAGAATCTAAATCCTGGGGATGCTAATCCTTGGCTTCTTGGGGGTGATTTTAACTCGATAGTTAATGCCGAAGAGAGACGTGGGGATGTTAATGTGTCCGTGGGTGGTAGTTGTAATACCTATTTTTTGTTCAAATCTCAAATTATATTCGAATCATTTATCTTATTTAACTAAAATAATAATAAATAAATATAGCAAAAATAGGGGCATTCGCGCCCATTCGCCTGCCACCCATGCCTTGCAAAATCAACCCCATACCTCACCATACCCCATGCCCTGCCACATGCCTCATCCCTTATTACCCTTTCCCACAACCCCACGCCACCTCCCTTATTTTCCCCTCCCCTTCATCCATTTGAAGGATCACAAAAAAGTTAAAATTGAATTGAAAGGGCAGGCGACAATTTGAAGAAATAATTAGAGGAGAGCAGGCCATTTTCAAGAATAGAAGGGGGTGAGTGAAAAAAAAATTGAAAGAGAGCTCTCTATTATATTTAAGTTTGTATATCCTTTTTATGTATGTTTTGTGGTATAATCTTTTATAATCTAATAGAAATAATATTTTATTAGTAATCTTTTCTTTATTTTAGTTCTTATGTTTTTATATATTTTTATGATCATGTGTTTCTATGTCTTGTTAGATTATGTTTAAATTAATTTTTGGTGGTTGTTTAATATTTTTTATTTTCTCATCTATAAATATGTGTTTTTTTATCATATTGGTTTTATTCTCTTATTTGTTTCTACATGTACGGTATGTATTTATGTATGTATATCTTTGTTTGTGACATGCTTAATATGTGGTTTTATCGTAATATTTCTTTTATTTGTTCTTGTATAATTGTTTCTTTGTGTATATGTGCGTATATATATGTGTGTGTTTTAGTATGTATCTATGTATATTACGTTATATATATATATTAAGTAATATATGTATATACTATGCTTCCTTTTTTCTAAGTATATGTTTATATTTATATATATATATATACTATGTTTATATATTTGAAAAAAGCTATGTATATGTAAGTATTCGATAAGTTTTGTGTATTATATATCATATTATATATTTTTTACTTGTTTTTATACTATATATTTTTATTGTATTATGTAGTATATTATAGCATTAGTATATTGTAGAGTTATTGTAATATTAAAGTGTCAATGTGGTGCCCTTTTATTCGAGCGTAAACGGGGTCAGTATCAGGCATAGTGATAGTGGTTGGGCGTTTACTCTCGAATAACGGGGCCTTTAAAATTTACCCGCACATATAACCAGATTTTAATTTAATTGTCACTTTAATCCGGAAAGTCTAATATTAATAAAGCGGTAATTATTAAAGTAACAATTTTGGGCGGTGTGGGGGTGTTAATCCTTCCCCAATTGTAACCGACTCCCGAACCCGATATTTTGAAATCTCTGGGTTTTTTTCGTGTCCGGTCCACCTTGAGTGGCCGATGACGACTCCATTTTTAAATAAAATACGAGTTTTGCAAAACTTTCTCGGAAGAAAATATTTTCCAAACAAAAGGAAAAATTCTTTTTTAGCGAGGAGGACATCGCTACAATAATAAAGATTTTTTGAATTTTATATTTGAAGCTGGGTTATCGGATATCGGGTTTCAGGAGCCGCCATTCAAATGGACTCGAGGTGATTTACATCAATGCTTGGATCGGTGTCTTATAAATACGGGATGGATAGAGTTATTCTCGAATTCATGGGCAGTTCATCTTGATCGGTTAGGGTCGGATCATCAGCCGGTGTTATTTAAACATAAACCGGAAGATACACATGTAGGTAACTGAACGTTCCGCTGCATAGCCGCGTGGAATGAACATCCAAATTTTCAAGACTTCTTGCGCTCGACTTGGGCAGCCAAGGGCCATTTGATTGATAATCTTGATACTTTTTGTATAGGGGTGCAATATTGGAATACTGAGACATTTGGGCACATTGGCCGACGAAAAAGGGAACTCATTGCACGGATAAGGGGTATTGACAGGGCGTTTCAAAAATTGCACTCCGAATTCGTTATTTCATTAGACAATTCGTTATGGGAAGAGCTTGAAGTTGTATTAGATCAAGAGGAAAGTTTATGGAGACAAAAAGCGGGGTGAATTAGGTTGTAAATGGTGATCGCAACATACAGTTTTTTCATGCATCAGTCATGGCCGGACATCGAAGTAACAAAATATCGGCACTAAAATCGGATAATGGTATTTGGTGTACGGATACTGAGGATTTAATGGAGATAGCTCTCGGGTTTTTTCGATCCTTATTCAAGTCAAACGAATCTTTTGAGGGGGTACAATATAGGCGAGATAACTTTCCAATTCTCAATCAGGACTCTTTGCTAGCTTTGGCGAATCACGTTACAAATGATAAATTCGCCGAGTCTTCTTCGAAATGGATCCTTTAAAGGCACCCGGGAAAGATGGTATTCACGCAACATTCTATCAAAAGAACTGGAATATTGTGGGGGAATCGGTTTGCCGATTTATTCACTGGGTGTTTGAAGAAGGCTTATGGAATGACGATCTTAATCAGATGTTTTTGGTTTTATTACCCAAAGTAAGCTATCCGGAATCGATTACTCAATTTTGGCCCATTAGTTTATGTAATGTAATCTATAAGGTGATTACAAAAGTAATTGAAACCGTTGCTGCCGTTATGGATTTCTGAGAACCAAACTAGTTTTGTTCTGGGAAGGACAATAACTGAAAATATAATCATGGCTCAAGAAGTGATACACTCGATGCGAAGAAAAAAGGGAGAAAGGGTTGGATGGCTTTAAAAATTGATCTTGAGAAAGTCTACGATCGGTTAAACTAGAGCTTTATTAATGATACGCTAATTGACATTGATATCCCAGATAAACTACGCGAACTCGTCATGCATTGTGTGTCATCGGTCCATACTCAGATTTTGTGGAATGGATCAATGACAGAGGCTTTTATTCCGTCGAGAGGTATTAAGCAAGGTGATCCACTTTCTCCCTATCTTTTTGTTCTATACATGGAGCGATTAGCCCAGGAGATTCAAAGGAAAATCAATGTGGGCGATTGGAGACCATTTTGGATTGCATCTACTAGTCCTGGTATTTTACATTTATTCTTTGCCGACGATTTAATTCTATTTGCTTAAGCGTCACTCGATCAAGTGGAGGTTCTTCAATCGATTCTTGATATCTACTGTAAAGCATCGGTTCACAAGGTTAGTGTTCAGAAATCCATGTTCTTCTTCTCAAGTAATGTGCCTGTGGAGAGACGAAACCAAATTAGTAATAGTATTGGATTTCCGGTAGTTGACGAATTGGGGAAATATTTGGGCGTCCCTTTGTTCCATAAAAGAATTACGGCGGCGGCATTTCAGTATTTAATTGAGATGGTTCGGACTCGATTAAGTGGATGGAAGGCGTGTTCTTTATCATTAGCAGGACGTGTAACTCTCGCTAAGTCAGTACTTGCAGTGTAACACTCCAAAAATTACGCGCAAATTGTAAACCCTAGATTTGAAATATCCTTAATTTAGAAATTTAATTTTGAAATCCCTAATTAAAAACCCTAACAATTGAGAATTTTTAATTCAGAACCCTAATTTTTTATGAGGGGCTAAATAAGAATTTTCATCAAACTTGAAAGTTAATATGAAATTTCGTGAAAGATTAAGGACTGACTCTATAAATAACCCTTTTATCAAATTGAATTTTAATTCTCTTAGGTTTCTGCTACACACGTCTCCTTTTTCTTTAAATTATTTTATTTATTTACTTCTGTAGCGAAATTTTTTTGGAAAAATTATTTTTTTAAAAAAAAAAAAGATTTAGAGTCGCCACCGGCCATTTGGATAAGGTAGGTCAGACACCATAAAACCAAAGATTCACTTTGAAAAGGGTTCGAGAGTTGGTTACTTGTGGGGAAGGATTTAGGGTATCACGCCAGAAAATTGGTACCAAAATACTTGTTGCTTTAATCAATGGAACTTGTCGAAATTTGAATTGAATTGAATTAAATGTACTTAATTGAATATTGACCTTAATTAAACGGGTTTTATCAAATTGATGGGTTCGAATTAATTGGACATTTAATTAATAAGAATAACGACAAATAAGCCTGACTGTCATGTTAGTTTATGGTTCTATTTCGTACGTCACTTTTATGCATGATGCAAGTAATTAATCGTGACGTTATGTCTTGTCAACTTTTAGTTAACATTTACCTTGAGACAGTAAGAATTAATTCAAATATTTGGTCAACATTCATTAAGTTAGGACTGTTACGACACAAATATTAGAATTAATAAATACCTCATTTTTTAGGGTTTAAAGTTACTAAATTATCAAGATAAGCATGGAATTAAGAGGTTAATGACAAATAAAATGCATGTCACAATAACAAGGAATTAAACAAAAACATGGCAAAAATAAACAACATCAAAATCTGGAAAAATGACCAGATCGAACAAAAGAAACGCGTAAAATAAATGCAGGAAATTAAAGTGTGAAAATTTAAAATGTAGAAAAGTAAATAAATATCCGAAAATGACCGGATATAACAAAAAATGAGAAATTAAAAGCAAAAATTAAAAGTTAGATGTTAGTAAGTTAGGGGTTAGTTAGATTAAACATGACATGAATAATACGATCCCATTGCGGATCACCGTAAAGCCTAAAGCGAATCATGATACGAAACAAAATAAAGGTGCAATAAAATAAATAAATAAATATATATACCTATATAATAAGGTAATAATATATAGACATAGTATAATATATATATTGTTGAGATATGTGTTTTGATATAATAATTGAAAAATAATTTTAGAATAAATTGAAAAGATTTTAAAAATGATTTTAAGTCCAAACAACTTGAAATAATATTTAATGCTTTTTAAGAGGTTTTGGGATGATTTAAAACGTCTTTAAAGTAGCCAAACCTGAGTTTTTCAAGTATTTGTACCGATACGGTATACCCCGTATCGATACACATAAAGGGTTTCAGGTACAGTTTGTGAAACTATCAAGATTCGTACCTATATAGGGCATTCACGTATCGATACGAAGCAGGGTGGTTTTGATACACCCTTTGGTGTATCGATACGCCTTTGTGGCATATATCCCAACGACCAAAACCCCCCAACGGTCATATTTCCAACGGTCTTTTAAATTGTAGGCCGTACTGATACGCCTATACGCGTATCGATACGCATCAGCTGATCAGAGCTCAACGACTAGTTATGAAGAAGGTTGTACCGATACAGTTACCCACGTACCGATACGAACAGCCTCAGAACTATAATTAATGTGGAAAATAACCCAATGGCTCCAATTCAATTCCAACGGTCTCCAACGGCTAGAAACTCATTTGGAAGTATAAAATGGACCTCTAAGCATCTATGAATGACTAATGCTTCAATTGTCAACAACATCTACCTATTAAGAGGGATTTCAGTTTGCTAGGATTCTCTTTGTTAGATAGTGTTCCTAAGACTCAGGTTGTGAGTTCTTGAATGCTAGATCACGGGATGTGATTCTAGGATTGTAATGGTTGCCTCCTCAGCCTAGAAAAAAGAAAGAATTCTTAGTGAATTGTTGAAATCCTAAGGTGGGAAGCCTAGGTAGTGGACGTAGACTCGATTGGGGGAGTTGAACCACTCTAAATCCTTGTATCTTTTTGTTTTTCTTTTGCTTTCATCATTTCCACCCAAAAATCAACCTTCTTCACCACTTGGCTAATTAATCGGTTGTGTATATCGAGCTCAACAATTGGTATTAGAGCGAGGCTCAATCGAAGGGGATTAACATCCTATTGAGGCAATCCAGCTAGCTCGACCATCATTTCAATCAACTGACGAAATGGTGCAATCCATCAATAAGCCATATTTCTTTGACGGGACCAACTATGCTCATTGGAAGACTAGAATGATATTTTTCATCAAGGCCAAAGATTACAAGATTTGGGATATTGTTGAAGACGATCCTTACGTGCCACGAAGATCAAAGGCGAAATAGAATGTGGATGATCGCAAGAAGATTGAGCTAAATTGCAAGGCTTTGCACATTCTCTTTTGTGTATTTAGCCCCAATATCTATAAGAAGATGCCTTCTTGTGAGAGTGACAATGAGGTTTGGGACAAACTTAAAGTCACATACAAGGTAACCAATAAAGTAAGGAGACCAAGGTATTTCTTCTCAATCTAAAGTATGAGAACTTCAAGATGGATCCGAAAGAAGACATCGAGAAGATGTTCGATCGCTTCTCCACCGTAGTGAATGGACTCAAAGGCTATAGAGAAGTCATTCCGGAAGAAAAGCTTGTCCGAAAGTTTATCTACTCATTTCCCGAGTCATGGGACTCAAAGAAGACCGCCATCATCGAGGCTAAGAACCTCAAGACCTTGAAGCTTGATGAACTCATGGGGTCTCTTCTCACTCATCAAATAATGAAAAAGGATAATGAAAAGGAAAAGAAGAAGGAAGGGATAAGAAAGATGTGGGAGAAGGAAATCAAAAAGCTAGGCATCAATATGAATGTCGTAGTCCTCAATTCCTCCAAATGCCTACATTAAGATTCAAGTGAGGGGGAAGAATAAGATAAAGAGATGACAGACATCTTCTTGAAATTTGCCCGATTCATGAAGAGAAAAATGGAAGAATCCAAGCATGAATCAATAAAGAATATGAAGAATCCCCGAAAGAGCTATGAATGTAAGAAAAAGGGTCATCTTCAAAGAAGGCGTATGTGGCAACATGGAGTGATGAAGACTCCACAAATGAAGATAAGGTTGCCCATCTATGCTTTATGGCCCTCCAAGAGGGTGAGGTAACTTATAATTCATCTACTTCTACTTCCTATACTTTTGATGAATTACAAGAAGCCTATGACCAATTGGTTTTTGAGTTTAAAACTTCTTTTTTCGAAAAAAAAGAAATTGATTTCAAAATTAAAAATCAAAAATGATTTTCTTTCTAAAACTAATTTAGAGTTTGAAGCAAAAATGAAGGATTTTGAGCAAAAAGTTTCAGATTTACAAAATTTACTTCAAACAATGGAAAAAGATCATCAAAAAGGAAATTGATGATCCTAAAAAGTAAAAAGATTTGATTTCCAATGAACTTCAAAAGAAAAAAACAATTTTGGAAAATCAAATTTTTACGTTAGTGCCCCTAGATTTTTAAACGGTAAATGTTTTAGAAGTATTTGGGTCCCAAAATGACTAAGTACTTCAACTAAAAGGGGTGAAATTGAAAAATGGATTCTAAAGGGGACAAAATTATGTGTGACTAACGTTTATGGATCCAAAGCAATTTGGATACCAAAAATTACATGATTGTCTTGTTTAGGTGTGATGGAGAGTGATCAACAAGTCCAAATTTGAGGGGAATCTCCATACACACAAGAAGGAAAACACTTGAAGAATGAAGGCTTCACATCATCCCTTGAAGTTCAAGTGTTGGTAAATTTCTAGTTGTTTTTGTTTTTGTTTAAATTAGATTTATTTTCCATGACAACTAGATAATCATATTGTTAGACTAACAATATTTGATGCTTGAGTAAGGGGAGCCAATTTTAAAACCAAAATTCTTATTTTTGTCAAAAATTTTAAACCTCATTTGTTATCTTGTACTTAAAGTCACAAAATTCTTTTTGATATAACAAATATGGGGAGAAAATAGTTTGAAAATTTGATTTTTCAAGTGAATAAGGGGGAGCTTTAACTATATTTCATTTTTAAAATCTCTTATTCATGTTTTTAAATACTAAAGGGGAGAATCACAAACAATTTTTCAAGTTGGTTTTATTATATCAAAAAGGGGGAGATTGTTGAGATATGTGTTTTGATATAATAATTGAAAAATAGTTTTAGAATAAATTGAAAATATTTTAAAAATGATTTTAAGTCCAAACAACTTGAAATAATGTTTAATGCTTATTAAGAGGTTTTGGGATGATTTAAAACATCTTTAAAGTAGCCAAACATGAGTTTTCAAGTATCTGTACCGATACGGTATACCCCGTATCAATACGCATAAAGGGTTTCAGCTACCGTTTGTGAAACTGTCAAGATCTGTACCGATACAGGGCTTTCCCGTATCGACACGGAGCATGGTGGTTTCGATACACCCTTTGGTGTATCGATACGCCTTTGTGGCATATATCCCAACGACCAAAACCCCTCAATGGTGATATTTCCAATGGTCTTTTAAATTGCAGGCCGTACCGATACGCCTATACGCGTATCGATACGCATCAGCTGATCAGAGCTCAACGGCTAGTTATGAAGAAGGCTGTACCGATACAGTTACCCGTGTACTGATACGAACAGTCTCAGAACTGCAATTAATGTGAGAAATAAAGACCCAAACGGCTCCAATTCAATTCCAACGGTCTCCAACGGCTAGGAACTCATTTGGAAGTATAAAAGGTATCTCCAAGCATCTATGAATGACTAATGCTTCAATTGTCAACAACATTATGGTCAAAGATTTGTCTTAGAGCTTAATTGTATATTTCCTGTATAGACAACACTTGTGAGCTTTAATTGTACATTGAGCGCAACATATACACACGTATACTAAGCATAATAATATATATACATATCATAATGTAAGCATAATATATATATTATAACTATAATATAGCTAACACGATATAATGTATATACTAATATATGTAATATTATAAGGCATTTGCAGTAAAAAGAAACCGAATAAAACAAACATAAATATAGAATGAATGCATGACAGCAATGGAAAGGTTAGGATCGTAATGCATGGGATTCAAAAAACAACAGCAAAAATTAAAGGTAAAAAGGATGTAATAAAAAAGACGACACATCATTTAGTGAAACTTTTTATATGAAATGGAAATAAATTAAAGAAGGAAAAGACGGCAACTCTTCATTTCCAAATAAATTTTTTACACAAAAAAAGAACAAGGGTTCCCTGTTTTCTCGTTCGGTCGAACAAAAACCCCACCGCTTTTAAACACTCTCATGTTCGATTTCAGTAAACCAGGACTAGAGGCGCCGGTCATAGGCGACGCGCCTCGTCAGAGTGTCGTTCCCGAAATCGGAGAATGCTTGTTCAAGACGGTTCCTCCTCGGACCGCAGGTAAGTTTCGAACTCTTTTTTTGTTTTAAAAATACTTTTTAGGGACTCAATTTAAGATCTAAAAAGAAGAAACCCTAAACTTTTATTTGAAAACTAAAAACCCTTTTTGATTTTTGTTTCAGAAACGAGATTTTACTCAAAAATCTTGAAACCCCTTTGATTTTGAAAACAAGATTTTTAGAATAAAGAGCAAAGGCCCTTGATTTCGGTTGTAGAAACTAGGGGAAAGATGGCCCCTAATGCTATCTGAGATTGAAAAATAGAATACCTATGAAGAAGTTTGCTCTGTATTTTTGAAAAAAAAAATTGTAGGAAAAGGATCCCCCGGACATTTGGTTTTCATCTTGGCTTTATAGCATGATTTTTATTACAATAGAAATAACTAAGAAAATAAAATCTCTAGAATTTTATTGGTTGCTGAAGAAATTCATTACTTTTTTTTTTTTTATCTTGTGCAGGTGTCAATGGAAGAAAGAAGAGGGGCCATTGTGCATTGGCGTGTGAGGCTCGGCTCTCGGTAGAGCACCAGGGTGCTATAGGGAGAGGGCACAAGAGGCTCGGTCGGGTTATGTGGTTTAGGCAGCTTGGGTCTTGGTTCAGAGGGGTGAGGCTTGGCTGGTTCTGTTAAGAGGGTGCACGTGAAGGGCATGGGTGGTGACGTGGAAGGGGTAATAGGTAGTGGACTATAGGTTAACTGGGTTTGAATGTAATTGGGTTATGGTAGTGTAAATGGGTTAATGTGTAATGGACATTTAATTTAATAGACTGATTTTTTGGTTTAATGTAAAATGGAAATTAAGTTTAGAAAAGGATGTGAAATGAATTTTACTGGGTACTTATTTCATTAGATAGTAAACCCGAACGAAAAATAGGTATTACAGTTGCTTTTTTTTGCTCATTGTTGTGAAACAACAATAGAGCAAAGACTAAAAGATAGCCATTTTCGTTCGGGTGAATTGGAACACCCTTTCTGGCATGGTTTTTCCTTTAACTCTAACCAAATCATCTTCCAACTTTTGGAGGAATAGAACTCATCTGTTGATCCGCTACACCACCGAAGGAGAGTTCACGATCTAGTCGAATAATCTATTTCGTCCTTTTTTTTTTGGAAAGATAGAACCTGTGGGAGTAAAAGATAATTATTTCAGATTGAGTATCCATTTATTTCATTTAAAGATATGAAATTAAAAGAGACGGGGTAAAGAGATGTTTAAATATGGGTGATCTGCTATGCAACCGACTACGAGACAAGATTTGGAGTTTGGGTTGGATCAAGCTACGACTCTGACGAAGAGGAATGATCTGGTGATTAGATTGTGATCAAGCTACAACTCTGACGAAGAGGCATGATTTGGGGATTAGAGGTGATCAAGCTACAACTTTGATGAAGAGGCATGATTTGAGGAGTTAGTTTCAAGCTACAACTCTGACGAAAAGGCATGATCTGAGGAGTTAGTTTGGCGATCAAGCTACAACTTTGACGAAGAGGCATGATCTAAGGAGTTAGTTTGGTGATCAAGCTACAACTCTGACGTAGAGGCATGATCTAAGGATTATGGGTGATCAAGCTATAACTCTGACGAAGAGGCATGATCTGAGGAGTATGTGGTGATCAAGCTACAACTCTGACGAAGAGGCATGATCTGAAGAGTAGGTTATGATCAAGCTATAACTCTGACGAAGAGGCATGATCTGAAGAGTAGGTTATGATCAAGCTATAACTCTGACGAAGAGGTATGATCTGAGGATTAGGGGTGATCAAGCTACAACTCTAACGAAAGAGCATAATCGAAATGGTATTTTGATCCGCTACACCACTGACGATGAGTTGGGATCTAAAGATGGATTCAATCAAGCTGCAACTCTTACTAAGAGGCATGATATGAAAAATTGGTTGATCCACTACACCACTAACGATGAACTAAGATCTGAAGAATAGAGGTTGATCGGCTACACCACTAATGATGGGGTTGGACCTAAAAAAAAGTAAACAATAGTTAGTGATTGTTCACTTAGAGTTTTGAGTTTAGACTTGGCTTCCTTTACTTTGAGAGTTTGTCATTTCATGCTTGGTGTTGTTATCTTCCCTCTTTGATGTTTCAACTTCTTTGTTGATCTAGTTTTCTTTCGTGGTTGAGGGCTTGCCAATTTGTTATTGTCTTTCATGGTTAAGGCTTGAACCTGTTTGTTTCATGTATAAATGAAGCATATGCACTTAGCATGAATGCATCTAACTTGATGTATGACGTAGGTATTTGATGTGAATGTATGATGAGTGGAATGATGTTGATATGTGTAACACCCCTTCCCGGTCTAGTAGAAAAACGGGTCAAAAAGTGTTATCGTAGAACAGCACAGTGAACGGTATAACAATTTCATTCAAAATTCAATGTTAGGTTATGCAATTCGATGCTATGGCTACAAGCTAGGTTAATGAATTGATATGGAACGATACTAATCAGATCTATGACCAATTTGAAACTTTAACCACCTTTAGGGGCTAAACTGCAATTTCTAGAAATTAGGGGTCCTTATCAGAATTTAACCATGCAACAATAAAAATTCAATCCATAACTAACCACCCTGCAAAATTTCATGTTAATCTGATGTCATTTACTCATCCAATTAGACTTACCAAGTGTCAGTGACCAATATGCAATGTTTCAATACTGTGATCAATGACTTATAACGGATTTAACCACTCCCATACCGAAACACTATAGGCCGTATCGGTACATCTCAATTGGTTTATGTAATCTAGACTTCACTGCCCAAACTCGTTTTGATACAGTCGAGAACCATATTAGTACAACATGCAAGGGTGATAACCCAATTTCTAAAAACTCAAGAACTCATTTCGATATGGCTTAAGATGTACCGGTACCCATTGACCTTCATTGACCTATTTCAATACGCCCCTAGGCTCGTTTCGATACAATTAAAATCTTAAATGCTTTTGTGAGTTTCCGTATCGAAACACCTTTAGGTCGTTTCGATACGCTTAGGTTGACCTGAGCTTTGACTGACCAAATATGCACAGTCGTACAGAAACAGGTGAACCTGTACCGGTATGCCCTGCACTATAATGATAGATTTTATCTAGTTTTTGGCCAACTTAACATGTTGAACAATGTCAAAATGCAATAAAATTTTACCAGCAATATTCAATCATTATAATCTACTAGCATGTCAAATTTTAGGTCCATTCGAATCCGTGTACTAGGTTTTCACCTTTTAGTGTCAAATATGCATATTTAGCCATTTTTAAGCAATACCAAAAGGTCAATTAGAGCCTTAGTAACTTTTACCATCCATGCATAATACACACATATCAAAAGAGTCACAAATGACTAGTCTAGCTACTTTGCCACCATCCTAGGAGTTCATAGAGACAAAATACATTACTTTAGCCTTGTTTGTGACTTGTCAAAGCTCCCGACTTCTTCGATCTTCAACGATAAATTCCTTAACTTGAAATGCATGAAATGAAATGCATTAGGCATACTTTGCCTAGTGATGTAGTCTAAAACAATTGCAATATGAATGAATTGCATTCCAAAACATGTATAAACAATAAAAAGCAATGAATTAATACTAACGATGCAATGATAATAATCAGTAACAATAATTCCATAATCTTAGCAATAACAATGCGGTATATTATCGGTAGCAATTTATGATCAATATTCAATGCCATAATTTCGTTTCCATGGTTTATCAATGATTATTCTTACAATAGTCTTATCAAAGATCTCACTTGTCTTTTAACTTGGTTTGCCTTGGATCACCTTTGGACATAGATAACAATGATTCGATGCAAAGCAAGCATAAAGCAATGGCTTGTATCAATACGATATCAATAATTTAATGCTTCTGATGCCCATACTCCCTCCAACCAAACCTTCTCCTTGCCTAGGGTCATCACCCTTGAGCCGTAGCTCATGGATCGTAGTCCCAATGTATATATCAAGTATCATGCCAAGGTGTCCAAGGGCTTTCATATTAAGCATTTCTTATGTCAAGAGTGAGCCTTAGCTCTAATAGTCTTTGTCAATAATTCAATGAAACAATGATTCAATGATTCAGTAACAATATTCAATAGCAATAACAATATCAATGACAATGTTCAATGATCTCAATAACAATAACAATGATCAATACTTCATTTACCATGTTTCAATGACAATAACTATGTTGATAACAATGCTCAATGACAATGATTATAACAATAGCAATGGCAATGTTCCATGACCAATGTTCAATGTATCTCTAATTAAATAACAATAACGATGATGAAACCGATGGCGATGATCAATAACAATGGCTATGACAATATCGATATCCGATACTCAATACTATACTTACCGATGCTTACCAATGACACTAACTAAGTGGTTCGATGTGAAATCCCTTAGCAACAATATTAGCAATGCTATATACGATGACAATGGAATCTAGAAAGGCACCTAGCCTAATCTTGAGACTCCGACTACACTCACCTTGATAATCCGATGCTCCTACGGCTCTCGGATAACAACTCCCTTATTCATAGCCTTTATTGATGACGATGGATAATCTTTCTCCACTTCTTAAGCTAGGTTAACAATAGAAAGCTGTTAGAATCAATATTACGATATCAAAATCAATATCTAAACTTGATATAAATAATATCTATGAATTATCCATGGATAGTCAAAACCTAACTTGAGATTACTCTTTTAATCTCCATGGATTTCAATAATAGTTTGGGGGATTAAGCTTACCCGATCAATAGCAACATTTCGATATCAATAAACCAAAGAAATATCTAGCTTGAAACCAAGCTTCAATGGAGGTGCTAGCTTGAAACCAAGCTTCAATGGAGGTGCTAGCTTGAAACAAAGAGAGGTGTGTGCTTGATTCTACAATTGGGTAAACCTTCCTATTTTGGCTATTCACTTGATTTATTAGAATAGCTTTTCTTCCTATGAAGGAATTGCATCAAATAATCCCACGTAAGTGGTGATTTTAGTTGAAGAGGGGCTAATCGCAAGGTTAGTCCCTCAACTCTCAAAATACTATGTTTTTGCCCCCCAAACTTTCAATTTTTACAGTTTGGTCGCTAAACAAATTTTCAATACATTCAATAAGGTCATTGATCAATAAATTAGCTTAATTGGAGTCTAATATCGATACAATTGACCTTGTGGTCAAGGTTAATACAATATTTGGACCTTTCCGATGTATGGGTTTTTGATCGTCGGAACCCAATTTCGACTAGAACTATTTTTGGGATGTTACAATATGAATGGCATGCAATGCAATTGGCCATGATTTTGACTTTAAAGGGGATGCCCCATGACTTTCTAGCCATATTTGTGGTTTGGTCTTTTTTTTGTCCCAGTTTTGTCTTGCAGACTGGATGGTTTGTTGTCGCCAATGCCCCAACCTCTTGTGGGTTTGACCATCTTCTTCTGATATGTTACCTCAATAAGCTAAGGTCAACTTGTGAATGCTTTCTTTAGCGGAAGCATCGATCTGAGGGCCATTTTACTGTAGGTCCCTATACTTTTGAACTCTCTTGTGAGTAATGTAGAAAAAAACTTTTTATTTCCAATCTAGGGCTACATATTCTGATTTTAATGTGAGATGCTTAAAAATTGGGTTTTTCTTTTTAGATTGTGAAAAATTGGGTTTTTCTTTTTAGATTGTGAATATATTAAGCTATATTGAATGCCCCGAATAACAAGTGCACGAGAAATACTAAAAATGGCTTATCAGGGATTGCCCAAGCAAATCCTGTGTTTAGGAGACCTCTAAAGCTGAATTGATGTTTGGAGATGTGAAATGCATTTTTAAGCTCTTGGGGTGCTTGACTGCATTGCCTTTGGCAGGTTCATTTTTGTCTCATTTTTGTTTGGGGAATTCAATTCATCACATTCCTTTGGCTCAAAATAAATGATGGAGCAAACAACAAATTCCTAAGCTACTCGGCATTGTCATGATTTTGAAAATTTTCCATCACTCATAAAGTGAAAAGTTTCGGTTAGAATGGGCTTTAGAGGAGTACCCCAAAAATTCCACACTCTTATCCGAAAATGCTTATTACCAAGTTTTGAACATTAGAGTATTTTTTGATTAATTTTTGAAAGAAAAATGCCTATTACCAGGCTTTGAAGTGCTTTTAAAAAATGCCTATTACCAGGCTTTAAAAGTTAAATCATTTCATTTTGTTTTGAAAATGCCTATTACCAGGCTTCAAACATTACATTGCATCGATTTATTATTATTTGATGTGAAATGCGAGTCATACTTTCATAATCTCCACAACTTAGGATTTCAATTAGACATAGGCTATTCAGATTCAACCTTTAGGTCATAGTCAATATTCCTTGTGCAATTGATATATGGGGACTCAATAGACAGATATGCACAAAATGAAGAGAGAGTTGAAGAACAAAATTCATCATTTCATTGAAAATTAAACCATGTAGTCTTAGTCCCTTACAAAAGATCGATACCGTCTTTGGGCTTAGGCCGGTGGATTTAATTTACATGCATTACTTAAATGAAGTTAAAAGCAAAAAGGGACCTACTGAAGTTTTGGCTGGACGTCTAGACTAAGGGGTGAGAGCGAGTTCATTCTTCAAAGAATTCAACTTCTTTACTATCCATCAAGCCTTGAACAATATCCTTGAACAGACAACAGTCTTGAATAGTGTGCCCCCTTCGACATGGAACTCACAATACAGACCGCTATACCCCTCGGGCATCATCATTCCTTGACCAATCAAACCTGCATCGAGTAGCTTCTTTCAAACCCAACTGAGAGGGGATTTGACTTCCGACACCTTGGACCTAGTCATTCAGTTACTTTTCTAGGATATTGCATTTATCCTACCGGTATAATTTGGTAGGGGGTTGGTGGTTGTAGCCGGCCCACTTGATTTGTCAAAACTGATGACCCCGAACTTGATCAGTTTTTCTACGATCTTTTTAAAGCCAAAACAAGTCTTAATCGAGTACCCCACTTGATCACCATGGTATTCGGATTTTGTGTTGGGAATATACCATTTCGAGAAGGGAGGCTGCAACGTTGCTTGATATAAGGGTGCCACCACATGAATATCGAATAATTGCTTGTACAATTTACCGTACGAAATTGGTAGTGGGGTAAACACTATCTTCTCGGTATTCTTTCTTTGACTGAAGTTTTGGTTCGATGGACTTTGGGCACTTGATGTAGCCTTAGGTTGCACAACGGTGACAGAATTCTAATAACCGGTATTGTAAACCCCGAAGAGTTCACTTTATGGTTCTTTCTTCCATATGATGACTTCTTATGGGATGTACTTGAACTTCCTCCACTGTCAATTTTTCCAGTCTTGACAGTATTCTCCATGAGATCACCGGATAACACTAGATCGGCAAAATTGGTAGTCGCATGACCTATAAGGCGATCCAAATTTGGACCCTCCAAAGTTTGGATAAATATGACCACCGTCTCTTTCTCACTGAGCGGGGTTGAACTTGTGCCGTCACATCTCTCCAAAATTGTGCATACTGCCTAAAGCTTTCATTAGACTTTTGCTTCAAGTGTTGTAGGGTCCAACACCATATCACTAACATTATGGTATTGGGCTAGAAAAGCCTTGGCTAAGTCTTTCCATGACTTTATCTGATGTCGGCTTAATTGATTATACCATTTAATGGTAGATCCTGATAGACTATCTTAAAAGCAGTGGATCAACAACTTATCATCTCTATCGTATCCCGTCATCGTTCAGCAAAACATGGTAAGTTGAGCATGGGTGCAACTCGTCCTATCGTAGTTTTTGAATTTTGGGGCCTTAAACTTAGGGGGTAGCACCAAATCTGGGACCAAACTAAGTTCGTTAGCATCAAATCCAATGAAAGTGTCCACTACCTCTATAGCTTCCATTTTCTCTTCGAGTCACTTGCAACGATCCTCGATCTCTTTCAAGGTCTCAATCTTGGGTTTCTCAAACTCAATTAACTGGTCCATCTGTGAGATAGTTTTTGGCTTCATTTCCCTCGGGCTTGACTTTGGATGCAGAGGGTAATTAATAGGGAATGAGGCGTCGGCCTGATGAAATGGTGTTTTTCCTCGAGAAAGTGTTACTTGAGGATCCGGTTGACCCTTAGTATGAGGAGGAGTAAAACCTGGCGGGTATCTAGGAACTTCAGACCTTGCTGTAGGATTATCAACAGAAACTTCTCCTTGCTCGGGAAGCCTAAATCTGAATAATTGGGCTATTTTTCGTAAGGCCTCTTGTTGAGATTTCTTGAATTGCTCCATCATTTCTTGTTGGGCCTTGGCTAACTGTTCTTCTATTTTTCGGGCCAAATTTACTTGCATGCCCCTTTGGGTTTGCTCAATCTGGTCTAACCTTTCTTCGTTCACCATCTTAGTTTTGTGTTGGGTTCCGTATGGGTGCTTAATTGATTGAACTTTCCTTTGTCCAGAATCACTGTCATGGGACATCCTAAAAAATTAGTCTTGACGTCTCCAAAATGAATGCATGTAAATGCAAAGCAAATTCCATAAATACAACATTACGATGATGCAATATGGATTAACATATCGAGATAATGTTATGCAACTACCATGTAGATAAACATTAAATGTGATGTGAATGTTAAAAGAAAACACAAGTTAGTATGAATAAAATAATTAAGGGAAATGATATATATACAAAACGCGAAATACAAACCCACCCGACATGTTTGCTACCCAACATTTTTTATTTGCGGAAAAATAAATCTTACCCATCATGGTATCTACCCTCATGCTTTGGCACAAAATAAATCCTATTTACATGATATTCTAGTTCTCTAGGGTTACCGCGTGGCTCTAACGGGGTGGGCTTCTTAGATTCTCACACATGTGGGTTTAGTTCTATACAAGGATACCCGAACCTATCTTATCACCTACTAAGGCAACAAGAACCCCAATTCTGGCCCATTACAAGCTTGCGAATTGGATTCGATTCGAGGGAAAACACGACCTAGTGACGTGGAGGGCTGCTCACGTGTCAAATGCGTAGATTTCGGAAGTGAATTATCAACTCGTGGAGGGCTGCTCACGTGGTTATGTGGCGTTTCACTCCCACCTAAAGGACATAGCTCATATATAAAGCTCAATGATTATGATGCAACACATGCCGGTGATTCCTTATATATTAAATGAGAAACTAATACAAAACCACCAATTATCAAGACCCACTTAATGAAAGCGTTATCCTCAAAGAACAAATTAATTAAGGTCCTTTTAAATTTCAAAATTCCCATTGATAAAAGCAACATTTGATTTTTGGCTTAACTCTCTTTTTGTTTTGTAAAAACAAAATTAGTCCCCGATGGAGTCGCGATGCTGTAGCGATCCCTTTTTCTTTTTGGAAAAATCATTTTTAAAAAAATAAAGGACTTGGAGTCGCCACTGGCCACTTGGGTAAGGTAGGCCGGACACCATAAAACTAGAGATTCACTTTGAACAGGTTTGCGAGTTGGTTACGTGTGGGAAAGGATTAACACCTCCATCAAGCCCAGAAATCGATACCAAAATACTTGTTGCTTTTAATCGATGAAACTTTTCGAAATTTGAATTTAATTTAATTAAATGTACTTAATTGAATATTGACCTTAATTAAACGGGCTTTATCAAATTGGTAGGTTTGAATTATTGGACATTTAATTAATAAGGACGATGATGCATCGGACCATAGATTAAACCAACATTAAATAATGCTGACTGTTGTGTTAATTTATGGTTCAAATTTCGTACGTTACCTTTATGCATGATGCAAGTAATTAATAATGATGTTATGTCTTGTCAACTTTTAGTTAACATTTACCTTGGGACGGTAAGGATTAATTCAAATATTTGGTCAACATCTATTAAGCCAGGACTGTTATGACACAAATATTGTAATTAATAAATACCTCATTTTTTAGGGTTTAAAGTTACTAAATTATCAAGATAAGCATATAATTAAAAGGTTAATGACAAATAAAATGCATGTCACAAGAACAAGGGATTAAACAAAAACATGGCGAAAATAAACAACATCAAAATCCGGAAAAAGGACTGGATCGAACAAAAAAATGTGTAAAATAAATGCAAAAAATTAAAGTGCGAAAATTTAAAATGCGAAAAAGTAAATAAATATCCAAAAAGGACCGGATAGAACAAAAAAATGAGAAATTAAAAGCGGAAATTAAAAGTTAGATGTTAGCAAGTTAGGGGTTAATTAGATTAAACGTGCCATGAATAATACGGATCATACCCCGCTGCGGGTCACCGTAAGGCTGAAAGCTAATCGTGATACGAAACAAAATAAAGGTGCAATGAAATAAAGATAAATATATATATTCCTATATAATAAGGTTATAATATATATACATAGTATAATATATATATATATATATACACACATGTATACTAAGCATAATAATATATATACATATCATAATATAAGCATAATATATATATTATAACTATAATATAGCTAACACAATATAAGGAATATACTAATATATGTAATACTATAAGGCATTTGAAGTAAAAAGAAACCTAATAAAACAAACATAAATATAGAATGAATGCATGATAACAATAGAAAGATTAGGATCGAAATGCATGGGATTCAAAAAAACAATAGCAAAAATTAAAGGAAAAAAAGGATGTAATAAAAAAGGCGACACATCATTTAGTGAAACTTTTCATATGAAATGGAAATAAAATAAAGAAGGAAAAAACAGCAACTCTTCATTTTCAAATAAATTTTCGACACACAAAAAAAACAAGGGTTTCTTGTTTTCTCTTTCGGTCGGACAAAAACCCCTACCTTTTTAAACACTCTCATGCTCGATTTCAGTAAACCAGGACTAGAGGCACCGGTTATCGGCGGTGCGCCTCGCCGGAGTGCCGTTCCCGAAATCGAAGAATGCTTGTTCGAGACGGTTCCTCCTCGGACGGCAGGTAAGTTTCGAACTCTCTTTTTGTTTTAAAAATGCTTTTTAGGGACTCAATTTAAGATCTAAAAAGAGGAAACCCTAAACTTTGATTTGAAAACTAAAAACCCTTTTTTGATTTTTGTTTCAAAAACGAGATTCTACTCAAAAATTTTGAAACCCCTTTGTTTTTAAAAACGAGATTTTTAGAATAAAGAGCAAAGGCCCTTGATTTCGGTTTAGAAAATAGGGAAAAGATGGCCCCTAATGCTATATGAGATTGACAAAAAGAATACCTATGAAGAAGTTTGCTTTGTATTTCTGAAAATTTGTAAGAAAAGTAGCCCCCGAACATTTGGTTTTCGTCTTGGCTTTATAGCCAGATTTTTATTACAATAGAAATAACTAAGAAAATAAAATCTCTAGAATTCTATTGGTTGCTGAAGAAATTCATTGCTGCTTTTTTCATCTTGTGCATGTGTCAATGAAAGAAAAAAGAGGAACCATTGTGCACTGGCGTGTGAGGCTCGGCTCTCGGCAGAGCACCAGGGTGTTATAGGGATAGGGCACAAGAGGCTCGGTCGGGTTACGTGGCTTAGGCAGCTTGGGTCTTGGTTCTGAGGGGGGTGAGGCTTGGCTGGTTCGGTTAAGAGGGTGCACGTGAAGGGCATGGATGGTGACGTGGAAGGGGCAATAGGTAGTGGACTATAGGTTAACTGGGTTTGAATGTAATTGCGTTATGGTAGTGTAAATGGGTTAATGTGTAATGGTCATTTAATTTAATGGACTGATTTTTTGGTTTAATGTAAAATGGAAATTGAGTTTGGAGAAGGATGTGAAATAAATTTTACTGGGTACTTATTTAATCGGATAGTAAACCCGGACAAAAAATAGGTATTACAACTTCATCTTTTCACTCGTAATCCTTTTTCGCCTTCACCCTTTTTTTCAATCTACCATTGTCGTTCAACCACACGAGCGCACTGACTTAGTACTTATGATGATAAGAGACGTGTCTTTCGATGGGTTGAGTTTGCTATTAATAATATTAAATTTAATAATAAAATAAGAAAATAAGGGTAAATTTTAGATTAAATAAAATTTTAGGACTAAACTGAACAAGATAAAATCATAATATAAAATATTGGATGAAATCATAAAAATTAAATATAAATATGGTTAAATTAAAATTAAATTTTTTATACATAATTTCATAATTTTATTATTAAAGTATGATAGCTTTCACTTTTCTTTCTTATTTTTCGCCCAATTTAAAAAAAAACTATTTGTATACCAGCAAGGACAACTACATTCTCTCTCTTTTTCATTTTAATTTTTTATTCTACCAAGCAATCCTTGAATTTATTTTCTTTATATTTTTTTCCTCTCTTTCTTTCCTTCTACTTTTCTTCTCTATCAAACA
Source organism: Hibiscus mutabilis (assembly GCA_019671005.1). Classification (NCBI taxonomy): domain Eukaryota; kingdom Viridiplantae; phylum Streptophyta; class Magnoliopsida; order Malvales; family Malvaceae; genus Hibiscus; species Hibiscus mutabilis. The sequence continues at coordinate 58,769,451 of CM033717.1, forward strand.
AAACCTTAATTACTTTAAGATATGTGCATAAAGACACCCAAATAGGAGGGTGTTATATACGAGCAGGGATGAGGTTGTTTTTTATGTGAAATTCCCTGTCTTATCTTTTTACTTACTAAAGGGAAAATATTAAAATGACACTCTATTTTGAATAGATTGCTATTAACATATAAGCTTTGCTCGGTAGAGATAAAAGAAAATTAAAAGGATAAAAAATTAAAGTGATGAAAGAATGGAAGTATAAGAAATATATTTTTTCTTTTCATCGGCGTGCTTGATTGATAGAAAAAAATAGAAGAAAAATAAATTTTTTTCTTCTCTATTGCTTAGCACAATAAAAAAAATAAGAGCAAAGAAAATTAAGCTTTGAAAACTATATTTTTTTATTTTTTATAATTTAGTTTAATATTTTAAATATGATTATTTTTATTCAATTTAGCCTCTAAAATTTTTAATTTAATTTAAAATGACCCCTATTTATTTCTAATTTTTATAATTTAATCTAATAGCTTTATATAGTTTTATTTTTGTTCAATTTAATCCCTGAAATTTTTATATATTTCAGAATTGACCCATAAATATTTTTATTTTTTATAATTGAGTCCAATATTTTTAATATGGTTTATTTTTGTCCAGTTTAGTCCATAAATTTTTTATTTAATCTAAACTTTACCTCTATTTATTTCTAATTTTTACAATTTAGTCTAATATTTGTATAGTTTAATCCTGAGAGTTTGACTGTCAATGTAACACATAATACCCGGTCTAGACGAATCTAAACCGAATATCAAATGCTACAGATAACCCATTTGTGGCCTAAAACGGATTTCAAAAAACAAGCATATTCGATTACATGCAAGTAAACAACTAACATGAAAATAAAGCGGAAACAACTAACTAAAATCACCCGAGAAAATAAACCTTTAAAAACTTTAGAAAAATAAACAATTTAACAAAAAGGCATTTTGGTAATTTTATAAAATTTAAACTCAAAAAATTCAAAACTTAGATACAAGTTTAGTATAAAGTAGAAACATCTTATACCTCCGTTTTTCTAAAAAAAGATGTTCAAATCAAAATAAATTTATCCGTATCAAGGTTTAGAGACTAAAATGTAAATAATTCATAATTTGGATTTTAATTTAAAAACTTAGTTTCAGGTCCTTTTAGACTCATTAATTCCGATTAGACTTAATGCTAAATTCGTGTTGAAATCATATTTAAAATAGAGTGTTAATTGCAAAAATAAGTAGTTTATGGGTCATTTTGAAAACATTCATAAAATATAGGGATCCATTTTCTAAAAATTGAAATTAAACCTTCTTTTGTGAAATCAATATCAACATTGACATATATACCAAGTTTTAGGTTAATCTGAGCTAAAATAAGTCCTTAATTGCAATTATAAAATTAGTGATTAAAATGTAAAGTTTGCAATTTTAAGGTATTGGACTAAATTATAAAATAGAAATAAATAGAGGTCAATTCTAAATTAAATAAAATTTGAGGGAATAAATTGAAAAAAATAAAACATAGTTAAAATATTAGATAAAATTACAAAAATTAGAAATAAATAAGGGTCAATTTCAGATTAAGTAAATATTTTAGGGACTAAAGTGAATAAAAATATTATTATACTAAAATATTAAATTTAATAATAAAATTAGAAATAAATAAGGGAAAATTTTAAATCAAAATAAAAACTTTAGGGACTAAACTAAAAAAAATAAAATCATAGAAATTATAAAAATGGTCACCAAACTTTTAAATGTTACATAATGGTCATTAAACTTTAGTTTTTATTACAAAATGGTCATTGAGTCATTAAAGGTCATTAAGTGAATGACGTGACAGTTACGAAAATTTGAATAATTACACATTTCATCCTCCATATTTATACATTGAATCAATTTAGTCCTAATTTAACCCTCATTATCAATGTCTAAATTAACTGAACGTGTAAATATTGAGGATTAAATTTGTTGTTATACTAATTTTTTTAACTGTCAAGTCACCCAGTTAACAACAGTTAACTGCTCAGTGACCATTTTATAACAAAAACTAAAGTTTAATGTTCATTATGTAACATTTGAAAGTTTGGTGACCATTTTGTATTTTTTGAGATAGTTTAGTGACCATTGGTGTACTTTACTCTGAAAAATTATAAATATGGTGGAAATAAAATTAAAATTGTAAAATATAATTTGATAATTTTATTATTAAAGTACGATAACTTTCATTTTTTATTTTTCACTCAGTTATGGAGAGAAGACTATTTTTATTGGAGCAAGAAAAATTACTTCCTCTCCTAATTTCTTTCCTTCAAATTTCTACTCTATCAAACAACCCTTAAATTTATTTTTTTTTCCAATTTTTTTTCTCTCCTTTCACTTTTCCACCAACCAAGCAAAGACATATAACTGTAACATGGACAAAAACCACCGGAAAAACCCTGAAGAATAGAACCAGGAGAGGTTTCTCGACGAGAAATACGACCCTCTGAATTTGCAGAAGACAATGGCATTCGGAGCAAGAAAGAGAACATGTGCAGATTCTCTTCAGGCAATGTTTCTAGCTTCTGTTGCAGTGGGCGTATTGGTGCAGGACCAGGGAAGCAGGACACGAGTACGGCTATGGTGTTTAAAAATACCCGACTCGAGTGACCAAACCCGTTGATCCAACGACCTTAACTTTAAAAAATCAAATATTTTTCTAAAAATAAATACTCGATCGGGCCGAGTACCTAACCTGCTATTTTTTCTGGATACTTGAGCCAGGCTTGGGCCGAAAATTTATTATATCCGAATATCCGACTTGACCCGATATTTTAAATATATTTTTACTCAAATAAATTTATAATATGATTATATAAAGAAAACAATGCATGTATGTATTCTGCTCTGCTCGTAATGCTCTGCTCTGCTCGAAATGTTAAAGAAAACCGCTGCTGGTGCCTGGTGGTTCACTTAAGAACCACCCTAATCTAATATTTAGGGGCACAAAGAATATACACCAATATAATTTTTCATTTCATGTTTGATATTTTCAAATCTATATATTATTCTTGATTTTTAATATTTTATCTTAAAATAAATTTTTTGATTTAAAAATATAAAAATGGACCGCGTACCCTATTACCCGATTTTACGGGTATTCAAATTTTACGAGTACTCAATATACACGGGCCGATAAATACACTATCTGTAGAACCGGGTATCCGACACCTCGAATACTCAAATTTGAACATCCTTAAGTGTGACAAAAGAATACTGTTTCAAGTACTCACTACGTCTCTAACATGGGTACAGAATAAGTACAACTATGGTACGTATCAAAAACGTGCCACGTCGACAGGATACGGCGAAACAAAGTAAAAAACGTTTGATATTTACTTAAAGACGTTTCGGAGATGACATATGACTCATACATGCATCCCCATAGTCGTTTTCATTAAAAAATTTAAAATCGAAATTACGTGTTGTTTAAAACGCGATAAGCTACGGCTCAAAATTAAAATTTTGGCGCCGAAAAAAAGTGAAGAAGATGAGTTTGGTGGGACCAGAAAATGTTTAATGTTGTTTCAGGAATTTTTGTGGGGCCCATGAAGAATCATTTTTCTTTCTTATTTTATTATCGTATTTTGTTAAAAAAAGTTAGGATTTTTCTCCTTTGACTTTTTATTAGGATTTTATTATTTTTATTATTATATATTTTTATGAAAATAATCATATTTTTAATTTATTTATGATTTGTTTATTTTGAAAGATGTTAACAATATTTGAATTGGGTTATTTAATATTGTATTAGATTTAATTTATTATTTGAGTGATTTGACACTTTAATATTATAGTTTGTTTATAGATTTTATTTTCTAATTTTTAATATAGTATAAACTTTATTTATAATTTTTTTATATCTATTTAAAATTTTAAAATTTATTTTATAAAACATATCTTTGCCGTAATCCTATACTATAATTTTAAAAAAATTACCTGTTTTTTTATTTCTGTCTCTATCTCCTACTCGTGTCAGTGAGTGGAGACTGAAACAATGAGAAGAGAAAAAAGTTGACACAGTTGGTTCGACTTCTCAGAAAACTGCTAGATGTCCTTAAAACAAGAAATTAGAAGGGATACAATACCCTCAGCTACCTATAATGGTGCTTTCATATAATAACCTCTAAATTGACTCAAGAAATAAAACCAATATGCTTGATTTGCATGTCAGAAATAAATTAGATTAGGATTAGATTGATTCAAGCACATTTGTCAGTTGATCAAGCTGTTTATTTTTGTTCTCTCATATTTTATAGGTTATGGATTTGAGACCCACTAGGTGCACTCTCCTTCCTTCCCTTAGAGTTTCTTCTTTCCCTCCCCTTTAAGTAGGATTAGATTTAAAATTTGTCACAAAAAATTGAATTTGATTGGATTAAGGCCATAAATGAGACGAGGCATATCGCAAGCTACTCGATACCCGACTCGAAAAGCTCGCGAGCTACTCGAAAATAGAAATATAATATACTAAAATTTTTAATATTTTTAAAATTAAAATGAACTAAAATATATGTTGTTGATAATAATAATAATAATAATTATTATTATAATTATTATAATTATTATATGCTACTCGATACCCGACTCCAAAAGCTCGTGAGCTACTCGGAAATATAATATACTAAAATTTTTAATATTTTTAAAATTAAAGTGAACTAAAATATATGTTGTTGGATATTATTATTATTATTATTGTTGTTGTTGTTGTTGTTGAATATAGATATAAATCATATGAGATAGATCGAGGGCTACTCAAGTCTAACTTGATCTTTTTGAGAAATCGAGTCGAGCTCAACATTACTCAAGCTCAACTTTGACTCTAATTGAACAAGCTCAAACTCGACTCGAAATCTTAAAAAACCGAGTCAAACTCAATACTATTTGAACTCCGCTTGACTAATTTACACCCATATAGATTGGGATTGCCTCTGACTAGAACAATTCATAAATCCTTAACCAATGCGCTGCACAATGAATAAATGATGGTAACATGCCTTAAATATTCCCCTTTGGGCCCTTGATACGGGAAAGATGCAACTTTGTCAGACAGGTTCATCATTTTCCATGGTCTATATGTAGGAACACTTTGATTCCTTTCTCAGTTGTGCGTACGTAGAGATAGAATACTAGGACCTGTCAAACCAACTTTAAATAAAACCATGTCGGATGCATGCGTATTCTAAAATGTTGCCCTTATTTCACGGGTTCATTATCCTCAACAAAATGATAGTTTCCCTACATGATGATATACAGTGATTTGATTCATAATGATGATGTCAAGATGATAACTACATTCATTTCATTTAACATTATTGAGATTGCTTCAGAAGAAAGAAATGTATGGACTGATGAAATAGTTGCTACTTCTGTACCATCATTCCCATCCTCGAAATATGAGTTTTAGAGGACCTATTTGTCAGGAGAGTCTAAAAAACAGCAGCATAAAACAACACACGACCGAAAATATTAATGGGTAACATTTTAGGTCGCTTTACGTTATAACCTAAAATGCTATTTTTTACCAATTAAAGAAACCATTCATTGAACAAGGAAAAAGCATACAAGAAAGGGAAAATATAGAAAGAAGGCCCTGTAGGAAGCCAACTTTGCATATTTTCCTATCCAAGGGGGGCTGGCCAGGCCGGGACAAAGCCTAAAGTCCTGGACGAACCAGGTAAAAACTGCGGGGGGAACCGAGCCAAGGAAAAACAGAAAAACACCAAAAGCAAAGCCAGGAAAGCTGCATCTCCTTCATTCGCCAGGGCACATATTCCATCCTCATTCCAACCGCGAGAGCTCCAAGGTCGGAGGCAAGCTTCCCTAATGCAGCGAGCAGAGTCGTTTTTGAGAGACCCAAATTTAAAAATTAGGCCTCTAATAACGAGTATTAAAAAAATTAAATTCAAATAGTATAAAAAATAAATAAATTTGTTTGTAAATTCTGTTTTTTTATTACGCTCAATAATTATCTAATGAAAAAATTCAAGAAATTTTATTAAACACCGAACAACTTACACAACAATTTCTACAAGCATTTCTAGATGCAAAATCACTAATAATGGTGTCTACATCAATACGATCTAACATATTTTTCTCAATACATAAAATGGCTAGATCATTCAACCTTTCTCATGACATTGACGATCTCATATAGGTTTTCAACAATTTTAACTTCGAAAAACTTCTTTTAGCAGATGCAATTGTCATCGGCATAGTTAAGAAGATTCAATAAGCTATTCAAATATTTGATAATAACAATTTGACAACTTTTGACAAACTTGAAAATTTGACAAAGTCACTTGATATTAACTCATTTGGCAAAGTCATTTTAAAAAAAAAATTATCAACACTTTCAATTTTGAAAAAAAAGACCTTTGACAAGGTTCTTCTACTCATTTAAAAAAAAATTATCTAAAACTTGGGGCTTTTTAAGGTGATTCTACTAATAGGGTTTGTATTAGGAATTTAGGATTTTCTCTCTTTATATTTTTTTACTACCGTGTATCAAAGCATTTTTTTTCGTTTTTCTTTTTTTGCCAACATTATGTTTTATAAAAATTATAAAAATTATAAAGAAAAAAATATAAAATGATAGCACCTGAGTCTTTGCAGTTGAAGCTCTACTTCAAAATTGGTTATAGCATATCAACAATAAATCTCATAAACCGTATTCTCCTTAAATAAATGAGTTATTACCTTCTTGGAGTATTGAATTAAAAATTATAAATAAAAAATTCAAAATAAATTGTGAGAAAATAACATAAGAAAGATGGAAACTGATGAGAAATTGATATGTGAAGAATAAGAACAATGTAAATATTTTTTATAGGAGTATATGAAATTTTAATTCTCAATTTAAAATTGAAAAAAAATAAAATATTATTATAATCTTAATTATGGGCCTATAATACACTAATACCTAAACTAATTAGATATCAACAGCTTTATAACTATGACTGGTGGGTCACCATATTTTTAACGGTTCTTTTTTAAATTTATTTGATAACATAATAATAAAGATAACATAATAATAAAAAAATAATTAAACTTAAAAAAGAAAATAATTAAAGTGAAGAAGCAATTTGGTAGGGGAGGGCCCGACTTTAATTTTCAGTTCCCTAAAAAGTCATAATTACTCTTTTTACAACTTATAATTTTAAGCTTAGTTTAACAATAAAAAATCAAATTTTAGTGGGTTCCTAACAATCGAGGTTATTTTTTTCTTAGTGGCCGGTGGACTCTGTCGCCTTGGGGCCCTGAGCCGTCGCCTCTGTTGTTCAGGCCCAAAGACAGCTCTGGCAGCGAGGCAGGACCCTTATCAACGGAACGAAAAAGGGATGATTAAACAAAAAAACGGAGAAGCAATCCATCCATCTCGGTCCGAACCGAGAGAAAGACGAAAAAAAGGTAAACAAGGTAGTCGAAAAAGGGTCACCATTTCTTGACCTCAGAAACAAACCAAACTGAATGGCTCTAAAAGGGAAGCTGTAGCCAAAAAACAAGGACCACTTATAATGTTTCTCTCAAAAACAAACCTAAAATGTTATTTGGATCATAGGCGTAGCTAGCATAGAAATTGAGGTATAGTTGAACTCATTTAATTTGTAGGGTATGAAGTTTCAAAGAACTAATATAATTTTTTTTTATAAATTAGATTTGACTCTTTTTATTTTATTGGGGTATGACCGTATGAGGTCAACAACATTTTATTTTGTTGTGATATGACATCAACAATACTTACTGGAGTGATATGAAGATACTTCATACCTCGTACTCTATTATAATCTTAATATATAAAAATCGTGACTCCACCTCTTATGTTGTATGCCAGTTTTAATAATATTTTAGATTGTCTTTATTAGCCTGCAGTACAACAGACTTATATAGATTATAGATGATTTGGAGTCATTTTTCAAAATAATACTGGCACGGGGCATTTTTCTAATTAAATATTTAATATGAGTTTTTGATTTAAAAATGTCCGGATCATAGGCGGAGCTAATATAGAAATTGTAATGCAATTGTGACCTCACTTGATTTGTGTGATATGAAAATTTTAAGGAATTGATATAAAATTTTTATGAAAAAATATTAAATTTAATCACACTTATTTTGTTGAGATATAAGGTCAACAACAATTATTAAAGTGATACGAGACTCTATTTCGATCTGACTATTTAAAAATCCTAATTCCACCACTTATATTGTATGTCAGTTTTAATAACATTGGTTATTTTTAGATACAGCACAGCAAACTTGCCTAGCATAGATAGTTCTACATATTACTGATCTATATTTCTGTAAATTTGTAATTATCATAAAAAAGTAAGTAAATAAATGAAAAACTTTCGACATTTCATGTTATTGATGAAAAGGAATACAGATTATATTAAATAAACCCAACGAATACTTGCACGACTTCTTAATATTACAAAACTTCACATACCCAGAACAACGTTATTAATACATCTTTCTTTGTTTTAAGACGGGACAAAGATAACTCAAGGAGCCAAAATTGGAAATTTTCCAGAGATACAGCGTGAAATATATGTATATATATAGAACATGTTTCTCGGCTGACATTGGAACATCAAAAGCCTGTTTTAGCTGTTTCTCATCTGCTTAATTGGGTTTGAAGAATTTCAACTTAAGACCATTGCTCACTATGCTCCATACGCCACCAATGGAGAAGGCCAAGCTGAAGGCAATACCAAGCCGACCCAGGATCCAATGGAAATACCAACTGAAGCTGTATTTGGTTGGCCTTTTTATTAGAACCCACATGAAACACGGATAAGCAAACGTAACCGGAAGAGTGAGGCCTCCTAACAGTCCAGCAAGACTCGAAAGGAATGGCAGTGCCACCCCTATGAAGAAGTTGACGAATCCGTAGAAAACTCGAAAACCGGATCGCACCCATATCGAGCAAGGGCGGTTTGTACGCCTGGTATATCCAGCTTCAAAGCTATAGAAAAAGGGCATTGAATATATTTGGAAACTGCTCAGGCAGTTGAATACCACAAGAAGAAAAGTCAGTGCAAGAAGCCCTCTTGGAATGTCGTGACTGTGAAAACCGTAGAGTGCATTCAGAATCCCACCCGAAGGCATCTAAACCAAGAGGAATGAGCGCAGTAAGCAATGGATTGACATTATAGAAGATAAAATCTGCCAATATTGAAAAGGTGGAATGGTTACAAGGTTTCCATAGGCCCAAAAGCCTCCAATGGCAACAGGGAAAAGGCACATTGCAATGAAGAAATAAGCAACCTTGGCCCCTCTCCACCAGGGGCGTATGCATTAGTATACCTCCTAGGTCACTTGACCTACCAATAAAAGAATAAAAAAAAAAATCCTGGAGAAACCCTCACGTCAAACCACTTTACCAAACCCAGTTCACTCTCTTGATATTCCCCCTAAAACGCTTTTTTTTATATATATTTTCCATCAATTTTCTTCATGCTTTATCTCTGAAGTGATCATCTTCAAAATTTAATTGGTAAGTTTCTTTTTGTCCTTCATAATATAACTTTTTAGTTCTTTTAATTTCACGTTTATATATTTCAATTAAATTTTTATTTCTTTATATTATTGTTAAATGGGTATGGATTTATCCCGATTTAAGCAATTTGTTAGTCAGACTGTTCAATTTTTAGATGTTGATTACTGTGGTTTTCCTATTTTAAACAGCTTGAATCTAATTTCCAAATTGATACTCGAACTTGGATCGGATTTTAAAAGTTCAAGTCCAATCCAATTAATAACCGGACTTAAAAAAATTCAAGTTCGAATACAAGTCCAATTACATAAATCTAAATCCGATCTAATAAAATATCTAAAATCCAAATCTAAATCTGAAAGTTCGAATCCAATTAATTTTTCTCCTTTTTTAAAGTAACATCTCAAACAAATATCTTTAAATAAAAAATAATTTCCATCAAATTTCTCTTAATACCACCAACTACGCAATCCTCATCAAATTTCTCAAATAATATCTTTAAATAAAATAATTTCAATCTAAGAATTTTAAATGTTTTTATTTGGATTCATACATGGATCGAACTCAGATCGGATATGAATTTGGATCGTACTCGGATCAGATTCGGATTGGATCATGGCAACGTCCATATCCGATCTACCTCCTATTAGGACTCAGACTATTTTTTCGGATTCGGATTCAGACTTTTTTCGATCGAATTTGGATCGATTTTTTTTAGATCGAATCAGATTCGGATTATATTGCCATCCCTAGAGGAAAAAATGGTCCGGAAATAAAAATACATCCACATGAGGTAATTGAACCTGGATTTTGTTTCTTTTTCCAACCTTTTTGCTGTGTTTTGACCGTAAATTGCTGCCTTGAGCATTAATTTGAGTTGTCTTGGTGTAAGCGGTAGTCCCCAACTTCCCATGGTTCGATTTGATTTTTGTGGTTCAAATTCTATTGAGTATTAGTTATGTTTTATGTTGGATTAGGAGTTTTCTCAGTCTTGATTAGTAGTCTGGGGCTACAAACTTTTGTTGTATTGCTACTGTTTTTAGTAGCTATAATTATTAATAAAATAACGATCCGTTTAGCGAAAAATAAAACCCACTTGAGATAATTATTTCAGAGTTTTGGCATTGAACTTTTGTTCTGAAATTCTTCTTTTGGTTAGATAAGTGTACTAATGAGAATTTAATGAGTTCCAAGATCTCTATTTTGATGCTTTTGCGCTTACAAGGATTTCGTTGCCTTAGGATTGCCCTTGCACCAAATCATAAAAGCAGTAACTAAAAACAATAGTGAAGTTCTTAATGCTTTTATTTAGTCAATTCTTTTAGTGAAATTTGTTGGCTATCAATTTTTTCAAAGTTCTAGTTGGTGATAAAATATGATATTTTCATGTTACTTATTGTTGCTTACAATATTCTAATTAGGAGTGACATAAATCTATTAATTTTCGTTGACTTCTCTCATCTTGTCCAAATGTCGTTAACTTATTTGTTTTGTTATAGAGTGATAGGTGTCATATTAGTTCAACTATTGAATGATTGTTTGATTACTTTTATAGATAAAGATTTGTTTGTAGATGTTAGCACAAATGCTATTGTGCGTCGGTATCAAAATATGAGAAGTCGTCGTGAACAACTGTACGTAGTTATTTTTATGTACTAATTTGTAATTTGAATTTCCTAAGACTTTTGAATGTAACTTTTGATGACTTATTCAATTTATTCTGAGATTATATGCATTGTATTTATTATCAGCAGGGGAACTACTAAATTTAAATTTCTGGATCCGCCCTTGATCGTAATACACATTACATATGTGCAACACCTCAACCATTTTCATTTCTCGCTGAAAACCAACTTCCTACTCCTTTTACTGGTTCTGGGTCACTGCTGAAATGTCAATGACGGTAGTCCAGCAGCCACCACCGGCGGAGCCATATTACAACTCTCACGCCGCTCCTGCATCCATTGCTCCTCTTATACAAGTACTTTTGGTGATCAGAATCTTAAGCATTGTCTCCGGCATGATCAGACGGCTATGCACCGGCCGGAAAGTCATGGGCATTGGGTCAGTTCGACATCGAGAGTTGGGTCAAAACAAAGTGTTCTTCTTGCATCGACGGTAGGATATATCCTCCTCCGCCACCACCAAGGTCTAATGCTCCTTCAGCTACCTCTGTTTTAACACCAATTGAACGCCAGCCACAACGAGGAGATCAATCCCCTCAGGCTCAAACCCCCACCACTTGACGTTGATTCTTAAACTTGGGTTCTTTGAGTATAACAACATTGTCTGGCTGTTAAGTAATTTTATATGTATAACTTGTGTTCTTTGCTAGATTTTTGTCAACTTTGTTGTTGGCATTTCTAGTACCCGCAAGCTCAATTCTGGCATGTTGGGTGGAGAGAAAAGACGGATTAGACCATCACCAAATACTGGCATCTTTATTCATTGCTCCAACATAAAATATCATGAATCAACCCTCATAGATAGGACAAAAGGTCAACATACTTAACTCTAGTAGAAAGAGGAAAATCCCCCACAGGTCCTAGGCGCCAAACATGGTCGGCGAGTTGCAGCTAAAGGGGACCTTTCGTCAACAAAATATTCATTTGCACTTTGGCTAGGCAAGTACAAAAGCAAATCATACTGCACAACTAACAGCATATGCTCATTCCACTTATCTTCTCAATTGCCAGTCCAACAACATAGGTTGGGGAAGCAACAATATTTTTGGCAAGAGAAATCAATACACGGAAGGCAAAATGCTAAAATACATCGATTATAAACATATTTAAACTATTGTCAATTTTCTTTGTTCATAAAGACAGTTGTCACAATGGCCCCAAAGATGAGGTCCCAAAAATCATGACTAACAGCTGTTAAATTGTCTGTTCTAACTCTTCATCTAAGGACCTTTCTAACTACTATGTCGTAAATCGAAATTGACGACAGGTCCTCATTAAGGCACTATAGAGACCCTGTCCTTATCCCAGTAAGGTAAGAAAAACCTGCCTTTAATGAATACACCAGCGAAATAAATTCTATCCATGAGGAGACGAGTGAGAGCTGCCACTGCATGTAGGACGCTTAATCTTGAGAAGATGAGAGAGGCCTGCAATTACATGGAGTCGACTGCTTGGAATACCAGTCTTTGCAAGTGCCCACCCATTTTTGTCCAACAACACAATGCAAGGAACGTACTTGATGTCATAATGAAGAAGCTACATTAAGACAAATATATATAACTAATCAACCTCAACTTATACAGAATTTCTTTGTGACTGAGGTTTAAAATGGTTTAGTTCTCTCGCATGGATAGAAAATGCTTAAAATGATAGAAATTCATCAAATATGTTTCTCCTAAGCCTTAACTCCATGCCAGATAGAAGGGAAGCAAAATAAGCTATAATATTAGTTCACAAATACATCATTTTAAGAAAGAGGAAGTGCAAAGAGGTCTCTTTGTACTTGCTATATCTTCTTACTAACTAGTACTTAAAGCATGTTGTTAAAAGCACTTTCTTTGTACCTCTATAGCAAACAAGACATACTTTGTGAACCTCGGTACTGCAATAACTAAACGTTACTTTCTCTGATTTCTTTGATCATATCTAGAAAAGAATAACTTCAACAAAAATGGACTACTCTTCCCTATAGGTGCTTATAGATGTCATATGAATACTGAATATCAAACTTAAGATGTCTTTCTAGGTCTAAATAAAGCAATATAAAATAGGGAAAATGAACCTTGTCGACCAAAACTAGGAAAAAGAGCAGTACAATACCATCACAACTCACAAGAAATACTAACATTGAAGCTTTTGAGGTCATTACTACAGGAGTTAATATATTATTTGGTACTTGAACTTGTCTTCATGATTCAAATAGGTGCTTATACTTTACTTTTTTTAATCTAAATTGGTACCTGAACTTGACTTTTGTCACATATTTTGGTACAATTTGAACCCTTTAGTCAAATTCAAATACCAATTTGGACCACCCAATTTGAACCTCGAAGCCAAGTTAAAATACCAAATAGTATATTGACCTTTACTACAAAGTATTTAAGTGGCCCTGGAAAGAAAAGACACTAAAATGGACACTAATGCTATGTTTGGTACACAAGTCATATCTTAAGGAAAATTCTTAATTATTACACGAGTTTGAAAATAGTTTGTCAAAACATAAAAAAGAATTAGTACAAATCTAAACTTGACATTAAAAAGATGAGTAAAAACTTAAGTAAAATATAATAACTATTGAAAATAAGCAGTATTATTCCTTCACTTTATCCAAACTAAGCCATATGAGCGGCTAAAAATTACAAACTGAAGCTAGTTTATTGCTAACTCATGCACTAAAATGTACTCAAACATGAGTAATAAATAATACTCCTACCAAATGTAGGATACATGTCAAAATTTATGGTACAAAGCACAATGATCTGTGGCTAGAAGGCAAAAGCTGTACATCTAATAAGTAAATTATCTGTTATGATACTAAATAAATCAATACCAATTGATTACAACCTATAGCAATATCCATAATCAAAGTCCATGCTCATCAGAGAATTAAATGAAAAATGTGTCTAGGACATACAACATGTTTGTGGAAAGTGGAAACAAAAACAAACTGATTGAATAAAGAGAACTTTTAGCAAATGGTGGCAGAACAGGTTCAACCAGGTAAAACAGTAGCATTTCGCATCTCGCCGGAACATATAATCAAAATAAGAAGATAAAAAGTACCTCAGGCAGCCATTTCTGATTCTCAGCATCAGCCAAGACAATGTTGAGCCAATCTGAGTTCCTATTCTCCACCTCCATGACAAACTTGAGCAATGAATTACACAAACTACATTTAGGTGAGTAGAACCCAATCACTGTAGCATCCTTCCCACTGGCCAGTGCTGATGCAAAAGCTCTATGCTCAGCCTCTCCTTGTTCTTCAGGACTTAATGGTTTTCTCTTAAAATTCAAGCTTCTGTTTTCACTAGCCCCAACAGCCAATTGGGTAGGATTAAAATTATTGACCCATGAACCAGAAGACTTATAAACCGAGTTGAAGGAATATAAAACATGGGATACAAGATTTTGCATAGACTTGAATAACCAAGGGCCTTCAAAGGTACAAAGGTTAGGACTTTTAGGCTGTTTGTTTGCATCCCATGGCCATTTTAGACAAAATACATTTGGTTTGGAAGCAGAATTCATCTTCTTTGCTTCATGTAATAAGATAACCTCCACACTGGTTCATGTTCCCACACAATAGTAAGAACCCAGAATTCAGAAGAAATATTAACTACATTTAAAACCATATAAAAAACACTTACCTCTTAACACTTCCGAACTCAGCCCGAAACGGTGCAAGATGAAGACACTGGTGGTAGGCTGGGGAACATAAACCGAACTCTCGACTTATTTTTTTTCATTGGGCCGAGTTGCCTTAACGGCTTCCATGGATTTATTTCTTTGGTCTAATGTCTGGTTTTAGGGCTAAAGGATTTTGCCCTTCTTGTTCGACCCTTTAAGCCCAGACCAGAACCGAACTAAGACTTTGGTCTAATTATGATTTACTTTCTCCATTATACTGAAATTTGAGACTTAATTTATTTGGACCGGTTTATATGCCTTAAACTTTTGAAAAAAAATAATTATATTTTAAATTTTTTTACACTTAACTATGTTATTGTATTAAAATTGCAATCAATTACGTCATTATACTAAGATATTAAATCAATTAAATTTTTTGACAAATTTTCATCGTCAAGTCTCAATGATTTTATGTTATCTGCAATGTGGCAACACCAATCTATACCACATGTCACACTCTAGTGATTCCACATGATATTTCAAGATTTTCTAAATTCTATTTTTAAAATAGTTAAAAATTATTAAAATTATTTTAAAATTTTAAAAATATTAAAATATTTTTTGAACATTTGAATTTATTTTAAAATAAAAATATTACATATTATTAAAATTCTAAAAAATATTAATATTCTTTAAAAATATTTAAAAATCTTTAAAGTTTGTAAAAAATTCTAAAAATTTTATAATATATTTTAATATTTAAATGATTTTTTTGAAAACTTTGAAATTTATTTAAAAATAATAAAAATATTTTTAATAATATTTTAATGATAAAAGTATTTGTTAGGATGATCAATCAATTCGATTTGGCCAAGAGGGGGTGAATTGGAAATTTTAAAAATAAAGGGAAGCAAATGGAAAGATAAAAAATATGACACAAGGATTTATAGTCATTCAACCTTCTAACAAGGTCTACATCCACTACCTTAGCTTCCCACTAAGGATTTCTAACAAATTCTCTAAGAATTTCCAACAAATTCACTAAGAATTTCTTCCCCTTTTCTAGGCTAAGGAGACAACCCTTTACACAATCAAAGCTTTCTACCTAAAGCTTTGATCAAGCTCACTCTTTTACAATAAAGTGTTTGCAAACAAAAAATATCATCTCAAAGATGTTCGTTTGCCCAATACAAGATCACTCAAAACCCAAGACTTGAATAAAATGAATACAATTAAAGACCACTCAAGTGAGTTACATGATTTGACTATAATAGGCTCAAAGATGTTGGATTTTTGCTTGAATGCTTGAAAGTTGATCAATAGTTGTTGTGGTAGCTTTGGAGACTTGTTTATATACTCTTTCATTGATTTCTAACCATTTGGGTAGTTGAGATCATCAATATTGCCGTTGAGTTGCTTTATTCCTGCAATAAATGTTGTTAGGTGGCCAGACATATCGGTATGTGATCATCCATATCGATACCTACCATAAGAGGAAAGAGTTGTTGTACATAGGGGCATATCGATACGCGGGAGGATGTACCGGTACGAGAAGCTTATTTTACAAAGGCGTACCGGTACTATTCGTACAATATCGGTACCATTTTTGCTCACTGGAATATGAAGAAAAAGTCCATTAAAAATTGTATCGTACGCCTAAGGGCGTATCAGTATGGTATAACTAATTTTCAAATTTATGGTTCCAATAAAACTGACGAGGTAACGACTATATCATTAAATGCAAGATTTTTCAAATCTAAAGACCCCGTATCGGTACAAGTTAATGCGTACCGATACTCAAAGCATATTTGATTCCCATGTATGAATGGAGTACCAATATGGTTATACGTGTATCGGTACCCAATAGCTATTTTGAATAAAATCGTTTTTCAGTAGCCAAAAATCGTATTGATACGACCAAGAGCGTATCGGTACTCCTGGATCAAAAGCAGCTATTTCAGTACAAAAACACTTAGAAAATATTTGGAGTTTTAGTTTTTGACTTAGAAATAATTATGTGTTTGAATCCTTGTCATTTTGTGAGCAATTTTGAGTACTTAAAAATTTATTCAATTTTACAAATAAGTTCTTGAAACTCCTTGTTATATCAAAATCAAATATAGTTTTACAATCTTCCCCTTTTTGATATAACAAAACCCAAATAAAATTTTAAGACCTTTTGAAAATAAATTCCCCATTCTTTAAGGTTAAAAGATGTATCTTTTGAAAAAAATTAAACTCATTTACTTCTCCCCTTTTTGTTAGATCAAAATCAATGGGAAAAACAAGGAAATACATAAATAATAAAGTGCTCCAAGCATAAAGGAAACAACATAGATATAATTAAAGTTCAAAGAATATAATTCAAAGCAACAAAGAAAATCCAACTTAAACCTATAAACATAATCCAAAACAAATAACCATAATGCATATGAGTTCATAAAACAAATAACATAGGTGCATAAAATCTAATATGATATGAGATGAATGAGGTGTAAAAGCCTAAGGAGAGTCCTCATCGTCTTCATCTTCATCCTCATCTTCCATGAATCATGACCAAGAGAATGTCCACGCCATTCGCCATGAAAATCGGTGAGAGTTAGATCTATCGAAGCTTAAATAGATTCAATGGAAGAAACTCTAGCCTTCAAGGATGTCATGCGATTGTCAAGAGAAGAGAAGCCGAAGGTCATGTTCGTATCCATAGATGCAAACTTCCCATCAAGATAAGCCATAAGAGCATCAAGTGAAGGTGGAGGAGAGCGACTGGAGCTTGAGCAAGCAGGGGAACTTCCACCAGATCGGGTTGACCATCACGAGGAAGATCCTCAATTCTAAGCCATTCACCATTGTAAATGGTGAATTTAGCCTTCCTAAGAGACTTGCCATCAATCATATCGGTAAGAAGCAGGACAAGGTCAAAGGAACAATCTATCTCAAGCTTGTGGAACATAAAACTCAAGGCGACACCATAGGTGAAGGATGAGACTTGAGTAGTATGGAAATTTTGAACCAAATGGACAAGCTCGACAAACATGATTTAAGCTAGGTTAGGATGCTTAACCTCACAAAAGCAATAAAGCCAAAAGTCATCGACTTGGCGTATGGTAGACCACTTACCACCAGATGGCCGAAAACACCAAGTGACGAGGAAGTGAAGGAAGCGCTCATGAGCATCGAGCATATTAACGGAGCCAGTATAACGCTTGGGAAAGTCCTCTTCATTATCCAAACCAGTATCATCCAAACCCAAAAGGTCAACTATTATGGTAGAATCAAGTAAAAACTTTTTGCCCATTAGGTATGACTCTAAAGCAACAACTTTGGTTATCTCACAATTGTAAACACAACGGACATTTGAGTAAAAAGCAATGACAAGATTTTTATACCAAATCCCGGGGATACTGAAAAAATGCATGAACTTCCATTGAGTCATTAAATCAAGATAGCGAAAATTAAATTCATCGAAGTTCATGAAAGGTAAAGAAATCACACGTTCTCTACGGATTTTATAAGTTTGAAATTGTTTAAAGCGATCGATGGATTGGGGATAATGAGGCTCATTAAAACACTTTTGAAAAATCATTGTTAAGTTTGGTTTTGTACCATTATTTTCAAGATTGGTTTCGGAAGGATTTGGATTTGAAGAACTAGTCTCAATCTCCTTTCTCATTCTTTTCTTAGGACCCATAATAAAACTTGAAAACAAAATCAAAACACAAAAAACAATGTATGCATAAACATCACATTCAATCTAATAAACAATCTAATGATCAAGGTATTGTAAAAACATATATTGTATAGTTTAAAAACATATACAAGTATAAAAAGAATTTTTGGTGAAAGGAAAATTGAAAAACAATGTAGAAAAATATACGAGTATAATTTTATATTCAAACCAAAAAATTTTAGTTTTGAAAAGATTTTTGTAAAAACTTTGAAACCTTATCTATAAACATCCTAAATATACAATTTTTTGATGTAAAACAATATACAAATATAAAGAAATCGAAAATAAAAAGAGTTTATAACTTGAGTATGAGATTATGGATGAATAAGGAGATGATGATGCACAAAGCTGGATGATTTTGCTTGGGTTTGATGAGAAAACCAAAAGCCCCCCAAAAGATTTTGATGTTTTGTGTGAAAAAAAGGATTTGAGAGGTTTAAATAGAGGATTTTCGACCTAGGATTTTAGAGTTTGAATAAAATTAGGAGACGGCTCTTTTAATGACATTTAAAGACCCCAACTATGAGAAATCCACCAATCCACATGTGATGTGTGAACAATGACAGTTGTGTACCATAATCAGTAGCTAGATATGGATAATGGGGCATGGAATACATATGGTGAGCTACAACAATGGTTAAAGAACCTAACACAGCTAAGTTAAGAGATAATTGAGTATGGCATGATGTTGTTAGGACTTCATATAGTCATTTATGCCCTTGGCCTGTAAATGGACCACGCATACCAATACGCCATCTGTGCGTACCGATATTGTGTACTGATACAGTTTTTAGCCGTACCGATCCCTTGCTCGTACTAGTACAAATTAGCCTATATCGATCATGTCTCATGAACCTATACTGATATATGATACCCCGTATTGGTACCTCTATACCCAAAATGTTATCTTTGACAACAAGGTGCTCAAAGATTCAATTTTAATCGAATCAAAGTACATGTGTATGATATGAGAACATGATGTATGATAAAAAAATAGATGTATACTCCCCATAGAAACAAACATAGATGCATATAGGAGCAAAAACACATAAGCAAAGAAATTAACCAAATTCAAGCAAGATTTAGACACCATAAAGAATATAAGGTTCAAGGTAGGCTAGTTAAACCTAACTCTCCCCTAAGAGACCAAAAACGCTATTTGTCTAAAGTTTTGGTGAAGATATCTGCTAGTTGGTTCAAGATGTCTACATATCCTAGAACTGACTCATTTTTTAAGACACGATCTCTAATGAAATGATGTCTTATCTCTATGTGCTTGGTTCTAGAATGTTGGATGAGATTCTTAGTGAGACATATGGCACTAGCGTTGTCACACTTAAGATGGATGGTACTTGTATCAATTCCATAATCTAAGAGTTGTTGCTTCATTCAAAGGACTTGAGAATAACAACTTCTGATTGAAATATATTCTGCCTCGGTGGTAGATAATGCTACACTATTTTGCTTATTAGAAAACCACGATATGAGCATACTACCTAGGAATTGACAAGTATCGGAGGTACTCTTTCTTTCTATCTATCTTACAACCTCTATAATCCGCATCCGAATACGCATGCAAACTAAAGGAAGAATCTCTAGGATACCAAAGGCCTAAACAAAGTGTGTCTCTAAGGTATCTAAAGATTCTCTTAACGGTATGTAGATTTAATTCTCTAGGACTAGCTTGAAATCTAGCACACAAGTAGACACTAAACATGATATCGATCTACTTGCGGTAAGATGAAGTCAAGATCCTATCATTGATCTATAAAGCTTTAAATCAACAAACTTACCTCCTTCATCTTTTTCACGATTTGTAGAAGAGCTCATTGGTGTGGCTTGATGTTTTACATTCTCCAAGACAAACTTCTTGAGCATGTCGTTGATGTACTTAACTTGATTGATGAAGATGTCATCATTCCTTTGCTTGATTTAGAGCCCTAAGAAGAAGGAGAGCTCACCTATCATGCTCATTTCAAATTCACCTTGCATTAACTTAGCAAAATCTTGGCAAAATAATTCATTCGTAGAACCAAAAATAATACCATCAACATAAATTTGCACTACTAAGATGTCTTTGCCTTTTCTTTTAATGAAGAGTGTAGTATCCATCTTTCCTTCGTCAAAACCTTTTTTCAATTAAAAAGTTTGATAATCTTTCATACCAAGCTCTAGAAGCTTGTTTCAAACTATATAAAGCTTTTGAAAGTTTGAAAACATGGTTTGGATATTTTGGATCTTCAAAACCGGGTGATTGTTCTACATACACTTTTTTATTTACAAAACCATTTAGAAAAGAACTTTTTACATCCACTTGAGAAAGTTTGAATTCATGATAACATGCAAATGCAAGAAGCATCCTAATAGCTTCCATTCTAGCTACTGGTGCATAGGTTTCATCAAAATTGATTCATTCTTCTTGAGTGGAACCTTGAGCAACAAGTCTAGCCTTGTTCCTCACTATATTACCACTCTCATCTAGTTTGTTTCAAAAAACCCATTTAGTTCCTATGGTAGATTTATTACTAGGCCTATCAACTAATGTCCATACTTGACTTCTCTCAAATTGATTTAATTCTTCTTGCGTAGCCAATATCCAATAATCATCATTTAATGCTTCTTTGATATTTCTAGGCTCTATGTATAAGATAAATGCAACAAAATTACAAGTATTGCTAAGAGAAGATCTAGTGGTTACCCCTTTGGATGGATCACCCAAAGTCTCACCACCTTTGACATAGTTGAACTCCTTTGGGTAGGTCACCTCATTTTCCTCTAAAGTCATGTCCTTCAATGCTTCTAGATGTGGATCTTGTGCTTATTCTTTATTTGGAACTTCATCCACCTTTGATGATTGTTCTCCACCATCATTGACATTAAAAATTCCTACATCATCATCATCACAAGATTCCTTCCTCGGAAGGAGGTTATCATCGTAAACTACATATATAAACTCTTTTGCTACTAAAGTTCTCTTATTAAATACTCGATAGGCTTTAGAGTTTAAAGAATAACCTAGAAAAATAGCTTCATCACTTTTTGCATCAAACTTACCCAAATTGTCTTTTCCATTGTTTAAAACAAAACATTTACATCTAAAAGGATGAAAATAGATAATGTTAGGCTTTTTACTTTTAAGAAGCTCATAAGGTGTTTTCTTTAAAATAGGCTAATCATTACTCGATTGACAATATAACATACGGTATTTGTGGCTTCCGCCCAAAAATAATTATGCAAATTGTTTTCACAAAGCATGGTTCTAGCCATTTCTTCTAAAGTACGATATTTCCTCTCAACAACTCTATTTTGTTGAGGAGTGCGATGAGCATAAAAATTATGGCTTATACCATTTAAGTTACAAAAATTCTCAAAACCTAGATTTTGAAATTCGATTCCATGATCACTTCTAATGTGAGAAATAGAGTGACCAACATCATTTTCAGTTATTTTTGAAAACGTGATGAATTTTTCTAAAGCCTCACCCTTGGTACTTAAGAATAGAACCCAAGTAAATCTAGAGTACTCATCGACTAAAACAAATACATATGATTTTCCACCCAAGCTCATAGTCCTAATAGGGCTAAAAAGATCTATACGAATCAATTGTAAAACTCTACTTGTAGAAACATCATTAGTAGGTTTGAAAGAAACTCTTTTATGTTTGCCTTTTGCACAAGCATCACAAATTTTATCATATGAAAACTTTATTTTTGGAAAACCTCTTACAAGATCATTTGAAATTAGTTTTTAGAAAACACTCATGCTTGCATGCCCTAGTTTTCTATGCCATAACCATGAATCATGCTCATCACTAGCAACAAAACATGCATTTGAAATATGAATTTTATCTAAATACACCATGTAAATGTTTCCTATGCGATGACGAATAAGCACAATTTTGTTAGTTCCAATGTTGATAATTTTGCAACCATTTAAATCAAAAAACACATTGAAACCTTTATCACAAAGTTGGCTTATACTCAAAAGATTATGTTTTAAACCGTTAACATATAAAACATTATCAATAAGGATAAAAGAGTGATTACCAATATAACCAATTCCTTCAATGTGGCCTTTGGAGTTGTCAGCGAAAGTTACTCCTCCTCTATTTTTTGGTATTAGCTCCAAGAACAGACTCTTATCACCGTTCATGTGTCTTGAGCATCCACTATCAAGGTACTATAAATTTGCACATATAGCTTTGGCCTTGTAGCAATGCTCTATACAAACAAAGATTAAGTCTTAATTTTTGGTACCCAAATCATTTTGGGTCCATGAGTATTAGCTCCTAAAATCTTGGTTCCCTTAGGAATCCAAGAGGCAATAACACTAATATTATTAGAAGTGACAAGTTCCTTAGGAACCCAAACACTTCTAATCCTTTTAACCCTATAGGGCCTTGGGAAGCCTCTTTGTTTGTAGCCACCAAAGTTTCTCCTCACATAGTTAGGTTTTGAAAATTGTCCTTTTTCATAACTAGTTTTCCCAACTTTGTTTAGAGAAGCTTTGAGATCACTAACTTCCCTTTGGTGATCATCATGAACTTTAGAAAGAAGGTTGTTTAAATCTTGATTTTTCTTTTTAAAAATATTTTGTTTTTTTTTGTAAATCGAGAACCTTCTTCTCAAGTTTCAAGTTGGTTTTGGAAAAGGAATCGTTTTGGTTTTTTAAATCAGAAATCATTTTCTTGTTTTTCAAAATCGATTCCTTATACTTTTCAACCAACTCATCGTAAGCCTCTTGCAACTTATCATAAGCTTCTTGAAGCTCATCAAAAGTAAAATCAAATGTGGATGAGTTAGAGGTTACCTTAGGATCCTTTTCAAGTGCCATGAGACAAAGATTGCTACTTCTTGCTCATCTTCATCGGATGATTCCTTATCACTCCAAGTAGCAACATGAGCCTTGAGATTTTTCTTCTTCCCAAAGCTCTTTTTTTTTGAGTTAGGGACAATCGGTCTTGATGTGCCCCAACTTCTTACACTCATAGCATATAATTTGATCATTTTCTTCATCCCCGTTCTTGTTCTTAAAATCCTCTCTTAGATGGAACTTTCTTCCCCGATTGGATTTCATGAACCGAGTGAACTTTTTGGGAAGCATTGCCAATTCTTCTTCTTCTTCTTCTTCTTCTTCTTCTTTATATTCACTCGAATTGCTCTCCTCTTGCGAAGCTTTGAGAGCAATTCCTACTTTTTTCTTTCCCACATTCTCATATTCTCTTTTCTTCTCATATTCTCTTCTTTTCTTCATAATTTCATGGGTTAAGAGAGACCCCATGAGAGTGTCGAGCTTCAAGGTCTTGAGGTCATTGGCCTCGATGATGAGAGTTTTCTTTCTATCCCATGACTTGGGAAAGGAGCAGATGAGCTTCCAAACAAGCTTGTTCTCCAGAATGACTTCTTTGAAGCCTTTGAGACCGTTGACAATGACAAAGAAACGATCAAACGTCTTGGTGATGCTCTCATCCGGATTCATCTTGAATTTTTTGTAGCTCAAGTTGAGGAGTCTAATCTTGGTCTCCTTTACATCGTTTGTGCCTTCATAGGTGGTCTCGAGGTTGTCCCATATCTCTTTTGCACTTGTGCAAGAAGACATCTTCGAGGGGGTGAATTGGCAATTTTAAAAATGAAGGGAAACAAATGGAAATATAAAAATATGACACAAGGATTTATAGTGGTTCAATCTTCTAACAAGGTCTACGACCAATTACTTAGCTTTCCACTAAAGATTTCCAACAAATTCACTAAGAATTTCTTCTTATTTTTTAGGCTAAGGAGGCATCCCTTTACACAATCAAAGCTTTCTACCCAAAGCCTTGATCAAGCTCACTCTTTTACAAGAAAGTGTTTGCAAATAGAAAATATCCTTTCAAATATGTTTGTTTTCCCAATACAAGATCACTCAAAACCCAAGACTTGAATAAAATGAATATAATTAAAGACCACTCAAGTGGGTTACAAGATTTGACTCTAATAGGCTCAAAGATGTTAGATTTTTGCTTGAATGCTTGAAAGTTGTTCAATAGTTGTTGTTGTAGCTTTGTGGACTTGTTTATATACTCTCTCATTGATTTCTAACCGTTTAGGTAGTTGAGATCATCAATATAGCCGTTGAGTTGCTTTCTTCCCACAATAAATGCTATTAGGTGGCCAGACGTATCGGTACACGATCATCCATATCGGTACCTATTATAAGAGGAAAGAGCCGTTGTACATAGGGGTGTATCGATACGCGGGATGTCGTATCGGTACGAGAAGCTTATTTTACAATGGCATATCGGTACCGTCCGTACAATATAAGTACCATTTTTGCTCATTGGAATCTGAAGAAAAAGTCCATGAAAAATTGTATCAGTACGCCTAAGGGCATATCGCTACGGTATAACTAATTTTCAAATTTATGGTTCCAATAAAACTGACAAGGTAACGACTATATCATTAAATGCAAGATTTTTCAAATCTAAAGACACCGTATCGGTACGAGTTAATACGTACTGATACTCAAAGCATATTTGATTCCCATGTATGAATGGTGTACCAATACGATTATGCGCGTATCAGTACCCAATAGCTATCTTGAATAAAATCCTTTTCCAGTAGCCAAAATCGTATTGACACGACCAAGAGCGTATCGGTACTCCTAGACCAAAATCAACTATTTGAGTACAAAAACACTTAGAAAATATTTGAGGTTTTAGTTTTTGACTTAGAAATAATTTTGTGTTTGAATCTTTGTCATTTTATGAGCAATTTTGAGTACTTAAAAATTTATTCAATTTTACAAATAAGTCCTTGAAACTTTGTTATATCAAAAATCAAATTTAGTTTTATAATATTTTATCGATTTAAAAAATAAATTTTTATTACTTCATATTTATTATAAAAATTATTTTTTTATAATTTTATAATAATATTAAAATATTTTTGATATTTTAAAATTTTTGAAAAATTTTAATCTTTGAAAAATTATTACTTATTATTTTTAAATAAATTTCAAACTTTAAAAATAGTATTATATCTTATATTTCAAAATAAGTTTTAGAATTTTTAAATATTTTTTAAAAATTAAAATTAAAAATTCCTAAAAATTCTAAGTGGCATTACCCTATTGTAACACGTGATAAAAATTTTCAAAAAAAATAAAGTTTACAGTCAATGTTGGTTTAGGGATCAAATTCATTTTCTCCCTAAGTTTGGGAGCTTAATTGGTTGCAAAAAAATTCAGGACTGAAGTGATTTTTTGTAAAAGTTCAGGAACTTATTGAATCCTTAAATCATTTATCTAATTTAGTTTAGTATAATTCGACCCTCTATTCTTATAATGTTGTCAATAGGTACAATATATACAAATTGACCATTAGTTGCGAAGGTGATGACATTGATTTTTTAAGAAAATGCTTTAAGTATTCTATTGTTATGTAAATTTATTGTTTTTTTACTACGATTACGTTAGTTTTATTAAAAGAGATAAAATTCAAAAAATACAATGAGAGTTTACAACTCAGGTAAACAAACTTAATCCGAACATATTCCTAATAATACGAAAACTAACGTTTTTAGATCATAAAGAGAACCCAACCACTACACCAAATTTAGTATATAACGACGCTTTTTGCAGAGTTTTTAGAATAAACACCATTACCTTTTTATATATTACGACGTTTGTAGGAACAACGCCGCCAAATGACAACTATTGCAGCGTTTTTATAACAAACACTGCTAAAGAATAATATATGGCACAAAAGGTTTTCTATTGGGTTTTGAAGTCATGACCTTAAACAAATAAACCCTTGACTCCACCATTTTTCCCAACATTCGGTCGCCACACACCACTCATCCCCCAAATTAAAGTTTCAAACCCTAACTCATTCCCTTCTCCCACCGACGCTCCCTCCCCCGACCACTCAGTAGCCATTGCTGCTTGTTGCTCCGCCTCCATAGCTATTCAAGCTCCATTTTTGACGGTGGCTAAGGTTCTTCATTTTCTCCCTCTCTCGTTCTTTTTGTTATTATTTCTCTTTGTTTTGCTTCCGATGCTGAGTGTGTTTGTCGGTCAAGACTTGGGTGTGTCAGTTGGCTTTGCTCTTTACCTTAAGGAATAATAGAGCTGTAATTTATATGGTTCGATTTGCTGAAATTATTTTGTTGTATGCGTCTCGGTCAAGGCATTATCTGTGTGGTTTGAAATTTCCAGTAGTGTTTTTAGGGATTTGAAAGGTTTTAAAGTCTCATTTCTTCTTCACACTTAATTTATATGGTTTTGGAATTGAAATTTGTTCATCTGGGTTTCTCAATGTTTTCTTATTCCTCTTGGGATTTACCCAGTGTGAAAAAGAAACCCACCTTAAATTTTGATTTATTAACACAAAATTTATGTTAGCTTAAATTGACCACAATTTGGCTTGGTAAACCGAGGAATTTTTGGCTGGTTGCTAAGTAATTTATGTTAGCTTTGAGGACGTTATTGGAGTCCATGATCCTTTATTGATAGAATTTCTTCATGGATTGTAGACTTGGACTTTGATTTTTGAGGAAATTGTGTTGTAAATGAGTTATAATGGACTTTGGAGAGATTCACGTTATTGTCTCTACGTTGTTGTCTAGTCACTAGTGTATGTAAGCAATGGTTGGAGAAGGATTACGATTTATGTAAGCTATATTTGGATCAAATTACAAGCTATTTCACTTTTAGTTTGATATATAATGCTTAATTCTCAATGAGTTATCTTGATTTGAGTTTGATAAGTTTAGGTTAACATTACAGATAATTTTAAGCTTTTTTTGTTTAAAACGTTGTTGTAATTAGTGATTGTTGGAGCCTATTGGAATGTATTTAAGCTATTTTTGTTAGTTATAAATACAAGCTATTTTTTACGGGCTTAATTCTATAAAAATGTTTTACAGGCTTTTATTTCAATTTTATTACATTCAGTATCCGTATCTGACGCTCGTGTCTGAAACATAAGCTGAAATGTAATTCATTTATATTGTGACAGATAAACGCCTGCAATGGATTCTACTGGTGGTTCATACAGAATGGTGGTTCATTTGTTTCATGGTGAACGATTTGGGGTTCTAAATTTGTTTTTTTAATCTTTTACAAGAATTACCAAGGGAACCAAAATGGGGACATCTGAGAGACTTACATAGAGCCATCAAATTATATGAACCAGCTTTAGTTTCTGCAGATCCTACTGGAAGTAACCAGGAGGTAAAAAAATTACTGTTCAAAGGAGATTAAGGAAGTTCAACATATTACAATTTGGAATTTGTTCTCAGTATTTTTTTTATTACTGTTTTGATTCACAGGTTCATGTATTCGGTTCAAAGTCTGGTGCATGTGCTGCATTCCTTGCAAACTATGACACAAAATACTCTGTAAATGTAACTTTTGGAAGTGCACAATATGAGTTACCACGTTGGACATTTCTTTACAAGAGATCTGAACATTTCTTTTCTCCAGGTAGTCGTCGGACAACAATTTGTTGTTCATGCATACTCAAAGGTTTCTTTACTTCAACAACCAACCCAACAAGATAGTAATGAGGAATTGGAACATGCTAACAGTACTAGTTGCTTTTCTTGTTTATCTAAACTGATAAATTAGAAGTGCTAATAGCCTTAAAGTGGAGTAGTTGCTTTAATTTCCTGACGTTGGGTTATCTCTTGTTAAATAATATCTTTCTAAATTATTTCATTTGTCAGAGTAAGACAACAAATATTGAACTACAGTCTAAATGCCTCAAGATGTCCATTTGTGAGCTTGCTATACTTATATAGAGAGATTTATATTTCTGTTTCGGTTTCATCCGGCAGAGGTGGATTTTGCATTATAAGTTTTCTCTGTTGCTTTTATTTATCTTACTAAATCCAGGTGTCATTAGTTTCACAAATTTAACTGTGATATGTTGCTTAAAATAATCATTGAAGATGGTAAATCTTATTATGTAGATCTTTGCATACATGTCCTTTAAAAACAAGTGATGCTGATACACTTGCTGTTTTCGAACTCTGTAGTTTCTTCAGCTGCATTTGCATACAGCTTGATGCAACAAGTGGCTGATGATTATGGATTGAGGTCTCAGTCGGGTTTCTACGGCCAACTGCTCATGCGGTTCCAACGAAGACACATGAAAATTGTTAGCAAAATTTTTGTTGTTGCCATTGTATCACTTCTTGTTGCCATACTCCAATTCTGTTTGTTTGGTATCCCTGGAACTCAAATCTTAGAATAAAAGAGTCTGGTGACTAATGATTTAAATTTATATTCCAAGTTTCTATACTTTGTGTACATTTAAATTTTAGTCCTTTTACATTTCAGAATTAATAATTCAATTTTAATTGTCAATGGTGTTAAAATTGTTTAGCTATGTCAATTTAAAATAAGAAATAGTAATTTGTAAAAAAAATTCGAAAAGGCAACTTTTTGGCAAAAAATATCACTAAATATTGCAATATAAATCACATTTAGAGACATTTTGGTGAAAACGCAACAACATTAGCGGCGTTTTGATATACAAACGCCACTAAAGATATGGTATAAGCGGCGTTTTAAAACACAAATGCCACTATAGACAGGGAATTTTTAGCGGCATTTTAAAATTCAAATGCCACTAAAGATAGAGTATTAGCGACGTTTCTAAATACAAACGCCACTAAGGATATGGTATTAGCGGCGATTTGAAATACAGACGCCACTATAGGCAAGGTATTTTAGCGGTATTTTTTTGTTCAAAAATGCTGCTAACTATAGTGGCTCAGGATCTAGCGGCTCTTCTTGCGGTGCTTTTTCTAGCTCCGAGAGAGTTTTTAGCGGCACTTAAAATGCTGCTATAAAATCAAAAAAACGTCGCAAAAAACCTATTTTGCTGTAGTGAACATAGAAAAGGTAAAAACCTTAACTTAAAGGCTCGAAATAAAATAGATACAATATCACCAAAGCTCGACGATGAATGGTAAAAACCAACAACAAACAACATTAAAAAATGCATATTACAATAACAAGACACGTTGTCAACATGATCATTTCACAACTTAATCACGAACAAGAGCAATGACTGTAAACTTGTATCCAAATTCAGTTCGAGGGTCCAAAATAGGGAGATCAACAGGATAATCAAAATAACGCCATCTTGATCAATCGTGGTGATATCAAATCCAACCCTAATAGAAAATAAATGAGAAAAAGAAGCGGCCAAATGATCGATTAAGAGAAAAAAACGTGCCAAAAGACATATGATACGTGCCAAAAGGTAGAAAAAATCGTGTCACAAGGACATAATTATTGAATTCAAAAACTAAAAAATAAAGAACAAAACAAACAAATAAAAAAAGATTATCGGCAGTCGGCAACCAGCACTAAGACTGGTGCCGCCGTCGATCATGTAAAATAAAAAAATGAAAACTTGAACAACAAAGAGGGGAAAAGGATGCGGCTTATTAGATTTTCATGTGACTTTGACTATGTGACCGGATATCAAATAACACTAATAAAGAAAATTGAGGTCATCACTTTAATGGCAACAACAAATGACATTATCGATTGAGATCTATAGATAACTTTATAAACATAGGAATTAATTCTTCAAAAAATTAAAGATAAGAATTAAGTTTATTAAATAGTCATAAGTGTTTATAAAGCGTTTATAAATTAGTATATGTTCGTACTTTTTTTAATCTTTTAATAAGGCATACTAAGGATGAAGTCAAGATTTGGAGTTGGTGGGCAAAACATGAATGTTTGAAAGTAGGGGGGCAAATTCATAAATAAACCAAAATTTTTAAAAAATTATATAGGAGAACCAAAATGAAAATAAAATTAGAGGGTGGGAGCGCAATTGTCCCTCCCACCCCTATATAGCCCCGTCCCTGAGGCACACCCTGTAGATAAAATTGTTAGAACCTAAGTCTCCTAAAATGAATATCATCGTCCTTTCCACTAAAACCACTTGTTGGGTTCAATATGAATTAAATTTTATATGTTACCATATTTAGATCTAATATCACGTTATAAATCTTGTAATTGAAATAGAAAGTATCTTCATAATGTGTCTCTACAATGTTTGATTTATATTAGTTAATTAATGGGTTGGATCGATGGTTAAAAAAGAAAAAGAAAGTCTTATCTAAGTGCAGTACATTCAATCCTTTACGAAGTTTTTTTTGACTTTGAAATAATTAATAAAAGTTAAATAGGCTCTAGTTAACATCCAACTCCAAAGTAAAAAAGATGGGAGAAATGCCGGAAGTTGACGATTGAGTGCTTAGCATTGAAAACCATTTCATTTAACTAACCCACAAGTTGTATTTGGATGACCTTAATCATCTACAAACCCTTTTCTTCTTCCTATTGGATTTCCACCCAATTTTTTGTGACCAAATGTTGTTCTTCAACACTCCTAAATGACAATTTACACCCTTCCCTCTGGTGACCAAGATGCTTCAGATGTGACAATAAGGTAATTTAGCTAATGAGAAAAGAATATGCGAGTCTAGAAGACAACCCCAATGAAGAATTATGAGAAACCAATGTCTTTATCTTTCCTATATAAGTTTTTTAACTCCTCCCATTGACATCATTTCAATTACCAAGCAAGCAGAGAAAGTTGAGAGATGGCTTCTTCTGGTTTCAATGCTCAACAGATCATCCTCTTGCTTGCAATAGCTGCGTCTCTTTTGACGCTCACTCAAGCTGCAACCGTGGTCGTTGGAGGCTCTGAAAACTGGCGCTATGGTTACAACTACACGAAATGGGCCGCCCACACCGCGCCCTTTTACTTCCAAGACACCTTAGGTATTTCATATACAATCCTAATTAACTACAACATTAAGTTCCCTTTTTCTATGAGACTGATGTTTTAGTTTATCATTTTGTTGATTTGTTAAACATTGCAGTGTTCAAATATGATAACACAACAGCTCATAGCGTCTACATGCTGCCAAACTTGTGGAGTTACTCACAATGCGATTTCAGTGAAGCAAAGCTTTTAGCCAATCCAGCACAAGGAGAAGGCAATGGATTCCAATTTGTGTTGAACCAGTGGAGGGTTTTCTACTTTGCTTCTGGTGAAGGCCATGACTGCAAAGATGGGCTGATGAAGCTGGTTGTTGTCCCTTGGCCACGCTTTTAATAAAATCATATCAGCAGTAATAAAATTGTTCAATCATTTGAGAGAGGCTAATACGATTGAACAAATTTATAGTGTAATAAACTAAGAGTCTGATCATTAGGAATAATATTGTTGACTGTTGTTGGTATACATTTTGCCAAACAAAGGAATTGAGTTACATGTTTCCTTGTTTAATGCATTATGCAGAACAATCGGATTTTCTTTGTTTACAGTTTGAGTTCGTGCTAATCTTTCCTAACCATGCATTTATAGTAGTTTTGTATTAATTTTTTTCTTTGCTGAAAGGGTTTCATCTCTTAATTCAACTGATCTTTTGTCCTAATTTGCAACTACTTAGTTTCATCTATTCATATATTATTTTGCTGGTTTGATATATTTTCCAAAATGACACACTTCATTTCGTGCCATAAAACTTATGGTGCAATACATGTAGTTAGGGATAGACAAAACTGGACTCTAATCGAAAAATCGAAATATACGACTCGACTCGATGCGGAAACACTCAGCTTGTCTTGACTTGACTCATTATTTCATAAATTCGATTTGTCTCGAAAAAATTTCAAATAAAGCTTAAGTTATAAAATAGAAATCTGAGTAACTCGAATAACTCAAATTTTTTAGCAATTAGTAATCAATTTTCAAGTTTGAGTCGAGTCTCTCAATTCTCCCATATATATATATATATATATGTATGTATGAGATAAGATCCTCCTACACTATATAAAACTTGAAAGTTTTACACCTTTTTGGGACCATTGGATGAAGGTAAATGGATGGTTGAGATTAACAATAGAAAATGTGAAGATTATAAGAGGAAAAAAGAGATAAGGAAATAATCTTAGCCATTTATTATTCTCATCCAAAGATCCAAAAAAAGATGTAAAAGTATTTTGATACACAAGTTTACACAAGCATATATATGGAAAATACTTTGATACACAAGCTTGTGTAAACTTTCAATTTTAGGGCTTAGGGTTTTAGGTTATAGCTTAGGGGTTTAGTTTATACGGTGTAGAACTTAAGGTTTATGGTTAGAATTTAGAGTTTAATGTTTAGGGTTTAAGATTTAGGCTTTAGGGTGTTAGGGTTTGAGATTTAGGTTTTAAATTTTATAGAAGGGTTGTGTAAATTTTTTTTACACAGCTTGTGAATCAAAATATAACACTGTATATATATATATTGTTGAGAATAAAATAAAGAAGAACAAGAATATGAACAAAGGATGAGAGAAATATGGAGATTTATATTATTCTCAATATTGAAGTGTGTACAATGCCTTCATCAAATCATCCATTTATATGCATAAGAAGTACATAATACATTAAACTCTAATTAATGAAGATAATATTCCTAATGATAAAGTAAATCAAATATCTTTGATAAAGTTCTTATCATGATAAACATCCATATAGATACACACACATAGTGTTATATTTTAATACACAAGCTGTGTAAATTTTTTTTACACAACCCTTAAGCTATAAAATCTAAAGCCCAAACCCTAAACCAAAAACTCTAAATTCTAATCATAAACCTTACATTCTACACCCTAAAACCTAAAACCTAAAACTCTAAACCAAAACCTAAATCTCTAATCCTTAAAATTGAAAGACTTGTGCAAAGTATTTTCCTATATATATGTGGATTATATTTTGATACACAAGCTGTGTAAAAAAGATTTACACAACCCTTCATATTTAAACTATAAAATCAAAACTTAAATCCCTAACCCTAACACCCTAAAACATAAACCTTAAAACCTAAACTATAAATTCTAACCATAATTCTTAAATTCTACACCGTACACACTAAACCTTTAAACCCTAACCTAAAACCCTAAAATTAAAAGGCTTATGTAAACTAAAGTTTGCACACGCTTGCGTGTAACGACCCAAATTTTTGGATATTTGAGTTGGATCTCGAATTCGGATTAGCATAATTAAGTCTAAGGATTTAATTTAAATTGGATGAGAAAATTTAAGGATCTAGTTGATGTTTTGGGGGTCTAGTTCCTAAAGAAAATAAAGTTATGGGCTTGGGAAAAAAATAAGGGATAAGAATTTACCTAATATTATTTTGGGAGGAAAATTAAAAGGAGGTTGGCTGCCAAAAGGGGAAAGATCTTAAACATTTCTCTATTTCTCTTTCTTTTTTTCCCCTTTTCCCCTTGGGGTTTTCCCTTGATCTACGACCACTGGAATCGCCCTGTGCTACACTGCCATCACATCTTGTTCCCCTATCGTCTGGAGTTAAATATTACCAACGGTGTCACTAGGTGGTGAAAGAAAGAAAGATCTAGGTTTTCGAGATATGGCAGTTCGAGCAGTCAAAACCCAAATTTGAGGGCATTAACATGCTCAACAGTGTCAGGACATTAGGGTTGGAGGTTACCACTGTTGCCCACCACCAGAGGGTACCCCACTCGCCACCACAGAGGGTGGACACGCGCGACAGCAGCTGGGTGCAGAAATCTCCCATGCACCCGTGCCACACTGAATTGGGCACACCCGGGTGCACCTACACAAGTCTGCATAAGAGCGTAACCCATGGGTGCACCATCATTCCCATGCACCTACGCATACTAGATCACGTACCTAGGGTGCTCCGAGCTTTCTATGCACATATGTCGCACCGGATCACCCAACATCCTTGACCATCCTTGACCACCATTGATCAGCCGTTAACTTTTCCCAAGAGACCTTACCGGGTGTTACTCGACGTTTTGAATCTGCTGGCGCAATCCATTTTGCCAAATCTGAATAGGTAAGCTATTTTTACGCATTTTAACCCATAAAATAGTCTGATAATGTGAAATGGCTTTTGAAATCATATTTGTTTTATCCGCAGAATTTTTGGAATTGAGTATTGGGTTTAAAGAGATGTTTGTAGGAGCTTGGATGTGGATTTATCGTTTAGGCTTAAGGTTAGTACACCTCGAACTCGTATAGCTTCATGAGCATCATAAATGTGATTGCCTTGCCTATTAGTGTTCGCAAAATAGGTAGATGATGAATAAGCATGTTGTGAGACCGATATCATAAGACTTGACATATCTATGAGCTGCATGATGATGTTACGAATATGATGAGACTCGTAGAGGCTTTAGAGACTGTGGAGGGTCATTTGAGATGCTTGTATAATTACTTGATGATTGTCTGATTGAGTGATAATTGTGATGCCTTATATGTTTGCTCAAAATGAATTGGCGTGATTCGATGGAAGTTATGTTTAAGGGATAAATACTCGATTAAATGATTATGAAGTCGATAATTAATATTAATTGTTTGAATGTGTTGGGAGGCTCGTTCAATCAATTGAAATGCTTGTCAAGTGGTGGAGAAGTTCAATTTTGGGAGATGGTGGTGGAAGAAAAAAGATAGAAAAAAGAACACAAGAATTTAGAGTGGTTCGGCTTTAAAAAGGGAACCCACATCCACTTTCTTAGCTTTCCCACTAAGGATTTCCAAATTCACTAGAATTTCTTCCCCTTTTATAGGCTAAGGAGGCAACCCTTTACAACCTAGACTTATATCACAAAGTCTAGCATCCAAAGCTTATACCCAAAGCTTTGGGAACCCCTCTTTACAAGAGAAATAAAAGCAAACTAAAATCTCTCTCACAAGGTGAATGTTTGCACTTTAAAGCTCTCACCCAAACCTAATACACTTGAGCATACAATGACAATTTAGCTCACAAGTGTTTGTCTATACAAAAATACAACAATTTGAGCACTAAGACATTTCTTAATCAAAAGATTGTTGGCTTGATAATCATTAGTTGTTTCATGTGCTTGAAGAGTCCTTTTATCTTCCCAAATGAGTTCCTAGCCGTTGGTAACCGTTGGGATTGGATTGGAGCCGTTAGGGATAATTTCCATACTGAATTTTCTATTTTGGTGTTGCTGGTATCGGTACACGAATACCAAGTATCGTTACACCTCAATGCGTATCGGTACTCCTCAATGCTTGTCAGTATGACCCCAACTATATCGATATGACTAAGCTTGTATCGGTACGAGTTTTTAGTTCTGGAATTTTCCTGTAGTTAAAACCATAATAGATATCGATACGGTTGAGGACATATCGGTACGAGACTTAAGAAATCTCAGGTTTAGCTATTTAAAAACGTGTTGAAGCCTTCCAAAACCTTTTGAAAACTTATCAAATATATTTTCAAGTTGTTTGGACTTAAAACCATTTTTGAAATCTTTTCAATTTTGTCCAAAACTATTTTTCAATTATTATATCAAAATAAAAATCCTAACAATCTCCCCCTTTTTGATATAATAAAACCAACTTGAATTTTTTAGTGATTCTCCCCCTTTGTAAAATAATTTTTGAATAAGAGAAATATAGATTCAAAAGAGTTAAAAGCCCCCCTTATTCATTTGAAAATTGAAAATTTCAAAACATTCTCCACTTTTTGTTATATCAAAAATGATTCAAAACTAAAGTTTGAAATAACTTGAAGTACAATAACAATAAAAAGTTGACAAATAGAGAATTTTGTAAAAAAAAAAATTGGCTCCCTCTTACTCAAGCATCAAACAAATTGTTAGTCCAACAATCCATGATTAACTAGTTGAATTAAGAGAAATAAATCATGATAAATAAATAAATTCAACTAATTTTTACCACTTGATCCAAAGGTAGGATGTTAAGCCTTCTTTCTTCAAGTGATCTTCCTTGTGTGCATAGAGCTTTATTGGTTCATCACTTTGTTGATCAATGCTCCATCACACCTATAAAAAGACAATCAAGTAATTTTTGGTATCCAAATTGCTTTGGATCCAATGGCATTAGTTGGACAAATTTTAGTCCCCTTAGGAATCTATTTTACAATTTCATCCTTTTTATTTGAAGTAATTAGTTCTTTTAGAACCTAAATACTTCTAAAATATTTTTCATTTAAAAATCTAGGGGCCATAATTATCTTTGATAAAAATTTGATTTTCCAAAATTGTTTTTCCTTTCAAGCTTCTTGGAAATCAAATCTTTTTCTTTCTTAAGATCATCAACTCATTTTGATGATCTATTTCCATCTTTTGAAGCAAATTTTGTAAGCTTAAAACTTTTTGCTCAAAATCCTTAATTTTTGCTTCAAACTCCAAATTGGTTTTCAAAAGCAAATTATTTTTTATTTTTAATTTTGAAATCATCTTTTTATTTTTCAAAAATGAAGCCTTGAACTCAAAAACCAGTTCGTCATAGGCTTCTTGTAACTCATCAAATGCATAAGAATTAGAAATAGATGATTTAGAAGTTACCTCATCCTCTTGGAGGGTTATAAAGCATAAATGGGCTACCTCATTGTCGTTGGAGTCTTCTTCATCACTCCATATTGCCATATATGCCCTTTTTGAAGATGATCCATTTTTGTTGAAGCGAGGGAAATTGTATTTGGCATGTCCTTGCTTCTTGTATTCAAAGCTCTTTAGAGGATCTTTCATTTTCTTCTTCAATTCATGTCTTGAAGATTTTTTCATTTCATTCTTCATGAATCGAGTGAACTTCTTGAAGAGATGAGCCATCTTTTTTTCTTCATTTTCCTCCTCACTTGAATCTTCTAGATGGTTTGTGGAGGATTTAAGAGCAACAACGTTTAGATCTTATATTTCTTGCTCTTTCATCTTCTTCTCCTTCTCTTTTATTCTCCCTTCCAACATCATCTCATGGGTGAGCAAAGATCCAATAAGCTTATCAAGCTTGAGCTCCTTTAAGTTCTTTGATTCTATAATTGTCGTCTTTTTGGACTCTCATGACTCAGGAAGTGAATAAATCAACTTCTGAATGAGATTGTCTTCCGAAATTTCTCTCCAAAGTCTTTAAGTTCATTGACGATTATGGAGAACCAATCGAACATGCTCTTGATGTCTTCATCCGGACTCATCTTGAAGTTCTCATACTCAAGGTTAAGAAGAAAAATCTTGGTCTCCTGTACTTCGTTTGTTCCCTCATATGTGACTTCAAGCTTGTCCCATACTTCCTTGGCATTTTCACAAGAAAAAAACTTTGGCATATTTTTCCGGGCAAAGTGCACAAAGGAGAATGTGCAATGCCTTCTCATTAAGCTCCATCTTCTTGCGATCATCTGCATTCTATTTCGCCTTGCTTTTTTGTGGCATGAAAGGACCATCAAGAATGATGTCCCAAAGATGGTAGTATTTGGCTCTCATGAAATACATCATCCTATTCTTCCAATAGGAGTACTTGGTCCCGTCAAAGAATGGTGGCCTATCGATGGATTGCGCCATGATGTCTGATTGATGTAGAATGGTTAATCTCATCTAGGATCGACTCTTAGATGTTAATCTAATGAAGAGACAAAGCTCTGATACCAATTATTGTGAGGCTCGTTCGATCAACCAAACTGCTTGCCAAGTGGTGGAGAAGTTCAATTTTGGGTGATGGTGGTGGAAGCAAAAAGATAGAAAAAAGAACATAAGAATTTATAATGGTTCGACTTCAAAAAGGGAAGCCTACATCCACTACCTTAGCTACCCCACTAAGGATTTCTAAATTCACCAGAATTTCTTCCCTTTTTCTAGGCTAAGGAGGCAACCCTTTACAACCTAAACTTATACCACAAAGTCTAGCATCCAAAGCTTATACCCAAAGCTTTGGGAACCCCCTCTACAAGAGAAATAAAAGCAAACTAAAATCCCTCTCACAAGATGAATGTTTGCACTCTAAAGCTCTCATCCTAACCTAATACACTTGAGCATACATTGACAATTTAGCTCACAAGTGTTTGTCTATACAAAAATACAACAATTTGAGCACTAAGACATTTCTTAATCAAAAGATTGTTGGCTTGATAATCATTACTTGTTCTAGGTGTTTGAATAGTCCTTTTATCTTCCCAATGAGTTCCTAGCCGTTGGTAACCGTTAGGACCGGATTGGAGTCGTTGAGGATGATTCTCATGCTAAATTTCTCATTCTAGTGTTGTTGGTATCGGTACACGGATACCAAGTATCGGTACGCCCACTTTGGGAAATAGTCATTAGGGTATTTAAAATATAAGGGTATTGGTACGCCTCAATGCGTATCAGTACGACCCCAACCGTATCAGTATGGCTAACCTTGTACCAATTCAGGTTTTCAGTTCTAGAATTTTCTTGTAGCTAAAACCCTAACAGGTATCGATACAGTTGAGGACGTATCGCTACGAGACTTAAGAAATCTCAGGTTTAGCTATTTAAAAACATGTTGAAGCCTTCCAAAATCTTTTGAAAACTCATCAAACATATATTCAAGTTGTTTGGACTTAAAACCATTTTTGAAATCTTTTCAATTTTGTCCAAAACTATTTTTCAATTATTATATCAAAATAAAAATCCTAAAAGAATGCGTTAGTAAGAAAACCCTAATGACTTTCATAAGTTTTAGGGAGCGAGTAAGGCTTCGTGAATCTCTAATTATGCTAAGACGTTTTAAGCTAGTGACTAAGGTATCGGTACGAGCTTCGGCTGTACCGGTACGCTATTCAACTTTGTATCGGTACGAGTTGACCCGTATCGATACTCAAGGAAATTGAGATTTTCGGTAAGCAGTTTTAGTATTGAGACGTGTGTGAGTACCGATACCTGAAGGTACCGTATCGATACTCGTGTTCGAGTACCGGTACCCAATACATTAAATAATCTATAATGCGGTTAAGGATAGAAATTGGTGTGAATATTAATAATTGAATTATGTCTTGATAAATGAGATAACGTGAATTAATGGAGACGATAAATAAGATTAATTATACACATCTCTATAATGTATTAACATCTCGATAATATAAAAAAATGATGTGTTGGCGATTAGCAATAATAGGGGATCCTATAGGCATTTGATTGGTTGAGTAGATGATTGACGGGATCTAGATACCCAGTGAAAGAGCGTTGCAACATCATGGTTAGAGATGTCGAATGGAGGTTATCGATGCTATGTGACACATGCCTCATTCGAAGATGTTCGAGTGGATATTTTGATTATGGGTGTATATTCTGATGCTATGTGACCCGGTCTTACTCAAGGTGTATATTCCGATGCTATGTGACTCGGCCTCACCCGGAGTGTATATTTCGATGCTACGTGACCTGGCCTCACTCCTAAGTAGTTGTTGATATGTGTTTTTGCCTAGATGATCTGATGAGATCTTGGGTATGGTTGGGCCATAAGTGTCATGTATGATGATTACTATGATGAGAGCATGTGTTTAGGCGACTAGTGGTAGCTCCACGTGTTTATTTATCTCTCTTTATTGCTCGTACTTGCTTCCATGCTTATGTTTATGATTAGTATAAAGTATAGTAGAGTAGATGTGTACCACTGAGCTTTGTAAGCTCAGCGCTTGGAGTCATTGTTTCCATGTGTAGGTTGATCGTCGAATCGTAGGATCGAGGAGCACTATTATTAAGGGATTCCAGCATGTGGTGATTTCCAAAGTACGGTACTTGTGTTTAGTAGGTTGTGTATCCATAGGACCTTACATAGCGGAGTCTGTAAATTCTTATTTTTAAAAATGTATTAATCAAGTCGAATGTTTAAATGTTTTAAATTAAAGTGGAACTCCTTGTAATGATTTAAATTGTTTATCTATATTTTCAACTGTTGAGTTTAATATTTTTGGAAAATACCTTGTTGGGCTAAACAGATTCGAGAAATTTTATGAAAATGTGTTGGGCTTAAGGCCCAAATGTGAAATCTGGGTTTAGGGTGTTACATTGTGTATCAAAGTATTTTCCTATAAATACACATGAAAAAGAGATAGGATCCTCTTAAGCTATGTAAAACTTGAAAGTTTTACACCTTTTTTGGACCATTGAATGAAGGTAAATGGATGGATGAGATTAACCATAGAAAATGTGAAGATTATTACTTGAAAAACAATAAGAAAATAATCTAAATCATTTATTACCATCATCCAATGGTCCAAAAAAGATGTAAAAGTAATTGAGTTTTATACAATGTAAGTGAAACCTAACCTTATGAAAAAAATATGTGTATTGAATACCGTTATAGAAAACCGTTTAAATTGGAAATAATTATTATCATAACATTATAAATGTTTACAATTAAATTTGTACAGAAACTAGAATAATTCGGCTCGGAAAATTTTCAAATAAAGTTTGGATAATAAAATAGGACTTTTCAGCTCGACTAACTCGAAATTTTTTACTCGACTTGACTTGATCGAATGCCCACCTTTACATGTAGCGAACTTATTTTCCATAGAGCTGACACGTTCCCATGGCATACCTAGAATTATTGTCTCCGATCAAGATGTGAAGTTCCTAAGTCTCTTTTAGAGGGTGTTGTGGGATAAACTCGGTGCTAAACTTATTTATTCTACTTCCTGTTGTCTTCAAACTGATGACTAAATTGAGATGGTCAATTGAATTCTAGGAGCTTTATTTAGAGTTGATGTGGGTAAAAATTTAAAGCATTGGAAAAATGTTATTCCTTATTTGAAATTGTGTATGGTTTTAATCCACTAATTATTTTAGTTCTTATGTCTTTGCCTCTTAATGAAACTACTTCATTAGAAGGTGAATAAAAAATTGAGTCAATAAAGACGGTCCATAAGAAATCAAGACAAAACATTGAGAAGAATTAATATAATGCTAACAAGGCCAATATGTAGCAAAAGAAGGCGATTTTTGAGTCCATATACGAAAAGAAAGGTTTCTAAAAAAAAATCAAAATTAGACCCCAAGAACAATGGACCATTCCATGTCTTAGAGTGGATCAACATAATGCTTATAAAGTCGATCTATCAGGTGAGTGTGGTGTCAGTGCATTATTTAATGTTTCTGATTTAACTCTTTTTGACATTATAAATTTGATGATCAATCTTTTTGAGGAAAGGAAAATGATGCATGCGACAAAGTCAATGATGAAGAAATTAGTATTCGATAAAGTCCTATCAATCATTGAAATCTAAATATATTTGAATTTGTTTAAACGTTTTGGTTTAAGAGATTGTGACGAAAGTCTAATGATATATGAATCTTTAAAATTTCCCAGATTCCAAATCTTGGACTCAAGAAAATTAAAAATTCATTTATCGGTTCAAAAACACAAATATTGGTGCAAGCAGTGCTTGGAGGACAATGACAACTCTTGAGAAGTTAAAATCTTAAAGAAAATTGTAATATTAATTGCTTTGCTTGTTGGAGTTGTTACTTCAAAAAGCACACGGCATCAATATCACTCCCATCTCTTATCTTTTTCATTCTTTTTATTTTATTTGCTGCAATTTAATTGCTCCTATTTAATTCTTAATTCTTTTTTTTTCAAAGAACAATTCTACCCCAATTTTCCTTCACTTTTCCCTTACCGAAACAAGTTTTCTTGTTTAAACGCTTGGAATAGACTTCTTGGAGCGTTTTCTCTGTCAGAAAATCTAAATTTTCTTTCAAAAAATTTAAACATTCAATTAACACATAAAATTATTATTATTTAACATAGTAAGTAGATTTTTTTCACATGATCATGACTGCAACAATAAAAAATTCATGTCACTTTAACGACAGTTACTACCGTTGTTATCAATTTAGACCTAGTAATACTATTATCCTAAGTTAATTTCAGCACAATAGAAGGAGTAAATCCAGAATTAGACCAAAGTGTAAAACACAAATTCTAACGACCTCTTAGGAAAAAAATACTCAGTTCAGGGCTAGGTGCACCATCTGGATTGATCATATACAGAGCTTCCGAGTCCTTTGATCCAACCACCCTCTCAAATCTTGCTCTCATGTACGTTAGTTCCCCATCGGCTGCATTTTCCTTGTCGTTCGGGCTCGGAATTACCCCAGCTCCCATTGAAACACCTCTCAAAAGCTGCATAACGTGAAGCTCGTCTTCACACAGTTGTTTCCTCCTAATAGAGTAACCCATCTTTCTTCCATTGCAGTAAAGCGCCCAGACAAACTCCTCAAACAACTTCTTCTTATGTGTCCTGGTCTCACTCTCAAGTGCTATCCTCACAATATCCGACCCCATTTCCTTTTGAAGCACGCCGGTGAGCATTGGTAGCTCGATCACAAACATCGGCACGCGATAGGGATCGACTTGTATAGCTAACCAAACCCGGCCTTTACGGTACCCGAAGATCGTCACCGTCGTCGTGGCACTGTCCTTCAGCAATGGCTTCCGGGGTTTCCCCAACAATGCAACCATCTTACACCCTGAGGTTAACATAGGGAAGAGCTTGAACATACGCAAGAGACCGCCGCAGGTACTACTACTTGACTTACGATGCTTCTCTCCCGGAGTACGCCGGAGCAGCGAAAGTATCGCCGGATTGTCCATTTGGAAATATGGACTAGAGTGAACATATGGCATTATTGGATTTTGTTTAAAGTACTCTCGATTGAAGAAGCTAGAAGGAAAATGCATTCTAAATAGTGGGAGAAAAGGGTAGCCACTTGGTTTTGATTGTCCTTTGGGAAGTTGAAATGTTTTCAGAGTCTTTGAAGTGGGGGCAAAGATGAGAGGCGAGAGCCTATAAAACTTTGGGTAAACAAGACCATTGATCTCTAAACTATTACTTTTAGTAAAATCGTCACTAAGGATATATTTTTTTCTTATTTTTGTCACTAATCTATTGTTTCTTTTCTGTTTTAGTCACCAGACAATTATTTTTTCCGTGAGTTTTTTAATAGTGGGCGACTAAAACAGAAAAAACGTAATGTTAGTAACGTAATGTTAGTGACGGTTTTACCAAAAAATAATAGTTTGGTAATCAACACAGTAAATTGAGACTAGTATCGTTGTTTGCCCTAAAACTTTTTACAAAGCAATAATGAGAACAAAGCTTGATATGACCAAGTTTAGTGATGTAAAGGAGGGTCGGTCCACAACTTTTGGTGAATAAACTCTTCAAAAAAGATGAAAAAAGGACTCTGGTAATGCTGGGTTTTTAGCATGTACTGCTCTGATCACTGCAAATGGCGTCAACATCACTTGCTTTATGCTATTTCAAACCCCATCACGAACTCTCTATAATTATTGAGGTGCAGCTCATCTTCCCTTAAATATTTTCACTCTTTATCCACGAAAATAGATTTTGTTTAAAAAAAATGCTTTTGCT
The DNA here is from genome assembly GCA_019671005.1 of Hibiscus mutabilis. Taxonomy (NCBI): domain Eukaryota; kingdom Viridiplantae; phylum Streptophyta; class Magnoliopsida; order Malvales; family Malvaceae; genus Hibiscus; species Hibiscus mutabilis. The sequence continues at coordinate 58,813,267 of CM033717.1, forward strand.
TTTGCTTCTGCTTGTGACTAACTCTTTGTTTGCGTCTCAATGCTCACTTGTCCTTTTTCTATTGTTTCGTAAGCAGTATCCTTCGATGGAGGCATTTCAGGCAACAGCACAGCTTAAATATTGTTCCTCGTGTTCTTAATATAAATCATATAATGCTACTGTTTAATATGGCAGTATTCAAAGTACATTATAGAGTTTTAGCAGCCATGTGAAAACAAATGTGCAGGTCGCTGTCTGAGGGGCTTCATCTGAATTTTCTCAATGCTTTTTTGGTCACTGGCCCCCTCCTGGACTGATTAGATAAGTTTTAAAATTCACTTGGCGTGATTAGATAAGTTTTAAAATACCAGGCTTCATCTGAATTTTCTCAATGCTTTTTTGGTCACTGGCCCCCTCCTTGACTGATTAGATAAGTTTTAAAATTCACTTGGCGTGCGAGAGTTAAACAGCTTAGGAGCCTGGTATTTGTTGCAAGCAATACCAAAAAAAAAAAAAGTCTTCACTGTGTTTGAAGATAAAACGCTAAATTGAAATTATTGATATGATGTTTTAAAATATTTGATTATATGATTTGTGTAGCGATGTCTTTTTTTCTCGTATATATCGCTAAAATAAAAACGATGATTTTCTAAGGATTTTTGAAAGGTGTTTGGATATAAAATATTTATTCCGTGGGGTTTACAAAAACCTTATAAAAATGGAGTCGCCACCGGCCACTTAGGTAGGTCGGACACCATAAAACCAGAGATTCAAAAGACAGGGTTCGGGAGTCGGTTACGGATGGGGAAGGATTAGCACCCCCACACCGCCCAAAATTGGTACTTTAATAATTACCGCTTTATTAATATTGGATTTTCCAGATTAGAGTGACGATTATTTTAAAATTCAGTCATAATTGCGAATAAATTTTAAAGGCCCCGTTATCCGAGAATAAACGCCCAACCACTATCACTACGCCTAATACTGGCCCCGTTTACGTTCGGATAAAAGGGCACCGCATTGAAAATTGATATATCATATGCAATCTTAGTGGCAAAAATATAAAACATGGGAAAAATATTTAAATACAATAAATATTGACATATCAGAATACTAATCTAACATAAAATGCTAAACTAAAACATACATATATACATATTAATCTAACTCATAAATAAAAACATATCTAGCATAAATAAAATATTAATATACAACACAAATTTAAAACATATTAAATATTAATCTAACACATAAATAAAAACAAACTCAACATAAATAAAATACTATTCTAAAACATACATAAATAAATATTAATCTAACTCATAAATAAAAACATATCTAACATAAATAAAATATTAATATACAACACAAATTTAAAACATATTAAATATTAATCTAAAACATAAAAATAAAAAATAAGACTAAAATTTTAAGATAACTGATACTTCATTAAATTATAAAAATTACAACACTAATAAAAAAGGAAAGAAAATATACCTAATTAGGAGCTCGAACGACGAACTCCGCCGAGATCTACCGCGACCCCTCCAAAAATTTAACTAGATCGGACCTAAAATAGGACCCCGATCGAATCGGTTAGGACCGAGAATATTACCCCGGTCCTGGGTTAGCCGAATTGGCCCGCCCTTGCCGACTCCAATTGTTGCAATTGCAATTGCCAAAATTTCTCTTCAATTGGCGTGGGATTGGAATGAATTGGGGTGCCTATTTATAGGCAATTTGTGGGTGACGTGGAGCACCCTGCTCCACGCAAATTTCCTCTTTTTTTTTTTGATTTTTTTTTGATTTTTTTTTTAATTTTTTTTGATTTTTTTTGCCTTTTTTATATATATAATTTTATTATTATAATAACACTAATAACACTAAAACCCGGTCAAAAATGAGTGATTACAGTTGCCCCTCTTTGCTTGTTCTTGTGAAACGAGGACAAAGCAAAGATCAAAATCACTCATTTTATCAGACTTCCCGGTTTGTAGCCTTGGAAAAACGAATTCTTTTGGACATCTCCGCTCTTCCTTGGCTGAATCTTCGGGCTCGTAAGTTCTTCCTATATGGAGCTTCGTCACCTTCCGATCTTGGAGTTTTATCAGACTTCCCTGCTTGGTTTGTAGCCTTGGAAAAGCGAATTTTTTTTTGGACATCTCCGCTCTTCCTTGGCTGAATCTTCAGGCTCGTAAGTTCTTCCTATATAGAGCTTCGTCACCTTCCGACCTTGGAGCTACTGTGCTCTTTTCGACACGTAACCCTTCGCTCTCATTGTAGCTTTGGAAAAACGAATTCTTTTGGACATTTCCGCTCTTCCTTGGCCGAATCTTCAGGCTCGTAAGTTCTTCCTATATAGAACTTCGTCACCTTCCGATCTTGGAGCTACAGGCTCTTTCGACATTGAACCCTTCGCTCTGATTTTTATCGGACTTCTGCTTGTAGCTTTGGAAAAACGAATTCTTTTGGACATTTCCGCTCTTCCTTGGCGAATCTTCGGCTCGTAAGTTCTTCCTATATAGAACTTCGTCACCTTCCGATCTTGGAGCTACGAGGCTCTTTCGACATTGAACCCTTCGCTCGATTTTTATCGACTTCCTGTTTGTAGCTTTGGAAAACGAATTCTTTTGGACATTTCCGCTCTTCCTTGGCGAATCTTGGGCTCGTAAGTTCTTCCTATATAGAACTTCGTCACCTTCCGATCTTGGAGCTACAGGCTCTTTCGACATTGAACCCTTCGCTCGATTTTTATCGACTTTTTTAGCTTTGGAAAAACGAATTCTTTTGGACATTTCCGCTCTTCCTTGGCGAATCTTGGGCTCGTAAGTTCTTCCTATATAGAACTTCGTCACCTTCCGATCTTGGAGCTACGTGCTCTTTCGACATTGAACCCTTCGCTCTGATTTTTAGCTTTGGAAAAACGAATTCTTTTGGACATTTTCGCTCTTCCTTGGCTGAATCTTCAGGCTCGTAAGTTCTTCCTATATAGAACTTCGTCACCTTCCGATCTTGGAGCTACTGGCTCTTTTCGACATTGAACCCTTCGCTCTGATTTTTAGCTTTGGAAAACGAATTCTTTTGGACATTTCCGCTCTTCCTTGGCGAATTTCAGGCTCGTAAGTTCTTCCTATATAGAACTTCGTCACCTTCCGATCTTGGAGCTACAGGCTCTTTCGACATTGAACCCTTCGCTCTGATTTTTAGCTTTGGAAAAACGAATTCTTTTGGACATTTCCGCTCTTCCTTGGCGAATATAGAAGCTCTTCCTATATAGAACTTCGTCACCTTCCGATCTTGGAGCTACAGTGCTCTTTCGACATTGAACCCTTCGCTCTAAGACAATGAAGCTTGAGTCTTTCCTATATAAGACTCTTTGCTTTTGACACAACAGTTTCCTATATAACCCCGTGTCATAGGTGAATTGCTTTGACTGGAGTTCTTCCTATATAGAATCATGAGTCTTCACCTTGGAGCCATCAGTTCCTCCTATATAGAACTTTTTGGCGTTTGGAATCTCAGAGCCACAGGTTCTTTTAGACACGTAACCTTTCACCCTAAGACAATGGAGCTGTAGTCTTTCCTATATAAGACTCTTTTTGCCTTTGACATAGCAGGATCTCCTATATAATCTTGCGTGTCATGGGTGAATTTCTTTGACCGGGAGTTCTTCCTATATAGAATCTGAAGTCTTCACCCTAGAGCTGTCAGTCCTTCCTATATAGAACTTTTCAGCTTCAAGCCTCGGAGAGGAGAGTTTTTCCTATATAGAACCTCTCTCCGAGCTTGAAAACATGTGCCTTTATGTCAAAACATTGTCTCCTCATTTGGGACTCACATCATGATGACCCTTGATGTCTCTTTGGATCTGCAAATACGAGATGAAAACAAAATGCTATGACAAATGAATGAATTGACATGCTCCTAATCCTAGTGATGTTTGACTATTCATGATGCATGAGCTTTAATATCACGGTGGGTTTGTTTTGGTCCTTTTGTCGTTTGCTTTCTCCTTTGTTACGGCATCGATACCCTTCTTCTTCACCGCCAAGTTCAACCGTCTCGATCTTTCTCTTTTTCAATTCGACTTGAATTTTAAAGCGCCTTTCGGGTTTTCACTTTAGAGAGATTTTTTTTAAGGTGCCCTTCGGTTTTCCTCCGGAGATTTCTTTTGTTATCTCGTATGCTTTTTCTTGAATAGATAGGACATGTGCCATCGGTTATCCTATCAGGTTGTTTGAAGCTTCCCACCTTCCGATCGACATGACCATTTAGGGAACTTAAATGACGGAGTTAACCGTTTTCTTTGATTACCCGCAATTTTCAAGGTTAAATCATAGTAATGCTTCAAATCTCTTGTTTCATTATAAGCCTATGTTATCCTATCCGATTGAAATTGACAAGGAGGCTAGGAATGTATGCTCAAAACATGGTTTTATTAGGATTAAGGGCTTTGAGATATCTTAGAAAGAAAGGTGTGACATGTATAAGTTAAATACAAGATCTCTCATTATCTTCGATATGAATGACACATGATCCCGTCAACTGGTGCAGAATTTTTTGCTCAAGCTTCCTCTTCATGATGCTCATGGGGATACTCTTCTCTTCGGATATTTAACTTACCCGAGCCGCCTTTTGCGGGTTTTCAACTCGAGTCCTTCCTTTGCTTCAAGACGCCCGGTTTTTGAGTTTTCATCCCGAGCTCTCCATTTTTTTTAGAGATAGTATTTCTTGACGGCATCAGAATTTACGGGATTTTTCAGCTCGCCCCCCGTCCATTTCTGTTAGGATTAGGCTCCTCCCGAGAAGGCCTTCTTTACGACATATGGTCCTTCCCAATTGGGCATCCATTTTCCTCGAGAATCTTTCTCGGATTGGGAGGATTCTCTTGAGTACCAGATCCCCTTCTTTGAATTCTCTTGGCGCACCTTTTTGTTGTAAGCTGAACCATCCGCTTTTGGTACATCCGACCATGACAAATGGCTTTTAGTCTTTTTCGTCAATGAGATTTAGCTGGTCGATTCTGCATGCACCCATTCAGCTTCTTCTAGTTTTTTCGTTTAAGACTCGGAGGGATGGAATCTCTACCTCAATTGGGATCTTGCTTCGGTACCGTACACCAAGGAGTAGGGTGTTGCCCCGTTGATGTGCGAATGGACGCCCTATAGGCGAAAAGGGCGAAAGATAACTTCTCATACCAATCTTTGTAGGTATCCGTAGTTTTTGCTATGATCTTCTTTATATTTTTGTTTGCCGCTTCCTTTGCTCCATTCATTTTAGGACGATAGACTGTGTGGAATTATGGTGTGTTATTTTGAATTGAGTGCACACGTCCTTTATCATTTTGTTGTCGGGATTGGAAGCATTATCGGTGATGATCCTCTCGCAATCCGTATCGACAAATAATTTCCTTCTTTAAGAACTTACAAATGTAGTCCTGGTGATATTGGCGTAAGACGCTGCCTCTACCCACTTAGTGAAGTAGTCTATGGCGACCAAAATGAAACGGTGTCCGTTGGAGGCTTTCGGATGGATTTGCCCGATGACGCCCATGCCCCATGCGCGAAAGGCCACGGAGAATTCATGGTGTGTAGAGGCGATGGGGTGCATGAATTTTGTCAGCATAAATTTGGCATTTGTGGCACTTCCGGCGTAATCGATGCAATCTCCTCCATGGTCAACCGTAAATAACCGTATCTCATAATTTTTCGGGCTATAGACAACCCGTTGGCGTCGTTCCACAGATCCCGTCATGTACTTCGGCTAAGATTTCCTTCGCCTCCCGGGCATCCACACATCTCAAAGCAATGTTTGATCATGACTTTTCCTATACAGATCTCCCCATCTAGGACATATTTCGTTGCCATTTTTTCGAGTTTTTTTTGTCATTGTCGTTTGCCCTTCTCGGATACTTTTTGAGCTTGACATATTGCAGGATATCATAGTACCATGGATTTCCGTCAATCTCTTCCTCTGTATATTACAACAATGAGCAGGCTTTTCAAATGTCCGCATCTCAATGGGTCTCATTTCCGCCTGTGTGTTTGTTTTAAACATGGATGCCAAGGTTGCCAACGCATCCGCCATCCGATTTTCTTCTCGGGGTAGGTAATTGAAGTGACCTTTTCGAACTCTTTGACGAGCTCTTGGATTAATTTGTGATATTTGACCAACTTCGGGTCTCTCGGTTTCCCACTCCCCCGCGCAATTGGTAAATGACTAGGGACGAATCTCCGAACACTCGAAGTTCCTTAACCTTTCTCTCGATGGCTGAGTTTAGTCCCATGATGCAAGCTTCAGATCCAGCTATATTGTTTGTGCAGAAGAATTCCAACTGGTGGTGGAAGGATAATAGACGTCCTCGGTGAAATTAGCACCGCCCTATCCCATGTCCGAGGGCGTTGGAGGCTCCATCAAGTAAAGTTTCCATGACTTATCATCTCAAATCTTTTCTTGGTTGTAATGCACATCAAGTCTTCGTCTGGGAAACTAAATTTCAATGTCTCATAGTCATCCGAACACGACTAGCTAGGAAATCCGCTACGGCACTCCTCTTTCTGGCTTTTTGATTAACATATACGATGTCGAATTTGGATAAGAGCATCCGCCATCGAGCCATCCTTCCCATTAGTCTTTGGCGCTTCCATTAGGAACTTTAATGGGTCTAGCTTGGATATCAACCATGTAGTATGGTACAACATGTCTTGTTTGAGCCGCTTGGTAGCCCAAACTAGAGCACAACACAGCTTTGTGACTTTGGCGGGTATCGTGTTTCGCAATCATTGAATTTCCGCTTAGGTAGTAGATGGCCTGCTCCTTCTTTCTTGACTCATCGTGTTGCCCCAAAGACACATCCCATTGAATTCTCAAGATCGTTTAGTGGTCGACCGTGCATCGTGCGACTAAAATTGGAGCATTTGTCGTACTTTTTGTGCGAAAGGCTTTCTTGTCTTTAGAATTATCACCCGCCATCATAAATGATCGTCTGGTTCTTATATTATTCTTATATGAACCCTCATCTTCTTCTTGGCTTGGCGTTACCCCATTCAACCACGGGTTCCACTCGCTTTGAATTTTCTCGCCTATCATATAGAGTCTTGATCTATTTTTAGTCACGGGGTGGGCCAAGATGCTTCCATCCCTTAAGCTCTTCCTTGATCTTCTCGTAGCATTTCGACGGGAACTAACTCGGTCCTTATGCTTTAAATCTCATCATCATTCATTTTTAAAGTAAAGTAAAAGGCAATTTACTTGTGTATATTTCAAAAAATAATGATTGTTTGAAAAGATAATGATCATTTCGAAAATCACAACTTGGACATTTTGAAAACATTGTTTGGAACAAATGGTAAACATCATAACTTTGGGAGGAAATGTCAAACCTTTTAAAACATGTTTGCCCTCGAAATATCAAACACCATAGCGCATCTGTTTCAAGTTGCCAGAGACCAACTCTAATGAAGCGCTTATTTAGAAGATCTTGACCATTGTGGAGATATATGCCAATGTATAGTTTCTTCGGTCTAATAGGCTTTTTTGAGAGGAACAACCCTACCTAGTTTCTACCCCGTTTAAGGTGGCTCTCATAATCTCATTATCTCACCATGCCCCATTCTTCCCTCATTTGGGTGTCGATCAAGCACTTCGAAGTTTGACGTTCCTTGAAGAAAAGTTAACCCTTATAGGCGAAATGAAATCTGAAGACATTCTCATTCAACTTGGATATTTATGGATGACCAGAATGGTCTTTGGGGCTTATAATGTAGGCCTTTGGTTTATGGTTAAGTGAAACAGTATTTCTGTACTTGTGTAACTTGGATATGCCCATTATTCCTTTTCTTTTTTGGATCACTCTAGACTGCCCGTTTTTGGGTTTTCACCCTAGAGTTCATTTCTTTTCTTTTTATTATATGCTGCCTTGCATTCTGGCTATATACTGATGTTCATTTTCTGTTCAAGAATGTTTGATCCTCCAGAACTCCTCGGAACTGAGATTTCTTGAAGGACTACGAATACATTTCTGGGAATTCTTGTGATTGGCACGCCCAGATGAAATGTTATTCGTGCTTTCTTTTTTTCTCTCTTTTTCTTTTTCACTTTTTCTCTTGGATCGCTCTAGACTGCCCATTTTTGGGTTTTCACCCTAGAGGTCACTTCCTTCTTTTGTACCTTCGGATCAATGTATTTTGGCTGGATATTGATGCCAGCATGCTCAGGCATACTACTCTTTTTCTTCATTTTCAGGATCACTCTAGACTGCCCATTTTTGGGTTTTCCCCTAGAGGTCATTTCCATTTTCAAAATTGGCGATCTTCAGGCCGACTTGTCTTGACTTGGCTTCAATTCGTGCTTCTATACTAATTTTCAAAACTGATGTTTACTTGAAATGTGGATTCTTACATTTCTTGCTCATAGTTGAAGTCTCGTTCTTGTATTGTTTGATCTGTGTGTGAAGCATAGACTGTATTCTTTTTCTTTCTTTCTTTTTCTTCTTTTTTTAGACTATTCACTCGGGTTTTTAGCATTGAATCTCTTTCTTCTTATTCGAGTCTATGAATGTATCCTCGAATCAACACGGATCTATATTGGTATTGATGCGATCTTCCGCTCGGAGTTAATTGCCTCTCTGTAGCTCTTCCGATATTTACTCGATCCGGATTGCTTGACCTTCCGATTACCATTTATCTTCTTTTTGGTTTTTCATTTGGACATATCCATGTTTTCAACCACTTTCTTTGATGATTTTTCGATCTTCGTACCCAAACTGTATGGTCTCATCTGTGTCTTACGGTAAAGTAAAAGAACACCATTCGTTGACATATTCACAAATGTCCCGAGAATGCCTTGGGGTAGAGGTTTAGGGTCAACTTTCGTTTCAAGGATCTTAAACGACAAGTGCCCGAGAAGATAAATTCTTAAAATGGGAATTGCCCATTGTCTAAACACTCGCTTTTGTTCCTCTGTTGGCCTAAGTAAACTAGCAGATACTCACATTTCTGATATCACCACAACATTCAATCTCTTCTAAATATATGCAACTTAGAGTTGATCTTTGGGTTTGAAGCAAATGTACTGTTGCATTCAAAATTCGAGGACCTGGTATAGAAATGATATATACATATGTCCATTCAAAAATGTGTGTATATGCATATGGGAAAACTACCCCATAAAAATGAAATGTTTAAAGAATCAAGAATGTAAATATGTTTTCCTAAATGGAAATGTGATTTTTAATTCTAATAAACAATGATTTTTTTGTTGAGAATTTCTTTGTGGAATGATGAGAAAACCGTAGGGACCTTTGGATTATCTCCAGGGTACTGACTCATTATGCCCCTTCTAAGGTAGTGTAGGCTTGCCTCTTTTCTTGTTTTTCCATCGCTGGATGACTATCTTGTCACGACTCCCTTATCGACCAGCTTCTTAATTTTTTTAACGACCCCAAATTTCTTAGTATCATGCCCCAGTGCCTCAATGTTTTGAAAGTGATACACATTTATTTCTCTATTTCCTTTTGCTCCTAGGCAGGTCTGGTCTTTAAACTAAGGTCCCGGAGTGCATGTTTGTTTCTCGCTCTGACTGTCATTAAGTCCTCAAAGCTGACCTTCATTTTCTCGAGCATATTATTAAAGAATAAATATAAAAGATGGCATAGAAGTCAATTTCCTCTTCATCTACGGGGGTTGCACTTGGGTCACTAAACACAGATACCTCAAAGCACATTCCTTGAAGCTTTCATCAGGTTTCATCTTCGTACCCTAGAGATACCGACGACTTAGTGCTAGGTCCAAAGCACATCATATCACGGTAGGTCTGCTAGACTGTCGGGAAGTAGTGGATCGGTAATTTTTCAATGTAGCCTCCATTTTTTGCAGAAGATGGTCACATGAATCTTGGGGCAAACTGAAATCTTTGGAATCCGGAGGAACGACCAAATCGGGGCTCAAACAGAGTTTTCTTGTATTAAAGGCATCAAACTTCTTTTTCTCTCTTTTTCTCTCGAGTCTATCTTTTAAATTGCTTTCGAATCTTGATTTTTGAGTGTGTTCAATTCTTTTATTCACGATAAAACTCTAATTGTTCTTTGGATTACCCCTCAAAAATTTTATGCAAGGTGTAAAATATGTCATGATTGTACAATGTAACAATGCAAATTCAATGTAATGCAATGCAATGCAATGTAATGTAATGCAATGCAATGCAATGTAATGCAATGCAATGCATGAATGCAAATGCGGTGTTGATTCTCGAACAGTCCTTAAAAGACTTTCAATCGGTAGAAAAATGTCCGGTTGCAAGAAACTAATAATGAATTACAGTGTGTGATTTAGCTTCCTTCCGAGATCTTGACGGGAAGCAAAACACGTGCTCCACGTCTCGACGTCATCTTGAGGATGATGGATGAATTCGTCTTCTCTTCTTATTCTATGGACTCGTGACGTCATGATCTTTATTTTTATGGCTTCTAAAAATGACATCAATAAGTGTAGGCATAATGCAGATAAGATCTTTTTCGGGTGGAAACGAATAATACGTCTAAACATGGATGGATTCTATCGGTCCTAAGGGAGTACTTTAAAAATTTTAGGGTTTAAATTAAAATTCTCAAAGATCATTTGGTTCAAAAATTTTAACTTACTTAAAAATGAAACTTTTAGGTTTCTTTTTGTTATTATTATTCTTCTAAAAGTTTTTTATGAGAGAAGAAGTTTCAAAGCAAAATAATAATATTTTTTGAGTTAAATTAAAATCGAGAATTTAAAAATAGTCAAATGTGAAGATTTAAAATTAGGATTCTGCAGCCCATTTGAATCTTCTGCGTCGACGTGCCTTATTGTCGCATCGCCGTCTTCTTTCGCGATTGGTCTTTGCTCGACCTAACTTGATCTTTGTAATATTATCGTTCCGCAAAGCGGACTTTTTTTTTCTATTTTGAAAGCCTTTTAATGAACTGTTCTTGAATCAACACCATGTCATGATATGCAACATGAATGCAAATAAAGGCGTTGATTCATTGGTAATCACCCTTTCGAACGACTTTCATGGGAATTAAAGGGTCCAGATTACAAAAAGATCCATATTACAAAAGGAGTCCCTATTACAAAAAGAGTCTATTACCAAGTCTTAATTACAAAATAAAATTCTACACATAAACTCTAGCTCTACCTCCTACCTCCTCGATGACTCTAAGCAACTTGATAAACCTTGGTGCTTCTTCCATGTCGGGGTTATGAAAGGTCGGAGAGTCGTGGCTTCGGTAGCTAAGTTATTCACACACCTTGTAGCTCGTTGTATGTCCACCATTAGGTCTCGTGTGTATACTTTGGCACTACACGCTCGTTCGGCAAATTGTTATGTCGGATCTGTTGAGTAATCTCTAACCGATGTCACGCGACTGGATCGATGCTGTCCTTCCTAAGACACCTTTTTTCCATGATGAAAGATTTTCTAATCGGGCAAACCACTTGAATCAACGCCTCTATGTAATGTGGATGCAATGATAATGCAACAAAAATATGTGTAAAAATAAAATAAAACACAAAAAGAAATGAGTTAGTACGGATAAAAATAATAAATACATAAATAAAAGGACAAAATTAAAGCAGAATAAACACACAAAACAACCATATTTATCCCGTCTAAAACACCTAAGGTTATCCGCATGGCTCTAACAGGGTGGGCTTCTATGTTCTCTACATGCAGTGTTGGTGCTAGGAGGTACCCGAATTGTCCTTGTTGTCCTCTACTAAGAGTAGCAAGGCCCCCGATCATCACCCATTATAGGCTCCTTTCAACCGGGTTCAATTCATGGGGACCCATTCGCTTATGCCCGTATGAAGGAGCGATATCCTATTTAAAGCATAAGGTACTCGAGCCCGAAGGTACTTGCTAGGCCCATACGGGAGAACGATATCTCCACGAAAGAATTAGCGTTTTCCCCCCACTTAAAAAAAGACGGGTTTATATGCAATATTTTAAATGCGTTAAAATAAACGCGCAATTATGACCGAATGTTAATTTAATAGTTACTTTAATCCGGAATTTCCAATATTAGTAAAGCGGTAATTATTTTAAAAGCTTGACTCTCATTTGTTTTTGAAAAACAAAAATGTCCCCAGCGGAGTCGCCATCTGTAGCGATGTCTTTTTTTCTCGTATATATCGCTAAAATAAAAACGATGATTTTCTAAGGATTTTTGAAAGGTGTTTGGATATAAAATATTTATTCCGTGGGGTTTACAAAAACCTTATAAAAATGGAGTCGCCACCGGCCACTTAGGTAGGCCGGACACCATAAAACCAGAGATTCAAAAGACAGGGTTCGGGAGTCGGTTACGGATGGGGAAGGATTAGCACCCCCACACCGCCCAAAATTGGTACTTTAATAATTACCGCTTTATTAATATTGGATTTTCCGGATTAGAGTGACGATTATTTTAAAATTCAGTCATAATTGCGAATAAATTTTAAAGGCCCCGTTATCCGAGAATAAACGCCCAACCACTATCACTACGCCTGATACTGGCCCCGTTTACGTTCGGATAAAAGGGCACCGCATTGAAAATTTATATATCATATGCAATCTTAGTGGCAAAAATATAAAACATGGGAAAATATTTAAATACAATAAATATTGACATATCGTAATACTAATCTAACATAAAATGCTAAACTAAAACATACATATATACATATTAATCTAACTCATAAATAAAAACATATCTAGCATAAATAAAATATTAATATACAACACAAATTTAAAACATATTAAATATTAATCTAACACATAAATAAAAACAAACTCAACATAAATAAAATACTATTCTAAAACATACATAAATAAATATTAATCTAACTCATAAATAAAAACATATCTAACATAAATAAAATATTAATATACAACACAAATTTAAAACATATTAAATATTAATCTAAAACATAAAAATAAAAAATAAGACTAAAATTTTAAGATAACTGATACTTCATTAAATTATAAAAATTACAACACTAATAAAAAAGGAAAGAAAATATACCTAATTAGGAGCTCGAACGATTAACTCCGCCGAGATCTACCGCGACCCCTCCAAAAATTTTACTAGATCGGACCTAAAATAGGACCCCGATCGAATCGGTTAGGACCGAGAATATTACCCCGGTCCTGGGCTAGCCGAATTGGCCTGCCCTTGCCGACTCCAATTGTTGCAATTGCAAGAGCAATTGCAATTGCCAAAATTTCTCTTCAATTGGCGTGGGATTAGAATGAATTGGGGTGCCTATTTATAGGCAATTTGTGGGTGACGTGGAGCACCCTGCTCCACGCAAATTTTCTCTCTTTTTTTTGATTTTTTTTTTTTTTGCCTTTTTTATATATATAATTTTACTATTATAATAACACTAAAACCCGGTCAAAAATGAGTGATTACAATTTGAAGATAATGAATACTACTGGTAGATAAATCTTTTACAAAGAGCTTTAAGTTTGGGGTGCGATATGTTTAGGGTGCGACTAAAAACTATCAAGTTTTGAAATTTGTTCATGAATTGAAAATGTTAAAAAAATTTAGAATATTTTTATTGATTTTTTTTTGTAAATATCAAAATTTATTTTATAAATATCAATACTTTTTTTGATAAATTTTTAGTTTAGTACAAAATATCTATACTTGCAAAATAAATTTTGATATCCTTACAAAAAAACTAAAAAACCAACTGAAATTATTATTAAAATATCTATAATTTTCTGTTTGTGAACAAATTTTAAAATTTGTTATTTTTTAATTGTACTCGGGCATGTCATAAAATTTAACATGGTGCACTTTCTAATAAATGGTTTCAATGTAATGATTGCTTAATCATTAATTGTATAGGTTTAGGTTTAGGTTTAGGTTTAGTTAAAGAAAGGGCAATGTATGAGTAGCCATGTAGAAGATGGAACTTTTGGAAGGAGCACTTGAATAATTAACTGACATAATATTAAAAAATGTTTATAATTGAAAATTATTTTAATTTATAATTTTTTAAAATAATTTAACTAATAATATTTTATTTTAGGTCAAAATAACGTTTCAAATCTTATAGAGCATTTTTGGCTTTATACCTAATTAATTTCATTGCGAAACCTTTGGACTTTTGAAGACCAAAAGGGCAGTATTTGCATGTCAGTTGTATACTCTTTGAAAGAATCTTCTTAGGTTTTCTATTTTTTCCTGCAGGCTTTATAAGTTTTCATGAAACTAGCCGACTATTTCAAAACCAGATGACCTAAATCTGGTGTTTTTTTTTTGGAAAGAATGTCGGATACCAAAGTAGAAAATGTACGTGAAAAAAAAATGTTATTGTATCTCACTAAAAAAGGGTCAGTTCGAAATTCACTTAGTGGTCAAGTAATTAAAGGTATTTGGCTTGTCTTATATAAATTCAAATTTTAGTATAAGAATATAATATCTCTATTTAATGAAAAAAGAAGATAGTTCTACTGTGTGGGGCTTAAAAGGCGCTTGAAAAACGGTTAAAAAATCGTAAGATCAATTACAACTTAAAATTTTACTCAGACAACTTAAAATATTATACATTTTGACAATATTTTCGGTTGCAACCTAAAATGTTACACACATCCAACTTAAATATTATATATTTTTATAATATTTTCAGTTACAGCTCATCCGTTGGTTTTCATTTAAGGCCGTTTTTATAGAATTTCCCCGGAAACTCCCTTGTTTAAGATTTATCCTTAAATATGCAATGGCTTGACTCTACTTGTAAAATCTAAAAACTCAAGCTGAGTTGAGGGTGGCACTTTTCTGTATTCCAACATTGGGACAAAATTGCTTATTAAGGGAAGTTTGGGCCACCAAATGGTGGACTGCTGTCAGGTAATGGATCAAAACATATAATTTCTTTTATTAGAGATGGGCCAGACATCAAGAGGCTAATTTGATTATTGTCAGTTAAATGCGCCCCCAAGAAGCAGCAACCGTTTGTTACAAACTCGTGAATAAAAATCTTCGGGATGCTCCACTCTCACATTTTCTCGGCGGTTATTTTTCTTTTAAGAATTTCTTAATAAGTTTTAAGTTTCTTACTAAACAACTCCTAGATGTTGATTAAAGAGGGAAAAAACTACTCCTACATCTTTAAAAATCTGTGCATGGAGAACCAGAGAACAAGAATGGTTTCTCCCCCCCCCCCACTCCCCAAAAAAGAGCTTAAAACTAATGTCCAGGACGCTTTTTGCTTGGCCCGGAGGCTAATTTAAAAGCCAAGCTTCTAAACGAAGTACCACCCCTAGAGTTGTTTGCCGAGACAGCTAACGTATGAACACGAGCGGCAACTGCTTTATCATCACCTCCACCACATTCTTCGCTTCCTCGTTTAATACCGACATTGTCCGTCGTCGTCGACGATCGAAGGGGCTGGCCATTGACAGAAGCGAACTCCGTTGAAACCAATAACACCAATAGAACCAGTGCCAAAAGAACACTCTTCATTGTCCAAAAAGATGGTGATCAGCTACTGAACCCGTGTTTTAAAATTGTGTATTAGTTGAATGATTGCAATGATACCGCTGCCTGTATATATAAAGATCTTCCCAGGCCAGGACGGTGAAGAGCTTTGTGAACGTGGGACCTTTTATACATTTTGGGGCCAAACTGGGGTAGCTAAAGCCTAAAGCAAGGGAATGTAGGTAAGCTAAGGGGTGAGGTTGGAAGAAAAGCGAGGTTTTACTTTGAAATTTGGTGTGTTGTCGGAATTTGACTTTACGAATACGGTGCAGCATGGAGTAGCCAAATAGGGAAGCCAATTTAAAGCTGACTAAACATTTAGACAACCAAAGAGCCTTGTTTTGCATGGTTGCTTTCACACGCTTTTCCCAACATCAGACGCGTGTGTTTTCACATCTGGTACGCGCTCAGATATACCGGAACAAAAAGGATTTAGGTCGAATTTGAATATTAGTCCCTTACTTTATTTAACTTTTGGAATTAATCTCTATACCACAATAACTTTAGTCCTTGAAGTTACCCCGGTTTGTGAACAAACTCAACGAAATCATTGTTAACTCGTGATACCTCCTGTTGTTGTTTTTTAATAGAAGTCGGTAATTTTATTTAAAAATTAAAATATTTAAAATTACAATGATAATTTATAACTATAAGAGTAAACTAAATACATGATTTGGACAGTTTCATATAAACATTGAAACAAAAATTAGCCAAATGACCGAAAAAGACAGAAAATATGCTAAAAGACAGAGAAAAATGTATCACAAAAATAAAATTATTTTTAATAAAATAAAAAATAAAAAATATATATCATAAATTAAAAAGAACAAAATAATTACCGCAATTAACATTAACTAATACTGTCATCGGTCGAGAAAAAAAAACGGTGATATTTAGAGAAAATTTTGTTAACCTAGTAAATAAAACCTAATGTAATAACACTGTGACACATGTATAAAAACATCAAATCAATTCGACGTTATTAATATATCATTGCCAAGTTATAATAAAAAAGGAAAAGTTCACCGAATAAATCTAAAACTGTTTAAAATTTAGAGTGCAATAACCTGCAAAATTCACAATTATTTATAAAATCCTATTTTCTCTTAATTAACTACTCATGTTTGTATCATATGTAATATTTAATTTTCAAAATATTATTCTATATAAATATTATAATTCCTAAAATTTCTGATTTTTTTTAAAAATAATCCTTTTCAGATTTTGTATTTTCTTTAATTGTTATCATTTGACAATGATGATTTGGTTTTGATGTAACATTTCGTATATGGTAACATTTTCATGTTTATTGATATCATCTAAATTTCTTCTCGCCCTTAAATTGAAGAATATTGAACGTTTAAACATATTATATTTCATGTCTTTTTCTATATTGCATCGATATTAGTGATAATCAAATTAAATTCAATCGACATAATTGATTGTTTATTTTCATACCATTAATTTTTAACAAAAGTTAACGATTTGGCTGAAATTTACAAGCTCATAAAGTAAATGCACCACTAAAATTAAAGTATAGGGATTAATTCACTAGTTGAGTATAATATAGGAACTAATTATAGAATTTGACCAATATTTTATAGCATTTAATGCAGGGGAGGTTTTTAATGTATTTGTTGTTGACTTTTGATGTAAAATAGGACGTTTGTCTGAACCGTCTTTCTCCGACTAAAGGACGGTGCTTACAAACATTTGGGGTGTGTACAGGTTTACTTCTAATGAATTCCGAAAAACATTTTATTTATCTTTAAAATTGAATTTTATTTTGATGTACAAATTTTGTAAAATAATTTATACAATTTTTTTTATAAAATTTAAAACTTAAATTTTAAATCTTAGTACCCTAAATTTTAAATTATAACTATAAACCTTAAATTTTATACCTTATACACTAAACTTCCTAAATCTTAACCTAAAATCTTAAACTCTAAAAAAAAATTGTATAAGCTTTATTTTACAAAAACTTGTGTATCAAAATATTTTCTTTTGAAATTATATATTTAGTTAAACTTACGTGTATAATTACTGATTAAGAAACTATTAATTAAAATAATAAATTCAGAATGGAAAAGGAGATATTAGGGTGCGCTGCATCTTTAAATTTTTTAAAGGTTTTTATTATTAACAGTCCTTGTTAATAAGAACTAAATATATTCTTATTATTAATGCATGTGTTGCTTTTCAATGAAATTAATAGAATATTCAAAAAAATTAAATATTCGGATATCCAAATTTATAATTTGATTTAATTTTTTTAATTTAGCGGTCCTATCTATGAAAATTTTAGGTTTTTGAATATAACGATCAACAAATTATTGAATATAACAAGATTTATAACAAGATTTGTATCCATAGAAATTTCAATTTTTCATGTATAACAAGTAAAAATATCAAATATAACAAAAATCATATCTTTAAAAAAATTTAAATTTTTGGATATCAGATAATTAGATATCTAATCCGAATATAAAATAACTATCTGTATCCGACCCGAATTTTTTGAATATCTAAAATTTTAAATCGAGTCAAAATTTTTTGCACACCCTACTTATATGGCCAGTCTATGTGCCACCTTATGTTGTGTTAGAACTTAGAACGAGATTAGTATTCATATTCGTAGTTAATTTGGTTTAAATTATTGAAATGAAATCTGTGGTGGCCATGCATCAATGGTGCTGTATATTTAACTCTGTTAATGCATGAATGAAATCTGATTCAAATGTCTCAAGAAAAAAAATTCAAATCACTGCCTTGTATTTGGATTGTATATTATGAATTTTAATTTTTATGTATTTAATGTGTGACATTTTAATAAAACTTTAGATTTAAAACAATATAAATCGGATATCCAGTACCCGCTAGTCGGGTACCCGAAAGTTACGGTCAGGACACGGGCTGACAAATACACTACTCGAAGAATCGGGTACACTGTACTTCGGGTATCCAGTAATGAACACCCATAATTTCATTAATTTAGAGTGTTTAATGTAATTAATATCTATCTAAAAGGGTTTAGTGTTTAGGGTTTTTAGGTTAGTGATTATGATTTAGGTTTTATGGGTTTTAGGGTTTAATGATTATTATTTAGCTTTTATGGATTTAATGTTTATGATTTTATGTTTTAGGGGTTTAGGTTTTAAGATTTAATGTTTAAAGATTATAGATTAAAGTTTAGGGCTTTGATGATTTAATTGCATTAAACACACTAAATTAATGGAATACAGTTTCGACATATTAGCCGAGAAAGGAATATGGTGGCGGATCGGCTTGCTGTCATGAGCCGATGTGCTTCTATTGGGGTTGTTGAATTTCAACATGCTCATTCGGATCTAAATGAGTTGATTAGGTAGGAGGCGAATGGGGGATGGCTTGTGTTTAAGTTCGTTCCTGTTGCTTATAGAGTCATTTGTTAATTTCATGGCTTTTGATTTTGTTTTGGTCGAATCTATCTCGGAGTTGTGTAAGTGTTCAAACTAAGAAGAAGAAGAATTAATGAGGAGATGAGAATTAGAAGAGCAAAGGGAGACCAAAAATAAGAAATTCAAATGAAGACAAAGTTTCTTTTCATTTCATCAATAGTGAAAAACCTAATCTGATTGGGGTTTTAACCCAAAATACAAAACGACACAACAGAGAATAATAAAACGACACAATTTAACTAAACTTAAAAAATGAAATTAGACATCAAAACTAAAATGTTTTGATTGTCTGGAATGACACGTTACAAAACTTCTCCCTCGAAATAATCCTTGTCCTCAAGGATTAAATGATAAGTCAATAAGCCAAGGTCTTTGAAGAAGAAGTCTTTGAGCAACCTTGGAACGTCCTTGCTTTCTTTAAATGGTTTGACCAAACATTGCCCAAAGCTCTTTTCACCTTAGCTAAGCTTGACTCGGGAAGCCGCATAATTGCTTTTAGCTTGTGTTTAAAAGCTGAAGAACTGTTGAAACCACGCCGAACAAATGCTACATTCTTTTGCCGTTTTGATGTCGGTAAATACTCAATTCCTTGAAATTCCTTCTCCATCCATTTATGCACAAGCTTCGTCATCGTAGACCTTACTATAGAACTTCCTCCTAGGTCAAAAGTTCTAGCATTTATCTCGGCTAGGCCACCAGCAAGAGTAGAAATTGTGTGTGCATTGATGTAGTTAACCTCTTTAGGGGACACACCAACATCTTCAGGACCTCTCTCAATGAATGAAGACAAATCAAAACTATCAGTTCTCGGATCAATCATAAGATGAGCATCACAATTAACAGCTCCAGCTCCACCTAAATACTCAACAAGAATTGGTGCACCTCTTTTCATTGCATGTTCCAAGTTTCCCATTATCAATACTCCAACACCTTCACCCATTTTAAAGCTATCTTGATCTTTTTCCAATGGCCTTGATGCAATTCAAGGATCATCATTTCTTTGAAACAGTGTCTTGCGGGTAACACAACCTCCCAAACCAATAGGAATAATTGCAGCCTTAATTCCACCAACAATCATCAATTCACCATCACCTCTATGGATATGGTTCGCAGCAGCATAAAAGAGACAATTGGAGGTAGCACAAATGGTTGAAATTGAACAATTCAAACCCATAAAACCAAGTTTAATAGTAAGCAAGGCAGGTGACATGTTTGTTATAGCACAAGGAATGAAAAAATGTTATCTTTCTATAACCTTTCTCTATCAGATTTTGAATGCCATCAGAGAACACTGTAATGCCACCCATACTAGTTCCAACGAGCACTCCGGTTCGCTCCTTATCCAATGATTTTGGGAAATTAATCTCTGCAATTAAAATAACACTTTCCTTCTGTTTAAATTCATTTTGTTCAATGAGCAATTGATTTAATGTCCTCCACATATTTTATTGGTCTTTTAGATTGCGGCTTCCTCGTATAACATCTATTTCATCAATAGATATAATACAAGGTGATGACTTCTTTGCAGCAGCGAAAAGATCTCTCACTCTTCGAACTTCAACACTAGTACAAGAAAAAAATAGTACCCAAACCACTCCGGCATGTATATTCTTTTGTAATTGTAATAACCCGTTTTATCCGGGTTACCCAAACCCTAAACTAAACCGACCCAGTTTAAGGCAAACCTGACCTGACCCGAAAACCAAAAATCCTAACCCTAAATTAAGCCACCGCCGTCGTTCTCCTCCGCTACCGCCGTCACCATCTGCGGCCACCAGAACGCCCATAACCTGAAACCCCAAATTACCCCCAAATCCAATCATAAAATCCTAAAAATCAAAAAAATCAACTAAAAATAAATAAACCTAAAACCTAACCCACCCGATACACCCATACCCCTAATCTGCCACCACCATACCTAAATATACCAAACCCTAGCAGCACCTATACCCTTACCCATACCCTATCTTCAACAATCCCATGAAATCTGGCTTGAATCCGGCTGCCTCATCAGATCCACAACAACAAATTAAAAAAAATAGAGGCTTAGTGTAAGGATTGGTTTATAAAAAAACCAAACGAAAATGTAAAAAGGGGGGAGATTTTTGAACAAAAAAATAGAGAGATAGGGAGGATTTCGGTTCAAAGAAAATCGAAATAAAAGGGGAACTTGTGTAAAAATATGAAATCAATACAAGTGAAGGGTAAAATACTCTTCTTTTCTGTTGAAATCAAAGCTATTTTTTTTTTTTTACTTATTTCGAATCTCAAAAAAGAAGAGGGGAAGATCAGAAGTTTGCCTTACCGTTCAAATTCCCGCTGTGACGCCGAGCCGCCGATAAACGGCATGCAACGAACGGCCGAGCGTAGGAGTGGAGCCGTCGTCGAACTGGGGGCTGAGAGAAAGAGGGATCTGAAAGAGTCCTTTAGGGTTTCTTGTGTTTGATTCGAAATGAAAAAAATAAAATAAACCCAATTTTAACCGGTTAAGGTGAAACGGTGTCATTTTGACACCTGACCCGTGCGGTGACCCGTTAACCCGGGGAGGATCCGCGCACTTTTAATGGTCAAATTACCATATCAGTCCCCCAAATTCTACTATGTTTACGTTTTTTGTTCGTGGATTAATTACGCACGTAGTCCCCCTACTTTCAACCCACATTCTTGTCTGCCCCTTGTTTAATTATGCTTTCGGTCCCCCTTCTTTCTATGCGCATTTAATACCATCCTCTTTTGCTTTTTTTTGCAGCATTCAATTTTCATTTTGTTTCAATCTGGTCACTGCTGTTATTAATGTTGTTTTTTAGTCCTTCAATTATGTACGTTTGCATTTATACCTCGATGTTTCATGCATCTCACACTCATGTCCATGCATTTTATATTTTGTTTCATTTTATTCATATTTTCATATTATTTATGCCATGTCATTTAATTCTCATGCACTTTGATACATGCATTTTTATTAGCTTCATGTTGTAAATAATCAATCCATTCATTTTAGTCCCTTTTGTAATATTTCATGCATTCTAATTTGATCCATTCATACTTACTATTATTATTATTATCATCATCATCATCATCATCATCATCACCGTCATTATTATTATTATTATTATTATTATTATTATTATTATTATTATTATTATGTGTTAGATTCATTTTATTTATGCGATTGGTATTTATGTTAGATTAGTATTTTATTATGTTAGTATTTATTTATATTTTTACTGTATTGTATTTATTTATGTTTGCCGTGTTTTAAAGTTACATTTTGGAATATAAATTGTCAATGCGGCGCCCTTTTATCCTAGCGTCAACGGAGCCAGTATCAGGCGTAGTGATGGTGGTTGGGCGTTTATTCTCGGATAACGGGGCCCTTAAAATCTACTCGCACTTATAACCAAATCTTAATTTAATCGTCACTTTAATTCTGAAAGTCTAATATTAATAAAGCGGTAATTATTGAAGTACCAATTTTGGGCGGTGTGGTGGTGCTAATCTTTCCCTATCCGTAACCGACTCTCGAACCTGACATTTTAAAATCTCTGGTTTTTACGGTGTCCGGTCCACCTTGAATGGCCGGTGGCGACTCCATTTTTAAATAAAACACGGGTTTTCTAAAACTCCAATACGGAAGACATCATTTCAAAACAAAATAAAACAACATCTTTTTTAGCGAGAGGGACATCGCTACAGATGGCGACTCCGTTGGGGATATTTTTGTTTTTTTCAAAACAAATGAGAGTCAAGCTTTTAAATAATTACCGCTTTACTAACATTAGAAGTTTCGGATTAAAGTGACTATTAAAGTAACATTCGGTTGTAATTGCGTGTTTATTTTAACACATTTAAAATTTGGCATATAAACTCGTCATTTTAAGTGGGGGAAAACGCTAATACTTTCGTGAGGATATTGTTCCTCTGTGTAGGCCTAGCAAGTACCTTCGGGGCTTGAGTACCTTATGATTTCGTAAGGATACCGTTCTTTCGTGCAGGCACAAGTGAATGGGTCCCCCTGAATTGAACCCGGTTGAAATGAGCCTATAATGGGTGATGACTAGGGGCCTTGCTACTCTTAGTAGAGGACAGTAAGGACAATTTGGGTACCTCTTAGCACCAAAACTGCATATAGTGAGCCGTAGGGGCCAACCCTTTAGAGCCATGTGAAACTCTGCCCGATTAGTGCTCACTCTATTTAGGCTCTGGTGCCTTATTTCTTGTTTATGTACAGTTTTTTTATATTACTCTATTTATCATTTGTTTTGGCAATAACTCGTTTCATCTTTATTTTATTCTCATCGCATCAATTTCATTTGCATCATTGCACAACATCATCACAATCTTAATTTTGCATTGCATCGATTTAGGACACATTTTGCATGCATTCATTTTCAGAATAATAAAACTGATCCTCGGGATGCCCTGTGGCAGCAATACTGGGAAAGATAAAAGACCAGTCAATTCAACACCCCTAAGAAAAAAAGAAAAGAGCGAACATAGAAGTTTCAAATTTGCTACAAGAGTAGTTTCAGACGACAACATAGAACGAACAAAATGTTGGGGCATGCACCTTGATGAAAGATTCAAAGAAAGGTAATCAAACCCAAGAAGAGGTTGGGGCATTGTCATATGCAAAAGACCAAGATCCTGACAGGACCAGTGAGGAGTCAGGGGCATCCCATTGAAGGCCAGAAAAATCATATCACATTCATCTTTTTAGTTGCATTCATCTTGCATTAAATCATTTTTGCATACGTCATACATCTATGTTCAGTGCATACACTAAAGTCACCTTGCATTTAGGATAAACACATGCATTTAGACATAAAATTAGATATATTCATGCAATCTTGCTTGTACATAACATGTCTACGGAAAAGACCGAGTACCCTAAACATGGGGGCAATGACAAGAGGGCCAACCCTAGTCTTGAAGGAGGCCGAACACGAAGAAGATGCTGAAACACCCAAAATAAAAGGTATTAGCGACAAAATCTTTGACAATTACTAACCAATGTTTTTTCTTTTCAGGATTTGATTCATTCGACGATGGTGTGACGGACGCCAACATTTTTTAGATCCTTACTATTGCCAATAGAGACAACTATTTCCAGATTATGCCCTCTGTTGATAAAGAAGTAGAGTAAAATTTCCAAAAAATTGTCTCGCTGTCAGTGGCGCAGTCATCCAACATCTTGCAAATCATGCCTCCGTTAGTGGTGGTACGCCAACTTAATATAGATCTTGCCTCCGTCGGTGGTGCTGCAGATCAGATTTTTCATCCGGATCCTACCTCTCCGTCGGTGGTGTAGCGGGTCTCACATTTTGCTGATCTAGTCTCTCCGTCAGTGGTAGCAGATCAAAAAAACTATCCAGATCTTGTCTCCGTCAGTGGTAGCAGATAAAAAAAACTATCCAGATCTCGTCTTCGTCGGTGTTGCAGATCAAAGTTTCCATTCGGTCCTACCTCTCCGTCGGTGGTGTAGTGGGTCCCATATTTTGCTGATCTAGTCTCTCCGTCAGTGGTGTGACAGATCAAATCCTCTCCAGGTCTTACCTCTTCTACGGTGTTGCAGCTAGACCTAAATTTTACTCGGAATTTACCTTTTTATTATAGTTGTAGCTAAAAAAATCAATCAAAAAAATTCAAAAAAAGAAAAAAAATGAAAAGAAAAAAGCAAAGAAAAAAGAAAAGAAGAAAAAACAAAAAAATGAAAAGAAAAAAGCAAAGAAGAGAAAAAAACAAAAAAAAGAGAAAAAGAAAAAAGAAAAAAGAAAAAAGAGAAAAAATCAAAACGAGCTTTCAACCAAATTTCGATCATGCCTATTTGTCAGAGTCGTAGCTTGATCACACAAAAAGAACAACTCTCCGATCCTGCCTCTTCATCAGAGTCGTAGATGGATCAAATCTTCAAACCTTGCCTCTTCGTCGGTGTTGTAGCTTGGTCAAATCTAACTTTCGGTTATGCCTCTTCGTCGGTGTTGTAGCTGAACCTAATTCACTAACTCTCGGTCTTGCCTCTTCGTCAGTGTTGTAGCTAGACCAAATCCACTAACTCTTGATCTCGCCTCTTCGTCGGTGTTGTAACTTGATCAACATTACTAACTTTAGACCATGTCTCCTCATCGGTGTTATAGCTTGGTCAAAATTTACTAACTTTCTAGTTGTATCAATGTTGTATCTTAAAAAAAGAGAAAAAAAAAAAAAAAAAAAAAGAAAAAAGAAGAAGAAAAAAAAAAAAGAAAAAAAGAATGGAAAAAAGAAAAAAAGATAAAAAAATAGAAAAAATCAAAATGAGCTTTCAACCAAATTCCGATCATGCCTCTTCGGTAGAGTCGTAGCTTGATCACACAAAAATAAATCAACTATCCGATCATGCCTCTTCGTCAGTGTCGTAGCTGGATCAAATCTTCAGACCTTGCCTCTTCGTCGGTGTTGTATCTCGGTCAAATTTAACTTTCGGTTCTGCCTCTTCGTCGATTTTGTAGCTAAACCTAATTCACTAACTTCCGGTCTTGCCTCTTCGTCGGTGTTGTAGCTAGACCAAATTCACTAACTCTTGATCCTGCCTCTTTGTCGGTGTCGTAGCTGGATCAACATTACTAACTTTAGACCATGCCTCTTCGTCGGTGTCGTAGCTAGACCTTGCCTCTTCGTCGGTTTTGTATCTCGGTCAAATTTAACTTTCGGTTATGCCTCTTCGTCGGTGTTGTAGCTGAACCTAATTCACTAACTTCCGGTCTTGTCTCTTCGTCGGTGTTGTAGCTAGACCAAATTCACTAACTCTTGATCCCGCCTCTTCGTCGGTGTCGTAGCTGGATCAACATTACTAACTTTAGACCATGCATCTTCGTCGGTGTTGTAGCTTGGTCAAAATTTACCAACTTTCAAGTTTTATCAATGTTGTATCTAAAAAAAAAGAGCAAAAAGAGAGAGAAAAAATGAAAAAAAAGAACAAAAAATGAAAAAAAGAAAAAGAGAAAAGGAAGAAGTTGTCAGTTTTCTAGTCTTGTCTCTTCGTCAGAGTTGTAGCTGGATCAGACATTAGAACTTTCATCCATCGGTATTGCCTCCTCGTCAGTGTTACAGCTGGATCGAATTTTGTAGACCTTGCCTCTTCGTCGGTGTTGCAGTTGGGTCAAACTCTCTTTAGGTGTTAGCTTATTATCAATAATGTAACAAGTTGGACTCATTTTGCTTCCCCAACAAACAACCCCCTATTTTGAAGATTTTGCTCCCCAAGAGTGACAAGGAGGGTCAATCAAGACAAGAAAGAAGACCTGCATCAAAGAGAAAGAAGATCTACAGAAGAACGAAGACATACGTCAAGAGGGAAAAAGCTTAGCCAGGCCGGACAAAACGGGTCATTTTTAGTCTTTGCTCTATTACTGTTATACAACAATGAGCAAAGAGGGGCAACTGTAATAACCTATTTTATTCGGGTTACCCAAACCCTAAACAAAACTGACTCAGATTTAAGGCTAACCTGACCCGGAAACCAAAAACCTTAACCCTAAATTAAGCCACTGCCGCAGTTCTCCTCCGCTACTATCGTCACCATCTCTGGCCACCAGAACGCCCATAACCTGAAACCCTAAATTATCCCCAAATTCAATCATAAAATCCTAAAAATCAACTAAAAATAAATAAACCTAACCTACCCGATACACCCACACCCCTAATCTACCACCACTATACCTAAATACACCAAACCCTAACAACACCTATACCCTCACCCATACCCTGTCTTCAACAATCCCGTAAAATTCGGCTTGAATCCGGCTGCCTCATCAGATCTACAACAACAAATTAAAAAATAGAGGGTTAGTGTAAAGATTGGTTTATAAAAAAAACAAACGAAAATGTAAAAAAGGGGGGGAAATTTTCGAACAAAAAAAACAGAGAGTTAGGGAGGATTTCGGTACAAAGAAAATCGAAATAAAAGGGGAACTTGTGTAAAAATCTAAAATCAATACAAGTGAAGGGTAAAATCCTCATCTTTTCTGTTGAAATCAAAGCTATTTTGTTTTTTTTACTTATTTCGAAACTCAAAAAAGAAGAGGGGAAGATCAGAAGTTTGCCTTACCGTTCAAATTCCCGTGGGAGTGGCGCCGTCGTCGAATTGGGGGCTGAGAGAAAGAGGGATCTAAAAGAGTCCTTTAGGGTTTCTTGTGTTTGATTCGAAATGAAAAATAAAACAAACCCAATTTTAACCGGTTAAGGTGAAACGGTGTCGTTTTGACACCTGACCCGTGCGGTGACCCGTTAACTCGGGGAGGATCTGCGCACTTTTAATGGTCAAATTACCATATCAGTCCCCCAAATTCTACTCTATTTATATTTTTTGTTCGTGGATTAATTATGCACGTAGTCCCCCTACTTTCAACCCGCATTCTTGTCTGCCCCTTGTTTAATTATGCTTTCAGTCCCTCTTCTTTCCATGCTCGTTTAATACCATCCTCTTTTCTTTTTTTTTGCAGCATTCGATTTTCATTTTGTTTCAATTTGGTCACTGCTGTTATTAATGTTGTTTTTTTAGTCCTTCAATTATGTATGTTTGCATTTGTACCTCGATGTTTCATGCATTTCACACTCATGTCCATGCATTTTATATTTTGTTTCATTTTAGTCATATTTTCATTTTATTTATGCCATGTAATTTAATTCTCATGCACTTTTATACATGCATTTTTATTAGCTTCATGTTGTAAATAATCAATCCATTCATTTTAGTCCCTTTTGTAATATTTCATGCATTCTAATTTGATCCATGCATACTTACTATTATCATCATCATCATCATCATCATCATCATTATTATTATTATTATTATTATTATTATTATTATTATGTGTTAGATTCGTTTTATTTATGCGATTGATATTTATGTATTTATGTTAGATTAGTATTTTATTATGTTAGTATTTATTTATATTTTTACTGCATTGTATTTATTTATGTTTGCCGTGTTTTAAAGTTACATTTCGGAATATAAATTGTCAATGCGACACCCTTTTATCCGAGCGTAAACGGAGCCAATATCAGGCGTAGTGATGGTGGTTGGGCGTTTATTCTCGGATAACGGGGCCCTTAAAATCTACTCGCACTTATAACCAAATCTTAATTTAATCGTCACTTTAATCTGGAAAGTCTAATATTAATAAAGCGGTAATTATTAAAGTACCAATTTTGGGCGGTGTGGGGGTGCTAATCCTTCCCCATCCGTAACCGACTCTCGAACTCGACATTTTAAAATCTCTGGTTTTTACGGTGTCCGGTCCACCTTGAGTGGCCGGTGGCGACTCCATTTTTAAATAAAACACGGGTTTTCTAAAACTCCACGCGGAAGACATCATTTCAAAACAAAGTAAAACAACTTCTTTTTTAGCGAGAGGGACATCGCTACAGTAATGTCTTAAGCATCTCACTTTCATCAAGCCTGTCAACTTTGACTAATGCTTTAACATACTCAGAAAGTGTAAAATAGGTAGAATGTAATGATGGCTGACTTTCAAACATGTTGATCACTGTTTTATGATCATTTTTATCGTAAAGTTTTGTCAAGTGAGCAATTTCACTAGCTTCATATGCACTTCGAATCTTGCGAACTAAATTATCTACATAGCTTGACTTAATCCTCTGTTGATCTTTTAAAAATCTATTACCATACAGATGAGTTCTACTAAATCGAAATTCTCCCAACTCTGTTTGTTGCCTTAAACCTAAATTCAAACTGGTTGATATAATTATCCTCTGTTTGTTGCCTTAAACCTAAATTCAAACTGGTTGATATAATTATGCTCCAGAATGCTACAGAGAGTCTTATTTTCTTAATTCTCCTGGTTATTCCTAAGATTCTAAAACTCAAAAATGTCAATATGCCATGATTAAGAATATACAACAAAAACAACTTTCTTTATTGTTGAGATATAGATTTTGATAATATAAATTGAAAAATGTTTTGGACTAAATTGAAAAGAATTTAAAACATGCCTTAAGTCAAAACAACTTGAAAATAAGTTTGAGGAAGTTTAAAAAGGTTTTGAAGTGTTCTGAAACGTTTTTAAGTAGCCAAACCTGTGATTTTAATGTACCCGTTTCGATATAGGTATATCTATTTCGATACGGCTAAAGGTATCTGCTACGAGTTTTTGAAACTGTCAAAATGTGTTTTTATACAGGCCTTATCTGTATCGAAACAACAAGGGGTCGTTTCGATACACCCCTTTGGCGTTTTGATATGCCTACGTGGCATATATCCCAACAACCAAAACCTCTAACGGTCATATTTCCAATGGTCTTTTAAATTGCAGGACTGATACGCCTACACGCGTATCGATAGGCATTATCTAACCAGAGCTCAACGGCTAGTTCTAAAGAAGGCCGTACCGATATGGTTACCCGTGTACCGATACGAATAGCCTTAAAACTGCAATTAATATGGAAAATAATGACCCAAACGGCTCCAATTCAATCCCAACGGTCACCAACAGCTATGAACTCATTTGAAAGTATAAAAGGGACCTCCAAGCATCTATGGATGACTAATGCTTCAATTGTTAACAACATTATGATCAAATATTTGTCTTAGAGCTTAATTGTATATTTCTTTGTATAGACAACACTTGTAAGATTTAATTGCAATATTTTGCTCAAGTGTTTTAGGTTTTGGGTGAGTGCTTAGTGTGCAAACATCTACCTATTAAGAGGGATTTTATTTTGCTAGGATTCTCTTTGTAAGAGAGTGTTCCCAAGACTCGATTGTGTGTTCTTGGATGCTAGATCATGGGTTGTGATTCTAGGATTGTAACGGTTGCCACCTTAGGCTAGAAAAGGGGAAAAATTCTTAGTGAATTGGTGAAATCCTAAGGTGGGAAGCCTAGGTAGTGGATGTAGACTCCATTGGGGGAGTTGAACCACTCTAAATCCTTGTGTCTTTTTGTTTATCTTTTACTTCCACCATTTCTACCCAAAAATCAACCTTCTCCACCACTTGGCTAATTAATCGGTTGTGTACATCGAGCCCAACAATTGGTATCAGAGTGAGGCTCAATCGAAGGGGATTAACATCCTATTGAGGCGATCCGACTAGCTCGACCAACAATACAATCAACCGACGAAATGGCACAATCCATCGACAAGCCACCTTTCTTTGATGGGACCAACTAAGCTCATTGAAAACTAGAATGATGTTCTTCATCAAGGCCAAAGCTTACAAGATTTGGGGCATTGTTGAAAATGGCCCATATGTGCCACAAAGATGCAAGGCGGAATGGAATGCGGATGATCGCAAGAAGATAGAGCTAAATTGCAAGGCTTTGCATATTCTTTTTTGTGCATTTAGCCGCAATATCTATGAGAAGATGTCTTCTTGTGAGAGTGCCAAAGAGGTATGAGACAAGCTTGAAGTCACATACGAAGGAACCAACAAAGTAAAGGAGACCAAGATCGGCATTCTCAATCTAGAGTATGAAAACTTCAAGATGGATCTCGAAGAAGACATCGAGAAGATGTTCGATCGTTTCTCTACCATAGTGAATGGACTCAAAGGCTATGGAGAAGTCATTCCATAAGAAAAGCTTGTCCGAAAGCTTATCTACTCCTTTCCCGAGTCATGAGATTCAAAGAAGACCGCCATCATCGAGGCCAAGAATCTCAAGACCTTGAAGCTTGATGAACTCATGGGGTCTCTTCTCACTCATCAAATAATAAAGAAGAACAATGAAGAGGAAAAGAAGAAGGAAGAGATAAGAAAGATGGGGAGAAGGAAATCAAAAAGCTAGGCATCAATATGAATGCCATTGTCCTCAAATCCTCCCAATGCCATAATGAAGGTTCAAGCGATGAGGAATAAGAAGATGAAGAGATGACCTATCTCTTCATGAAATTTTCCCGATTCATGAAGAAAGAAATGAAAGAATCTAAGCATGAGTCAAAGAAGAAGAAGATGAAGGATCCCCAAAAGAACCATAAAAGATTCAACAAAAAGGAGTTATCTTCAAAGAAGGCATATGTGGCTAAATGGAGTGATGAAGACTCCACCAATGAAGATGAAGTAGCCCACCTATGCTTCATGGCCCTCAATGAAGGGGAGGTACCTTCTAACTCATCTTGTTCAAATTCTTATACTTTTGATGAGCTACAAAAAGCATATGACCAATTGGTTTTTGAGTTTAAAGCTTCTTTTTCAAAAAACAAGAAATTGATTTCAAAGTTAAAAATCGAAAATGATTTCTTTCTAAAACCAATTTGGAGTTTGAAGCAAAAATGAAGGATTTTGAGCAAAAAGTTTCAGATTTGCAAAATTTGCTTCAAACAATAGAAAAAGATCATGAAAAGGAAAATGATGATCTTAAGAAGGAAAAAGATTTGATTTCCAATGAACTTCAGGAGAAAAACAATTTGGGAAAATTAAATTTTTACGTTAGACAATCTAGTGCCCCTAGATTTTTAAACGGTAAATGTTTTAGAAGTATTTGCGTCCCAAAAGAACTAAGTACTTCAACTAAAAAGGATGAAATTGAAAAATGGATTCCAAAGTAGACAAAATTATGTGCTACTAACGTTTATGGATCCAAAGCAATTTGGATACCAAAAATTACATGATTGTCTTGTTTAGGTGTATTAGAGAGTGATCAACAAGTCCAAATTTGAGGATGAGCTCCATACACACAAGAAGGAGAACACTTGAAGAAGGAAGGCTTCACATCCTCCCTTGAAGTTCAAGTGTTGGTAAATTTCTAGTTGTTTTTGTTTTTGTTTCTATTAGATTTATTTTCTATGACAACTAGATAATCATATTGTTGGACTAACAATATTTGATGCATTGAGTAAGTGGGAGTCAATTTTAAAACCAAAGCTTTTAATAGAGTAAAAATTTTTAAACCTCTATTGTTATTCTTGAGCTTAATGTCTTTTAAATTCTTTTTGATATAACAAAAAGGAGGAGAGTTGGTTTGAAAAATTGTCTTTTCAAAATGAATTGTCTTTTCAAAATGAATAAGGGGGAGTTTTAAATTCTTTAAAAATATAAAAATCACTTATTCAAATTTTTAATCTTAAAGGGGGAGAATCCCAAACAAATTTTCAAGTTTGTTTTATTATATCAAAAAGGGGGAGATTGTTGAGATATAGATTTTGATATAATAAATTGAAAAATGTTTTGGACTAAACTGAAAAGAATTTAAAACATGCCTTAAGTCAAAACAACTAGAAAATAAGTTTGAGGAAGTTTAAAAAGGTTTTGAAACGTTTTGAAGTAGCAAAACTTGTGATTTTAATGTACCTATTTTGATACAAGTATATCTGTTTTGATACGGCTAAAGGTTTTTGCTACGAGTTTTTGAAACTATCAAAATGTGTTTTGATACAGGCCTTATCCGTATCGAAACAACAAGGGGTCGTTTCGATACACCCTTTTGGCGTTTCGATACACCTACGTGGCATATATCCCAACGACTAAAACCCTCAATGGTCATATTTCCAACGGTCTTGTAAATTGCAGGCCGTACCGATACGCTTATACGCGTATCGATACGTATTAGCTAACTAGAGCTCAACGACTAGTTCTAAAGAAGGTCGTATCGATACGGTTACCCGCGTACCAATACGGACAGCCTCAGAACTGTAATTAATGTGGAAAATAAAGACCCAA
This sequence comes from Hibiscus mutabilis, assembly GCA_019671005.1. NCBI lineage: Eukaryota > Viridiplantae > Streptophyta > Magnoliopsida > Malvales > Malvaceae > Hibiscus > Hibiscus mutabilis. Next base: position 58,845,842 of record CM033717.1, read on the forward strand.
ATGGCTCCAATTCAATCCCAACGGTCACCAACGGCTATGAACTCATTTGGGAGTATAAAAGGGACCTCCAAGCATCTATAGATGACTAATGCTTCAATTGTCAACAACATTATGATCAAAGATTTCTCTTAGAGCTTAATTGTATATTTCTTTGTATAGACAACATTTGTGAGCTTTAATTGTAATAGTTTGCTCAAGTGTTTTAGGTTTTGGGTGAGTGCTTAGTGTGCAAACATCTACCTATTAAGAGGGATTTCAGTTTGCTAGGATTCTCTTTGTTAGAGAGTGTTCCCAAGACTCGGTTGTGAGTTCTTGGATGCTAGATCACGGGTTGTGATTCTAGGATTGTAACAGTTATCTCCTTAGCCTAGAAAAGGGGAAGAATTCTTAGTGAATTGGTGAAATCCTAAGGTGGGAAGCCTAGGTAGTGGACGTAGACTCCATTGGGGGAGTTGAACCACTCTAAATCCTTGTGTCTTTTGTTTATCTTTTGCTTCCACCATTTCCACCCAAAAATCAACCTTCTCCACCACTTGGCTATTTAATCGGTTGTGTACATCGAGCCCAACAATTTTTTTTTCACTTTGATCAACATTGCGAGAAGGTGTAGTGACTAAAAATTACCATAAGTGTCCCACTTTTTACAAAAAAAATTGATTGAAGGGGGAATTTTGGAAAATATCGCATTTTAAAATAAAAATTTGGAGTTGCCACCAGTCACTTGGATAAGGTAAACCCGACACATAAAATAAAAACTAGAGATTCTATGTTCGGGAGTCGGTTACGTGTGGGGAAGGGTTAGCACCCCCACCATGCCCAAAAATCAGTACCTAAAGGGTTTGTATCGTAAATACAAAGAAAAATAAAAAATTCAGTTTAATTTAAAATCCAAACCCTAAAATGCATGAATTCAGGAACATACGAATCGAGCAACCTAACCCGCAACCCACGATAGCCTAAGAAGATGACGCTCGAATACTTGGGACGACACTCCCACCTCGAGACATCGAGTACTAAACTAGACTATTGTAATAAATAAATATGGCAATTTAAATGCATGAGAAAAAAATACAAATGCTAACATAGATAAAGGATGATATAAATAAAATGACAAACATGATAAATAAAGGTAAAACGAGATTACACATATTACCAAATAAGAACACTATACATATTAATAATATATATTACCAAATATAATACTACAACTTTATACATTAGGTAAATAAAAGGATTGAAATAAATATAAAAAAATGTATATATAATCATATAAAAAAACCACCATGCGCATAAATACCTTGTAAAGTATTCCAAAAGTATGCATACATTAAATAAAAAATTAATAATTTACATAATTTACATATATAAATGTATTTAAAAAGGGAAATAAAAATATCATAATAAAGTATTCGTATATATAGTGAATACATAGCAGTAGACATTATTAGGAAAGCAATTAATATAGGCGGCAAGAGATACATATTACCAACTTTGTCAAAAGAGGGGATATATATTACCAATTAATACATACTATACGATATATAGAAATAAATTTTTATATATATATATTATGAAAACCCAATTTATGTACATATATATAAAAGGTAAAAAAAAGTTTTATGATAAAATAATATATATTGTAAGGATAAATAATATAAAACATATAATAAATACACATAAAACTTCCATAATATATCATACATATGCTAAATAGCAAAAATCGAACTAAACATTAACTATACTATACATTATACTATACACTTATACATACTATATATATATACACGGCATGTCTAAGAAAAAAACAAATAAATATTATAATATTACTATGTAACATAATGCACAGCAACAGTGATATATATGCGTATTTTTTAATGAGGCCCATCTACTTTTTTAAAAAATGATATATATGCGTACATTACAAACGTAAAAACAAACAATAGATGTATTCAAATATACGAACTAAATTTAAAGAAAAAACAAGGTGAAAGGGACCTAAACAACACCACTGAACTTGAACTCAATCGGGTTAAAAAGGATAAAATTGCAAGATTTTTAAAAACTCGGGGGACTGAGGAACGAATTTAGAAAAGCAGATTGGTCTAGGATGCGAAATTAAAAGGGCGGGGTTTTAAAAAGGTAATAAGCCCATTTTTAAAATCGGGTATATAAATCAAAAAATAAAAACACTTTCATTTAATCCCCTTACCCCCAAAATTGATCAAAACCAAAGGCCTATTTTTCTTTGTCCAATTCGTCATGTTATTGAGGATTAGATGAGCGCCGCCTTGGTTTCCAAAAACTGGCAGTTGATCCACCACGCTTTCCAATGCAGTTCATCGCTGGCCGCCGCTTGTCGACGCCAATTAGTTAACAAAAACTTTTCGACTTCCTTTCCCATTTTAAAACTGAATCTAACTTAGATTTTAGGAAATCAAACCCAAAACTCTCTTTTCCCCCTTTAAATCATATTCGAAACCCTAGAGAAAAAGAATCATGTCGTTCATCAACGCATCTCCCTCCACCACCATGCAAGGTGAGGGCGATTCAAGACCTAAAACGATAAGACCCTAAGACCTTTCCCCTTTTCCTTTTTTATTTCGAAATACAACAAGAGAGAAGAATACCTTTTTGAAATCTTTTTTTTTCTTGTATTGATTTCTAATCTCAGTACAAGATAGATTTTACATTGCTTATATATGATTTTTTGTTTACTAAGCAAAACTTAAATGATTACACTGTGGATGATGCCTTGACCAAAATCCTCTCATTTTTTTATCATTTTTTGTCTAATCGGTGGTTGGAGAGTTGGTGGAAGGACGAATGATCACCGGCATCAAGGAGGGTCGTTGATCTAGTTCCAGATCAATGGTCAAAATTTGACTGGATATGGATGGCCCTGATACGATCTGGGATATGATGTGGCCGCTCCAAAAGAAGACACGTGGCCCGTGGAAGACGAACGAATAGCACGTGCGGCGTACGCGCGCGTGAGACGTTGGAGAGCCCGTGTGTGTATCATACATGGCAGATGAAGGGTTTCTTTGAGTTGATCGCGGCCGTTGGATTCGGCTTGATCCAAGGATCATAAGCAGTCATTTTTATCCTACTATCTATTATACAACCCGGATAAAAATGAGTGATATAGCTGCCTCTCTTTGCTTATTCTTGTGAAACAAGAACAAAGCAAAGATTATAAGCACTCATTTTTATCCTACTCTCTATTTGTAGCTTTGAAATCACGAGTTTTTCTAGAACTTTTCGCTCTTCCTCGGCCAACTCTTCTAGCTTCTAATTCTTCAATGCCCTAATTTCTACTCGTCTTGACATCAAAAGAAAGTTTAACACCATGCCCGAAGGTCTTATTAATGGCCCGAAAGACTTATTGGTGGCTTGAAGGACTTAAGAAATGGATTCACGCCAAAAAGGCTACCAAAATCCCTTAAATTGATGCCCTAGTTTCTACCTGTCTTGACATCAAAAGAAGGTTTAACATCATGCCCGAAGAACTTACTAATGGCCCGAAGGACTTACTAATGCCCCAAAGGACTTAAGAAATAGATTCACGCCAAAACGGCTACCAAAATCCCTTAAAATGATGCCCCAGTTTCTACATGTCTTGACATCAAAAGAGGGTTTAACATCATACCTGACGAACTTACTAATGGCTTGAAGGACTTAAGAAATGGATTCACGCCAAAAGGCTACCAAAATCCCTTAAAATGATGTCCCAGTTTCTATCTATCTTGACATCAAAAAAAGGCTTAACATCATGCCCGAAGGACTTACTGATGGCCTGAAGGACTTAAGAAATGGATTCACACCACAAGGCTACCAAAATTCCTTAAAATGATGTCCAATTTTCTACCTGTCTTGACATCAAAAGAAGGTTTAACATCATGCTCGAAGGACTTATTGATGGCCCGAAGGACTTAAGAAATGGATTCACTCCAAAAAGGCTACCAAATGGAAATCTTTAATGTGATCTACATCTTCAAACATGAAGTTGCAGACCAAAGTCTTTACTGATCTTTGAATACCTGTTAAAATAAACAAAATGCTTTTGAGTTAGCATACTCCTAACATAGGGATGTCTAACTACATGTAATGCATATGAGGAATATGAGATCTTCATATAAGCTTTCGTCCCCTGAAAGGTCATCCCCAGATTTCTTTTCTTTGCTTCTTTGATGTATGCTCTTAAATCTTCATCTTGTCAATTGGACATTCGTCTCAAATCTGATTTACAACACATTTTCAAATCTTTCATGCGAGTATCCTTCCCGTTTTCCAGTGTTACCAGCTTTTTTTAACCAATATGCTTTTGGTCCCTATAATATTCTTATACGATAACTCTTATCATCAGCATTTCCTCATTTAATCCTAGGGCTCGACTTTTTCCTTGTTTTTGACCCAATATGCAAAGTCTTCGTATGTTCTCGAAATTAGTGAAAGAAAAGCCTCAATTCCCTAAAATCATCCTTAGGTTCAATCTTCTTTGCTAACCTTAATCAAAGTATCTTGGGAAGAACCAATTATATGTCCTTATGCTTTAAATCTCATTGGCAGTCATTTTGAAAATAAAACTTGGAGATAAATGCCAAACATTTTGAAAACTAATGTTTGGAAGAAAACTTTAGAAGTCTTAAAAATCAAAATTTGGAGAAAAATGCCAAACATTTTTCCTTGTTTTTTACCCAACATGCAGAGTCTTTGTATGTTCTCGAAATTAGGGCTAGCGAAAAGCCTCAATTCCCTAAACTCATCCTTAGGTTCAATCTTCTTTGTTGACCTTAATCGAAGCATCTTGGGAGGAACCAATTATATGTCCCTATGCTTTAAATCCCATTTTTACAGTAATGCAAAAAAGAAGTAAGTTTTTTGAAAAGATGACAGTCATTTTGAAAATAAAACTTGGAGAGAAATGCCAAACATTTTAAAAACTAATGTTTGGAAGAAAACTTTAGTTGTCTTAAAAATCAAAATTTGGAGAAAAATGCCAAACATTCTTGAAAATCGATGTTTGGAGAAAATGATAAATATTAAAAAATCAAAATTTGGAGAAAAATACCAAACATTTTTGAAATCTAATGTTTGGAAAAAATCAAAATCAGAGTAAATGCCAAACATTTTTGGAAACTAATGTTCGACCCTAAAATATCAAATGCAATAGCACATTGGCTTCAAATTGACAAAGATCAACCTGAATGAAGCGTATGTTTAGAATATCTTGACTGTTCGCGAAGACATATGCATATGTGTAGTCTCTTTCAATCCATTAGGCTTCTAAGAGGAACAATTCTCATACCTAAACTCTAACCCATTTAAGGTGACTCTCTTAATCTCGCTACCTCACCATGCCCCATATTTCCCTCATTTTGGTGTCGATCAGGCATTTGAAGTTTGGCGTTCCTTGAAGAGAGGTTAACCCTTATAGATGGAATGTAATCTGAAGACAGACTCATACAACTTAGATATACATCTATGATCAGAATGGTCTTTGTAGGCTCGCAGTGTAGGCCATGGGTCATGGTTAAGCGAAATTGCATTTCTGTACTTGTGTGACCTGAATATGCTCTGCTGAAATACTTTCTTCTCTTTCATTTCTTTTAATCGCTCTAGACTGCCCATTTTTGGGTTTTCACCCTTGAGTTCATTATCTTCTTCAATAATATGTAGTTTTAGACTAATTTGTGTCTTGACTTGACATTGATCCATGCTTCTATTCAGAGGTGATCAATCCTCTATGTCTTCAAAATTGACATTTACTTGAATGGAGGACTACATATAAGGCTCTTATTCATTTCTTCTGGTTAAAGCCTTATTCTTGTATTGCTTGGTCTGGATGTGCTCGTATGAAGTATTTTTTCTCTTTTATTATTTTTCTTTTCTTTTCTTTTTTATTTTCTTTTTCTTTTATTCTTCTTTTCTTTTTTCTTCTTAGACATCTATTTTTTGGGTTTTCAGCCTAAAGTTTATTTCATTTCTTCTAATTTAAGAATATGTATCTTCAGACTATATTGTATCCTGACTAGTATTGATTCAAGTTTCTTCTCAAACTTAATCAATTATTTACATCTTCTAAATTGAATGAAGAATTTCACATGTGTATCCCTCGCTTTCTCTTTATTGTACTATTCAACTTAGTGCTCTCATTCTTGATTACTTCGGCCTTCTGGTTGGCTCTTTGAGCAAAAATTTTCCTTTAATAGTTTTCTTCTGGTGATTCTCCGATTTTTGCATCCAATGTATGTGGTCTTATTTCTTCCACCTTGAAAATTGAAAGAATACCATTCGTCGTCCCATTCATAGACATCTAGAGAAAGTCTTTAGGGGGTAGAAGTTTAGGGTCAACACTCGATTCAAGGATCTTAAATGACAAATGCCTGAGAGGTGAATTCACTAAATGAGATTTGCCCATTACCTGAACACTCGTTTTGTTCTCCCGTTGGCCTAAATAGGTCACCAGATGCTCACATTTGCAATATTCTCACAACATTTAATTCCTTCTAAACATAAGTAGCGTGGAATTGATCTTTGGATTTGAATCAAAGATACTATTGCAATTGAAATTCAAGGTCTTGATAAAAATTCTATATACATGTACATGTCTTTTCAAAAAGAAATGTGTATGTGTATGAGAGAACAAAAACTACCCCATACAATGAATGAAACGTTTAAAGAATCAATAAATGTAAAAATATTTTCTAATAAGAATGTGATTTTCATTTTGAAAAAAATAAATAGACACGCGTGTTTACAAAATATTCTTACCGTTTTAGGGCTTAAGCCGTAGGGTATGTTTTGTGCATTGTTCTCAAAGGGGAAACCCAAAATGGGAGAGTTTTTACTAACTATCATGAAAAAAACTGTGCAAAGGGACTTCAAGTCATCTTCGGAGTGATAAATTATTCATTCTAGCTTTTCAATATGGTGTAAGCTTGCCCTATCTCTCTTGTTTTCCACCACTGGATTAACTCTTGTGTCAGGATTCCCTCGCTACCAACTTAATTTCTTCCAATAATGGCCTATACTTCTTGGTTGAATGCCCCGGTGCCCATATATGGAAATCACAAGCACTTTCTGGGTTAAAACTGTGGGCAGATGAATTAGATGTAACCTTCATTGGCCTAGAAGTGCGGTACTGACCTTCAATAAGATGAGAAAATAGGTCTAAAATAGGTACCCCAAATATCTCAAGATCCGCGCTTGTTCGAGGGGTTTTTTTCGGTGACTCTGAAGTATCAACAAGCCTTATTCTCTTATGATTACAAGAGCTTTGAAGGCGGCACTCATTTACCTCTTTGTCTTTTTTCACTTCTTGGCTGGTTTGGCCTGTAATCTTATGCCCCAATATTTTTGTCTAAATCCCGTATTCGATCATTTCTCCGATTGTCATAAAATCCTCAAAACTGCTCATTGATTCTCGAGCATTATATCAAAGAAATGAAATAGAGGAGTTGCATGGAACAAGAGAGTCATTTCCTCTTCGATTATGGGAGGCTGCACCTGGGTTTCTAAACTCTGCCATCTTAAAGCAATCCTTTAAAGCTCTCATTTGATCTCATCTTCAAGCCTTGAAGAAATTGCCAACTAGGCACTAAATTCAGGGCATATCCATATTTCCATAAGAAAGATTTAACTAAATAATCCCAAGACCAAGCTTGGTCTTTTCTCAGTTGATTGTACCGTACTATAGCAGGCCCCGCCAAACTATCGTGGAAATGGTGAACCAACAACTTTTCATCTCCTAGGTAGCCTTCTATTTTTCTGCAGAAAATAGTCAGATGAATCATGGGGCATCTTGTACCATCATATTTCTTGAAGCGAGAAATCTTGAAATCTAATGGGATGACCAAATCAGGGACTAGGCAAAGCTCTCTTGCGTTGATAACATCAGTTTTTTTTCATTTCTTGATCTCTTTCTAGAGTCTATCTTCTAATTGCTGGAGTCTTGATTTTTGAGTCCGTTCAATTCTTTCTTCCATGACAAATATTTCCACTAGTTCCCAGATTACTATCATCGAACCCTAAGAATCTTATTATTAAGTTAATTAATGCATAAAACATGTCATAAATAAATAAAAGAATATGAGGGTGTAATACCCCAATTTTTTTTCTGGGTGTTTAAATATATATATATATAGTTACTATAAATAAAACCAAAATATTAGAATAATATAAATAATAATAACAAGTAAATAAATAATACAAATATAAGTGCATAAATGTTTCTAAAATGTCCATATGTCCAAATTTAAAATACACGAGTCCATTTACATATAAAAGGTATTACAAGCCCAAAATACAAATATATGGGCCCAAATACATTTTTTTCTCGCCCATTTATACACTAATCTGCCCCCAAACAAACACAACAGCCCAATTGTGCTTTTAACGCCAGCCAAAATGGGTGATTGAATGGACACGTGGAAGATCCTTATTGGTCAGTCCAGCCTTCACATAGATAAAGGGGCCAAGCTGATGTTAGCTTACTTCAGTTATAAATAGAGAGAGACACACAATCAGAGGCTAATAATGACATAATTAATGTCAGGCATTAATTGAAAGAGAGACAAGAATTCAAGAGGTCACCTGAGAAGTTGGAGTACTGTCGGAATGCTAAAGGTCGTCAGAACCGGACATTGGAACAGTGAGGTCGTCGTCGGAAATACACTGTGAGGTATATTTCTTGTCCTTCTTTCATGTTTTTTGCACTAAAACACCAAAAATGTTAAAAAAGTAATGAAAGTAATCAAAACCTGGATCTAAAAAGCAAATCGTAAAAGTAAGTCCGAGTTCTAATCTTGACACTAGAGAGTGACTTGTTGTCTGCCGGAATGTTTAGGAGAGCGGCATAGTCGAAAATGAGTGAGAGTGTTTGATTTTGGGTAGTTAGGTTAGGAAAAGGGTGAAGCGGGGTGGATTCAATCGAATTCAGGCTTAGATCTAGTTGTAGGAGGAAAAATAGAGTTTTCTAGGGTTTTAGACGGTGGCCGATGGTGGCCAAAAATCGCGTTACGGAGATGGATGACAGTTGAAGCAAGGTAGGGGATGACCAGAGAAACCAGACGGTGGTCGAAGTTGGGACAGGGATGATTGGAGTCTAGAGTGTGAACGGAGAAGACGACCAGAGACGATGGCCAGTGATCGGCGTCGCCTCCGGCGGCCGGTGAACAGGTCGTGGTTAGGAAGTAGGGGCGACGATGAATCAAAAATGATAAAGGTTGAAGAACAAGGGAAGAACTTGAAGGGTTTTGGGTGTTTTGATCTTCAAAAATAGAAAAACGAGGGTGTTTTGGTGTTTGTTTGAATCAAAAATGAGGAAAAAAGATGAACATATTGAAGAATTGGGTGGAATAGTGGAGTTTTGATCGATAATGTTCAATTTTTTTGGGTTGGGTGTTATAATTGAGAGAATTTAAAGGTGTATAAAGGGCCAAATCCAAAAAAATGAGGAAAAAAGAAATGGAGGGGTCTGAGCTAGCCTTTATATAGGCCGAAAGGACGAGCCTCAAGGCAGACGAATCCCCGTGAGGGCCCGTGCCCTACTTTCACAGGCCTTGTACCGCATCCCTTCAGTTTTTTTCTTTCAAATTGGTCACTAAAAGCTTGTAATTTAACACCCCAGCTTGCAATTTAATTCAATTTGATCCTGATTTCAACTTTTTTTAATTGTTTAATTGTTGTATGCATGCATATTTTTAAATGGGCATATAGTATACTTGTTTAGGAGAATTAATTCACATAGTTTTAGCTAATTGGAGCCTTAGTATCTTAGGTTCTTTAATTAATTAATTTAAATAGGAAGAGAATTACAGAAAATAAATGAATATTGAATAGAAAATTTAATGTCCTAAGTTGATTAGTGTCACATTGCAATGTGATGTTAATCAAAGGGGCATTTTGGTAGAAGATTCAATATTTCATTTAAACATAGAAAATGGAAATTACACATAATTAGTTTAATTAAATAAAATTGAAATTAGGGGATAAATAATTAGTGTCATTAATAATTAGGAATATTTTTAATTTAGGGCCTAATATGGGTAGTGCCCAATCATTTGGGTGTTATCACATAAACCCTAAACTTAACAATATTCATCGATTCTAATTAATTAAACAATTGGAGCCTTAATTAGATTTATACTTAAAATTGACAAGAAAATAAATAGACATGCATTTAAACCTTTTATGTTGAGGTACATTTTTGAATAAGAATCGAAGTATCCAAATGTAACTGGATGTTTCAAAACTCATTCGTATAAAGATGTTTTTTCTTACAAAAGGATACTCCCATTCGGAATGAAAATTAATTAATAATTAAAGAACTAATTAAATTCATATTATTGAAAATGCCAAAATGCCACGTGAAATTAATAAGGTACCGATAACGGGTGTTTGTGGGGGTGCTAATCCTTCTCCACACGTAACCGACTCCTAAATCCTAATTTTTAAGAAACGAATCTCTGGTTGTTTTTTTGGTGTCCGGTCTACCAAAGTGACCGGTGGTGACTCCAAATTGTTTTCCAAAATTAAATAAAGATTTTAATATGGAAAAACCTAATTTTTAAGATTTAATAAATTAAAATGAATAAAACCCCGATTTTCAAACGAATCAATCGTCAGGCTATTTTTCCACAATTCAATTTCAAAAATGATCACGACAGAGGGCAAACAATAAGTATAAAATGCAATGAATACAAATAAGGTGTTGATTCGCCAATAGTCCTTTAGAAAGACTTTCATTAAGAAGAGATGTATGTTTACAGAATATTGACAATATTCTACAGGTATCAACCAATTAGTCTTCCTAGTATGTTGACTTCCTGGAGCGAAGTGTGTACTCGGCGCACTAATTCTGTCTCCACTTTCCATTTGCTTCCGTTCGGACCATCCTCAAACCGTAGCATTATCATTCTTTGTAAATTACATAATATTTTTCTTATTATAAATATCTCTTAATATGGAAAACTTTTGATTCAACACCCATAATATGCAATGTTGAAATGAAATGTAAACATGAATACAACAAGGTATTAGTCGCAAAGTGATCATCGTAGAAAGACTTTCATTAAACAAAAGGCTTGTTACATCAGATATTGCTTTTCCAAGCTTTACAGATACTGATGAGCCCTAACCCCTAACATTTTGACTTCTTCCAACAAGCGAGCTAGCTTTCCTCTGTGGTCTAGTGTCGAAACAGTATTATGACTTAACAACATTGCTGCGTCGGCCAAGTCTACCACTTTTTGAGTCACTTTGCGCGCTTGAGCAACAACCACCTTCATGTCATTGTCCTTCTCTTGTATTTCTTATTTAGCCTCTTACAACTTAGAAGTTAGTTCTATAGTGCTTTCATATGCGACTTGCTTAATGGCTTCAACACAAATTTCGTACGTTTGTAAAGAACTTCTAAGCTCGCTTGCCTGTTTTTTAAGTGATGTGTTTTCCAATTGAAGGGTACTAGATTTGTCCTTGCACTGTTGTATATTCGTATTCAAAACCTCGCTCACAGCTAGACTATCATGTAGCTTACCCCTAAGAAGGTTGCACCATATTTCAGCTTTCCTTAAAATTTGTGACAACAGCCTGGATTGGTTTTCACTTATCATACTCATCTTCTTCCAATAATCCCAGTTATTCTTCATCTGAATGATACCATTTTTCCATTCCTCATGAGTATCTCCCAAACTAAAAGCCTTGAACACCCAAAAAAACTTTTAATAATCATTCTGTAAAACCTTCAGTTCCTCACTCAAATCATATCTTTCTTGTCTGAGCTTGTTTGCATGAGCGTCCCATTCGAGAAGATGCCCCTTTTCTGATGTACTTCCATCCTTAGCCTCGGACTCTACTGAGCGGCCCACTACTGCTGCACTAGGCTGACCCCTTGTTTCGAATTCCCACTTTCTATTTTCCAAAAGAGCTTGAAATCTTAATTTGAAGGTGATGCAATTCTCGATGGTATGTCCATGAATTTTAGGATGATACTCACAACGAGCATTAACGTCATACCAATTCGGGTACGGGGGTTGCAAGGGTGTTAGAAAGACTAGGCTCACCAACTGGGCTTCCAACAGCTGAGGATATAGCTCTCCATACGATATAGGTATATGACCAAAATGAAAACCTTTAACTCTCGCATTTTGACCATTAGTCAGGAAGTAAACATCGGGATTCAAACCTTGTCCTAGGTACTGACTCTTGTTCAACTTTGCCTCTCGAGTAATTGTTGTCTCATTATAGAATATGGGCTTCCCATCTCTAAGACCCAAAACTCTCGCCTCTATAATATCTCGAACTTTGTTCTTCAAAGCCTCGTAATTCTCGGTAGTGTGACCCAAACTTTCTAAGTGGTAACTATATCTGGAACAGATGTTGTAGCCTTTCAGGTAAGGAGGTTCCTTCAGCACGGACTAAACCGGGGTAATGAGATTCCTTTCAACCAGTACCGGCAGTAACTCGATGTATCTCATAGGAATCAAAATGTGCCTCTTCATATCACTTGCTTCTCGTGTTTCTTCTGGACCTACCACCACTTTCCTGAAGCTTGACTCAGATACTCTCATACTGGTTTGTCAATGTGAATCACGAATGGGTTTGAATTATGGTATTTGGCAAAGTTGCCTCGTTCAGGGGTAGAGTCCTGACCATCAAGCTTTACGTTCTGATTCTTGACCAATTCTTCTTTCGATTCAAGGACCCTTTTCTCATTCGCCATAGCAGTCATCAGGTTCATCATCTCGACCATTTGCTTTTTCAAATCTTGTGTCTCAATTCGTTCGTCAATAGTGTGAGCATCGTCTACTATGTTCGGTTCAAAGCCTTTGGATATGTCACCCTCTCTAGTATTCGGTGTATCTTTACGACAATGCTCGGGACTTGTCTGTTCTATCTGATCACGAGACCTCTTATCTATTGTGACCGCCTTCTAAAGTGATAGCCACTTGCGAAATTAATACCTTTATTTTATGCCATAAGGATGAAATGAAAAACAAATGTAAAGAAAAAAACAAACACAAAAGAAAACTGTGCCAGTATGATGAAATAATCGACTGAATAAAATTAAATAAATTAAATGACAAATGATAAACAACATGATAAATTAAAGCAATTAAATCAAGCAACAAACAAAAATACTAATAAATCAAACAAAGCCTAAATAGGGTTACTACTAAACGGACAGAGTTTTAACACGCTTTTAAAGGAGAGCTCTATTGTTCGCTATATGTCGTTAAGTTCTAAAGCAAAGGGTACCCGAATTGTCGCTAGGATATCGATTTGGAAGGATACAATCCATATACCATATGGGGTCATGGACCCCACAAAATATAAGGATCGAATCCCGAAAGTGAATTAAAACACCATACGGAGGTGAACACCCCATGAGGCGAAGTAATCGCTCCTACTTAACAAGGGACGGAGCTCGAAGAAGTGCTCATGCATAAATGACAAATATATCAAACACCGTGCGAGATAAAGCCACAAACAAACAAGGTTAGATATTAAAAATTAAATTCAATTGAATTTAAATTTTTCTTAGTAAATACAATACGAACCCAACTAAGGCTTGACTCTTATTTTTGTTTTTGAAAACAAAAATTTTGTCCCCAGCAGTGTCGTCATGCTGTAGCGACTAAAATTACCATAAGTGTCCTATTTTTTATAAAAAAGTTGATTGAAAGGGGAATTTTAGAAAATGTCGTATTTTAAAATAAAGACTTGGAGTCGCCACCTGTCACTTGGATAAGGTAGACTCGACACCGAAAACAAAACTAGAGATTCTAAGTTCGGGAGTCGGTTATGTGTGGGGAAGGGTTAGCACCCCTACCATGCCCAAAAATTGGTACCTAAAGGGTTCGAATCTTAAATGCACAGAAAAATTAAAAATTCGGTTTAATTTAAAATCCTACCCTTAAAATGCATGAATGCATGAACATACGAATCGAGCAACCTAACCCGCAACCCACAATAGCCTAAGGAGATGACGCTCGAAGACTCGAGACGACACTCCCACTTGGATATCGAGGCATCAAGTACTAAACTAGGTTATTGCAATAAATAAATATGACAATTTAAATGCATGAGCAAAAATAAAAATGCTAACATAGATTATATAAATAAAATGAAAAACATGATAAATAAAGGTAAAACAAGATTACACATATTACCAAATAAGAACACTATACGTATTAATAATATATATTACCAAATGTAAATACTACAACTTTATACATTAGGTAAATAAAAGTATTGAAATAAATATCAAAGAAAAATGTATATATAATCGTATAAAAAAACCACCATGCGAATTAATACTTTGTGAAGTATTCCAAAAGTATGTATACATTAAATAAATAATAATTTACCTATATAAATGTATTTAAAAGGGGAAATAAAGATATCATGATAAGGTATATGTATATATAGTAAATACATAGCAGTAGACATTATTAGGAAAAAAATTAATATAGGCGGCAAGGGATACATATTACCAACTTTGTCAAAAAAGGGGATATATATTACCGATTAATACATGCTATACGATATATAGAAACAAATTATATACATATATATTATGAAAACCCGATTTATGTACATATGTATAAAAGGTAAAAAAAAGTATTATGATAACATAATATATATATATATGGTAGGATAAATAATATAAAACATATAATAAATACACATACAACTTCCATAATATATCATACATATGCTAGATAGCAAAAATCGAAGCAAACATTAACTATACCATACATTAAACTATACACTTATATTATATATATACACGGCATGTCTAAGAAAAAAACAAATATATGCGTACATTACAAACGTAAATACAAAAAATAGATGTATTCAAATATACACACTAAATTTAAAGAAAAAAACAAGGGGAAAGGGACCAAAATAGTGCCACTGATCTCAGACTCAATCGGGCTAAAAAGGATAAAATTGCAAGATTTTTAAAAACTCAGAGGGATTGAGGAACGAATTTAGAAAAGCGGAATAGTCTGAGATGCGAAATTAAAAGGTCGGAGGGTTTTAAAAAGGTGATAAGCCCATTTTTAAAACCGGGTATATAAACTAAAATAAAAACACTTTCATTTTATCCCCTTACCCCTAAAATCGATCAAAACCAAAGCCCTATTTTCTCTGCCCAGTTCATCATGTTCTTGGGGATTAGATGAGCGCTGCCTTGGTTTCCAAAAATTGACGGTCGCTCCACCACGCTGTCCGTCGTGGTTCATCATCGGCAGCCACTCGCCGGTACCGGTTAGTTAAAAAATAAACTTTTGGACTCCCTTTCCCATTTTAAAACTGAATCTAACTTAGATTTTAGGAAATCAAACCCAAAACTCCCTTTTTCCCTTTAAAACTTATTCGGGACCCTAGAGAAAAAGAATGATGCTGTTTATCGGCGAATCTCCCTCCACCACCATGCAAGGCAGCGATGATTCGAGACCGAAAATGGTAAGGCCCTAAGACCTTTTCCCTTTTCTTTTTTTATTTCGAAATGCAGCAAGAGAGAAGAATACGTATCTGAAGTTTTTTCTTTTTCTTGTATTGATTTCTAATTTGAGTACAAGATAGATTTTACATTGCTTATATATGAATTTTTGTTTACTAAGCAAAACTTAAATGATTATACTGTGGATGATGCCTTGACTGAAATCCTCTCATTTTTATTCTTTTTTTGTCTAATCGGTGGTTGGGGAGTTGGTGGAAGGACGCGTGATCGCCGGCGTTAATGAGGGCCGTTAATCTGGATCCAAATCAATTGTTCAGATCTGACTAGAGATGGACGACCTTGATACGATCTGAGATATGACTTGGTTGCTCTAGATAAAGACACGTGGTGTGTGGAAGACGAACGGATGGCGCGTGCGGCATACGCGCGCGTAAGTTGCTGTAGAGCTTGCGCGTGTATCATATGAGGCAAATGAAAGGTTTCTTTAAGTTGATCGGGGTTGTTGGATTCGGCTCAATCCAAGGATCTAGATCAAGCGGCTGCAATAATAAAGAAATGATATTAGATATGTTATCATTATGGTTTTTATTGTTAGAGTTTTAATTATGGGGCTTGGACAGATTGGGCTTAATGTATTGTTATTTGGGTCTTATAATTTAATATTGGGTTTGTAATTTGGACCTTATTAATATTGGGTGTTTTAAAATTAAAAATTCGGTTTAATTTAAAATCCTACCCTTAAAATGCATGAATGCATGAACATACGAATCGAGCAACTTAACCCGCAACCCGCAACCCACAATAGCCTAAGGAGATGACGCTCGAAGACTCGAGACGACACTCCCACTTGGATATCGAGGCATCAAGTACTAAACTAGGTTATTGCAATAAAAAAATATGACAATTTAAATGCATGAGCAAAAATAAAAATGCTAACATAGATTATATAAATAAAATGAAAAACATGATAAATAAAGGTAAAACAAGATTACACATATTACCAAATAAGAACACTATACGTATTAATAATATATATTACCAAATGTAAATACTACAACTTTATACATTAGGTAAATAAAAGTATTGAAATAAATATCAAAGAAAAATGTATATATAATCGTATAAAAAAACCACCATGCGAATTAATACTTTGTGAAGTATTCCAAAAGTATGTATACATTAAATAAAAAATAATTTACCTATACAAATGTATTTAAAAGGGGAAATAAAGATATCATGATAAGGTATATGTATATATAGTAAATACATAGCAGTAGACATTATTAGGAAAAAAATTAATATAGGCGGCAAGGGATACATATTACCAACTTTGTCAAAAAAGGGGATATATATTACCGATTAATACATGCTATACGATATATAGAAACAAATTATATACATATATATTATGAAAACCCGATTTATGTACATATATATAAAAGGTAAATAAAAGTATTATGATAACATAATATATATATGGTAAGGATAAATAATATAAAACATATAATAAATACACATACAACTTCCATAATATATCATACATATGCTAGATAGCAAAAATCGAAGCAAACATTAACTATACCATACATTAAACTATACACTTATATTATATATATACACGGCATGTCTAAGAAAAAAACAAATATATGCGTACATTACAAACGTAGATACAAAAAATAGATGTATTCAAATATACACACTAAGTTTAAAGAAAAAAACAAGGGGAAAGGGACCAAAATAGTGCCACTGATCTCAGACTCAATCGGGCTAAAAAGGATAAAATTGCAAGATTTTTAAAAACTCAGAGGGATTGAGGAACGAATTTAGAAAAGCGGAATAGTTTGAGATGCGAAATTAAAAGGTCGGAGGGTTTTAAAAGGTGATAAGCCCATTTTTAAAACCGGGTATATAATCCAAAATAAAAACACTTTCATTTTATCCCCTTACCCCTAAAATCGATTAAAACCAAAGCCCTATTTTCTCTGCCCAGTTCATCATGTTCTTGGGGATTAGATGAGCGCTGCCTTGGTTTCCAAAAATTGACGGTCGCTCCACCACGCTGTCCGTCGTGGTTCATCGTCGGCTGCCACTCACCGGTACCGGTTAGTTAAAAAAATAAACTTTTGGACTCCCTTCCCCATTTTAAAACTGAATCTAACTTAGATTTTAGGAAATCAAACCCAAAACTCCCTTTTTCCCTTTAAAACTTATTCGGGACCCTAGAGAAAAAGAATGATGTTGTTTATCGGCGCATCTCCCTCCACCACCATGCAAGGCAACGATGATTTGAGACCAAAAACGGTAAGACCCTAAGATCCTTTCCCTTTTCTTTTTCTATTTTGAAATGCAACAAGAGAGAAGAATACCTTTCTGAAGTCTTTTCTTTTTCTTGTATTGATTTCTAATTTGAGTACAAGATAGATTTTACATTGCTTATATATGAATTTTTGTTTACTAAGCAAAACTTAAATGATTACACTGTGGATGATGCCTCGACTGAAATCCTCTCATTTTTATCCTTTTTTGTCTAATCGGTGGTTGGGGAGTTGGTGGAAGGACGCGTGATCGCCGGCATTAATGAGGGTCGTTGATCAGGATCCAAATCAATTGTCCAGATCTGACTAGAGATAGACGACCTTGATACGATCTGGGATATGACTTGGCTGCTCTAGATGAAGACACGTGGTGTGTGGAAGATGAACGGATGGCGCGTGCGGTATACGCGCGCGAAAGACGCTGTAGAGCTTGCGTGTGTATCATATGCGGCAAATGAAGGGTTTCTTTAAGTTGATCGTGGTTGTTGGATTCGACTCAATCCAAGGATCCAGATCAAGCGGCTGCAATAATAAAGAAATGATATTAGATATGTTATCATTATGGTTTTTATTGTTAGAGTTTTAATTATGGGGCTTGGACAGATTGGGCTTAATGTATTGTTATTTGGGTCTTATAATTTAATATTGGGTTTGTAATTTGGACCTTATTAATATTGGGTGTTTTAATATTTACTAATTGGGTTATATTTATTTTACATGGTCTGTTAATAATAGTAATAATAATAATTACTTAATAAACCATGCTAATATTAAAATAATAATATTATACAACCTAGATAAAAATGAATGATTACAGCAGGGTCTTTGAACATTGTTTCCTCTGAAAAATACTTCATTAATAATAATCTAAATCCACAAGGAACAGCAGCATCAACAAATTCAGACATCACATGGAAATATATGTAACTCTAAGCAATTCATTCTAGAGCCAGTTTGAATATCAAAACCACATATATAATCTTGGTACTTACAACTGTCAAAAAAATTTCCATACTCATCAAATAACCAGGTCGAACTTTTTTCTCTTGAGGCTCCTTATTATTGACAACATTGCCTTTCATTATCAAACCATCAATGTTGCTGGTAAATCTGTTTTGAAAGGAAGAATTTGCGATGGTTGGGCACACCGAAAGTCAACTTCCTTGGTAATTTGAATGATTTGATCTATAACATCATCATTCATTGTCCCAGACATTTCTTCGGACACTTTGACTTCATTAGAGTCTGTCAACAACAGGAACTGTCTCAACCAATTCTGTCGACACTACACCTTGAACATATGGTGGTTCCAACAGACTGTAACTGCACTCCACCTCAGTTAAAATTTTAGTTGTCGAGACTTGTTTTGGCTCAACACGGTCCATTAACCCTACATCATTATAAATCTCAATCTCAAGTAGGCAACAACCGTCGTAAATGTTATAGCCCCTGAAGAGAACTTATGGCCGCGTAGCCCCATAACCTTGATATTTGATCAGAAATTGAACGTCAAAAAAGTTTTGAAACGGAGTAATCTTTTCCACATACTCATAATTTGAGAAAACCCGATATAGCACTTTTTGAGTAATGGGAAAAATCGCCTGATGGATTGTAACAAGGAGTGTTCGATTCGTGAAATGTATGTCGAAGATAGATTTTAGTCCCTTATGGAACTCAACCAAAGATTGATCGTTAACCATAGCCGGGATCGATAGCTCTAATGCCTTTGTATGTGTTCAAACTAAGAAGAACAAGAATTAATGAGGAGATGAGAATTAGAAGAGCAAAGAGAGACCAAGAATAAGAAATTTAGAGGAAGACAGAGTTTCATTTCATTTTATTGATACTGAAAAACCTAATCCGATTGAGGTTTTAACCAAAAATACAAAACGACACAACAGAGAATAATAAAACGACACAGTTTAACTAAACCTAAAAACATAAAATTAGACATCAAAACTACAACGTTTTGATTGTTTGAAATGACACGTTACAAGTTGATGTAATATTTTGCTATGTGTACTCTTTTCCTCCATTTAGAATTAAAGAAGTTTTTAATGAGGCCTATAGTATTACCAAGCAATGCTACATCTACCCACTAAGTCAACTACCCAACTGAGTTGGCACATGACATGCAGCTAAGATGAATATGATTGAAGAAAAAAAATCAAAATATCTTTTACCAATAAACAATTTTCAAGACTAAATGTAATGTAATTAATACATGTTTTATTAATAAACAATCTTTAAGACAATAAATGCAATTCAATTAATACATCTTTTACCCATAAACATTTTTTAAATATTCAATTATACAATTAATTATAACAAACAAAATATTGATGATAAAATATTAGTATAATTTAAAATATGCTTGATATACAAATAAGTGCCTAAACTATATATATTTTTAACTTTAGATGCCTAAACTATTTTTTTGTAAAAATAGTTGTCTAACGTTTCATTTTTTAATTTTAGATGCCCAAAGTTTCAATCAATTATTGTTTTAAGGTTATATTGTTAAAGAAATTTATCACCCAATCAGATTTAGACATGTGACATTTATTTTTATTTTTAAATTTTCTTTTTTTAAAAATTAAAAATAATTTTTTAAAAGAAATATCAAAATCCTCCAAAATAGTTCTAAATCCCTAACCCAAACCCTAAAATTGTCATCGTTGCCACCGCTAATAACCTCGTCGAACCCCACCAATGTTGCCGCCTACTATTGTTTCCCAACCACCCATTGTCGGTACAATTTTGAGATTTAGGTTTAATGATGGGATAGTTTTAAAATATATTTATTTTTATTTTCTTGAAAAAAAAAAAAAAAAAATATGACATGTGACATGTTTTAATTGGATAACAATTTTTTAATGGTTGTCAATGACCAATCACCTAAGATTAATGTTGCGTGTTTAGAGTTCTTCGCAATTGGTGCAAGTGTACACGTCGCAAGTTATAGTATAGATTAGATATCGTCTCCACATGGATTGGTTGTAACTTCATATTCTAATTCCTCGCACAGGAAAGTAAACACAATTTGTGATAATAGGAGTTTGAATAAATGAGTAAAGTAAAATGCACAAGTAAATAAAAGAGATGTTGATAGAATGAGAGAGTAGGCCGGGTTATAGTGAGTAGTGGTGTGATGATTGAATGGACCGTTGTGGTAATTGATTGCAAGAGTAACTCAATCGTCTTAACAATTAGCATCAGTCGAATTTCCTGAGCAATTGTAATTGTCTGGGCAATTGGGAATGGTGCGATTGCCTGGGCAACTAGGCGACTTCCTTCAAAGTTCGGCGAACCATTCTTCAATAGCTTCTCGTTATCCCTAACTCGAAACATTGTTAATTGTGCATGCCTTGGTGATACATCCCTGTGTTAACCATGGGTGAACAACAACCTATCTTGCGCTCCTCTTAGCCGTTGAAATTCGCAACTCATCCCTAAGTCGAATTAGTATTAACCAACATTCGTTTGTATGAAAACCATGCTCATTCATTTATTGAATCTAACTCTTGATATTAGATAAATGGATGAATTCACAAGATCTTCTCCCAATTCACTCGCAATCAAAATTAAGAACCAAAAATGAACAAACTTTGAAATTGAATTGCAACTAAAAAACCTAAACAAATCCAAACGTTTTCACAACCACAAAAACATAATAACCCAAGCCAAGTAAAGTTTAGTTCATGGCTGGGTGCAAAAGAAATACAAGATAAAATCTACCCAACATGAATCGATTGGAATAAATAAGAAGAAAAAGAAGATGATATCGAGCAACCTTAGTCAATTCTCTCCCCAATCGAACATGTTTAAGGGCTGCGACTTGTCTTCTATTTATAGGAGATGGCTAGGTCAAGTTTTTTGTTGATAAGGACGAGTTTAAGTTAGAATTAAATAGGATTAATGAGATAAATCTCTTTTATTTATTTATCTTCTAGAAACTCCTCATGAACTCTTAGAATTTGATCTCCTTTTGATCTCTTCGTGGAAATCCAAATCTTCTAGGATTTTTCCTTGCTTCTCATAATTACCTCGAATTAAATGGATTTATCCCTTCAAAATCGGCAGCTCCCTTCTTCTTATCCTCAATTGCTTTAGCAATCTCCTACTTGATTGGTCAATTAGATCCTGCATACACAAAAATATATAGCAGCAGCATCTTTTCCTCAAAAATCAACCGAATTATGTAATCAAGCATGACAGTGAAGAAAACAATGTAACTATGCATGAATGACTAAAAATACAACTAGAATGAGACTAAGTCTAACAATAATTAAGAGTAAAAAGGGTAGAAATATAGTACTTTTACACAATTAACATACCCCCAAACTCAAACTATTGCTTGTCCTCAAGCAATGCAAAACTAACAATTACCTGCCAAGACTTCAATCATCAAAAATTTTACTTCGTATCTTACTTCAATCCTCAGAACCATGGAAAAAAGTATGATTGCCTTTATATTTTTCGGATGGTATAGAATTTACTCATAATTAAACTATAATTCTTGTGACAATGTGTTTGTGGAGTTATGTACAAGTTGATTTTCAGGATTCCATGTGAACAATAGTTTTTTTATCAAATTAATTACAAGGGTATTTATTTTCATTTTTACTAGAGCCAATTTCGAGCACCTCTAGCGATTCTTTAAAGTGCAACACTAGAGCCAATTTCGGGCACCTCTAGCAAAAAAAATTACACAATTTTTAAGCAACCTAAGTTCACTAAGTCTCCTTTAATCAATCAAGTTACAATAGTGTCCAATTATATTCATCATCATAGTAAGATTCTAAATGTTTTCCATACGTATCCTAGAATCAAAAGTTCTATCAATTAAGTTAGTGGTAAACTCATCATAGGATATCCAACAAGTCTAGGAAAATTAAATCCAATCAAAGGCATGGCAAGTAATATATGCAACCTATGTATGATTACTAAAGATGAATGCAACTAAACATGAAACTAACTAGAAACAAACACCCCCCAAACTCGAGAGAAGCATTATCCTCAATGCGTGCAAGTAAAAAAATATTAAAATTAAAATGTAAATGAGTTAGCCGAAAAGGTCGTCACCTTGAATGATGAGTTTTTTTCGAGCCGTTTGCTTGATTCTTTTGCCGGTTAGTGGTGGTTGAGTGCGTGTGGCTGGTGGTGCGGCTTGAACTCTCACTTCCAGAACCTCATCGCTTTCTTCTTGCTCTTGGCCAGTCTCTTCAATGATCGAGCTTTACGCTTCAGCTTTGGTGGTTCGACCGGTGGTGATGTTAGTGGTTTGGAGATGGTCTCGTCCAAATCTGAAAATCCATGTAAAGATTCAGTCCGAGAAGGTTCAGTCATAAGGGTTTTACCTTTATCGGGTGTGGCAGTTACCATGGCATCCTCAATTGCCGGGCAAGTAGGTTGGCAAGAAACATCGGGAAAGGCACGGTGTTGTCGGGGTACTTTTGAGGATCACTCGTGTGATAGCTACGTTATGGCCCCTTATGTACCACAAGAATTGTATTTTTGGGCCTATTTTTGCTCCAATCAGTGGGATAGTGCGCGAAGCATCTATTCGGTTCAATCCATGCCTACCGAGGCAAGTTCTCTTGCCTGGGCATCAGGACTTGCCGAGGCATCTTTTGTTGCATGGGCAATTTTTGGTGCAGGGGATTTCTTTGGCAATGCTTGTTCTTTTGCCGATTCTTCACCCATAATCCTCAAGTATTGAGTATGATTCCACTCGGTTCTAGAAGGTAATTTCTCGTCTGTTGGATCACTTGGTACTTTTTCTTTCTCGCATAGTTGGGATATTAAGCTCGGGAAGAAAAAAACACATACATCATTTTGACTACAAGCAAATATCCCATCACAAATAATTTGTCCAATGTTTATAATCCGCTTGTTCAAAATAGAATGCAATAAAAAAAGACGAGAATATAAAACTATAGTGTTGTGTGTAGTAGGAATTAAGCAAGTTTTAACAAATTTATTCCATAATTTTTCCTCGGGTTTTAACATAAGGCGATTTACCGTCCCTTTTAAGGCTCATCGGTTCCATTCAGCACCTTTAATTGTGAGTTCTTTGAACAACTTTTTCGACTTCTTCAGCCGTGATGTTGTCCACAAAGGCTTTATGTTCATCTTTTGCAATATGTATCCCGTAGAAAATGTTGATGGTGTCGGCATCAATAAGGATGGCCTTGCCACGAACATAAACATAGAGGTTGTTTGGGTTAGGCGAATGAGCATAAAATTATCTTACCCATGATACATTGTCGGGCCTTGATTGATGACAAAGGATTTTCCATTTGTGGTGCTCGATGACTTTGAAGATGAACGCATCAAGGCTGAAGTTCTTGCGGGAGACAGTGTGGGTAAATCCTTGCTCCTCTCATACCTTGGGGTTTGCAAACTTGGCTAGATATCTCTCCTCAATGGTCGGTGTTGCAAATCGGCAAAATGGTGGTTGGTGGTTCCTTGGGTGAGCCATAGTTTTGAGATTTTTAGCCATGGTGATTGTGGTTGTGGTAGGAATCAAAAACAACGAAAGAAAAAAAGAAAGAAAGTTTTAAGAGTTCAAAGAGTAAAAGAAATAGTATATGGAGTTTGAAAGTTTAATGGTGAAGTAGGATATGGTAAAGATGTTGGTGATTTTCGGCTAATGGGAAGAAAGAAAAGAAAGTAGGAAAGAATGATGGAAATAAAATATGGTGAGGGGATTGGTTAGGGTATGCGGCAAAGGGGATTGGAGGGTGTAATAGGGATGATAATTAGGGTAAAAACTAATTATTAAATAGGCTTTTGTAAACCCCCAAAATCGGCCCATTATTCCCTCTCAAAGATAAACTTCAATCTTTAATCCAACTCCTCCTTATATCATAAAATTCAAACACAAATAAAAAGATAAATATTAATTAAAAATAAAAATAAAATTAAATAAATAAAGATAAAGATAAATAAGATAAACTAAAAATTATAAAATATAATTATCCTAAAAAGAATGTGGAAAGATAAAGCTAAAAACAAAAAAAAAAATTTAAAACTTAAAATACGAAATAAAAATAAAACCAAAATTATAAATAAGTCCAAAATTAAAAAAACTAAACTAAAACATAAGAAATACTAAAGGAAAGCATGATCATGCATCTCCTAAAGTAACCACTTCTTTGTTGCGCTCAACATGGGTGCCGACATAGTGCTTTAATCTTTGTCCGTTAACTTTGAATTCATGTCCGTCAATGGTAGACTTAATTATCACAACACCATGGGAGAAAGGTTTGACGATTTCAAATGGCCCGGACCATCTCGATTTTATTTTTCTCAGAAAGAGTTTTAACCGAGAATTGAAAAGAAACACTAATTGCCGGGCAAAAATTGTCGCAGCAATAGCTTCTTATCATGTCAATGCTTTATTTTCTCTTTGTAAATTTTCGCGTTGTTGTAGGCTATGACATGGAATTCTTCAATCTCATTTAGGTCTAGTAATCATTTTTTCATGCACTTTCCCAATCCATGTTAACGGTTTTGATTGCCCAATAAGCCTAGTGCTCGATCTCCACCGGTAGGTGACAAGTTTTTCCGTAAACAAGTCTATAAGGAGACATGCCTAATTGTGTCTTGAATGCTGATCGATAGGCCTATAGTGCTTCATCAATTCTTGCAGATCAATCATTTCGAGAGGGATTTACAACCTTCTCAAGGATACTCTTTAATTCTCGGTTGGAAATTTCGACTTGCCCGATCCATTTTGTTTAGGTGTACAAATACAAATCGGGATGGGAAGGGTGATATATCGTGGCAACTTTGTGTGGAACTCTCAAAATAGCGTTCCAACATTTTGGAAATTAGCCAATACAAGCCAAATCGTAAGACTTTGAAATATGTGCCCAAAATCGTTGATAATTGCCCTCATTGGCATTCTGATCGTCTTATAACCGTGAATATGTTCTTTCTTTCCTTGGTGAGTAAGGTCATAAGGAATCGTGTAAAATGAATCGTATAAATCTTGGAATTATTTTCGGGAATTGTAAGCTGCCTCGATCCATTTAGACACATAGTCCACTTGTTTTGGAAGAAAAGTAGGATGTACAAATTACCGAATGAGGATGGGAAGAGTCCCATAAAATTGATTCCCACACATCAAACAACTCGTAAAAACCTCAAGGATATTAAACCAATTTGATTTAAAAATCAATCTATACTCCTTGGGGTGACATCTCATGTCTCTCAAGTGTTCAAATATTTCCCACAAGTCTATTAAGATATTGACAAAGATCACACCTCTTGAAATATTCCCGAATTATTATTAAGGCAACATTTAAAAAAGAAACATCTCATGTCCACTAGGATATTGCCTTATTTACATTCTTTTTGGGGGCATCACTTTCTTTTTTCAACTAAAGATTTTTTAACTTGCGCCAAGGGAGCATAGTTTCAAACAGTTTGAGTTTTCCAGGGAACTAGATACATATCACGTGTTAAGTGTAAATTCAATTCCCTAAACTAGAGATCAATTGTCATGGAAAACATGGCATACAATTCTACTGGCATGGAAAACTCGACAATTATAAACTCATCATCCGGGCAAACAAGTAGATCAAAATAAGCTTGCCTGGCATAGTTGTTGTTAACAACTTCAAATTTCCGTGCCTACATCAGAATATTTTTTTTCACTTTTTAATGGTTCGGTAAAAATGTAGAAACTACTTTCTACATGAACTACATGGCAAACAAAAAGGATTAAACATGAAATGCATGACATGGCATAATTTTGAGAAAATGCACACCTCAAACCCAAGATGTGCATTGTCCTCAATGTTGAAATCTCACAATTACGCTGCAACAATATAACTCTAGTCTAAGTTCATAGTGCATGAAACAACCATATGTATACAGAAAAATAGAAAAATAAAAGTGCAAGATCATGAAAAATACAAATATGAAATGCAAAGGAGTTAGGTAGAAGAAGACTACCCCTTTAATCCGGACATCACTAGGCTTTTCTTCAACTCTCGCTTGAGAACTAAGAAGAAGCTATCACAATGCCCCAAGTAACTTATTATGTCTAGCTAGAGGAGAGCTTTTCTTCCTTTCTATCACGGGTCTTCCTCATTTTTTGGTTAGGCTCCCTCGTTTTCAGTGAACTAGATACATATCACGGGCCATTCTTTTCCTTCATTTCAAAACATGGAATACGCTTTGAGGCAAACAAAATTATAAAGATTCCAAGATCATCCTTCTTCTTAACAACTTCAAATTTAATTCGATAATTTTTTTTTTCACTTTTTAATGGTTCGGTATGCAACTACTCTACATGAACTACATGGCAAACAAAAAGGATTAAACATGAAATGCATGACATGGCATAATTTTGGTCACACCCCTAAACCCAAGATGTGAATTGTCCTCAATGCTTGAAACAACACATATATAAACAGAAAAATATAAAAATAAAAGTGCAAGATCATGAAAAATGCAAATATGAAATGCAAAGGATTTAGGTAGAAGACTTGGCAGAATCTTCTTTTTCTGGGTAGAATCTCCTCTGACTAGGAGAAGGAATCGGTGTTGGTAGTCTCAACGCAACTTTCGGGACAAGATCATGAAACTATTATGCGGGTGGTTGATTCAGAACTGGTAGAAACGACTAGACTTGTATGATTGGCTGGACTAGCGGACTTGACTAGACTGGCTGGCTTGACTGGACTGGCATGACTGGCTAGACTAGCTGGCATAAGGTCACTAGCAGCAGGCTCGACAGGGAAAGGTAGAAATGTTGACACCACATCGGGAAAGTTTCACAAGTACCTTACAAATGATGTCATCCCTCTCCTTGGTGTAATGCCTCATTTTTACATTAAACTCTTCGACTGTCTCCAATTTTTGGAGGATAATCTCCTGACGGGCATACACTTGGGACAACACTGCCAATGAGCTTGTTGGTATAGTTTCTGGCACACTGTTGGGCTTTGCCTCTGGCTTTGGCTTAGGATTTGGCGTGGTTGTCTTGGTCTTTCCCTTTCCCTTCTCATTTGGCTCAAAATTCATGAGGTTTTTCCAAATAATGGCAGTTCCCTTGATTGTTTGGACGATATCCTCATCCATCCTAGGCACTTTATGGCACAAACAAATGTTAGAAATTAACAAAGGGAAAAATAAACTGCCCTTACCCTTCTCAACACATTTATAAGCCTCGTCGATAATGATTTTGCCAACGTTGATCTTGCATCATTTGATGATGGAATGCATCAAAATCAAAGGAATCTTTCGAGATGGTTTCATTGTGAGATGTAGGCAACAGATTTACCTTGATGAAATAGTTCCATCCTCGCATTTGTGGCTTCAACGCCAACCTCTTCACCGTTCGGTAGCCCGTTGAGGTAACGGTCCAATCTGTGCCAGGCTCACACAAGTTTGCTAGTAGTTTCTTACGTTTGGCAGCGGTCATAGATGCAACATAGTTGAAGTGCTCATCTTTCATAGTATTCAAAGCAATAAGTGAGTTCACATACCCTTCATCAAAACGCACACATTTACCTCTAATCATCAAGAATAAAGAATCTTTTGTGAGAAACTTCTTTTGAATATCTTCATTGAAGAATCTTTTGAAGATGGCAACGCCATAGATAAGAAGAGATTGAATCAGTGATGAAGAAATAAGAAGAAAATTGAATGGTTTCTTGAATCGTGCTTGAGAAAGAAATTAAGAGATTATGGTTCTTGGGAAATTGGCTAGGATAGAAAAAAAGAATAAAGAATGTGGATTGTTTAAGGGGTTTTAATGATGGTAGCCGAAAAAAAGGGGATAATGATGGGTTTTAGAGAGTTTTAAGTGAAAAGATTTTAAATTTTAAATGGAAAGTGATAAGGGATAATATATGGAAGGGATTTTGAAGTGATAGGGTAATCATGATAAAATTAATTATCATAAATATGGGCGGCAAGGGTAAATCTCCTGATTTTTCTCTCTCTTCTAAAGCAAGTTAGGGTTTTTTTTCTTCCTTCACACAAAAACCTGCACATACCTCTGGCAAGAGGCATGGCATGAGCATTGGCAAGTGCTTTGGCAATGGTCCTGGCATCAATTTCTGTCAAATCCCTGCACACACTAAATGGAAAATCATGCAACACAACAAAGAAATAAAAATTAAAAGATAAAAAGAAAATAAGAACAAAAACTTGAATCCTAAAGGAAAACAAAAACAACTATTCCTAATATATACAAAGAATTTCATACCTGTGGATGCTTCATTCCAATTCTGCCAAGAGGATCACCTCTTTGGCATGACTTTGCTTACCTTCTAAGTAATGCTTTAGGCGCTGACCGTTCACCTTAAAATTTTCTCTGGTCTGTAAGTTCTTGATATCTACAACCCCATGAGCATATGGCTTCACAACTTCATAAGGACTCATCCATCTTGACTTAAGCTTACCTGGAAAAAGTTTGAGCCGAGAGTTAAATAATATAACAAGTTGACCTATTTCAAACTGTCTTGACAAGATCTGACTATCATGCCAACGTTTTGCCTTCTCCTTGTATATCTTAGCGTTCTCATAGGCTTATGTTCTAAATTCCTCCAATTCAATGAGGTCAAGCAACCTCTTTCCTCCAACAATTTTTCATGCCATATCAAGCTTCCGGATGGCCCAATAGGCTTTATGTTCAAGTTCTACTGCAGATGGCATGGTTTTCCAAAGATAAGTTTGAATGGGGAGGTACCCAAAGGAGTTTTAAATGTCGTCCTATAAGCCCACAAGGACTCATCTAGTCTCAAAGACCAGTCTTTCCTTGTTGGATTCACAATTTTTTCCAAAATGTTCTTAATCTCCTTATTGGATATCTCGGTCTGCCTATTTGTTTGTGGATGGTATGATGTGACGATTCGCTACTGAATCTCATACCTCCCAATGATTTAGAAATTAATTTACATTTAAAATGAGTACTCTCATCATGAATAATCATTCGAGAAGCACCAAATCTAGTGAAAATATTTTTGTGCAAGAACTTGGCAACAACCTTGGCATTATTTGTTGGCAAGGCAACATCCTCTACCCACTTTGACACATAGTCAACAGCCACAAGAATATACATATTACCAAATGATGGGGAAAATGACCCATAAATTTGATCCCCATACATCAAATAAATCCACTAGCATAATGTTTTGGAGTGGTAATTGATGTCTGCCAGAGATGTTCCCTGTTCGTTGGCATCAATCACATGAATTGGCATACTCATTGGCATCCTTGTACAGTGTGAGCCAAAAGAATCCTGACTGTAACACTTTGGCAGCAGTCTTCATCCCAGCCAAGTGTCTTCCATATGGTGCGGCATGGCATAGATGTAATATATGTTGCTGCTCGTCATCTGGCACACACCGGCGAATCACTTGGTCGGCACACTGATTGTACAACATGGGCTCATCCCAATAGTCTTGCCTCACCTCCCATAAAAATCTTTTCTTGGCATTATATGCCAGATCTGATGGTAGAATATTGCTTACTAGGTAGTTGGCTATGTCAGCGTACCATGGTATAGCATCGACTGCAAGCAAATACTTGTTAGGGGATTCATCTCTAATCATAATGGACTTACCATCCTCAATGTGATGCTCTAACCGCGAAAGATGGTCAGCTACTAAGTTTCTGCTGCCCTTCTTATCTCTGATCTATAAGTCAAATTCTTGAAGTAAGAGCGTCCATCGGATTAGTCTAGGTTTGGCATCCTTCTTTGCCAAGAGATATTTCAACGTCGAATTATCTGTATAAACCACAACCTTTTTACCAATTAGATATAATTTAAATTTATCAAAAGCAAATACAACCGCGAGAAATTCTTTCTCGGTTGTAGAGTAATTTAGTTGTGCTTCATTCAAGGTTCTGCTGGAATAGTAGACGGTATAGAACATCTTACCATGCCATTGTCCCATAACTGTTCCAACGACATAATTGTTGGCATCGCACATGAGCTCAAAAGGCACATTCCAATTCGGTGCCACGACTATGGGGGCATTAATCAATCCGTCTTTAAGCTCCTGAAATGCTCGCAAACAAGAATCGTCAAATGCAAAAGTGGCATTATGTTCCAACAATAAGCATAAAGGTTTAGCAATTTTCAAAAAATCTTTAATAAATCATCGATAAAAACCGGCATGACCTAAAAAACTCCTTATACCTTTAACACTTGTTGGAGGTGGTAATTGCTTAATTACCTTCACTTTGGCTTGATCAACTTCTAGTTCTCTCTTGGTTACCTTATGACCGAGAACAATGCCCTCCTTCACCATGAAGTGACATTTCTCCCAATTCAACACTAGTTTTGTCTCTATTCATCTCTTCAAAACTTGCTCCAGGCTATGGATGCATTCCTCAAATGTTACACCAAACACTGAGAAATTATCCATGAATACTTCCATGTTTTGTTCAATCATATCAGAGAAAATGGCCATCATGCAACATTGAAATGTTGTTGGCGCATTACACAGTCTGAATGGCATCCTTCTAAAGGCAAATGTCCCATATGGACACGTGAACATGGTCTTCTCTTGGTCGTCAGGGGTGATGGCAATCTAATTATATCCCGAATAACCATCTAAAAAAATAGTAAAAAGCTTTACCTACCAACCTGTCCAACATCTAGTCAATGAAAGGCAATGGGAAGTGGTCCTTCCTTGTAGCCTTGTTTAACCTTCTGTAATCCATGCACACCCTCCATCCAGTGATGATTTTAGAGGGAATCAATTCAGCCTTACTATTTTGGATAACAATCATGCCACCCTTCTTTGGCACACACTGCATCGGGCTAACCCAAGAGCTGTTGGAAATGGGATAAATGATCCTGACATCCAACCATTTTATGATTTATTTCTTTACAACCTCTTTCATGTTTGGGTTTAGCCGTCTTTGGCCTTCAATGGTCCTGCCATTGTATTCCTCTAGTATGATCTTGTGCATGCAAATGGTTGGGCTAATACCTTGGATATCTGCCAAGGTCCAACCCAACACTTGCTTATAATCTTTAAGTATTGCCAATAGTCTTACCTTCTGATCATGAGTGAGATCAATGGCAATAATCATTGGCAGAGTCGAGTTCTTACCTAAATAAGCATACTTTAAGTGTTCTGGCAGGGGTTGAAGCTTCAAATCTGGTGGTTCCTCAATAGATGGCTTTGGTTTCCTTATCTCTCTGTCGGCTAACTGGAGTGGCTCAAAATAGCATACACCTTCAGCCTCCAAGGCTGATTCCACATGTTCTTCAAACTGCTCAACTATGCCATCTAGCATGCTATCATCACTCGCTATATCCTGGCACAACTGTGCCATGTCCAAAGTAAAGATGGACTCCATCATCTCATCAGCTTGACATTCATCAAGCTCATATGCATATTTCAAAGCTTGAAACATGTTAAAAGTAACATATTGATCATTCATTATCATGGTTAGTTCCCCTTTATGAACATCAATAAGAGCCCTGTTAGTAGCAAAAAATGGCCTACCCAAAATAATTGGCACATTAATATCAGCTTCATAATCCAAAATGATAAAATCAGCTGGGAAAATGAATTTGTCTACCTTTACCAAACACATTCTCAATCTTACCCTTGGGATGTACATAGGATTGGTCTGCCAAGTGAAGTGTCACCGTGGTAGGTCTTGCATCTATGCCAAGCTTCTTGAAAACTAATAGTGGCATCAAATTGATGTTGGCTCCCAAGTCGCACATCGTGGTAGGTCACAGTGCTAGCATCTGTTTTGGCATCAGTCTACTTATCAACATTGCTGGCGTTATTGTTGGCACTGGGACTGGCATCCTATTTGGCACTCTTACTAGCATGATCGTTGGCATCATCTATTTTCTCCTTCTCTACTTTTCTAGGTATGTCTGCTGGCACAAGCTTCGCATCCTGACTGACGATTGGCTATTTGGCACCCATTTCTGTTTCACACTACTTACCACTCCGAAGAGTTATTGCCTTGCATTGTTCATTTTCTTTGTGCCGAGTATCTTCAATATCACTTGGAAAAATACCTTGGGGTCGATTTCTAGTGCATTAGCAATCTGCCTAATTTGTATTTCCAGGTTTCTTACTGATGCCGCCAAACTTTGGACTGTTACTTCATTTCGCTCCATATATTGTGTAAGTTCTCCTCCTTGGTTGCTTCATTTCTCTTTCTGGAAATTGTTCTGAGCTTTCTATGGCATGGTATTCTGATAGAATGCTGACATGGCATTGTTATTCTTCCGTTGGATGTTTTGGCGCGGGGCATTGTAGTGATTGCCTCCTTGATTTCCCCAAGATAAGTTAGGGTGTTGTCTCCAACCTGCATTATATGTATTAACATTATAAAGACGACCATAATTTCCAACTAAATTTACCAACTCGGGATTAATAGGGCATTCATCCACATGGTGGTTTTCTCCACAAATAGTGCAAAATAGATCCATTGCTTTGACTTCTTGGGCCTCCTTGTTCTTTTGCAACGTTCTCACCATGCTAGTGAGGTTAGAAATCTCGGCATGAATGGACATGAGTTCATCAACTTTCAACTTCTCACTGGCTTTAGTCTAGGTCCCAAGTCTAGCAACAAGATACTCGAAGTCATTGATCGAAATTCTCTCAAGGATATCAACAGCCTCAATGTACTTCTTATCAAGCAATGATCTGGTTGCTAAAGCATCCACAACAGTCCTTGTTTGTGCATTCAATCTATTGTAGAAGGTTTGTATTTGGGTCCAATTTGGGAACCCATGCATTAGACACCTTCTCAACAAATCTTTAAATCTTTCCCAGGCTTCATAAAGAGTTTCATCCTTTGCTTATTTAAATGTAATAATTTCACCATGCAACTTGGCAGTGAGTGTTGGTGGTTGAAATCACGTCGAAACTTTCGCAAAGGTCTGCCTAAGATGTAATTGATCCTGGTGGCAAAGAATTAAGCCATGTCTTGGCTCTGTCTCTCAAGGAAAAAGTAAACAATTTTAGCTTCACAGTATCTCCAAATACTCCATTTTGTTGAAACAGATTAGCATATCTCCATGAATTTTTGATATTTTGTCTCAGGTCTCCAGTAAGTGCTCCATCGAATTGACCTACATTTAAAATAGTTTGGATCATTACGGGTTTAAGTTCAAAGTTAGGCTCATCGGCATCAGTGCCAATAAGTCTTGGCATGAGATTTGCAATGTTAGGTGCTGAATGTTCTCGGATTGGCCTCTCTTCTTCTTCAACCATATTAGGAGGCGGTGGTGAATTGTTATTAGGCTGATTGTTAATGGGTGGATCATTATTCACCATACCATTCCTCTGATTGCCTTGACTCATTTCTTGGTATCGCCTCTTTAACCTACGCAAGGTTCTCTCAATTTCTGGATCGTATGGCCACTCGTCTACCACTGGGTGATTTTTGGTCATCATCAGTGAAAACAAAGATAAAATAAAAACAAAAATAAAAAGTAAAAATTTAAAGACAATCAATTCGTTGCAATCCCCGGTAACGGCGCCAAAAACTTGTTGATTCTCAGGGAGATGTGTAAAATGAATGCTGGCAAAAGGT
The DNA here is from genome assembly GCA_019671005.1 of Hibiscus mutabilis. Lineage (NCBI taxonomy): Eukaryota > Viridiplantae > Streptophyta > Magnoliopsida > Malvales > Malvaceae > Hibiscus > Hibiscus mutabilis. The sequence goes on from CM033717.1 coordinate 58,880,180, forward strand.
ATAAATAGTATGTATTTGGGCAAGATAAACTGTGCCAAGAGTCTTTTGCATGTAAGTATACATGGTCAACAAGTAATACAACTTGGTAAGCTGAGTTTCGATCCTACAGAGATTTACTTGAATTCGATTATTCGATAGTTACTTGTTTTAAAAGAAAAGATTGTTGTTTGAAATAGCTAATTTTTAAACTAAGAAAATAAAATGGAATAGAAATTGAAGCAAAGTGTTGGCAAGGAAGGTGTTTTCAAATGAATAATGATTGTTGGCAGGGAATGCCCGATTTCAACGTGGTTCATGCCAGCCTTTATTGGCAAACTTGTCTTGGCATTGTTTTTCGAGCAGATTCAAAAGTAGCAAAGCCTCTCTCGATGGCTATTACCCTAAATTAGCCAAGTAAAAACCTCTATATCTCTATAGTGTATGTTTTCCTTAAACCAATTTGATTTAAAAACCAATCTATACTTTGTGGGGGTAGATTTCACTTCCGAAGTAAGTTCATCTACTTGAACGACTTCTCTCGAAGCTTTTCTCCCAAGTGTTCAACAACTTTATTGTTGCCAACACAAGTTTGTTAAGATATTGGAAGGAAAAAAGCTAACTGTGCTAGCTCTCGCTTTGGCACAGTACTTAGGAAAAATTAAAATTTGCAAAACAGACAAACTTTGCCAAAAGTAGGATTATTATAAAGGAACTAAGGCATAAAAGCCAACGTTTAAAACCAAAACATCCCCTACCAACTATTAAATTAGTTTATGGTGTGGGGTTCAAAACCATCAACGTTTTCAACATCACCATCGTAAAAAAAAACTAAATATAAACAACTTGCGCCAAGGGAATAGGCAGAGGGTTCTCTTGATGCAGCCCTTCGCGCCAGGCTCTCGGCCAAGAGGTTGAACCACCCTTCCTTGGTTGCACCGACTGCCACTCGCTGCTCCAACACCTCGCTCCGATCACCTCAACCTTCACCGGTCTCTCATCCTCACCAATCACACGCAATGCTTGATCAGGCCGTGTATATATAGGCACTCAAGGGAAGGGATTAGGATAACTCTCTCTTCATTTCAAATTTGAGTGCTCCATGGATAAGAGATAAGCCCCATCTGATCGGTGTGATAGCTTATCAAGCTAGGGCTGACGTCATCATGCCATGCCATCCTGACACACTAACTTGGCAGGACCTTGCCAACACAGCTTGGCATTACCTTATCCGTTATTTTTTTGGAGGCTATCCAAATACGATTTTTTAAGGAGCCTGATTGTATCCTATTTTTCGGAGGTTCTTCCTCTCTTAGCGTGGCTGCTGGCACACCTCATGTCAACACATGCTTGGCACACCTCTGATCCTTCCGTGCCCACAACATCTGGCATTCACCTTGGCATTCTTAACTACGTCCCTGCGTCCTGCATTCGTTTCTCCTGCCAACCTGCAAAAAGGCCATAAAAATAACCTTTCAAACAAGCATAAGTAGCCAACTAACTCCTTGATGCAAATGCATGATTCTAACAAACTAATGCAACTAAATGTACTTAAAACCAAGCAAAAACATATCAAAATTGGCATGAAAAACAATACTTTTGAGGAGGTAAAAACCACTAACCAAGAAATTAACCAAATCGACATACTAGGGAGTTGTTGTGGCAATTAACAACTGCTCATCCAGGAATGTGTCATGGATCTCCAAGGAGTCAGAATCTTCATCGCCTTTTTCTAGCCTTAACAAGTGATCATCAACCTGGTTTTCTAATCCTTTCTTGTCCTTAATTTCGATGTTAAACTCTTGTAAAAGTAAAATCCAACGAATCAAACGAGGTTTGGCATTTTTCTTAGCAATTAAAAACTTAATTGCCGAATGGTTAGTATGGACAATTACCTTAGTACCAATCAAATAGGAACGAAACTTGTCAAATGCAAAGACTATTGCTAGTAATTCTTTTTTCGTTGTGGTGTAGTTCAACTAAGCACTATTGAGGATTTTACTAGCGTAGTATATCACATGAAAAATCTTACCTTTTTGTTGGCCTAATACAGCTCCTAACGCAAAATCGATTGCATCACACATGAGTTTGAAAGGTTGGGACCAATCAGGTGGAACAACGATAGGCGCCGAGGCAAGTTGCTTTTTAGGGCTTCAAATGCCATGGCGCGGAAATTGTCAAAATTTAAAGTTTTGTCCTATTCAAGCAAGTTACACAAGGGTTTAGAAATTTTAGAAAAATTATGCATAAACCTTCTGTAAAAACCCGCATGTCCGAGAAAACTTCGGATCCCTTTGAATGAATTTGGTGGCGGCAATTTCTCAATCACATCCACCTTGGTTCTATCTACTTCGATTCCATTAGATGAGATTTTATGACCGAGCACAATTCCTTTATCCACCATTGTAACACCCTTTTCCCGGCCTGGTAGAGAATCAAGTTCGGAAAGTGTTATCGGAAAACAAATTCAAAATTTTAGAGACATAATCGGGGTTCAAGATTTATTCAGAAGTCCTTATTAATCATTCTTAAGGCTTAGGGAACCTAACCATTACTAGACTTTATCGGAATTGAGGTCAATTTTAAACTTTTTAAACTAAAAAGACTAAATTGTAAAATTTACAAATTAGCGATCCTAATCCAAAGTTTTTATTACCAACTTATAATTAAACTTACCGGTTATTAATCTGTGAAGTTTCGTTACTATCGGATATCATTTACCTAATCAATTAAACTATATGACTTTAGTGACCATTTTGTAAACTGTCCAAAACTCCTCTTTTTATTATTTATAACAGAATTAACTAACACCGTATTGATATACCCTAAGGGCTATATCAATACGCTAAGCCAAATTTTTAGATTTCCATATTCGAAGGATGTCAAGCCCGTATTGATATAGCTAAGCTCGTATCGATATAGTTGACTGTGTTGACCCCATATCGATACGCTATAAGATCGTATCGATACCATTTTTCACCCCAAATTTGAGTGATCAATTTCCATACCGATACGCCTTAGTCATATCGATACTCCTTGTCTCTTAAGCCAAATTATGCCTGACCGTATCAATACGCAATCACCCGTATCGATATGCCCTGACCTATAATGACAGAATTTTACTGGTTTTTATTCAATTTACCCTAGAAAACGTTGTCCAATCATTACCAAATTTTACCAGCAAGTTTTAATCACTACAATCCAGTTACGAGCCAAATTTCATGCCAAAATGAATTCATTAGCCACTTTTAAGCATAACAAAAAGGTCATTTAAGGCCTCTAAGGCTTTTACACATCATAGGCAACTTAGACATGTCCTAAAGACCGTAAACAACTAATCTAACTATTTTGCCACCTCACTAGGAGTTCATAGGGACAAAACACATTACTCTAAGCTTATGGTGACTTGTCGATCTTCCAACTAATCCCGATCTCAAACCGATTGACTTTCTTAACCTGAAATGTGGAAGATGAATGCATTAGACTTATATAGTCTAAGTGAGGGAGCCATAAACCATGAATGAGCATGATGTGCAACTTTCCATGTTCCAATGACAAATCTAATCATGCTAACATGAGGCATATATTCAACATAACATAATATCATGCTCAACATGTAACATAGCATCAACAATTATCATAATGGTAATCATTATTAGCATATCAATAATTATAAATCAATGATCAATAGCAATAATCAATAATTTCCCTTGGACAATGTAACAAGTGGATACGCGAATTCCTTTTACACCATAAATATATCAGAAAATAGGTCGTAGCCACATATAACGGAAAATAGGTCGTGGCCTTGAGCCGTAGCTCCGGATAGGTGCCTTACACAATCCATCCTTATGTCCCCCACATATAAGTCGTAGCCCTGGATTGTAGTCCAATCCCTTACTTATACGAGCTCAAATAACCTTATGACATGCCAATTGTATCAAAACTCACAAATGTCCAAGGTTACACATATTTCATTATATTGCTTACCTTTATGCCCATAGGCCATAACGTATCGGAATCAGAATTGAGCCTTAGCTCCATAACATATCATAGCATGATCATATAATATCAGAATCATATTATAATCATAACATATCGGATACCACATATATACCCATATACATATCGAATAATGTAAGGAGTTACCATGCTAACCGTTAGTATCCACATGTTTGCTCTATGTGTGCCTTTAAACAAAATGCAATTATAACATAAATGAATGCAACGGGATGGCTCCTTGCCTATCCCTTGACACTACTACACTCACCTTGATGTTAAGGTTCTCAGATAACGATTCCTTTATTCCTAATCTATCTTGAAGATGATGGGTTAGCTTCCTCCAATTCTTGAGCCATGAAAAACAATAGGAAAGTGTTACAATCAATATAACATCATCTATACTTGTTTCTAAGCTTAAAATAACCATTAACTATTCAATAAACTCATGGATTAAGAACTTGGAGGACAAGGACTTAACTTTAGAGACCACAACTTGAAATTGGACATTCGGAAGCTAACAAAATTGACAATAAACATAGGGTTTTCACTTACCCAATTGATAGCTATGGATTGATGTTTTTAAAAAAAGAAAAGCTTAAGCTTAAGGAGTTCAAATGGAGAGGTATGTGCTTGCTTGGTGGAGAAGATAACAATGGTGGTGCTTGCTTAAGGGTTGAAGATAAAGATGACAAAGAAATAGGATTTTGGGTTCTCGGTTGAAACAAAACCATGAAGAAAACTCCTCCACTTACTCTTAAAGGCAACATAAAATTTATTAATTAATCTTTGCCTCCCAAACTAGCCAATCGAAAAGGTTTCCTCCCCCAAAGGGTTTGTCTACCTTAATCATTCACTTTCTTCTCATTCTTTTTAGCAATTCAAGGCAATTGATGGCTTTGATCATCTTTTTTAATCATTTCTCATGCGGGTTGGCAACCTAGAGGGTGAGTCATCACCTCAAATTCTCTTTTCTTTCAATTAGCCTTTAATTAGATTTTAGACAAGGTATCGTACCGATACCCTCGTATCTATATTGATACGGTTAACCCTAGGTAGTTAAAACCGTTAATCCGTACCGATATACCTCTAGCTATATCGATATGTGTAGTCCAAGTTCAGTAAGTTAGTTAGGACCGTACCGATACAAGTCCCACTATATCAATACACCTAGCAAATTTTCAGTGTTTTAAGCATTTCAATAAGGTCCCCAGCTAATCCTTCAATTAAGGTCCAATATTCGTGAGGAAGTCAATATTAAGGCAAAACAAATTCAAGTTTTCGAGTTGAAATTTTTGATCGCCAGAATCTCATTCCGACTAAACCGAGTTTTGGGGATGTTACAACTATAAAATGACATTTTCCCAGTTTAAAACTAGGTCATATTTCTCACATCGTGCTAACACATTTTCCAAATTATCAAGGAAATTGTCAAAGTTATCTTCAAATACCGAGAAATCATCCATGAAGATTTTAAGGAAGTCTTCAACCATGTCGGAGAAAATTGCCATCATGCATCGTTGGAATGTTGTTGGGGCATTGTATAATCTGAACGACATCCTTCGAAATGCATATGTACCATACGAGCATGTGAAGATGGTCTTTGCTTGGTCCTCTAGCGATATTGCAATTTGATTATAACCTGAGTAACCATCAACAAAACAATAAAAATATTTACCTGCAAGACGGTCAAGCATTTGGTCAATAAAGGGTAGAGGAAAATGATCTTTCCTAGTAGCTTTATTTAACTTACGGTAATCCATGCAAACTCTCCAACCAGTCACAGTCCTAGTTGGAATAAGTTCATTGTTTTTGTTACTTACCACGATTATACCTCCCTTTTTCGGGACACATTATACTGGACTTACCCATGTACTATCGAGATAGGATATATGATATCAGCGTCAAGCTACTTGATGATTTCTTTCATCATAACCTCTTTTATGACGGGGTTAAGTCTCATTTGTACCTCAATTGATAGTTTGTGATCATCCTCCAATAGGATCTTTCGGCATACATACCGTCGAGCTTATTCCCTTCAAGTCTGTGATTATCCACCCTATTGCTTTTTTATGCAACGCCAACATGTCAATCAATCTCTTTTCTTGTTCAAGCTGCAACTTAGAAGAAATAATTACGGGCAATGTGTCATTGGTTCCCAAATAAGTATATTTTAATTGCCCTGGCAATGATTTAAATTATAAAACGGGAGGTTGCTCAATAGAGGGTTTTTCGATTTTACATTCCTTACCTGAGTATTCCAATGGTTTGAAATACTTTCCTGGTCGACTCACTATCCAGTTCGCTTCATCTTGCTCTTCGTCGGTTAGTTCCTCAGGGTTTTCTAGTTCGACAATGCAATTGTTGAGGCAATTCTCTTCCATATCAACATCAAATTTAGTTGTGGCGTGGATGAATTGACATTCTTTTGGATCGTCAGCTTGCTTCAGGGTTTGAAACATATTAAGTTTGACTTAATGATCATTTACTCTCATAGTTAGTTCCCCTCTTTTGACATCAATCAAGGTCCTTCCGTTGCTAAAAGCAGTCTCTAAGAATAATGGGTGTGAACTCATATGCTTCACAATCCAAAACAATGAAATCAACGGGAAAAATGAATTTGTCAAGTCTTACCAAAATATCCTCGATTTTTCCCTATAGATGCACATAGGATCTATTTGCAAGATGTAGTATCACTGTTGTAGGCTTTGCCTTCCCGATTCCCAATCTTTGGAAAACAGATTTAGGCATTAGTTTTATGCTTGCTCCAAGATCACATAATGCCTTCCTAACATAATGATTTTCGATTGCACATGGCATTGTGAAACTATCGGGATCCTTAAGTTTAGGTGGCATCCGGTTATGCAACATGGCCATGTATCCTTCTATTATGGCCACTGTTTCAAACTCACCTAGCCTTGTTCATTTAGAGACAATGTCTTTAAGGAATTTAGCATAGTTTAGCATTTGTTCTATCGCCTCAACCAATGGAAAGTTGATGTGGATTTGCTTCAAGATGTCAAGGAATTTCTTGAACTGGTATTCTTGCTTCTGCCATTTCAGCCTCTGTGGGAATGGTGGTGGAATTCGGATCTCTTATTCATTCTTTTCCAATTTGGGATTGTTATCGCAAATTGCCTAGGCATCTGAAATTGCCTGGGCAATTGGAATTTCCTAGGCATCAGGATTTGCCTAGGCAATTGCTGATTCATCAATTTTGGTTGATGTGTCTTTTTAGACATGAGATCGTTTTTCTAGATGATTTTCTCCATGGGCTAAACAAGTGCATCATTTAGCTTTCTTCCACTCTCGAGTGGTGATTACTTTGCATTGCTCGTGGCCTACTCCTTTAACGACCTCAGTATCGCTGGGTAAACCACCTAATGGTCTTGTATTCAAGTTTTGAGCGAATTGCCCGACTTGTGTTTCCAAGGATTTGAAGGTTACCTCTTGATTTTGCAATCTCATCTCAATCATGTTAATGAAAGCGCCAGTTCTTTTCATGAAACTACTATTCTCAACCAAATAAGATTCAGTTTTTAACATAAAAACATTGATAGAATTTTTCAAAGAACTAGATGGTGTCGATTGTTGTTGCGGTATCTGTTGTCATGGCATGTTCTACTAGAATCTCGATGCTTGTGTATTCGACTGTTCTGATTAATGGCGTTGTTCGGGTTGCTCCATGAAAAATTGGGGTGCTTCCTCCAGGCTAGATTGTATGTGTTGGACATCACATTGTTGTTTTGGTTGTAGTTTCCAACGTAAAAGCTAGATTTTTGGGTTCGTGGACACTTAGAAGAATCATGGTTACCGTTACATAAATCACAAATTGATTATACTACCTTGATCTCCTTTGTGTTGCTTGGTCGCTGCATATTCTTAACCAAAATAGTTAATTTGGCAAATTGTGCGGAAATAGATTTCAATGAATCAAGCTTGTTTATCGTGGTATTTCGTCTGACTATTCCCCTTTTGGTAGTTGGGAACTAATAATCGTTCTTGGAAAGACGGTTCAGAATCTCTATCACTTCTTCAGGTGACTTGTCAACGAGTATGCCATTTACCGAGGCATCTAGCATCATCCTTGTCGGCGTGTTCACTAAGTTGTAGAACATCATCACTTGTGCCTACACTAGAATCCGTGCATGGGACATTTGTTTAAAATCTCTCTGTATCGCTCCCAAGCCTTGTACATGGATTCATCATCTATCTACCGAAAATAAGTAATATCGTTACATAATTTATCAGTCATATTTATAAAACTAAATCTAGCAATGAAATCACGACATAAATCCGTCCAAGATCCTATAGATCCGGATGGAATACTGTTTAACCATGTTTTGCCCTATCACTCAATGAATAGGGAAATAATTTCAGCCTTAGGATATCCTCATGGACTTCTTGTAGTTTGAATGAATTACAAAGCTCCAAGAATGATTTGAGATGTTGTATGGAATCTTCAATAGCCGATATGGCAAATTGACCAATTGTATTAATCATATTGAACATCACATGTTTTAATTCAAAGTGGGCGGCTTCTATTTCAGGTGTGACAACTCCTGGATTGAGACCATTAAGATCTTCCTCTAAATAGTCTCCGATTGGTCTATTATTGACACGAGCAGGTTGTTCGACTTGAGCTCCTCCCCCTTTTGCTACGACATTTTGGTTGCCATCGGCATTCATATTGCCAAATGGATTAACAAGTTGTTCTGCCATTTTTTGCTAGTTGTTCTCGTCTCCTTCTATGAAGAACTTGTTCTATCTCGGGTTTAAGTGGGTAGTATTGTGCTATTGGTCTCGCTCTGGTCATACACAGATGCAAAACCAAAGAATGTTAGCCCCTTGAAACCAATTAACAAAAACAAAAAGAAACAAAGGTGCAAGAAATAAAAATCAAAGTCACTATTGCCAATCCCCGGCAACGGCGCCAAAAAACTTGTTGCGTGTTTAGAGTGCTTCGCAATTGGTGCAAGTGTACACGTTGCAAGTTATAGTATAGATTAGATATCATCACCACATGAATTGGTTGTAACTTCATATTCTAATTCCTCGCACTGGAAAGTAAACACAATTTGTGATAATAAGAGTTTGAATAAACGAGTAAAGTAAAATGCATAAGTAAATAAAAGAGATGTTGATCAAATGAGAGAGTAGGCCATGTTATTGTGAGTAGTGGCGTGATGATTGAATGAATCGTTGTGGTAATTGATTGCAAGAATAACTCAATCGTTTTAACAATTAGCATCAGTCGAATTACCTGGGTAATTGTAATTGCCTGGGCAACTAAGAATGGTGTGATTGCTTAGGCAACTAGGCGACTTCCTTCAAAATTCAGCGAAACGTTCTTCAATAGCTTCTCGTTATCCCTAACTCAAAACACTGTTAATTGTGCATGCCTTGGTGATACATCCCTATGTTAACCATGGGTGAACAACAACCGATCTTGCGCTCCTTTTAGCCGTTGAAATTTGCAACTTATCCCTAAGTCGAATTAGTCTTCACCAACATTCATTTGTATGAAAACCATGCTTATTCGTTTCTTGAATCTAACTTTCCCAATATTAGATAAATGGATGAATTCACGAGATCATCTCTCAATTCACTGGCAATCAAAATTAAGAACCAAGAATGAACAAACTTTGAAATTGAATTGTAACTCAAAAACCTAAACAAATCCAAACGTTTTCACAACCACAATAACCTAAGCCAAGTAAAGTTTAGTTCATGGCTGGGTGCAAAAGAAATACAAGATAAAATCTACCCAACATGAATCGAATGGAATAAGAAGAAGAAGAAGAAGAAGAAATCGAGCAACCCTAGTCAATTCTCTCCCTAATCGAACATGTTGGAGGGTTACTGCTTGTCTTCTATTTATATGAGATGGCTAGGTCAAGTTCTTTGTTGATAAGGATGAGTTTAAGTTGGAATTAAATAAGATAAAATAGATAAATCTCTTTTATTTATCCTCCAAAAACTCTTCATGAACTCTTGGAATTTGATCTCCTTTTGATCTCTTCGTGGAACTCCAACTCTTCTAGGATTTTTCCTTGCTTCTTGTAATTATCTCGAATTAAATGGATTTATCCCTTCAAAATCGGCAGCTCCCTTCTTCTTATCCTCAATTGCTCCGACAATCTCCTACTTGCTTGGGCAATTAGATCCTACACACACAAAAACACATACCAGCATCACATTTTCCACAAAAATCAACCGAATTATGTAATCAAGCATGACAGTGAAGAAAACAATGCAATTATACATGAATGACTAAAAATGCAACTAGAATGAGCCTAAGTCTAACAATAATTAAAAGTAAAAAAGGTAAAATATAGTACTTTTACACACTTAACAATTAACGAAATAAAACTTTATGCACATGTTTTTTCCAACAAATAGTTTTTTAACATATCCAAAAAATAAAAAAAACCAAAAAAATAATTTAGACACCTAAAGTTAAAAAAGTTTATAATTTAAACACTTATTTTTTATTAAGCCTTTAAAATAATTATTTTAATTTTTATTTATCGAAACAAATTTCATTTTAAAGATAGAAAAACCATAGCATTAGCATTGTACAACTAAATTACTCCATTCTCCTTTTAGCATTTTACAATCATAAGTAGGCTAAGGAATTGTTTTTTCATAGAAATTAGGGTGAGACAAAGCTTAGAAACTCATGGTTCATATATGACATTTTATTTTTAACTTGATTGGAAACAATAGTAACCTTGTTGTTTGTTTGTTGGGTTATTGAAGAGTTCAAAAACAATTGGAACTTTTAAATTCAAGAGAAAAAAGAAACCTAATGTCGTTTATTAAATTGAAAATATCTAAAGAAAAATAGAAATTTATAATATTAAAATAATGACGTTGATTAAAATCTCAATATTTAACAAACATCTCAACCTAATTTTTTTTAAAGAAAAACAAAAATTAAAAATACTAAAATCATGATGTAATTAAAATTTCAGTGTTTGAAAAATATCTTGACTTAAATAATTTTAAAAAAAATACAAAATTAAAATACTAAAATCATGATCCAAATATACAAATTTAAGTTATTACATACATAATTTATCTGTAAAAACATTAAGATGAATAGTAAAATTAATTCATCTTAACATGTTAAAATTTATCATTTATATCTATATTATAATATTAAAATCATGTAAAGATCAAGCGAGATAAATAATAAATAAAAATTGAATGTATTTGAATGATTCAATTAGTGCATTTTATGGTTATTTGTAAGAATAATAAACATATAATTTATTATCTTTCACCCAAGCTGTCACATTAGCTACGTAAGCTATCCAGTGGGTATATACAATTTTCTCCAGTAGTACCGTTTTTTTTTTTATAAAAAAACACACTAAATTAATGAATACAGTATATTAGAAACGTAGTTAACTACATTTTACTAGATTCCATTGAAAAAAATCATAAACATTAATAATAAAAATTTATTTAATTTTTATCGACAATCTTTTGAGTTATTAGTAGTATAACTCAATTTTAAATTATTATATAATTTATATATTTTTATTAATAATTTAATTTTATATTCAGACATAAAATTCTGTGCGTCGCTTGATACATTTAGTTTCAATCCACTGTAGTGATGTGAGAGCGATTCCCACTACATTGGAGCCACGATTGAAGGTTAAGACCCAAACAATTAATTGTACACATAAGGGTTAGGTTACATTTGGTTTCCAAAAAAACCTACCGCGATAAATATCAATAACTCCAATTACACTTTAATTAAATTAATTGTACACATAAATATTTATTTTTAATTAAATTACACTTTAATCGATCGGTGTCAATAACTCCAATTAACAACTCTTTATCTAAGGTCCGTACTGAAGGATTAAATATTTGTTGTTCCATTCCAAATGAGTGAAGAATCTGCATGTATATTTTAGAATAGAGTTTATAAATGGTTACTAAATTTTATTTAAAAAATAAAATAATAATTAATTTTTTAAATATTATAAAATAATAATTAAATTTTATATTTTATAATAAAAAAAACTATGACGTTAAACACTATTAATCTCTTAACGACAAACTGGCCGTGCGTGTCACATATTCACATTTTTTTTCACCTTATTTCCCCCTTTTCCCACATCACGTTAAAAAAAAAAATCAAATCACCTTTCTTTAAGCTCTCACTGCATCTCTTTCCTTGCTCTTTTCTAAACCCAGATTTCATCATTGGCGACGATCCAGGTTTCAGCAAGCTTCACCTCTTCCACTCACTCAATACTACTACACTCAATAATTCTGAATTAGAACCCCTAATTCCAGTTATTAAAGGTTCAAAGGAACACGAAGATATGTTCAAGATTAATAATTCAAAGCAAATACATAGCGAATGGATAAAATATTTCCAGTTTTTTACCCGCAATAACAAGGAAAAAAATTAAAAAAAAAAAAAGAAAAACGAACTTTAAAATTTGAATTTGAATATGTAGATTTGATTAACATACAGATGAGGCTAGAAAGTCAGAGAGGGTTACGAGAACATTTTCAGCTAATTGTCGAATGTATTGACTTTCTAAAGTACACACGACGAAGTAACTTGAAAAAAATTGAGAATTCGAATCAATTTAGCGATTTGGGTTTTCAAAGATAAGCTGTAAAACAAAAAAAAAAAAATACCAAGTAAGATATTGCTTTAGAAAAACAATGGTAGTTTTGTGAGCTTGGGTTTAATGGAGAAGAGGTGTAAGTTGACCGAATCAAGCAGAGAGTTTCGTTTGAAACCTGAAAAAGAATTCGTCGCCATTGTTGAGAGCTTGATGTTAGACTAGGGTTTAGGTTTGGGGAAAAGCAAGCAAAGATATGCGGTGATTCGGTGAAGGCTTAAAAATTTAAGGTGATTTGAATTTTTTTATTATGACGTTGAAAAGGGCAAATGAGGTGGAAAAAAGGTGATGATGTGGCAGGAACAGTTAACTTTTTATTGGGAGTTAACGAGGTTTAATGTTTTAGTTACCTTTTATTTTAAAACATAAAATTTAATTATTATTTTATAACATTTAAAAATCTAATTACTATTTTATATTTTTAATAAACTTCAATTATCATTTGTTTACGTTCTATTTTACTAAAGATGAAAACTTTCCCCAAGACTTTGGTTAAGCAGCGTGGAACAAAGCTCAAAACGAGCCGTTTTGTCAAGTTTGTTTAAATCATATAATTTTTTTTAAAGTAGTACATTAAGGGCCATTTTCAAACAAATGCACGAGTTTGTTCAAAAATTTCAACATTCTCTCTTTTATTAATGTTTATTTTGAATTTGGTCCACCATTGGAATTTCTTGCTTCAATTCAACAAAGTTCACGACAAATGAACATGCAAAAACTAAGAACGGGGAGGGGAAACCCACTTCTTCACTTTGAATATGTAATATATTAAGCTGCAAATCCGGGTTCTTCAGCCCCTTAATGATCAAGATTGGATGTGATAATTGGTCAGTTCGATTAATAATAAAATTAAAGTTTAATTAATTTTAAATTATAAAATATTATCATTAAGTTAAATTGAATATGAAGGATAAATTAATAGAATTAGAATAATTTTGCTTTAATTTAGATGTTCTTGTTTAAACTTGTTTAAGGATCGGGCTACTTGCTTAAGTGTGACGTTCCCCATGTTATTTCGAAAGGTTTGTCTAAAAATATTAGTCTTGAAAAATGAACTTGGACAAAAAATAAATTGGCCCCTTTTAAAAAATAAGACCGTGATTCAACGCTCAAGACTCGAGTCCACTCTGACACATTTTTCATTTTTATATATAACATGTAATTATATAACATACAAATTAAACATATAATAATATAATGTTAACATTAAAGATATATTAAGCTATCAATAAAAAAGATATATTAAGCTATCTATGTTTAATATTTTTAATAAATTTAATATATAAAATTATTAAATAAAAATAATATAATTTTAAAAAATCAAAAACTAATATGGGAAGACATAAAATAAGTTTGCGTTAGTCATTGCAAATATGAATAGATTTGGACAAAATTTAGGAGTTATATTTATAGGCTAAGTTGGGACAAAATCGTCTGTTATTTTTCTGGATCATTTTTATGTTCAAACACTAAAAATTAAATTTTAAGCTCTAATTCTAAATTATAAGTCTCAAACTTTAAATTCTAAAAATACACCATACCCCAAATTTTTTAAACTCTAATAATAAACTCTAACCTTAAACTTTAATTCTAAACCTAAAAACTAAATTTTTAGCGTGAGACATAAATATAAACATCTCTATTTTTTTATTAATTGAATAAACACAAGTATCTCGGTTTTTTTGATTAATTGAATAAACATATACATTTCTATTTTTTTTTATTAATTGAATAAACATAAACATCTCTATTTTTTGTTTAATTGAATAAAATAGAATCTCAATAATTTTTTAATAAATGATTTTACATATTCAACAAAAATACCATAATAAAAAGACGCCTAAAGTAAGAGTATGCAGAAAGCATGCAAACTTGATGAGTTAATAAACTAAACAAAACTTTCAAATATCATTTTTTGGTTAAATCGAGTGAATTGGTTAATTTTGTTTAATCAAATCGAATTTACGGATGATGGAATTTCTTAAGAAAAAACTCTTCAATTAACTTTATGGTTAATAAATTAATTAAACTGAATTAAATTTTGATCTATATTTTAATTGAATCAAATAATCAACATATCTAATCAGACAAAACAGATTGTTCCTAAAAACACAATTCAAACTGTATTCGTGGATTAAGTCGCTGCCCTACCAGTAAACAATTTTTATTATTTGAGCATGGCGGGAATGGAGAGAGCGGGTGGTCACCGGAGGTTCGGTCGAAATATTTTTATTCGACGGCGACAGGCCCTGCCCTAAGGGGTGTCTAGAAGGACAATGGCTTAAGGCCAAAGCTTGAAAGTGGTCAAATCTGCTAGGTATAAAAATAATATTAAAAGAATAAAAACTGATTTAGAAAAAATAAAAAAAAAATTGACTCTTCTTCCCTTTAATCACTTCACTCGCTAAAAATTAAAAAAAAAAATTGGCTCTTCATCTTTCTGACTTTTCTCTGACTATTTTACGTCTCAAAAAGCTTGTAGAACTCATTTTTTATGATTTTTTGAGATTATATATTGGATGATGGCATATAAGTTACTTGAACAATTTATTTTGATAATTTTATTAGTAAAATTTTTATTCGCTTAAAAACAGAGTATTTATATGAAATTACTGTATTCGTGGACAATGTTAGCAAATAATTCACCATTTGTCGTTGAAGGAAGCGTTCTCACCATACGGAATCGTTTTCGACGTCTTCATCGCACATAATAGCCCTAAAAGAAGGGGTAAGCGAACCACCTTTGCCTTTGTCAGGTTCAACAGTGAGGCGGAAGTAGATGTTGCAGTGTCACAAGGTAATGGAAGAGTTTTGGACGGTTATCACATCAGGGTTTTTCGGGCGAGGAGCAGTCTTCGTTACTAGCAGAGAGAAGTTGTTATGGGGGGATTCTCAAAGAAAAGGTGTCCACAAGGGATACGAGTATTATAGGTATGTCCTAATAGGCAAAGAGAAAGCAGTAAAGGGAAGCGAGATGTCGAACATCGACGCTGTACCAAAGGCAAATTCCAGGAGGTTTTCGTAAGAGATGATGACTGAAGTTCAGCTGGTTGATGAGCCGGGAAATAATCACATCTACATCCTAAAGCAGAGTTGAAATGGAAAGAGCGTTGTCTTGTAGGACAGATAAAGTCCATGTACAATCCTGATATGGTGCAGGAAGCCTTAAGATCTGATGCATTTCGTGCGACTGCCCTTGGTTTGGCTTGTTGGTGATTATTCGTTTTCCTTCGGTTGAAGAACGGATACAATGCTGGGATAGAAGGAAGGAGTTGCAACGTCTTTGGTTCGACGAGCTTGAATTGCTGGAAGGTTATGACAGGATGTTAGAATTAAACCAAAACTAAATATGAAATCTAAACCCAGGATCTATCATGTCAAATCATCAAGAACAATAAACTGAATGAACTGAATTGCGGAAGCGTACCTGAATTAATCGATAGACTGAAAACCTTGAATCTTGATGTTGAAATCCAAATCTTTGGTATTGATCTTCCAAGAAGATAGGTTTTCTCTTGACGTAAAACTCTCTGACGGGGAAGGAGAGAAAAACAAGTTAACCTATTTCTTGGGGACCACTACCTCTTTATATAGTTGATTTAATAATCAACTATTAAGTATTTATAACTCTGCCCCTCATCAAATTATAAATACATCTTATGGTATCTACACTTTTATTTCCATGACATTTTAATACCCATGACACGCCTAACATAATTGGTCACTTAATTTTGTGTCATACTTTAAAATAGCAATATACATTATACATATGTGCCCACTATTACGAATTTTAATCCAACAATCTCCCACTTGGGCAACATATGTTTCCTGACAAATGTATAACCTTATGAGCTCAAAATTTTGCTATTATATAATAGGTATTTTGTAACAATCTCGTCCATCAACTTTATCCATATAGGATCAAAGCAGCCTTTGCCGTATCAATCATGACAAGACCCATCAATGGTCACGTATACAAATATAGTCAAATGACATAGATCAATCATGGATGCGTAGCATGGAAAATTACATGAAATGTGAACCAAACATGTCTATTTCCAACTGGTCCTCCTAAACCTTAGCGAGATCAAACTTTACTGAATTCGGAGTGTGCATAAACCAAAAGAACTTTATTTCTGCAGAAAATAATCTTAAAATATCCTTAAACTGAAGTAACCGAAATTGTGTCTAAAACGAATGAGCATTTTTCAAAATTACAAACTCACACTAAAACTGAATATCCTTAAATAACATTACACCCACATGAGTAGTATGCTCATGAAAGACCTAGGGTGTCAGTTTCTTAATAAGCGCGCAATTATGGAGTTTGTACCAGCATGCTCTATAGACACACAATCACTCTGAATTTTCTTTAACAACTAGGAACTTAATATTTATGTGCTTCAAATTTGAAGTGTTCCTATTGTTCATAGAATAAATGAATGCATATTTATTGTCACAAAATAATCGAAGTGGTCTTTCTATTCAATCTATAATTAGCAGCCCATTAGACAAAATTATTTTGCATCAATATTCTAATAGAAATAAACTTGATGATCTCTAACTTACCAGAACTTCGATATGTGAGCATGTAATTTTTGTTCTCTAAAGATATTTCATAACCCTATTGGCTGCTATTCAATGATCCATAATATGATTGCTTAAATATCTATCTAACATTCCAACAATGTACGCAATATCCAAACGCATACATACTTGAGCATAAATTAGAATCTCAAATAGCTTATGCATATGGAATCTTTTGTATTTTATAAATTTCAAGGTTACTTTTAGGGCATTAAGTAAGACTAAATTTGTCTTCTTTAGCAATTTGAGTATCACTTGGTTTACTCCCCCACTGAACTTGTAGTGGTATATACAATTGTCAACCAAATTTATCTCAAAGCCGAATGAAATAATCAATATGAAATTTATAATTTCATTAATGAGAGTCCTACTTAAGCTCATAGATGAATTTATTTAATTTACATATCATTGATTTTGTATCATTAGACACAAATCTATGATTGTACCATATAATTCATTTCTTCAATGTCGTCATTGAAAAACACAAGCCTAACATCCATCTTATGTAGCTCAAGTTTAAAATAAGAAACAAGCGTCATGTTATCTTGAAAGAGTATTTCAATGAAACTTGAGAGAAAGTCTCCACAAAATCAATGTCTTCTTTTAGAGTATATCCTTTAAATACAAGACATGCCTTATACTTGTCAGCATTATCATTTGCATCCCTCTTGGTTTTAAATATCCATTTACAACCAATTGGTTTGCACCTTCATGTAATGAGACAAGTTCCTAAACTTTATTGTCTTGCATAAAATTATACTCTTCTTGAATGACATCAATTCACTTTTTGAGTCAGAACTTTTATGATTTGATAAAAAATGAATGAATCATTTTCTATCATTCCATTATTATCCTTATTTTCTTGAAGAAATACAAAGTAATAATCCGAATAGTATTTCTCCTTCCTCTCTTGGATATCTTTAATGACACTTGTTTTTGAGGTTGTTGAGTTTGTTCTTCTGAAAACAATTACCTTATCTTGAATGAGAGTTGTTCAACATTGTTTTTTTGAGGTACTTGATTCACTTCTTGATTAATGATAGGTTTGAAAACCTAAACATCGTCAAAAAAGTGATAGTAGGAATTAAATTATAATCCAATTCCTCCTCAAAATCAATGTATCTAACCTTATTTCTCCCTCCAAACTCAACATCCTAAAAAAAAATTATAGATCTCTCCTTAAATAATTCCTAATTGTGGGATCATAAAACTTACAACACATGGATCACTCAAAATAACTCAAGTAGTTGCTTGGTTTTGAAGTTTAATTTCTTCACATGTGTCCTAACTTATTACAAAAGAATCAACCCTTTGTAACTTATCGTTGTTTCTTTTTTTAGCAACTTTATTCTAATATTTTTTTATTGCCCTTATTCTTAGAGACACTAACTAAATGAGCACTAATCGAATGAGTACTTTTACACTTATAATGCTTCAACTTTTCTTCCTCTTTAACCCAATTAGAAATAAGCTCATTTAAAGTCTATTTCTCCTTTTGTGATTGTAACTAATTTTGAATTGGTTAAACTGTATAGGAAGCGATACCAAAATCATAAGAACAAACAATTGTTAGAAAGTTTGATCTTATGTGCCTTAAATTTTGAAGCAATATTAAACATTTTTCATAATGTACTTCCTCACATTTCCTTGACCCTTATACTTCATAGACATCAAAGAAGGCATAAGTGATGTCATCTTAACCTTAATGTTTTGGGTAAATTATTTCTTAATTTCGTCAAGGAAACCCTTAATATGAGTAATCTCTTTAGATTTGTGCTCCTAAAGACTTATAGAATGTTGTTCTTTATGATCATTAGACTCGTGCGATTTTAACAATCTCACCTCTCAAAATTCCTTTTATGGGTGCTTACCGCGGTGAGAGGTGCAAGTTATTCTTCCCTTAGTGCAAAGTCTATGTTCATACAACCAAATACTTTATGTAAGTGTCTTTTCTATTCCTTGAAACTAGTTTCACTGAACATGAGTGTAGAATGTATTTAACAGATATTGCGACAGCAAAGATAAATTACCTAAATATAGAACAAAATAAGCAAATAAAATAAAAACAAGCCCACATAAATATTCATAAGTAAACAAAT